>JAJMKD010000002.1:0-1270217 GCA_030563775.1 [Candida] loeiensis
CCACATACACCACTACCTTCACTTCCACTGATGACGAGGGTGCTGTGACCACTGGTACTGCGGGTGTTATTGTGACTTCGGATGCTGAGGGCCAGTTGACAACAACTTCTTCTCTTATTCAGCCACCATACACCACATACACTACTACCTTCACCTCAACCAATGATGAGGGTGCTGTGACCACTGGAACCGCCGGTGTTATTGTGACTTCGGATGCTGAGGGCCAGTTGACAACAACTTCTTCTCTTATTCAGCCACCATACACCACCTATACGACCACTTATTCTTCAACCGATGCTGATGGCATCGTGAGAACAGGTACAGCTGTTGCAATTGTAACTTATGATGCCGATGGCTCTTTGACCACGACTTCTTCATTAATCACCGCCACTCCTTCTTCACCATTTACGCAGTACACCACGACTTTCCTCACCACTGAGAGTGATGGATCCGTGGCTACTAAGACCGGTGATGTTCTTGTCACGACTGATGCTGCTGGGGTCTTGACGACTACTACTTCGGTCATCTCTGGTACTCCAACTTCGCCATTCACTCAGTACACCACTACTTTCCTCACCACTGAGAGTGATGGATCCGTGGCTACTAAGACTGGTGATGTTCTTGTCACGACTGATGCTGCCGGCGTGTTATTCACAACAACTTCGGTCATCTCTGGTACCCCAACTTCGCCATTCACTCAGTACACCACGACTTTCCTCACCACTGAGAGTGATGGATCCGTGGCTACTAAGACTGGTGATGTTCTTGTCACGACTGATGCTGCTGGGGTCTTGACGACTACTACTTCGGTCATCTCTGGTACCCCAACTTCGCCATTCACTCAGTACACCACGACTTTCCTCACCACTGAGAGTGATGGATCCGTGGCCACTAAGACTGGTGATGTTCTTGTCACGACTGATGCTGCTGGGGTTTTGACGACTACTACTTCGGTCATCTCTGGTACCCCAACTTCGCCATTCACTCAGTACACCACGACGTTTGTTACTACCAACAGCGATGGATCCGTTGCCACTAAGACTGGTGATGTTCTTGTCACGACTGATGCTGCCGGTGTGTTATTCACAACAACTTCGGTCATCTCTGGTACCCCAACTTCGCCATTCACTCAGTACACCACGACTTTCCTCACCACTGAGAGTGATGGATCCGTGGCCACTAAGACTGGTGATGTTCTTGTCACGACTGATGCTGCTGGGGTTTTGACGACTACTACTTCGGTCATCTCTGGTACCCCAACTTCGCCATTCACTCAGTACACCACGACGTTTGTTACTACCAACAGCGATGGATCCGTTGCCACTAAGACTGGTGATGTTCTTGTCACGACTGATGCTGCCGGTGTGTTATTCACAACAACTTCGGTAATCTCTGGTATTCCAACTTCGCCATTCACTCACTACACCACTACCATTACTGGGACCAAGAGCGATGGTTCATTGGTCACGAAGACTGGTGAGGTACTTGTGACCACCAACTCTGCTGGTGTTTTGTACACTCTCACGTCATTCTTACCAACTTCGAGTTACGGTAACTGGACAGGGCCAACATCTTCCACGCCATCCACCTTTAACCCCTCCAGCGAACCGACTTCGTTCACTCCTACGTCGATTACTCCGTCTAGTAATCCATTACCACCAACCACACTTACCACCAGTACATTTTCTAATGATGGATCTGGTAACGGATCTGGTAACGGGTCTGGTAACGGATCTGGTAACGGATCTGGTAACGGGTCTGGTAACGGATCTGGTAACGGATCTGGTAACGGATCTGGTAACGGGTCTGGTAACGGATCTGGTAACGGGTCTGGTAACGGGTCTGGTAACGGGTCTGGAAGTGGTTCTGGTAACGGATCTGGTAACGGATCTGGTACTGATTCTGGAAGTGGTTCTGGCAACGGATCTGGTAACGGATCTGGTACTGATTCTGGAAGTGGTTCTGGCAACGGATCTGGTAACGGATCTGGTAACGGATCTGGTAACGGGACTGGAAGTGGATCTGGTAGCGGATCTGGTACGGGTACGGGCTCTGGATCAGGTGCTGGCTCAGGCTCCGGTACTGGTACAGGTAATGAATCGGGTGTTGGTTCTGGATCTGGCGCAGGCGCAGGTTCTGGTACTGGCTCCGGTTCTGGCTCTGAGTCTGGTTCTGGCTCTGGCACCTCCGGCTCTGGCTCTGGCTCTGGCACCTCCGGCTCTGGCTCTGGCTCTGGCACATCCGGCTCTGGTACCTCCGGCTCCGGCTCTGGCTCTGGCTCTGGCTCTGGATCTGGATCTGGCTCTGGATCTGGCTCTGGTTCGTCTGAATCTTCTGCGGGAGATGCATCATCAGTTAGCGGCTCCAGCTCTGGTAACAGTGGTTCAAGCGCTTCTGCAACTGTATCCACAAACCCAGGACCTTCACCAAGTACATCATCTTCCCCAATTGTTGTTCCTCAGGTATCTGAGAATGCTGCTCCAAGAACCAAAACCAAGCTCTCAGCAGCCTTGGTTGGTTCTGTTCTTTTGGTTCTTCTCGTCTAGTCTAGTGAACTAGTAACGTTTTTATCCCTTTCGCACTATGGTCCTATGCGGCCCTCAGCTATTGATGCTGATCATTCGTTATACCCACATTAATTATAAAGATTCGATATATACTTGTAGAAATTTGGTTGCAATGATGACTGATTGATCGTGGAAGAAAACAACCGGAAATTAGTTCCGACTGCTCGGTCAATTCCGAAGGTTTGGTTGAACAAACACAAATCATGTTGGTTGGTATGAGTAAAACTTAATCATTGCTTACATCGCAATTAGTAGAGCCGTCGTCAATTATCTACCAACTCCAAGTAGTAATCGATCGAATCAAATTTCAGATCGAGGTAAATTTTAGATCGAGAACGGAAACAAGTTTGAAACCTTTGAAGTCTGACTTGAACTTCGAAAACTACCGTACTTCTTACCTGCAAACGCTTACAATCACCATTTCTTCTCTTAATCTACCAGTACTTTGAACAATACAGTGTGGACCTGTAAACACCGATATCCCTCAGGTCGTACTACTTCTATACACATCCTCCCTGTCCTCCTTTTCTGAACTAGCTTTACTTTTGTATTATCTCTCTACACATCCTCCTTTCCCTTTCCTGAACTAGCTTTAGGTTTGTACTATCTCTTTACCCATCCCGCTCTCTTCCCTTCCTGAACCAGCTTCCCTTTGTACTACTTCTCTATACCTCCCCTCGTCCTCTGCCCTAGTCCTTTCTTGCAAATCACTGCGGCCCTAAATTTAGACCACGACACGCGTATGCGTGTCACGAGACTTAGCTCATAACTCTTCCAAGACAAACCAATACATGCAATTAAGGGCCCAACAACCCGAACCGCAGCCTTTCGCCAGTCCTCTCGTCTCAACATCTGGCATGTCCAGATGTGTACCCGGCACACTCGGTGTGTTGTTAGCCGCGCAATTTCACTTTCTGTAACCCCAAATAAGATTGCACACAATAACAACTACGATCTATTTGCGACGCGCTTCTAGTTGCCGCAAATACGAACACACTTCAGCCGACAACCAACACCACCAGCATCACGAGTGCTAAGCACGCAGGGATCTTGTGGATCTGGGCCGTGATCGACTAGTCAGGTTCCAAGCCTTTTCTTTTTTTTTTTGTTGCTTGACAAAGCCCCCGTTATTTTTACATATCCCTGCCACCGGCTCTGATTTTTTCTTACAGCCAAATTTTTGGGTACGCAATTTTTTGTTCTGACAAACAACATGGTCGGCAAAACACTCTGGAACAACCTCGTGGTGCTCCTCACTCTCGTTGGATCAGTTGTGGCCAAGAGATCACTCTCGGCAACGTCGCTTGTGACGTGTCAAGAGAACTCGCAGATCTCGCCGTCGTACTTTAACGTTACATTCAACCCTGACGACAGGCTGATCAAGTACACGCTTGATTTGTCGACCGAAATCTCGTCGTACATCGTGGCACACGTGCAGGTGTACGCCTATGGCTTCGTCATCATCGAGAAGAACATCGACATGTGCGACCTTGGATGGAAGCAGTTCTGCCCTATCTTCCCGGGCCTGATGCAGGTCGAGTCCATCGAGTACATTTCCAAGACATATGTGGACATGATCCCGGGCATTGCCTTTGGTGTGCCCGACATCGACGCCGTTGCAAAGGTCATCATCCGCGACAGAGACACCGGCGAGCAGTTGTCGTGTTTGCAAGCCGCGTTCTCGAACGGCAAGACCATTTCGCAGACCGGCGCAAAGTGGGCCACCGCAGTGGTGGCAGGTTTGGGCTTGCTCATTGCTGCAGTCATGTCCACGTTTGGAAACTCCAACGCTGCGCTGAACATCTCCGCCAACTCCGTGTCGCTTTTTCTCTACTTCCAGAGCGTGGTGGTGGTGTCCATGCAGCACGTCGAGCGTATCCCGCCGATTGCACTGGCGTGGTCTGAGAACTTGGCCTGGTCAATGGGTCTCATCCGCGTGGAGTTTATGCAAAAGATCTTCCGCTGGTACGTTCAGCTGACTGGTGGTACACCGACGCTCTACTTCCACAAGGTGTCAAAGCAGATTCTTGTGCAGAGAGCTGTGGAGTACTTGCAGGACATGCACAAGCGCGCGCTTGACTTTGCGCTCAACACCAACACCAACTTGGTGGTGCTCAGAGGAATCAAGCGTGTGGGGTACAACTCGCACATTGAGCCTACGTCGATTGTGGTGACGGGTTTCACATTCTTTATTATTATCGGCTACGTGTTGGTGGTGTTGCTTGTGATTTTCAGATCCATTTTGGAGATTTTGATCCGCTCGCGCAAGATCAGTCCGCAAAAGTTCTTGTACTTTAGAAAGTCCTTCTCGCAAATCTTGAAGGGTTCCATCTTGCGTTACATCTACATTGGGTTCACGCAGTTGACCATCTTTTCGCTCTGGGAGTTCACGCAGCAAGACTCGCCTGCGGTGGTTGTACTCGCTGTGCTCTTCCTCCTTTTGCCGTTGCTGATGCTTTCGTACTCGTACTGGCAGACGTTGCGCTTTGGCAGATTATCGGTCAAGACCTACAGCAACCCTGCTGCCATGCTCTACGGCGACTCGCAAGTCTTGAACAAATACGGATACTGCTACACCATGTTCAATGCCGACAAGTACTGGTTTGGAATTGTGTTACTTGCGTACAACTTTGTCAAGGCCGTTTTTATTGCGCTCTGTCAGGCTTCTGGAAAGACTTCTGTTCTTGTGCTCTTCATAGTTGACTTGGCGTACACCGCGTACTTGATCTACCTGGCTCCGTACTTGAACAAGCCCACCAACATTATGAACTACTTGATCCTGGTGGTGACCACCATCAACTCTTTCTTGTTCCTCTTCTTTTCGGACTTGTTCGGGCAGCCGGCCTCAGTTGGGTCGATCATGGGATGGGTTTTCTTTGTGTTGAATGCGGCCTTTTCGCTTGTGTTGTTGGTGTTCATCATTGTGTTTGTTGTGTTGTCTGTGATCTCCAAGAACCCCGACGCGCGTTTCGCGCCTGCCAAGGACGACAGATTCTCGTTCCAGAGAAAGTCTTCCATCAAGCACAGAAATATCAGCGAGAAGAGTCCAATTACTAACGGCGACTACGAGAGATCCACGAACGAGTTGTCTGCTTTGGGTGCTGCTGCGCAGGACCACTCCAACAACTGGGAATCTGAGATGTACAGACTCAATGACATGTCCACACCAGGCTCATCGTCGCCGTCGCAGGAGCATCTCACTAAGAACAGCGATATGCTCACGCCGTCGATCGAACAGGGAGGGTTTGCAAGCTCGTCGACAGACTCTGCCGAGTTTGAGAAGCCAGTCGAGAAGACCGAACCCCTGCACGGGCTCACGTCCAGGTTGAAGAGCTTGACGAGAGGATTGTCTAGAAAGAACTCCCAATCTAGATCCCTGGAGGAAGAGGGCAGACACATAGCACGTTTGAGCGACACGCTACTTGAAAACAGTTCTGAAAACCTTGCCGAGCTTCCTCCTCGCAGTGCCAACCTGCAGAAACATAATAGAAACCGTTCCTCCATCTCCAACATTTCGATGTCCAATGGGCCCACGAACGCGAAGGGGTTTGTTTAGGAGGTAAAATTTTTGGAGACACTGGGTAAAGGTAATAATCGGGCTGACTAGGATTTGTCTGATACGGAATGTATATTAGTAATTGAACAATCGGGAAAGTGTAGATTAATGATGTATACGATATCATCAACAGAATAGGTGAATTTCTCCTGAAGATGCAAGCTAACTCGCTTCGAATTAAAATAAGTAACGATATCTCATTAAAAGAACCGTGAATACTATCTCCTGATGATGCAAGCTAACTCCCCCCTAATAACGGTTATCTCGTTAACGGTTGACTAGTGACGTCGGTCTAATGAATCCAATTAAGATAATTAAGAAGAATCTGACGAACCTGGCTCGCAAGCTCCCCAGAAAACAAACGTTCACTTGTCCCAAAAGTCCTGTAAAACCCCCAAGCTCTCTCCATGTGTTGCAAACACCAACGCCATCTTATCCCTAACCGAAAGATTCGGATAAACGACTTTAAGAAACTCTCGTGAGGCGCGCGGATCCTCAGTCACATCCTCAGCAATGGTTCCAAGCGTTCCAGTACAGTTCGCATTGATTTCAGGTAGCGCTAACAAACGGTTCATGTAGTCCGAGGAAGCTGCGATGGCCTGCGAAATGAAGTCCAAATCCGGCGCAGAGTAGTCGTAATCCTCATTGACGTCTATACGAGCCGCCCAGGTGTGCGCGAAGGTGTCTGGGGTCTCATTATTGCGAAAGCGAAGGTCAAACGGCAGCCTTGTGGACATATACGGCAAAGTGATGGCCACCGACGGCCTCAAACGGTGGCTCAACTGGAAATTGGACCAGGCATTAAGAGGAACATCTGCAATCAACGGCAGAACCGGCCGTGCAATTGACGGGTCGCAGCGGAAGTCAAACGGCTTCAAAACGTCGCTCGTGTCGATATTTTGCAACACATGTGCTCTTTTGTCCTGCGAAATGGGACACTCAAAGAGCGCACCAACAAAGGTATTGGGAACAAAGAAGGCCAAATTACTGCGCGCAAACTTTCTGCGTCGCGCCATCTTGTAGCAGACCAAGTTCCTCGACTCCCACTCGAGCGAACGGGGAGGGTCGGCGCCCTGGATGTCGAGCTGGTGGTCGTACTTTTCTCTGCCAGTGTACTCCACAATCCGACCCTGGGTTGCACTCTCCATTTTCTTGTCAACCTGGTAGTAGATGAGCTTCTTGAGGAGGGATTTGGCGGAGGAAAGGGAAGAAGGCAGATTGGCTTTTTCACTCTTCTTCCGGATCGTATCATGCTCCTTGTACGGGTATCTATCGCCCAATGTGGGCTTCAACATGCAAAACGGGCGGTCCCAGTCGATATCCGTCATGTCTTTTATTGGTATCGTTTTGCCAAAGTCCACCTTTCCCGCGCTGCAGTGGGTAATGGTGAGGAAGCTCATGCTGGTGGGCTCGAGAACCCCAGAAATCTGGTACACCCTGGACATTTTGAAGCCTGTGAAGGGGAAGATGGAGGATCCCGAGGGGTCGCATAGTTTTTCCCCAAGAACAAGAGGTAGTATTAGTAAAATGAGCATGTAGTTGAGACAGTTCTGGAACTCTCAATCTCGTGTTTATTCTTATTGTTTCTTATTAGTTGACTCTTGGTTGTCCCTTGACTTGTTGACTCTAGATCTTTTTCATGGCTGCAAAAGTCTTTGTGGCACACGTGACCCGGCCTACTTATTTTTTCCGATGGCATCGAGAACTTTACGCCATGGATACGCAGCAGACCAACAAGGTCCACCGCAGCGGACACTCCACGAAGATCACGGCCAAGAAGAAGCTCCACCAGAATGGACAAAACGCCAAGGCCTTCGCAGTTGCCGCCCCCAGAAAGCTCGAGCGCCAGGCGCGGAGAACACAGGACGTGAATGAAAAGAAGTACCATGTGCCGATGATGGACAGAACGCCCGACGACGACCCCCCACCAGTTATCATCGCGGTTGTAGGCCCTCCCGGAACTGGAAAGAGCACGTTGATCCGCTCGTTGCTCCGGAGAATGACCAAGACCACTGTCACCGACATCAAGGGCCCCATCACAGTCGTCAGCGGCAAGAGAAGAAGACTCACGTTTATCGAGGTTGGAAACGACTTGAACTCCATGATCGACGCGGCCAAGATTGCCGACCTCGTGTTGCTCTTGATCGACGGCAACTTCGGCTTGGAGATGGAAACCATGGAGTTCTTGAACATCGCCCAGCACCACGGAATGCCGCGTGTGTTGGGTGTGTCCACACACCTCGACCTTTTCAAGTCGCAGTCGACATTGCGCACGTCCAAGAAGCGCCTCAAGCACCGTTTCTGGACAGAGGTGTACCAGGGAGCGAAGTTGTTTTACTTGTCCGGGGTCATCAACGGCAGGTACCCCGACCGCGAGATCTTGAACTTGTCGCGTTTCATCAGTGTGATGAAGTTCCGCCCATTAAAGTGGAGAAACGAGCACCCGTACATGTTGGCCGACCGCATCACCGACTTGACACACCCGCAACTCGTGGCGGACAACCCCAAGTGCGACCGCAAGGTGGCATTGTATGGGTATTTGCATGGCACGCCGCTCGCAGCACAGAATGCACGCGTGCACATAGCGGGCATGGGTGACTACACCGTTCACTCTGTGGAGAAGCTCCCAGACCCGTGCCCCACGCCGTACTTTGAGCAGAAGTTGGACGACTTGGAGCGCGAGAAGGCCAAGGCCGCCGCAGAGGCCGGCGAGCCAGTTGCCAAGACCACACGCCGCAGGAAGCGCTTGGAGGACAAGCAGAAGTTCATATACGCGCCAATGTCGGACGTTGGCGGTGTTTTGGTGGATAAGGACGCGGTGTACATCGACGTTGGTGCGAAAGAGCTGTTTGTGGAGGGTGCTGAGGGCGAGGGCGAAAAGTACGTGACTGGGTTGCAGGAGGTGCAGAGAACGATGGCAGAGAGATTTGAGGACGGCCCTGGCTTGCAGTTGTTCTCCTCGTCGAAAGCGTTGAGGGGCGAAGACGAGGATGAGAAGGAGGTCGACGGTGGTTTGTTGAGTGAGCTTGAGGAGGAGGAGGAGGAGGAGGAGAAAGCGAACACTGGAAGAACTTCCATGAGAAGGGCTCGTTTGTATGGAAAGTCGATCAGCGAGGACAATGAATTTGACGATGCTATCGATGAGGAGTCTGAAGATGAGGAGGACAATGGAAGGAAGTCGAAACTCGACTTGGACATGGACTCGAGGTACCGTGAGGAAGAGCTTGAGTTTGTTGAGGACTCTTCCCTTTCTTCTGACGAGGATGACTACCGTGCAACTGCACGTAAACTCCAGGGATCTGTTCAGCGCAAGTGGGACCTCAACAAGTTGACGTACTTGCAGAATGTGGACCCGGCGGATGTCATCAAGAGGTGGAAGGGCGAGGAGGAAGAGAAGGAGGAGAACATAGAGGATGACGAGGAGGACTTCTTCACCAAGAAGACGACTGTTTCGTCGGGCGAGGACTTGGACACGTTCAGACCTGTGTATCCATCGGTGGAGGAGTTGAGAAAGAGGTTTGACGACGAGGAGTATGAGAATGGGTACAAGGAGTTGAAGGAGAGGTTCTTGGTTGCGCCTAAGCTCAGTGATGACAAGAAGGGGGAGGACGACAACGAAGAGGAGGTCTATGGTGATTTTGAGGATTTGGAGAATGCCGAAAAGGGTGACGAAGATAAGAAGGTCACTGAAGACGGCTCAGACGACTCAGACGACTCAGACTCAGACTCGTCTTCTGGTGACTTTGCCGACTTTGAAAAAGAAGAGCAAGAACAAAAGGAACAAATCGACACCTCAAACATGACCACAGATGAAAAGAGAAAGTTGAACGCAGCGAACAAAGCCAAATTGAAGATGCAATTCGAGGAGGAGGAGGACCGCGAGTTTGGCGCGGACGACCCAGAAGGCGACACGGAAGCCGACACCTGGTACGAGTTCCAGAAGAACAAGATGGCCAAGCAGTTGGAGGTCAACAAAGCCGAGTACGAGTCGTTGAGCCCCGAGGCACGTCTTCGCATCGAGGGATACAAGGCCGGGTCGTACGTCAAGATTGTTTTTGAGGCCCTTCCATGCGAGTTCATCGAGCACTTGCAACCCAACTACCCGATTGTTCTCGGGGGGCTTTTGAGCACGGAGTCACGTTTCGGAATCATGAACGTGAGAATCAGAAGACACCGTTGGCACAAGAAGATCCTCAAGTCGCAGGATCCGCTCATTTTATCGCTCGGCTGGAGACGTTTCCAGACGTTGCCGATATACACGACTTCTGACTCGCGTACCAGAAACAGAATGTTGAAGTACACACCGGAGCACGCGTACTGTTTCGCGTCTTTCTACGGGCCGTTGGTGGCGCCCAACACCACGTTTGTGGGGTTCAACATTATCGACAAGCGGTCTACCACGGGCTCGTTCAGGGTCGCAGCCACCGGAGTGGTGGAGGACTTGAACTCGTCGGTGGAGATTGTCAAGAAGTTGAAGCTTGTGGGGTACCCATCGCAGGTGTTCAAGAACACCGCGTTCATCAAGGACATGTTCACGAACGCGTTGGAGGTGGCCAAGTTCGAGGGAGCGCTGATCAGAACGGTGTCTGGGATCCGTGGTGAGATCAAGCGCGCGCTTTCGAAGCCAGAGGGCAACTTCAGAGCGACCTTTGAGGACAAGATCTTGATGTCCGACACGGTCTTCTTGAAGACGTGGTACCCGGTCAAGGTCAAGAAGTTCTACAACCCGGTCACGTCCTTGTTGCTCGGCGACCATACGGAGTGGACGGGCATGCGTTTGACGGGTGCTGTGCGGGCAGAGCAGAACATCGCCACGCCTATGCAGGCCGATTCGGCGTACAGCAAGATCGAGCGCCAGGAGAGAAAGTTCAACGCGTTGAAGGTGCCCAAGTCGCTCAAGGCACAGCTTCCGTTCAAGGACCAGGTGGTCGAGAAGAAGACGCGCAAGAACCCGGTGTACATGGAAAGGAGGGCGGTGGTGCTCACGGCGGAGGAGAAGAAGGCAAAGGATTTGTTGGTGAAGATAGAGGCAGTCAAGAAGGAGAAGGAGGACAAGAAGAAGTCGCTGAAGGATGTCAAGTTCAAGGAGAAGCTTAAGAAGGCCGCGAAGAAGGACGAGTTCAGGAAGGAGAAGGAGAGGGAGAGGAAAAAGAGTTATTTCGAAAAGCAGCTGCAGAGGGGGGGAAAGAAGGATGGGCCGCCGAGTAAGAAGAGAAGAACATAGGAGAGAACATGGACTAGTACACGAGCGAAGCGAATGTGGACTAGGCAGAAAAGAATGAATAAGGAAGGTATCCTTATATTCACGTACATAATAGATTTAAGAAAGATTTTTGTAGGAGAGCGGCCTAGTCAAGAGAATAACCTATTCACTACTTGTTAGAGGAGAAAGCTCATTCGATTCGAAGTCGTAAGCCAATGTTGTTTGATGTTGTTGTGTTGCTTCATCTCTTCAGAAACTTTGCAACACTTTGTGTGTATGTTTCCACGCTGACACCATCTTTTCTTTTTGCACATTTGGCCTCTACCTTTTGGAAGTTTCATCATTTGTCCTTTTTGCACATTGGCCTCTTCCTTTTTGAAAGTTCACCATGTCAGTTTTCGTTTTTTTTTTTTTTGAATGTCATGTTGCTTGTGCCGTTGGCCCTTGTTAGACTCTCAAAACCTTTGATTGAGTTGTCCAAAAGCACTCAAAATTTCTATGCGATGTTTCAAAAAACTGTTTTACAGATTCTACTGCTGTGTTTCCAGGTTGAAGCGGATCTGTGATTTACCTGCCTGCATATAAGCTTATGCTACGCAATAGATCGTTTGAGACCGAATGTCGAGTAGGGATCATAGTGGTTCCAAAAACTCAACCGTTTTTGATATCCGACATTAAATTTTCCAAGATAATTAACGGTTGCCCTTCAAGTTCAATCCACATTGTAACAGACTGTAGTTTCTAAATATCTCTTATTGTACTTTTAAAACTTCCCGTAGACATACTACCTCAATTGACTCCCTTCACAAGCACTTCCAATGTTTACTCTACGTACGAACTGGTCATTCGATGAACTCTTTTCAGTCGTAAATACTCTTAGTTCGCTTCTCAGATCGCTGTCGCACTCTAGTCGCTCACATTCGCTTCGCTCATGTTACGTCGCGTTGCAGCTCAGATTTTGTCGCTCACTTGCTCCGTGTTCTACAAATGATATTCCACCATCCTCGACTCCATCTTCATCAACACCTCCTCATCCCCCCACACAATCTTCATCACATCATAAAACTCCCTCGCGTAGAAAATCTGAATCCCATACTTTCTCGAGTAAAACTCCTCGATCTGCGTCATCTTGAATTCCTCTTCATTGTCCCGCAACAACTCGTTCACCAACTGCGAGTCCACCGTTCCCGCCTCCTCAATACTCCTGCTATAATCCTCAATCAAGTCCTTGCGATTCTCTCTGGGTACAATCATCCGCTTAATACCGCCGTTCAAGTGCGCACCCATCATCTTCTCCTTCACTCCCCCAATCGGTAAAACCAACCCACGGAGCGTGATCTCACCCGTCATCGCAATGTCGTGTGGCACAGCCTTGTCGAGAATCAACGACAAGAACAGCAACGCCATCGTGATCCCCGCAGATGGACCGTCCTTCGAAATAGAGCCCATAGGCACGTGTAAGTTGATGTCCAAGTTCGAGAACTTGTCAATCAACGCCAGCGTATCCTTCTCCTTCACACTCAAAAGACCCTTGTGCACCAACAGCTTGACAAATATAAGCGCAATCTTGGCCAGTTCCAGTAGAACCTCGCCCAATCTACCCGTCATGTTGAGCGTGCACCCAGTGTTTGCATTCCCAGGATTTCCCACACGCTTGTCGAACCCAATGCTTTCGAAAACCAACACCAGTCCCGACCCGTCCGAGTTGTACGACAACCCATTCACAATCCCCACGCGACTCCCGTTGGAAATCGTCGTCTCAGACGCCGTGAAGTCGCCAGTACTAAAAGGAATCCCCAAGTACTTGGACAAGTCAGTCTCATTCACCACAGGGTCGTACCGCGACATCTCCTCACCTGCTTCCAAGCTCTCGCAGTACTCCACCGCTTTGAAACGGCAAATGGTCCCCAACTGACGTTCAAAACCACGGACTCCCGCCTCACGCGTGTAGTCCACAATAATCTTCTTCATCACACCCTCATCGATGCTCACGTCATCACTTGGGAACCCATTGCGCTTGATCTGGCGTGGAAGCAAGTACTTGCGACCAATCACCAACTTCTCGCTGTAGTCGTAAGCACTAACGTGAATCATCTCCATACGGTCAAGCAACGGGCGCGACATGTTCTGCGGCTCGTTCGCAGTGCAGATGAAGATCACCTGCGAGAGGTCCACTGGGAATCCCAAGTAGTGGTCGATAAACGTCAGGTTCTGTTCAGGGTCCAATACCTCCAACAACGCTGCAGATGGGTCACCATTAACCCTGGCACTGTTGTGCCCACCAATAACCTTGTCTATCTCATCCAAAAGAATCACAGGGTTCATAGAGCGCGCTTTGCGCAACGCTTGAATAATCAAGCCAGGCATGGCCCCAACATACGTCCTTCTGTGTCCACGAATCTCACTCTCGTCCTTAACACCTCCTAGAGAAATGCGTTGGAAATTGCGGCCCAACGACAGAGCAATCGACTTGGCCAACGACGTCTTACCCGTGCCTGGTGGACCTGCCAACATGATAATCGGAGACTTGTTATTCTTGGACACCTGGAGTGCCGTCGCTGCCGACGACTCTGTGTACGAGTTCTGCACCTTCTTCCGCGCATTCCTGTGGGACGACGATGTTTCATCGTTGTTTGCAATCACGATCGACGACGAGTCGTACGATTTGGCTGCTGCCTTTGTCTTTTCCAAGTCCTCGATCCTGCGCTGGGCGTCGACAGCATTCTCCGCATTGATCCCCAACAACTTGAGCACAACCAAGTACTGAATCAAGCGCTTCTTGACATGCTCCAAACCGTAGTGGTCTGCGTCAAGCTGCCCCTTTGCTGCTACCAAGTTGATGTCCTTGTTGGACTTGAACTTGGTCACGTAGTTTTCCCACGGGATGTCCATCACAATCTCCAAGTAGTTGCGAATAACGTGGAAGTCAGAGCCCCCTCCACCTCCACCACCACCGGTCAGCAGCGACGCCTTGATCCGCTTATAGTCCTTAGCAATAAGCCGCTTTGAGTCCGGGGTAAGCGACGTAATCCGCGGCAACTTGTTCTTGATAAAGTTGGTAATGGCGCGTAACTCATCATCATCGTCATCTTCATCATCAAATTCTTCGTGGTCTCCACTTGGCGGTCCCTGACTCTGCGCCTCCTTCCTCACGAGCGCAGTACTTCTCGGGGACAGCTTCTTCGTCATGGTTTCAAGCACGATACGCATCGATTTCAATTGGTTAGCCACCACGTTGGCGCGCTGGATGTTGGACGCCTCGTTGTGGAACCAATGATTGACAAATGAGTTGTTTTGCTTCAAGTTTTCAAAGATCGTCGTCAACTCCCCCACCATAGAGTGTATCTTCGTGATACGCGTGGCAGCGTCAAACAGCCCCAACAACTTGAGCTTTTCGTGGTTCGGAAACGGCAAGATCGCACCGGTAATGTCCACCAATCTCAAAAACGCCTCGCTGCGAATCTTCCCCCGCGTTTTCTCATCCGTCGTGAACAGCCCGTACAACTGCTGGAGACTGCCGTACGCTTTCGTAAAGTCCTTGGATCCCGCCAACTGCAAGTAGAACGCGTTTGCAAGGGGGTTCAATGTGAGGAGATCTTTCCCGTTCGCCTCGGTGTTGTTGAGTGCCTTGCGGTAGTCCACCACAAAATCGTCGATACGGTCAAACAAGTGGTAGGACTTGGACCTCAACGCTTTGAACGAGGACTTGATGTTCTCCACGGTCGCATCAAGATCAACCTCTATCATGGCTTCGTTCTTGTCGCTGTCATTCGAGTCACGCAATCCTCGTGCGACCGAAAGGAGTGTCAACTTGATATTGGTAGTATCGTCTACGATCCCAACCACCCTGACCACAGAAACCACCGGAACCTTGGGCAGTTCTACGGGCTCCTTGATTTTCTCCTGGTTCGGGCTGATGGCAAACGTCAACCAGTCAAACTGCGAGTTCGCGTTGCTGTTTTTGTGGTCGAGCGTTTGCTTGTTCAACGTGGCGATACCCTCGGCGGCTTCTTCAGAGATCGTGGCAGGTAATGTCGAAACCTCAGAGGATTCGGTATTGAAGTTGTACTCCTGGAGCAAATTGTTGATAATGGTCACCAGCTGGACCTGCTCCTTGAAGCGGTACATCAATGCTGCCGCCTTGAACCGGCTAAACGTAACGTTGTAGATGATGCCCGGAAGAAGGACAAGGTTGGAGTCCAACGTGTAGGTGGGCAATACCACCTTGGTGCTCTTCTTCTTCATAGTGGTGGGGAAAAGAGTTTGGGGAAGAACGATCTGCTTATGATAATCTCAGATTGGTTTGAACACGACCAGGAACTGTGCCATGCGGAGGTGTTGTGTCTTGCCGTAGCGGCTGTGGCGATGCTGCCGATATATCTTTTGCGTTGCGCGCTGTGGTGGGTTTTGTGAAATCCTCGTATCTTTGCTTCCAGCGCTGCCGGCGAGTCAATGGTAGTTCCCCCACTTATGACTCCTCGGTCCTCGCTCGTGACTGGTCACCTGACATAGTGCCATTTTTCTTTTGCGCTTCTGCAGAAAGCGGAGTGCAGGAGGAGCAAATGCGGAGAAGTGTAGGAAGAAGAAACGAAAACTTTTTTCCCAAGTCAAGAGGAGGTCACACAGCAGGGATGAAGAAGCATTAAAGCCGGTGAAGTCAGGACTGGCGTTGGAATGTGACGCGTTCCTCGCCAACGGTCACCCGCTGCCCGCGGGGTAGGGCTCCTTGCAATAAGTGATGCCGTGCGCGTCAGTTCGGGGTTCCTCCGATAATTTTTTGATGTCTGGTATTTCCTGCATCGAAAGAAGGTAGATGATGCAATGTAAGGCAATCAACCTGGCAAAAATTTTTATATAAATAAAACACAATTCTCTTTGATGAAAACCCTGTACATTTTGGAATAACTAAACTTCTATCGCAGAGATGGTCAGAGTTCAAGTGTTCAAGTCGGACCACAGCAAAATTCCTCCCAAGCGCAGGGAGCAACTAGCACCACTCACTGTTGCCTCTGCCGCTAGTCACACGGTAGGAAGCCCATATTTTATTCTGCATCCCAAAGCTACCCCAGAGGAGCGCCAAGCCCAGCGTGAGCGGCTGACCAGTCTGCTCAGTGTGCGGCTGCCGCCTGTTGCAAAGGCGCGTGCACCAAAAGGCACTGCCAAAGTCTTTACAAGTGTACCTCATGAAAACGATCTGTTCCACTACAAGTACACGTATGGAAAGCAGTACACATACAGAGGACAGAACTCATCCGAGGAGTACGCATCAGGCACCGATGCCTCGTCGCAGATCTTTGAAATCAACGACGAAATGTGCACACTGCCGGCAACTCGCCTGCTCACTACCACTTCAGACCCCTCTCATCACCTCGACTCGTTAGATGAAACTCAGGCGTATACGGAGGACTCCGACGTTGACGATTCAGACATGTACGACATATTCAAGGGCATAACTGCAGAGGACTATATGGCGAAGAAGAATCGTCGCAGTTCAAGGTTGTTCAGGTGGCCGAGTAGGAAGGACGAAAAGTTTCAAACATAAAAAGGTGAGAAAAGACACATGGGTTTATCATGCAGCGGCGAAGGTTGGTCCTTGGTTATGCCGCGCTGACGATTGGTCCTTGGTAGCGGCGACGACTGGTCCTTCGTTTATCAGCGGCGAAGGATTGGTCCTGTTAATATATTGTCGCTAGCAACTGTGACTGGGATGCTGCGGGTACAGCAGCAGTTACTAATCAATAAGAAAAATGAGAGTTGTAGGAGCCAACTTGTAGATGCTTGCTGGAGATGCTAACTCAGGGACTGAGCGGGATTTATCGCGCGATTTTCTAAATTCCACTCCGCGTATGAGTGGGTATGAGCCCGTAAAAACGATGCACAAAAACATGACTCTGCAGGTACACCAAATTTAGAAACGAGCTAAAAGCTGCAATAATAGGGTTGCCAAAGGTCCTATTGTACAAGGTCATCGACCGGGATCGCAATCGACTCGAGTGTGTCCAAAAAAAATTAGAGTTCGTGGAGATTGCGTTGCGGCGCCGGTAACAACGTTCCCGAACATGTTGTTTATATCGTTCCGGATGGAAACGGTTGCTATATCCGCCTCTTGTTGCTGAATATCTCAATTGAAGTATATTTGACGTTTTGGACTCTGTTATCATATAGTACCCCACGTATTTGTTCTGTCACCCGAAAGTTGCTCCGTTCCCCACGTTTTCGTTTAACTCTCGCGTGACAATGAAAGCGGTTTTAGTTAAATACAGGGGTATGAGGGGAGGTGAAAAAGAAAGGAGAGAATGTAAGGCTGAAGGGAGAAAGTAAATAGAGTGAGAACAGAGAAAGGAGAATGGAGAAAGAGAGGGAGAATGGAGAAAGAGAGGGAGAACAGAGAAAGGAGAAAGGAGAAGAAGAAAGGAGTAAGGAGAAAGGAGGATTGAAAGAAAAAGATAGTGAAGAGGGAGAGTGAAATAAGTGAGGATCATCAGCAAGGAGGAATATATGACAAATATTGACGTGAGGGATGAACATTATTGCTTATCCATCCTGGAGAAGATGTACGCAATGCTGATCCGGATCCGCCTCGTAAATACGTCCCTTATGACAGCATTGTGACAGTTCTGAAATTTCATAACGAGTTTGCACCTGACAACGTGCATGTGTCAAAGGACTTTAAATAGTATTTTTGACGTGTAACCCGGAGGTCCGAGAAGACACGAGGCATAGGGAGAGTAGAAGATCACATGAATATGACCAAATATGGAGAAAGAGGTTATCCAAGATTAGAGATAAATACACAGGGATCATTCTGAGTTTGTTCTGTTTAAATCATGAGTCTCACCAAAGTGTCTTTCTTGAATATTTCTACCTACTGTATTTCGTACATCACAACTATTTCTAGACATACTCGCTGTTAGATTCATAATAGCTTTTTCTGTTGTGCCTAGACTCACTGTCAGATTCATAGTAGCTTTTTCTATTGTGCCTAGACATACTCATTGTCATATTATCTGTGCCTACCTACAAAACGTCCTTCAAATTCACCTGCCCCAGACCCCTCTTCAACGGCTTCGGCTGGCTCTCGCTCTTTTTCCACCCAATCATGAAAATCACACTGAACGTGGCCGGAAGGCTCACTCCATCCTCGCCTTCTTCACCATGCAACGACTTGTATATCTCGTTGGCTGCAAGGAGCACGTCCCTTGGTAGCACATTTGCCCTCGATAACACTGCGTTTTGCTCTCCCATAGCCTGGAGGTCCTCGCAAACACTCACAATGTCCGGAAACCCACCCACCACAATGTCCTCCGAGTCAATCGTTAACATACTGAACCCTGCACGGTTCAAAAGCGACCCGATGTCATTCAAGTGAACTAATGGCGACACACGTGGGGTGATTCCCCCACGTCTCTCCAATTCTGCCAACTGGAGTGCTGTGCGCAACTCGTACAAGGTATCACCGCCAAATATCGTGCCCATGAACATGCCGTCTGGCTTGAGCACCCTGTTTATATTGGCCAAGGTCTGTGGAAGGTCGTTTATCCAGTGGAGCGACAAGTTTGACACCACAACGTCAAACGAGTTGTCCTGCAAGCACTCGTGGTCAAAAGCCTCCTCGTCAGCAACATGCAGCACCATCTTTCCCTCAAAAACGTCGCGATACGGCTCCTTTGCGTCTCTATGAAGCATTTGCTTGCTCAGATCGAGCATCACGTACTCGCTTATCTTGCCTCTGATTTTCTCCTTGTCTTTGTTGAGTTCCCCCACGATCTGTGCGTCCACGTCGTCCCCGCCCGGTGGCACATCGCTTTTTGTGCAGAGCGCCTTCAAGAGGTTGCCCAGGGAGGACCCAAAGTCCAATAGCCTGGTGAAGTCTCTGGTAATGAAGGCAAGTCTCTCAATGGTGCGAATGGCAACCTCATCTCGCAAGTAGTCCTTCTTGCGCGAGAGTTCTGTATTGAGTGCAGCCCGTGACCGCTGCACCAACTTGGCGTCGCGGTCAAACACATTGAACTGTTTGGAACCGGCTGTGGTAGCTAGTCTTCTTGCGATATTGCGGGACATTCCAAAGATTATAACTTTGAAGGATAGATCAGGGTTATTTTGTGTCTATTTGACTGGTATTCTGATGCGTTTGCTCAGTGCACTGTGATACCCTATATCTGTAATTCTCCAGCTCAGTTTCTATGTACTCGGATGTAGAGCCTGTATCTGTGATCCTCAGTGCTTCCAGCTCAGTTTCTATTTTAACGATTTTTTCGTTCCGCCTTTTTACGATGCGTTACTACAATGAACACCCTCTCACTGTGTTCTCGACGACTACACGAATCGTTACGGGATCTAAGTCTCGTTGCTAGAATACGAAGTACAAACAAACCAATCTCATGGAAGGGTACAAGGACTTCTTTCTCGGGGTCCACCGGAGGTTGGATTTTTGTCGGAGTTTATTCAATACCTGGAGCTCACTCAACACCTACCACTTACTCAGCATCTACCAGAGCTTACTCAACACCTACCAGAGCTCATTCGGTATCCAGAACTCCTTCAAGTACCAAAGCTAAAAAGAGTTCTGGTTTGTCACTCCGCTCCGCATTCATCAAAATCCACCCATCTCAATCAAGCCGCGATGAGCACATCAAATATCTCTCCGAGTCCAACCGGTTCACTGAACTTGAGCAGTTCGTGTCGAAATCTCGAGCATTCAACCTCCCGGTCTCGTTCTCAGCTCTCAAAACTGCCCTCCGCACTCTAGCCTCTGCGAAAGGCGATCCACTGTCGGTGGCCCTTCTCCTTTACAGCGCTGCCGTCACCCACTACAAACACAGCAAAAAAGTGGTGGAACCGGTTCTGGATAACGACGTGTACTGGATAAGCCGCAATCTTCTCAGCTGTCTCGACCGCTGTTCGCTGTTGGAGCTGTTGCTAGCGCTCAACATCCTCCACCACAAGTACATTTCACAAGTCAAGGACCACGACAACAGATTGCGACATCTTTATCACATCGCGTACGTGAATATACTTGTGAATAGTGGCCAGGTGAATGCTGCGTCGGAGTATGCGGTTGAGATGGATATCGCTCCGCAAAATCTTGTGGATGAGCTTATTGCGCGGGAAGACTGTGATTTGCTTTTGACTTTTGTACAGGCAGGACTTGTGCGGCACCAGGATGTGCTAGACTGTTCAATGAGACTGTGTCACTACCCGTTGGTGAAGGCTGTGTACGAGAACTACATAATGCTGGGGTTTGAAAACGCAATGATCTCAACGGAGCAAGCGATGGCTGTTTCAACAGATCGAACAGGGAAGTTAGTGGAAGCAAAGGATCTATTGCATGTTCCAGGGTTTCTTCCGCCCGTTCCAGCTCTGACAAATCCAATCCATTCAATGACAGACGATATGGTGCACAAGATCTTGCACATTTTTGCAATCAACGGCGATGTCAATCTGACTCTAGGATTCATCGAATCGCACTTCCTCCACAAGTCCCTCCAGGGCGAAAAGGGCTTGACCAAGGAGTTGTGTGTCAAGATCATCGAAGCATACTGCTACCATAAAGAAGAATACAAGGAGGGTACCCCGGAAAATAGCATAAAGAGAGTGTTGGATGTTATCAATGGTTTCGTCATTAGCAAGTTCCAAAAGGAGGGTACTACGCTCAGCTATAAAGATATCTCCACTGCGTTCTCGCACAGGATCCTCCATTATCGCGAAGTGGACCTGAATGTCAGGGATACATTGGCGCACAGGGAGCTCGTTGCCGACTTGATTCGCAATTCCGAACAGAACGAGTGGACCGAGGTGGTTTTGCCGCGTAAGATATCCAATGAGAATATCGAGGTGTCAAAGTACGGCAACGTTTTGGCAAACATGTCGACATTGAAGTCGTTTGTGAGATCTCATGTGGAGTATATGGCTGCAGAGGGTGCAAATGTTCAAACAGTACAAATTTTCATCAATTCTGTGCTCAGCCATGTGAACATGAACCAGAACTTCTCGGCCGCGGCCCAGGTGCTTGTGGTTCTTCACGGATGCAACCTGAATTTCATTGCAGATTGGTTGAATGACGAACTGTTTGGGATATTGTCGAACACGATAGCGTTTTCCCGTTCGCAGGAGTGCGCAATAGTTCTCGGAGGCTACCTTGTTAGCGAAAGGAAGATTCAACACATCCCTTCGTTACTTGGGGCATGTGTGAATCGTGAGATCAATCACAGCTGCTTACAGGTGCTTACATACAAGTACTTGATATCAGGAGGAAACATAGATGCGTTAAAGGACGTTCTCCAGAGGGAGAACAGCTCATATTCGGAAGCGTACTTGGAGATAATTAAGGGTGAGGAGTTTGAGTCTGTGTTTGATTCGTATGGACTTTTCAAGGAGGATTTTCAAATAGAGTACCTGGGAAAGGCACGTGAATACGACTCACGTGATGCGAAGTATCTCAGCCAGGTGTTGAAATAAAGAAATAATAGAAGTAATAGACAATGATGATACTGATCCACTTTATTCATGTATAAGCCATAACAATCAACCGGTAATAGTTTAAGCATCTCCTACCGCTGCCTGCAAATCAGCAGCATTGATCTCCACCTTCTTTGCTTTCAGCTTCACCAACGACCTCTTACTCCACTTGTGCTTCAATCCCTCAATCACACTTCTGTCGCAGTCGTCGTCATTGAACTTCCTCTTTGGGTTGAGAGAGTCATTTGCGAATGTCGACAGGAAAGAAAGCGAGAACGACGAGCCCATCATAGTAGAGTCCACCGCCATACGCATGATATTGTTAGCATGACAAGCCAATGGATCAAAGTCAGTGTCATCGTCGTCTTTCAGCTCATTGTGCTCAATTTTGACATCTTTCTGCTCCACCTTCTTGTTACTTTTGATAACAGCCTCCTTCAAAAACGACACAGGCGTCAGTTGAAGAGGCTTCTTTACCGAAACCGACGAATTGAAGTAGATGGTCTTGTTAGGAATAGGGGTATTGTAGATCGACGACTCGTCAAAGTAGCTGTATTCTCCATCAACCAGGTCTTCGTAGTCGTTGTTGTATTCGGACGGTCTCTTTTTTCCAGATGCCCTGGAAGTTTGCGTCTTCTTGTGGATCTTTGGAGCACTGTTCTCCGCAAAAGGCAATACTAGCTCCATGCCCCGCAAGATCGCCTTGTTGGCCGCAAGTAACTCCTTGAGGGGATCTCCATTGGTCATAGAGCCGAAGGTCTTTGAGATGGGCTCTGACAAGGTGATAGCATCTATGGGGAGAGGATCGTCTGTTATGCGCAAGTTTTTCCCTAGCTGGGGCTCTCTTAGTGTGGTGGGCAGCTCATAGCTGGGAAAGCTGTATCCAAGCGAGACCGAAGAGTGGACGTTGTGTGATATCATTGCTGGGTGAAAGATGAAAAGCGATGCACTCTCCAATTCTTTTATGTGATTAATGATTTCCCGATTGGGAGTTAATTGTTTGTGTTTGGGTTTTCGCCGAAAGGAGAACTATAGACTGAAGCATGAGCGAAGTGCTATGAACGAGTGAGCAGAGGGGCTTGGATCGAGCTAACATGAGCGAAGAAATGTGAGTGAGCGATGAACATGAATGTGCAAATTAAGTGGAAGTTAATACTGCATTAAACTGAGAATGATCGGTGTAAACTGAGAATGATCTGAGCGGTGTAAACTAAATAATTAACGCTCCTTGTGCCTGACGGCAGTAAAATGAACCGGTCAACTCGTTGAAGTGATGAAATATTGAAGAATTGGGGCTTTAAAAGTGGATTGGGTAATCTTTATTGAAATCAATAGGCGCAAAATGAACAATGACTTGATAATGGTGCCAAGTTGTTCTCCGGTTCTAGAAAACAAAACATTTTAGCGTTTGTTGAGTACTTGGAAGGCAGAATAAAGTGGTGATAACTACTTGGACTAAAATCGAGCACTGGTCTGAAAAGTTCAATACTAAAACATATTCTCAATAGAGTGTTGACGACGAACGAATTGTTAATATTTCATTTCAAGAGCATCGCAGATGGTACCATTTCGAGCCTTCCCAGACCGAATTTCACCTACGGTTGCGACAGCTTTGCTCTACTCCGTCTCAAACTTGCTCTCACACATTGTGCCCTAATCACTACTTAAATTCAGCACTCTCAGTTCATCAGCCTGTTCCCATTTACCGCTTCCCAATCACTCTCTATATACATTAGACCCTCCTCATTTCCAGTATTGGCCTCGCTGCTCCCCTCATTCTCCCCGCGACTTGAGAATCGGCCCATCTACATGCATATCCACGTGACCTGAAAAATTATTAGTTATTTTCTCCGAGGCCATGATTGGCTGGGCACCAAACTGAACAACGCCAACATTACCAGCGTACGATCCACTTCTTCCTACGTGTCTTATCTCTTTGAATTTATATTTCTTAAATAACTAATGTACATGTTGATGCAAAGGAAACTAGTCCAGTTTTGAAATGCCAGCTTCTGGATATATCGGTGAATGGAAAACACGCCGTTTCGAGTGCAGTGGTTCCTGAGTGTCTCGTTTCGACTCGCTGATGCGATGATAACGATAGTTTGCTAGCATAGTTTCATAAGATGCTTCGCGTTCCCACGATGTGGACGAAGATACTAAAGCTTCATTAGCCATGTTGCCACTATGTTATCGAGACCTTGTAGTTCTATGTTCTGTGCTCTCTTGTTCTGAGCTGTGCTTTATATTCGTGAGCTGTTCTCAAGCTCTCTATTCTTGTGTTGACTTGTGTGCTTGTTTCCTCAACTTCTCCTCCACAACAGAGTCGTTACCATGTACGTTATCGATTGGACAAGGGAACAATGAGTTCGCCCCGACCATCAACACACAAACGGCAAACGTTGAGCTGAATAGCGAGTTGGTAACTCGGCTCCTTTGTGTTGCTCTGATAGCGGTAAACATTGCCAGATAGCTTGAGGTGAATCTATTAATCGAAAATGTTTCTGTTTTTTCATGCCTTCTGTACAGCTGCACACGTGACATGAATCGAGCAAGCCAATCAATCCGATGCGTTTACTACCCAACGGCAGATGCATTCTTGAGGCACGAAATGAGGTCTTGAAAGATACTGTGCTCAATGGATAAGTACATGTTAGTAGCAACTCTATTGCTAGTCTTGAGCTTAATTGGCCTGACCTGAGCATGGAAAAATGAAAACCCATACCGCAGTAATGATCACCACCCAGGTCATCTACACTAACTCCTTCATTAATCTTTGCAAACCTAGGTTTGTATATATACAGTGCGTGGAGCGGTCGGGGAGGAGCTAAATGCTTTAGAGTTGGTTTGGTCTTAGCAGACAATTGTGGTAAATGATCCTAGGTTCGGAAAGTCCTCTGGCTGTTGAAATACCTATCTTGCTGCCTTGTACGTCTCAGGGTTAATGTCCTTCTCAGACCGACCTGAGATACTCCTTCACGTCAGACTTGTCGTCGTGTAGGGTAAAGCTCTCCGAATCGGCAATCTCCTCATCGCACTCACTTACAAATATTCCTTCTTCAAATCCTTAGCCTTGATGAGCTCGAACCCTGGATCGAACCTTCTTTCAGCAGCAAGTTGCTTCACATTCTTCTTCTGGTCAACTAACTCAACCTTGACAAGTTCCTTTACAAGTGCTAATCTGTGTGCTGTGGCAGCTGATATCGTCTGGTACACGATCTGGTTCCTTTTCTTCAAACCTAATGCAGCGATATTCTTGCGAACGTTGGGAGGCATTCCAATGATGGACCTCGTCTGTGTTATCTTGTAGAACTGTTGTGCGACAGACATGGTGGTGATAGTTATAAAAATTGGTACGAAAAAAAAGTTACCCGCAAACGGATCACAAGAGACGCTCAACTTTTCAGTGCCTAGCCGCCATTCCTACAACGCCCATATATGTATGATTCGAAGATACTCATAAAGATCGATGCCCATTTGCATCAGGAGATACAAGTTAAACTAGATGAGTTTACTGCATTAACCCAGGATACCCTATCTCAAACCATACTCGAAAACGACTGCTATGAGGAAGCTAAGCGAATAGTCAGCAAATTCGTGCTTCTCATAAACGATTTCGAAGCAAACCCTAGCCTTCTTGAGCTGAAGTTGGCAGACTACATCGCAAGCCTCTCAGACTTGTACTTGCAACTACACTCTAGTGATCGGGACGTGTCAGCCCTTACAAATGCGATAGGAGAGCTTATATACAACTTTGCCAAAATCTGTGGCTTCAAAAACATCACCACATACTTCTCAAGCTCGGTTTACTTGATTCCACCCCTATTGGAGCTTAGTGAAGCTGTCACAAATGATAACGAATTGTTCTTGTGTTTGCTCTGGCTCAGCAATTTAGTTTTGGTACCGTTCACACTCAGCAAGATAGACAGTACGTTGAACTTGCAATTATACCAGGTGGCCATGAAGAACCTCGCGGCCCACTTCAACGCCTCAAAGAACCAGATGGTGTCTCTGATATTGCTATCCAGATTGGTCACAAGGCCCGATATACACGAGGAAATGCTCTCGCGCTACTTTCATGATGTCGAGCGTGAATGGACTCAATATGCGCGTGTCAACGGTTCAGTAAAATTGGGCCATCACATCACCATAAAGAAGATCCTCAAAAGATGTCCATATGCGTACATCGAGACCCATCTCGATGTGATCTACAAGTTGATTTCTATCGACTTGGTGACATTGCGCCAGAAAAATCATAGTCTCAATAACTTGAACGTCTTGTACATGATTAAGGTCTTGAGCCGTCTCTCCATGATACATGTCCAGCGCAATGACTTTGAAAGCTTAGAGGATACCATCAACAACTTGGTCATCGACATTTTTGCGATTTCTTCATCAAACTTTGACACTTCTTTGCGATACGCTTTGGCAAAAGCACTTCTGGTGGTTACCGCAGGTTTGGCTGACTCTGCTGTCAATTACCAAGAACAGGTGGTGCTGTTCATGATTGCACAGCTTGACATTGCGAACATTAAGGGATCCACTCGGTTCCAAGACGACTTAGACATCAGAGGAGATGAGATTGTCGTTCCGAAATACCACACTATACTACTCTTCTTGGGGTACGTCTGCTTAAAGAAGTGTTTGCTACTGCATTTAATTCCAACTGTGCTCAGCATAGTGCACAAGACGCTTTTTGTAACACAACGGAGGTCCACAATCACAGTGGGAAGCCAGGTGCGAGATGCGTCGTGTTTCGTGCTATGGGCTATGTCTAGAATGATTGACCTGGTCACCTTTGAGAGCCTTTCCAGTGAATACGCCAACATGATGTCAACTATATTTTTTGACATGATACTAACTGTTACAATGGACTCTGACACTGTCATTAGGCGATGTGGAGTAGCAATAGTTCAAGAGTTTTTGGGGAGGTTCGGAAGTGTGCTCTTTGCGAATCAGTTTGAACTGGGCGAAACACTCGGGAAGTTCCTAGTATCATTGGCGGAGCTTTTTACTGGTTCCGTCGTTAGCTCACAGGCACTGTCATTCGCGTTGATCGTGGACTTGGTGGGTTTGGGGTTTGACAAGCATTTGTTCATTCCTGTTCTTGTGCACAACATTCTCCATCTGAACAGCTTTAACCAACGCAAATTGAACACAAAGTACTGTAAGACGCTACTTTCTGACAATACCCACCTGACAGTTAGCCTTACACTATCGACACCAGGTGAGAAATACAGCGCCGCGGATGTTTTACAGATTTTGAACAACCTGGAAGAGCTTCTTCTATATCCGGTCTCTGAAATGCTAACGCTCAGTTCAGATGAGCAAGTCACTACGCAGCTAGCGAAGCGATTATCTACAGAAAAATTTGATTTTCATCACGACTCGATAGAAAATGCAGAGGGCTATATGAAATGGGTTAACACAAGTGGAATATTAGACTGGGGCAATATCTTTAGTGTACTACGAATGCACTCGACTGAGGACTTACTTTGGGAGTTTGCGATTTTCTTCCGGTCTTTGGGTGAAGTGAGCGAGGAGCACGAGTCGAAATTCCAGCAGTATTTACGTAACAACAACGTTATCCTTTCCAATGTGATATTTTGTCGCAAGATGGAGGTGACCGAATCGTATGGCCGCATAATTTCTGACCCCAATGTGGATGCAGTAACACGAAACAATATGATCAACAGCTTGGGTGCGAATCGCGTAACGATGTCTTCTGAGGTAAGACTGAACATTTTGCAGCTTTTAGACGATTACACGGTTACAGAGCAGGGCGATGTCGGATCCAAGGTGCGGCTTGCCGTTCTCAACTTAATTGACTGCGACTTTGAAGCGTTCAAAAATCACAATGATCTAGCACTCAAGGTCGTCAGATTAGCGGGAGAGTTGATGGATAGAGTTCGCTTTGCGGCATACAAGTTACTCGTGCGATTATTCAATTGCCAGGAGCTGGAATTCAATGAAAGCGACTACTTCGAGGGTCTTTTCTCTTTCTACAAGAACCACATCTTGGTACGTTATGAGAACAACTCGGACTTGTCGCTTGAGTTTTGGAGAGGGGCTTCGTTTACTATAGGTGCCATCACCGCGAATGCTTCCATGGTTAACTCTGCCTTCAAAGAGTATTTTAAGTTTCTTCGGTCGTTATCTGAAGCACAGCAACATATTGTACTACAAAACTTGGTTACTTTACTCAAGTCACCACCTATGCCTACTCCAAGGCAAACAAAAGGATTTGTCACTGTGCTCAGGGTATTTGTGAAGTTGTTCGAGGCGAACTTCATTTTCCCGGCAACATTCAACTACGAAGCGCTTTTCGTCAGGTGCTACAACTTGCAGATCAAAACAGCCAATACTCAACGTCTTGGCCTCACTATTGAGATTCTCCAGTACCTCTCCATGGAACCAAAGGTGGAGCTGCAGATACAGTTGAAAGCTAGAAAAAGAATAATCCAACTTGCGGCCTCCCATAAGCTTGCAGTTGTCCGCACTATGTGTGGGGATGCGTTATTTGAGGTGTTAAATGAGTTTAAGCACACGGATGTCGCAGTCTTAGAACATATCGACTGGACAGATGTGAGTTCTGTCAAATGCAATCAAGTTAATCTCAATGAGGCGTTTGGAATAAAATGAGATGGGGTGATTCATTTTTGATCATGGTAGGAGCACTTTTTTTGTACGTAGAATATTCACAAAGATCAGGTATTAGGAGTGTTCATCGAGTGTACATATGGAGATGGTAAGTTGCCAAGATAATCGTCATTTCGATTAGTACCATGGTGCTTCCAGATCCACCACCTCAACTTATCTCACACCGGCCATGTCCGATATTATGACGTTCTCCAACCCCTAAATCCGGGGTACTGTGCTCGCGCTCGAAACTCTTATCTCGTAAAATCAAATCAATAAACTCTGGGCATTGATAAGACCAGCGGGAGCTCCGATGTTACACGCCATCGTGTTCTCGTCGCGGTGCGTTTGATTTGTTGTGACACTCTCGTTATCTCCTGTTTGTTTTGTGCTGTCTCGCTTACTCTTACTCTTAAAACTTCACTATCTCCTGTCCAACTAAACTTAATTCCCCACCTCTTGGGTTCCCCACGCTACGAACATGTCCAAACCCTCAAGTATTACTACCTTAAAAACTAAATGAATATGTAACCCCTAGCCATCATAGGGGCGAAAAATGAACTCCGCTGATCGGAAAACGAATGTTGTGATTTTGCACTCGTGTTTTGAAATGCTATCAACTCTTACAAACTAACGTGCAAGTTGTCGGTTGACTTATGGTATCTTTCCTTTTCCTCCTGGATAAGGTTCCCAAAGTGTGGGTTGACGCCCTGTGGAAGTTCAGGCTGCGCCTGCGCAGTGAAGTAGTCCTTGCTGGCCTCCTCTGCACCTCCGTCCTTAACAGGAGTCATAGGGGCGTGGTTGAAGTGGTCGCTAAAAGTTTGGTAGGTCATAGAAAGAATACAAGTGTATGAAATATTAATAAATTTGTCCGACCTTTATATTCTTATCGCTTTTCACCAACGCACCTTTTGCGGGGAGACCTTGTGACACAAAACACCGAAAACTTTGAGTCGTGCCTCGGTCATTTTGCCGCACTTGATTACCCCAATAAAACCAGTCATGTATCATGTTATGCCGAGCTGGGTGGGTGTGAAAGGGCGTGACGACTGGATCACCACGTCATCGCTGTCATTCGGTCACAGATAATCTTGTGTGTATACTGGGCCAGGCACTGTGGCCAGCCGGAACCTGCATGTAGGCTACACGACGATATATATGAACGGGAACACTGCCCCCCTGAAAACATATACTGTGGTTTACTGAGTTGTTCTGAAAGTTACTGATGAAATTAAATGACGACGCCACTGCAAGTTGCTTTTTTTGCGTTCTTGTGACGAGCAATTGTGGGAATTCCACCGTCCAATTCGACACACAGCATAAAACTCCTGTCGTTCCTACTCGCCCTACTTCAAGTCTATTTAATCTACAGGTCATAAATATCTACCAGATACTTAAAACTATATTCTCTTCAGGAGACCTCTTAGTCTTTCCTACTTACTGTTGTAGCCGCTACTGTTGGGTCCCGACCGATCAGTTACCGGAATCAGTCCCGTTATACCATGCCGTAAATTCATCAAATCGTTAATGGCCAACTTTTCCTTCTTCATCAATTCATCATCCTGGGTGTCTCCGTTAGTCTTGCCGTAGTCGTCAAAGTAATCTAGCTTTGTCAACGACGGATACTTATTATGAGCTCCCAGAGAACCGGAAAAGTAGTTTCCTTGTGCAGTCAGTGTAGAAGGCAAGGGCAAGTTCTGTTGTTGTTCTGACGTGTGGTGGTGATGGTGATGGTGGATCTGAGAGGGCTCGGGTATCTCCTTTTTCATTTGATTTGCCATGTGCCCAATCTTGTACTTGATGAACTTGAGGATCTTGAGATACTTCAAGTCCTCGTCCATAAACTCGTCGTCCCAGTCTATTGTTTTGTACGGGTTGTTGCGCGAAAAGTCGTCCTCGTCGTCACTCTCGTCGTGGTCCTTCAAAATGTCGTCTTTGAGGTGGTCGTTTACCAACTTCTTGAACAAATCGTCCTCCCTCTTCTCTTTAGCATCCGGCTTCACCACATTAGTCTTGTAATTAATGAAGATCTTTTGAAACAAAGAGATACTGCGCTCCAATATCTGTGGTGAATCGTCAATCAAATCGTACTCCTTCCTCTTGAAGAACTTCAACTGGCAAATCATTAAGTAGACCATCTGCAACACAATCGACTTCTTCAAGTTGATCACCGTCATCGACAAGCCGTTGAGCATAAAATTGAAAGGGGACGGCGGAATCTCCTTTGTGATACGCTTGATACGTGTGTGACTTGGATGCGCAGCCGACCGACGCCGTTTCACAGAAAAGTCGTTAATCACAAACCCATCCTCGTCAACATCCAAACCCAAACTCTCCATCACTATGTTGTTTGCATTCGAACGGGCATTGGCCGGCTTGATGAAGGTCTCCTTCGCGTGGTCCACATGGCTGAAAATCAATATGAAGTAGTTCAACACCTCGCGCGAGATTTTCGAGATCTCCACATAGTGCGGGTAGTTGAGCTCTCTGTCCACGATAAAGTTTAAGTAGTTCATCGACCTAATCACAATGTAGTGGAAGTTTAATTGGATCTTGATGAGCTGCGAGGCCGTGTGCACGTCAGGTAAACCTGTCGAGTAGTAGTTCAATAATCCCTCCTGCGTGATCCCCGACAGCATCTTGGAGTCGTGGTACTTCAAGTCGTGATACAAATTGTTTGTAGTCGCGTTCAGCAAGTTTGGAAGACCCATCTCCATATGCAAAGGGATCAAGTTCATGTGCTTGTCGTTCAACGACTGGCGCCAGTTTGACAAATTCTTGTCAATGGTGAGGAATTGGTTGAAGTTGTAGTTCAAGTTACCGTCGTTTCCTTCTCCGTCATCTTCATTCAAAAGCCAGTCCAATGCTTTGTGCTCGCGGTGGTCCTTGTCGTGCTGCTTGCCCTTCTTCTGTCTACCCTGCTTCAAGTACTCGTAGTAGTTTGGTGCAAACGACGAGGGAATGACTATATTCATCAAATTCAAGAACTCTATGCTTGGTTTGAGTAGGTTCGTGAACAAGTCGTCGGTGCCATCCCCCGAATCCAACAACTCGCTCAACTTGGCAGGCGTCAACTGGAAGTAGCGGTCAATCGTCACAGGGTTGATCACAGTGGTGTTGATGCTGGGCTTGAAGCCAAACTTGAGGTTGAAGCACTTGAGCAACACCTTGAACACCCAGAAAATCTTGACCCTATCGCGTCTCTCCTGCAAGGTCAACAGCAAGTCGTTAAAAAAGAGGTTCTTGGAGTTGAGGTTTATACCCAAGATACCAATGAACGAGTTGATCAAGGACGAGAGGATGAGCGATTTCTCCTTGTTGTTGGTGAGCAACGAGTAGAACAAAAAGAGCTCGTATGTGCGCAATTGCGAAACAGAAACATGAAACACGTTAAAGTACGGAAGCAAGTCGTAGATCGAAGACACGAGCAGCGTCTGTGCCAGGCCGTCGTTCTTCACGTGCCTGTTGTGCAGAAAGCTGGGGTCTGAGTGGTTGAGAAGCAAGTTCAAGTTGACTGTGGGGTCGTTTATCACAATAATGGTGTATATCTGGATGATGACCATCAAGTACTCGTTCACTATCTGGTAGTCGTTGTTGTTCAGCAAATTGAACCCGTTGATGGTGGAGTCATCGTATGTAAAAATAAACGGGTACATTGTGTGAAACGCGTCGTACGACTCCATGAATTGCTTGTAGTCGAATATCGGGATGAATGTGTTGTAGTTCAAAAAGTACTGCACTATCTGGTTATCCAACTCGCGCTTGTTGTTGAAGATGTTCTTGAAGTTGTTGATGAGCTTGATGAAGAGGTCGTAAACGTCGAATGGGAGCCTTTTCGCAGCATCGAGGTCGTCAAAGTCAGATAGCATGTCCTTTTTTCCCGGGACATTCCCCGTCAACGGGTTGTAGATCAGCTCCAAGTCTTTGTTGTGGAACTGGTTGTAGTTTGTGTACGATGGGTGGTAAAGATAGCTGTTCGGGTCGTTGAGCAAGTAGTTGTGGCTGTTGGTGATTTTGAGAAACGGCAAGTTCAAGTTTATCAACAAGTGGTTGAACTGCGACTCGAAGTTGAGGTTATCGTTACCGATTATTATACCCTTTGAGTCCACATTGAAGATCTGGTCAATGGGGTTGTTAATCTGAATACCCTGGTTGAGCTGTACCTGCTTTTTGGATTGTAGGACTTCTCCAGCACCTGTGTAGCTCCCATTGTACATCACCGGTGCGTTTTCTGTCGCAGCCTCGCTTTTTTGCACCAAAACCTCTGCCTCAGAGTCCTTCACTCCATACTTCAACTTTAGCAATCTGTTTTCCTCCTCCATCACCTTCAACTTCTTTTCCAAGTTCTCGGTGTAGCCTTTGGGAAACGCCCTTCTTGTTAGCTTATCGCTTGTCTTGCATTCAAACCCCACCTTGCTGCAGTTGTGGCAGGGATACTGCCCGTCACACTTAATCTTCTTGATTCGACATCTGTCACAGGCTTGGGATACTCGCACTCCCGTATTGGTAGTAATGAGCTTGAAGTTCGCAGTAGTCTCCGCTTCTGCCTTCATGGTGTTCTAACGCTCTGACTAGTTCAAAATTGAGTGTCCTCCTAATTGAAACCAATATTATGCTCTTGTTTTGCTTGGTCAGTGTTTCGCGCTTTCTTATGTCCCCAGAGTTTTCGCATTTTTCCAATGCGGGCAAAACTCGGATCACCGGAACCGTGTTTTGTGACAAAATCCGAGGAACAAAAGCCACATGAAGCGGGTGGCTGTAACTGGCCAAGCTTGTGGTTCTGCATCCCAAACAGGATTAGATCTACTGTGCAACGGTAAACAGTCTGACGTTGCGCTGAAGGCACGTGAGAAATTCAAAAATGGAAACTCGGACACCCGGGGTTTCCCAAAGTAAGGAGCACAGAACAAACATCTTTAAAATGGGATTGACCAATTGGTGTGTCAACCGAGGAAGAGGCATGAACGGCTTGTATGTTAAGACACCAAGCCGTTACTCGTGTCTGGAACTCTCGAAGTTATTGGCTACGTGATTCTGTGTTGAACGTTGCTGCACAATCACTTACTTCCGCTTCATAACCATGATACATTTTACAGTATATACTGTGTAAATCTATATACTATATATATATATATATATTTAATAGATTGTACATTGTATCCCTAAAAAGACTGTGCACTTTCTCTCTCTAAATTCTGTATCGTTTCTTACAGTACATTCGCTTTTTTGCTTCCCCACACCTCAAAGGTTCCTCCCTTGTCGTTCCTACAATCGTGCTGTTAATCAATTACATCCTAATTCTCCATCGTCCTCACTTCGTTCGTTCCTCCTCCTCTATACTAGTGCTTACCGCCCGTTCTCTCCTTTCTCAACTCATTCTGCTGCTTCTCCACCTCTGGGTCCCAGAGAATGAAGTCGTCCAATGCGTTACCACCGGGCACCATCGGCAAAACAGGCACCTTCTTTTCCACCATCACCTCCATCAACACCGGGCCGGCCGTGTAGTCCAAAAACTCCTTGACTCCCGACTTCAACTCCTCCTGCTTCGAGATTCTGATGCCCTTGAGGCCCATCGCCTCCGCCAATTTCATGAAATCCGGGTTCGATTGGTGTGTGTGCGAGTATCTGTGCTCATAGAAGAGAGACTGCCACTGTGTAACCATACCCTGCTCCTCGTTGTTCAACACACAGATCTTGACAGGCGCATTCGCCTGCACGGCGGAAATCAACTCCATCAAGGTCATGCTGAAGGACGCGTCACCGTCAATGTCAATGACGATCGCATCGGGCTTACCAACCTGCGCACCAATGGCAGCAGGCAATCCGAAACCCATCGTTCCCAAACCACCAGAAGTGATCATCGTCCTCGGCTTGGTCCAGCAAAAGTGCTGCGCAGCCCACATCTGGTGCTGGCCCACACCCGTGGTGAGAATAACCTCCTTGTCGTAGTTTTGCAGCTGGTCCGAGATCTCTTTGATCAAGGTCTGTGGCTTGATGAGCGAACCTGGCGTCTCCGTCTGGTACGCATATGGGTACTTCTCCTTCCACTCATTCACCTGCGCAAACCACGCCGGCCTTTCCTCCACTCTGTGGATCAACGGCAAGATCTTCTTCAAGTTCTCCGTCACGTCTCCCTCAACAGCCTCGGTAGCCTCAACAACCTTGTTGATGTTCTTTGGCGAGATCTCGAAATGGATGATACCACCTGTGCCCTCCTGTGCTGCCATCTTGGCCACAGGCGCAAACTTGTTCAAGTTACCGGTGACTCTGTCGTCAAAACGCGCACCAAGCGCAATGATAACGTCCGCCTGCTGGATAGCAGTGTTGGCGGCAGCAGATCCGTGCATACCAAGGAAGTCCAAGGACTTGGGGTCTCTCTGGTCAAACGCACCCAATCCCTGGATGGTGGTTGTGACTGGGATGTTGGCCTTGTCGGCAAGCTCCTTCAAGAGCTTTGGTCCGTCCTCGTTGTTGAGGATACCGGCACCGGCAAAGATGATTGGCTTCTTGGCCTTGTTGATCAAGTTCGCACTTCTGCCAATGGCCTCCATCGTGAACTCAGAAGCAGCCTTGCGGGTGATTTGCGAAAGTGCTCGCGATGGAAGCGTGCTCTGTACAGGGATGGACTCTCTCAAAATGGCAGCAGTGACATCCTTGGGCAAGTCAACCAAGACTGGACCCGGTCTGCCCGAAGTGGCAATCTCAAAAGCCTCGTTGATACGGCGCGGCAACTCGGCAACGTTCTTCACCATCACGTTCCACTTGGTGCACAGCCTCGAGATACCAATGACATCGGCCTCCTGGAACGCATCCGTTCCAATGGCCGTGGTGGGCACCTGCCCGGTGAACGCGACAAGCGGAACACCGTCCATCAAGGCGTCAGCCAAGGGAGTGATGACGTTCGTGGCACCAGGCCCGGACGTCACAAGAATGACACCTGGCTTGCCTGTGACTCTGGCGTAGCCCTCGGCCATGTGGCCGGCACCCTGCTCGTGTCTGGGGAGCACAAACTTGAACTTGTCCGAGTTGTAGATGGCGTCGTAGACGGGCAAAATCGCACCACCGGCGTAGCCAAAAATGGTGTCCACGTCATGTCTCAACATCATCTCGTGGAAGATTTCACCACCAGTCAACCCGATGAACGAGTCGTCCATGAGCAGCTGGTCTTTGCGCTTGTTTTGCTCGGCGATTTGGGTGTCTGACTTTGGAAGATCAGTGTTGAAGGCGGAGGATGGCGTTGGTCTGGCAGCGCCTGTAGACCCTCTAGACACAGCAGTGGCGCTCTTGAGTGCGGATTTGGTTATGTACCGTACAGACCTGGCCATCTGGGCCAGTCTGAGTGCGCTTCTTGAGATCATCGTGTAGTTGTAAAGAATAAAGATTCAAGTGCTTTATAAGAACCCGCCCACTGAAAAAGAAAAACTGAAAATTCTTCGTCCTGCATGCCGATTTCTCCGCATGAGTCAGTGCCGGAAACGGAACCCGGACAGACGGCTTGAGGGGGATTGGTCATGTGATGAAAATGTTTGTCACGTGTGTCACCTTAGTGCTGTACAGCCTTACCCAAACCCAAACCAGACTACCACTGATACCCGATTTCTTTCCGTTTCACTGTTTACCCGTCTCCTTATATAAAGCCAGAAGATGCCAAATGTAGTCGTATTGAGGTGACTGGGTTGACTGGTGTCACCAGATTGCCTATTTTCTTCTTCCTGAATTTACCTCCCGTCAATCTCTTCTTGGTCTTTGTATCCATGGCCAACTATCCCTCTCCGTTCAGGCAAAGTAAGCAAATCTGGGGTGCAGATGAATGGTTCGTGCTATTGCGGTTCAGGATTTTTTTGCCGTGTTCGGCCCGAACGAAAAGCGGAGGCCACAGAACCACGCCCACAGTGGTGGAATACTAATAGTAGAATGGTGGCAACTGATGGGTATTGCTAGCTTATGCAGAAAATCTTATTGTCAGATAAACCAGGGAGAAGCCAGGAGATACCAGGGAAGGCTGACATCATTTTCCGATCGCGTTGGACAGTAGAAGCCTTCATAGCTCCGCTTTCATATCTCACCGCTTTCATATCTTACCACTTTCTACCTTTCCACTTTTCATGCCCTTTCATAAACCCCTTCTTCCTTTTATCATCTACAAGGATCTTTTAACCTTTTGATCTTCTTCTCCTGTGAATTTTTCCTGTACATAGAGCAACTTATACGAGCACTACAAGAAACATAGCTCTAAATAAATCGTTCATATCCCTCCTTTAGTCACTTAATGTCAATCGATCTAATAGATAAGCTTCGCTCCCTCCGCGTTAGCTCACTTCATCCATGTTGGCTCACTCCCTCACGTTAGCTCCCTCTACATTCCTCTATTTCATGTACATTGATCTATGAACTCGTAACTTACTATGTTCAATTCCTTATTATTTTACCTAATGCGTCTTTTCCTTGTCTGCCAGCAGTGTCATTGACTCGTCCTTCTCCACGGCATGTAGCACAGAGGGACTAGGCTCAGATGCGCGCTTCGGCTGCACCTCCTGTGGCTCTTCCCCAGTGAAGGACTGCTGCTGGGTGTTGTATCCCGACTGGGCAGTGGCCGGCCAGTCCAAGAAGTCTCTTCTAACCTCAACATAGTCGTATGCAAATTCTCCAATCTGGTCCTCGTCAACACCCTGCTCCTCGGCGTTGTAGTCCACACGCAAGTGCAAACCAGGAATTTTGTCAATGACAAAGGCAAGAATGGCAGTCACCACTCCCGAGTACACAATGGTCACAATGATGTACACAAGCTGGATGTACAACTGCTTCCAGTTGTGGTCTAGCCATCCACCAAGGTGGTCGGTGACTCCGTCGTAACCAATCACATTCGATGATCCAAAGAGCGCGTTGAATAGAAGGCCCACAATGCCCGCGACACCGTGCTCTGCCATCACATCGAGGGAGTCGTCAACACGGCAGATGTACTTGAGCTTGGTCGACAAGTTACAGATGACACCGGCAAAGATACCCAAAATGACCGAGGCCCAGAGAGGAATCACTCCCAGCGATGGCGTGGCGGCAACAAGACCAGAAATGCACCCAGAACACACGGCAACCATCAGCCACTTCTTCTCCAAGCGGAAATCAAGCAAACACCACGAGATGGCACCAAAGGCGCCACACAAGTGCGTGTTCATCATGGAGTATGCAACCTTCAAGGATGGAGTTCCCGCGGAGAAACCGTTGAAGAAAAGCCATCCGACGTAAAGCATAGCCGTACCGAGGAAAATGGTCGAAATGTTGTGTGGTCTGTAGTTGATCATCAAGGTCTCGTTTCTGCGACCCAAGAACGCACTGTATACGAACGCGGAAACACCAGAGAGAATTTCAACTGGGCCACCACCAGCGTAGTCAAGCGCTCCACCTTGCCACAGCAGCGACCAACCACCACCCCAGATCCAGAACACCACTGGGCAGTACACAACTGTTGCCCAGCAGAAGAGGAAGATGGTGGACGGAAGGAAGCGACCACGCTCGGCCACGAGGGCACCGGCCAAAATGGCCAACGTCACGAGCAAAAACTGCATCTGGAAAATGGCAAATGCGAGCTGAGGGAAGTCGCTGTCCTCCGATGACCTTCCCAAGAGGTTCTTAAAACCGAAAAAGTGCAAGTCACCAATGAAACCGTTGGTCAGTGTGGTCAGGAACGCGAGGGAGTAGCCCCAGAAGTACCACTGGAACACACCCACGAAAGACGAGATGAAAACAATCCACACCATCGAAAGCGCAGACTTACGACGGGCTAATCCAGAATAAAGGAAAGCCAAACCGGGCACCATAAGCCAGATCATTGACAGTGCGATTGTGAACAAAAGCACCGCCAGTTGGTTGTAATCGGCATCCTCTTCGAATATCTTTCTCTTGAACATGACTTGGTGGACTCAAATCCTTTCACAATCATCAAGAAATGCCGCCCTTATATGACTCTGCCTGCCGTGATTTCTTTTTCCGCTGCCTACAATAACAAAAACGAAAAAAATATTCTAGAAGTGTCAGAAGACCGGCGAAAATCGCTACCTGGTGATTCCGGCATTGCCCTTGTGTCGAGCAACGGCTGTCTGGTCCCAGCTGCCGAGATCAGCTTCATACACACGGCCAATGCGAAGTTACTGGCCTGTTTTCACGTCCCGATTACTTATCGAATACCAAGAAAAACGTCTTATCGGTAGCCATACTTCTTGCGCCTGTACAATAACATGACTTGCTGAAATTACTGCGAAGGATTTTTCAAGACTTTTTTTTCTTGCAACGGTTTATCTGGCCAATCAAACCGAGGTCTCTTATCACAGCTAAGACTTGCTATTGGACGGTTGTGTGCAGGCCATGTGGCCGCGAAAATACGAACGGCTATAGCATGAGACGATGGACAGACGAGTGAGCCGAGAGTACAGTCCTAGTGTAGGTTCTTACTGGCTAAGGGGCGGTTTCTTTTTTTGACGTGGGTCAGCGTTTGCGAAGCCACGGTGGAATAAAGTATGTCGGGCGCGTTTTAAATGAGCTCAATTGGTTATGATTTAGGTTTTTAAGCCTTCGGTATAGTTTAAAAGTGATATCTGGGGTAATTCGAGGAACAGCTTAGGAACATGCGCGCACGATTGGTTTACGGAGTAGAGAGGAGTCACGATAAGTCACGACAGTTTACGACAATCGGCGAGCTATGATCACGATACGTTAGGGCCTCATTTTTCTTGGTTCGCAGTTCGTCACCGTGGACGTCTATCTTCCGATAGAATTGTCTCCAATAGTCTTTCGGTCAACGTCTACCAGTCTCTCCAACTGTGTCCTCCGTCAAGTTCTCTTTGTCATGCCCACCAGCAAGCTTCAGCTAGCTTTCTCATTGACTCAAATTCGTAGTCAATTATCTCTTTTTGTGACCATTCCTTATCGCAAATCGGGAACAACAATTTCTTGACCATACCAAGAGGTCACGATTTGATAAACCGTTCATGCTTGTTCGATGATGCTTTATCTATGAATCTGCCAATCCCAAGGCTCGTTGATGCGGGCTCCTATCAGCTTATCTTCACTTGGGTTCTCTCGATTGGGTGAACTTTCGCTTAACTAGAATTCGGGAGGTCTGCGCAGTAGTGTCGATTGGGTGCACTTTCGCTTAACTAGAATTCCGGGGAGTCTGCGTGGTAGTGTGCAGATTTACGTCATCCCCACAAAATAGAACCGGGCTGATGATTGAAACCGAGGGGAATAAGTGAAGTAGCATTTGCCCTTAGATGGCAGATTCTAGTTAGCACTGCCCGCAATGTGCTGGGATGCATTTTGAACGAGCCTATTTGAGTTGTGAGATGTAGACAGAGCTCTCGGTCTTCTCGTTCCCGCTGGTTTGGTGAACAAGTATTAGGTTTCTTCAAAAAAGTGCCAATTTTTGATGATAATCTGAACGAATTACTGAGCGAGGCTTGGAATGAGTCCATTGGATGGGTTGACTACTGAAAACTAAGCGAAGCAAGGAATGAGTGAATTGGATAGATTGAATACTAAAATTTAACCGAAGCAAGGAATGATTGAATTGGATGGATTGGGCACAAAGTTGCAAGGAGAGGTTTGAGTATAGAGCATTATCGAGTCTTGAAAAGGTATGTGACAATGAATGAGATTATCGAGTCTTGAAGAGAGTATGTGATATAGAATGATATTATCGGCTCTTGACGAGATCATGTTCTTGGGCTAAGTTCTTGACTTAAACGATATGTGCAGAGATATTTGATATACCAATCTCTGATAATTGTTTTGGGGCGATCAAATCAAAATGAACTCTATAATAATAACGAAACCAATGATTGTTGAATTAGTTTCATGTACATCTGGAATCAGCGCGTAGGATATTTATCTGTTGTACAACAGCCTCACTTAGTCGGTTGTCACCAAGTCTATTAAGGACGGACGATTGAGCTCAGGCATACTTGAAAAACTGCGTAATCCCGGGGTTTGGCGAATAGCCGTGATACAAAACTGGAAAATGCGAGACCTTCGTGCAATTGTGAACGACAAGTGGTTGTAAAACTGAATTGTTTTAACCCTAATTGGTAGAGCAAAATTACACACTTTCCTACTCTTTTGCTATATCGCCTCTTCTTAGCAGTTACTCAGCATATGTGTTGGTATACTGTGCTGAATAATTGGAAGTTACCTGCTCAATTTGATGAATTCGTGGCTGCAAAAATGGCCCAAATTAGGAAAGTAAGGACGAGTACCAACCTGAAAGCGTTCCGAGGTATCTTCATTTCGTAGATAGTCTGTTAAACTCACAGGCTAGCGCGAGTGCACGATTGGGTTTTCTGTGTGATCCTTGAGAGCTTAGCCAACGATATATTGCATTCTTTTGATGAATTAGCGCCGTTTTCACTATTAAGGTGATTTATACTGTACCGCATTCTCGCTGGCTACTGATAATAGTTTCTAAAAAGCATCCTATCTGATTCACTATGTACAGTGGTTGGCTCTGCCAGACCCCTCAAACAACTTTTCACAGTCTTTCTTGAAATTATTTCTTCTCTTCATCTCTCTACAGTCTCTCGATTCTTCCATCCACCACATCATACCTTTTCAGCCTTTGCCTCCTGACTGCGCTCATAAAAATGGAACGTCTCAAACGCAACTTCCACCATAATCAAAATAATAATAATCCACTCTAAGCGCGTACCCTTCTTCTCACTCAACACCAGAAGAAAGGCCCTCTGTTCTTCCGTCGCATAGTCCAACTTCCTATTCAAAATGGAGATTCTCGAGTTTATGTCAAGTACCTTCAGGACCAGGTTGTAAATCTTCTCCAAAGTTGGCTCACTCCAATATAAGTCGGGAGTCTCGATCAATTCACTGTACAAATTGAGCTTTCCCCTCAAGAGGAAAAGCCTGCCCGTGAGCTGGAGTAGTTCAGACTCGGAGGTCGATATACGTTGCCCCTTCAGTAAATGCACAGCATTGTTCTTCGTGAGCTGTAAATGTTGCTCAAACATGTCTTCAAGTACAGCCAATCTAGTTGACCGCAGAAGACCTATTGCAAACGCTGCCTTATCGAGTAGTTTCTTATCTTCTGTAGGCCCTTGTATGACCATTATTTCACCTTGGAGATATGAGTTGTTTGAGTTCTCTTGCTTCAATTCTATCCAGTCCATTTCATCTGACTCTGGAGCGCATGGCAACACTAACGACAGCTGCAAAACAGGAAGGAAGTTCTTTACTGTGTCCTCTTCCAGTATATCCCACCCCACAAGTGTACCGTTCGATAGCACCATTAGATCCTTGCCTTGAAAACGGATATTTATCACCTCGTCCGCCACGAGCACAGTGGACTCGTAGCCAGAAAGAGCCTGAAGGGCGCTCTCAAAGTCAATGGACTCACCAACAGTTACTGCGGTTACTGGAGAGAGGTACTTCTCTAGTGTTTTTGTCGGTGAGTTGAGAAGCGAGAGGATAGTTGACTGATTGTGTTGCTGGGGATCTGATCTGCGTAATTTTTGTATGGTGGTCTTCTTTTTCTTATTCGGACGCGTAGAAGGCATTGATTCGAGAGAGGGAAGCGCGTTCTTGACATTGTGGCAGTAGTTTGCTTGTGAGAAGCAGCGGAATTGGCCAACTGGCCAGCGCCTTATAACGCGCAGTATCATTAGAGAAAATAGAAAATAGATAAAAGGTAGAGAAAAGGTGAGAGGCAGTGCATGGACAGGACTTTTCTGAGAGAGAACTGAGTATATATGTGTGGAGCCGAAATTAAAAGGCTTATATGTGTGGAGCTGTAATGAAGAGCTCGGATGATCGGCCCGACATATAAGTCCAAAATGTAACTACAAAAAGGGATCTTTGTTACAAACGTCCTACTTTCTCATACCCCCAAAACCATCATGGACCTTGTCATTACATTCGGATTGAACGGGGTTTGAGCGCTGGACGTTTTTTTTGTGTAGTATTCCTATAGAGCATCAAAATACCCACGATTATAGTATTCGGAAATAGTAACGAAGATATTTCCGAGGATGATACAAATATAAATAACGTTGCGTACGACTGTTGATACTAAGATCTAAACTGAAACACAACTTTGCACATGTCCGAGCCAGCACCTCAAGGTGTGACGGAACTTACCCTTCTTGGCTATTAAAGTTTCAAATTGGCCAGGTGGTAGAATGCTAATCAACTAAGCCACCAAATAACCTGTAGCTTACGAAACCAAACTTCTATTGTTATTTTACGAACCAAGCCTTTTATAAATCTTCCCTAGTTATTAATATCTGCACCTTGTCGTTCTTTACATTCCCTTTACCCATATCCCCCAATTGTCATTTCGTACAAATTTCAGTATGGTGGCATACTAACTTTTGTGTAAGGAAAAAAACATAGCCAGATCACGGTCCACGAACACTGGTCAAAAGAACACGACTCATTCCACATTCCCAAATTGCTCATCAACGTAAATTCCCACCGTAGCCATCTTGCCCACATTCCAATGCTTTACAAATTAGTCTTTTTTCCACACATAAGGCGAGCATCCCACAAAAAATGACCCCTACATGATCAGTATTTCACTCATCGTTTCTGTTTACACTAAGTCTATTTTAGGAAATGGTGTTTTCTACCTGATTCCAGAACAAATCGGGTAAATCAAGTGTACTGGGACCCCATGGGCACGTTCAGCAGGGCTTATGAGGGACGGCCAAGACACACGCTACGGACTTGCGGCTGGCAGGAAGACAAAATTATGGTAACGCGAATCCTACGGCAGGAAAAGATTTCCAAAACAGAAGTTGGTGTTCAAAAAAAGCCCAACGCTACTCCGACCAAAATATTTAAATAACGTGCGTTTTCTCTTTCTTAGATCAACAAAAACAAGCAAAGTTTATTATGTGGTACGTATAGAGATAGCTATGGGATTGAATGACCATCGCTACCATCACGCTCAGCACTAACAACGCAGTGGTATTTTCGGATACATTAACTTCCTTGTTGAAAGGAGCAGAGGAGAGATCATTGACAACCTCGTGGAGGGTCTCCAGAGGTTGGAGTACCGTGGTTACGACTCTGCCGGTATCGCCATCGACGGCGACAAGGACGGCGAGAACATCATCGCCAAGACCACCGGTAAGGTCAAGGTGTTGAAGGAAAAAATTTACAACACCGCCTCGATCGACAGAACCGCCAAGCTCGACAACCACGTTGGAATAGCCCACACCAGATGGGCCACCCACGGTCGCCCAGCTGAGTCCAACTGCCACCCCCACAGATCTGACCCTACAGGCGAGTTTATCGTGGTGCACAACGGTATTGTCACCAACTACAGGGCTATCAAGACGTTGCTCACTTCCAAGGGCTACGAGTTTGAGAGTGAGACCGACACCGAGTGTATCGCCAAGTTGTTCAAGTACATCTATGACAGTAATGTCGCTTCTGGTGTCGCTGCGGACTTCAACGAATTGACCAAGCAGGTCTTGTTCGAGTTGGAAGGCTCTTACGGATTGTTGGTCAAGAGTTCGCACTTCCCCGGCGAGATTTGTGGTACGAGAAAGGGCTCCCCATTGTTGGTGGGTGTGAAGACCGAGAAGAAGTTGAAGGTGGACTTTGTGGACGTCGAGTTCCAGGACACCAAACAGCCAGTTCCACAGCCTGCTGCGATCCTGACCAAGAAGGCGTCCCAGTTGGGTCTTTTGCCCATTGCCAAGGGCGAGTCGCACTTGAGAACGTCGCAGCTGAGAGCTTTCCTTGCTGACGACGGCATTCCTATGCCGGTCGAGTTCTTCTTCTCGTCTGACCCCGCCAGTGTGGTTGAGCACACCAAGAAGGTGTTGTTCCTCGAGGACGACGACATTGCGCACATCTACGACGGCGAGTTGCACATCCACAGAGCCAAGAAGGTTGCGGGCGACTCCACCACCAGAGAGATCCAGACGTTGGAGATGGAGTTGAACGAGATCATGAAGGGCAAGTTCAAGCACTTTATGCAGAAGGAGATTTTCGAACAGCCCGACTCCACCTTCAACACGATGAGAGGCAGAATAGACTTTGACAAGAACGAGATCAACCTCGGAGGCTTGAAGCTGTGGTTGTCTACCATCAGAAGATGTAGAAGAATCATCATGATTGCGTGTGGTACGTCGTACCACTCGTGTTTGGCGACCAGATCCATCTTTGAGGAGTTGACCGAGATTCCTGTTTCTGTTGAGTTGGCCTCCGACTTCTTGGACAGAAGATCGCCGGTCTTCAGAGACGACACGTGTGTGTTTGTCTCGCAGTCCGGAGAGACTGCCGACTCCATCTTGGCGTTGCAGTACTGTTTGGAGAGAGGTGCCTTGACTGTGGGTATCGTCAACTCTGTGGGTTCGCTGATGTCGAGACAGACCCACTGTGGTGTGCACATCAACGCGGGACCAGAGATCGGTGTTGCGTCCACCAAAGCTTATACCTCGCAGTACATTGCGCTCGTGATGTTTGCGCTCTCGCTTTCGAACGACTCCATTTCGAGAAGCGAAAGACACAAGGAGATCATCCAGGGGTTGAAGCACATCCCCGAGCAGATTGCCAAGGTGTTGAAGTTGGAGGGCAAGATCAAGGACTTGTGTGACAAGACCTTGAACCACCAGAAGTCGTTGCTTTTGTTGGGCAGAGGCTACCAGCATGCCACTGCGTTGGAGGGTGCGTTGAAGATCAAGGAGATCTCGTACATGCACTCGGAGGGTGTGTTGGCGGGTGAGTTGAAGCACGGTGTGTTGGCGTTGGTCGACGACCAGTTGCCAATTATTGCCTTTGCCACGAGAGACTCGCTTTTCCCCAAGGTCATGTCGGCGATCAACCAGGTGACTGCCAGAGACGGTAGACCGATTGTCATTTGTAACGAGGGCGACGAGATTGTGTCCAACGACAAGGTGCACGAGACCTTGGAGGTGCCGGAGACTGTGGACTGTTTGCAGGGTTTGTTGAATGTTGTTCCTTTACAGTTGATGAGTTACTGGTTGGCGGTGAACCGTGGCATTGATGTGGACTTCCCAAGAAACTTGGCCAAGTCCGTGACGGTGGAGTAGCTGGGAATGCTACTGGGTAGTTATGATAGATAGTATGCTTGTGCGGATAAATAAAATGGAAGGAAGAGATGTAGCGAAGGAGTAAGGGAGATTGAATATGAGGGAGCTGATGAAGTATAGGTAGTGGGAGGAAGTAGTAGGATGAAGTATACGATAGTGGAATGTGGTAAAATGTAGTGTAAGGTTTGTCATTGAACTACTTTGTAGGCTGTTTACACCATTAACCAAATCATTCATTAATAAATACACGAAACGCTATCTGCGCTTGAAATACTCAGACGAGCCAAAGTACGCAACGCTGAGATCGAAGACTTTTTCACCAAAGTCCAAGTACTTCCCCGAGTAGTACCTGACGTTCTCGCCCCCGAACGAGTCTGTGTTTGGGGAAATCCCAGTGGATCTTCTAACACCTGCCAAAAATGCTGATGCCAATGTGAGGTCTATACCAATGTGGAGCGCTTTGCCAATCTAGATGTTAGTGGAAAGTCTTGGGAGTATTCTTGGAAGTCTTTTCGGAAAGTGTTTTTGGGATTGTCTTCCTTACCGCCTATAACATACCATAGTCATGTAGTGTTTGTTGATGTAAAGATTCGCCCCCCAATCTTTTGTTACGCCGTTACCCGCACGCCCCTTTGAGAATATTACAAGAAAAAAATTGCCATTTGACAACAAACTGTTTCCAATGTGTTTGAGTGTCAGGCCATGAACTGCAAGCTCACTTGGAGCAACTCCGCGGCTCATATCTTCAAGAGATTATCAAATGAGGTCGAAGAATTGTTGACCTGATGAAGGCGACGAATTTGAGTCGAGAGGACTCTGAAAGACTTTGGGACTAAAGCCCTTGAATCGTGTGTCCGAGCGTCCATATGCTCAACTGCGCGTGAATCATCTCATAACAGAGGATTACCTAGATGTCCGCACCTGGATGCACGTGAGAACTGCTCTTGGAACAATTGGAATGGTTTTCTCATGGAATCTCATCCTGCTAGTTCCGAACCTGATGCACTACTGTCTGCTTTTGGAGAAGCAAAGGATATGAAGTTTCGATTGCTGCTGGTTTGCAGGCGCCACGATGGGTATTCCCTCAGTCTGCCATGCTGGCCCATCATTTTCTGTAATTCTCTGGTGTTGTATAGCTGTAAAAGTAGAGTGATGGGCAGTAAGCGCTAGCACCTCAGGGTACCTAGCTTGGCTACTACAAACATAAGGCATACTTGGCTACAATCTAAGGCATTCCTTGGCTACAACCGGAGGCATATTTTGACTACGACCATCTGGAGCCTATCCGCAAACTTCTCCGGGTAACAGAAAAAAACTTTGTCTTAAAAGTGTTAACATACAATCATAAGGAAGTATGTCAGACAGATACAGACAGCCGCCATCAGGTCCCAGATCGGGACGCGACTTCTCGCGGGCTGGACTGAATGACGGACGTGGAAGAGGTCGCGGACGTGGAGGAAAAGCCTCAGGTCCGCGCAGATTCAACGATACCCCGAAAGGACAGAATGGAAGTGAGAACCACGAAGACGGTTTCGACAGAGACCAGAGAGACGGCAGGAATTTCAGTTCCGTTGCAAGGAATTCTTCTCAAAGAGATGGTCCAAGGGACGCTCCAAGGGATCCAAGAGACGCCCCAAGAGAAAACTACAGAGACGCCACCCAGGGTTCCAGAAACTATGGAAACGCCAGAGACTTCGCAGACAGAAAGCGAGAGCCAATTCGCTCTCAAAGGGAGAGAGAGTATGAAAGCAGGGACTATAGGGAGTACAGAGAGAGGGCTAGACCCAACGAACCAAGGGATTCAAGAGATTCAAGAGACTCAAGGGATGCTCCAAGAGACTCAAGGGATGCTCCAAGTGACTCAAGAGATGCTCCAAGAGCTCCAAGAAACCCAAGAGGTGGCCCGAGAAATGCGAGAGATAGAAACACTGGCAACTACAGAGATGCAAGGGATTTCAACCGAGATTCAAAGGAAGAAAATGTGAATGGGTACTCCAAAGGTGCTCCTCCTTTGAAAGGAATCCCAGCAGGACCTCGAGGTGCAACTGGACGGAAGGAAGGATTTGCTTCACGGGAAAAGCCATGGGAAAAGAACAAGTTCGAACTGAAAGGTGCGAAACGTCCACATCCGGCTGATGCACGCAATCCACGTAAAAAGAGGGATGTTGGGGAAAGCAAGATTCCTGAGAAGGAAGAAAAACTTAAACCACTGCAAATTTATTCCATCAAGACTGTCAAGAGGGGAGAGGCGTACCGCACAGTTCAGCAGGTTGGTGAGGGTACATATGGAAAAGTGTACAAAGCGCTTAATACCATCACAAATGAGCATGTTGCAATGAAGAGATTGCGTCTTGAGACGGAGCGCGAGGGATTTCCCATTACGGCATTGCGCGAAATCAAATTGCTTCAGTCATTCCACCACCCAAATGTGGTTGGCTTGCTTGAGATGATGGTTGACCGCAACCAGATATACATGATATTCGACTACATGGACCACGACCTCACGGGGTTGTTGACGCATCCAGACTTGAAGTTGGAAGAACTGCATCGCAAGTACCTCTTCAAACAGTTGATGGAGGGGGTGAATTATTTGCATAAAAGAAGAATTATCCACAGAGACATCAAGGGGTCCAACATCTTGGTTGACTGTATGGGTAGAATGAAGATTGCCGACTTTGGTTTGGCACGCCCCATGAAGATCTTGAGAGAGGGCGAGAGTCCAGACTACACGAACAGAGTGATTACCATCTGGTACCGTCCTCCCGAGTTGCTACTTGGAGCGACAGACTATGGGCGTGAGGTAGATATCTGGGGAGTGGGGTGTCTTCTTATGGAGCTTTATCAAAAACATGCGATTTTCCAGGGCTTTGACGAAATTGGACAATTGACGAAGATCTTCAATGTTATGGGGACGCCCGCACTCACGGACTGGCCTGAAATTGACAACTTGCCGTGGTTTGAGATGTTGAAGCCAAAGGTGAACTTGAGCAACCGGTTCCGCAAGATGTACTCGTCGGTGATGTCGCCCTTGGGCTTCGACTTGGCCGAGAAGTTGTTGTGCATGAACCCAAACAAGCGTTTGACCGCCCAGCAGGCCTTGGAACACAGCTACTTCACGGAGCACCCCAAGCCCGCACCGTTGACGTTCTTGAAGAACATCAAGGGCGAGTGGCACGAGTTCGAGACAAAGAAGCGCAGAAGAATGGAGAGGAAACAAAGAGAGCAGAAGTCGAAGGAGATGAGTAAGGAAAAGGGTGCGAGGGTTGATGAGCCGAGGGGTAGCGAGAGGGAAATTTTGAGCGAAAGAGAGGGGAGAGATAATCTGACTGGAGGAGATGGAAGAGATAATTTCAGTGAACCTTTGACGAAGGATATGAGCGAAGGTCCGACAAAGGATACGAGCGAAGGTCCAGCTTACATGTCGAGGGATGTGAGTGAAGGTTCTAAGGATGTTGTTATGAAGCACGATTCTTCGAAGGACGTAAGTGAAATGGGTATGAGCGAAGATGCGAAGGAAGTCGTGAATGACGGTGATTTAGTAATGAATGACGGGGGCGAGGTCACAAAAGATGTGAGCATGAATGACTTAAGTGTTCTAGGTGAGAGCGCTGAATAGGGCAGAGGTCAATGAGCCTGGATAGGTAGTTGACCGTTACATATAAATAAATTTGCATTGATGATACGTACATGATTGAATACTTGGGTTTCGATACAAGTTCAAGATTCGAAAACCTAATGGTTCTATACAAGTTCAAGATTCGAAACCTAATGGTTTGATACGTGGCTGGGTAATTCAGATCCTTAGTATTCCAGGACTTCAAAAAGGTTTAGGATAAACAAAGTTTCGACATTATTGCAAGCGACATTGTTAATGATTCACTTTGACGTACAAAGACGGAATTTCGCAGAGTTCGTATTAAAGCTAAAAATACCGGAAATTTTCCCACAGAGGAGATAAGTAATGGTGTTCTATGCCAAGGTGGTTGGAAGAGAGATATTAATTCGCTCATCGTATAGTCATGAGCCAGTAGATACGAATGGGAGGGGGTGTGAAATTGATGTATTTGTTCGATGATCAAACGCCAAATTGTTTCAGGTGACGATTGGACATGGGCTCACAAAAATTTCCCGGCCAAAATGTCGGTTTCTGATTTACGATATCTGAGTCTGTCAACGTCGAGTAAGTAAGGTTTACGATTCGAGTACATTTGCGATGGTCAATGTGCATCTTGGCAAAAATGATCACAATTATGCGACCTGACACAAAAAAAAGGGCAACAAATTTAAATACGAAATTGTGCCTTTTTTATGGTGGTAAACAACAGAATACAGTCGCAACCATAGAAGGAGATTTCATCATTCACAGACCAACAGTCTGCACTTACCTACCATAAAGCAACCATTGATACATCCTTTGTATTCTACGTTACATTTGAACGATAAGAACGTCCTCCTAATCACTACCTCATTGAGCATTGAATTCAACACTTGGGTATAGCGCTTGACAATTGACATAATGGGATCCTGCGTATCTAAAGAACAGCCACCAGCGCCAGCTCCGAAGAAAGAACCAGTTAGCCGCCAGGGCCAGAAGCAGGCCATCAACAAGCAGGCGGCAACCGGCGAAAAAGCCCCAGCAAAACCCCCCGCACGATCACAAGTTCCAAATGGCAAGGGAACCGTCGCAACGAACGGCAGTGCCAATCCAGCACCCGGAGACCCCCTTGAGAACGGAGCCTCCTCCAAGAAGCGAGACGTGAAGGTGCTCCTTTTGGGGTCGGGAGAGTCAGGGAAGTCGACCATCGTGAAGCAGATGAAGATCTTGCACCAGAACGGGTACTCGAAGGAGGAATTAATTGAGTACAAGCCGTTTGTGTACAAGAATATATTGGACTGTATAAAGACGGTCCTCCATGCCATCATGGACCTACAGCCCGACTTGGTGCGGGGCATGGAGGGCATGGAAAAGAGCGACAAGGCCGTTGTCGAGTACAGCGACTTAAACGCCATCTTGCAGTACGACATTACTGTTGGCAGCGAGGAGGTGTTTGATATGAGGATTGCTGCCAAGATCAAGCAGATCTACAACACGCCTGAGGTCAAGCACTTCATCAGACACGAGCAGGGCAGCTTCTACCTCATTGACTCCACGGACTACTTCTTGAGTGACTTGGATCGCATCACACAGCCGAAGTACACACCTCTGGTGCTGGACATTTTGAGAACACGTAAGAAGACGTCTGGTATATTCGACTTCAAGTTTGAGATGGGTAACGGTCTCAACATTCACATGTACGACGTCGGTGGACAGAGGTCGGAGCGCAAGAAGTGGATACATTGCTTCGACAACGTGACGTTGATCATCTTTTGTGTGGCCTTGAGTGAATACGACCAGGTTCTCCTTGAGGAAAACAGCCAGAACCGTATGGAGGAGTCGCTCACGTTGTTTGACTCCGTCATCAATTCGAGATGGTTCTCGCGCACGTCGGTGGTGTTGTTCTTGAACAAGATCGATGTGTTTGCCGAAAAGATTCCATACCTGCCTTTAGAGGCGCACTTCCCCGACTACACAGGCGGAAATAACATCAACAAGGCCGCCAAGTACATCTTGTGGCGATTCACGCAGGTGAATAGGTCCGGCTTGAACATATACCCCCATGTCACGCAGGCCACAGATACTCTGAACATCGAGTTGGTGTTTGCGGCGGTGAAAGAGACTATTTTGGAGAACCTGTTGAGAGATCTGGGGATATTGTAGGAAATACGAGGGGGACAGTTGAGAGGAGAAAAGATAAGAAACGAGACAGATGTTGAAGATAAGAACAAACGAGACAGATGTTGAAGGTAAGACCTACGTTGACAATACTGAAGGAGGGTCGCCGGAAATCGTTCCGGTTGATGATGGTAATTCTTTGCCTCATGCAATTGTGATATGGTGAAAAATAGTGTATAGTTAATTTGAGGACAATTGAAGTTAGTTGTAACAGTATGCTTTCTACATGATCTCACAAAATCGCTTCATGTACCTCATTCATACTAATCTATATATCTACTCTCATAACCTCAGATTCCCTTAGAATACATACTACCTACGCGGTTGTCTCCTCCTTTTTATCAGAATGCGAGTGCATGACTCCCCGTCCTCTTCCCCGACCTCTTCCCCTATACCGGCCACCGCCACGGCCGCTCTTGAAGGGAATGGTCTCCGGCAGGATCTCCAAAGCACTCAAAAAGGCGGCCGCCCTGTCGTTGTGGACTTCCTCGGGTCTGTGCAGGTCACTGTGGTCAGGATAATGTCTCCTGTGGTGCGTCTCTTTTGACGGATGCAAATCTCTTGGCTCTTGCGCCGAGCTCGACGGATCTTCTCTGCTTTTGTCGGCAGGACGCTCACTGTTAGCAGGACGGTCATTCGGACGTTCACTAGAACGCTCACTATTAGGACGTTCATTAGTAGAACGTTCGCTATTTGAACGTTCGCTATTAGTACGTTCACTATTAGCAGGACGCTCACTACTAAAACGCTCACTGTTACCCCCAGGACCACAACCCCCAGAGCCACTATTGTCCCTGTCGTGGTTCCTTCTTTCCCTCCTGTGCGACTTCTCACGCGAGCTGTTCCTCGCCGATCCACTCTTGCTCACCATCTCAGAAAACTGCTTCTTAAAGTCTGGGCGGTTTTCCTCCGGTGGAGCCACAGGTACGCCAGCAGGGTTTTTCTTACGCTCCTCTCTCTTTCTGGGCGCATGCTCGCCAGAATCAGACCGATCCACACTATTCTTGCGGTCTGGTCTCTGTGTCTCCCTTTCACGTCTCTCGTTCTTTGTCCTGTACGCTTCACCTCTTGGGACCCTCCGACCTCCTCTTTCAGTTTTCTTTGGTAGTTTCTCGTCACTTGAGGTCGAATCATATTTTGGCTCTTGTGGTTGTTTAGGTGATTGTTGTTTAGGCGATTTTTGCTCAGTCGATATTTCGGGCGATGGTTGCTCGGTCGATTGTTCGGGCGATTGCTTCTGCACAGTCGGTTGTGGTTGTTCTTTTGGCTGTTCAGTCGTTTGTTTTCCAGTCACTTGTTTTTGCTCAATCGATGCTGGTGTTTTTTGCTCAATCGATTGCTGTTTTTGCTCAATCGGTTGTGGTAGTTTTTGCTCAATCGGTTGTGGTAGTTTTTGCTCAATCGATTGTTTCTGCTCAGTCAATTTTTCTTTCTGTCTTTGCACAATTGGTGATTTCTCTTTACCTTCAGGTACGTCCTTAGATTTCTCAGGAGAAACCAGCTTCTTTTCCTGTTTCGGAGGCTCATCATTCACTTTACCAGGTATCTCCTCAATCTCCTCCTCCTCCCTCACCTTCTTCTTCAAAATTACAGGCTTCTGTGATTTCGGCGTCTGCACTGCCTTCTTCTTGCTCTGCTTGTCGGGCTCACCGCTCAACAACTCTGCAAGAGACTTGCCACTCATATTGTAGACGTTTTCGGGCTCCACATCGCGTAATGTAGCCAGCTGCCGCCTTCCAGTTGGATGCAATATCTCGTACTTGATCTCCAACTCTTGTTGTATTTGTACCGTGTCCACAGGCTTTGCGGCTCCGAAGGGGTTGGCTTTGGGTTTAGAGGGTTGCGGCTTTGGTGCCTCCAGTGATATGCTACCACGGTTGCCAAATCCAGGTCCATATTTTAATCCATGACTTCCATGACCATGAATATCTCCACGACTTCCATGAATATCGCGACTTCCATATCCTTGTCCGTGATCACGACTTCCTTGTCCATGAAATCCTCTCCTTCCCGATTCGCTCTCTATGCGCGCAATCTCGCTCGCGTGCTGTTGGTTGAACTGCATGCAATACTGGAAGTCGTCGAAGTCGGCAATGTCGATCATCACACGCCTGCTACCCGCGTAGTACAAGTCTTGCCACTTGACGACCTTGTTCAAGTCCGCGGCGCTCTGTAACTCGACGAACGCGACCTTCTTGATGACGTGGGTCTCCAAGATGCCCAGCAGAGGGTCCACGACAATCTTGAACTTGACAAAGCGCGTGTACCGGCTCTGAAACAAGTCTTCGATAAACAGATCACTGCACGTGACCGGTAAATTGGTGAGTTTGACGGTGTACGGCGGGCCATTGTCGTATGACAGCGACTGGCGGTTGCGCGATCCGTAGCTGAACGCCGAGCTGCCATAATTGCTGCCGTATGCACTGCTTTTGGCGGCCCCACGTTCGATTGGGACGGATATCGAGGCCATGTCGATGTCATCGTCTGCCCAAGAGCCCCCGTACGCTATGTTGTTAGTAAATGCCTAGGTAGTGGGTGTTGGAGTGTACTTACAGTCGTTCTTGATGAACTCTTCCAAGCTCATTTTCTTCGGAGGAACTATACGTGTTAGTAGGAAAGGATCGGGATTGACGCCCTACATACCCATGTTGTGTTGCTGGTTTAAAAAATGATTGTTGACTGGTAGCGCGAGGTGCTTATCAAGTAAGAGCAACAATTATGAGCGAAATGAATTGATGAAGAGTAGGTGAATATGAGGGAAGCGAATGTGAGCGATATGAATGGATTTAAGAATAGGTGGATATGAGTGATATGAATTGATTGAAGAATAAGTGAATGTGAGCGAAATGAATAGATTGGCGAGTTGTTCAGCGTCCGTGAAAGAAGAGAATTGAGCTATATGATGCACTGAGTGAACATGAGCATTGGATATATTGAGTGGTTACGTGAGTGATATGAATTGGTGCGAGAATCTGAATCTATCAGGAAATATGGATGAACATGAACATTTCAAATGAAGGCAAATATTTTTTTCTATAACGGTTCGATTCATGACCGTCGAGTATACAGCTCACAATCCTCTTGCTCTTATACTACATTCCTTCAGTCACACAGTGTTAGTTTGTCCCTCCGTTCACTTCCCTCACGTCGGAAGCTCCTTTCACCTCCTACAATTTCGCATGTTGCAACTTTTATAATCAATCTAACTCCACAGATCGTAAACCCAATATCAATCTACAACTCCGCAAACAGGTCGTAAACCCCCCTCCAGTTCTCAAAAAACCCTCTGAAAAACTTCAACCCCAACCCCACGTCCTTGCTCCCCGTTGTCGCTCTGATCGAGTGCATCGACAACTGCGGAATCCCCAAGTCGATCGTTCTCGCACCCGTCTGCGATGACAACGAAGGCCCAATGGTCCCCCCCAGTCTCGAGTCGTTCCGGATCTGGAAGTACTGCACCTTGTCGCCGTTCAAACGCGCCAACTCCTCGACAAGTGCAACTCCAACAGAGTCCGTCGCCATCGCACCGTTCGGGTCCAACGAGAGCGTCACACCCGTGTTGGGAAGCGGCTTGTGGTGCTCCAAGTAAACACTGCTGAAGTTCGGGTTGAGCAAATGGATCACGTCGGCAGATAAGATGATCGAGTTGGAAAAGGCCAAACGAACCTGCTCGTCAACCTCACCCTCAAAACCCAAGCCGCTGATCGCACGCGTTGCCACCAGCTCCAAAAGCCCACCCTTGGCACCCGTTCTGGCCAAAGACCCCACCTCCTCAAAGTCCACCAAGTCCACAATCGAGAACTGGTCCGACTTCAAGAGCGCGCTGTGGTCCGCCTCGACCAACGCGGAAAGCGCAGCAAACAGACACAATCTGTCGTCCAAACGCGGCGCGTACAAGAACTCCTTGTCGAGACCACCCACCACACCCTTCTGAATGTCGTACAACTGCAAGTCCCACTGGACGATGTCACCAACCTCGACACCGCCCAACTTGGCGATGTAGCGCAAAAGCTTCAACGAGTGGCGCCCGTACAACGGCGCCTTCTTCTCGGCCTCGGTTGCTGCAAGCTCCTCCTCCTCGGTAGACAGAAATCCCACAACAGGGACCGCCTGTGTCTCCTTGTTGAAGGGCCCGATAGCCGGGGCTCCAAAGTGCGGCGCCAACGTGGGGATGTGCGCAATTGGGTTGGGGGTGGAGTCTACCAACTTCTGCTCGATCTTGCTGCCGTTCTTGACCAAGAGACGGCCCCCAATGCCCAAGTCGCGGTCGAACCACAACTCGTTCAAAGTGCCTCCGTATGGAGCCACACCCAACAATTCGTAGCCGTCGACGTCGTTCTTGACACTGCTGGGCTTCAAGAGCGCAGTCAATGCGTCGGCGTGCAGGCCCACGACACCGAACCCGCGCTTGGGCGTCCACTCGGAGCCAATCACGAAGGCGAGCAAGTTGGCGCCGTTTCTCACGGTGTAGTACTTGCCGGGCTTCAATGCGGACCAGTCTCCTTTCTCGGGGATGTAGGAGAAGCCTGCCTTGTTGAGTTTCTTGGAGAAATAGTCCTGGACGTGGTAGATGGTGGGGGAGGTGTAGGTGAAGTCGATGTACTCCTCGGTGTATTTGGCGAGGGAGTCGAGGGGGGTGGGTGGGGCGCTGCGCTTGTCGGACTCCAATTGAGCCAATGCTGACTGGAGGCCGTGGAGGATGTTTTTGAAGTCGTCGCTGGACATGTAAGGTGTGGATTTACGTGGCGCCGTTCGATAAAAGGGCGAAAATATGTGGAACGAGAGCGAAGGAAGTGAGTGATGGAACGGAAATGACTCAATGCGACAGCTAGAATCACAATGACTTGATACAACAGCTAGAATCACAATGACTTGATACAACAGCTAGAATCACAATGACTTGATACAACAGCTAGAATCACAATGACTTGATACAACAGCTAGAATCACAATGACTTGATACAACAGCTATTCAATACAAGAGTGATTTGAGTGACATTAAGTAAATAGATCGATTTGAGTAACATTAAGTAGTAGAACTGAGTATGGAGTACAATTGAGTAAATAGGAGGATTGAGTAGCATTAAATAGATCCGAGTATCGCAGACTGAGTATTGAGTAATACAATTGAGTAAATAGGAGGATTGAGTATCGCAGACTGAGTATCGAGTAATACAATTGAGTAAATAGGAGGATTGAGAGCATTAAATAGAACTGAGTATCGCAGACTGAGTATTGAGTAATACAATTGTACTAGGACGGTTGAGCATCGATATAACACAATCGATTTATTCAATGAGGAGCCTTAGTTGTAGAGAAGTATTTAGACAATATTCAGTGTATTGCAGTTCAGGACCAGCTTGTAAGTGTGGTATTTCCAAGCAATCCCACATTAAATCTGGTATCCACGAAAAAGCGCTCTACCCTTGGATTCACCATCGTATTTATATACTGGGTGATGATTGTGGAGATATTTGAGTGGAGATACTACTGATATATGGGTCCTTACACATTGCGACGTACTCTTTATTATCTAACTGACTGTGATCGTGATTTCCTATTTACAAGTCCTCTAGATCTGAGATTTCTCTCACGTCAGTCGGTCTCAGTCGGACCAGTTCTTTCTCCCTACGTTCACTTCGTTCACGTCAGTAGGTCTTCTGATCTATTATTTCTCCCTCACGTTCCCTTCGTTCACGTTCAGTCGGTGGTTGGCCTCTTGGCCGCAAACGTGGCAGCCACAATCAACGGAAACACCACACTCACATCCGCATACACCTTCACCTGCTGCGCGTCCGACTTGATCTTCCCCCAGCTCACGGCCTCGTCGGGTCTCGCGCCCGCATCGGAACCGTCAAACTCCTGCCCCGTGTTGATGTACACCGCGTAGTCCGCGCCGTTTCTCATCAAGCACGCGTTGCAGATGTGGTGCTTGATCAAACCACCGCCCAAGATGATCATCCCCGCGTTCGACGCCGCCATCGACATCAGGTTGATCTTGCGGATGTCTGCCACAATGTCCAAGCGCAAGTGCTGTGGCAGCGACTTGAACGTGTGGAAGAACAACATGTCGCCAATCGACCCGTCCGTGAGCGCAGGACAGAAGATCGGGATCTGGTTCTTGTGCGCCCAGTAGAGCACCAGCGACTCGTCGTCAATCTCCTTCCCCAAACGGTCAATCAACTTGGACGGCGTCCACACGGCGTCCGAATCGGCATTCATGCCCTCCGACCCCGCCTTCCGCATTGCCTCCTCCTGCTCCTCAAGACACTTGTCCAACACCGGCACAATCCACTCCTCAAACTTGCAGTAGTTGTCGTTGGGGACCAACAAGTTGCCGATTCTGTTCATTCCCTGCTCGCGCAAGCCCTTGCCGGGGAGCGCGAACTCGCCCATGTACGTGGGCGCCAACACCTTGATCAAGTCCTCCTCGATGCCGCCCGCACTGGCGACAATCGCGCTGACCATCTTGTGCTGGACGAGGTAGCGGAGCGTGTCGCGCAAGCCCGACGAGATCAAGTTGGAGGTGAAGCCGAGGAAGATCGTGGACTTCTGCACGTCGTTCTCATCGAACTCGCCGCCGCGCTCGTGCTCGGGGAGCTCGTCCTTGTGTTTACCGCGCCACAGTCTCATTCCGTTGATGACATCGCATGCTTTGCCGACCGATGAGGCCTGGAAGCCCATCGTCAGCATGGACGCGATGAGGTCGGTGGCGCGCATGTTGTAGGCGGAGTCCTTGGAGTAGTCGATTCCGGACACCTCCACGAAGGAGTCGGGAACAGGGGCGGACTGCACGAAGACAGCCTCGTTAGCGAGCTCGGGTTTTTGGTCGGACATGATGAAAAGTCAGGACGAAAGGTAGAATGAAAAGAGAGGACAAAATGTACAAAATGAGAAGACAACATGAGATACAAGAAAAGCAAGACAAGACAAAATGGACGAAATAGATGAAAAGAGAAGACAAATTGGAAAAAATAGAGAAGTAACGATGGATAAGGCAATGCAAGAGACTTGAGAAAGAGGAGAAGAGTACTACAAAAGTAACAAGAAGAGTAGACATGACTCAGGCGATTGTACGCCGGAATCAGGCCACCTCATGACTTAACGGCTTTTGATTAAAGGCATAAAGTGGACCTCAAAAGGAGTTCACCCTAAGTCATTACTTCATCGTACTCCAGTCTTACAGGGCCAATGGTGAACATTGATAATTTTTCTATCCTGCATAAAGATCTAGATAAGCCAATAGCACATTTGTAAGTGCTAGCTCCCCATCTCTCTAGTTCTTATAATCCATATATTATTCTCTTTTTCTATCTCTTGTTCTTTTATGTCCTCTCTCTTACTCTCTTTTGTTCCCTCTCTTATTCTCTTATCTCTCTTAGGATCTCTTATATTCTCTCTTACATGCTCTTTATTTACTCTTATATTCTCTCTCATTCTCTTATATTCTCTCTCATTCTCTTATATTCTCTCTCATTCTCTTATGTTCTCTCTCTCATTCGCTTATATTCTCTCTCTCATTCGCTTATATTCCCTTCTCTCTCCTCTACACTAATCATTCCTATCGTATTCCATCTACTCCCTAGACGCAACAACCGGCTCCCATGCAGAACACTTCGGCTTGGCCGTGTTGTAGCACACGTACGCGCCCCTCGTGTTGGTCAAGTTCATCTTGTGCTTCTCGGGCAACGGGTACGCTCTCTGCACCACCTCGTCGCCAATCAACTTGTTTGGTGGGGTGTTCGTTCCGTAGCCCAACCAGTAGTGCCAGCCCGGCTCGACCTTGGAGATGTCGATGCCCCAGTCGGCGTACTCGACCCATCTCGTTCTCAAGTGGATCTCCTCAGGCACATCGGTCTCGTAGAACTTGTTGCCCCAGTCGTCCTCGCCGACCAACCAGCCTCTTTTCGTGTCGTTGTGATTGTGCAACTGCCACGCGGCCCTGCGGAGCCCCGACAGGTATATGTTCTTGATGGTACGTGCGAGCGAGGTCGACATGGTGTACTTGTTTTTTTCTTGCTAATGCTTTTTTTGTTCCTGTGATTGGTTTGAGGTCACGTGGATGGAACAGATCAACGAGCTCCGTCGGATGCGCGCGACTTTGCAGGCAGTGCACGGTGCTTTGGAGGGCGTCAGGAGGGATGTGGAGGGCGTGGTTGGAGTTAATCGGGTGGTGGGCGAGGGAATCGAGACATTACGAGTGAACGTGAACAAAGCGAACGTGGACGAGAAGCCATGAGTGAACATGAGCAATGAGGCGTGAACGAGATGCCATGAGTGAATGAGCAATGAGGCGTGAACGAGATGCCATGAGCGAATGAGCAAAAGACAAGAAGCCATGAGTGAATTGAAAGCGAGTGTGAACGGGATGTGTGTGAACCATGAGTGAGAAATGTGAACACACCAGAGTCAATACTTGAGATCGGAACCAATCGAGAAGTACAACCGAATCCATCGGGTGTTTATGTCCATTAAGATACAGAGGACAGGTTTCAAGATGAGATAGGTATGAATAGTAAACGTGCACGTATACAAAGTAGACATTCTTCATGACGACAGGTTATCTTGATCGATTGAAACACATCTTACCATCTCATTCTATTTTGACATCTCATTCTAATTGACATCCCATCTAATTGACATCCCATCTCGTTGACATCCCATCTAATTGACATCCAATCTAATTGACATCCCATCTAATTGACGTCCCACTCATTCTACTCTTGACATCCCCCTACTTTATTCCATTCCATAATCTCAACTTCCCACCTCTTTCCATAATCCAGGTCTCTTTCAATAATCTAACTACCTTCCTACCTCTATCCGACTTCCCACCTCTCCATAAAACATCCCCTGTACACATCTTCCCGTCTATCACCTCATTCCTATATACACCATCTATACATCTATTTTACTCTCCTCATCCTTATCATCGGAAACCACACATGATACCCCTCCGCCGTCTCCACCCTCCACCCCTTCGCCTTCTCCTTCTCGTCCAACACCTTCCGCACCTGCTTCACCTCCAAGGTGTACGCTATGCACGTCTTCGCCAAGTTCCGGTACCACTCTCCCGCGCTCGCCGAAACAAACTCCGCGGCCCATTGCCCTTCCACCCCCTTGGCCAACTCCTGGAACGCGACCCTCGCACTCCCCAACTGCTCCTCGATCATCTTCAACAACGGCTCGTAGTTCGCCGTGCCCCGCTTGAGGTACGCCATGTCCAACGACTGCGTGTACTGCGAGTAGCTCGGGAGGTCAGGCACCCCAATCAGCGACCACGGCTTCAAACGGAGCTTGTACAAGTGCTCAAACAGCGTGAGCAGCTGCGGTGGCCCCCTCGTGTAGTCTGCCAACCCAAACGACGCATACACAATGAGAAGAAGCCGCACCAGCTCCGCCAAATTGCGCACCGCGCGCAACAGCGCAACCCGGTAGGTGAGATTGTACTCCTTGGTGCGCTTGAGCGCAGGTACCACCTCCGTCAAGTTGTACCGGTACTGGACCTTGAGCTGCTCCTTGCGCGGCCCGTTCTTGAGCTGCTTGATCTGCTGCTGGGTGCGCGCAGTCAACGTGTGGATTTTGCCGTCGATGATCGCCAGCACACGCCCCGCCAAGTGCTCGATTTGAATCTGCATCAAGTACAGCGCGTACCAGTACACCAAGTACATCTCGTAGTCTTTGTAGAGCTCTAGTTCAACGCCGTGGAGCGCCAACTGCGTCATGAGCTCCAATTTGGTCTGGTAGATGTACGACGACACCGAAAACGCACGCTCCCCCGTCACAAATACGTCTCCCTCCGCCTGGCTCTCGAGCGTCTCGCACGCCACCTGGAGCGAGTCCCACTGGATCAAGAAGCGCGATGTGAGCTGCTGCTGACGACACGGGTTGTGTGCGCATATTGTGAGGTTGTGGTACAAGGCCTGTTCAAGGCGTGCGACGAGATCAAGCACCTCGGCGGTCTGTAGCTGCAACACAGCAGTGGATCTTCCCACTACGTTCTCCACTTCCGCATGCACGAGCGCGTTCAACGTGGTCGACGACCCTAGCACCAGCGAGTTGTCCCGCACGAGAAAGAGCTGGAAGATTCCGCGGGTCAAGACGGAGAACTGTCCTGCTTTGCATTGCACGTCAAACACGAGCATGTTGTTCAACTGGTTGACGTTCTTTATGCGCGAACACGCACTGACGATCGAGTTGACGCTCTCAAAGAAGCCGCGCAAGTCGCGGTACGCGTCCTCGCGCGGGATCAGATGGAGTTCCAACGGTATGATGTTGTTGTCGCACTGTGCCTGGATGAGCCTCGAAAACACGTGTTCCGGCACCTCTACGTGCGACTCCTGGGCTAGCGTATCCACCAACATTATCGACTCGGTGAATAGCGTGAGGTCGAGGGTGTTTGTGACCAACGGGTCCAACACCTCCAACGACGTCTGTAGCACCGTCGAAACGCGGTTTAAGTTGAGCAAAAGGTCAAGCTGTTTCACTAGCACGCTGCGGACGCCGTCAGGTATGCCCAGCTTCCGTGTGTGGTCTTTTGTGGCGGTCACCTCGGCGAAAACGTCGTCGATTGGCAAGTCCGACAAAAAGTCCAAGTTCATGCTGCGCAGCGTCATGTCTTCCTCCTCGTACAAGACGCTCTTGCCTATGGTGAGACACGTATCTACGAACTTGCACAAGCCCATGATGAACACGCTCAAGATGCGGTTGCTGGCCAAGTTGCAGCGCTGTGCCAAGGGCGCGGACGGGTCGTGCGCCATGTAGTGCTCGATGAGGGCCTGGACGTAGCGGCAGCTTAGCACGGTGATGGGGAGCGAGCTGTCTTTGAGCCAGCTCATGAGGCTCTGTATGAGTCTGTCCTGGATCGCTGCAATTGTGGCGGGATCAAGTTCGCGGCGGAGATCGTGGTGCACTTCGGCTTCGGTGACGGGGATCAAACCGGTGTCCAAGCGCGGGTTGGTTGCTTCCACAGCACGCGTGCCTTCGAGGAGGTCGAAGAGCGGCTGCTGGACGAGCTTTGGGGGTAGGGAGCCTAGGAGGGTGGTGGTTATGTCGACATAGTTAGTGTCGTCAAGTGGTAGAGACATGGGGAAAAAAAGAGAGAACCAAATGAACATAAGCGAGAGAACATGAGCGAAACGAGTGTGAACGGGCGAATGTGAACGACGCAAGTGTAAACGGACGAACGTGAACGTCGCGAGTGTGAACGGGCGAATGTGAACGACGGGAATATGAGCTCATAAATGCTCATTTACTTTAGGAACTGTGAATGGAGAGATCTTTTGTTGGCTACAACGGTTTGAAATGAAGATTAGCTGTTTTGGTGTTCAGCAATTGACAAACAAGTGGTTACACACTCTATCCTCACCTCATTACTCTTTTTTCATCACTACCCTCACACCACTCCAAACTCCACCACGCTTTTTTCCAAAAAAGAAGCCCGATACGGGGGTCGAACCCGTAGCCTTTTGATATCCTACCTAAGAGTCAAACGCTCTACCGATTGAGCTAACCAGGCATCTGTTGAAATGAAAGCGACACCGTACGACAGAATGGTAAGGTAAAGATAAAAGGTAAGGAAAAGGTAAAGAAAAGATAAGAAGTAAAGAAAAGATAAAAGATAAGATATAATCTCGATTATAAACGGGGATGTTAGAGAGAGGCGAAATGAGATGGCACTAGGGAGTCGATGAAACACGGCAGTACCAATCAAATCGCCACTATGTCACCGACTCATCAACGCCCCGTTACCTCCCTGTTGATACCACCACTCAATGTTGATACCACCACTGTTGACTACCACCACTGTTGACTACCACCACTGTTGATGACTACCACTGTTGATGACTACCACTGTTGATGACTACCACTGTTGACTACCACCACTGTTGATGACTTCAACTGTTGACTACCACTATTACTCTAGCCTCTCTATTATACTAAGAACTCCTAACAATATGATCAATGGCATCCACAAAGTGGTCAACATTGTCGTCATTCAAACCAGCAACGTTGACTCTTCCCAGACCCGTCGAGTACACGTGGAACTCGGTGATCAAACGCTGGTTCTGCTCAGGTGTCAAGCCAGAAAACCAGAACAAGCCGTTTTGCTTGAGCACAGTCTCCCAGTTGCCAGGGGTTCCCTTGGCCACCAACTTGGCGTGCAACTTTTTCCTCATGTCCTTCAACCTGTTGGTCACAAACATCACGTCGTCGGCCCACTCTTGCGAGAAGTTGTCAAAGACAATCGAAGCCACACGCGCACCAAAAGCAGGCGCAAACGAGCACTCCTGTCTGAAGTTCGCCACCAAGTTCGACAACGCGTTGTCACGACTGGCGTCGTCCTGCACAACAAGGTGCAATGCTCCCACACGCTCACCGTACAAGCCCAAGTTTTTGGCGAAGGACTGGCACACCAAAAAATCGATACCCAAGTCGTAGATGTGTCTGAGAGCCCACGCATCGGTGTGGGTGGACCCCGAGGCAAAGCCCAAGTATGCACAGTCAAGCAAAGGAATCAAGTCGCGCTCACGGAGCAACTCGCCAATAACTTTCCACTGCTCCTCGGTGTAGTCCGCACCGGTGGGGTTGTGGCATCCGACCTGCAACATGAAGACGGACTTTGGTGCGGCCAGCTTCATGGCCTCGACAACAGCGTCGAAATCGACCTCACCCGTGGCGGGGTCAAAGTGCTTGAACTGGTGTGCACGGCCACCAGCGTGCTCGATGATGCCAAAGTAGTTGCCCCAGGTTGGAGTTCCGACGTAGTACTCCTTATAACCGGACGCCACCAAGAAGACGAGCGCCATGCGCAAAGCACCAGTTCCCGAGATGGTCTGCATCGACGCGACCTTGCCCTCGGCCGTGCGCTCCTCGCCAAAGAGCACGCGTTGGGCACCGGAGACAAACGCAGGTAAACCCTTCATGGTGGTGTAGTTGTGGCCGGCGTTCTGCTTGTTCAAGACCTCCTTGGCCTTGGTGACACACGGGAAAGTGAAGAACTTGCCGCTTTCGTCGGAGTACACTCCGATGGAAACATCGAGCTTCTTAGGGTCGGTATCCTGCGCGTACGCAACCATGGTCTGGACAATAGGGTCGGGTGCCTCCCCGACCAAGTGAGCGAATTTATTAGAGGACATGGTAGTAATGGTGTAGTGGATGTAGTTGGATCAGTAAATTGTTCTTTATGTGGTGAAAAATTTATGCACTCGGACTATTTGGGAAGGAAGTCCGAAAATGGAAGGTTGCGGCGCTCCTTTCCGGTTACCAACGGGTCGGGGGTGGAGAGAAGGCTGAGGCTCGGTTACCAACCGAGAACATAATCGCGAGAGCAAAAGCAACAAAGGCTTCTGCAAAGTATAGCAAAGGTATCCTTAGTTAAAGTGTTGTCAGAAAGGGCGGCGTCATACAAAATATGACATCAGTCCTACGTGGATTTGAAATGTGGAGAATTTTTCGATGACATCGGACTTCACCCCGCAAATGAAAGAACGCCATTCACTACTGTGATGGTTATGTGCCGGTTTGCATTTTAACAAGTGTGTTTCTGGATAGTTCCGTGGCTTACCGGATGAACCACAATAACGAACCAGTATGTGTCGTAGAAAAACTAATAACTAAGAATTCGCTGTCTTCTCCGTGTATAGCCTCTTCTCTATTACCTAAATTGCTTCTCATTTATATCACTCCCTTCTATTGCTTTCTTTTCTATATCTCTCTCCATCTTATCTATATAATCTCCCGGTGAACCCAGATTCCTATTCTTAGAACCTGCTTTTCCGCTTCGGTTCCCATGGTCTTCCCATTACCTCCCATCCACTGCCACCCTCTCACAAATCCTCCTCAATTCGTCAACATTCTCGCCCTGCACTCCCAAAGTTCTCAACGCGGACAACGTAGTAGCACACACAAATCTAGCGTTATTGTGCAATACCGGCGGAACTTCCTTCTCAAGTTCCAGCGACAACTCCTTCAAGAATTTAAGGTGCGACGAGAATACCACATCTTGCTCTTGGTTGACAACCTCGCGTAACTCTTCGATTTCGCCCACCTTGTGGCATAACATTCCCAAAGTCTTGAGCTTGCCGAGAAGGAGCGTGAATGGTATGTTTGTAGGTGCGGCAGTTGCGTTGATAACTAGCTGGCTGAGTGTTCCACGGTCTATGGACCCCGGCGACTCGAGATACGACTGGAGAAGAAGATATCCCGTCTCCTCGGTGTGGTCAGCATTCAATACGCACTTCCAGAGCTCGTTCAACTTCCACGCAGCCGTCGTCTTACCAATGAGCTTGTTGCAGAAACGCAAAAACACCTGGAACACCTCGCTGTAATAATTCGCATTATCCACTATGATTTTGGCGGTCGCCTGGATGTGGATAACGTTGGCCACAATCGCCTCCAAAAAAACCTCAGCATTCAACAAGTTGGTCAACATGTGCACAGACTGTACTTGTACAACATCATTGGCAGGGTTCCTGAGGTAGTTGCCGATAAATGTTTCGGGAGAGGGTATAAGTGATATCACTTTGGACAAAGTCTCATGGCTAGTGATGTAGTTCCCTATGTTAATTGCACAGGCAGCAACCGCATAAGCATTTGCGCTGTGGCATTTATCAATAACCTCAACACTGTACCTTAAATCGCCCTCACTGTTGTAATTTTTCATCGACAGGATGGACCCACTAGCTGCGAAAAGAAACCGGTTGACTTTCGCCTCCTTGAAACCCAACAACCGTATGATTCGGACGTTCAAGTCACCAGTATACATCTCCTCGAAAGACAAGAGGTCTGCGATGGACCGAGCGATGTGTATAGGGGATTCGTCCTCAACATCCCCCTCCAATGCTTCCACCAACAGTGAAGCCAACGCATATGCGTATTCCAGCTCATTTCTCAGTATCATACCCTCGATATTCTCGTGCGCATACTCCAGTATCCACTCAAATACGTCGGTGTCATTCAACACAACGAGTGCAGGTAATGTCTGTGACGAATGCTTGTGGAACTGCTCCATGAAATCCTTCTTGCAGTTGGTGTTGTGGATAAACTGGGTGAGCAAGATCACAACTCTGTCCTGGAAGACATCGTCGCTCAATCGTACTTTCGATAACAACTTAGCCCACAACTCAGCGTTTTCCGCCACCAACTGGCGATTCGCGTCATTATCAGCACAGATGTTTACTAAGCACCTGAGAATATCACGCGACTGGCTCAGTGAGGTCACCAACTCTGTGCTCACACGTTCAAGAAATGCAGGTAGACTAGAAATGAATGCCCTTCTATACTCGTCGCTTCTCAAATCATCTCCTAACTGAGTGTATGTGGTGAAATCCATGTGATCTGAACTGTTGTGCGAAAAAAATATATCATGTAATGAAGGCTGTCAATCTACATTCATGAACTTGCACATCGAAAGCCCAAGATCATCGTGTTTTAGGAATATCAAGCCCAGCATCCTTGCTCTATACCACCCGTTATAATTTTATTCTTCGCTACCTATATCTTACATCCCTTCATTTGCATGTGCTTTTATTTTATTGCTTTTAATCTCTATTCAAAAATGCGTTCCCCATACCTCATGCCCAATATCAACCGCACGTCTATCGTCAGCGACAAGCCGTATAACATTGGTAGGAGGTTGATTAAGTCTCTATCGCTCGTATCGTTGATCCAGCCCTCGATCATCACAGCGTTTCTCTCATGCTTTGCGTAGCTGACCGGGGAGTTGTCCAAAATCAACACGTTTTTGAGGTCTTCCCGCGGAAAAAACCGCGAGAGATCCTTCACGTACCCCACGCCCTTTCTATATGTGCAGTCGTTTCTATAGTACCGCTTCAGAAAGAGCGGTCCGCTGGGCTTGCCCTTCCCTAGTACTATCTCGCTCTCCAACCAGTCAATGATCGGGTCAGCGTACTCCTGCACGCTCGCAGTGAATATCTGGAGGTCAAACCAGTTCGCTATCTCCTTTAAAAAGTAGTCGCAGCACGGCCGCTTGTACACATAGTATATCGTGGATATGTTGTTGATCTTGATCTCGATCATCTTCAGTTGTGCGGTGGATATCCTTGGCGACGTCCTTGCGAGCGAGTGTATGAGTGTTTCGTCTAGATCGAGCACGAGTGTCTTCCGCTTTTTCTTGCCCGGGTTCCGCGACAACGGGTACAACCGCGGCGGTACCGGGATTATGTACTTGGATGATGACGTAGGGGACTTAATAGTATTCGATATGATGTTGTCTTGTTTGAAGATCTCCGTCTTAATGGGAGTCTCCTCTTCTATAGTTGCTTCGTAATCTACCGACTCTGGGCTGTACGGAAACTCCAGTTTGGGCAGCAGGCGCCGAATGATCCCGAGCGCCTCGAACGAGTATGTGAATGGGTATGTGAGGATGAGCCAGGTGAATATGATGGGCTTTATGACGAGGTAGTTGGGAATGAAGAGCGCTGTTGCCAATGAAAAGAAATGCGCCCTTTGCATGGCCGCGCTCGGTGTCCCGCTTATATTTGACTCGCACGGTGCTTCCCCCTTTGCTGTATTCAATTCGCCGCTCTTGCACGGTTCTTCTGCGGTCACACTCACTTCGCTGGTGTCCTTCTCGGAAATCTTTTCTACAAAGTCATTTGAGTTGCGGTCGGCTTGTGTTTGCTTTGGCGTCGCAGGAGGGGTTAATTGTTGCTCCACGCGCTCGGGGGTGCTGCACTTCTTTTCGGGCGTTTGCGGCGGTGTAGTAGTGTACATGTTGTCAATCGACTTGACAAGTAGATTGATGGAGTTCATGGTAGATTCATATGTTTATTGTCAAGGATGCGCCGTTGTACAAAAACGTGCCACAACAAAAACAATTTTGTTCCGAAATTTTGGGAAGCTCAAAATATTGTTTCCCACTCAGGAAATTCAACAAATATGGTGACTTCAATGCCTGTGAATGACCGCAAGCTGCCGTAGAATTCAATTCTCATCTCAAAGCCTCGCGGTTTATATGCCCCGTGTCTACTTATTCTATAGTCCTGGAGTGTACTTTTTGGCCTCGATGTGGAGTACTAAATCCTATACGGAAGAGAGCTGAAACACCCGTACCGCAACATGTGCTATACGAGGGGCCTCACCTGAGATAGAAAACGATTTGAGGGTCCGAATCGGATCTTTGAAGAAAGATCTTTGTGCACGTCACCTATATTTAGAAGTAAGAATGTTAGGGTCCCATCCGATGCCTTCATTTGACATTATAGAACGGTCATCAGCACTAACATTGGGGAGTTTGTGAGCGAAAAATGACCAATAGGCAAAAAGTCACGGGACCGAAAGGAGCCTTCACTATCACAATTCCTATCCCAATTGCTTTGAGATGTTCGCGTTGGTATAGCTCATTGTAGTTGGTTCGTCTAAGTCGTAAGAGGTTGTACTTTTTGCCACTTTTTGTATGTGCAATAATTTTGCAGCCAATTTTTTGCCAAACAATGAATTCTCACAAGACACAGTCGAGGTTTTTGAGAGACAATAAGGACTACAAGAGCCGTTCTACAAGCAGTGAAGTGTCCGATCTATTGTCTGAGGACACATTCTTGAAAACCCCAACCCCGCAAAGAAGAGGTGCCACCAGGTTTAAAGTCCAAAAACTAAGAAGAAAAAGGCGACTTCTTAGCACTCCAGAGATCTCTCAGTTTTTCAGAAAGGCCGGGGATGACGAGGTTTTGCAAAAGTTTCTATCCTTCGAAACCTCCGCCCTGTCAAATGTCTCGCTAAACATGAAAGCCACTGAGTTTTTGACTCCAGTTTCGCGGCCCTCTTTGAGCAGTTTTGGGTTTGAGAAATCAGTGTACTTCCAAGAGAGGTCAACAGATGGGTTACTAAGTACCCAGGTATTGTCGCCACGGTATAGACCAGTATTCCCATTTTCGTACTTTAACAAAATGCAAACGGAGTCTTTCGGGCTGATATACCGCAGAAGTGACAACTGTGTTGTAAGCTCACCTACAGGATGCGGAAAGACAGTTCTTTTTGAGCTTTCTGTTGTGCAGAATCTAGATCATGGAGGGAAGGCAGTGTATTTGGCTCCCACGAAGAGTCTTTGCTGCGAAAAGTACACGAGCTGGAAACGTAAATTCAAGCTGCACAAAGTTGCCATGTTGACAGGTGACACAGACACTTTGGAAGTACCAAGGTCCAGGAATGCTGACATCATTATCTCTACTCCTGAGAAGTGGGAGAGCGTTACTCGCAGTTGCTTCAAAATCTCAGAGAAAGTTACCCTACTCTTACTTGATGAAGCTCACCAGCTCAGCTCAGCACTAGAGGTAGTAACAACTCGCTTGATGATGACTGGCAGTAAGCATTTACGTATTATAGCTGTTTCCGCCACAATCTCCAATTTGGGAGATTTTGCTCATTGGTTAAAGCTTCGCAAACTGAGCACTTTACCAGCCCAAGTACTAAGATATGATGAAACTTACCGGTCCACACCTTTAGACAAGATAATCTGTGGGTATCCTGAGCTATCAGGTGGGGTGATTTCTTTTGACCGATTTCTCAATAACAAGTTGTGTACGATCATGAAAAAGTACAATCCCATGAAGAAACCTGTCTTGATTTTCTGCCCCACGAGAAGCAGCTGCCAAGAGACTGCCCGTTTTCTCTACAGAAAAGGTTACAGTTCTCAACCGAAAGCCAGGTTGGGGATCAGCCACAAAGATTTGGAGACTTTCGCGATGCGGGGTATTGCTTTTCACCATGCAGGTCTTAGCCAAGGTGACAGACAGAAAGTGGAAAAAGCGTTCTTACATGGCCAAGTAACTGTGATCTGTAGTACTTCAACATTAGCCATAGGGGTAAACTTGCCCACTTACTTGGTATTGATTAAGGGGACTAAGGGGTGGACCGATGACCATTTTGAGGAGTACTCAGAGTTGAGCGTCTTGCAGATGATGGGGCGAGCAGGTAGACTGGACTTCGAAAAAAACGGGGTTGCCGTAATAATGACCGATATTTCCTCGAAGGAGAAATATACTTCATTGGTCACTGGCACTGAGCGAGTGAAGAGTAGGGTGCATGAGAAATTGTACGACTTTTTGGCCGTGGAGATTATGCTTGGGAACCTTCGAACAGAGGCGGATGCCGGAAAGTGGTTAGATTCAATTTTCTGGGGAGTGAGTAGCCAGACAATAATCGATGGTTCTCCAAAAGATGATTCAACTCCCTGTCCCGATGAAGAATGGCTGCAAAATTTGGCCGAAAAAATATTCCAAGAACTATTAGCAGCCGACATAATAGAGCAAGATGGAAGGGGCATATACAGAAGCAGTCCACATGGCACCACCATGTGCAGACACTATATTCTGTTTGCAACTATGAAGAACTTTGTAAGCTACAGGTCCGGAATGAGTTGTCGGGACATACTTGATTTGGTCTGTAGCTCCAGCGAGTTGAAAATGATCGAGTTGAAAGCATCGCAGAAGGTTTTCTTCAATATCCTCAACAAGCTGAAAATGATTCGGTTCAAATATAAGTTGGTAGACTCTGCCGCGAAAGCTTCGTTACTCATTCAGTTCGTGCTAGCTGGAATGGGCCAGGATAAGTTGGGCCTCAAAAAGAAAACGTATGCACAGCTTTTGCTTGACAAGCGAATTATTGCAAGTCAAGTCCCCCGACTTTTGGGGGCTTTGGTTCAGGTACTCTCTGTTAAAGGTGACGTCCAGTCGCTTTTGAATTCGCTTTTATTGTTGCGTGCAATGAACGGGAATTGTTGGGAAAATCTGGCTTTAGAATTGATGCAGATCCCCGGAGTTGGGGATAAACAACTTCAAAAATTTGTGGAAAATGACGTCAGTAGTCTAAAGATGGCCATTTCATTGACTAAGAGTCAACTAAGATACATTTTGGGCAGTGACTCCAGTGCTATCAAGGACCAATTAGAGAAGGTGCCGGACCTCCAATTGAAAATGGACTTTTTGAGTTTTGATCAGAGTCGCTCTACAGCGTGTATTGTGATCTCGGTGAGGAATCAAAAGAAGGCAGTTATGTGGAAAAAACGACATCTTAATGTGTTCTTGGTGACGGAAGTTTCTGGTGAGGCCATGGTAGACTTCCGCAAAATATGTGTCACATCAATGCCCAAAAATCAATGGGTGAGCTTCAATTTTGTGGTTCACTTGGGAAGTTTCAAAGACACGATCAACAGCCATTTATGTGCAGATAACATTGCAGGCGTGTTGCTCAAAGAGTCATTGTTGGTATCCAGTTTCGTATCCCCGAATGAGTTTGAGACGACTGATACTGTGTGGCCAGGTGACGAAGCCGATTTCTCTGGCTCACCAAGCACAGAAATGCAAAATTTGGCCATTTACGCAGATAACGAGGAAATTAGCAGCTCACAGGATATGGAGGTCGTCGAAATGATGGGCATAGAAGTGGAGGAAATACACATAGAGGAAAACATGTCTGCTGACGACCAAATTATGACCGCACCGACGTCCGACGCATCTGTCAAGGAAGGGCTTGACGACTCCGATGTTGTTTTCTTGAATTAGAATGCTACGTGATTGTATTAATTTATTGCATTATAGCACCCCGTAACCTCCGTCGTCCCATTCGTAGCATTGTTGTATTAGTACCTGTATCCATCATCTCATTCGTTGCATTAGCGCACCCATCTTACCATTATTGCATTAGCGTACCCATTTTACCATTATTGCATTAACTTGCCCAGCGTGTTGCGTACACACCATCTCATTGATGTCGTCATCTCATTTCGTTGCATTGTTGATGAAGTTCTGGAACATGGATGTTATGTACGAGACATTGGGTTTGCTATTTCCCAATTTGCGCAAATCTCTCAAGTCCACGATTTCATCCATATCCCCGTCGTCTTCCTCTCTGTCAATCTCTATATCGGCGTCCTCAGCGTCCTGCTGCTCATCGATTCTAAAGTTTCTCGACAAATCAGGCTGGATGAGGCGCATTGTGTTGAAGTCAAATTCCGCACTTTGGCTCTCTTTCTCCTCGTCGTCGATCTCAGGCTTCATTAAGCGGATCTGGTTGGTATTATACGACTTGCAGTACTTACACTTGAGTCCCAACACGTGGTAGCTAACGTTCGACTTTCCCTTGCAGTCATTGCAGCTCACCACACAGCGCCAGTAGTTGTAGGGAGCAGGTAATGGCGACTGGGCGATTTCCTGGTCTAATATGCGGAACTGGGTTTCGACATTGACAATCGTCTTCTTGCAAATCGGGCACTTGTAGGAGTGCTTCACCAACTCGTCGTAGCAGTGCTGGTGGATGGAGTGCCCGCATTTCATAAACACAATCTTGTGGACCAGCGTGAACATGTACTCGCCACAAATCGGGCAGTCTGAGTGGGTAGTGTTTGAAAGACACTTGTGGCGATCACGCAAATCTATCAGAAGGCAGTTTCCGCACTGGTCGCAGTGGAAGTAGTCCTTGTCTAACCCGAGACCTAAACGACAGATTCCACACTTGTCACAGTGGTATATATCTTTCGTCCTATCGTTATCATACAACTTGCAAATCAGACAGAAGTAGTCTGCCATCACCTCCTCACAGTTGATGCAGTATGATTGTTCTGGGACCTGAGGCGTCAGACACCTCATGCATAGTACGTGCTTGACCTCATTGCGCACCATCTTATGGTCTTCAACAGCATCGTGACAGAATCTGCATGTGTACCACTTGCAGCACGTGGGGCATTCGAGCTTACAGTTGCGCTGGTAGTGCTGACAGCCCAACACATTGGCCGATTTATCGTGGTATGTTGGTTCGGTATCGATTGCACTAAGAATGACCTCGTCGGACGACGATTCGGCTTCCGTTTCGTGGTCACGGTCGTCGTGCATGTGCGAGTGCTTTGTGCATTCCTCCTCCTTCTCGGTCTCTTCACCGGCATCTTCGATAACTAACCGTTGTTTCTTAAGGTTCTTTGCAGCGTCCTCGGCATACTTCAAGTAGTTGCCCATCATCAAGCGGGTCACCAACTTGTTCTTCAGCTTTTGCAGCACGCGCTCCAAGGCCTGTATCTTCTGAATCTTGTGTCTGAGCATGTCCTCCTTTGCAAAATCGTCGAGGGATGTCAAGTCGGTGAGCGCTGCCACCTCCTGGACCGTGAGCCCATCGATATCACTATTGGTGACAGTTCCCGTGCTGTCCTCAGCGAGCAGTATAAAGATCTCTTTGCGGAACCTTTTCTTCTTGTGTTCCTCTGGCTTCACTATCTCAGTGATCAATGGTGTGTTCTCATGCACGATCTCGCGCACACCGACCGGTTCGGTCCAGTCGTCGCCCTCGAAGTCGCTCTCTAGCGAGTGAACTGAAACTGGGTGGTGTTCGTCCTCGAAATCACTGAGGTCTTCGACGGGAAGGGAAACGGTTTCATTGATAATGTCTCTCAAGGGCTGGAGTCTGTCAATGGCTGCGGTCATGCTCATCCCGACATCCAAGTCGTGGAGGATGTTCACCATCTGCACTCTGCTGGAGACTGCGGTTTTAATGGAGTTCACAAGACTCTCATCGTTGCTGTTGACGTAGCTGCCCAAATATGACGAGAGCTCCTTGGAAAACTCCTGTATCCTCAGCAATTCAAAATTGGGTAGGTTCAATGGGGTGCTGAGGTATGAGGATAGGTTGAGGTTCAAGTTCAAGTTGAGATTGAGCCTTCCTATCTGGTCAAGGTCCTCTGTGAGCGAGTCCACATCAGAATCTGAGGACACTTCCTTCCTCGACATGCGGCAGTGGGTTGTGAATCAAAAAAAGGTCGGATGAATCCAAAAAAAGGATCTTTGATCGGGAACAAAGTTGGATTGTACAACAAAAAAAGCAGATGAACCCCGATATCAAGTCAACAATAGACAAGACCGTGGGCTACATTGTGAAAAATGGCCCTACTTTTGAAAAGAGGTTGAAGGAAAACAACAAAGAGGGCAAGTTTGACTTCCTTATGGAGTCCAATGAGCACCACGCATACTTCAAACAGCAGCTCGACGAACGCAAGGCCGGCCACCAACAGGAAACCAAGGCAGACGGAAAGGTGGAAGAGGTCGCTCCAGAGCCCAGAACATTGCATTTCCTCACGAACATTCCGCTTATTTCAGCGCGAGATTTGGAGGTGGTCAAGTTGACGGCGTTGTTTGCAGCCCGCAACGGAGATGCCTATGTTCTCAAGTTGATTCGCCACCAGAACGAAAGGGGAAACAGCGCGCAGTTCGAGTTCACAAAGTCCTCGCACTCCCTTCACGGTTTGTTCAACCAGTATGTGGACCAGTACCGCAGGATCTTGGATGGCCCTGTGAATACTCCGGAGGACGTGATAGCAGCAGGAGCTGCCAGAGCAAAGTACGAGTCGCAGAACAAGACAAAGAAGCGCAAGGAGCAGAGGCGGAAGCAGGAGGAACAAATCTCGTATGCGCTGATTGACTGGCAGGACTTCTACATAGTGAAGAAAGTGGAGTTCGATGCCGTGGATGAAGTGAAGGAGTTGGCGGTCCCACTCAAGAAGGAGGATCTCATGGTGCGGTCGTTGGATCTGAGAAGAGAGCAATTGGAGTTGGAACTCAGACCGGTTAAGAAGGAAACCAAGAAGCCTGAACCTAAGCCTGAGGAGGAATCTGAAGGTGCCCCAACGTCATTTGTACCGAAGGGAATCAAGATTCGAGCAGCAGGGGAAACGCGTTTGAAGAAGACATCTGGAGAGCAAACCATTAAGTGTCCAATCACTGGTAAACAAGTACCTCTGCTGAAATTCGACATGCATCTACGCGTATTGGTCCGTGATCCACGGTACAAGCAGGAGCAAGAAAACTACATGAAGAAGAACCACACGTACGAGTCAAATTTGACGACCGACCAGGTATATGAGAACATCAAGCGATTGGTGCGAAAGAGAGATGATGATCATGAGGGGGGGGAAAGGAAGAGGGTAAAAGGGTGATGAATAGTTGGAGGTTGCATTGAGAGGTAAGCGGACACGAAAGGAGGTTTGATAAAGGGGATTGTCGAATAGTGATACGAGTGGCACTCTCCATATAGAATGTATTATAATGAATTGGCCAAATTATAGAAGGGATAATGTATTGGCCAATTTATAGAGGGGATATTGTATTGGCCAAATTATAAAAATGTATAGGCCAAATTATTGAAGGGACAACGTATTCCACTTATAGAAAAAACGTATCATATTGGGAGCAAGGTGTAGGAAAGCATACGCACTGGCTATCGTAAGTAGTACTGGGTAACTCTTCACCTGAGTCTTGCTTTTTGCAACTCATCCCATTTAGGCAATGAAAAATTTTGTAAGCGTGAAAATTTTGATCTGTGTTGTCAAGTCAGTCTACAGTCAAGTACAACCCTAGTGTGATCGGATTCTCATGGTAGTCTACCCTCTATGTTCCACTTAAAATCGTTTTATATTAAATATACAAACAGATGTACACGTTTAAGCCTTCAAAGACTCGGCTCTCTTCTTCTTGATCACAGCCCTCTCAGTCTTTCTCTCGTCCAATCTCTTGGCCAACAATTGAGCGTACTCAGCAGCGGCGTCTCTGGCCTTCTGAGCGTTCTTGACCTTCTGAGCCTTCAAAGCTCTCTTTCTCTGCAAGGTCTGTGGGGTAACCAATCTCTGGATCTTTGGAGCCTTGGTGTAGGTCTTGTCACCCTTGACGATCTCACGTCTGACAACAAAGTCTCTGACGTCGTCCTGCTTGGTCAAGCCGAAGAACTTTCTAATGTTGTTGGCTCTCTTTGGACCCAATCTCTTTGGGGTGGTGGAGTCGGTCAAACCCTCGATGTCGCTGTCACCCTGCTTGACAATAGACAAGGCAAGGACAGCCAAGTCCTGGCCGACAATGCAACCTCTGACGGACTTTCTCTTACGCTCACCAGTTCTTCTTGGTCTGTAACAAGAGTGGCCCTTAGCCAACAACAACTTGACTCTGGTTGGGTGCATAACACCCTGCTTCATTGGGAAACCTTGCTTGTCGTTACCACCAGTGATTCTGAAGACGTAGCCCTTGAACTCGTCACCGACAGAGTCACCTGCGACTTCCTGGCCCATTCTCTTCTCGTAGAAGACACGCAACTTGTGCTCGTCATCAATCTCGATGGACTTCTGGGTACCGTTGGCTGGGTAAGAAATGTTTAACTTCATCTTGACTTAGTCTACCTGATGCCTTGTAAAGAGTAAAAGTAAAAGCGAATTTATTCAGATAAAATTTTTCTTTGAAAATTTTCCAGGTTCTGATCGGAATGGTGGTGCGCCAGAGGATGCAAAAAAAAAAAATTGTGCGCTACCAGGGATCACGAGACCAAAAGATCTTTTTTGTCACGTGTGATTACACTATTAGGGCTTCTGCCCTTATCTGTATTTGCAGCCATGGATGGGAACTATTATGTAGCACTGTTTCGAATTGATGCTATAGCACGTACGCATATATCATGGTAAATCAAAATACTGCAAGTCAACAGCAGTAACTTATCTCTCTGCCGACTTGAGTTCAATTCTTTTCAACTCCTGCCACTCCACGCTACTCCTAAACCCCACTTGAAACGCTTCCCCTGCTTTTTACATCCGATGACCCTATCACCAATTGTCGTTGTCTATAACAACCTCATTGACCCTATCACTAATTGTCATTATCTATAACTACTTTATTGAACCTTTCACTAACATTATCTATAACAACTTCATTGACCCTGTCACTAATTGTCATTATCTATAACTACTTCATTGACCCTTTCACTAATAGTACATTATCTATAACTACTTCTTGTTGAAGGAACCCGCAGACATGAAATGAAGTGGCAGCGGTAGCTCCCGGTTGTTGCCCTTCCCTCCGTTATTGTTTGTACCCACAGGCATAGCACCTAGACCCGCTGTTGAAGTGCTAGTTGTAGGTGTGATGCCCGTGGGAAGCATACCCATGAAGTACAGAGGTAGTCCTTGGATTGGGGTCATATTGGGCCCAGACTGGCTGTGATTTTGATGAATTTGTTGGTTTTGCATGTTTGCCTGTAGTTGTGCCAGCTGCATCTGCATCTGCGCCTGTGCTTGTGCTTGCGCTTGAGCATGGGCCTGATGCAGCGCTGCCTGGTGTCCCTGGTGCGGGTTCTGTGTGGGTTGCTGGTTCTGTCCCGGTACCTGGCCCTGCTGTCCCTGCTGTCCCTGCTGAGGCGGATTCTGTCCGGGATGGTTCCTCAGGTCATTCCAGTCCTGCGGTGCGTAGAACGTCAGCGGCGACGGGAACATGTCGTTCACGTACCTACTAGGTAGGCCAGAAATCGGTGTTTGGTCGCCTGTGTATGTCATATTGGGGTACAATAGTGGTCGTTTCGGGCCCTCTGCACTTGCATTTGCGTTTGCATTCCCGTTATTGTACTGGTTGAATACCTGATTCAACACGGGAGTCGGAAGGAGCCCTGAGGGATAATTGCCTTGGTTTCCCTGTGGTGACTGCATTACAAACATGTTGCCAGAGAGAGGGGGTGCCGTTGCCAGTGCAGGCAGACTGGTCTGCGATTTCAGTCCCATAGGAATCGGAAGGGTGGGCCTGCGGTTGTCCATCCCCGTTTTGGTGTTGATGACCGGGAGATAGTGCGGGAACTTCTTGTCTTGTACAGCAGTGTTGGTCTCACTAGGACGAGGAGAGGCTACCTCCACAGCAGTTATGGTGCGCGCGCTGTCCTTCGGTGCGGGGGTGGCGCCGGATTCCTCCTTCGACTCACCTCCGGGAATTTGCACGCGTAACACTGGGCGATGAGAGCCTGAATCCTCTCTTTTGTGGGCAGGACCGGGGTCAGACTTGTTGTAGGGTTGGTTGAATGTGGGAAGCATCTCTGACTTCTTTGGTCGTTTTGGGTTTGGCTCTGGAGAGTCGCTGTAGTCGGAATCAACGTCATCCTCGGGTAAATCGTCGTTGGTGGCATCCTTTTTCTGAAGCTTGTCACTCAATCTGCGCTTCTTTTTGTAGTTGCCGTAATTCTCCGGTGATTTCGACTCCTGCGGACGGATCTTGTTTTGCTGGTAGAAATTAATCAATTCTGGTGTGTCTACACTGGAGAACTCATATACCTTGTTGTTGTTGCCAATTATTATCACGGCCAAGTCGACCTGGCACAAGACGGCCAACTCGTGGGCCTTTTTGAAGAGACCTGCTTTCCGCTTCACGAAGGTCACAGTGCGGTTACGATCATCCGTGAGCGGCTGAATTTCGATCTTTCTTCTGCCCATGTTAACGTTGTGTTGCAATGTTTAATTATTGTTTATTAATAGAAGTCGTGCAATAATTACCAAAAAAGGGATTTTCACTAAAATCTATCGCCGAGGTGTTTCGGTCCAGGTGAACAATGAGAGGTTGAAGAGCTTTAAGGTCTCATGGAGGGAGACGTAATTAACTTTCGATGTTGAGTGCGGAAACTCAGCCACCGGAACTTAATCATGACACGTTTATTGGGGTTTCTTTGTTGTTACTTGCAAAAGTGCAGGACCATCTCGCCGAGTGCATATTTAGATTTCTCTTCAACATGTGTTTGTTGTGCAAGACTCGGCGAGTCAAGCGACACAAATGCATATGAGATGTATCAATTCCGTGCCCCATTGATGTATTGTTAAAACGTGCGGCTAGTTGTGCGTATGAGCCCCCGACGCACGTGACAAGACGATGATGCCTGGTGGGGAAGAGAGGGATAGAAAGTTGAGTGTACGGTCGAGAAGACATGAGTGTGAGATGGGGAGTTATAGGGAAAACGAGATTGTGAGATAGAGAAGTCTATGCAGGGCGATTAGTTGCAGTTGAATGAATGTCAAAGCCGCATATTTGCTCAATAACTTCTGAGTGACAATAAGAAGCGATGAACAAACCCATGAATTCCCGGTAGCCTCAAACAAGGTCTTTTTGAGCTCCAAGTTTAGTTACACTCTGTAATTTCGTGGAATACATGCTTTTTCGTACCCGTTCTACGAAAAGAATGCCAATGAGGTTGTTCAAATGAAAGGGATCGCGTTACGTCACTCGGACCTTCTAACACTTCTACTTACAATCACAGAGAAATCATTTTTACCCCAGTCATCGATGATCATGTCATTAGTTGACAGTTTTTCTCTCCAATTTGCAACCACGCGTTTCGAGTAAATACTATTCACATGATACCTCTGAAGGTATATCTGAAGATATCTCAAGTACTCCTGGATGAAATCATATCCAAAATCCTGTAATTCAAATCACCTCCAAAGGTGTAGTTGTAAACCGTGTACCCACTCAAAACCTTGTAAAGTTTATCTACATGGCCGGTCTATTTGTGTACAAATATACCCCCACAATTACACCCAGAAACACTCTGAAAGCTCACACTCTATCTTCTTCGAACCAACAAGCTGTTGACCACAAACCGCATCATTTTAGCGGTTGCTTCTTCTATAGCGTCTTTGTACCTCTTGACAAGCACTCGTGCCAAAATCTTTTCGCGCACTTTTTCAACAAATTATAAACACGTATTCGGCATCATCATGAGTGCTCCTGAGCCCGATAGAGCTACCTTGGTGGGCGACAAGACGACCGCCGAACTTCAGGAGTTGATCCCTGAGGCCAAATTGCGTACTTCCGAAGAAGTGGCATACGAGCCATCCGAGGAGCAATTGAAGCCTGATTCTGATTTCTGGGATCAAGCCGAACAATCAACGCACACCAACTACTGGAACCAGCCCGAGCAAGCGCCTGAGGAGGCGGACTTCTGGAGCCAAAACCAACTCGGCCACAATTCCGTTGCTCTGCACCCAACGCAAAGCGAGACCACTTTGGCGCAGATGGAGAAGTTGGAGCACGAGCATGTTGAACCACAGCAGATTCCCGCACAGCATGAATCCACCGAGGGCCCAACTCAAAATCAACAGTTGCTGGACCAACTGGCACACGAGCAGGATTTTTGGAGCCAGCAAGAAGTGGCGGTTGGACACACGCATAAGGTACAACCACTTGAGACTGGGCAATATCAGGCTGAGAACCAAGGAGCGCATACTGAGCAGGTTGAATATCAAGGACAGACCGAGCAGGTTGAATACCAAGGACAGACCGAGCAGGTTGAATACCAAGGACAGACCGAGCAGGTTGAATACCAAGGACAGACCGAGCAGATTGAATATCAGGCACCAACTCAGACTGAGCAATCGATTGAACCATCCCAAAAGTCTCAGATCGAAAGTGAATACGAACAAGGATCTGAACCAACGGTTAAATACCAAGGACTATCGCAGGCTGACCCATCTCAGTATGAAACTTCCCCATCTCACTCTCATGAACTTCCCCATACTGAGCCAGCTCAATTGGAACAGTCCCAAGGAGCACCTCGGCACGATCTTCGTGGATTTCCATCTGGGCCATCGCAACCTTCCCGAGAGCCTCTGTACCAAGCCCAAGGATTCAAGGCTGAGCCATCTCTGTTGGAATCGTCTCAGTTCGAACAAGAAGCATTGGAGCCATCTCAGTCTATTGAACTTTCCCAGCCATTCCAGCCTGTTTCCTCAACAGAGCCATTGCAGCCCCAAATGGTCGAGCCATCTTTCTCATCAGGGTCGAATCAATCCATGGAGCAATCTCAGTCTATCAACCAATTGTCATCCGCTTTGACCGCGGAACAGCATAACGAAGCTTCCTTTTGGGAAGAGCAAGCACAAGCCCCTTCCGTCGACGATATTGTGGAGCATTTAATCGATGAGAGGACTGTGGAACCATTCCACCCAGCTCTTCCGCTCGGAACCTCTACGCAGAGTAATTTGCGTGATTTGGAGAGTGAAGTCGCGGAGCCAATAGAGCAGCAAACTACCGAGCCTGGAAAGAAGTCAGAAGAGCAGGTTTTGATTCAGGAGAAAGAACAAGTTCCAAATGAAGTGAGAGAATCGGTTTCAAATGATCCCAACGAACACCTCTCAAACGACCTACCAAATGAATTGAACGAACCCCTTTCAAACGACCAACCAAATGAATTGAACGAAACCATTTTAAATGACCAACCAAATGAATTGAACGTTGACCCCACTCCAGTGACTGAGGAGTCGAAATTTGAAGCGACATTTGGACCTAGTGAAAACACGAGCCAGCCCGAAAGACCACTGCCAACGAAAACCGCCCCATCATTAGACGACTTATTTGCAGATGAGCTGTTTTTGGACGAGGAGCCGAAGCATGCTTTAGATGACAAATCGAAACCTGCCTTGGATGAGAAACCTGAGCTTGCTTTGGACGACGACTTCCTTCTTGATGATGACTTCTTGGATGACGAACCGAAGCCAGAAGTTACTCAACCTGTTCAACCGGTACAATCAAAGAAAAACTACCAGCCAGTTAGCAAATCCTACCAGCCACAGGCAAAGCGTAGTGCACTGTACCAGCCACCGCTGAACCAATATGCACCGGCACAAGGCTCCAAATACCTGCCAGCACAGGGGCCACTGCCAGCTGCGCAAGCGTCGTTTGGAACACAACCCACCGCACTGACTCCAGACTTTCTCAAGAAGTTGGAGGACTCCAAGAAGAAGAGCGACTTGTACGACTTTCCAGCAGCATTGATGTCGAACAAGATCCGACCGGCAGCACGCACTATGTCGAGCACTTCTCATGCACAAACGAGTGCAAGTACGCCAATAGGAACTCCAAGCATTCCTGGACATCCTCCTGTTCCTGGGCATCCACCTGCCGGGAATGTTGCAGGGCATCCTCCCACTGGGCCTGTTCGCCCTGCGATCGGTTTAGGCGTATCTGCGCCAGTTGTTCCTAAAAAGGAATTCTACGCCGAGTTGCCCATGCCACTTCCCAAGATCCAACGAGCAGCTAGGTCTCAGAGCCTGAAGAGCCCTCTTTTGCAGAAGACGTCTCCACAGGTCCTGAGTGCTCCGGATTTGGCTCCGCCAAAGCCAGTGAAGAATCCGTACGCACCGAAGGCGGGTGATGGGTTTGGACAGCCACAGCAGGCACAAGCAATGGGACAACTGTATGCTCCCGCTCCACAAGGACAACTGTATGCACCAGCCCCACAAGGACAACTGTATGCACCACATGCCCCACCACCAGGACAAGTCCAACATCCAGTTCCCCCACCAGGACAAGTCCAACATCCAGTTCCCCCACCACCAGGACAAGGCCAACATCCAGTTCCCCCACCCCAACTGTATGCTGCTCCCCCTCCAGGGCCCAGTGGAGTACATGGAATTGCTCATCCGGGTCAGGTTATTACCCCTCCCGTACAGAATTTTGGACAGGCGCCTAGTAATGTATATGGACCCCCTAGTGGGGTTTCTCCTTCTGGAGCACCTGGGCCATATGGACCTGCTGGGGTTTCTGGTCCTCCTCCTACTGGACATTATGGACCTCCTAACGGAGCACCCGGGCCATATGGACCACCTACTGGAATCGCAGGTCCTGCTGCTGCTCCTGGACCGTATGGACCGCCTGGAGGTTCTGGAGTGACTGGATCGTATGGACCGCCTGGAGGTTCTGGAGTGACTGGACCACCTGTTGGAGTTAATGGAGCTCCTTATGGACCACCAGTTGGAGTTGCTGGAGCTCCTTCTGGGTCGGTTACCGGAGCTTCTTATGGCACTACTGAGTTTCCAACCATCAACACAAACATCCCCCGTGTCCCAGGCTCCAACTCCTCCACCAGTCCGTACGTCCCCAACGCTGGCCCCTACGCCCCAAGCCTGCACCAACGCACACACTCTCGTGCCAGCTCTCTTGTCGGTGTCGTAGGCAAGGACATCAACCCATACGCACCCGTCCAGCAGAACGCCCTACCCCAGCCAGCACCTGTTGGCCTAGTGCCACCGCCTAACATGAGCTCTGGCGCCACTGCAGGCGCCAACTTGAACCGCGCACGTGCGGCTTCTGCCGCGCGCAACACCAACATCTACGGCCGTGCCATCCAGCAACAAGCACAGCAGCTTGCACCGGTGAGCGCACAGGCATTGGCCCATAGACAGTTCCCTATTTTCAACTGGAGTGCCGGGCAGAACGTAGTCTACGTGTTGGGGCTGAGTGTGCACGTGAAGCGCGTCCAGTTGAACAACCCGAGCTACGGCACTTTTCCCGGACCGCTCAGCCGCGCGAAAACACGCAAGGCGGACTTGGACAAGTGGTTGGGCGAGCACGCCGAGCTCAGCGACCCCAATGTAGCGCTCTTGGCGCAGATCTTGCGCCGTTTGCTCAGCGACAGCAACGTGAAGGATGTCTGTAAGGTCTTGGATCCTACGATTGATTACGACGCGAGTGGATTGAATGGAATTAATGGTATGGGGATGGGGATGAATGGAATGGGGATGACTGGTACGCAGAAACCCGCAGGCGTGTCTGTCGGCCCATCGGTCTTTCCGCTTCTCCAACAGGGCCAGCTTGACTCTGCCCTTGACTTTGCCATTAGAAACGGTGACTGGGCGCTCTCGCTCGTGATGGCGAGCTTTGCCGGTCCCGAGCGCTTTGCGCTGATTGCGCGCGAGTACGCACGGCTGACGTTTGGCTCGCAGCACAACAGCAAGGTGGACCAGGTGATGCCGATTTTGTTGAAGGTGTATGCGGGTGGTGTGCGCACTGCTGTGGACGACATCCGTGCTGTTCCGCAGACTGCCGCCTACGCTCACGCGCACTGGCGCGAAATTGCGAGCTGTGTGCTCGTGAGCAAGAGCGTGAAGGCGCACGAGTTCCTCGCTGAGTTTTCGCGCTTCTTGCAGGAGGGGGGGAATGCTGTTGCTGCGAACGTGTGTCTTGCATTGGCACGTGTGCCTTTGAGTCCAACCACACCGTTCCTCCTCAACGACTTGTTCACCGAGGTGTACGAGTACATTGTGCTGGCGACTCCCATGCCACATCTCTACCCTATGAAGCTCAGGCACGCGTGTGTGCTTGCGGACATGGGACGGTTTGCGGAGGCACAGCGGTACGTAGATGCGCTCAACTCGGCCATCAAGGTGAGTGGTGCGCGGTCTGTCAACGCCGCGTTCGCACACGACATGCAAAACCTCATGATGCGTCTTGCGGACTCCAGCGCCACGGAGCTGGGCTGGTTCGGGTCCAAGATCAGCAAGGTCAACCTCGACAAGGTGTGGGGGCAGTTGGACAAGTTCATTGGCGGTGAGGAGCCCAAGTCGGCGGACGGGCCGTTCAGCAAGTTCAGTCCGTCGGTGCTGCGCAATGCGCTGACTGTGGACCTACGCGACCGTCTGGGCGAGCGCTACTCGGAGTATGTGGGCTCGCCGTCGATAGCTGCACAGGCCCGTGCGAAGAAGTTCAGTCTGGTGGTCCTGATGCCGACTGTGCCCACGATTCCGCAGGCTGAGAGGTATGTGCTGTCGGCTGGGCGGCCGCGTTTCTATGCACATGCTTTGGGGCTGAGTACCTCTGTGCAGAGCGAGGTTCGTGGGCGTGGAGACCTGCCGAACCGCAACCCAGAGTCGCCTGTTCGCAATAACGATCATATTCGCAACCTGTCTCCACTTCAGAACAATGCGGTGATTGCGGAGTCTCCTCATGTGGACTTGCGTTCGCACTCGCCGTCAATGCAGAGCGACATCAGCATGGATTATCCGGAGGACGGGCCGTACTCTAGGGGTAATGGGCAGATGTATTATGGGTATGAGGATCAGGCAGGACAGAGTCAGTACGGAAGTCTATCCCAGAAGAATCAAATGAACCAACCAAGTCAAACAAACCAAACACACCAAACAAACCAAACAAACCAAACAAACCAAACAAACCAAACAAACCAAACAAACCAAACAAACCAAACAAGTCAAACAAACCAGTTTGGAAGTCACGCTCATCAAACCAACCAGTATGCTCCAGGAGCAAATCAGAATGGTAGTCAGACCCCGTATGCTCCAAACCTGGCATCCAACCAGGCAAACCATTCTCCAGGTCACTCCAATTATGCCCCAGGGAACAATGCTAGTCTGACCAACTATGCTCCAGGAAATCAGAATGCTCCCGGTCAGACTAACCAGTATTCTCCGAGAAATCTGAATGCTCCTAGTCAGCCTCTGAATGCTCCTGGCCAGCCTCAGTCCAACCAGTATGCTCCTAACCTGGCATCCAACCTTGTAAACCAGAATGCTCCATCCAACCAAGCATCCATCCCACAAGCTCCAACCATACAGCATGCTCCCAACCAGTACGCTCCATCCAACCAGTACGCTCCAAACTATGCTCAGTCATCCGATGCTAAGTCGACCCTGGACGCCAAGTCCGATGCCCCAGAGTCTGCCCCTAACCAGAGCACACTTGGGTCAGCTCTGATACTCGATCTGTATACTTCAGGCAACGAGAAGGTTGATGAAGCGCCTTTGGAACCCGTACCTGCTGAACCTGTACCTGCTGTTGAATCTGCCCCTCCACCTCCCAACCCATATGCTCCCGGTGCATCTCTCAAGACTACACCCAAGAAGAGCAAGTACGGCCCATCGAAGGTGCTGGCACTCACACCGCCCAGGCACAACAAGGCGTTCCTCCAGAACCTGCTCGATATCGACAGTAGCTACGAGGAACCCTCGTCTCCGCCGCGCTTGACACCCATGCACAGCAAGGCACTTGGATTCGCGGACTTTCCCATTCCAGGCTCGCCCGACAGCACCACGCGTGCCAACTCGGTGGTGGGCGGTGCCAACGGGTTCTTCCTGTCGCGGTTGTCGCAGCTGCACCAGTCCGCCATGTACCAGCAGTACGAGGTGCAAGACGACACGGTGCACGAGTACGTGGCACTTGTGGAGGAGGACGACGAGGACGAGGATGAGGAGGATAAGAAGAAAAAGGAGGAGGAGAGAAAAGTGCGTCTTGCGGCCGATGCTGCGAGACAGAAGGCTGATGCGAGTGCTGCTAGGAGAAACGTTCCAAATGCGGCAAATCAGGGAGGCCGTTGGTTCAGTTTGTTTGGCAAAGATGATGGCAAGCCGAAGCCTATCAGGGCAAAGTTGGGTGAGAAGAATCATTTCTACTATGACGAAAAGTTGGGTAGGTGGATTGACAAGAGTAAGCCTATGGAAGAACAGGTTGCTCCTTCGGCACCTCCGCCACCAAAGATGGGTGCTCGAAATGGGACAAAAGCACCTGGAGCAGCTCCTCCTGCTCTGGGGGCTCCACCGTCCAAACCTGGTCCACCAGCTAAACTTCCCCCAACTGCTCCAACTGCTCCAACTGCCACTGGTCCTGCCCCTGCTGCTCCTGCTCCTCCTGGCCCTACTGGCCCTACTCCCGGTTCTGCTCCTGGGGCCCTGACCGCTGCACCAGCTGGTTCTGGGCCCACCGGGCCACCTAAGCCGCGCGGAAACTTGGCTAATGCCGGGCTTGACGACTTGCTTTCGATGGGTGGAGGAGGCGGTGCTCGCGCGGGTAAGAGAAAGAAGGGACGTGGGTATGTTAATGTGATGGATAAGTAATAGTGAGAGGTTGATGGTGATAAAATGGTTGATGATGAAAAGGTTGATGGTGATGATGATGATGACGAGGGGTGTTGAAGAAGATCACGATGTTGACAAAGTGGGATATTGAAGAACATCACAATGTTGACGAATTGGGAAATTGATGTTGATGGTGATGGATTTTAAAAGAGACAAGATCTGGTATAGAGAAAAGACCAATGGTCATAGCTATAAACGAATTGAAGAGATGATGTAGAGATCGGTAAATTTTCTATGAATGAAACCTAAATATATCGTTGATCATGAAGAATGAGATAGGATCATACCTTCTGTTATATTTGTAGATACTTCTATCTTCTCACGGCCGTTCGTTCAGTTATGTTTAAATTCCTCCCATTCATATTCTCTCCATTCCATGTTCTTCGTTCATGTCCACTTTTCTTTCTCGCTCACGTCCGCTTTTATTCTTCTCACTCACGTCCACTTTAATTTCTTACTCACATTCTCTTACTCGCGTTCCTCCGTTCACGTTCGCTTCGCTCGTTTAGGTTATTCTCTCCATCAAATAAACATCCGGCTGAATCACCTTGCCCCTCAACTTCTTATCCCGTGGACTCTCCTCCGTCAACACATACCCCAAACGCCGGTACCACTCCACAGCACGCGTATTCGACGGAAACACCGTCAATGCCGTCCCCTTCGTCCCCCCAAGCTGTTTCCCTGTCAACTGCTGCGGAAACTGGTGGAGTCTGTCAATCCACTGTGCTCCGTGCTTCTTGCCCTGGAACTTTGGGTGGACGTGGATCTCGTACAAGTACAACACCTTGTGGCCCTCGTTCACGCACAACTTGAACGAGATGAACCCCACGAAGGCGCCGTTTTTACGGTACCACACGTAGACGAGCCCAGGTTCCTCCATCTCCTCCTCCTTGTCGACCACCCAATTGACCCCGAAGTGTTTCTGGTAGTGCGCGTCCAAGTTGTACTCGATGAGCTCCACAAACTCCATCATCTGCTCCTCCAGGAGGAGATGTACTGGTTCTGCTTCAATGTCTAGCGAGTCCATTGCGAAGAACGACTTCGCGAGGATGCTGAGATCCTCAGATATCAGTTCCATGAGGAAGATGTCAGTTTCGTCAAAGTCACAAGAGTCTGCACCCGTACTATCTGGCTTCACGCCATCCTTTTCTCTTGTCTCTTTTCCAATCTCTCCCATTTCTGAAAAATAAAATCACCATGAACATCTTTGCCATTGCACCTATGCCCGAATACCAGGTCGAACATACCGATTTCCCCAGTGATACTTTGAGCGTTCTCTCCGTGCCGAGCTCGCCCATACAGAGCGAACCGCTGTCTGTCCTCAATGACATGCACTGCGTACAGCAAGAGAGAGCAGACAAGCTCTACAGGTACCAGTCGGGACACAACTCCTCTCCCAACAGAACACCGGTGAACTCCTCGCCCATAAGACACCACGACGGCCACATTGGCGTCGTCAATCTCCGCAACAAGCACAACAAGATGCTGCAGGTGCGAGCGCAGCACAGGATGGACACCATCAACATGCAGCGCGAGAAGTTCAGCGACTCGCAGGCAAAGGACGACTACGAAGAAACCAACCTTGCGCAGTGGAACCAGACGTACCTGGGGTTGGACATTGACCAGTTGATCGAAGAGGAACGCGAAGAGCAGCTCGAAAGACAGCACCAGATGGAGATGAGGGAGTTGGAGGAGCGTGCGATGATCGAGGAGCAGGAGATTGCTGAGATGTTGGCTGGATTAGAGATTAGAGAGGGATGAGTGAAAGCTGGATGCATGAAAACGATGAATGTGAATGAACTGGTAAGAAAAAGACGTGATCTCGAACGTGAATGAACTTGAATGAAGAAGACATGAGGTGATCTTGAACATGAACGCATGTGAATACGCGAGTGAACGTGAAATGAACATGTACCTACGTGAACAAGTGAACGTAATCATCTGATACTCATTCCCTTGCTAGAACCAACTTTTGCTGGCAGAAGTTGACATAATAATATCTTTGTGCTTTTTTAGACGCGTATATAACGCGTCCGCGTAGAAAAAAAAATCACCAACATGACTGAATCCGAGATCAAGAAGCAAAAGATGACGCCAACAGAAGACACTTTGCGTGTGTTGCTCCGCTCCGACAAGGCCACCTTACCTGTGAAAGGCTCTGAGTGGGCTGCTGGATACGACATCTTTTCATCTGCTCCCGGTGTGATCCCCGCGCGTGGTCAGGGATTGATCGACACGGACTTGACTGTGTGTGTTCCATACGGCACCTACGGCAGGATTGCCCCGCGTTCGGGTCTTGCCGTGCGCAACGGTATTCTGACCGGTGCAGGTGTTGTGGACGCCGACTACCGTGGAGAGGTCAAAGTCTTGCTTTTCAACCACTCCGACAACGACTTCCATGTTGAGGCTGGGGACAGAATCGCGCAGTTGGTGTTGGAGAGAATCGTGAACGCGGACATTGTGGCCATCACTGCGGATGAGGTGGATGCCACTACCAGGGGTGAGGGTAGATTTGGGTCGACTGGTGTGAAGAAGATTTAATGAGGACTAGTAATAAGAATGAAATAATAGAGTATCTGTAGTGGATTATAGTAACACAGAGTATCTGTAATGGAGTATGATTATGAGATAATAGAGTATCTGTATTGGACTATAGTTATGAGAATATAGAGTATCTGTAAACTGTAAACAGAATCAACAGCATGTGGAGAGCATGTGGAAACAGCGAGTCGAGAATAGTCGTAGGCAGTTAACATTGAAAATCTTAGTGTATGTTTAGGAAAGAAATGCATGTTTTCGTCTTTCGTGAAGTGTCCGTTGATTGGTTTTCAAGATATTATCACATGACACTTGTTTTGATAAATTACTTCCTTCAGATTCTCTGACTCTTGTTCTGATGAATTACTTCCTTTAGGTTCTCTCTTCACATTCTCTAATAAATCTTCAAACTCTATAAATATTCAAAACGTTCATTCTCACGTGATACAAATGTAAATAGCAAGCATGGCTCACAACGGATGGATGATTCATTTGACGTTCCATTGAAGCCCGACCCATTATACAGCGTCAAATAGGTCCCACATCGATTCAGAGCTCTATCTATCGGAACCTTGGAAAATCTGCACTTCTCCGCAGGGTTTACGTCACCCCAGATCATCTTCCAACGCTTTGATGGGACGTTGGTTTTGCGCGAAATGCCTGAAACAGCTCCTCCAAATTTCTTTTATACTTTTTTTACTTTTCTTTACTGACAGTGATGTCTAAGTCTCCCGAACAACATGAGCTCAGCGAGTTCAATCGCATTGATTTCACAGACGTCAAGCGTCCCCAGATGGGCCTGAGCGAAAGTCCCAGTGAAAGCTACAACGAAAAGACTGCTCCACCACAAGAGTACATACCGGAGGACGACGCTACAAGAACGCAACCAACTGCCATGGCGGACATGCTCGCGGTTCCGAACCAAAATGGCGACCAGGGTGAAGCACGCTCGAGCTTCACAGTGAGCGAGGTTGGCTCAGGCTACGAGCGTGAGGATAACGAGTGCACTGAATTTTGTATGGACTTCTGCACCTGTTTCGGGTTGCTCGACACCTGCTGTCCTGCGGACGGTGAGGGCTACTTGACTACGGCGGCCGTGTTCTGCGGAAACATCTTCGTTGCTTGCTGCAAGTGCAAGTAAACGTAGGCTGGGGGAAATATTGTATACAATTAGGATAGAGACATTCAAACTTCAAATCGACCCAAAACGGCGAGCGATTTTTTTGGCGCGTAGTTTTGCTTTTTTTGCAGCAATGGCTAATGGCAACACGGCGGGAGCCAAAAAGCCCAACAGCCGCTCTCTCAGATACTTGGGACCATTTACTCAACACGACGTCGAGGAATATGCAGAGGAGCTCAAGGAAGTTCACCTGGCTGGCAGCAAATTAACGCGGTCAAAGTCGGACAGTGCGTGGTACGTGAAGATTGGCCAGGAGAGGCAGGATGTTTGGAAGAGGCCATCCACGGTGTCAGGTAAGTTTGAGTGGGATACTCGCGAGGTACTTCCCAGTGTGCAGTTGAAGATCGATGCTATTTCTCCGATGACTGAGGAGGAGGAATTGGTGGAGAAGCTAGCTGAGGCGTCAATGAGTGGAGAAGCTAACACGCAGAGCTTGCATAGGATGGATACGCAGGTAGATGCACAGGGAGGAGGCAAGGCTAAAACAGCGCCTTCTAAATCAGGTCAGAGTATGATGCTTTCTCAAAGAGAACCAGGAAGTGTGGCGCTTACTAAAGGAAACTCTGAGGGTGACGATCGCGGCAATTTTATGAGACTGAAAGCTGGAACCAGACATTCGCTGTTTTCGTTCACCGGCAGTGACGGCGTGGGGTGGATCGAGCTAGACCCAACTGCTTTTCGCGCCCAGGCAAAAGAAACTCCCGATTCACGATCTACAACAATCAAGTACAGTAAAAAAGCCGACGCCCCACCCGAAGCACTATTCACACGTGAACTCAGGCAGCGGACCGACTCGTCCGATAATTCTCTCTTGAAGGAGGAGGTTTTGCACTTGAAGAGCGCACAAGAGGAGAGTAGAGGATTCCTGCGGAAAACGCTCATTACGCTAATCTTGCTTTCGCTTGCGGTAATAGTTCTCTCCCTAGGGTACATACCAGCTGGTTTGTTCTTGTACTTTGGGCATGAGCATAGTGTGATCCGATTTTTTGCAGACGGTGACCATAGCCCTATTTTACAAGACCTTGCCAACAAGTACGGTATACACGCGGCCAGGTTGAATCCACTTCCTGTTCTTAATGCCACTTTCTCCAATGAAACAACTCATGTTGAAGATGAGGAGCTTAATAAAATCTTACAGGGACATATCGGTTCGATATTCCGCGGCGTTGCGTATTCGCCTCTCGAGGCTGCGGAGCCGCAATGTGGAATCACTGCTCGCAGCACGTTACTCGATGTCGCAAAGATATCTACTGTGAGTGCGCATATACGCAATTACGGGACACAGTGCAACCAGACGGAGTTGATATTGGAGGCAATCCAGACATTGGGTGTACCAATGAAGTTGTCTATGGGAGTTTGGATCGGGCCAAACGAGACTGTGAATGAGGACCAGCTAGCGTCCATGAAGAGTGCATTGCGAACGTATCCTCCGAGGTACTTTGGAGCCATATTCGTAGGAAACGAAGTACTTTTCAGGAAGGACCAGCTGGTTGAGAGGCTTATTGGATATATCGAGGAAGCCAGGAATTTCGTCACGTCGCTTGGTTACGACATTCCCGTGGGTACTTCCGAGCTTGGATCGCTTGCAACAAGTAAGTTATTGGAGAGTTGTGACGTTTTCGGAGCCAATGTGCACCCATTCTTTGGTGGAGAGGCCGTTGAGCGTGCGCTGGAGTGGACTATGAATTTCTTGAGGTATCAAATTGAGCCGTTGAACACCAAGAAGACGAAAATTATCGTTTCGGAGGTAGGGTGGCCCTCGGGTGGAGGGAGTTACAAGAGTGCCAAAGCGAGTTTGCCCAATCTCCAGTATTTCATCGAAGATTGGGTGTGCAAGATCGGCAACTACGCCTATGATTGGTTTTACTTTGAAGCGTTCGATGAGCCATGGAAAGCGATGTTTCACGAAGGAGATAATCGTTGGGAGACGCAGTGGGGGATATTCACGAGCAAGAGGGAGTCCAAAATAAATTTGAAGCTGTTGAAGTTCTGCAAGGAAGGTGATGGAAGTGAGCGTGAACGGAGTGAGAGTGTGACCAAGTTCAGTAATAGTTCTGATTAAGAGAGTTTGCACTGATGAAGCTGCAAGAAGGGTGGTACAAGTAGGTATATGCTCTGAGGTATTGCAGAAGAACATGTTGGTGTCTTGTGTAGTGTTCATGAGTGAGCTGATGTTGTATACCGAAGTAGTTTCAGTAACCACTAGTATAAACTAAGCAGGTGTACAGTTGATAATCCTGGATTACTGTAGACCTAGACCACTATCACGTGAAAATCAGAACGAACGGAGATAATATTTCAAAGTTGATACCGGCAACATTACCAGAATAGATGAGGGGTTGCTGTAATGAAGTGTCAAATTGCGCTGATGCACTTCGATCGCATTCTCGGGTGAGACAAGTTGGGGGTCAATTTATAATGCGCTCTGTTACCTTTGAAACGGAGATATCGAAGAAATCAGTCCGATTGGCTATTCAATGCAGAGGGAATCTCAGGGTGAAATAAATCTTATTGGAACGTTTTTGTTCAGAACCTGATTCAGTTTGAGGGCACAATTTGGCCTTGTCTACACTTCATTTAAGCGATTTATTTTTTTCTAGACGCACGCTTACTAGAACCTTAAATGCTGTCTACCAGATCTCACATGCTCAGAAACATTTGCTCGAGGTGTTGATGGACGAGTCTCCATTACCTTAAGTCCGAAGTTGTGACCGCAACCTTCCAGTGGACATCGGGCCGGGTCCTGTGTACATGTGGAACGCTCAACGGGGATGGTAAGCGAATTACATAAAGCGGAGACTTGCGTTTCTCCGCTAAGCACCGCACCCCGACAATACGTATGAATTTGCCGGGAATTGGGAAGATTTCCCAAGAAGTTCGTTTTGTGGGCCAGTGTAGGCATAACCATCTTTGAAGTGATAATACGGCTGCAAATCGGGACGTAAACAAGGCTGAGAATATCCTGGGCACGTAACGCAATTTATTTTGGAGCAGATTGATTTTTTTAGGTGAGATTATGAGTGCTTTTGATTTTGGACCCACAGAAGAATCATGTGGCGAAGTTCTTATCGCGCAAAGAGAAAGAAGTTCGCCCAGAACGGCCAACACGGAATGCGGATGACCGTGGAAGATGGAAAAATCTGTGAAACAGCCACAAAAATCTTTCCTGATCTTTTTGGGAGAGGCACTGTAAGGGGTACATGAGCCAGGGCAGTGGCAGGGGCATAAGGAGGGGTAGGACGCATTGGAGGCTGAAAAGGCCCAGATCAGCTTCGTGCGGCATAAAAACGAGTCGTTGCTCTCGCCAAACCCAACACGGTGATGTACATAATTTAGGTCTGTCCCAATTTGGAAATGTCATCAAAATGGCTCCAAATCGTCAATTCATTTAGACGAAGAACGAATTTTGCCAGACAAGCAAGAAGCCATTTTTTTAAGCACTATGGGCACGCTATCTTCACCCGCGACGGAACACTTGGAGAAAAGTAGCGAGCAGTGCCCTCGATGTAGTAGGGCTTGGTAGGGGCGCAGATCGCAGCGCTAAAAATAGTGGTTCTCGAGCTCTTGAAACAAAAACATATGATTAGCTCATCCTAAAAACTACAAATTAGGCTAATTGGTGTTTACATCTTGGAAGCAAATAAATACTTTGGTTCGAGCACCATAAGAACTATATATACGACTTTTCTTTTCTGTTCAAAAACACCAAATCGCCGTAACAGAGTGCAACGGGAAAAAGCCAACCTTATTTGCCGTCGTAGTTAAGAGGGATCGCGCGATACACTATACAACCGGCCAGAAGATCACTTGCTAGCTTTGTTCCCGAGTCGCCACCGTCTGCTTATTAACCACAACAACAAACACAGACTAAAAAACGCACACAATACCACCATTCCTGCCGATCTAGCAGTATCCAGTACTGTTGCCACCACGACTTCCTGCCCACACCGCTGATTTTGCGCTCGTACCTCCTACACCACTGCGAGTACGCCCACTGCCTTGCGAAAACCAGGAGCTAGAACAACTCCTCATAAAAAAAGTCTGAGAGATAGTCGCAATCGGTGTTTGTGTCCTCGTAATCAGTCTTTTCTTTTTTGTTCCCCTTTTAAAGCCAGATCAAACATTCCCGTTCGAGTAAATCGAGGGATCCTATAATTACGATCAAGCTGTCTGTACCTGATGCCTTAGCCATGTCCAATCGACCCCAGTACCACCACAAGCGACAAAAGCTGTCGCATCTGAACATTGGCTACTACTTCCAGGAGGAGGGCCTGGGTCTGGGCCTGGCTGCACCCTTATCGATTCCCACCGTCGCACTTCCGCAAACCCCAAACATGAGGGGACATCTGCAGTCATCGCCCATCCACCGCTTCGACAATGAGCTGTACATGGGCTACCACTTCCCACCGTCAGCGCCCGCACACGGAAAAGTAGAGGAAGACGCGTCAACGCACCTGTCCCCGCTCAAGCGGCGCGAAAGCGACTCGCGGGAGTTCTTCCACTACCCAGCACAGATGCCCATATACGAGGGCACCACACATCAGCATGGCCACAACACAGGCCAGTTGCACCAGGGGATGCAACTTCACGGTGCGCCGCAGTCCCAGATTGGCGGCAGCACCAGCTCCTCGCTGGGGTACATGGACATGTACAACACGGGCTTCAGTTTCCCCAAAATACCCGAGTACCCCGCGCAGCCCAAGTTGAAGCCCAACCACACTAAAAACAACCTTTCCATATCCCTGCATTTCAACTTGTTCAACTTGAACGAAGACAAGAAGTTGCCTCCCGTGGGGCACTCAACCTCGCACAGCGTTAGCATACAAAACCCTAATACCACCTCCAGCATAATTCAGCCGCACCACCATCAACAGCAGCAAATCCAGCGTCCGCTCGGCCAGGACAACTCCTCGGCGGAGCTCTTGGTGGACTTGGTGAATGTGGACGGCTCTAATATCAACAACTACCTCCTCAGCATTCTCTTCAAGATCACCATGCCGGTGCCCATGGACGAGTTCTACAACATCTTGTACAATAGCGAGAAGCCCAACAGCCCGCAGTACGACCGGATTGACAAAACGTACGTGGACAACAACGAGCAGTCGGTGGAGTTGATAAGCCAATTGTTGAATATATTCAAGAACCCCAATCTCCTCACGGAGTACTTTCCCAACTTGGAAAGCAAGGAGATCAAGTTGCTCAACATCAACTACCACGAGTTGTTGCGCACGTTTCTTGCCATCAAGATCCTCTTCGACGTGTTGATACAGGTTCCCACCGACGCAGAGGACGTGCCGCAGAGCTACACCATACCGCGTTTGAGCATTTACAAGACATACTACATTCTATGCCAGAAGTTGATCAAAAAGTACCCCAGCGCGTCGAACACCACACACGAGCAGCAGAAACTAATCTTGGGACAGTCCAAACTTGGCAAGTTGATCAAATTGGTGTACCCCGATTTGGTCATCAAGCGCTTAGGACTGCGTGGGGAATCGAAGTACAACTACTTGGGAGTTTTGTGGAACAAGAACGTGATATCTGACGAAGTGAAGGACCTCTCCGACAACCATGAGCTTGTCCAGTTGACTGACTACTTCAATGGTGAGAAGACAAAGGGCATGCTGCCGAAGCTCGGGCACAGGAGATCGCTGTCCAAGCTGAAGATAAAGGAGGAAGATGAGGTTGTGCGCCCTTTGCGTCAACACCTGCATATACACCAGCAACAGCAAGCTCCTGTCCAGCCGGCTCGCCAGCCACTTTCGTCGCCCACCCTTTCGTATGTGAAGCCGCTTTTAAAGTTTCCCACGGACGAGAACTTTACCGTTCTCAACGACGAAGAGAACTGGTTTAATGACGTGCGTGTTCGCGTCTACGCGAAGAACCCGTACATTCGTCGGGAAACCATTCACAGCGTTTGTTTCGACTACGATAATCTACTCACTACCCTGGGTTTGTTAACGGGGCTCATGTCGAAAGTTGTGCGTCCGTTGGCACAAGAGGAAACCTACGAGAAGACCGACTTGAACTTGTATTTGATCATCATCATCGAGATTTTGCCGTACTTGTTGCTTATCAAGCTGCTGACCAACATCGACTTTTTGAAGAACTTGCGCTTGAACTTGTTGCATGTCATCAACAATTTCAACGGTGAGTTGAGCAAATTGGACTCTCCCAAGTTTGACCTCAACAACCTGACGATCTTCTTGATCCTTTTGAAGAAGTTAATCAACCTTAATGATCTCTTGATCACCTTCATCAAACTCATCATCAAGGACAACACTAATTTAGTCATGGCAAACGAGATTGAGAACTTTTTGAAAGTGGACGTTGAGGAGACGCCTACTCAACCCAATGAAGCTATTCCTGCGCAAAGCTCACAACTTTCGGGAATGCCAAGTTTACCCTCGGGGATGCCTGGTCTCGGCGCGGACACGTCGTTCCCACGCGAGGAAGAAGACAGCTTCTTCCTCAATCTCAACTCGAACCTCACCCACAACTCATTGAACGAGTTGAGCTTTCTGTTCAAAAATGACATTCTTCTGAACGATTTGTTGTACACCTTGATCGGGTACAACTTTGACCCTGCCAACAACCACGAATTGAAGTCGTCGATATCAATGAACTTCATCAACCAGGAAATCAACATCATCGACGATTTTTTCAAGAAAGACTTGCTCAACTTCTTGAATGAAGACGAGGACAGCTCGCTGTCGAGCAGTCGATCATCTGTCGAGCCCAGGGCGGGCGAGAAGCAGCATAAAAAAAAACAAAGTGTCAGCACGGCGTCGTCGCTGTCTGCCAACGAGTCGATTCTTTCACCGCGCGAGATTTCAAAGGTTTACTCATTAATACGTCTCATTGATAACCGTCTCCTCTCTAATAACTTCAAATCAAAGTACCCTATTTTGATCTACAACAACTTCATCAACTTCATATTGAACGACATTCTCAAGTTTATCTTCTTGAAGCAGCAGCAAATGCAGTTGCAATCCTTGCACCAGTCGGCTACCCTGGGAGAGCAGGCTCAGTCAGCGGAACCGAGTCAAAATAGCTTCGGCAATTGGTGGGTTTTCAATTCATTTGTACAGGAGTACCTCAGCTTGGTGGGGGAAATCACAGGTCTTCAAGATTTGCTTTGAACATTTGTCTTTAGGGACGCATAGAATAAAACGGTGCACAATCATTCTGAATACAACCTAATTAACGACCTAGTTTTTAAATGTAGAGTTCATATCGTTTTTAAAAGTAGATAGTTAGTGCATGTTCACGATAACTTCATCCAAAGTAGATAGTTCATGTTCACAATAAAGCGTACTTCACAGTCGTATCTCCTATACCATCCCTTCACATCTACACCAATCCTTAATCATCTCGATTCAATAAATAACGCTCTACGCTAACTACAACTTTGCCTGTGGCTCCAACAAGCCCTTGGTCAACACCTCCTTCATCTCGTTGGCCAGCTCAATCAAGTACGACTTCAAGTAGGCCGAGTTCAAGCCGTTACCCCTCTTGGACAGGATATGAACATGCAACCAGTCGCTGTTGATCAAGTACGCCAAACCGAAGCCGTCGTCGATGACCTGAGACCAGCCCCACGAGGAGAAGAACTCCGAAGGCACCTGCGACGTGGAGAGGTACCATGTCTGGGAGTAGCTGAAGATCGGGTCGGTGAAGATCTCTGGAACCTGCTCACCCTGCTCAAGCATCTGCTTCAAGCCAAAGAAGTGTCTGTCGACACCCTGACCATCAGCAGCCTCACTCAAGTACTTGACGTGCTGCTTGCAAGCAGCCTGGAAGGTGGCAACCTTGTCCTCGATGGTGGCATCGGTGTTGGTCCATGTCTCCACGAACTTCTTGGACTCCGGAGACACGGATCTACCAGTCTCCGTTCTACCGTTCAAAAACTTTCTTGTGGCAGCGGATTCGTAGGTTGGTCTGATCTTGCCAGTCAACTTGTAGTACGACAACTGGATCATCATCTGGACAAAAGCATCTGGGGAAACCTTGAACTTCTTGATCAAGTTCTTTCCGTAAGCCCAGTGCTGGAACAACTCCTCGTGGTGCTGGGCCATAGTCTCGTCAAACTTCGTGATAGCGTGCTTGATGTTGGCCCGCGACGTAGGGTTGAGGTCAAACTCGAGTGGCTTTGGCTTTGGAGCGCTGTAGTCGATAGCACTCTCCGAAAGCTCACCCAAGAACTTCTTGGGGTCAGTTCCGGCAATTTTCTTGAGAACGTAGTTGTTCAACTGCACAGTTGGGGTCGCGTCCATCTTGGAGTGCTCACCCAAGAACCCAGAAGTACCATTTGCAGCGACAAAGAACTCCAATGGCTTGTCGAAGAATCTGTTCTGACCGTCACCGTGCCAGCAGTAGGCGGACTTCTCCTCGATGGTAATTGGGGAGTTGTTGTCCAAACAGATGACGAAGGACGACGCAAATACCGTCTCGAGCGACTCCTCGTTGATGGGCAGTGCAACTAAGTTGTTGTATGCCGCAACATACTCGTCTCTATTGAGAGAAGTCAACGCACCAATACCCTCGCCCTTTGGAAGGTTCGAGTTCTTGATAGCCTGGAGCTGCTGGTAGATCTCAGCTGGTGTGAGTGGAGAGCCATTCTTGTGGTGGTTCACCTTGTACAAGTTGTTGTTGTAGATCACGATAAAGTACTGATGGTCCTTACCGTCGTACACCTTGGTGACATCCGAGCCCTCGCGAGGAACTCTCGAGTTGTTGAACATGTACCTGAAGGCGTTCATACAGAAGGGGTTGCCTTTGATGACCTCTGGCTCCAATGTCTCGTTCTGGACCTCGAGCATGAACTCGATGGTGTGGTGGGCGATCAAGGTGGCCTTGAACAACTGGTCCTTGCCGATAGCGTTGTTAACGTCCTTGTGAGCGAAAAAGTACGACACGTAAGGAACCACCGGGTCACGGTAGCTCAAGTAAGCGTAGTCGTCCCACCACAGCGCCAACCAGTTGTCCTGCGACTTGGCGTACTCCTGCAATCTCGCCTGCAACTTGTCGCCGAGACCGCCCTTGACGAACGCGTTGACCTTGGCCTCGGTCTCGCTGTACTGCTCCGCCGTTAAGTATGGCAGAACCAGCTTCAAGTACTTGGTGGCGGTGTCGTTCAAAGAGGGGACAGGCAACTTGGGGAGCTGGCTCTGGAACTTGAACAATTCGCCCTTGGGGCCGGAAGTGGAAAGGCTTTGTTTTCTAATAACGACGGGCATTCTCAGGCTTTTGAGTATCGTCTTGAGCATAACGTAGTGAAAACAATTCTGGGATGTGTTTTTCGGAATTTAGCCCACTTTATATACTGGGAGTTGCCCCACATTTTCGGGTGAACGATAGTGAATCGTGGGGCCCAAAAAAAGGCGATCCTTGATGCCGGGCATACGGAAGCTGTGCATTTGTACTTACGAGAGGCAGCCGGCGCGTTGGAGTGAAAAGGTCCTCTTAGACATCCGTGGAGAAGCATCGCATCTCACTTCCGAACTTCTGGGGTAGCATGTGAGTTCGGGAATAACCGAGGGCTACAATTTTTTGCAGTCCGTGGTTTTCAAGGCTTGAGAGTGGACTATGCATGGTGAGTGTCAGGAAGTATGGACTGGGGTTAAGAGTGAGGTTAGTATGAGTGGGTGAGTATGAAGTGAGTATGAGTAGGTAAGTATGGAGTGAGGAGTAAGGTAAGTATTGAGATAAGTATGAGTGAGGTATGGAGTGAGGCAAGCATAGAGTAAGGCAAGAATGGAGTGAGGAGGTTTAGTTCTGCTGTGAAATGAAAACGTCATATTTGGAAGTTAACATCAGCGATTCCCCGTCTATATCTGATGAATGACATCGATCTGCTCGGCCCTTCCGATATATTTTTGTGTTGAAAATTGCTTTGAGCACTGTTACGGAGCATCGAGGGTCGGAAACGAAAGCATGTCCGAGGAAAAGTTGAGGAATGGTGGGGTCGAGAAAATCGCATGAAGACCGACTGAACTATCTAGTAGTATACGCGATGGATATATGCTGATACTCTTACAATTATGGGACGCATGTCCCTTATTTGAATGATATGATACTCTGATGAGCTGTCTCATCAATTCCTTGGAAGATTGAATGCGAAATGCTTTCATGAATGTTCTAATTCCTAGAAGAATCGAAGAATGAATGCGAAATGCTCTCACGAACTTTTAATAGAAGTATCAACATCAATCGTGCCTATCAACCTCTAGTGCGTCTAATAATTTTCAAGCCGCGTGAGATCCGATAGGCCTCTTCGGTGAGCATCCAAAGTAGTACCCTTCAACCCCAACCTTCTTGCGGCCCATTGCGTACCTTTTTTCCTTTGCAGCCTTCAGATCGTTCCGAGCGATCCAGAAAAAAATTACACACAACATGCTGTTCCGAATATACTCTGCGGTGTTCTTCTTGATGTGGTACACGGTGATAGTCTGCGTTGCACTCAGCGGCTTCGTGGAAATACTCCTCAAATTCCGCCGCAGACCCCACGCGCGTTCGTCGAAAGAGGTGGGCGTCACTATTATTCGCCCGATCAAAGGCATTGATCCAGAGTTGAGTTCGTGCCTCGAGTCGCTGTTCCTCCAAGACTACCCCGCAGACAAGCTCCAGGTACTATTCTGCGTCGCGGACGCACACGATCCGTCAATTCCCATCATCCGCGAGCTCATTGACCGCTACCCCCACATCCTGGCGAGTGTCTTGGTGCACTCCGACCACTTTGGGCCCAACCCCAAAGTCAACAACTTGGCCAAGGGCTTTGTGGCCGCGGAGCACGACGTCTTGTGGGTCATGGACCTGAACGTGTGGGCGCTGGAGGGCATCTTGCGCAACCTGGTGCGCGCACTCGAAGAGAACGAGAATAACGGCCGGAAGTTGGATCCGATGGCCAAACGGCAGGTGCGATTGGTGCACCACGTGCCACTAGCCTACAGCATGCGGAACGCGTCTGTGAACACGTTGGGCGCACAGCTAGATGAGATGTTTCTCCACACGTCGCACTCCAAGTTTTATGTCGCGCTCAACAACGCCAACATCGCGCCGTGTGTAAACGGGAAGCTGAACATCTACCGCAAATCGGACTTGGACTACGCCGTGCTGCAGATCAGCCTGAACCCGCTGTCGGAGTTCTTCAATACGCCTCAGGTGCGTCGCGATGCTGACCACTACGCGTCGCTCGGGCCCGGCCATGCCATCAAGCTCTTTTCGCGTTATATCGGCGAGGACAACATGATAGCAATACTGCTCTGGGAGGGTGCATTTGGGAGGACTGCGCTCACTGGAGACGTGGTGCTACAGCCACTTGGTGCACGCACCAACTCTGTGGGCGACTATGTGCAAAGACGCGTGCGGTGGTTGCGTGTGCGCAAGTACATGGTGTTGATGGCCACGCTAGTTGAGCCGACCACAGAGCTGATCATCTGCGGTCTATTCGGGACCTACGGGCTACTGGTGTTGGTGTTGGGGAGCACATTCAACTGGTGGCTTTTTGCGGTGCACATGCTCGCGTGGATGGCTACGGACTGGGTGCAGTACAACTTGTTGGTGAACCGCGACCAGGGGGCACGCGACCCAATCTGGTTGCGGCAATTTGAGCGGCCAGAGTTCGCGCAGTGGGCGGTGACGTGGGCCATGCGCGAATGTTTGGCGTTACCGATCTGGATCTCTGCGATGTTGGGGCACGAGATCGACTGGCGGGGGCGGCCGTTCAAGATCAAGGGTGATTTGACGGCGGAGGAGTTGTGAAGGGGATCTTGGAAATAGAATATGAGGAATGTAAATAGAGTGTTTTGTATAGAGTATAATAGCGAGGTTAGTAGGAGAAGAAGCTAGAGGGTTGGGATGTGAATATAAAATCATGATATATTTCAGGATGACCAAGAACGAAGTCTTACGAAACTTTCAGGATGACCACGAACGAAGTCTTACGAAACTTTCTGAATACTCGGTCTTGTGAATGATTCCCGGAACTCGTTTGATAATTCCCGGAAGTGGTTTTATCAACGCGTCCTGGAAAGCCCACTCTATCAACAATTCGTCGAGTATCCACTTTATTAGTGGGTCGCGAACTCTCCACTACGTTTCAGTTACTGAAACAACAAGCCCAGATTTTTCACTTTGTCACTCGTACGCGTGCCAGATCAACAGACACAAACACCACATGCAGGAAGTCAACATGTTGGTATTTTTAGAGTTATCGTGAAACAATGTTGTGTTTCAGAATGTGCAAGAAAACTGGGGACTCGTTTCAGATCACCAATCCCACGGAGACTGACCACCCAAAGTGCAATCTTACGCACCGATGATGGCCAAAAGGGGGCAGATATCAATGGTCAAGATTCACAAAAAAGAACATTGACAGCGAACATGAACAATGGGACAAAATCAACAATGATAAGAAGGATGTCAGGGGAAGTCTAGAACGGTGAATCTGGGTACCACAGCAGGCGGATCGTGTCCCACTGACCACTAGCCGATGAAGAAGTTTTCGGTTGGGATATTGGAGCGGTGCAGGATTGTTTGTAGAGTAAGTCCTAATTGGATCGTGTTCTCAAAATGGATGGAGATAATTTCTAGGTACAATTACCCCAATAGGCACTTTGGTCTTGCCACAAATGGTATAGTTGAGGAACACAGAGAAAATTTCGTTGTATCCAGGCCGCGATTCATGCTGTTTTCGGCGACACACGCTTCGCTTAGTCGCATCTGATATGGCGTGTTCCCAATGCGTTACATTTTGCAGTGTCACTTCATTGTCCTCATCTGTTGCTCCTCCCGTTCCCGAACTTACGCGTGAAATCTATTTTATGTATATAGGGTGTCTGTAATTTTTTTTTGTTTCCCGTCCATTCCCTAACATTTTGTTTTACAACAATCCGCTAATGCACCGGACTGGCCACGCCACCAGCAATTCCCCGTACACACTGTTTTGATCCGACACACCTGCAACCCTTTCTGTCTGACACTTTCTACCACACTACATAATGGCCACCGCAACTTCGGCAGGACAACGGCAGAGCCAACAGCTGGTACAGCTGGGCCTGCTGCTTGCTCTGCACGACGTCCAGACGTGCAAAAAGTGCACACTTCCGATATACGAGGGGCACGCCTACGAGTTGGGCGACGACCGCTGGCACATCGACTGCTTCAAGTGCCTGAAATGCTACCTGCTGTTGGGCTGCAATCTGAATTTCCTCGTATTGGGGAACGGCAACTTGATCTGCTCAAACTGCCTGTACAACTGCAAGCAGTGCAACAAGAAGATCGACGACTTGGCCATTCTCACGGGCGACCAGGCGTACTGTTCCAACTGCTTCAAGTGCCGGCTGTGCAAACTCAAGATCGAGGACTTGCGCTACGCGCGCACGTCGAAGGGCCTTTTCTGCATGGACTGCCACGAGAAGCTCATGGCAAAGAAGAAGAAGTACGACGAAAAGAAGAGGCTACAGCATTTGGAGGAGCTCCGCACAAACAACTCGCTGCGCAACTCCTTCTTGAACAATTACTTACAGACGAACGAGTCCACGTCCAACATCTCCACTGAAATATACCTGAACGCGAACCAGTCGCTCTCGAGCTTGCACACGAAGAACAAGGTGTTGCCCCTGGTCCCAGGGACGTTGCCGCACTCTGCCTCGCACGCGAGCTCGCTCTCGTATACTCTTGAGCAGTCGACGATCAATGGGGGGAGCACGGCGAGTGTGACCGATGCAAACTACACCACGAATACAATCAGCAACACTATGAGCACGAATAACACAAACTACAATTCAAATCACACCAACAACAACAACGCAAACTCCACCTCAACCAACAGCACAAACTACAACACCAAGACCAACTCTGTACCACCTCGTGTGACGCCGTACCTCGACTCGATCAAGAATGATGTTGCTGAGTACCCAGTCGACCAAGACTTTCACATAGAGGAGGTGGTGAATTACACCGACGATGACGACGACGACATTCATTACGAACGCAAAAACAAAAACACAGTCCCTACCTCGCTAAGGAAGGCTATGGATGGACTGCCGCATGTTCTGGCGAACCTGACACCGATGGGTGTTGGAAAGGGCTTTGAGAATGGCTTGGGTGCTGGAAAGTTTGAGAATACTGGTGCTCGAAAGAGCTTTGAGAGTCCTGGCTTGGGTGCTGGAAAGAGTTTTGAAAATCCTGGTCCTGGAAAGGGCTTTGAGAATACTGGCTTGGGTGAGGTATCCACAGGCCCCGTCACCCCAGAGCCTACGCAAAGTGGTTTACAACCCGCGGTCGATATCACGCCAAAGGACAAGGAAGTGGTGGAAACACCGCAGACGGTTCCTGAAACGCCGAACCTGGGCCTGAGCCAGTTCCAGAAGAAGAACATACTCATTCTTCTGCCTAATCAATTTCACGATAATGAGTTCCACAACGCAATCGAGGGCAAGACCCTCGAGTTGCCTGCTACGCAGTCGCTCACCATAGAGGACCCTCCGAAGCGCACTGGGTGCACTTCGCCCTACGCCAAGGCCAACAGACAGGCGCGTGTGATGGAAACAAATGACACGATATCATCGGACACCTTGGACGAGTTCCTGGAGACCCCACGACAAAGCCTGACGCCTCGGAGATCGAATACATTCAACTCTGGGATGTCTCTGCCGCCACCGCGCATGGCACTTCCCAGCACCCCAGTGAAGAAGTTGGGCAGCGGTACACCGGGCTCCTCTGGACGGGACAAGCGCGAGGAGACCACTCCGAGAGAAGTCAAGGGCTTGGGCTTGGAGGGTATCCAGTATGAGAACAGTCTTGCTGTGGCCGTTGCTGATTTGGTTCCGAACAGGAGCCATGGAAGCAGGGAGTCAAAGGAGCACAGAGAACCATCGAAGGAGTTCAGAGATAAGGATAGGGAACAGAAAGAGAGGGATGGTAGAGAGCAGAAGGAGAGGGATGTTAGAGAGCAGAAGGAGAGGGATGTTAGAGAGCAGAAGGAGAGGGATGTTAGAGAGCAGAAGGAGAAGGATGTTAGAGATCAGAAGGAGAGGGAAGTTAGAGAGCAGAAGGAGAGGGATTCGAAGGAAAGAGAAATATACTCGCATTCTAGAGACCATTCGAAAGAGTTTGCAAACCCGAGAGAATTCACACACTCGAGGGAACTGTCCTACACCAACTCATACTCACATTCGCGTGACCACTCGAGGGAAATTTCAAGGGACGTTCTGAAAGACTACAAGTTTGAGTTGGCGATGACTCCGCGCAGTTCGGATCGCACACCTGCGGTGACTAACTTGGAGGAGGCCGACACCACACAACTTTTAAGTTCGGGAGGATTTGGGTCGCTTTCGCGCAAGAACACGCTTATAAAAACACCCAAGTTGAGCAGCTTGAAGCATAAGCGTTCGGTATCGGGTGGGTCTACAGGCAACAACCTCCTGAACAAGTTCAGCTTCTTCAAGACCAACAGGGAAGAGGGCCGTGGCCACTCACGCCACGTGAGCGAAGGCTCGATTCTGGGTGTTTCTGGTGCGGGCAATTCAACGTACACAACGCCCACAGTGACGCAGTCGCCGCAGATCAGCAATGCGATTGGGTTCACGAAGGACGGGCAGATGCTTCCGTCGCTGTCTGAGTCGACGTTTGTGCCGTTCGATGGTAATGGAATGATCGACTTGAAGCAAGTGAAGGCTGATCAGAACCTGGCGCAGGCCATCAAGCACTTGCACGGCGAGGTGACTGAGCTCGCACAGCAGCGGCTGTCGCTTGACCAGGAAGTGAGAAAGTTGCGTCTTGAGAAGCAGAAGCTCAACGAGAGCCTCAAGCAGATTCAGCAGCGCATCTCCAACGAGTCCTCACAGTACGAAACCATGATACGGGAAATCGCTGACTTGGAGCGCAGCAAGAAGAAGTTGTTGGAGGTGAACCAGGCGTTGCTGGAGCAGAACCACCACATGGAAAACGCGTTGGCGGGTGACTTTGGCCCTAGCAAAACGGTCGACCTGACGGTGAAGCTGACGGCAAGCAGCCTGTCTGTGACAGGCTCCACGTTATTGGCAGGTACACCGTATCTGGAAATGGACGAACCTACGCTGGAAACGCAAAAGGCCACGAGATTGAAGTTTTGGAGACGCCCCAAACTTGGGTTCAACCCTGTGCCAGGATCGAACCCGGGGTATCAGGGACAGTACTTGAACCCGTCGAGGGATTCACAGCCAGGTGCAACACAACAAAGATCATCGGGTAACGGGCTGAGTCTGTCTGGGCTGTCGAATTCGCAGAATCCGGGAACACAGACGTTTGGGGTTCCAGGCAGCAAGATTAGCCAGAGCTATTCGTCAAATGCGATCCAGCTTCCCGCGGTGAGTCCCAATCTAGGAACGGCTCCGTCAAACGGAGGCAATGGGAGTAAGGGAAAGTTCTCGAAGCTGCGGTCCACGAATATCTTGGACACGTTCCTCTCTGGTGGAGGTGAGGTGAGTACCCCAGAGACACCGCTTTTTGGGTCCACGATCCAGGAGCGTGCAGACTATGAGAATGAGCCCGTACCGTTGATTATCTCGCGCTGCCTTCTGGAGGTTGAAAGCAGAGGTTTGGATCTGGAGGGTATTTATAGGATATCAGGAGGTAACTCGGCGACGGTTGCTATTGAAAACGCCTTTGGTGCGGTCACGGGGCACGACGAGAGGCAACTCAACCGTGTGGAGGAGCTGATTAGTGGTGACATCAATGCTGTCACGACGGCATTGAAGCGGTACTTGCGCAAGTTGCCAGATCCCTTGATTCCTTTTGCGCTCTATGACGCGTTCATTGAGGTGAGCACAAAGACGCCGTCGACGAACGTGGACAAGCGGATCCTGGAGTTGCGGGCCAAGGTCATCAATGAGATGCCGCCTGCGAACAGGCAGACATTGAAGCTTCTTTGCCGGCACTTGGCGATGGTGAGTTCGTACTCGACGGAGAACAGAATGGGGTATAAGAACTTGTCGGTGGTGTTTGCACCAACGATTGCGCGTGATGAGACGGGACACAAGGAGATGGTTGATATGGGACACCGGAACAATGTCACGGAGTTGATTTTGGTGCAATGGGAGAGAATTTTCAATTAGAATATAATGAGAGTGTTGGGATGTAGAATGAACGAATGAGCTGTACGAAGTGAATCCGAACGAGTGAATTGTGGGAAAATCAGTGATGATGAATAACAAATGGTGTGAATGAGTGACCTAGCGGGAAGGACGAACGAACGCGAACGATGTAAATGAGCATCAGCATTGAACCAGTAGAAACTAGTGAGACTCTTTCTAAAATGGCCAACACAAAGGTAAGTGGCCCATTGTTGGTTTCCGCAAGTCAATCTGTTGAACGGAATTTCCAACTAAATCCGTTTCGGCTACATCGTCACATCTATGTCTAATATATCTATTTACATACCTAAGGGGTAATCAGTTGAGCTGTACCCCACTGTCCTGATTCCGTGTTATGCGTTTTCGTATAATCAGTTAGGGTTCATGCTCTTGTGACAATAGTCGTTTCTGGTGTGGGTATCTGCAGGGTTCTGGTTAATCGTGGCTGTCATGATTGTCGCGGTGTGGTGGTTGTCGTGGGTGCCGTAGCTTGTAGTTTAAGTGATTGACTTTATTTGCGGATTCAGGTACATCTCGTTCTTCCTGTTCCCCACTCTGATCAAGTGCTCTATCACACTGAACAGCTTCTTGGGCACGTCCTGGTACTTGTGGAACTCCGCGCGTACGTAGCTGCGCCACAGTTGCTGGAAGTCTATGGGCTTTCTATACGTGCTATGTATGCACTGCTTGTATAGCCTGAGTACCTCCTTCTGTAAACCCGACTTCTTCATAGTGTTAACAAATATATTCGGGCCATTTCGGATCACGTAATCGACATCTATATAAGGAAATTACTGCAAAGGGAGAGAGGTACGGCGGAGGCTGCAAAAAGCCATTATGGAGGTACGGAGTGGTTGCAAAAAGCCACACTACAGTCATAAACATCCTTCTCTATTATTATACAACGTTTCTCTATAATCATGCACTAGGCACGCCAAAACCCAGATACCCATTTACTTCAAGTAGTGGATACATTTACTTCAAGTTGGTGAAGTCAGTCTCGCCTTCTCTGTCACCGTTGCAGTGCGCGTCGGCACCGCAGGTACAGCTAGCCTTGTTTCTCTTGCCACATGCACAGGCCTCGCTGGCAGATGGAGCAACGTTCTCGACAGAAGCCTTCTCGCACACGCACTTCAATGCGGGCTGAGCGCCACATGAGCAGGTAGATTTCTTAGCGCAGACACAATCATTAGAAGAGCAAGCCATTTTGTTTGTTATTTGTTTAATGAAGTGTTGATATGGTGTATTGCCGCAACTTATATACTTGGAGATCCAAGCTTCTTTCAGTTTTGTGATTGTTTGTGTATAAAAAGCAGCCAATAGGAGGCTGTGCAAGTGTAAGCAAAAAGTAAGCAAGCTCAAAATGTATCAGGTGGTCAGCAAAAAGAAAATGCTTACGGTCCACTTATGTGCAAAAGAAAAACAATTAGTCATGGCGATTAGCGTGAGTGACTGCAATGAAAAGGAGAAGAAGAGAACTATAGAAGAAAGGCGGGCACAAAACTATGACTGCATTAAGCCAAAATCAAACAGTGATATTATGTAGAAGCTGTCTATTTGCAGCAGACTGATTTGAATCCCTGATTTCAATACGTTGTGATCTGGAAAGAGGTCCATTTTAGCAAACTCAAAAGGCAAAGTTGTGGTCGACGTCAAGGATCATATCTGGCCGAAATCTAATGCTCATTTCTAGTCGTCCCCAGAAGTCTCAGTTGTGCCCCTACCTTGACGTCGAGAAGGTCGTTTGTCTTCATACCAACCTACTAATCCAATCTTATTATTATCTGCTCTACATACCTCACTTCATCTCCTTTACACATCCCATTTCTCTAACTACTTCTCCTCCCATAATTTGTCAAGTTCTTAAAGCGCTCCCTCAAAGTTGCACCCAAGTCACTAGTGGAGTTCTCGGTTTGGTCTTGCGAATCATTGGAGTGATCTAAATGATCGGTCTGTTCCACTTTATCGTTTTCCTTTTGATTGTTCTCCTTCTCCTGGAAGATGTCGTTGGCCTCCACCGCCTTCTTGACTGGCAAGTCAAGCTTGTTCGCAATCTCGTCAAAGAGGTGCAGGATCGACTTGTTGGACCCGTTGGTGAGCTCCTTAACCAGGTGGTACATGGTGGAGCTTGCCAGGTCCAAAAACACATTCTCATGCCGTGCTTTCTTCGCTGCGGGCCCCATATCTATCGTTTGGAGGTCTGGCGGAGAAATGACTGCCTCATCAGCATCGAGAAACTCGTTTGTGGCCTTTTGTGGGATGTTGAGCTCAGGCGGTTGCAAGTCGCTGTCGTCCACCGCGTACAGAAGCGGTTTTATAGCAGAAGATGACGAACCAAGTCCCCCACTCAACCGTTCGGAGAACTTCGGTGTTGTAGGAAACCGCTGTATGGTATTATCCAAAACTGGAGACTTTACTGGAGACTTTATCGGAGAAAGCTCCGGTGGTAGTATGACGGGTGAGAGACCACCCGTGTCCGCTAGTATATTCTCCACAGGTTCGAACTCCGAACGTAAAACCGGTGGTTCTGGAAGTGTGGGTGACGAGTTTAGGAGCTCCTGGATCACTGACGACCGTCGGTTTGCACGTGGGGTGGTCTTTCTTGGTGATATCAGGATCTTGTGGTAGGCATCGAGAGACTGTCTGACTGTCAGTATCTTTGTCCCTGCATCCTCGGAGATCCGCGGCACCTCAATGCCTATGCTGCTGTCATCCTTGTTGTCTGAGTACATCGTTGGAGGAAGAAAAGCAGGTTTCTTGTGGACCTGTGGTGTGGATGACTGCCGTTTGAGTTGATTAGTCGACCATGTCGGGGTCATTTCGTCTGCTTTGGCCTGGAGATCTATCGCCACCCTCGGCTGTATGTTGTCTCCGTCCTTCTCGGGAGATTGGTAGAGTAAGTTGTTTCTGTTGGCGATGGTGTTCACGTCGGTGTTGTTGACAATCGGTTCTTCATAGGACTCTAGCTCAACATTGGCACTCTGCTCGAAGAAGTACTTCCAAAATCCTGCATTGTCCCAGACCTTCTTCAGGTCGTTCGAGTACTCCTTGATGAGCGGTATGAGTCTGTCGTTGATGATGGCATTGCCCCGCGATATGTTTTTGTCGATCTCCTGGAGAACAAGAGTCGTTTCTTGTTCGAGTCTTTCGAGCTCTTCGGCTGCGGTAGTATCCTCGAAGCTGGACGTCACAGTGTTCCTCCGTATGCTCGAGGGGGCCACAGAGTATCGCTTCATGGTTGTTTACAAACGCGTTAAATGTGCAGGATTTGGACAGAGTAGTTTACTACTTAACATAGTTTTTTGCAGGTTAATTTCTGAGCGCATTCTTTGCAGGTTATTTTTGCAGGTTAACTATGGAGTTTATTATTTGCAGGTTAGTCTTATTTCAGGTTTTTGGACTTTCATCATGGGCAATATAATGTCGGTCTCCTTCGCACCGGAATGCACTGACGCTAAGATCAAGTACGACGACTGCTTCAACAAGTGGTACACCGAGAAGTTCCTTCAAGGAAAGTCCTTGCACAACGAGTGCACTGAGTTGTGGGACGACTACATCACCTGTGTGAACACCGCGTTGGCCACGCAGAAGATAAAGCCAATGTTGGACAAAGCCAGGGAGGACCAGCCGTTCACGAGCGAGGAGATAAGGGCGGAGGTGGAAAAGAAGTAGGAAGCAAAAGAAATGGAGGAGATTTAGGGAAGCTTAAAAGGGTACAAGTACGTGTAAATAGAATAGAGGATTCTCGAGAAGATGTAAACTCGCATTTGATGCAACTTGATACACCGCTGTAAATTTTCTCATAAATCATCTCTATACATGTCATCATAAATCATCTCTACATTTCATCATAAATCATCTCTTGATTTCACCATTTCACGATACGAATATTCGATTTTTGTCAAAAAATCACCATGCTTATCGAAGAGCTTCCCAAACCAAGCACGGTCAAGTCATCGACCGTGTACTTCACATCGTCAATCAATCTCACCGCGCGACTGAACCGCAACCACACCAATGCCGACGGCACGGAAAACGAACAAAGCAAGAAGAGCAGAGCCAAGGTCAACTACAACTTGACCCAGTTGATGAATGCGCAGATACAGACCAATGACGTCCTGACGCGAAATGGGCCGCTCAAGTCTGCCCACCAGATACAACTCGAACGAGTGGTGTCGAAGCGACTCAACGAGCTCAACAGGGAAGCTTCAGCTGCCTCGTTCGAGTTACCCAAAAACTTAATCTACAGCAGCATACACAATAAAGAGAGCGTGAAGGAAAATGCGAGGATAGGCAACACGCCCACTACAAAGAAAATCTTGCTGGCGAGGCGTAACTTGAACCTGTACTTTGAGGAGGAGCGCAACCTCATTTCGGTAAACACCATCCTCAACTCTAACTTTCAGTTCGTGGATAACATAGAAACCGCCAGTGCAGAGGGCGAACCGAAGGCGAAAAAGCGAAAGCAGACCACGAAAATCAAACCTAGGTTGAAGTTATGCTGCATCTGTGGAAATGCCTCGAATTACCCAAGATGTGGGTTGTGTGGGTTGTACTGTTGTACAGTGGGGTGTGTCAATTTGCACAATGAACTGAGATGTGTGTAATTACTGGATGTTTCAAGTGTGTGCTTCATTAGGAGTTGGTCTTGTCGCAATGAAGCTAGCATGCTGCCTCTGTATCGATAGTTGGATCCCTGCTTGTGCCCAGATAGCATGACAACGATCACACAGCCCCACTGTTCTACATTCCTCACTGTTCTACATTCCTTACGTGGCTGCAAAAAGTAGTCTGCCCTCCAGTCCCAACTATATTTATTGCCGTGGTTTCCCTCGGTGTTCCCACACCACAATGATTGGCTGGGCAGTAGTACTACTTTTAGGTGGAGCTGTGAACTCTTTACTGACTGACATGGATGGAGATTCATCCACCTCGCTTACTCCGCCAAGAGATCACTTCGTGACGGTGGGACTAAAGAAGTCGACCGACGGTTACCCACCAAGTACGGTGTCATTCAATACCCTGGAATCAACAGTATTGATTTCCACGACAACATCCGCAGGCTCTGAGTCTGTCGACACTGTCTTCTCTAAATCTCTCGCAAAGGGCCCAAGTGACTACCGAAAGCTCATTGAGTACGCGCACATAGCGTCTGCTTCCTACTGCATCAAAGCTGGTCTAGCACCTGGAAAAATGCGTGGAGCATGCCATCTAGACGTGTGCAAGTCCGCCGAATTCGGACACATCGACATCGTCCATGTTTTCGACCTGAACAAGTGGGGAGGAGTGGGTTCAGGCTACTATGCACTAGACCATAAAAAGAAGCAGGTTCTTCTAGTGTACCGAGGTTCTGCACTGAGAAGAGACTGGATAGGCAACTTGGACTTTATGCCCGTAGACTACCAGCCTTTGGTTGCAGACAAGAGTGACTGCGAGTGCAAAGGGTGTACAGTGCACCACGGGTTCTACACCATCCTTCAAAATGTACGACATGTGATAACCGGAGTGTTTGCACTCGCCCAAGAGTACCCCAACTACAAGTTGGTTCTCGTGGGACACTCTTTGGGAGCAGCGTTGGCGGTGCTAACTGGGATCGAGTTCCAGCTCTTGGGTTTCGAACCGCTTATTGTCAGCTACGGCAGTCCGAGAGTGGGAAACGCACGCTTCAATGAGTATTGCGACCAGTTGCACAAGCTGAGTCGATTGGGACAACAGATCAACGAGCACAAGGACTTTGACCGGGGAATAGTGAAGGTGATACACAAGGGAGACATCATTCCATACTTGCCTCCCTCTCCAATATTTCAGTCTCCAGGATTTAACTACTACATCGACAAGGGTACTCTTCCACACGAGTATCGTGATTTGAAAAGAGATGGAGGTAAAGCTATGGCTGTGGGACAAACATTTCATACCAACCCGTCCAAGTACTGGATAGAGTCTCTTGGAAAGTACCAGCATTCGCATTACTTTATAAAGATATCGGGGTGTTAGTTAACAGATAAATGGTTATTGAACTCTCGTATGAAGGATGGTTAGTAGTTTTATAGTTACATGCTATGTCTGTCACAGAAGCCTTTAGTAGCAAGTCTGTAACAGCAACGCTTCCATAAGTATTAGAAGTGCCACAGAAACGCTTTCATAAGTACTAGAGTCTGTCACAGAAACGCTTCCATAAGTATTAGCAAGCCTACTGTTGATGGGGTACTTTATACATTTTGTAGGCTCTACCCTTGGCCCATTTGATATCTATTTAGCATTTTTTCATCTTGAAATCTCGTTTCACTCTCATGACCCGCCTACAACCCCTTCGCTATTTCAACCATCCTCTTCTTGTCAGTCACCTTCATTCTTGTCTTGCCCGCCTCAGATCCGCTTTCCAACTCGTGCTTGCTCAATGTCTTCCAGTTGTCCCAATTCACTCCACTCTCCTCTACCGGTTCCTCTGTGGGATTCAAATGGATTCCCTCGGCAAAGTCCAGCAAGACTGTTTCCGCGGTGTCGAAAGAATCCATCATCGTGGTGGCAATCACTCCCTTGGGCCCGTTCTTCACCCAGCCAGAAGTATACCAGCCCACCACGGGCGTCCCTGCGTCCGACACACACCTCCCCTGAACGTTAGGCAAACGTCCCCCAGTGAATGTGATGCCCAATTCAGACAAACCCGGGATTTCAGTGCCGTAGTACCCAATCGAGAGAATCACAAGCTCATTCTCAACTGTCTCAAAATCGTCGGTAGGTACCACCACACCGTCCTCAATGCTGTTTTTCTGGAGCTTGGTGTGGGTTACGGCTCCATCGGCGCTGATGAACTCCACCGGGGATCTCAAATAGTCCAAGGTCCACGACTTTTTGGCGTTCTGGTCGAATTGGCGTACTTTCGTCAAGATTCCAACCTTGCGCTTGTCAATCCTGTCCAACTTCTGCGAATTGGCATCAGCGACGAGTTCCTCTGCAACAGGGTCGAAACGCACGGAAGATGTCACGGATAAATCAAGTAACTCGCGGATTTCTTTGTTGGTGAATGCAGAGTGCAATAAACCTCTCCGTGCGACGATACGCACCTTCTTCACAGAGCTCTTCTTCAATGCCTGCACAGCATCATCGGAAATGTCTGTCTGGTGCCAGTAGGCCTCAGGATCGAGTAGTAACACGCGAGCCACATCTATGGCGACGTTCCCATTGCCGATGATCGTGACGTTCTCCACCTTGCTCAAATCGAAATCGGGCTTGTCGGCCAAGGGATGCCCGTTATACCAGTTGACGAATTTACGCGCAGAAACGATTCCCTGCAGATCTGCACCGGGAACTGCAAGCTTATTGTCGGCATTCGTACAGCCGTACGCTAAAACAACTGCGTGGTAGCGTTTCTGGAGGTCTGCAAGCGAGATGTCGGATCCGATGGTGGTGTTTCCAAAGAAGCGCACCTTGCCCGTTTCCATGGCGTTTTCAAGGTACTCCTCGCAGTTCTTCACCTCAGGGTGGTCTGGAGCCACTCCGTACCGACTCAAACCGAACGGAGCTGGAAGGCGCTCGAAGATGTCGACCTTTACCGCAGGAGACTTCTTGAGAAGGTGGTGGGTGGTGTAGAAACCGGCCGGTCCGGATCCAACGACAGCAACATTGAACTGCCCGGTGTGGATCAAGCGCACAGAGACTCTCGATAGTCTTCCAAGCATGATGATTATGTAATGGTAAAATGTTCAATGATTATGTAAGGGAGTTGAATCAGGACTCGTGATTATGTAAGAATTAATGAATGGGCAAATTTTATCGTGTGATATATTATCTGAGCTATATCCGGAAAGATAACGCAGTAAGGGTTCATTGACTTTATTTGTATACTGGGGTAGTCACGAGTCAGAAGATTTGACAGAGTCAGGTTGATTCAGTTCAGCGGGGAAGGATGTCAATTGTATTCCCCGATTTACGATAGCACAGTCTCCCCATAAATTCAGTCTCCAGTTCACACTCGTTAGCTTCGGACTCCCGCTTCAGTGCCCCCGCTTACTCGTGTTCGCTGTTCTCTCAAGTGTCCACTGTTCCACTTTCACCGTTCACATTCCACTCCAAGTTATCAGCTTTCCTTCTGTTTTGCTATCTGTTAAAAATTACCACATTTGGGAAAACTTCGCTTACTTTCTGGAAAAATACAACAGGTAAAGACTAAGCCCATCCACTCGATAATAGAAGTCAATATTTCTCAGCCTTTTAGAACGTTTATTATCTTAGATTAGCCCGTATGCTCAAAACTACGATGAGATGCCCCCCGCCTCTCCCCTTATCTTATCAGGATTTTTTTGACAGAATTGGAAATTTGAGATAGCGAAAAGGCTCGAGGACAATAGCTTCAGCATGCCTCGCCATCTGGCGAAGGCCGAACAGATTTCCTGGGGATTCAAAAATAGCTTACTTTGTCGTTTGCTCCTGCACATCGAACATACAGGACATCACCTTACCAAGTTAGGGTTATGACACTGTTCGAAGACAGCAACCCCCGCGTAATATCCCTTCTCAGCATGGTTTTGAGTCGGTTATGACCGAGGATAGTAATTTAGTCCCCGAGCGACCGCTCCACAGCCAGTCTCCATCCGCGAAGCATGCTTCTACCCTCACCTTTTGTGACCCTGTCCCTGGAACTCTGCGGTGGGGAGGCCCTCGAGCAGATGACGTAACGACGGAATTTTTTTTTTTTTTTTTTCGGTCCACCTGCACTCCGCTGTTTTAGGTATGCTTTTGCAATTGTATTTCTTTTGGCAATGGGTCTGAATGTATATCCAGTATTTAAATAAGACGGTGGATCCCAATGATATAGCGCTTTTTAGTTGATACCAGATTTACGAAAATGTGGGGATTTGCTCGGGAAAAACAACCTGAGAAGAAGCAGGATGATATCGCTTCCAACATAGACATAGAAAAGAAGTCTCCGCAGTTTGAGACTTCTCCACAATACGAGACATCGTCCATCGACGGGTCCGCCCAGGAAACCAAAGGTGCGGAGCAGGTCCACCGCAAGTTGTACAACAGACATGTGCAGTTGATTGCCATCGGTGGGCTGATTGGTACCGGTCTCTTTGTTACTATTGGTACTACGGGATTGGTGCGTGGAGGACCTTTGGGTCTTGTGTTGTCGTACCTGTTTTGGACGACCATCATCCTTCTCTTGACCACTGCGGTCGGTGAGATGGTGTCGTTCCTCCCTGTCAACTCGCCCTTCTTGACCATGGCTGGCCGTGTGGTGGACCCTGCATTCGAGTGCGCCGCGTCGGTCAACTTCTGGATCATGCAGAGTTTGTACATTCCCTTCGAAATCACCGCCGTCAACGGTATGGTACACTTTTGGAGAGACGACTACTCGCCTGCCATCACGTTGTGTATCCAGATTGCCATCTATGCTGCCATTAACGTTTTTGCAGTCAGACTCTACGGTGAGGCCGAGTTTTGGCTCTCCATCGGAAAACTCATCCTCTGTATCGGTTTGCTCTTGTTCACCATTATCACCATGAGTGGCGGTAACCCACAGCGTGACGCTTTTGGCTTCAGACACTGGCGCGTTGCTGGTGGCCCAATTGCGACGTATCTTGCCGAAGGAAGCATTGGAAAGTTCCAGGGATTCCTCGGTTCTTTGAGAGGCTCGGCCGCATTCACTTGTGTGGGCCCAGAGTACATGTCTATGGTCGCCGGTGAGGCCGTGAACCCCAGAAAGACCATGCCAACTGCTTTCAAGACTGTGTTGTACAGATTGGCGCTCTTCTACATTGGAGGTGCTCTTTCCGTCTCGATCTTGATTGCTTACAACGACCCAAGGTACTTGGAGCTCACTTCCGACACCTCCAACGCCGCTTCGTCGCCATACGTGGTTGCTATGCAGAACTTGAACATCAATGTTTTGCCGCACATTGTCAATGCTGTTGTTCTCAGTTCTGCGTTCTCTGCAGGTAACTCATACACCTACTGCTCGCTGAGAGCGCTTTACGGATTGCTGTGCAGAGGGTTTGTGCCAGGATTCCTCAAGTACTGTACCAAGAACGGTGTGCCCATTTACTGTGTTGCCGTTTCTGTGTGTTTCTCTTTGCTCTCGCTCTTGCAATTGGGTAACTCGGGTTCTAAGGTATTGAACTACATGGTGAACTTGTGTACAGGTTCGCAGTTGTTGAACTACGGGTTGATGGCCATAATCTACATCCGCTTCTTCCACGCGTGCAAGATCCAGGGTCTCGACAGAAAAGAGTTCCCATACCGCTCGTGGTGGCAGCCATACTCCATCTACGTGGCTACCTTCTTCATCTGGATCATGATTGGAATCTTAGGCTACGACGTATTCATGCCCGGTAGATGGGCCGTGGACTCATTCTTGTTCAGCTACGTGATGCTTTTCGTGACCATCGCCATCTTCATCTTCTGGAAGGTGCTCAAGCGCACCACGTTTGTCAACTTGGCGGAAGCCGACTTGTACACGGGCATAGAAGCCATCGAGGAGCACGAGTACGAGTACTACGCCAGCCAGGACGCCCTGAGCGAGGACATGGAGACCGGAAGGTCCAAGAATCCCTTCAAGAAGATCATGCACTGGGTATTATAGCTTTTTGTATTATAGTAATTAATGAGAGATAGTATTAGAGATAAGAGATAGTATGAGAAATAGTAAGAGATAGTATGGGGAGTAGTAAGAGATATGGGAAGTAGATTTAGTAAGAGAGGCAGTATGAGAGATCTTTGGGCACTTTGTATTACAATATGAGAGAAATAGCAGATCATGCTGTACAGCAGAAAAATCATCCTCTTTTGCATTGGATGATCTTGCGCGAAGTCGTCTCATCGCGCGCAATATCTCCGTAGGATGTGTCTTGGCGCTACCAAAGAGAAATCAAAAGCCCAAAAGAACCCTAATGATGAATGCGTACATTTCATCAGGCGACACCCGCTCTCAGTTGTCTCTAGGGTGGACCAAAAAAGCCTTTACGGTCGTAAATGCTGTTATGGTCAGGGCTGCAAGTGAGAACTCAAAAGACCTGACCACCACAAAGGCTGTCTATGGTGCATGCAGGAGGGTTGTTCCGTAAGATATAGTGATATTCCTTTAGATCTCGTGCTTCCCATAGCCAAGCTCGCACCTTCGAGTACGGGAACTGTCCGTGGCTATATTTGACAGCACCCTGGGCTTGTCTAGCTCAGAGTTATTAGCCCGGAGTACATCGACAATTTAGCAATATGCAGTTTACTTTATATGCAGTAGAGCCATTATGGGCCATGGCCATACTGAAATTAGTGAACATTCTTGTCAAACTGGACGGCATCAAGAAATCGCGGTAATTTCCGTCGTTGAACGAGTCATTAGCGAGGGCTCGGAAAATTTTGCTGGTTGATCTGTTAAGCCTTCTTTTTGATAGACTAAACGGAAATTGCCTGTTGTGCAGAACAATAAATACGGTGTGACAAACGGTAAAAGAACAAAGAAGTGCATCGGGAGGTACTGATATGGTCTAGCGAGACTGGATACAAATGAATGTCATTTTTCAAGTCCCACTCAGGGACTCCTCAAGCTCTATTTGCGCTTTCGATTTTGTCAATAATTTGTATGTTCTATTTGGGAATATGCAAGCAATTAAGCCCAGCCATTCTTCGTAAAAAGGGAGACAACGGGCATGCGAGAAGTGGCAACGCAGTTGTAGGCTAGCAAAAACCCTCGAGCCATAATCCCTCAATTCATCTACTCTACATCTTCAAAACATAAACCTATAATCCAAACCATATCCAAAGTAGCAATGTGCAGATTCTGCAACAAGCACGATCAACGGGAGTCGATCCAAGTAGTAGCCAAAGAATGGGTATAAGGACATCGTATCCTTGGCTAACTGTCTACTTAGAGGAACTCCCAGTCAATCTTGATTCTACCCAAGTCCATGTCGGCAATCTGGGCAAAAGCAGCAGGAGACAAGTCCAAACTGCCCTCGGTACATCCTGGGCAAGAGTCGACGATCTTGACATCAACAGACTTACCCTCGTAGTAGACTCTCAACTTCTGGCCACACAACGGGTTGTTGTTTGGGTTACCGTTGATGACCTGCTTGTTGTATCTCTTCTGGGAGATGGCGACAATGAAGTCGTCGTCGTTGTTGACCCATCCACAAGCACCCATAGCTGGGTTGAAGTAGGTACCGTCACCGTGGAACTCGCCAGAAGACGAGCCAGACGAAGCAGCGGTGGAGCTGGACACAACCTCAGTGGTGCTTGGAGTTGTGGTAGAGGTTGTTGGCTCAGAGGTAGCTGGAGCCTCGGTGGTAGCTGGGGCAGCCTCAGTAGACGAAGTAACCTCAGTAGTTGGAGCAGCCTCAGAAGTTGGAGCAGCCTCAGAAGTTGTCTCAGCGGTATGCTCAGAGGAGGTAGTCTCAACAGCCTTCTGGACTGGAGTTGTCTCAGCAGCGGCAGCAGCCTCAGTCGAGGTGACGACTTCGGCGGCTTCGGTGGAGATAGGCTTGCCCTCGTAGTTGACAAGCAAGGTGGTGAAGGAGGTCACGTAGACGACTTCGACACCTGGGACCGGAACGGCCTGGACCAAGTTGGTGCTCAAGATAGAGAGCAAAGTAACGATTGAAAACTTCATCTAAAGGAGTGACTGAAGTGGGATATAATGAATGTGGTAAGGAAAGACGGTGGCCAGGCCAAAGGAAGACTGTAGTTAGTGGTGGTGGTGGAGCAAAAAAACTTAGACAGCGCCGAATATATATATGAATTATCGCACGTTTTTTTTGTGCGGCTCGCTTTTGTGAGATCGCTGTAAGGAGGCGTTAAAGGAGTAGAGCATGGTATGAGGGAAGTAGGTGGGAGAATGTTGGAGGAAGAGGTGGGAGAATGTTGGAGGTAGAGATGGGCGGGGGAAGAATGGAGGAAGTGATAAATAGGAGGTGAAGGAAGAGGAAGTGGAGGAAGGTAGGATGTTTGAGAAATGAGGTAGTTACAAATGAGTTTGAAGAATCAGGAACTCTCGGAGGAATCACTCAAACAGAAGAAACGAGCATGGTCAAAGAGTCAGATCGTACTAAATCAAAATGTGTTTTGCATGTCTATGCGATATCATGCAGTCCTGAGAATGTTATTGGCCAACTAATTTTCCCAAAAGAGTCAAATTGATCCATCGAAGAGAAGAGGTACCGATTTGGAAATGCAACCGGTAGGTAGTCTCGAGGTCTAGAGCATTCTGGTCTAGAGAATTCCAGGTCGAGCGCATTCCGTGTATAAGCATTCCAGGTCCATTTCGGTTTTCACGCTCTAGACCTTAATCTTTGTACTTCCTCGCAACCGTTTTCGAGTTCTTGGAAGCCGGATGCCAGAGTCCCATGCAGACTACAGACAGAATTTCAGGAAACCAGAATGTAGATACAGAACTGTCCAGCTAACATCCCCAAGCCGGAAAATTCCAGATTCTTGAGAAATTCGCGCGTCATATGTCTGGCCAAACACCCATATCATGCACAACCGTTGACTGTTAATGCTTCTTGCACACCCCTGTAATGTTTCAAACTTCGTAAATAAAGAGAACGCGTACTTCTTTATGAGGACAAATAGGGCGTCAACGGTTGTAGCGCATGCTTTACGTGTCTTGGACGCGTGCATGGAACGACGTGAGCAAGTTGATGCGCGAGGAATATGAAACGAAGGGGATGCTTGGAAATCATCGCAGAGTTCGAGCGAAGCGCGAATGAGTGAGTGCAAGAAAATGACGTTCGAACAAGCCCTAACGAGCGAATAAGTAACGAATGAGTGCGTTCTACAGCATACTTTTGCATTGAACAGGAACTTGACAGTTCGGAAACCTATAGTTGTTAATCCTGATAATGTTGTACGTTGGTGACCTAAGGCTGTTTATTCTGCATCCACTACATCTCTTGGCTGTCTTTTTGAAAATCACTCTATGTCCACTACCGACCTATTGTTGTCTAGTGGAAAAGCACACTTAACAACATCTAACAATATCCGGTTGCCTTTTTGGACGTCACTTCCTTTGACAACTTTCAGTTGTGTAATTCGCCGTTTTGACCTAACGACTGCCTTCTCAATCGAAGTCTCGCTATGTGTTCTCTTATGGCTGCAGTTGTTATATGCAGATCTCTTCAGTCGAGCATAGTTGCCCTCAAAACGCTTAAGATCCTTCAATCAGCATTAAAAGAGAGAAAGGGGACGATTGCTCGATTGAATCAATTTGAATGCAACCGTTTTGACTTCAAGACCACTCTGAAGCAATAACTCTTGACCTTACTAAAAGTCACTCTACATCCACTTTTTCTGTCGGCAATCAAACTCTACACCCCTACTTATGAGATCTTAGATCACTCGCATACAAAAATTAAACTAGTCAACCATTGTCTGAAAACCACTTCTCCGAAGTTCTTCCTGTTCGAACATATGATGATTTTTCTCAACCCAACCTTTGAAAGTTTACAACTCCTTTTTTTTTTTTATCGACCATCATCCGCACTCTTCATTTCGTGAGGTTCACTGCGGTTGTATTGAATGAATCACTGGTAACTATCTTCCATTTATCCATCATCGCACCTCCTAACTCCGCGAGTTCGCTCTACACTAATCTCTTTTACAACCTCCGGTTGCTTTTTAATCTATATCTTCCAAAGCCCTCGCACTAGACAAAAGCTTTGATCATGCAATCCCTAATCAATACACCTAAACCCATACACCGCCTCCAACTGCGCAAACAACCACTTGCTCTGGAACGCCGTCAGTCCCATCGCCTTCCCCCGCAACCGCATGTTCCTATCGTCCGTAATCAACACACAGTACCTAAACAGCTTCGCTGCACGCGCACTCAACCGTGTCACCACCACCCCCGTGTCCTCCGGCAGCACACGCAACCCGTCGTGGTAGCTCAATGACTGCGCCGCCATCTGCTGCGCCGCCATCTGGTTGCGGAACAGCGTGACCTCGTACCCAGCGCCCCGTGTCTTCGCCCGCCCCAACTTGTCGTGCTCGTTCACACAGTTCAAGATGGTCTCGTCCACGTTCAGGCGCCAGTTCAGGCTGTTCTCGAACTCAAACGTCTCGTTGATGTCCAGGGCCAACGACCCGTCAAAGCGCAACGGCACAATCTCGTTCGCAAAGTAGAGCTCGCGGATAATAATCACCAGTCGCGTGGCAGCGTCCGCAATCGTCGCCTCCAGCAGTTTGCGGAGTGTCCGCAACTCCTGGAACACAATCAACGGAATCGCAACGCGCAACACCCCGTGCCGCACGCACTTGAAGACCCGTCCACAGTGCTTGAGCCAGATGTTGGTGTCGAGCGTGAAGTGGCTCAACTGTGTGTCCATGCGCTCACCAAGATCCCCCTCCACCTTGTCGTCGTCAAATCCGGCCTGGAAGTCGTAGTCCTCCGACCTCGCATAATCCAAAGCTTCTGGTTGTCTGTAATCCGCCTGCTTGAACTCCTCCAAGTCCCTCCCCTCGTGTCCGAATCCATGCCTTTGCTCCACAGCCCTGTTGTGCTGCTGCTGGTGCTGCATGTGGTGGTCGCGGAGATGCATGCCATGCACCTGCGAAAGCCGCATCTGGTGCTGGCGCGCGTGTTCCTGTACCGACGTAAGTGGGGCGTCAAACCACGCAAAGTCCACGTCCTCCAGCACATCCCCACCAGGCGCCATGTTCGCCGTATCCACCGGCTGCAAAAAACTGTTTTGCACAAACCGAGCGTCCCCCAAAAGAAACTCCTCCATGTACCCGTACGGGTCGGGGTCCGACGACGCATACACCGCCTCGTCAAAACGGAACCCAGCAGTCGTGCGCACCAATCCCAACCCAGACGTATTCGTGAGTGCACGTGCAACAAGTATGATCCTCACCAAGCGCTCTTCAGTATCGTGCTCTAGTGCTATCCGGGTCTTGAGATCGCTAGCAGGACTGGAATCAGTACCCGCAGCAATCGTGCCACACGCTGGAACGTCAAACATCGCCTCCAACTGCACTCCAGCCTCCTCCGCAGTCACATAGTCGTCCTTGGGAGACAAAACGTCAAACCAGAGTGTACCCCAGCACCGCCAAACCTCCGGCAACAGCTCGTGCTGCTCGTGGCGCGCAACAGCGTCCGCACGCTCGCGGCACTTGGCACGGAGTCGTGGAGATGCCCTTACTACCCCCAAGAGCTTGTTGAGATACACAATGAGCAGCTCCCACGGAAAAAGCTTTTTGAAAAGCCACCCAAACATGGGCCCACATGCAGGAAGCCGCTGCGTCTGCTCAGAAACAGCAAGAAGGAAGTATAACCATACTATGACGTGCGCAGTGCTGGCCTGGACAGGGCCCACTAAGTAGTGCTTGAGGATGCGCATCAGCAACTCAAGCACACTCTTGTTGATGTGCACCAACAGCGCAAACCACTCCGTGGTGGTGAGTTCGCGTGCACAGCTCGCAGATTCAAGCCCGTCCTCAGTCCTTGCCTTTCTTTTGCGCTCCTTCTTGTCGCGGCGCTCTTTGAGCGCCTCTGGTAAGAGGAACAACTTCGCAAACGGGTTGCGTGCGTCGCCGAACCCAATGAGATGGTTGATGTTGGCAAACGCAAACAACGGTCCCTTGTTGAACCAGAAGTTCATCTTTTCTGTCAGGTTGGCCGTGCCATACGCAGTTTCGTGTGTCGTCACACCCTGCGGCGTGTAGAGCTCGCGCGTAAAGAAGTTGTACCCGTTCAGATCAGACCCAAACGTGAGCCCGTACCGTGTTATAAGGTCTATGCCGTATTGGAGCTCAGCTGGAGTAGTAGGTGCTCCCGTGTTCCCGGCAGCACCCCCTGCAATGCTCAACAAAACCTTGTGGATCTTGATAAAGTCGATGATGGGCAACTCCAAGAGACTGAGGATGTTGCGCTGTGTGCAGATGTTCTCCACCACAAGCCGGAGGTACTGTGGGGTGGGCACAAACGGGTCGCGACACACCACACTCTTACCGATGTTGACCAACGCATCCAAGTTGTCCTGCTGGACAGTGCACATGTGGTAGTATATCTTGCCGTGTCCGTACATCGTGCGCATGGCCTCTGCGTACCAGTGCTCGGCACTCACCTTCCAGTCAATGAACTTCAGCAGGTAGAGCGCTATCGCCATGCGCAGAAGATCCCCAAGCTTCTCCGCCCACCACCCAGACATAGAGAGTGCCGGGTCCGTGAGACTGCTCACCACGCTGAAGCAGTGCGCAATGAAACACAGGCAAATCTCGTGCTCGGCAAAAAGCCCCATCACGTTCTTCAACACCTCGAGAAACCCCACCACTCCGTACACCCACATGCGCCGTGGGATCTTGTACAAGTCCACAATGTTCTTGCCCGTACGGAGCTGTGTCTGGTTCACCAGCGGCTTGAGCGCCGTCACCAAGAAGTCGTGGTAGCTGTCGAGAAGCACCATGTTCTGGTGGTACACCAGCCAGAGGTCGTTCAGGAGCTCAGAGGTTCCTGCTGGTGCACTGTTGCCAAACCCGCTGCCGTACCCGTTGAGCTGCCCGATCTTGTGTGTGAGTTCCACGCAGTGCTTCTGCACAATCTCCTCGTAGTTCACAATGTTCTTGTAGGTTTCCTTGAGCTTGGTGGCGAGTTGCGCCTCCTCGTCCGACATCACTGGCCGCGAGGGAACTGATTCGTCCTCCTCCTGCTCGTCGAGCTGGTTCAGCTCCAGCAGGTTCGACTTGTTGGGGCTGGGGGGCACCAGCGGCCCCCGTGGCAGCTGGAATGACGGGTGCGACGATGCTTGGGTTGGGTAGTATGGCTGGTATTGGTATGATTGGTTGGGGTAGCGATTTACAGGGGGTTGACTGGAATAATTGGGTTGATTGGGTTGACTGGAATAATTGGGTTGATTGGGTTGACTGGGGTAATTGGGTTGATTGGGTTGACTGGGATAATTGGGTTGACTGGGATAATTGGGTTGATTGGGTTGGTTGTGAATGGCATGAATTTGATTTGGTGTTTGGCCGAGGTTGTGGTTTTGACTGGGGTTCTGATTCTGTGTCTGCTGATTTATATTTTGTTGGAGTAGACTCTGCTGATGCATTTGGTTTTGCTGTTGATTCTGATTCTGATTCTGTAGATTCTGATGCTGATTCTGATTCTGTAGATTCTGGTTCTGCTGGATCTGATTCTGATTCTGATTCTGACCTTCATAATCCTCCCTATATCCGTAGGCTAGTCCCAGTGCACGCTTGCTGGCATTGCCCATCACTCCCACGCTCATGCTGTTCTGACGTTTGGCTGTGACGGGGCTTGCTGCAATGGGCGCAGTGCCGCCCACTGAAGTGGCGATTGGCGTCACCAAAGGGGTGTTGCTGGCCGTCGGGCTCCCGATGGCGCCGTGCTGCAATCCCGTCATGGAGGCATGTGAGAGATGCTGTGGGATATGCTGAAGGCCACGGCCTCCCATGGCATCTTCGGGCGTCTGGTAGTACCCACCGTGCCCGCGGAGCCCGTGGTAGTCCATGGGGTCCTTCGGCGGTGCGTTGTGGTCCACCTCACTATCGTTCATGGTGTTGTTGATTGAAGAAAAAAAGGCTGATTCGAGAAAAGGAGAAAAGGCAAGATGCAGGGAGTGAAAATACAACCACGAGCAGCCTAGTGGCTGTGTGGATCTGAAATGCCAATTGGCGTTGTCCTTTAGAGTTCACCCATTAAGCGTGATTGGAGACTGTCCCCTCTTGGAGCGTGACATCCGCAATCTCCGCCATGTGGAAAAAATAGAAGGAGGTGGGGAGAGCGTGGGGAGGAGGAAGTAAAGAGACGGAGAGGCGAAGTAGACTTGTACAATTGAAATGTCTGGGTACTGACAAGAGCTACAGTGTTCTGTCGAGTTGGATCATCAAGCATTTGGTGGAGACAGTACGTTGGAATTGCCATCAAGTGACAAAATCAGGAGGAAATGAAAAGATAGGGTATGGAAAGGCAGGGTAGCGTAAGGACAGAGGAGGGAGTAGTTATGTCGTCTTCACACAATCACCATGTATTGTCACTAAAATCACCATTATCAGACTACCAAATGGGGAAATTCTAAGGGTTTCACGATTTCAAGAAGTTGACAATCCAAACTTGCATCTATTCGCTCTCCACATACATAACCATTATCTACGGTTGCAAAACCTGCACTTTGGCATGAGGTGATGGCTAGCAGTATGAGACGGTAGATGTGGCCGATAAAAATATGCACGTGAGTTCGCCTGTCAGATTTGGCCGTGTTTTTCAGACTCACAGTTTCGAAGTAAGATTGAAGCTTCAGTAATCTTGATTTGATTTGACGTGTATTACTCAGCATCTGCCTGCGAGGAGACTTCCTAATCGGCTGACGTCTTCATCTGTCAGCCGAAAGCTCGTACCACTCGGAAACACCCTGAACCATGCAATTTATCCTCTTTTGTTGATTTTTACGTCCAACACTTCTAAAGATGGAACCTTCTTTGTTGATAAATGTACCTACAACACTTCTGAAAACGGAAAATATACATTCTGATTTGCTTCTACTTAATTCTTCCTCCCGTTGATCGTTCGCATTGTGTAAAGATGGTCCGCTGAGGTATTACTAATTGTTGGCACATTACGTAATCATCAAGGTTTCGAAGATGGAACTGATACGGGATATACGTTCAACAGTTCTCCGTAATCATGCGTTAGGTGATCAGATTCCATATATGTACAAGAGATCCTGTTATCAATGCTGGTTTATTATCAAAGGTCGATGTATTTGCATGACAAATCTCACCCATGACATCGATGCTATGATAGATCCGGTCTCGGAATTTCCAGATCCGATACTGGCTTATACGAACCACCCATCCCTATATCGTTAATTCCACATCATCCATAGATTTTTAATTCCACACTTTCCCAAGTTGTCTACGTTCAAACCCGATTATGCTAGCATTGCGAAAAGCAGTTTTTCAACTTTTCATGTTCAAAATGGTCGGAAGCGTAGAGTTTATCCAGATCAAGTAAAAAAGTAAAGGTAGCGTGTTAGATTGAACGGTTTAACGTTCTGAGTAAACATTCATTACTTCAAATCAACGAACGAACAACGCGACCAGCCATCTCCAACGCGCTGGCAGTTCTTCCACCCAACGTGTTATTCCCCATATTGCTTTTTCTTCTCCTCCTTATTCTTCTCTTCCTCCCCCTTCTACAAAGGCTTCGACCTCTCGTGCAAATTCTCGATAAATCTCGATGTCACTGAGAGTTGTCGTCGTGGCCCACTACACTCTCTCGTAAATCTCTGTATTAACATAACAAGCTAGCGAGCTTGGAAAAACTGGTGCATTCCCAATAGCAACATAGCGAGCAACAGCACACTGATTACTTCAACTTCTTCTTTGGTCTCAACTGGTTGGTGTGACCGCACTTCTTTTTACGGCAGTTGGTAGCTCTAGGTGGCAATCTGGCGTAGCACTTACGGCAGATAGACTTTTCACAGTTGTACTTGGAGGCCAAGGCTTTCAAGGATGGTTCAATCATTGCTTAGTATGGTCTATGAAGTGGAAAGGAAAAAGAAGAAGATTTTTTTTGACACTCGCCCAATCCTCAGTGGAAAATTTTGGGACGGTCACGTGAACGTCGTGCATGAAGTTAGTTTGTAAGTCTCTAGGGCTGGAGCCCGAAAAAATAAAAACGCACGTGAGATGAAAGACAAGGATGCGGCCAAGTATGTTGCTGGGGAGTTGCAATACCGGAGGTGATCGACGGTGGTACTGGATGGTAGCGAATAAGAGGGGTAGAATGGCGTTTAAGGGTATTTGCACTTTGGGGAACTTGTCAGGGGATAATATTGAGTGGATTTTAGGATCTGTAAGAATGTCAACTCGAAGGATAAGCACTCTTTCGCTTTCAAGTGCGCTTAATGATTCTGCAAAATGCCGAATTATATCACAACTTTAGTCTTTCTTTACCGCTAGATAGAGTGTGAATGATATATGAAGCTGCTGAAATATCTCAACTTTAGTCTTTCTTTACCGCTAGATAGAGTGTGAATGATATATGAAGCTGCTGATATATCTGATTGTACCAGATTTGGCGAAAATTTTCAGAATTTTGCAACCGAACAGATTGGGATAGGAAGGTTCGAATAGCTGCAAAGACAGTGTAAACTGTATATTCTGCTCGTTTAAAGTAAGCGTGTAAGAGCAAGATATAAGAAGAAGGATAAACTGTATATTATCGTTTCAAGTGAGCGTGTAAGAGCAACATATAAGAAGAAGGATACGTTTTTGACTTTAGGTGAGAATCAGCAGTTCCGGTAGGAGCGTTCAAAGTGGGGAGAAGTCATGCTTTTCTCACACATTCGTCTTTTCCCTATGATTCAGTCGGAATACGCATTTTCGCAACCCGTTGCTACTGGCAAGTCGACCAGATTACCCACATTGAATCTCCTAGTTTCAATTTCATAAGCAGCAATTACCACAAGCTCAATCCAGCCCCCTATCAGAAATACCACACGCTAAACATAAAATACGCTCCACCACCATGATGAACAGCTTCTGCATACCTACACACCCCTCACTTCTCATCCACATCTCATTTTTTCTCTTTTCCTTTTGCTTAGGCCTTTACCTAGCATCATCTTTTTACAATGTCGCATGTCGCAGCCAGCCATGTCGTTTTCTACTTTTATCCAAACAACACCACATGTCTGACCACGAGAAGAACCTGGTGGCGCCAGAGGACAGCAGTAACGCATCCTCAAACGGGGCACCAGTGTTGGAGAGAACCAGCGAAGATGCCCAATTGGGCAGCATCCCAGCTTTGAGCGTCACAGACGAAAATGATAGCGGAGCCGCTGAGGGCGGCAACCATCTCAAAGAGAGGTTGTTGAGTCCTGATGCGTTTGAAATCAATGGAAACGCCATGGATATCGACCGCAACCAAGAGAATTCAACCCACCCAGACCAAGAGAATATCAACGAAGGCAAGTTGATCCATATCAGCGAGGATCAGGAAAACACACTCCATGAGATCTTGTCATCAATTCCCGCTCAATACAACCCAGGGTATGGGGGATTAGAGGCCACACAAGCTACAATTCAACCAGAGATACAATCAAATCCAGAGTTGCATCCAAATCCAGAGTTGCAATCAATTCATCCAGAGTCGCAGTCACATCAGTCAGACTCATCCGCTCAGTCGAATCAGCCGTCAACTCAGCCAACAGAATCAACAATTCAGCCCACATCAGTACAACCTCCTCCAGAGGCACAACCACCTCAGACAGATGACATCTCCCATCTCTCTGCTATGCTGCCAGAAATCCACAAACCACACACCCCATTTGCTACACCACTGAAGTCGCTTCCACCATTGAAGGATATCGAGAGACTTTCCACACCTCGCGTTTTTGCCGTCGCAAAAGACCGAGAAGAGACCGAGGTGCGCAGCCCATCGTTTGGAACGTCCGAGGAGATCGCAGCCGCCTCGGGGTACCTTGAGGTGTCCATCGAGTCTTTAGCTAACGTTGATGCCGACGTCATCAGAGCCATTGCTAGAAAGTCGTCCAAACATCTGCAAGCATTGACAGAGATGAACTTTCTCAGTGCCAAGTCGGAGCAGATTGAGCTGCGTTCTACGAGGCAGATAGACGAGTTGCGCACCAAGCTCACTGGAGTCAACCAAAACAACAATAAGCTCCAGGAAGAGGTTGACACATTGCGCATCACAGAGAAACTAGTACTGGAGCTCAAGAATACGAACACTGCATTGTCGTCGCAGGTGGAGGTGTTGACCACAGCGAAAGAGCGTCTTGCGACAGAGTTGAGTAGTATAAGCGAGACACGCGATCTGGACGTGGTGACACTCACAACACAGGTGCTGGAGCTCACTCTGGAGAACATCGAACAGGCACAGCGTATCAACGAGCTCACGCGTGAACTGAACAACGTGGGACTGGAGCTTTTCAGTGTGAAGTTGGATCTTGCAAAGCAAAACAACACGGTGACATACCTCAAGGGACAGAAAGACTGGTACGAGAGCGAGCTCGGGAAGGTCCAGGGCAGATACACCGATCTCCTTAAAAAGCACGAGACTCAGTACTTGACCATGTCCACTGAAACTGCACAGCTTGCAGCGCAAGTTGAGGGGCTTCGCACACAGCTAGAGTTACTGCGTGAGCACAACAAACAGATTGAGGTGGAGTTGACTACGCTGGTGACCAGTGCTAAGACAAGTGCAGCTAGCTCTCGCCGGGAAGTTGTTGAACTTGTGCGTGAGATGGACAACCAGCGCGGATTGCTTGAACTTACGCAGAAACAGGTTGAACAGCGCAATACGCGTGTTGCACAACTTGAGGGGTACACGAAGGAGGTACGCGAGCAATTGTCACGTGCTGTGACTGATCTGGAGGGCGACAAAGAGCGCATTATCGAACTCGAGGAGAAGCTTTCACGTGCCGAGGAGGCATTTGGAGATTCTGGCGACGTGAATGTGAATCTCCCGCAGTTGCACGCGGAATTCCACCACATCAAGAAGCAGCTTGAGGTAGAAAGGCGCCAGAAGGAGGTTCTTTCCACGCAGTTGGCGCAGTTTGTGGCTGAGCTTGATGCAAAGAAGCCTGCATTGGCGAGCTACCGTGACCAGCTTGCTGAATACGAGCAGCGTGTGCAGACGCTTGTGCGAAAGGTCGAGGAGCGTGGTGCCGAGAAGAGTGTTGTGGAACGTGAGCTCCAACACACGCGAACTCACACGATAGCTACCGAGAACGAGCTTGTGCTGATGAAGCAGTTGCTCCGTGATTTGGGGCGCCAGTTGTGCTATTTCTTAGTGCATGCGCATGTGAGAGACAACGACGAGGACCCGCTCACTGTTCTGGAGAAGCGTGCGATTGAGAGTATTTTGAACCGTACGGGTAATGATGGGGTGGAGGAGTCAGACGCCGATAAGCTTGTATCGGAGCGGATGCTTGAGTTCAAGAGTGTGATTGAGTTGCGGGTACGCAACGAAGAGTTGCTTAGGGGTGTGAGGTTGCTCACGAGAAAGATGGAGGAGAGGGAGGACGAGGAGAGTGCTGCTGTGGAGGAGGCCAAGGAGGCGATCTTGGCGTTACAGGGGGAGATTGAGGAGTTGGAGGAGCGGTTAGTGGTTGTGAAGAGTGAGAGGGACTTGTTGAGGGAGAGAAGCAAGGAGGATAAGGAGAAGAGAAGAGATAGTGTTAAGAGAGTGGAGATTACTGAGAAGAAAGTTGAACCCCTTGTGCAGAATGAACCGACTATTCCTGATACATCCCTTCTTGACCTCAAGGTGAACACTTTAGAGAGGACTCTTGCTGACTTACGTGCAGAGCTTTCTCTGGTGTCGAACAATCTCAAGTTCTGGAAGGAGCAAGCGGCCAAACAGGAGCAGATGCTTGTTTCGAAGCTGGAGGCGTTGCGCAACGTCGAGGCTGAGTTGTCTGCGGCATCACTTCAGAGCCACCGTCTTGAGCAGGTCAAAGAGCTCGCAGAGAGCACGCTCAGTCTGCAGAAGGCTGAAGCTGTGCAGTTGCGTGCTGATAAGGCACAGTTGAATGCATTTGTGGAGAGTTTGCAGTCGTTGTTGCGTGACCGCGATGCTGCCGCGCAGCAGGTATCGCAGCGGTTGGACACGTCGATTGCACAGTACCACGAGTTGCACGGTCGTTTGACGGAGAAGGACGAAATGATTGGAAGGATGTTGAGGGATAACGAGCGGAGAAAGGAGATGAAGATTGATGACAAGGAGGAGGAGAGGACAGAGGTGAATGGTGAGGTGAATGGGGAGGAGGTGATTAATAAAGAACCCCAAGAATCTCAACTTTCCTCTGATACCCTTGGACAAATGGCTGAGCTTGCGAGAGCCAATGAGGACGCGCTTGCTGCCACTACTGCGAAGTTTGAGAGCTATAAAGCTGATCTTGAGTCGCGGACTGCTGTGTTATCGTCTGAGCGCGACCGTTTGCAGGGTGTTGTGCTGGGAATGGAGACGCAGTTGCGCCAAACACAGCAGGAACTCGAGGCTACACGTGCTGAGGTGAATACATCGACGAGTGAGATGAAGGCCGACTATGAGCGCAGGTTGCAGTCTGTGAGTGCCGATTTGAACGCGCAGATTCAATTGGCGAGCGACCACCAGAGCAAGTACCAGCTGGAGTTGCAGCGCAACCACGAGCTTGCACAGCGTGTCACGGACTTGCGCGACAGCGAGGAAAAGCTCCGCAATGAGATCCAGCGCATGACTCGTGAGGTGAACAAGCTTGTTGCGTCTGAGGAGCGCACGTTCCTTGAGCAAAGCTCATTGGAAGACGGATTGAGGAGTTTGCGCATGCTGAACGACGAGTTGAAGGCACAGAATGCGATGTTGGCGGGCCAGATTGAGGCTGGTGGACGTGGTGACGACGAGATGGCGCAGGTGGTTGGATTCTTGAGAAAGGAGAAGGAGGCAGTGGAGGAGGAGTTGAGAAGGGAGAAGGAGAAGTCGAAAGACGTGAAATTGACTGAAGCGAGGGCTGGATTCAGAAGCGATGCTCCTGTTTCGCTTGAGTTTGAGAGACACACATCGTCGTCTCTTGAGCTCAATATTCTCCGTGAAAGCAACAGCACATTGCGTAGGGAGACCGAGGAATACCGCGCACAGGCCGAGGAGGTGAGTGCACGTGCAAGCGAGACACTGGCGGATCTTGAGGCACTTAAGAGCGAGTACAATGCGTTGAGGACTGAGCTTGAGGTTGCACAGCAGCGTGTTCGTCTTGTTGAGGAGAGCAATAGGCGGATGTCACCTGGAGCAACGGACGACAATGCGATGACGGTGATGCGCGAGAAGTACAACGATCTCCGTACCAAAGCTAACAGCAAGCTTGCGCTGCAGAACGAGACGATTGTACGGTTGCGCGAGTCTGTGGATGCGTTGACGGGGGAGATGGAGAAGATCAAGAAGGAGCACGAGAAGAAAACGAAGGAGAGCGGGAAGTATGTGAATGCGTTGACGCAGGAGAAGAACCAGTTGGTGGTGCAGTTGGCTCAGTTGAGGGCGGAGAACAAGGAAAAGGGTAAGGATGAGAATAATAAGGAGATCGAGGAGAAGATGAAGGAGGTTGAGGATAAGAGTAGGGAGGTTGAGGAGAAAATCAATGAGGTGGAAGAGAAGAGAAAGGAGGTGCAGGAGAAGAGCAAGGTGGTCGAGGAAAAGATCAAGGAGGTGGAAGAGAAGGAGAAGGCGTTTGAGGAGAAACAAAAATCAGTCGATGGACAAAAGGATTCTCAGAAGGATACTGAGAATATTCTGCGTATGAAGGCAAGGATTGCTGAGTTGGAGAAGCAGATCAAGGATGCTGGTAATGACGGTGTTTTGGAAAAGTTGAAAGCGTGCGAGAAAGAGATTGCTGAATTAAAAGCCAAGCTTGTTGCTAGTGAAAAAGAGGTTGGTACGTTGAAAGAAAAGATGAGTGGATCTGATCAACGGGCAGAGGACTTGGCGCAGCGATTGAGTGCGTCGGAGAAGGATGTGGGGCAGAAAATAGAAGCCGAGGGTGCCTCTGTGAAGGCGCGCGTTGAGAAATTGTATGAAATGAAGATGAAGATGTTGAACAAGAAGGTTGAGCGTTTGGAAAAGGCAAAGAACGAAGCTCCGCAGGCTCAGGCTGCGCCGTTACCCGCAGGTACCATGGGTTTTGGATCGAATGGGCTTGGAGAGTCGCCACAACCCTCGAGTCTTCTTGGAACGCGCGGAAATTCACCGGAAGGGCAAAAACGCCAGTTTGGGGAGGGCAGCGAGTCCGCGGCGAAGAAGCAAAAGGAGTAGCTCGGAAGTAAAAGTGTATTGATAATAGAAGAAGTATTTGAATGATTCAGGGGAAGTGTAGATGGATTGTAGTAGATTTTGGTAAAACGGGATTTGGATTGAGTAGTTGGTGGGGAATGTGTATTGTGAAGAAATAATGTGAAGCAATAAATGAATGTGTATAATGAAATGAACGTGATCTGGAAACTAAATGAAGTTTATTTGAAAAACGAAATGAAAGTGTAATTTGAAGAAAGTAAAAATAGTTTGAGATTGTACTTTGATAAATGAACCAGAAAAGGAACAGTGGAAGATTTGACAGACATAAAAATTTCAGTTCACGTTCGCTTTGTACGTCCAAGAAGTATCGATCCTTCACTCAGGTTCACAAAGCCTCGATCTTCCTCTCACTCGTTTCCACCTTCTTCGCAAAAGAAATCGTCTTCTCCTCGAAGTTGGCTGAAACATAAACATGCTGGAAGCCTCTCAATCCCACGACAATAGGTTCGTTGTCAGGGGAGTCGGTAACGTCCACATAACAGCCACCAGCATTATTGATGATATCCTTGAAAAAAATCTCAATCAGACCATTTTCGGCGTGAAGTTCAAAAGAGAGATCGTCGGGACCAGTGCAGTGGTCTGGAGTACTTTTGTCTGCCCAAAGCTGTCTAATTTCGTCTGCCCACTTTTTTGGAAAGGCAAAAGCCGCTGGCCAGCCAGAATCGACGACAATTTTGGAGTTGTAGTCGTAAGAATTAGTCCCAATTCTCACCTGCTTACCGGTGAATCCAAATCCGTCGATTTTGTTGGTGTGCAACTCACCCGTGTACTTGGCGTGATCGATTCCACCGAACAAGATCTCACCTTCGAAGTTGTTACCCTCGTAGATCGAAATGACCTTGGTCTTGATTAGACCTTCCTCCTTAAAGTTGGCGATGACGTTAGGTCCAGCATCCTGTTCATCGGACGCCAAGCCCCAGATCGGGAAGTCGATGTTGGTACGGTTGGCAACGCCAAAGTTGGCATTCTTAACCGTGAGACCGTTTGAAAAGGTTATGGTGTCGTTGTAGAAGTCAACTTGCCCGATATCTCTCTTTGCAAGGTAAGAGACCTGCTGTGACTTGTGGAGATTGACAGAGGTGGTGGACTTAGCTGGGTCGTAGGTTCCAAAACGCGCGACCAGTTCTGGAGCGGTTGGAAGAGGAACCCACAAGTCATAGCTTCCAGTATCGAGACAGACGTTAACTGGGGACTTATTGGAACCAAACTCGATGAGCGCGATCAACGGGTAGTGACCACTGCTGTAGTGGAAGAAATCTGGACCAATACCGAACGGAATGGCAACAACTCCCTCTGGAGTTGCAGCGGGAGCAGCAAGAGAGCCAACAAAAAATGTGGCGATGGCAATAAGAGAGAGCATTGCAGAGGCGAGTGAGAGGAGAATAGCGTGCTTTTGTACTGTTCTATGCTTGTATTCTCTGTATTTGGTGAATGCGTTCACAAAATTTGCTGTAGGGCGGTTTTTTTGTCGGGTGGCTGCAAGAGTGTCAATTAGGGCTAAATTTAGAATACAACAAAAAAACAGCGCTCCAAGTGACACTGAGTTTGGAAGATGAATGAGAACGATTAATAGACGCCGAGACGGTAGAATGAAGAGAATTCAGAAAGAAACTGAACATAATATGTACAGTTATAAAAGGGGTTGTGAACATAGAAGGGGTGTTGTATCACAAAGATAATTGTTTACCCCAAACAAGCCATGTGGAGGTGGTGCGCCATTCGCACGGCATTCTCGGGGCATGAGGGAACATTCTACAAGCATGAAAGAAGACTTTTACGACTTTTACAGACACAGCCTTCATGAGGGAAATTTAATAGCACAGTCATGAAGGAACATTCAACATGGATTCGAGAATATACTGTTCTCCCTCTTGGTCACGTTAACAAGTCTGATGGCAGGAAATGAGCAAGGGCAATTTTATAACCGAGTTGCAGCATGGCATCTTCTACAGGCACAGCATATTTCAATCCTTGTAAGCGCTCTGTGCTATTTATTTTTACCCAATTCTTCTCCTAGTCAGCTTCCTATTTCCTTCTACCCAGTACTTACCTAGTCTGCTACTCATTTTTGTGCTCCCACTCACAACCACTACTCACTCTTAATATCTTCGCTTCAATTACACTATTTACGTAGAGTACCTAAAGTAAGGGTTCTCCTTATCCGTCAAATCGGCAAACTCGATGTTCTCAATCAAGTCAAACTCCGAGGTGTCCATCGGCGAAGAATCTCTCCGTTTGTTGGAGAAAGAGTACAGGAAATACAACCCCACCAACGTGGTCATGGAAACACAGGTGAATGCCACCATGCAGATGACGGCGGTGTTGTAGTTTGGCGCCTCGCTGGCCAAGAAGGTCTGCGGTCCAATCAAGTTACCCACACAGTAGGCAATCAAGAGCATAGCGTTGACGGTGGTCTTCTTGGTGTGGCCCGCGACGTTCGAGGAAACCAAAGACAACGTGCAGATCATACCCAACGGCGCAACAAACCAAAGCGCAAAACCAGCGTACTGCTTCAGGTTACCCTCACAGAAGGCAAGCATACACGTTCCGACGATCGCAATTGCGGTTGCAAGAGTGGCCATGGGCAAACGCGTGCCCATACGCTGCGCAATGTACGCCATAAGCGGACAACCAATGGCTTCCACCGCACCTGGAGGCATCTGGAAAAGCAAGGACTTGGTCACCGAGTAGCCAAACTTCTCGTTGAGCAAGATCCCACTGAAGTTGGTGACACCGCCATTTGGAATGTTCAGGGTAACGGCGAACAAGACCAACAACCACGAGTTGATATCGAGGAATGCCTCCTTGAACTGGTACCACTTGAAGTGCTTGTTACCGAAACCCTGCTGGTTCGAACGGATACGCGCCACAACACCGATCTTGTCCTCCTCGGTCAAAAACCAGGCGGTGGCTGGGGTGTTCGGCATGTGGAAGAAAATGCCGATACCGAGTGCAACAGTCAAAACACCCGTGATGATGAAGACCAAACGCCACGAATCAATCGTGTGCGACTCGGTGTGCTTGGCCAAACCGTAGGCAATACTAGAACCCACAATGGTACCGATACCGTTGGACGAGAACCACAAAGAGGTTCTGAAGAAAACCTCTTCCTTCTTGTAGTACTGACCGGTGATGATGACAAAGGCAGGAGTGATGGAGGACTCCAACATGCCCAATATGGTTCTCAACGCGACGAAACCCGCGTAGTTGGGTGTGGCATGCAACGCCAAAACGACACCCCAAAGCATCACAAAACAGGAAACGGTGGTTGCAACAGGAAAACGCTGCAAAATTCTGACAGCAGGAAACTCAAAGAAAAGATAGCCCAAGTAGAACGCGGAGCCGGTCCACGAGTACATGTCGCCCTTCATGTGTAACTCCGTGCGCAAACCCAAAATGGAAGCGTACGAGTTGGACAATTTGTCCATGAACTGGAAGCAGTAGAGAAGACACATGAGCGGCATTAGGTACCTGTCGATTTTCCAGAGCAAAGCCCTGTCTTTTGCCGGGTCGACGTCCTCCACGTCGTGGTTTATGACAAACCTCATCGCCTCGTCCGCATCACCGGTGATGTTGACGACTTTGCCCGTTACCGGCGACATGATCTGGGTGATCGTGTTTTTGTTTTCGAGGTCGGCCTCGGTGATGGTTATCAGCAACTCATTATCCTTCTTAATACTCATCTTGCCCTCTGAATCTGGCTACATTGTGGGTATATATACTCTCATTGACAATGCTCTGAACTGAAAAGTTCGGCCCGTCATATTTTCCCCGATAAGATGGCCAGGGCTTGTAACCACTTACTCCGCAATCGTGCAGAGAACTAATGTGGAGTAGGGAACCAGAATGAGCGGAAACAGAGAAGGGAGTGGGGTACGAAGCTTAGCTACAGGCTGTACGATCTCGGAGATCCCGTTGTTGATGACTGTGGTACACTCGATTGGCTTGTGTTTGTGTAATCCTGCAGATGAGCTTATCGAGATATACCAAAACGAGCAGGTTGATTTCGTAATAAAGTTGAACGAGTCAAACCAGGTTGTTACATTCATGACGTGATTTGAATTCTTGGCACGTCAAGGAAGTTAGGACGATGATATGAGAGCAAGACGGTTCTTGCAAGCGGTGAGGCCTTAGGACCGCAAGCCTTTGGAGCATCGCACCAAGTCGTCTGAAGCGTGAACGCTGTAAGGGTGAGTTCTGTCGCTAGCAGAAATGCTGATCCGCCAACGGCCATTGCTATGATTGACCGAAAAAAGAAACGACATGCTTTGCGCACGGAAATCGCGCCCCATGATAAGTCGAATAGGGCAAAAAAAAGAGCAGGGAAACGAACGAACAGTACGATTTGGTCTGATAAGAAAGTTTTAGGACGAGAAAAGAAACCTGGAACTCGGAAAAATCAAACCTTACTGGAGTTTTCTTGCACTGTGCTTAGTGGGTTTTGGATGGGCCGATTCGTTTCAAGAAATTCAAAGTTGGCCCGAACGATTCTTGAATTACAGCCTGATAAGATAAGAAAATCTGCAGGATGTGTTTGATATCAGATCGGTTGAAATCGTATCTAGAATCTATTCAACGATGGTTGAGATTTTTTCAAGCATATTCCGTTCAACGGTCGGAAACGCAACCGTTTTTAGAGCACGGTGATTATGATTTCAGGTACCTTTGTGGGGGTGAAAAGATATGAGTACGGAATGTTGTTCTTTTATAGGTAAGTGAGTGAAAAGATATAAGGAATGGTTGTTCCTTTATAAGTGAGTGAAAAAATATATGGAATGGTTTTCTTTTATAAGAAGTGGGTGAAAGATATTAGGAATGCTTGTTCCTTTATAAGTGAGTGAAAAGATATATGGCATGGTTTTCTTTTATAAGATGTGGGTGAAAAGATATAAGGACTGTTTGTTCTTTTATAAGTAAGTGAAAAGATATTAGGAATGCTTGTTCTTTTATAAGCAAATGAGTGAAAAGATGTGGTTGTTCAATTAAGTATTTACTCACCATCTACAGACACTTATCACACTCGCGCATTTCTATTACCATTATTATTAATCTATTAATCCGCTTTAATACTAGCCCTCTCATTCTCAATCCTCGAAGCCCCCTCAGGGTCCGCGGCGGAGTTGTACAACACAATTCCGTTCTCTCTCGCATTCTTCCTCTCTTCTTTCTTGTAGAACCACAACACCACAAAGGTCCACACAACAAGCGCAAACGCCGACGAGGCTGTGAACAGGAAACCCTTGAGGAAACGTGGCGCCTCGACGGTTCGCCACACCAACACGGAAATCCACGCGGTCGACTGCTGAGCCAACATGTTCATAGAAACAAGAACAACCTGCCTCTCTCTGATATCCTTTCTGCAGATATCACCCTGCCACGAGTAGAGAACAGGAGCCATCGCCCACCCAAAGTATTGCAAACAGAACGCGAACCACTTGGCACGCTCTGGTACGTGCCACACGGCAAGGATCACGTTTCCGAGAATGTTGAATGCTTGCGAGAACACAATTGCGGCCCATCTGGAATTGAAGAAATCCGCAATCAGACAGGTGAGCACAAGCCAGAGCAAACCCAAACCCGGGGTGAGTGCGGTGTAGTCTTGAAGCTGACCGAGACCGAAACGAGGTGTTCCGTCCTCTTTGGTCAAAGACTTCAACCAAAGTGCATACGAACCAGACGTACCAGAAGAGTTGTTCCAGCAGAAAATGTTCCAGAGCGAAAGAACATAAATGTGCCAAGAGGAAAAGATGGACTTCCAAATGTCAAGGTTGAAGAAATACTTCACCTCGTTCTCACGAGGCTTGGCAGACTTCTGGTCCGCTCTCATACGCCTTCTGGCAATGCGGATGTCGTCGTCGGTCAAGAAACACGAGTAGCAGTCCTCAGGGGTACCTGGGATCATGTAGAAACCAATGAGTCCAACAATAACAGATATGATACCGTCCATGATGAAAATCCACTGCCATGCAGCATGTCCTCCCACACCAGCCATCTGTCTCTCAATAGCACCCGAGAGCAAACCAGACGTGAGGATTCCCAAGAACTGGCCCAAGTAGTAGAAACCAGCTCTGCGCGAGACCTCTCCGGTGGACGACTTGAACCACGAGGCGAAAAGCGCGTGATAGGCGAGATATGACGGAGCTTCAAAGGCACCGATGAAGAAACGAATAACCTTCAACTGTCCCACAGAGGTGACACGGAAAAGCGCAACAGTGAGAATCGACCAGCAGAGGTCCAAAGACGGCAAGACGTAGTTCAATGGGTATGCGTACAAAATGTACATGAACGGAATCTGGAACACGATGTTACCGATGGAAAACATGACCTGTGTGTTGACAAGATCGTTCCCCTTCATTCCAATGTCCTCCTTGAGACCTCCAATGTAGGCATTGGTCAAGTTGGTCTGGTCGAGGTACTTGACCCAGTACGCCATAAGCGAGTACAAGGTCAACAAGAGATCAATCTTCAAGATGACCCTGCGCTCCTCAGCGGTGTCGTCGTCGTGGAACCAGTGGTACCACTTTCTCTTTTCTTTGACGTCGGACTTCACACGGTACTCGTACTCGTCAAAGAACTTGTACCACTTTCTGTCCTTCTCGTCACGGTACTCTAAGACCCCCGACGAGGTAACCAGAAGTTCATCCTTCTCTTCAGTCTTTTCTTCTACCTCGACAGACTTCTCGTCGGACTTGATGCTGGCCTCGGCAGGCTCGACGTACCCTTCGCGCTCCTCAGGAAGAACTCTTCTCTGGGGCAAGAACCCCCACTTCAAGTGCTTGGTGAATAAAACCATCTGTGGATATTCATCGAGGGAAATATCGGGGTTTTATAATCCCCGTTGTGGCTCAAAATACTTCTGCCAGGCGTTTTCCTCCACAAGAAATTTGCAGCAATTAAACGGGGGTGTGAAGGGTCCCTGCATAACGCACCACGAAACGTTATCTCTCCTCAAGGAAGACGCCGAGATGTAGAGCCACATAAGACCGTTTCAGCCTTTAGCTAGCTGTATTCTGCTACGGGACGAGATGGGCCGCTGGAAAATGCTCTTTTGGGAGTCATACCTCATTACTTCATATCACGTGCACCGCTTACGAGAAGTGCGTCGGGCATATCCGCGATGTCATACCGGCAAGTGTGGCGTCAAGCCGGGCGATAGGTCCGAGCTTGACGGTGCCTAATGTTAGGGTGCGTGGGAACAATGGTAAGCCTCAGAAACGTCTAGCTAATGAAGTTAAAGTGTTCAACAACCGCACGGCAATATAACAGCCAAGACTTCGTCGAAGTGTTATCGTGCGTTCGTAGTGACACAAATAGGTAGAGCCACTGTGCAAGATTTGGAGGCTATTGTCTCATCAGGATGGGGGATCGCAGCCACCTCCGTATCGGTTATCAACGAGTAACGATGAGATGCGAGATGGGACTATCGGTATTTCTACCGAGCTCAAGGGATTTTTTCTACGACAACACCGAACTACAGGGATTTTTTTCTACCAGTCTACATGAACACTGGACTAGACGGACTTGTACTTCCACTAGACCAGAACGAGTCCACATGAACACCATGACCAAGAAACTTTAAAACATGAGACTACAATTATTGCAAGTTTGATTGGAAACACTTGCAATTATGGGAAATTGACCAAGAAACCTGAAAACACTTACAATTATGGGGAGTTGACCAGGAAACGTTGAAACACTTACAATTATTCCAAGTTGACCAAGAAACGTTAAAACATGAGACTACGATTATTGAAAGTTGACCAAGAAACGTTAAAACATGAGACTACAATATTGCATGTTGACCAAGAAACGTCAAAACATGAGACTACAAAGATTGCAAGTTGACCAAGAATCGTTAGAACATGAGACTACAAGTATTGCAAGTTGACCAAGAAACGTTAGAACATGAGACTACAATTTTTGCAAGTTGAACAAGAAACGTTAAAACACTTACTTTTATTGCAAGTTTGAGATCCACGAGATGTAATTGCGTTTCTAAATCGTCTTCGCCTTCACATCAAGAATTTGCTGCACTGAATCAACGATAGTCTGCTCAGGAGTGTACCTCTCAAAACCAAGCAACTCACGACTCTTCTTGTCGTTGACAGAGTAGCAAACTTCCTGACCACCAGCAGCATCGCCCTTCAAGAAACCCTCGTTAGGGAAGCACTTGTTCATCGTGGCCAAGATTCTGTGTGCGTTGGAGTTAGCAGTGCTCAAAAGAACCCTCTGACCCTCCAAGCCAGCCTTTTCAAATGCCACCAAGTGCGCGCGGGCTACATCTCTCACGTCGACGATGGTGTACTGGTCCATGATTGGAATCTCGTCGCCCTCCTTCAATTTGAGAAGCTTGCTCAAGTACTCAGCAGAGCCACTCAAATCTGGCGATGCGTTGCTGTCGTAGGCCTGGGGACCAAGGATCACAACTGGGTGGATGGTAGTCACAGCGTACAGCGGCTTGTTCGCCTTGACGTAGTCCTGCAAAGCCTTTTCAGCCAAGGTCTTCGAAAGCGAATAGGCCATGATTGGGTGGCCCAATCCGTTCTCGCGTGTGGTTGGGTTGACCGAGGTTTCGTCAATGGTCTCTGCGCTGCCACTGAAAAAGTTGTACATGGAAGCGATCGAAGAGGTGACGACCAAGTTCTTCACGTTCTTGCCGTACTTTGTGATCGAGTCCAAAACGTCGACGGTACTGGCGATAGCTCCGTTGACCATGACCTCCTCCAACTGTTCCAAAGGAAGACTGATGTCAAGAGGAGAAGCAGCGTGGATGACAACGTCAAACGGGTACTTGGTGAACACTTCATTAAATGCTCCCACAGCAGCGATGTTGGCAACGATAGCGTACTCGAAATTGCTGGAGTTGAAGTCTTTGGCGACAGCTTCACCTTTGGCAGCAGATCTGACAGTACCGACCACTTTGTAGTCTTTTTGCAACAACTGCTTGATGATGTGTTGTGCGAGATAGCCAGTAGCACCGGAAACGAGGATTGTCTTTGACATGATTGAATGATACTGAGGAAACCAGCCAATTCTACGCACTTTATAGTGTTCTTTCCATCATCAGCCTCAACAGTTCCTGGTATTTGTGTCTTCGGAACAGGTTTGGAAAACTGATCCGTTCCGTGATTGTGGGCAAACGGCTGCGAATCGGATTTAAACTAGATGCGGACAAGCGTTAGAAAACATTCTGCGGGCTTCTGGGGATGTCCCAAGAATGAGGCAACGTGTCCGCGAGCTTCTGGAGAAGTCGAAAGAATATGGTAACGTGTCCGCCCGAGGGTGGTTATTTTATATTGGAGTGGTGGTGGGTAAAAGCTAGGGAGTTGAAGCAGTTTGGATGCGATAAGTTGGAAGACGAGCTAGAACGTTTTTGACGAGATCGTCTTGATAACGAAAACTGCAGATGTAAGTGGTATATGCGGCGCAGGAAATTATCGCCGATTGGCCACATGAGGCTATATCAGATAAACGTTAAAATGCACGGCTCGAATAATGGTTTGATTATTGAACGAACAGCCTTATCTATGGAAACAGGTATACTAGTTCTGAACGTTAAACAGATATGAATGCTCTACTAGTTAGCTCTTTGGAACGATAAACAGACATGAAGAACTGGCCAGCTCTTGGATCTCAAATATAAAGAATTAGTAAGCATTCTGAAATTGTATGCGGGTAATTCTCAAAAGGCCAACAAGATCTTCATCGGGGCTTAGCAGACTATTTCTTAATTTACGGCGTCAACAATTGTGTGCAGTCTTCCCCAAAAATGAATAGTTGGAGAATTAAAGTGGACCGTAAACAAGGCAGTCTAGATGGTTTTCATAAACTTTAGAACACTAGGTGTACCAAAGGGGGATGTTTATTCTAGGCTTATGTCTAGGAAACGATGCCTATGGACTGAACAGACATGACCTTGCGCCATCACCTGTTGCCATGTACAGTCGTACAGCACCAAATTGCTCTCAAGAACGGAACTTCATCGCAATGATCAGAAGGAGTCCCTCTCAAGCTGTTAACCTTCAAGGCACTCTTATGACGATCGATTGAGTGAACTTGCGAAATCTAAGTGAGCTTAGAAAATCTACTCCAATCAAGCACACTGCGCTTTTCTCAAAGCACCTGATCTACGCCGTCACCCTAAGAATTTGGTGCACTGCATCAATCACAGTCTGCTCAGGTTTGTACATCTCAAACCCAAGTAACTCACGACTCTTCTTATCGTTGACATTGTAACTTGCGGTGTTGGCAGCCGCAGGGTCACCCTTCACAAAGCCCTCCTCAGGAAAGTTTTCGTTGATGATGTTCAAGAGATACTGCGAGTTGAAGCCCTGCGTGTGCACAATCAACCTCTGACTCGCCATCTCAGGTTTCTCGAGCGCTACCAAGTGTGCACGTGCCACGTCTCTAACATCGACGAGGCTGTTGACATCCTGTGGGATTGCATCTCCCTCCTTCAACTTGAGGAGCTTGCTGAGGTACTCGGCCGTTCCGCTCATATCTGGTGATGCATTGCTGTCGTAGGCCTGTGGACCAAGGATCAAGACAGGGTGGATGGTTGTCACTGCATACAGTGGCTTGGAGGTCTTTACAGCGTCCCAAACGGCTTTTTCCGCCAAGGTCTTCGAAAGACAGTATGCGGCGAAGACGTTGGTCAAACCGGTTTCGCGTGTGCACGAGTTTACGGACGTTTCGTCGATGAGCTCGGTGCTGCCGCTCATAATATCGTGCATCGAAACAAGTGAGGAAGTGACGACCAAGTTCTTCACGTTCATGCCGTACTTCGAGGTCAGATCCAAGACGTTGACAGTGCTTACAACAGCTCCGTTGACGATGAGCTCCTCCAACTTTTCAACGGGGAGAGAGAAGTCAACGGCAGGGGTGGCAGTGTGGATGACTGCGTCAAAATCGTACTTTGTGAAGACGCCGTCAAATGCCCCAGCAGCACCAATGTCGGCAACAATGGCGTATGCGAAATTGTCACTGTTGACGTCCTTGGCAAGAGACTCTCCTTTAGCAGCAGACCTGACGGTACCGACGACCTTGTAGCCTTGTTCAATCAGTTGCTTGATGACGTGCTGTGCGAGGAAGCCAGTAGCTCCAGAAACAAGGATGGTTTTAGACATTGTGAGGTGCAAAGTTCTTTTTGATATGTGGTACTAGAAGTAGTTCTTTATGACGAGTAGCACTAGCAGCGACAGTTCCTTTTTATAGTTTTTAGAAGCGGAATGCTGCTCATTTATTGGGTGTGATCGCGTTTCTGCAATGATGATTAACGGTTGCAAATATTTTTTTTGTGGTGCGAAGAAACTTGAAGCGGATCAAGGAAGAGTGGTGCGGTCTATGCGCGGTGTCTCGGGTGATGCTAGGCCATTGTACACGATTATTTGGAAGGCGGAAATTACTAGGATGCCCAAGAATCTGGAATTGAGGGCCGTGGAGAGCCAGGTGCTACTCGCGAACAATAGTTCTTGAAACATCACAAAGAGTATTACCAGCCACAAGGATTCTGTCGAGAACCCACTGGTCGCCTTTGGCAATTCCCGAATCCCGAAACGTTGTGCAAAACGATAGCGGAAGTCCATTTGCAGGAACCAAGCTTTGAATTTCCGAAATCTTTGTGTCAACGGATTTAACTTGAGATAATCCGAAGCAGAGAAGCCATGGGATAACCCGAGTAGTTGGAAGCTACGTAAAAGGGGGAATGTAGACATGTGATGTCTGAGGGAACTACGTTACATGTATTAGTCTGACCTCCTTCGAGGCACATGCAGTTTTTGGTCATACTTTTTGAATGTGAATGCCAAGCTCAGAGAAGCACATCAACAAGACGGGAATCAAAGGCATCGTAACTGTTAGTAACTGGTCCCCTGGACCTTGAAGACAAATGTGAATTGCCTCGGATAATTGAACAGTTCTCCTTAATGACCGATCCCTTATTTTGCAGTCTATTTTGGAATTCTTTGCAGCCACAGTTTCAAATGTAACGTTACATACGAACTCGGATTTTCAATTCACTTGTTAATGCTCCTTATTGTTTGCAGGAGCCTGTTCAAGTATTAAGGGTTTATCACGACATTGAATTGAAATGTAGATGTATCAGACGGATCGACGGCTTATACCCAAATTAAGGCATTGGTGGCTGTTCAGCATCAATTATTTTCCGCTACATTCTAAACTATCCATGACAACTCCGCCAAATAAACTATTCATGACAATTCCGCTACATTATAAACTACTCATGATAACTCCGCCAAATAAACTATTCATGACAACTCCGCTACATTATAAACTACTCATGATAACTCCGCTACATTATAAACTACTCATCACAACCCGCTACATTCTAAACTATTCCTTCAAGATACGATACTATAACTGCTCTTCTATTTCTCACAACTCCCTACAATCTACTCTCATAGAACCAGTACGCATCCATATACTCTACTTCCTCGAGTCCACGATCTGCTGGATTGTATCCCCAACAGTCTTGTCGATCTCATAATACTCAAACCCAAGAAGCTTGCGACTCTCGGAATCGTTAATCTCAGTAAGCCCCTCAGGCTTTACATCCTCCGGATCTCCCTTGACGAAGCCCTCGCCCGGAAACTGCTCATTTGTGATGTTCAAAAGGTGTTGGACTTTCACTGGAGAGTGCGTGAGAATCAACCTCTTACTCTCCAAACCCTTTTGAGTGAGCGGCGCCAAATGCGCACGCGCAACATCCCTCACATCAATCACATTCCAGCTGTCGTTCGAGAAAGATTCGCCCTCCTTCAACACAGTGAGCTTGTTCAACACTTCGGCCGAATGGTTCAATTGCGCCTTCACAGAGCTGTCGAATGCTTGTGGACCGAGCACCAAAACCGGGTGGATGGTTGTCACGGCATACCGCGGCTTGTTCTCCTTGACAAAGTCCCACAATGCCTTTTCTGCCAAAGTTTTGGAGAGTCGGTAGGCCAAACGTGGGGTCTTTTTCACATCGTCCCACGTAACGGGATTGAACACCGTCTCATCGAGGATCGACGCATCGGGGTCCATAATGGACGCCACCGAGGACGTCACAATCACTGTCTTGACATTCGGGCCAAACTTCTGGATGGACTTCAAGACATTGGTGGTGCCCTCGACCGCAGGGGCAAGGAGAACTTTTTCGATGTCTTTGGGATCAAAGTCGAATATCACCGGGCTGGCGGTGTGCAAGACCGCATCGAACTTGTACTTGCGGAGGACGTCGTCAAAGGCACCAGGCGCAGCGATATCTTTGACGATCTCGTACGTGAACTTTGAACTGTTGACATTTTTCAGTAATTGCTCCCCTTTTTCTGTGGATCTCACACTGCCCACCACCTCGTAGCCCGCCTTCAACAATTGGACAACGACGTGCAGGGCAATGTAGCCCGTGGCTCCAGAAACGAATACGAGAGTCATGGTGCTGACTGGATGTGGGAGTGCTGTATTTATAACAGATGTGTATTAGTAATGGGAACAGGGCTACGAAAATATGGCTGCGAAATTACGCAGAAATAGTGGCTTTGATGGCATACATTGATAGCAATGTTGTAAATATGGACATTTTCGCAGTGTGGGATTTTGACTTGTGACAATCTCCAAACCCACTCCTCACAACTACACAAAACTGACAACAGTCCCTTGCCAATCAATCGTTCATGATCGTCAGTTACATCTTTAATCGTTTCTTACATTGTCTTCATCTCACCCTAATCGTTTTCATTCTCACCTTAATCGTCCTTACATTATCTCTTAAATTGTCTTCATTCTCTTCAAGTAATCTTTACATCACTTGGCTGTCTGAAGTCTCGCCTCAACAATCTGCTTCACCGTGTCCACAACCGTCCTCTCTGGATCAACATACGCAAACCCCAACAACTCCCTGCTCTTCTTGTCGTCAATTACAACAGCACTAAACCTCCCCCTATTTGCCGCGTCCCCCTTTGGCAAGTGTAGCTCAGGAAAGTGCTTGTTCACAATGTCCAAAAAGTACTGCGTGTTGATCTTGACATCGCGAAGAAGCACCCTCTGGTTCTCAAACCCCAGACGCCTGAGAGGCTCCAAATGCGCCCTAGCCACATCCCTCACGTCAATCATACTTCCGGTGTGGTGTGGAGGGGTGTCGGTCTCCTTCAACTTGAGTAGTCCGTTCACAATCTCCACCGAGGAATTGAGCTCCGACTTGACAGAAGTGTCAAACGCCTGCGGACCAATCACCAACACAGGGTGGATGGTTGTCACAGCATACTGAGGCTTGTTCTCCTTCACAAAGTCCCACAATGCCTTCTCTGCCAACGTCTTTGAAAGCATGTACGCTTCGTGGGGGTCACCCTTCGCTTGCTCTCTGGTCACAGGATTGAACGTGGTTTCGTCGACCTTTGGCACTGTGGAGTTCATAATGGATGCAAATGACGATGTGACAACCACTTTGGTCACCTTGTGCCCGTGTTTCTTAATTGACTTCAAAACGTTGGTGGTGCCCTCAACTGCCGGGGTGATCAACACCTTTTCGAAGTCAGCCGGGTCAAAGTTGAAGGTGACCGGACTGGCAGTGTGCACAACCGCATCAAACAGGTACTTCTCCAAGACTCCGTCAAACGCACCAGGCGTCGCGATGTCCTTCACAATCTCGTATTTGAATTGGGGGTTACCGAAGCTTTTCGCCAAATGCTCACCTTTCTCTGCAGATCTCACACTACCAACAACTTCGTAGCCTTCTTTTAACAATTGGAGAATAACATGTTGGGCGATGTAGCCCGTGGCGCCGGATACGAAAACAGTTGAGGTCATAGTGATTATAGAGATTGAAAGTGGGGAAGGTGCTTATATAGTAGTTCGGTGTTAGTGGTAAATATGTCAGCAAAAAATACGCGCGTTTTGCAGCATTGCTAGCAGTAGAACAATGCAATATTTACAAGGGGAGGCGAATTGGATATCGGGATGATTGATTGAGTGGGATGATCGAGAGGGATACTGAGGTGGCTATTGTGTGACCATCGCGATTACGATTGATTCAAATGACTTATGGGAAACTACTTAGTGAATTATTGCTTGACTTTGGTACCACTTGTAATATTGAATTACTGATTGGGTGGCAACCACTTAGTGATTGGGTGGCAACTTCTTAGTGAATCACTGATTGGGTGGCAACTTCTTAGTGAATTACTGCTTGAGTTTGGTACCACTTGTAAACTTGAATTACTGCTTGATTATGATACCACTTGTAGTATTTAATTACTGATTGAGTCTTGTAACCACTTTTTTTTGTGTCTTGCGCTTGGCAACTTGAATAGTGAATTACTGCTTGAGTGTAAACGACAAATTGATCCTCGCTTTCAGAGTCTTCAAGGGTTTTCAAGGGTTCTCTTGTGTGCAGGATATAGACTTGTCAATTTTAATTACATCTAATCCCTGGCCTATAATCCGAATACTTTCTCTCTGATTGTCGTTCACTATTCAGATGTGCTACTGCTAAGGTACACAGGATTAACTAATGAAGTTTTCAGTCTGTATTTCAGTACCCAACTTGATTTACTCTCGTTATTCCACCATGTGAGGTTAATTACGATCCATCCCTCTTACTTTCACCCATACCCAATCAGTTACTTTGTCACTCATATAGTCCAGTCATTGATATTTTCACTCAATCAACTCAGATTTTGTTGGTTTCAGTTGCAATCAGTTCTCACACTATCACTTGCTTACCATTACTCTTCACTACACTCCCATTCACCACTCTCACTACACTCCATTACTCACCACTTTCACTACACTCCATTACTCACCACTCACTCCCCACCCCAGTATTCATTTTCACTCCCATGTTGATTTGATTCTTCTTTTTTCTCATCTCAACATGGGTGTCCCAGCTCTCTTCAGATGGCTCTCTAAAAAGTACCCCAAGATCATATCGCCCGTCATCGAGGAGGATGTCACGCCCGAGTTCCCCCAGGCCGCCCAGTACCTGGACCCCAACCCCAACGGCGAGATCGACAACTTGTACCTCGACATGAACGGTATCGTCCACCCGTGCTCGCACCCCGAGCACAAGCCAGCCCCCGAAACCGAGGACGAGATGTTCCTTGACGTCTTCACCTACACAGACCGCGTCCTCATGATGGCGCGCCCCAGAAAGGTCTTGATGATCGCAGTCGACGGCGTTGCTCCGCGTGCAAAAATGAACCAGCAGCGCGCAAGACGTTTCCGCAGTGCACAGGAAGCAAAGATCAAGGAGGAAGAGCGCGAACGCGAACTACAGGAGATGGAACTCAGGGGCGAGCAGATCCAGCAGTCCATCAAGTCCCAGAAAGCCTGGGACTCCAACGCAATCACCCCTGGTACGCCCTTTATGGACCATCTCGCCCTTGCCTTGCGCTACTGGGTGGCGTACAAGTTGCTGAGCGACCCTGGCTGGGCGGATTTGCAGGTTATCATCAGTGACGCCACTGTCCCCGGTGAGGGAGAGCACAAGTTGATGAGTTTCATCAGAAGCCAGCGTCTGGACCCGCTGTACGACCCCAATACCAAGCACTGCATCTACGGATTGGACGCGGACTTGATCTTTTTGGGGTTGGCCACACACGAACCGCACTTCCGTGTGTTGCGAGAGGATGTGTTCGCGGGCAACAACCGTGCGATGACGCTCAAGAACCAGCTTTCGATGACAAAGGAGGACCAGGAGAGAATTCGCGAGAGCGACAAGCAGAAACCGTTCCTCTGGCTTCATGTTTCGGTGTTGCGTGAATACCTCGCGATCGAGTTGAACACCATACGTGGTATCCCGTTTGAGTTGGAGCGTGCGATCGACGACTGGGTGTTTATGTGTTTCTTTGTGGGAAATGACTTTCTTCCACACTTGCCCAGTTTGGATGTGCGCGACAACGGCATTGACATCCTCATTGGGTGTTGGAAGCGTGTGTTACCAGCTGTGGGCGACTACATCACCAAGGACGGGATATTGAACCTCGGGGCGGTGGAGAAACTCATGTCGGCGTTGAGCTACAAGGAGGCGGATATATTCAGGCGTCGCCACGAGAATGAGGCGCGCAGGGAGGAGAACTTCAAGAGAAGAAAGGTGCAGCAGTCGGAGGAAAAGCAGTTTATGAACCAGTACCTCCCGCAGGTGTCAAAGGGCAAGGACAAGGGCCAGCTTACTGCGGATGTCAACATGCCATTGATGACCACGAGTGGCGAGGTGGTAGAGGGGTACGCAAACTTGAGCAACAAGGATATCGTGAACAACAGGGATGTTATCACTAAGGCCAACATGGCCAATGCGGAGGCTGCTGAGAAGTTACGTGCTTTGGTGGGTAAGGCAAACGGAGACACGGAGAGTGATGTCACGGACTCAACTAATGCTTCCACTGTTGCAACACCGAAAAGAGAGGCTGAGGCTGATGATGATTTAGACCCGTCTGATCCCAGATTGTACGAACCTGGATACCGGGAGAGGTACTACAAGACCAAGTTCCACTGTGCCACCGACGAGGAGGCCGACCAAACACGCCGTGCGGTGGTACTTCTGTACCTTGAGGGCATTTCTTGGGTGCTTTTGTACTATTACCAGGGCTGTCCGCTGTGGGACTGGTACTACCCGTACCATTACGCGCCGTTTGCGGCTGATTTCGTCAACATCGACGACATTGTGGGCGAGCAGGGGATCTGCTTTGTGCAGGGTGAGCCGTTCCGGCCGTTTGAGCAGTTGATGTCGGTGTTACCGGCTGCCTCTGGACACAATTTACCCGAGATATTCCGTCCGTTGATGCTGAGAGCCGACAGTGAGATCATTGACTTCTATCCTGAGGACTTTGAGATTGACATGAACGGAAAGAAGATGAGCTGGCAAGGAATTGCTCTTTTGCCGTTTATCGACGAGGAGCGTTTGTTGCGCGTGGTGCGCGGCCAGTACAAGCACTTGACAAGCGCGGAGACGGACAGAAACACCAACAAAAACGAGGTGTTGTTTATTTCGCCAAAGAACAAGAACTACCAGAAGTTTGCAGACGATTTGTACAAGGGCGACAAGGAGAGGGTTGCGTTCAGACACAACCAAAGTGGGCTCAGTGGGACTGCTGGTGCGCTTTCTGTGTACCTGTTGGAGGGAACCTTGAAGTTTCCGTTGAACGAGGGGGAAATGCCCGATGTGGACAACTCCGAGTACATGCAAGTGGAGTATGCGATGCCGGCCAAGAAGAAGGGCAAGTCGATGTTGCTCCAGGGATTTGTTCCGCACAAGCTCGCGTTGACGGCTGAGGATAAGGATAAGATCCAGAACCCTCTGTATCTGCGGTACAATAATGGCCAGGGGTTCCGCGGGCCAGAGAAGGAGGACTACATCAATGAGGGACCCAAGGGAAAGAAGAGTGAGGATCTTTACAAGAAAAGAGGTGGTGGATACAGGTCGTTTGTGTATGGTGGGGAGGAGGAGGATGCTCAGAGTGGTCAGGGTACCCAGGGTAACCAGGGATACAGAAATCAAGGATACAACCAGGGATACAACCAGGGGTATAATCAAGGATACCAGGGTCAATCAGGAAATGGGTATAACCAGGGGTACAATGGCAATCGTTATAACCAGGGGTATAATCAGAATCTGTATAACCAGGGATACGGGAACCAAAACCAAGCGTACAATCAAGGGTCCAACCAAGGGTATAATGGCAACCAAGGGTACAACCAGAATCTGTACAGTCAAGGATATAACCAAGGGAACCAGTACAACCAAGGGAACCATTATAACCAAGGAAACCAGTACAACCAAGGAAACCAGTATAACCAAGGGAACCAGAACCAGGGGTATTCTAGGAACAGCCAAGGAAATCAAGGGTATAACCTGGGATACCTGAATAGAAATGGACAGAGAAACCAGGGAAATGGAAGGTACTAGGATATTTAGGTTGTGGTAATGACTATGGGACTGAGGTAGGTATGACGATGCAAGATTGTAGATCGTATCAACGTTTTTGGTGATTCGAGGTATTTTCTGGGGTAATCCGGGGTCGATAAATTTGGAGTTTTATCCCGTTGTATCGGGATGCAGGGACATATCAAATTGCCAGTTGTAGCATGGTGTATATCGTGTCAGTTTGTATTGTGTATCAGAATATAGTTGTACTTTGTATCAGATTTTCCCCATCGATTAGGTTGATTGTATTGTGGATTATGTTGATTGTATCGTGTTTCAGATTATATTGATTATATGGAGTTTAGATGTGTATTAGATCGAATAGGATGCACTGTTTCTATCCTGTATCAGTTTATATCGTGTTTCAGTTCGCTCATCAAGTGCAGAATGCATCAGATGTGGTCGTTTCAGGGTGTTTCACCTCATTAATCCAAATTACGTGCAGGGTGCATCAGATTATATTACACTGTATCAGATCCCATCGGTCGTTTCACAAACGATTCAATTTCCCTGGCAGGTCCTCCCTTTTAATATTGCCACGGTTTCTATTTCGGTCTCGTGCCCCATATTATGAGAGTGTCACAAATACGTTAGTTTCGTTATTTTGAGATTGTGCATGACATCGAAGAGAGGAAAAAACATTATAGATCTTGAAGCAACTAAATGAGCTGACCATTGGCTATCCTAAGTCATGTATGTCCGCCGCGACTACTCACCCGCGGGTCATCGATTTTACCAATAGATTAGAACAAACACCTCTTGTATTCGCTTTTCACCTGCATCGGATCCACTTTCCGCCCGGGCTCTGTGTGATAAAAATATACCATCAGAGTGTTGCATAAACCGCGCGTCGCATCTGCACATCCATACCCCGATTTGTCCTAGTAATTTTCTGGCGGGAATGCTATGTCGTTTGTATTGATGATGGGGGGAGTTAGGACCAGGATTGTGCAATAACAACACGAAAGGCGAAAATGGGAGTTCTTGTCACGAATTGACTTTCATCATTCAAATTTCCAGACTAATAGTCTTGACCTCACACTAAACGTCTTGGAAGTAGCACCAGCTTTTTTCTTGACCCTACCACCATGCCTTTTGTCTTGTAACTGTTATCGAACTTCTCCTCAGCCTCTTGTTGCAGTATTGATTATTTTTCCGTAATTCTAACTCCAGAGCTTTTCTACAACCTTGAATAGTTTCCTACACTCACTCTTTTTCTCTTTTCATTACCGTCAAAGTCATATGACTTGCCTTTCCAATTTACCATGCCCACCCTCAAATACCAAAGCAAACGCTGTAGCACTCTTATTCAGGCTTTTGTTCTCATGAACCAATCGCATGTGCCTCCTCAAACTGTCTTTTCTATTAAATCCCTTCATGCATGCATCGTAAGTACATGTGTGGATCACGGTCCGTAATTCCTGCAAATGCTCCATGAACTCAGGACGAAGGACCCCTTTGGAGTAGTGGTTGATGATTATATGCTGTCTCAAAGATGCCTTGCGCATGAACCCAATAGTGTTCATGGGGCACGACTTGACAGGACATGCGAATTGATGTGGATGCTTAAAGAATAATCTCTTCTGCTCATAATGCTCGAGAAGTTCATGATAGTTCAGAAACTTGGCCTCGCAATGGAAACATGACTTTTCTGCATCTGCAAGTTTAATGGCCGCGATCTCAACGTGCAGGTGTAAGTCTCGTATGCGCTTCGATATTTCAGCTGGGGTCTTGAAATGTGGCTCTGGCTTCTCTGGTTTGGTAAGCGCAGTTGTCGCGAGTGCAATGGCGGTGTCAACGTCCATGTCATTCTTGGGCACAACAGATATTGGCCCATTCGTGACTTTTTTGTTAGGTTTGGCCCTTTTGGTTTTGGCCTTCACCTTATTTGAATCAATCTTCTCGGGACGTCTAGGAATCGGCTTTTGAAGGGCGGAGCTCACCAAGTACGAGTCGAGGAACACATCTTGAGTGAAGGTGGTGTTACCTTCAGGTGCCGGACGTCCCAATTTCATCCAAAGGTTGATGTTGTCTGTAATAGGAACTTTGCCACTACTCTCCCAGGAACCATCCTCAGTTTTTGACTCCTCTCTCCCTGAGAAATTCCCAACCTGTCTTTCAAAAATGCATTCGTGACCGCTGCCGCCAACACACGATTCACGTGAACAGCCGCCACCGAAATACCCCTGACTTATCGCATGCGATCTGGTTGCTTCCTTGTGCAACGTGTCGCACAGGTATGGGCTCTCGTGTCCTAATTGAGGAGCTGTTGATCTCCGTTGGATTCTCAACGTGTCAGAAGTCACCGCCAAGGTTTGTTCTGTGAAGCTTCTCTTTGAAGCACGAGGTGGAGCCGCACCCACGGGTTCCAGGATAATACTGAGCGTTCTGAGAAGTCCATGCTCGTTGATTGAGCCGTGTGCAAGGTGAGAAGGGTCATATTCAGAGTCGACACTTACTGAGCGGCTGGAGTTACCAGTACCACTACTCAATCCAAATGTCTCGTCAACAGGAGAAGAACGGAGATCACACTGAGTTGGGCAGCAAGAGCTCTCTGGGCCCGAACCATTATGGGTTTCTAGCGCAAATGCGGGAAAGTAACCGTCTGTGACTCCGCAAAGTGAAGCGCTATGTAAGTTTTTCTCTGTGCCAAAAATAAAGTCACCTTCCAGTTTGGTTGCAAAAGGAGGCTCACACGGCAGGTTGTGCCAGTGCGTGTCGCTTAAATCAGATGGTAAGCCCTTACGATTCAAATGTTCTTCGAAGTTGACATAGACCAAGCCATCGTTGATCAACTCGGATTTCTCAAGGAACACGTCAGGTTCAAAGTATGAATCGTAGTCGGAATTGTCGAGTGAGTTAGCGCTGCTGCTCAGGTAGAAGGTTGGCTCAAGGCCAGGTGAACTTGCATAGAAGTTGTTCTCATCTCTATCAAAGTGAAACATATCAGTGAACTTTCAACATCTCGCAGAAGTGAAGATTATATATGGCACTAATACCAGTCCTCCTCGGTTTGCAATTATTGTTTTCACAACTACATAATCTTGCATGTAAAAAATATAATGCGAAAAAAAAAACAGAAAGAAAAGAACTAAAAAATGTCTCGAGATCAAGGAAGGTATGATAAGAAGGCTTTCATGCTTTAACGATCTTAGAAGTAAATGTTGAGTGAGTGCTGTCACTGTTTCCACACTCTTGGTTTGTTTCTAAACAAGAGCGGTAATCCGGATTACTTGTTTGTATCCCGATACCGGATAATGATGGCAAACGGACTTACACGAGCATTGCCTAGATTCATCCGTATATTATAATTTTTCGATGTACACATTGCATTTCCAGTGGGTGTTACAAAAGATAAATCTTCTATTTCATTCGCAAACTAGAACAAAAGCTTTTGGCACATCTGAAACACCGGTGAAGGTCATCAGCAGGGGATAGATTTCACATTTGTATCAGATTCTTTCAACTTGAAACGCCTCTAGCACGTCGGATAGACCATTCAGGGGTTTCGGGTCGCTACAACTGTGTACTACCCGTGGAACCGCTAATGAAATAGACCGTCATTGACATTGCCACAAAACAGAGAGTTAGGCACAAAAGCCAAACAGGGTATCGCGATTTTTCGCTCGGAACCCTGTTTTTGTATAGCCTTTCGTGACCGATGCGACTTCGATTATTAGCCAGAAGCACCTTCAAGAGCCTTAATTTACGTTGCCGTTATGAGAAGCTACAGAGATCCAATACCTCAGCGAGAATCATAATGTGGGGCCATTTATTAGCTTCTGCGAGTTGTCGGTAAGAGTGCCCAAAAAGTACTCTCTAGCAAAATTACGTTCAGCCACAAGCCAGACGGGCTGTAATACAAAAGGAAATTCCAGAATGGTTATTGCACAATAGTGCCCTTGACCAAGGGCGGAACTAAATGATCATCCAGACATAATCTTACTGGGTTCTTGGTGAGTTCCATTTCTTACTGCATGCTTAGGTAATGGTAAAACGATATTTTGTTTCCTGTTCTCATTATCTTGAATTTCATTTGAAGCGGTAGACACTTTTGATTCCTGTAACCTGTTTTTGACGCATGGCGGTTACGCAGGATCTCCAGTAGTTCCATAAATAGCTTTACGATTTCGCTTACATGATTACTCAGTGCTTAGGGACTCAAAATCACAAATTCTTTTGAGTCTATCAAGCGTTGCAACTATAGTCCACATCATCTATCCCACTCTACCATTTCCTCTTGAGCTTGCAAGTGAGGATAAAGTAATGTCTAGAAAGTGATACCCTGCACAATCTGCAGGGCGACCGTAACTTCGATATACGACAAAGCGATCATAAATATGCAAGTTGAACATAGAAATTTCCTCAAGAATTCATATCCCCCAGAAATAAAGCTTTTATTTTGCAGAGATCTTCCTTGGTGCGGAAATCTGAATGCCAAGGAGTCATAGATCCAGAACAATTCGATGGGAGGCTCGCCTCTTCTGGCAAGTGCTAAAGAAGAGGTTCATACAAATTCTCCCACGGCTAGTCTATTCTCATTATTCCGCTGTGTATAGCTGCAAGTGAACGATACGAACCCTCGATGTATCTTGGGGATTAATTCCCTAAAACGCATTATCTCTTACCTCTTATGACCGTTACTTAGAACGGTAACTGTTAATAACCGCGTTACAACCCCCAAATACCCCTGAGCATAACCCCTAATTATGTGGAATCTGCCTCTACCAAATGGCGTGAGCCTGCACACACTCTACTTTTGCAGCCTGCAAGGGTTTGCGGCCCAGCAAGATATCAATTCAGGGTTGGGCTCACAACAATTTAGTCCCAAAACACCACTCTTTCATTACTGTGGGGGCTACAACCCTCGACAAAATCCTGATATGGATCTTGGTGGACCACTAATCTCAGTACGGGGCACGTGGTCGTATGTTGCGAACCTCTACCATTTTACTGCTGTACCTGCATTGTGTTGGTGCGCTAAAAAAGGTGGAAATACAAGTAAAACGTGCCTACGAGGGACCATGCTTTCCATGATCACTTCTACAAAAATGGCCTGGTAGTCGTTGGGCTGCTTCGTTCATCGAACTTTTTTTACTTTCCCGTGTATGTCTTCGGTGTATCAATGATTCATCTTCTATTTGTTTCATCGCCATTCCTTCGGCGCAGTGGATCCCAGATACTGCTCTACCCTTGCCAATTTCGATTTTGCTTTCTTCGTGCCACTCGTGAACATATAATTAGTTCTGCGTGCGTGTGCATAATATTAGCTGACATTTGGTCTGATTCTTGCAGCATATATTTAGATATAGTCTTATCGTTCCGCCAGGTACTGTGCAAACGCGTATAGTGCGTCGGTGTTATGCGCGTGTGGTTTTTCGTGGAGAAATCCTGCAAACGCGATTGCTTCGCATACTTATGTTCGTAAATTATCCATCTCATGCGGATCCTGGCTAGTTCGTCACTGAGCCAAGCCCGTGCCCTAATTACTGCTGTAATTATGCTCGCGTCATCCTATCTAACGACGATTCAAATCTCAGGAAGCTTGTTGTTTGAGGCACAGGATTTCGTTACAGATATCCGGGGGCACTAACCCAAAAAAAAACCAATTCTCTACCTAGGGCTCAAACAACCACGCAACACTAGCAACGTTCGCAATCATATACATTATCTTGCGGCTTGGGGTGTCGTTATGATAGTGTGGGAAGTAAATGAGCCACAAAAGTACCAGCCACCCAACGCGCCACTGGTCACCAAATAAGGTCACCTATTACAGTACCGAATCCGTCAGCCGTCTCTGTGGACACTCATCACAAAACAGGATATCAAATCTACTTCAGCAATCTGTTGCGCAACAAGCTCTCCACCCCCTCAGCCTGCTTTTCAACTTCCTTCGGATCCTCAGTATCCTCAACAGCACTCTCGTCCTTGTCTTTCTTGTCCAGTCCGCGTTCCTTCTCCTTCTCCTGCAAAGCCTGTATTTCCATCTTCAATGTCTCGACCTCCTTTTGGAAACGCTTGCCAAACACTTCAATGTAGTACGTGGCACCATTGTAACTGGACCACACGAAAATTGTCGTCACGAACGCACCACATGCGTGCTTATACTTGAACCAAACTGGGCACAACATCATTGTCAATATCTGGTAACCGAACTGAATAAGCGTGAAGGCCGCAATTTGCATCCACACATATGGCAAGCCATTAACAAAACGACCGAGTATGGTTTTACTCTGTGCACGCTTCATGTGGGTAAAAGACGTGACGCGTCCCTCCTCGATTTGTCTCTTTCTCTTCACAGTGATGAAGTAGTGGTACAACACCTGCCAGAGCGTGTAGTAGACACTTGTGATGAGGATACCGTTGAAAAAGTTCCAATTGGTAACCCCTGCAACCGCGGGGTAGCGTTTTACGACGTACTCTCTCGGCATCTCGTGCACAATCACAAACATCGTGATGGGCGGCATGAAGTGAATGAAGGACGAGGTCGTCTTCTCAATCAGGTGCAACACAAGCGAGTTTCTCCACGTGATGACGGCGAACGACAAGGTCCCCATCAGGAGCGAGAACACCGAGATGAAGAGCGACTTCAGCGCTGGTGCAAACCAGATAAACGCCATAAGAAGTAGGTTCACGTAGTAGCACAAGTCCGCGAGGTAGTACTGGAACGAGAGCTTGAAGTAGGTGTAGAAACGAATGGGCATCAACACGAGCATCAACGCGGTGTGGAATTGTGGGAAGTACGTGGGATACTTGCCGATTATGAAGCCGGATACTGCAATCAAAAAGACGGCCATCGCGTAGAAGAGCTTTTCTGTCGACAGAGACTTGAGTCTGTCCATAAAGTGTTTGTCAAAGCGCTGCAAACGGCGGTTTAGGCGATCCTGCAACTCCTCCATCAGCTGGCGGTTCTTGTACTTATCCAACTGCTTCTTCGTCTTTGTCTTGATCTCCTCGATGGTCTTCTTGGTGGAACCGCCCATTGAGTCGAGCTTATAGCCGAAATCAAAGTCGTTCACGAAGAGGAGCTTGCCGAGATCTATGAAGGACACAGACCCCACCAGGTCGCTTCTGCGAAGCACGGGCAGGGGCGCGCCAGAACTCGTTTCTGAGTACAACAGTATATTGGACGAGTCCACTGCGAACTCGGGGGACTCAGGTTCTTTCTCTCGCATGGTTGTGGGGGTAAATACGTGATGTTTTCTTTGTCACGGCAGAATGATTTGTTGCAAACACGTGCTAGATTTGGGAGCGCGGCGCTAAAGATTCGAAGATGAGATATGGAGAGTTTTAGAATGGAGGGGAGTGCAGTAGTGTAGAAGGAAGTGTGTGGTAGTAGAGGAAGGTGTGTGGTAGTGGAGGAAGGTGTGTGGTAGTGGAGGAAGGTGTGTAGTAGTGTAGAAGGGAGTAGAAGGAGTATTCAGCAAACAGCCTTCTTGTCGTTGGAAGCAATGTGGGCATACGAGATTGCTCAAGCCGAAGATCATTTGAATGATGGTGCTAGTATTGGTTGATCGCACAACGTCACACGTGCAGTTTCCGATTTCCTCGAAATTTGGTGGGATTCTCGCACAAAGGGCTGCCATCGAGAATGATCAGGTTTGATACTATTTTCTAATAATCCGTAGTCTCTTAGTCATCAATTCTGTATACCTATCCAAATGCTCATTCACTTCGCTAATGTTCATTTGAGTTCTTTCACGTTCTTCGCAGTACCGAAAAGCATCATCACCCTCACAGCCTCGATCTGGCTGCAAAAAACTCGGAAATAGAGTTGCCATCATCCGTCACCTCGTCCACACCACAACGGTGCCTCCCAACGTTATCCCTGCCGTCACACTCTGGTGCTAGTGCGCCTCAGTCATTCTGTGTTATGTGCAGGTCCCCAAACCTTCGATGCGTTTTGTAAATCCGGAGAACGTGATTGGGACAACGTGAATTACAGGTTAATGGTTTTATGCAAGCGGGACAAGGGGTACATGCAGGTTTCTGGGGTAAAGTTGTATAATAGAAAATTGGAGTTTGGTGTTGACGACGTGTGATGGGCTAATAATCGTCGATTAGGCAGAAGTCAGGGAGGTCGACTATACTGTCTTCTGACCCTCTTCCCTGCATAGCGACACAGCCTCCAGTTAACGTCGTATCTAGCCACCTTGGCAGCGCACTTGGCGTAGATAACGCAGAGTATTAGCTGAAAGGGATTGAAGCGTCGGGGCTATGTCAAGATAAGGAGAAACAAGCTTTGTGGGCATATTGATAAGTATGGTGAGCGAAAAAAGCTTTATCTGACATGGATCAGTGTTGTACGTTCTAGTAATGGTTGAGTCTGCTCAGTGCTCATGGCAATGTTCCGGTTGTGTTGATGAGAGTGTTCGCTTTGATGTTCACTCTTCTGTCACTCTTCGTCACTCTTCTGTCACTCTTCATCACTCTTCATCACTCTTCTATTACTCTTCACACTTCCATCACTTCTAATGTTCTGGAAATGGTTTACTGCGGCTCTATTCTTTACCGTTTTTGCGACACAATATCAACGATTAACACAAACCCCTCGTTCCCACACGCCGCATTCTTCTGTCATCTAAGCCTCCAACATACTAGGAGAATAGATTGACAGCTTCTCTACTGGATAGCACGCGTACAAGGCTTATAAACTAAATCACGTGTGGTTAATAGGAGAAGAGTAGAGCGAGTAGACTGTGAATTGAAGGGTGCTATATGATAGGAGTGCACGCCAAGATATGCCAGTTTACTGCGCGGACTTGGGTACGATGATCTCCATTTCCTCATGCGGCTCTGGACGGTTGCTACACTTTAGAAGAAAGGGTCCAACAAGAGAGTTGCGGAAAAAGGGATGACGACAGCCGGCGATGGGGCACTGCCGGCGTGGAATACCGGGTATAGCAGCTTCAAAACGCGTCATACCTCTTAATATTTGTTCCGCTGCTCTGCCTTGCCAAGCGACCTCATTCGGGAATGGTTTTTCTTTTTTACACAGCCCCGATTTTCAAAGGCAGAGTCTTAAATATCGTTCAAAGTAGGCAAAGATAAAACAGTGTTGCATTACTAATATCACCAGCATAGACCACTACTAGAGACAATATGCCTGCTGATCAAGTGAGTGTCAACTCCAACACTCCCCTTACAGACGTGCATTCACACAATGACGTCGCACTGATAACACAGAGCAAGTCCATCATCGCACCGCTCAAACACAACCTCACAGCCGGGTCGTTGCGCAAGAAGTCCGTCAGCACGCAGTTTGGCGTGAGTCCCGCAGACCTCGCGCCCCTCCACGACCCCAAGTCGCTCCAGGCGCTCTCCGATCTCGGTGGCTTCGACCTGCTCCTCAAGCTGTTGAACGTCACCGTGCCGTATGGGCTCAACGACAGCGACAGCGCAGACCACGAGGCACGTGCGCAGCACTTTGGAGCGAACAGGCTCCCGATCAAGGTGGCGAAGTCGTTTTTCCGTCTCTGCTGGGAGGCCATGAAGGACAAGGTGCTCATTTTGTTGAGTGTGGCGGCCGTGGTGTCGCTTGCGCTCGGATTGTACGAGACATTCGGTGCTGAGACCATGTACGACGACGAGGGCGACGCGTTGCCCAAGGTGGACTGGGTTGAAGGTGTGGCCATCTTGGTGGCTGTGTTCATCGTGGTGGTGGTGGGCGCAGGTAACGACTACCAGAAAGAGCGCCAGTTTGCCAAGTTGAACGCCAAGAAGGAGGACAAGGAGTTGATTGTGGTGCGCAACGGTGAGCAGAGAATGATCTCCGTGTACGACTTGGTGGTGGGCGACATCCTCAACTTGCAGACCGGAGACATTGTGTGCGCGGACTGCATTCTCTTCCAGGGCGAGATTGAGTCGGACGAGTCCAGTGTCACTGGTGAATCGGACTCGATCAGAAAGATTCCTGTTCGCGACGCCATGGAGGCACACGCCACGCTGCACCCAAGCAAGGACCTTGTGCAAGACCCGTTTTTGATTTCCGGCTCGAAGGTTCTTTCGGGTTTGGGAAATGCCGTGGTGACTGCGGTCGGGGAGCACTCTATGCACGGCAGAACGATGATGTCGCTCTCTGTGGAGGCAGAAATCACACCTTTGACGAAGCGTCTTAACGACTTGGCCGAAGGAATCTCTAAGTACGGTTTTTTGGCGGCACTTCTTCTCTTCATCATCCTTTTGATTAGATACGGTGTGAACATCTCGCTGACTGGAAAGTACGCCGATGTGCCCTCTGCCGAAAAGGGAAAGAAGTTTGTAGACATCCTCATCACTGCCATCACGATTGTTGTGGTGGCAATTCCTGAGGGATTGCCGCTTGCCGTGACGCTTGCGTTAGCGTTTGCGACCACCAGAATGGCCAAGAACGGAAACTTGGTGCGTGTGTTGAGAAGTTGTGAGACCATGGGAGGTGCGACCGTCATCTGCTCTGACAAGACTGGTACTTTGACAGAGAACAGAATGAGAATCACGCGTGCGTACTACGGGATCTCGTCCAGCAACGACGAGCTCTTGGAGGTGGAAAACGCGCAGGACAAGCTCGATGTCAACACGATTGCGCGCGACATGATCACCACCAACATTGTGTCCAACTCCACGGCGTTCAAGAACGCCAACTACAACGAGTCCAAGCTCGAGGACCTCAAGAAGAGGCCGCACAGCCAGAACTTCATCATGAAGATGCTCAAGAAGCAGGGGCCCGGTGCCAAGGCCGACATGGAGGAAATCCAGGCGATTTCGGAGCCGTTCCTCGGCAACAAGACGGAGTGTGCGTTGCTTATTCTCGCGGAGAAGCAGCTTGATCTCTTTGTGTCCGAGTCGTTGGAAAAGCAGCGTGCCACGAACTTGGGACAGGTGGTGCAGGTGATTCCGTTTGAAAGTGAGCGCAAGTGGTCGGGAGTGGTGATGAAGGCGGGTCCCACCACGTACCGTTTCTTTGCGAAGGGTGCGGCGGAGATCTTGTTCAAGAACTGTGGGTTCCAGTACACCGAGGGTGGCGAGCTCGTGCAGTTGACGCGTGCGATGAGAGACCGCAACTTGAACAAGATGGACGAGTACACCAACGACGCGTTGCGTGCGATTGCGTTGGTGCACTTTGACTTTGACAACGTGGACCTGTGGCCACCGACCCAGCTTTTGAGCGAGGTATCTGGCGGTGAGGCCGACCCGCACTTGCTCATCAACTCGACCATTGCTGACGACGACTACTCGCTCGAGGGCAAGAAGATGATCTTGGACATGATGGTGGGTATCCAGGACCCGTTGAAGGCGGGTGTCACCGAGGCTGTGGGCAAGTGTAAGACTGCTGGTGTGCAGGTCAAGATGTTGACTGGAGACAACATGATCACCGCCAAGGCGATTTCGCAGAGTTGCAACATTCTCACCGGCGAGGACTTGACAAACGAGTACGCGTTTATGGAGGGGCCTGTTTTCCGCCGCTTGTCGATTGAGGAAAAGCGCCGTATTGTGCCGAAGCTCAAGGTTTTGGCGCGTTCGTCGCCCGAGGACAAGAGGATGTTGGTGCAGTTGTTGCGTGAGGCGGGAGAGGTTGTTGCCGTTACCGGTGACGGTACCAATGACGCCCCGGCATTGAAATTGGCCGATGTGGGCTTCTCCATGGGCATCTCTGGTACCGAGGTTGCACGTGAGGCTTCTGACATCATCTTGATGACTGACGACTTCACGGACATTGTGCAGGCCATCAAGTGGGGACGTACTGTTGCGACGTCCATCAAGAAGTTTATCCAGTTCCAGTTGACGGTCAATGTGACTGCTGTTGTGTTGACGTTTGTGAGTGCGGTGGCTTCGTCCAACAACCAGTCTGTGTTGACAGCGGTGCAGTTGCTTTGGGTCAATTTGATTATGGACACGCTTGCAGCGCTCGCGCTTGCGACAGACAAGCCGGATGACCTGTTGTTGAGGCGCAAGCCTGCGGGCAGAACGCAGCCGTTGATTTCCACTTCGATGTGGAAGATGATTTTGGGGCAGTCGTCGCTCCAGCTTACCGTGACGTTTGTTTTGCACTTTGCCGGTTCGAAGATCTTCTACGGTTCCAACGACACCACCAACCACGAGAACAAGATGTTGGATGCGATGACATTCAACACGTTTGTGTGGCTCCAGTTCTGGAAGTTGTTTGTGACGCGTAAGTTGGACGAGGCCGACGGTATCAAGACCGTGGGGCCGCGTATCACCAGAGACAACCTTGACTTCACGCAGCACTTGTTCAGAAACTGGTACTTCCTCACGATCGCGCTCATCATCGGTGGGTGCCAGGTCTTGATTATGTACGTGGGAGGCGCGGCTTTCTCGATTGCGAGACAGACCGGTCCTATGTGGGGGACTGCATTGGTGTGTGGCTTCTTGAGTGTGCCTATGGGGTGGTTGCTCCGTATCACTCCAGACCACTGGGTGTCGTGGATGTGGCCAACGCGCGCGTTCAACGTGTTTGTCTACTATGTCGGGTTTGACTGGTTGAGCAAGAGAAAGAGAGAGGAGAGAAGAAGGAGAAAGGCGGGTGAGCCGGAGGTAGATGAGGAGGAGGAGGAGAAGAAGGAACTTGACGTATAATCATAATGCATACAGTAATAGAGAGGGTAGAGATTGAAAGGGGAAAATAATAAACGGGAGAGATAAAAGAGGTGAAGAATTAATATCAACGGGAAGTAAGAAGTAATATAGCGTGAGGTAAAGAAAAACGTGAGGTAAAGAAGTATAGTGTGAGGTAAATTAATCAAAAGAGGCTGAGAAAAATTTGACTAGCGCGAATATATCCACGTTGAAATATGAGGTACTTAACAGCTATTGACTCCGCATTCGCTTGATTTGTAATTCTTATAATGAAGTTCATTGTACTTCCTAATGATCCTTTTGTTCTGTATAGTATTTCGACTTAGATAGTTTTACTCATTCATTATATTCTCTTAACAGCGTTGATCGGACTCATTTATTCTATTCTCGCGTTGATCGGACTCATCTATTCTATTCCCGCGTTGATCGGACTCATTAATTCTATTCTCGCGTTGGCTCATTAATTCTATTCTTGCGTTGATCGGACTCATTCATTCTCTTTGACCGGACTCATTCATTCACTTTAAACGTGTTGATCTATTCTCTTCCGCGTTGATCTATTCTCTTAACGTTAATCTTTTTCAACTCACTCCATTCGCCCGTTCACGCTCGTTCGTTGCGTTCGTACTTTCTCGCAAACTCACCGTATGCCAAACCAAACCTTCCCAAGCCCTCAAACACCGGCGCTATCGCAACCAACTTCTCGTCATACACCGCATCTCCCCTTTTCGCACTCTCCAAGATCCCATCCAACGCCTTTTGGAACTGCGCTGGAGACACCGTCCCATCGAAGTTGTCCACCCTCTTTCCTATCTGTTCGCCGATGAGCTCGAACACCTCGAGGACCTCGCCCATGTTCTTCTTCGCGTGCTTCAACTGGATCAACGCCTGTATGATTTCCGAGTCGTTTTCCACCGTGTTCTCGTTGACCTGCTGAAGATCCACCTGGAGCGACAAGACCGCGTTGTTGAGCATGTTCACCTGGTACTGGAGCCGCAGTGAGTTATCGCTGGACTCGATCACGCTGATCATCTTGTTGTTCTGCTCCAATTCGTCTAGTTTGGCGCTGAGGTTGTTGGCGAGCTCGTTTGTGTGGTAGTCGAGGTGTGTGCTGAGATTAGATATGTCGTTGGAGAGCTTGCTGAGCGACAGCTGTGAGTATGTGGACGGCCCGGCACTGTGAGCCATGTTCTGGAGTAGTCTGTCGACATAGAGCGACAGACTGAAGTCGCTGTCGAAGAACATGGATAAAGAGTCGGACATGGTTAATTTGCAAAATAAACGCGCGATGAAATAAGTGAGAAAATGGGAACGGGACTGCTATGAGCAAAGTGATGAACGAGGCTGATATAAGCAAAGTAACGAACAAGACCGATATGAGCAAAGTGAACGAGAAAAAGATGAAGTGAGCGAGACTGAAGAACGTTAACAAACGTGAGACTAAAAATGTAATTTGAACGATACTGAAGGTAACTGAATTAGATGAACATTCGGGTATTGACTAACGAAATCACCCAAATGTAAATCGGCTGAATCGACTGAAATCGGATGAGCGAATCGATAGACTATGCTGCGTGAATCAACTGAACGTGTACTGAGCGTGAATCGAGTCGTTAGTGGGCTTGAGAAATTTGACTAGAAAGCTTGTTTGGGAGATCGAAGCATTGGACCCTATATGGTGACAGTGACAGACTTGAGGGCCCTATCTTGACCCAATTGAATCAATTCTCAGCAGAATCGAAGTCAATTGCAATTTTACGCTCTCCTTCCAGTCAATTGCTGTACCCTGATGTTTCAATTGCCAACTCTACATATCCATATTCTCTTCTCCATCAATCGCCACTCCACAGATCCATAATCTCTCTCCCTCAATCGCCACTCTACAGATCCATAAACTTTCTCCCTCAATCGCTTAAACCTGGTGTTTCAACTGCTCCTCTACAATCCTCACTGTATTCCGTTTAATCATAAACTATAAGCCCGCTTATACGCCCTTATAACTTTGGTCTTGGGTCGACAGACTTGAAGACAGTCTCGATGGCAGTGGCCTTCATCATGTTACCCTTGACCTTCAACTTACCGTTCATGAACAACTTCTGGCCGTTGGCCTTACCCTGGGCCAACTTGACAAAGTCGGCGTCCTTCAACAACAACTGGACGTCGCTCTTTGGAAGCGAGCCGTCGACCTTCGATATGGTACCGTCCTTCTTCAAGTCAAGCAACCAGGACTGCTCCTTGCCCTCCTTGTTCTTCAAGGTGATGACGATGACAGCCTTGACACCGGCAATCGCCTTCTTCTGGACACCAGAGTCCTTCAAGGCAGTGGCCAAGTCGTTGAAAAATGGGGAAGCGTTGAATCCGTCAGCAGATACGTCAGACATGTTGTTTGTTTAGTAGTTAATATATTAACTTCAGAGGATTTGGGCTGCTTTTATATTTTGGTGAGTATGGGGTAATCGTTAAATTTTCACACTATGGTGAGGGGATACCGCGCAAGCTTAAAAATGTCTTTGCACAGAGTCCCCTCATTTTTCACGTGCTGGTTCTCAAGTGTCAAATCCAAGCGAAATCATGTGCACTTTGGGTGGGAAATCTTCTCCGTTTCATACAGGCGCTGTATGTGGAGATAGTGACCATTCCTATTTGGGAGTAATTGCCCTTTTGGGTGTATCAGATGGCAAGGGCCTCGGTTGAGCAATAGCACCGAGATACATCGAGTCGTGATATGTCGTTGGTCAACGATACAAACCGCCATCGCCAAATAGACCTCTTGAAGAAGGGAGATAGAAGAAGACTGATAGGCAGAATACTGTGGGTTCCTCGGCATGTGGCACGTGTTATATCGCGCGACACACCAGGTAGCATTGTCCAGGTTATGAATCTACTATTCATATGAGCATGCTTACCCCGGACTTCGACCGAGGGCTATAGATGGAATGCAGGTGAAAACGGTGACGGAATTATGATAACTCCGGATATTGTTAGGTGAAATTGTCATTCAAGAGCTTGCGAATGGAAATGTAGAAGATTGACTTGTTTTCTGACCAACAGAAAATGTGCAAGATTGACTGTTTTCTGACCAAACAGGAAATGCAGAAGAATGAACTCGTTTTCTGATGGCCAGGAAATTCAGAAATATGAACTTGTTTTCTGACCGATTGAAGTTCCAGCTATAACTTCCTCACGTGATTGCATTTCCACGTGACAGTTTAACAAACATCTTCACGTGATCGCATCTCAAAAGTCATCATGTCCTTCGCATCCAACTTGTCCAAGAACCAGGCGCAGGCGACTGTGAACAAGCTCTTTGCGAGCATACTCCCCGAGGCCAAGGCACACGAGCGCGGCGGAAAGAAGCAGCCCAAGCTCTCGGCCACCGAGCTCCTCGCGAAGCAGTTCCACGAGACCAACAAGGAAGAACAGCAGCAGGAACTTCGCCGAAAGAAGAGGTTGCTGGCAGCCAAAGTCCGCAAAGTGAGGGAAAACGAAAAGAAGTTCAGCAAGCACGTCAAGTACAACATAATCAAGAACCACACAGCACACACCGAGGAGGAGAAGAAGTACTTAAGCAAGTTGCAGAGGAAGAACGTCAACCAGTTGCTCAAACTCGGCGAAATAGACGACATGGAGGTTGGCGAGGAGATCGACGACTTGATGCACGCACTTGCGGATGAGAGTAAGATCGTCCGCAAAAAGCAGAGAAGAACGAACGTGGGCAGGGAATTCCAGGAATCGTTGAAGGGCAACCAGGATGCGATCGACAAACGCCACAAATTGGATGCGTTTAATAAGAGAGTGGAGGAGGGTGTTCTTGCTGTTCCAAGCTTGACCCCAGGTTTGGCGCCTGTGGATTACGATGAATCTGACGAGGAGTAATAAAATAAAGGATATATAATATGATTGTAGGTCGATTTTCACGTTCGTTGGTCTTCAAGAGTATTTACGTCTCATGTTCGTTGGTCGTCAAGAGTATTTCTACATCTGATGTTCGTTGGTCTTCAAGAGTATTTTTACATCTGATGTTCGTTTGTCTCCTCGTCTATTCGTATCTGTAAAGGACGTAACTGTCTATTCGTTTGAATGTATCGAGGTGGACATATTTGTTCGATGGTATTACTATCAGCTCGTTGCCGTTCAGGCACCTGACTCTTCTTGCTCATGTCGCTTAATTTTCTCACACATTGCTGTGCTCAAGTTCACTCGTTAATTTTCTCACAACAACTGCCTCAAATCACTCGTTAATATTCATACAACAACTGCCTCAAATCACTGGTCAACTTCCTCACACTCCGCTTCTTGTCATCCAACCCCCCCCTCAACTCCCGCAACGTCTCCAGCCTGCGTGCATGCAAGTCCGTAAACGTAGTGAACACCAGCAACAAGCACTCCAACGCCAACACCTTCGTGGCTGTCGTCACACCCGAAAACTTCCCAGTTGCAACCTCCAACAAGTTCTTCACCACACCATCAAGATGCGGCTTAAGAATATCGCCATTCTCATCCACCACGATTCTGAGCGTGGAGAGCGAAGACCGCAAAATCAACGCCAGCGTGCGCACCTGGATGCCCTGCAATACCATCGGCAACACACGCGCCAAGTTGCTCACCAAGATCTTGCTCGAAACGTTCTCAATCATCACCGCGAGCGAGTTCATGTAGAGGTCGAACTTGTCGGGGTTCTCCTCAAAGTGCGACACCAAAAGTGGCACTATCAACTCAAACATCTGCTGCTTGTAAAGAAGCTTGACATTCAAGTTGTTTACACGCGCAAGACTGGTCTTGACCTTGCGCCCGTTCACATCATTGCTGAACACTTTCAAGTCCGCAAAAAGCACACGGAGAGAGTTGGAAATCCCAAGCTGCTTTTCAATCTGAACACTCGCGTCAAACAACGCAGACACGCTGTCGTTCAAAAGCTGCATTCCAAGCGGATCCAACTTCATAACAAGCGACTTGATGAGCCACACCGAAATCTCAAAGTCCTCCTTGCACAACTCCAAGATCCGTGCCTCGTCCATCACCGCAAACTTGTTATTGAGTAACGCCAACGTTTGGAGATACTGGATCCGGAGAAACACATCCTCGCACGACTTAATAACACCAACTACCTCCTCGCTGGTACTTTTCCCACTTGCCAACACAACCTTCTTGTCTATATTCGCCAACACCTTGTTGTACACCATCACAAGCTTCGAAGGCGCACCAAAAACCCCAAACCTCCCAATCATATCATCCATGATATCCTGATGCTTCCCCGCATCAATGCAACGCACTATCAATCCCACCAAATCTCCACTGATGTCCAAAATGTACACCTCGTCGTGTTTCTCCACCACCGCCAAAAACTGCGGCACAAACGCCTTGTAGTACGCGTTCATCAAGAACGGCGCCTCGAGCTGCACCTGAACCACCCACTCAATCAAGTTCTCCACAATCGACTGGAAAACAGCGGTGCTGCTTCCGCCCATCTTGTTCAAGAGCCTGATCGACAAGGTCTCCAAGATCTGCGAGTTGACACAGAGCTTTCCAATCAACCCAAGAATGCTTGCGAACCCATCCTCGTCGCCCGAACTCTGTGCACTGTCCAACATAACCAACAAGCTCGCAATCACAACCTCCATGGTGACCTCCTGCGCAGACGCATTCAACGACATCACAGTGACCAACCCAGACGTAATAGCACTCACCACCGCATCGGTGCGCCACTGACCCCCACGCACAGTCGCTGTGAGAAGGTCGTCCATGTACCCCAACACCAACCGCACTTCGTTTACATTCAAGAACTCGGAAATGGCGATAAGTCTTGTCAACTGCTCAACCACCTTCACCTTGAGTGTCTTCTCGAGATTCAGCGACTGCATGAGGAGCTGTCCAAAAAATATGAGAACGTGGTCCTTGTACATGTAGAGCTCGTTGTTTTGCACAAACAGATCGAGGAACTGTGGGGATGTGGACTTACCCAATTTGGAAACAAGCGCTTCGTAGCCTGAAATAATGAAACCAATACAGTCAACGAGATCACGCTGACGTGCAACATTGAGAACGGCATCGGTGGCATCAAATGCAGCGTCTTCTGTACCATTCCCTCTCTCGCCAACACTGAGATACTTCCCCCACACGTCATACTCAAACAACGCCTTTACCACCGCATTGAACGAATGCATCGAGTCCGCACCCACCACTCCAAGCATCAACGACGCCTGTTTGCACTTGTCCTTCACCGCTGCAGTACTGGGTACAAGTTCCCCCACAACAGTGCTTACCAAATTGTCTGCGTCTGTGTCACCGAGCTTCGCCACAAGGGCGCGGATAATGTCAAGCGTGAGCACAAGCAGCTTGGAGTCGTCCGTGTCGTCGATATCGTTGTAGTCTGATCTGATAAGTGGGCCTGTGGCACTGAACGTAGACACGTCGTTGTGAAGAACCTCAAACTTGAGCGCGTTCCACAACGTCAACCAGTACGCACCGAGAGACTCTGGAGTGTACGTCTGCACGCAGCTAAGAATAGTCTTCAAGACGTCGTTGCGAACAGCCGGGTTGGTGGACGTGAGCTTTTCAATGAGATTGGGCACTGCGTCCTTTGCGAAAAGCGACTGGCACGCAATAGTTTCACGCAACTGCGTCTTCAACTGGTCGGCGGTGATTTTGTAGGGGTCGTTCTGCGGGGGGGTGAACGATATAGGGAAGTAGCAGAAACACACATCAAAGAGATCGTCAAGAAGCGGTGAGTCTTCTGCGATGGTGAACCTGCTATTCACGAACCTGTTCAACGCAAACAGGCTCAAGAGGTTGCGCGGGTCTTTTTCGCCCGTGGCCAAGTGGATGAAGGCAGCGATGTAGGCGTCTCCGAGGTTGACAGAAAGGAAGTCGACGTGTGTATGGCCCAATACAGAGAGGACCTCGAATGCCTGGTGGCGTACCTTGGAGAGGTTTTTGCGCGGGTCGTAGGAATCGTGGAGGCCCTTCAAGACTTTTTCGGCGTTGTACAGCGCAAGAAAGCCGGGCATGGCAACCAACGACGTCAACCCCTGTAGCACCTGTAGAGTAGCGTCTCCGGACGCCAATCTGTCCACCAAGAACAGCACCATCACGTTGACGTCCTGTTTCGAGAGCGAAAGTGGCTGCAAGGTGTCTGTGAGGCATGTGAGAGCTTTCGAGCGGATCAGCGCGTCCTGGGAAGTGATGTGGGCGCCGAGGTACTGGATGAACTGGAGGAGCGAGAGGTCCTGGTCTATGATGAGCTGTGAGAGCGTCGATGCGTGTGTGGCGGCGACCTCGTCAACGCCAACGGCCGCGAGGTACTGGTTGATTAGCACTGGGATGTTGTCCATGATGAAAAATGAGAAAAGAGAAATGTGATTTGGGAAATGATAGTGTAAGAGAGAGTAAGAAACGATAGAGAGTAAATGATAGAGAATAAGAAGTGATAGAGAGTAAATGATAGAGAGTACATGATAGAGAGTAAGAAGTGATAGAGAGTAAGAAATGAAACAGGGAGAGAGAAAGAAAGCTCAGGTAAAGGTGGGTGTATAGGTAGAATCTGATAACAAATACTGCACGATAAAAAGAGAATAATAACTGAGAAACTGGAGGTAAATGAGAATAAATGAGATACTGGATATAAATGAGAACGACCGAGCATAGTGGAGTTCCAGATAAGAACCAAAGTGGGTCATATGTGAGTGGAAGAGTGATTAGGAACGATACCGAAAGTTTAACCATGCTTTACTATTTTCGCCACTGTCATATCGCACATTTCGGTTTCTGCCTGGGCATTGGTATTTGAGTTTTTCAATTTTGCAGCCGTAGTCTGAGAATTTTGTGCCAAATCGAGAAAAACGCCAATCCATAAACACTTTTGCTTACTCAACACTTTTGCTTCGTCTTTTCGATCTGTCCAACTTGCTGTTATTATCTACGTTCACTTACCATCTCTATTCAAGTCTTAGAGCTTTCCATCCCATTCTCAATCACTTTTCACGGTACTCCCACACAATTCATTAGTCCTCACAAACATCCCACACAATTCATTAGTCCTCACACACATCCCACACAATTCATCCTCACCAATATCCCACCCAAGTCATCCTCACAAACATCTCACAAAACTATTCGCCAACATCTTACCCACTTACATCCGCTCACTCTGCTCTTTTTTTTTATGCATATATTTTCCCTCTTTGTTACACTTCACTCTTTTCCTCTTATTACTCTTCACTCCAACACGTATTTTCACTCTTGCTCACACTGGCATATTCATTCCTTGCTCACGTCCCTCTTCCTCGGACTTTGAGCCCTATATGGCCGATCGAATACGTCATCGCAAGATTGAAATGCGTTATGAGCACGCGGAAGATGAGGTGAATACGAGGGCACATCCCAACATGAGGCAGACCGAGGCGTAGATTGGAGGGACAACCGTGACAGGTAAACAAGCGTAAACGCATACATAAGTGAAAAGTTATATCACAAGAGTTTTTGAAAATTGCGTCGAGAGGCTATCTACAATGATCCCAGCAGATCATGCATTTTGACATGCACCATGTTAATCTTGACATACTGCACAGAACCGTAACCTGATCCGAGATCTCGGATATCCCCGATCGGTAAACATTGTATGGTCCTATTCCCCAAAAGTAGACGTTATGTTATATATTCCCCAAAAGTAGATGTTTATATTGCTACACTCCTTTCCACTTTCCCTATTATTTCTTGCACCGCCTCGCATTTGCAAGTACCACATCTCCTTGAAGGTTTTGTGTTCACCATATAGGAGTAGAGGGGTAGGCAATGCAATTTTTCACTCTCACATTTTACCACTTTAGTCGTGTTTCATGAATGTTTGAGTCAATAACGTGGTAACTTGGACAACCAACATAGCTAAGTGTCAGAATTGTAGGAGTGCTTGAAACTTATCCATTTCTCATCCCTGATACTCCTGTACTTCCATTACGTTGCATTACTATTAGGAGAAGTTGATTCAATCTCTCGAGTTCACTCCTCATTTTCTCTCATCTTCACTTCCTTTTCGATCACTGTCAACCTTTTGCTTGTTCACTGCCAACCTTTTGATTGTTCACTGTCAACCTTTTGCGCTGTGTTTATTCATCTTTTCCGTTCTTACTTTTATTTTCTGTTTTCCTCAACTATGATCGAGATCCCCGACTTGGACGAACTACCCCGTCAGGGACACGAGGCATACCAGACACCCCCCGTCACGCAACAGGGGCAATTTGCGGTGAACTCGCTGGGGTCTCCAAATTCACACACGGCGCCTACGCCACTCATCCCCGTGACACCAGTCTCCCGCTTCTCCGAGTTGAAGATAGATAACAGCCAGATAATACCCGAGAATGACGGCAACGGTGACCAGGAACCTGAACTGACTTACCTAAATACTGAAGTTAACACGAACATGATCGAAAACAACCCTACCAACTACCTGGTTGGCCCTCACAACCTGGTCGGCCCTAACTTGAACAACAACGGTGATCTGAACCCGCCACCGTTCCAATTCAACTCGCGCGTGTTGAGCTACGACGACAAACGCCCCAAAGACCTTAAAACACCCGCGGAATACACGCTCCACATCGTCTTCACGCAGTTTGTGCGGCACGCCGAACGCAAACTCAACATGTGCCTCGAGTTCCCCCTCAACGAGGAGCCGCCCATCATCGAGCTCCTCGCCGAGGGCATCGACACGCAATTCGACACCATAATCAGCCTGTTGGGCTACATAGCACGGCGCAAGCCCAAGCCGGTGATTGACTCGGTGATGTTCTGGCGCAAAAGTAAAAGCGAAGTGGCGTCCATGGCCGCAGTTGAGCTCGAGCGCGCAGTCGCAGCAGCCACCAGCAACGCAAACTCCAACGAGTCGCTGCCCAAAGTCACGACAAATAATGCGGCGGGTGTACCGCGCCCATCGAAGCGAAGCCTCAGTCTATTGCGGGCACGAAGCGTCAAGTCGCACAAGCGAGAGAAGAGTCTGAATCTGGTGGGAACAGGCGAGTCTGACAGGCGCACGGGGTTTCTCGAAACGTCTGCGTCGCAGGCACACGAAACAGCCGTGCAGGCAGAACGCAAGCTGCTCGCATCCATCTACATTTTATGTCGGGTTCTCATTGAGGTTGTGAAGCAGACGGCGTACGCCACTATGGGCGACGATCTCCGCGACAAACTCGAAGACATTGTGTACACACAGTTGAAGACTACAGACCCCATCAGCACGAGCCAGTCGCTCGTGCGTGCGGCCAACTGGAACTTGTTTGCGGAGCTTTTGGGGCACATGTCGGAGAAGAGCTTTGTGAGTGTGAGCGACCGGTTTATCGCAGACTTGGAGAAGATGCCTGTGGTGCTACGTCTTGAGGATGAGCCACAATTGCACTTGTTGATCCACGGCATGCGGTACCTCCGTCTCACCAATTACCCCATCGAGGTGTTCGAGGAGAGCGCGGACTTTGTGTTGTCGCTCGCCAAGTTCTTTGGCAAGGCACGGAACGACACGATTGTGTATGCGTACTGCGAGATTCTCTCGACGTTGTTGTTTCCGCTTGCGGGTACCTTGACTGCTGAGACCAACCACCCCACCTGGGCGGACGCCACGCAGCAGATCTTTGAGCGCGCGCGGCAGATATGGCTTCCTGCGAGCGTGAATGCGGTGAGTGTGGTGTGGGGGTACCTGCTCAACTTGATGACGGCGGCGTTGTGCGTTGCGCCGAAGGAGCAGTTCGCGGCACAGTGGTTCCAAATCATCGAGGATAATGCGCACAAGCTCAAGCAGAAGGGAGACAGTAGTGACGACAAGTCCACGTACGTGATGTGCATAGTGCGGTTGACGTGGGTGTACATATACCGAGTGCCAGACACGCTCAACAACACGGTGAAGAAGTTGGATGTGCTTTTCGCGATGATGTTCCAGACAAGCAAGAAGACGCAGTGGATCAGTGCAGATCCGCAGTTGTTGAGTGCGTTGGTGGAGTTGGTGCGGATAGTGGGATACCACCATTTGAACTATGTGTTGGACAATGTTTTGTTGAGTATCTTGAAAACCGGGTTCAATGGGAGCACGTTAGAAGGCCTAGCATGTGAGCGGATCATAGTGGCTGTGCGGGCGTACGTTGCGATGCTCGAGGACTACGAGAACACGCGCCGGCCGCGGTTTCCCGACGGCAAGCCCGAGAGTGCGGTGCGCGCGCGGCCGTTTGTGTTCCTCGCACGGCTGGCGAACAATGCCCCGTCGCACGACGAGATCTGCCGCACGTTTGCGGTGCTTGTGCGGCTCTTGGATGCGCAGTACGGGTGTGCAGTGTGGCGGGCAGACGGCGATTCGGATGCTGGGCTGAAGGCGTTTCAGGCGTTGCACCATCTTGGGCTTGACTTTCTGTCGCTGCCGTCGAAGGAGCTTCCGATCGAGCTTTTCGCGACGCTCGTGGAGGCGGTGCCGTGGATGGTGGATGTGAGTGGGAGCAGCAACAACTTCAACACGGTGGTGGAGATGTTGGTGCGCAATGCGGTGCATCCTACCCAAAGGGTCAGTGAGGCGTCTGTCGCCGCGCTTCGTCGTTTGGCCGCCCGCAAGAACCCGACGGCGTTGATGACGTTGTATGCAAAGATCGCCTTTCGCCTCAGCGACAAGCCGGGGCCATCGCTCCACGTAGACTACCTCAACCTGTGGAACTTCTTGAAGTTGCTCAAGGTGTATGTGGAGCTTTTGGGATGCTGGTTGGGGGAGATGCGCGGGGATAACAAGAAGGAGGCGGACGAGTTTGAGGATACGTTCGAGATGGAGGAGGACAAGGTGGACGCAACGCGGGACGAGTTGGAGTGGAAGACGATTGTGACGGTGATGGAGGACATCGAGGGGAACGGGTTGTTCTTTCTCTGTTCGCAGGACTGCAAGACAAGGCACTACGGAGTGGGCATACTTCGGATTGTAGAGGAGTTTGATACTGTGATGCGGGAGAAGACGGGGGAGGAGAAGGAGGATAAGATGTCGCGGTGGGAGAAGAAGATGGAGAGGGAGAGAAAGGATGAGAAGAAGATGGAGAGAAAGGATGAAAAGGAGGGGGAGGATGTGGAGAACAAGGAGGGTAAGGACACTTCCAAGTATGCTGCCCCTGCCGGAACCCGACTTATCCATCTTTTAGACACTGTTGATTTTATTGACCTTATCAAGCCCTTCCGTCGTCATCTTTCTGTGCCCGAACGTCAGCGACTCGCCAAGCTCAAAGGTAGGAGAAGCATACTAGTGCGTCTTGCCGAGCTGGACTACGGAATCGACTCCACGCTCTGGTTCCGTCTCTACCCCAAGCTTCTCGATCTCTTCTTCGAGCGGTGTCCCATGCCAGTTGCTATGTGTCGTCTGATAGTGTGTGTGCGGCTTGTGCAGATGCACGAGTTGGTTCTGGAGTTCTCTGACACACACAGAGGCAACTACACCAGTCTGCTTTTCCTGCGCAGCGGCGTGCAAGGGAGCAACTCGCCGCCGGAGCTCTTGGTGAACCAATGGAAGCTCTACCTCATCTTTGCGTGCTGTCTGTTGACGCTGACGAACGACCAGAAGATCTCGTTCCCGAGCCAGCCCACACACGGACGCAAACGCCTGATGCAGATGTTTATCCAGCACCAGAAGATCACGAGTGCGCGGCTGGTGTTTCGCATGGCACTTCCCCTTCTTGGGCTGGCTCAGCCCATGGTGCGCGATGCGGTCATCGCCGGATTGAGCTGCATCAACATCAACATCTTCCGGCTGTTTGTGGAGTCGATTCCCGAGCTGGTGACGCGGTGGGACCCCCAGCTAGCACAGCGCGACGCCTCGCACGACCGGCTCCGCATCGAGGTGGTGCACATCCTCAACAACCTCACGGACCGGCTCGACACGGGAATTTATGCGGACGAGTGGCTGGTGGTGAACCTCGTGGCGGTGGCTAAGAACGTCAAGGCGTTCTTGCTGACTCCGGCGGTGCAGACAGATGTGGCGTTCCAGCGTCTTAGACGGTACTTTTGCGGGTTTCTTGAGAACTTGTTTGTGGGGTTGCGGGAGAACGCGGACCTCGAGCGCTGGTTTCCGTTCGAGGCGCGCATTGCGTGTTTCAACTGGCTGAAGGAGTGGTGTGGGTTTGGCGTGGACGCGGAGGTGGCTGGCGAGCGGTACCAGAAGATGAGCAAGGATCCACAAGCGCAGGCGATTTTGGAGGTGGAGAGGAGGTTGTTGGAGGCGGCTGCGTTGGGGTGTATGGGGGTGATGGTTGGTGAGTTGGAGAAGAGAATAACTGGAATAAGTGGATTGCAGACTGGATCTAATGGAAAGCAGAATGGCTCAAATGGAAACGGAAGTAATGGACATGGAAATGGACAGAATGCACATGCAAATGGAATCGACCTCCCCTTTGAAAGCTCTATCCAGCTCTCGTTTGATGTTCCCGCACTCATGTCGTGGATCGTATCCCTCCTCTCCTCTCTGCACGAAAGACCACAGGAAATCGGACGCAACGCTCTCCGTCGTGTGCTTGCAAGGAACCTCATGCGCAAAGACGTGTATGAGGAGTCTGTGCGGCAGTCGTACCTTCCAGGCGTTCGGGCCGCGTACTTCCCGATCTTCGTCGAGGAGTACATCCGGTGGAACAAAGAGGAGAGCGAGAACACTTGGGAGACGGTGGATGGATATCTTGTCGATGCCACGCCATTGGCGCTTCTTTCGCTAGCCCTGTTTCTTGTTGGATGCGAGGAGTTGCCTGTGCGGCGAGCTGCCGCGGATCTCATCAGCCACATTGTCAAGTTCCACGAGCTCGGAGGGCCAGTTCCGGGGATTTCAGCGGTGCGCTCGCCATCGCGACCAATGTACAAAGGGGCATTTGCTGCTATACTGGCGTATTTGAGCACGCTTCGTGTCGACTGCGCGTACTTTATCAGCTACTTATGTCTCTACTGCAAAAAGGTGAGCACTGCGGTGGACCGTGGGGACATATTCACCTGTCTTCTCCCCTGGCTTGCCGTGGCCGACATGAAGGAGGGCGAAAGTGATGACCCCGCCCGCTCGATGATCTTGGACAATCTCCTTGAGCTCACGCTGTTGTATGGAGATGAGGCTGGGGTAGGACCGCTCTGGCAAACGTGCACGCACTGTCTTGGGGTTCTTGATTATGTTGTGAAGGCATGCCTTGAGCGTCGCAGCGCGGATTTTGTCCAGCACGCGAGGGAGATTGTTTACTACCTTGCGGCTAACGATCCGTCGGTATTTGACACCTTAGTTGCCAATTTGCAGCCACGGCTGATGGTCCCGAAGGTGAGTTACGCAAGTAAAGTTGTTAGTGCGTATCCATATCACGCTCTCCCACAGACCCCCGAAAAAGACTGTGCGTTTTCACTTGGGCAGTTGTCTATGGTGTTTGCGGTGGACTTGGTGCAGGGACTTCCGGAGAGACTAGCGGTGTTGTTGCACGTTTCTGCGGTGTTGTTGGACCACTACCTTGAGATTGTGCTGGAGCAGGGCGTAGCCCTTTTGGTGCACATGGTGCGAGCAAATGCTGAGAATGCCCCACAGCACGCGGAGGAAACACTTGCGATGCTCGCGCAGCCGTTGTGGGTGTACGACGACCTCAACAACGACAAACGAGGGGCCAGAACACCCAAACTCATGGACCACCTAGTGCGGAACGTGCTTGAGATCTTCCGCGACACACACCCGCACCTCCAGCAGGAGTGGGCACGTGTGCTGCTCTCGTGGGCGACTACGTGTGCTGTGCGGCACATTGCCTGCCGGTCGTTCCAGGTGTTTCGCAGCTTGCTTCTGTTCCTTGACCAGCGCATGCTCAAGGACATGTTGCACCGGCTCCTGAACACGATCTCGGACGAGACGGGCGACATCCAGGGTTTTGCGATGCAGATCCTCATGACGTTGAACGCCATCACGGCGGAGTTGGACCTGGCCAAGTTGATTGACTTCCCGCAGTTGTTCTGGCTGGGCGTGGCGTGTCTCCTGACGATCCACGAGCAGGAGTTTGTGGAGGTGCTTCTGACGATGAGCAAGTTTGTCAGCAAGATCGACTTGGACGCCCCCGACACCGTCTCGTGCTTGATCCTGACGTTCCCCCCCAAGTGGGAGGGCCAGTTTGAGGGGTTGCACCACGTGATCCTCACTGGGTTGCGGCTGCTGAACCTGTGGGAGCTGACGCTCAAGTTCTTGGACAAGTTGAACACGCTCCGCGACAGCGACGTGATTGGGATGGGGCCACGGCGTGTGTTGACGGCGGTGTTGAGCAACATGCCGCGGTACTTGCACGCTTTGGACGTGGGCCAGGTAGGCGATATCGAGGAGTCTGCGCTTCTGCTTGGGCGGATGGCTGAGAACGGCGGGTTCGTGCTGCTTGCGCGGATCCTTGTGCTGTTGGCGAAGAAGCGGTTCCGGTCCAAGAAGGACTTTTTGGCGCAGACTGTGCTGGCGCTCCGCATTGCGTTCTTCCCTGAGCATGCATCGACTCTGTTGGTGCTTTTGCTTGGGATGCTCGGGAACAAGATTGCGTGGGTCAAGGTGGAGACCATGGCGCTTCTCTGCGCGATCTTCCCGTTGGTGGATCTTCTGCGCGAAGAGTTTGCGGGTGTGGGTGCGGATTTGATCCTGCCGTTGCTCCGGCTCTTGTTGACAGACTATGCGGAATCGGCGCTTGAGGTTTTGGACGAGGCACACGTGCTTTCTGGGTCTGCGCTTGACAAGGACGTGTTGCGGATGAGCTTCAGCAATCTGCATGTGCTGAAGGAGTACGACCGCACTGCGACGTTGTTTGGGGTTCCTGACGAGAACGGGTGGGCTGTTCCGATGCCAGCAATCACTGCGGCGAGCACGCGCAACAACATCCACGCGGTGTTCGCGACGTGTGTGGTGCCTGCGGAGGAGCCTGCGAAGGAGGAGGAGATCGAGTTCCACACGGAGGAGTATGCGGGACACGATACGGTTTCTGTGCAAGAGCCTGATGCTTCCTTGAGCAATGTGTGGGCTGCGTTGGACGACTTTGACTCGTTCTTCACGAAGGACGTGTCGCACCAGCACTCTGCGCTGATGGAGACGGATGGATCGTTTGAGGCTGCGAAGATGGACCCGGCGCCGATGGTGTATGATAAGAAGGCGAGTGTGATATTGAACAGGAGCTTGGCGAGGACGCAGAGCAACACGAGTTTCAAGAACAGTTTGGCGGACCTGGCGTTTGCGCAGGGGTCGCCGGTGGCACTGAAGCGGAGCTACATTCCGTTTAGGAATAGTCGACAAATAACGAGAGAACGGGGGATTGATAACAAGTGATGCGGAACAGATATGTGTGAACGTGAGGGGAAACTGATATCGAGAGAGTATTAAGTGAGCTGAGCACAGATATCGAAAAAACGTGAACTGAGCACAGATATCGAATATTAACGTGAGCGGAAACTGATATCGAAAAGTGAATGTGAGCAAGGCGAACGTGAAACGAGATATCAAGACCTCAAGTGTGAGCGACAAGAAGTATCAAGAATCATGAACGAAAATCATAAGTTGTGCGAGAACTCGACAAGAGTTCGTGAGCGACGATATAAGCGGGCAGGGATTGAGAGCATAAGTGAACATGATTACATGAACAAGTCAATTATGAGACAACGTGAGTGCTGGTAAGTCAACGTGAGAAAACAAAACAACGGTTGCAAAAATTACAATGGTAAATCTGTGAGATTGTGGATGTGGTTAAAGTTCCTGGCAGTTGGAACTAGGTTATTATAGATGGGGAAATGCGATAACGGCATAAGAGATGTAGGCCTGAATTTTGATGATTTGGCTTGGTGGACCTGATCTTGTTCACCTCCTAAACTTCCCGTCATAAACGGAATGAGGCTGCTCGTAAACGTGCACATTTTCTAGTTGCTCATTGGGTTCAACATAACATGAACATTGCTCATTTTAGAGTCCTATCTACGTAAATCGTTCCCACTACATTTCGCACTCGCTCATAACTCATCACAATGTAGCGTAAAGCTAGAATCGTAGAGGTCGCTCGAGACTACTTCTGCTGTTCATCGGAAACACTACTCCTTTCAAGATCCTTAAATTCTTCACTCTTCACTTACGCTCACTTGGAAGAGCACACTTAGGACCTTTAATGCAGAACAATATGGCTCTCAGTAAGGAACTTAAATGCAGAACAATATGGCTCTCAGTAAGGATCTTTAATGGAGAACAATATGGCTCTCAGTAAGGAACTTAAATGCAGAACAATATGGCTCTCAGTAAGGAACTTAAATGCAGAACAATATGGCTCCCAGTAAGGATCTTAAATGCAGAACAATATGGCTCTCAGCAAGGATCTTAAATGCAGAACAATATGGCTCTCAGTAAGGATCTTTGCCAGTGAACCTCAGCACTTCATCTCGCTCACGTCTAGTAAGAACACTAAGAACATCTAGCTCACATTCACTTAACATGTTCAGACGATCTCACTAAATTTGCTTCCCGCGTTAGAATCACTCGCTTGGCTTCCACATTCGCTTCGCTCATGTTCGCTAGAAACTTTTTTACTTGCAAATTTTTCAGCAACATGCCTCCCAAGAAGAAGGTCCCACAGATCTCCGACAAGAACAAGGCCAAGAACAAGGTCAAGTCGGCCGACGACAAGGCCTTCGGTCTCAAAAACAAAAACAAGTCCAAAAAGGTCCAGCAGCAGATCCTGCAGATGCAGAACGGTGTCGATGGCGGGGCTGCCAAACGTAAAGAGGCCGAGGCCAAGGCGCGTGCCGCCGAAAAGAAGGCCTCTGAGGACGCCAAGAGAGAGGCCGCGGCGTTGTTTGGTGTGGTGCAGCAGAAGGTGCCGTTTGGTGTGGACCCCAAGTCGATCTTGTGTGAGTTCTTCAAAAAGGGCCTCTGTACCAAGGGACCCAAGTGTAAGTTCTCACACGACATCAACGTGGGCCGCAAGGACGCTAAGAAGGACTTGTACACCGATGCCAGAACAGAGAAGGAGGAGGACACCATGGATACATGGGATGAGGACAAGTTGAAGGCGGTCATCATGTCCAAGCACGGAAACCCTAAGACCACGACCGACATTGTGTGCAAATTCTTTATTGACGCAGTGGAGAACGGTAAGTACGGTTGGTTCTGGGTCTGTCCTAACGGTGGTAACGAGTGTAAGTACAGGCACTCGTTGCCTCCGGGGTTCGTGTTGAAGACCAAGGAGCAGAAGCGTTTGGAGAAGTTGGCGGCAGACCTGGCGCCAAAGATCACGTTGGAGGACTTCATCGAGTTGGAGAGGGGCAAGATGGACAAGTCGAAGTTCACTCCGATCACAATCGAGTCGTTCAAGGAGTGGAAGATCAAGCAGCAGAAGAAGAAGCAGGACGAGGCCGACAAGCAGGAGAAGAGCGGCAAGAGGATTTTGACAGGAAGAGAGGTTATCTTGAACAGGTTCTCTGACAAGTACTACGAGGAGGAGGATGGAGATGAGACGTGGGACTTGCTGCAGTTCAAGAAGGACTTGCCTGTGGACGACTCGAATATCAAGGATTATGGTGATGGGCTGACTGCTCAGGAGATGACAAGTAAGAGAGACGAAGTTGTGAATGAACGTGACGAATGAAGCACAGAGATTACTAAATGAACATAAGTGAGAGTGAGCACAGATTACTGAATGAACTAGTCGAGAAAGAGACTACTACATGTTCATGGGATACTAAATGTTCATGAACAAGCTAGTCGACTACCGAGTGATTTTTTTATGCTAGTGAATTCTAGTGAGACAATTGGAGATAACGCGAACAGAAATAGGTTCGAACGACACAGTCGTAAATTTGGGAATGGAATAGCGAGCTTCGGTACGCTGAGCGCTCTACATGGCATTGAGAAGGTAGCTTAGTTTAATAGAACTGAAGGATTATTGTAGATTTATGGTGAATTTTGCAAAAAAAGGAGAAAAAAGAGGTGAACCGTGAGATTTTGAACATTTACAGAAATTTCATGAGCAAATATATACGTAATCTCTTGTATCTCCAGAGTTGACTTTATTCCTATCTCTTGTATCACTAGCGTTAACCTGATTCCTATCACCAGTCTTGACCTATTTATTCAACCTTCTTTCATCACCTTCCATGTTACTGTAGCAGAACTTCACTATTCACAATCATAGACATCATCACTATTTACAATCATTGAGGTCATCACTATTACAATCTGTAGCCCATCGCTATTCACAATCATTGAGATCATCACTGTTACAATCATTGTAGCCCATCACTATTCACAATCATTGTAGCAGGCATCACTATTCAATCAATTTTAGCACATCGCTCGTTCAGTCACCATCACGTCACTTCTCTACTCCACCCTCGCCTCCCTAAAGAAAGCCTCATCATCATCGGTGAAAAACTGAACCAGCACCTCCGAATCCTTCAACACCTCCAACGCCTCCACCACACGCCGGATCCACGCCGCCCCCCTCCGGTCTATGTTCTCCATCTCGAGGAACCTTTCGCTCGAAAGGATGTCCTGGAGATTGGCGTACGTGACTTCCGTGGACGGCTCTGTAGACAGCCTGCCAAGTTCGAAGCTGGCCCTGCCAGATCCCAACTTTGAGTCCGTCAGCAGTCTCCCTAGGTTTCTATCTGCCAGCATACCCAGGTTTCTATCTGTCAGCATACCCAGGTTTCCATCTGTCAGCACACCCGGGTATGTTTCTCTATCAATTCTATCTCTCGACGGAAGAGGCGGCTTTCGCTGCATCTGGTTCCCCCGCAACGACTCAGGCTTCTTCGGCACCAACGGCGGAAGCTTCCTGTTCAAATCAATCAAGTCAACCTCCACCTTCTTGCGCTTCAAATGTAGCAACCTCTTCATCTCAAAGAGAATCTTCATGTCGTCCACATCCGAAAGCAGGTCGGGCACACACCTGATGTAAATCGACACAATCTGCTTGGGATACTTCGCCGCCAAGTTCACGTACGCTTCAAAGTCGTGCTCTCCGCTGTCCCCAACACACACAAAGCGCTTGTGGGGAAAGTCGCTGAGAATCTTGAAGAGCGTGTGCTTCTTGCGCAGCGACGACGGCTCCATGAGCGAACTGATAATGTTCCCCGTGTACTGCTTGAGGTGGATCGAGCTCACAGGGAGATTGGCCCACTTGAGGTACTGTGCGATCGTCAGGTAGAGCTGCCACGGCAGATTGGAAACGTAGTGGAAAGACACATTCTGCATGGAGTGGTACCACCTTACAACTTCCGGCATGTTCCATAGCGCGACCTCTTTAAGAAGGAGATTCTGCATTAGTTCACGCTTATCGCCAATCACCCCCGTGAGTTTTATCGTATCGTCGATGTCACTGATCACTCCAAGCCCGGTCATGCTAACAACATTGATATCTTCAAACGCGAATATCGTGTCGTCCGTATCCGCGCGCACCAGAACCACGTTCGGGGGGTCTGTGCATGGCACGCTCACCTCAAAGTGGCCGTTTTGGTCGGTTTTGACGGTGCACTCGACGGGGTTGGCGCTTGTTGTGCCCACGGCGACTTTGAGCTTTGCAAACGGGATGGAGCGCGATATGAAACACGCCAACCGCTGTTCCACCATGTCTGGCACGGGTGTGGATGGCCGCGAAGGCGATCGGCCGGAGCCCAAAGAGCGGGCGTCTTCGGATCCTGGCAGCCTTGCATCGGCACTCTCCGGACGTATCCTTGAATCGGCGCTCTCGGCCAGGCGTATGCTCACTGCGTCGTCCTCCCCCAAAACGTCCTGCAGCAAACGCTCGTCTTCGAGCTGGTTGATTGCTGCCAGTGCGTTTGGGCTGTATCGCGTGATCTGGCGTGCGAGCGACAATATGAGCCTGTTCTTGCGTGTCATGAGGCCGGGGCACGAGAGCCAGCCACGCACGTCGACCACCCACTCGTTGGGGGCGGTTTGGCGCGTGTAGGAGGGAAATAGCGCGATGGTGGTGTCTTTTGGAAAGAGGAGGTTGCCCGTGGCGTCGTAGAGCTGATCTGCGGTGAGCTTAGGCATGTAGGCGTCGCGAGTGGCGCGGGCAAAGCCGAGGAGACGCTGTCGGCGCAGCGTGGGCTGTTCATCGTGTTGTGACATGCGCTTCCTCCACAACTTGTGGAGAAGGAGCTGCTGGCGGGATTCGCAGGGGAGAAGTGCGCGGTAGTCCTTGAAGATGGACGCGAGGAGGGACGAGCGGGAACGGAATATGCGCCGGTATACCGCGGTGGATGCTCTGAGGAGAAATCGAGGGGGTCTCAATTTGGAGTGGGCTCGGAGAGTGAAAAGAAAAGAACATCCACGAAATGAGTGAGAATACGAGAAACGGTTACCGGACGAGTGACCGTGAGTGAGCTAGGGAGTATGTTAGTGAGTGGGCTAGGGAGTATGTTAGCGAGTGAGCTAGAAGTACACTAGTGATTGAGCTAGTAAGAAGTACATTAGTGCTAGTAAATAGTATATTAAAGCTAGTAAATTATATATTAGTGCTAGTAAATAGTATATTAAAGCTAGTAAATTATATATTAGTGCTAGTAAATAGTATATTAGTGATTGCTAGTAAGTACATTAGTGATGCGCTAGTAAGTATATGAACGCCATGAATGCTAGCCTGCTACGAAACAAGATGTGAATGTGATCAATGACTAGCTAATATGGCAAGAGTGAACGTTTGTCGAGTAGTATGATTGAACAAGCGAATGACTATACAACGTGATATGAAAGGCAATGTACAGTGACTAGTGAACGTCAATTGCATCATCTAACCTTAAAACATCAACTGCATGCTCTGGACTGAAAACGGATTGCTCTTGGATAGAAATGAGAGTTAGCGGGTGTCTTTCCACAGTAGTTATAATTTTCACATATGGATCAAATTCCGTGGATTCGATTCTCCACGAGTTATAAATCCGTGTTGATTAACCAGATCAAGAAATATCTATTCTCAGATCTGGCCGTCAATTCTTTCCGTGTTACATCGCTATCCTCTCACCAGCAGATACAGCTTGTTACTCCGTTGTCGTCAGCGTTCAGTCGGTGGTGCTACCTAAACGGTCCTCTTTATTCAGTGATTACCATCTCACAGATGATGTTACTCATCTTCAGTGTTTGTTTACCCGCAGTTTATGTTACTCCTCTTCGTGTTTGTTTCGCAGTTTATGTTCTCCTCTTCGTGTTTGTTCCCCCACAGTTCATGTTCTCCTCTTCGTGTTTGTTCCCCCACAGTTTATGTTCTCCTCATTTGTGTCCCTCTTCATGTTTACCACGCTTAGTTCACGTTTCATTTTTTCTCCATGACCGAACTCTCCATAGGCAACGAAGTCAAAGACTCGTTTAAAAACACATCCAAATGGGTCAACAACACCATCAACTGGCTCGGTGACATCGAGGACTTCTACCGCGAGCGCGCAAGCCTCGAGAAAGAGTACGCCGACAAGCTCGGCGACATGTGCAAGCGCCACTTTGACAAAAAGGCGAAACTCTCGGCGCTGCTCTCCGTCGGCGACGAGCCGCAAATCACGCCGGGATCGCTCGAGTCCGCGTCGCTCGTGCTCTGGACCGAGGTGCTCACCCAGACCGAGGCCATTGCGCACGAGCGCGTGCTGCTACACGCGGAAATCACCTCCAAGGTGTGCTCCAACTTGGCAACGCTCAAAGTCAAGCTGGGCACGCTCTGCAAGCAGATCGAGCGCATCAACGAGTACCTCCTCACCGAGAAGAAGGCCAACGAGGACGAGCTCCACAAAGCCAAGAAGCACTACGACTCGTTGTGCGCGCTGACGGAGCTGGCGCGCGAAAAGGCGGAGCGCAACCAGGGCGACAAGTACCAGGCACGATTGCACGAAAAGGAGGTGGACATGAACGTGGGCAAGAACGACTACCTCATCCGCATCGCCATCGCAAACCGCCTCAAAGACAAGTACTACTACCAGGACTTGCCGGAGGTGTTAGACTACTTCCAGGAGTTGAACGAGACCCGTGTGGCGCTCACCAACAAGATCCTCCAGAACGCGGGCATAATCGAGCGCAACGCCAACGACAAGATCAAGGAGAAGCTCTACGTGATTGACCTGACGATTGAGCAGAACAAGCCGTCGCTCGACACCCTGATGTACATCAAGCACAACGTCACCAGCTGGAAAGAGCCGCAGGACCACTACTTTGTACCGTGTTCGATCTGGCACGACGACGAGTCGCTTGTGGTCCGTGAGCCGGAGCTCACGGACTTGAAGAGGCGGCTAGGGAAGGCGTCGACGGACTACGCCCGCCTTGAGTCGGCGTGTCTCGACAACAAGCAGCGGCTTGAGGAGCTGACACAGGAGCGCAAGGACGACAACCTCACGCTCAAGTTCGACACCAAGCTCGCAAGTACCTTGAATGCGTTGCAGAACTTTATGAAGAACGACACACAGCGTGTGCAGCGGGAAGTCGAGATTGAGGTGATCCAGAACTTCGCTGGTGATGCGGATCTCCTGTATGTGGAGCTGCAGGCACAGCCCAAGTCGCGTTTCGGGTTGTTCAAGAAGAAGTCTGTGAAGCGGGTGGACACAGATGCGCAGTCGACGCACACGGTGGCCAGCACGCCGACGGTGGGACTGGGGGCGTTCAATTTGCGCAAGAAGGCACAGTCGATAATGTCAGGGCACTCGCAAGCGTCCGGTGGGCCGTCTGCGAAGGCGCTTTATGCGTACGCGGCGACGGGTGACGACGAGGCCTCGGTGCATCCTGGCGATGTGCTTGTGGTGCTCGAGGAGGACACGGGGAGCGGGTGGACGTCGGTGCAGGTGCCGGACGGGGCGCTGGGGTTGGTTCCGACATCGTACATTGAGATCACGCGGAAAGCCGGTGCTCCGCCGCCGGTGGCCCCGAAGAGGGGCGCGAAGCGTGTGCAGCACTTGGAGGCGTTGTATGACTACGCTGCCGATGGTGAGGACGAGTTGTCGATTCTGGCGGGGGACAGGATTGTGTTGGTTCAGGATGACTTGGATGGGAGTGGGTGGACTGAGGGGGAGTTGGATGGGCAGAGGGGGATGTTTCCGACGAGCTATGTTAAGAGAGTGTGAGCGAGAGCGCAATTACAACGGGTAGTCAGCGAACATGGCGAAATGAGCGAGAACGCGATTACAACGGGTAGTCAGCGAACGTAGCGAAGTGAGCGAGCGCAGCGATTACAACGGCTAGGAAGCGATTACAACGACTAGAAAGCGATTACAACGGCTAGGAAGCGATTACAACGGCTAGAAAGCGATTACATCGGCTAGTGAACGAAGCGAGAGAAACAACCAACGACGAAGTATGCGGGTGGCAAACACATAGCAAGCACATTGAAGTTTAAGCGAAGCTAACTGAGCTAGATCAATACAACGACTTCAAGTTTGCTATTTTTTCCACGCTTGACTTTCCTCGTTTGATTTCAAGTTTCCCCGCTTGACTTCAAGCTCATTGAAGTTAAACTCGTTTCCATCTTTTTCTCATCTTTTGCATTCTCTCGCTTGACTTCGTCAAGCTTGACGGTGAGTGATTATCGACGAGATGTGGAAGAAAAGTATCCGATAGGAATGAGCAACGAGTGGAAATTACAGTAGTAGCAGAGCCTGAGAGTGGTGAACTTGTCAGTGACATGGAGATGAAGTCAAGTGAATCGTGCATGATAGATGTTATGAACAGACGTATGTGATGTGAACGATAGAGTCAAGATTGTAGGAATGTGGGGACATAATATTAGTGAATTTGAAGGAATGTGGGGATATAATACCAGTGAATTGATGTGTGCCTTGAAGTCAAGATTGCAAATTTGGAAATCTTTGATGCCGCACTCGTAAGCATATCTCGGTATCTCTTTTCAGTGGAGGTAACTTTCTCTGAGTCTGTACATATTTTTTAAGTACGACGGTTAAATTCCCAAAGTTCCACTGTTACACCTATTGAAGTATTGGTTTGGCCGGAGATATTGTACAGGTAGCGTGCTGATGTTATTGCAATGAAAGGAAGTCTTCAAAGCTCACTAATACTACAATATTATGAGATATCCTACGAAAATACTTTTGTAGTTTCAATCCAATACTCATATCCGTTGTTCCTGTCTCTCAGTTAGATCTAACTCCAGTTTTACGTTCATTCCACACTCTCTGAGTACATTTCTCGTTCGTGACTTCACACTCCCTGAGTTCTTTCTCGCTTTAGGTTCTCCATCTCAGCTCATCCCTTTTGCAACCAGTCACGTGAGGTTAAAAGTAGATTGACCAGGAAAGACTTCGCAGGAGAACTTAGAACTGGTCGCCTATCCTGATCGAGAAGAGATTCACCGAAAGGCATCGCTACACTCTTTAATCTGATTTTAGTCTATTACTCACGTTCAGTCTATATCAGTCTCTTGTCACTGACGTTACATCAGTACCCGTAACTCACGTTCACTTCTTCACGATCACGTTTGCTCAGCCTACAACAATTACTCTTCAACTTGTATTACCGTAAAATTAGTAGACGTCACCTGGGATCTCGAAAACGACCTGCTTACCGGTCAACTTCGAGTAAACCTGCTGGAAAGACTCCAACTTGTAGTCAACAGCAGTAGAGTCCTTGGAGTCCAACAAGACCTTCTGGATCTTGTTGCCACCAACCAAGTATCTGACTCTCTTACCGACAATCTCGGTTGGGAACACCAAGTCCTCCAAGAGCTTGTCGTGGACAGCGGACAAGGTTCTGGATCTTGGTCTCTTCTGCAATTGTCTAGACTTTCTGGCTGGCTTTGGCAAGATTCTTCTCTCAGCAAGGAAGACGACGTGGTAGTCGGAGAACTTCTTCTCCAATTCTCTGGTCAATCTAGTCTGGACTTTTTTGTAGGATGGCAAGGATGGGACTGGCACGAAGATGGCAAGAGCCTTCTTACCGGCACCGACCTCGATCTCCTTGATGGACTTGAACTGCAAGGTTCTCAACTCGGCCTTCAAGTCGGCCTGTTGCTCCAAGTCAATGAAAGCCTGGGCGACCTTCAACTCCAACTCAGATGGCTTCTCGGACAAAATCTTACTAGCAGCAGACATATTGGCTATAGTTGTATGTGTAAAACAGGGAAGACTGGGGTTGGAAAACTTTTTTTTTCGCAGTGATTGAGTAAGAATTTTCGAAACGTACCCAAAAGTCACGTGCTCGCCGAAAAACTTCGCTCGCGCGCTGTGCGCTCCGGCTCATGTGCAGGCCGCAGGGGACGAGCCCTACGTGGTCACATGACGCTTTGCACCTGCTTCGGGTCCGGGGCCGCCGTTTTTCCCCACACGTGTAATGAGAGCATTGACTCTACTGAGACGGTTATACTCTATGTCGTTAGTTGAGCAAGCAAAGAAGGCCGCAGCGTACAAGGCCGTTGACGACAACCTCTTGCCGTCGGCCAAGGTGATTGGGATCGGCTCCGGCTCGACCGTTGTGTACGTGGCCGAGAGAATTGGCCAGTTGGAGAAGAAGGACTTCATCTGCATCCCCACCGGATTCCAGTCCAAGCAGTTGATCATCGACAACGGCTTGCACTTGGGGTCTATTGAACAGCATCCAGTCTTGGACATTGCGTTTGACGGTGCCGACGAGGTGGACCCGGGCCGCAACTTGATCAAGGGTGGCGGAGCGTGCTTGTTCCAGGAGAAGTTGGTCGCTAAGGCAGCTGCGAAGTTTGTGATTGTTGCCGACTACAGAAAGAAGTCCGACTCATACTTGGGTGTGAAGTGGACACAGGGTGTGCCCATCGAGATTGTCCCGTTGGCGTACTCGACCGTGGAGAGACAATTGAAGAAGTTGGGTGCAAAAACTGTCAACTTGAGACAGGGAGGTTCAGCAAAGGCAGGTCCAGTCATCACCGACAACAACAACTTCTTGGTTGACGCGGACTTTGGTGCAATTGAGAACCCCACAAAGCTCCATGAGCAGATCAAGCTGTTGGTGGGTGTCGTTGACACTGGATTGTTCACCGACGTGACCAGTGCGGTTTATTTTGGTGAGGAGAACGGTGAGGTTCTGAGCTTGTAGAGAACCAGGATCAACGAGAATACAGAAGACAAGGGGTACCACACGAGAGGTGTATCGTAAAACATCAAAATGAGCAATTTCAATATACAATAATAAGAAAGAAGAACGAAATCACACGAAAAAAGACTTTCAGATCTAATCTTGACGATCCTATGAAGAAGAAGTTACATGAAGACTCATCTCGATGATTCTATGAAGAAGAAGTTACATGAAGACTCATCTTGTAAACGAATGACTATTCTGACATATGTTAATGGAGCGTAAATTATACACAGAACAACCGCAGCCCCACAACACCTCACTCTACATCAACACGATCATAGTAGCCTCCCTCTCCCAACCCTCAGAGCCTTCATCTGGATATTGTTTTCTCACGGCCAAGCAAGTAATTAACGAATTAGGCATTTTCCAGCCTGCCGTTTTGGGCATCTGTTTTTCCCCGTTTGGAGACGCGTTGCTACAACAGTAAATATTAACGTTTATTGCTTGATTATGGAGCCTCGCACCTGCTGACCTCACTACCAGAGTTGTGCCGCTCAGTTCTGCGAGACTCGAGTAGGACAAATCGAATAACGGAAATCCGATTTCAGAGAAAGTCCAATGGATTTATGTCAACTGACAACTATCCAATTGGAGTATAAATTCTTCGTTCACCATTGTCCGTCTCTTCAAAGCTCCACTTTATTAATTCTCATATTGCCCTCAATTACTATCACATGATAGGTGTATGAGACTTGGGTATCGAAGACTCCAGTGCTTCCCTTGAATTAAGCTAATAACTCAATGTGACTTGAATATAACAGTTCTTGATATCACTTCAACTTGTGACTCCTCAACTTGGTTCTTCCACTTATATCATTGATATCACTTCAGCTTGATATCATTTCATCTTGATATCATTTCAGCTTGATATCTCTTCAACTTGATACCTCTTCAACGTGATACCTCTTCAACTTGATATCTCCTTAACTTGACTGCTTAACACTCCCATTTGCTTGATCACTTCCACTGGCTGCTTACCCAGTTCCAATCGCATGACTTCCACTGAATTACTTGACCACTTCCACTTTGCCATTCACTTGACTTGGAGCCTCTTCCGTCCAATTTCTCAATTCAACTGCTAAAGCCCACTCCACTGTTCTATCTCACCTCCCTCTCACTCTCCCTACTTCGAATGGGAGGAGATCCAGTTCAACGTCTCCACCAAGCCCGTGCCGTCAATGGCAATTGTGGGTATAACAGACCAGGTGTGCTCGCCGGTCAACTTGTTCAACTCGAAGCGCTCGATCAACTCCTTTGGCTTGATGGCGCCTGGAACGTCCTGCTTGTTGGCCAATACCACCAACAAACAGTCGGTCAACTCCTTATCGGTGATGACGCGCAAGAGCTCCTTCTTGGACTCCTCCAAACGGTTGACGTCGCTGGAGTCAACAACGTAGATGAGCGCGTGTGAGCCTGTGTAGTAGTGTCTCCACAAGGGTCTGATTCTCTCCTGTCCACCACAGTCCCACACAGCAAAGGACACGTTCTTGTGCTTGACGGTCTCGACGTTGAACCCGACGGTAGGCACGGTCTTGGAGGTCTTGCCCAACTTCAACTTGTACAATATGGTTGTTTTCCCGGCGTTGTCAAGACCGAGCATCAAGATCCGCATCTCGCGGTTCTTGAATAACTTAGACATTAAGAGACCCATGGTGTTCGGTGAGTAGTTGTTGATTATTCGAAAAAAGTGTTGTACTCGCGCTTTTCAATTAGACGATATAATCCCCCACCCCAAATGGAAACAATGGACACAAACGAACACGCGAAAAATTCGAGAGATGGTTACAAACTTCCTGTGCAGGTGCGGTAAACGAGGCGATGGAGAGGTACAAGAGAAGGACGATTCATACACGAAGTGTTTAATGAACGACATCGAAACTATAGGGAGAGAAGTTGTTAGGAAGAAGTAGGAGAGAAGTAAACGTACATCTACAGTCACACAATCCTTCACATGTTTACGATACTTCAATCCTCGTATCTCGCATTGTTATCCAAATTGAGTAATAATTGATGCCTTATGTGAAGCTGTTATGTGTAAGTGGGTCTTTGTATCTGCATGGGAATAAAGGGGAATTTGTGGAAGAAGCGATATTAGAAGGCGACGTTAGGCGAGTCTCGGTAGGGATTATTTTACAGCGGAGTCTGTAGAAAAGCACCTGTAAAAACAACTGTTGCTAAGCTTTGTATCTAAGATAAGCATGTATCCAAGCAGTTTCTAAGCATGTATCCAAGCAGTTTCTAAGCATGTATCTGAGTGTGTCTACTATTTATTTAAGCACCTGCTAAACCAACTACATTCGCCTTATTGCTTCCGCAATGGACTTCTGCACAAGAATGCCCCACTATTTCCGAATATGGAAATATCGCGATGGAGTTCGGTAAATGTGTCAAAGGCGATGAGAGAAGTAGTTGGATCAACCGCGTGGAGAGTGTACAAGACGATAGGCATTTTTGTTCTCGGCATAGCTGCTATTCTGATAAGGGCCCTTTTTGTTTGAAGAGGAAGAGACCTTTCATATCTAGTGTTGGTTATAATTGAGATTAAGACTGGTTGCTAAGTGAAGTCTTGTCAGAATTGTCTTGAACAATAGACGAATGGCGTTTTATTCGGCAACTATCATCACACCCTTCCACTGCACGTTATTCTTACTACTCGCTCTTCTATCCCTCATTTTCTCTAACTTTGAACCTCTTCCTCATTATTTTTTTTTAATCTCCTATCATTTTCGCATCCTTTGTGTTGTTTCTGTATTTTTCTATCCTTCTCCTTCTATTTCACACTAAAGTATCTTTCATTCTCTATTCTATTCTTTCTGTAGCTGTTCTATTTCTCAATAACCCATCTTTCATTTTCTACTCCTATGCATTTTATATTCTATTCCTCTATAGCGATTCTTCTATTTCCATTCCTACCCGCTTGCTTCTTTCACGATTCTCTTGGGAAAGTTCACTTTCACATTCAGTGGATTAGTGATCCCTCACGTTCACTCGTCCACGACTCGTCCTCGACTCACTAGTCCGTTCGTTCGATCTCAGACCCAGTCATTCCACTGCATTCGCGTGAATTACTTGACTCTGTCCCAAACCCTCTCCAACAGCAACTTCACATCACCCTTCGCAAAGTGCCCCAAGTCATAGTACTTCGGCGCCACCTCAATCAACCACTCCGGTCTCACCGTCGTCACCGTCCTGATGTAGTTTTTGCTCGTCAACACAAACTCATTGTAAATCACCCACTCACCCTCCTTCAGAAGCACCGTCGACGGGTGGATCAACACATCTTGGTTGTCCTTCACAGTGAGGAATCCCTTGTTCCCAGACTTCTTCTTGGCCACCTGCATGAAGAATCCAGCAGTCAACGCCTTGCGGACGTTGTCCCAGAATCTCTTGTCCTCAAACGGCGTCAGGTTGAGCACCACATCGTGGCGCTGCATCAAACGCTCAAGCTGCAGCCGCACGTTCTTCGCAGACTGCAACGACCGGTACGACAAGAAGTTGTCGCGACACCACTTGTGAACTCCGTCTCCAGAGTGGTCCCCAAGGAACCCCTCGTACACATTGAGCAAAGTCAAGTGGTCGCCATCTGGATGCGCAAACGCCATCTTGCACTCGTCAGCACGCTTCTTCGCCAGCGCAGGACGCACAAACACATTCGGCACAGACAACAACGCGACAATCGTCAAAATCTCCTCCGAACACTTGAACTCCGGCGAGTGGATCAACATCACAGCAAGCGTTGGGTCCAACGGGAACTGCAGCGCAAGACGGCCCAAACTCGTCAAGTCACCCTCGTCAGAGAGACATGCGAGGTAGTTCAACTCCTCCAACGCACGCATCATGGTCTCGGGGGCCGGTGGGTCCATAAAGTCAAAGTGCACCAAGTCATCAATGCCCAACTTCTTCAACTCAAGCACCGTCAGCGACAAGTTGCACCGCAAGATCTCCGGGTACGACTGCTCAATCAACTCCTTCTGGAACGCCTCCTCGGTGTAGAGCCTGAAACACTTACCGGGCCGTGTTCTACCAGCACGTCCCGCACGCTGCTGGGCCGATGCCTTCGAAATCGGCAGCACAAGCAACGACTCCACACGGATACGCGGGTTGTACACCTTCTGCTTGGAAAACCCAGGATCCACCACATACACAATTCCGTCAATGGTCAACGACGTCTCTGCGATGTTGGTCGACACAATAACCTTTCTACCCGGACGTCCCTTGGATCCCTCGGGTGCTGGCTCGAAAATACGCTGCTGCTGTGCAGGGGGCAACGATCCGTACAACGGGTACACCTTCAACGGCCCACGACCCTGTTCACGGGTCAACTCGTCGGCCTCAAGCGAGATCTTTCTGCATGCATCCTCGATTTCCTCCTCACCCGTCAAAAACACGAGCACATCGCCCTCCTCGTCCTCGGTGGCGTGGATCTGGAGCACTGTGCGGATTGCGGCATCGAGGTAGTCGCGCTGGAACTCGGGCGTGTAGTAGATTTCCACCGGGTGTGTTCTTCCGGGCACGGCCAAAAGCGGTGCGTCGTCAAAGTAGCTCTGGAACTTTTCCGCGTCCAAAGTGGCCGACATGATGATGATCTTGAGGTCTGGGCGCTTGACAGTGACCTGCTTGAGGAGGCCCATGAGGATGTCTGTGGCCAACGTACGCTCGTGCGCCTCATCGAGGATAATCACCGAATAGCGCAGGAGCAAGTGGTCCTCCATCGCCTCACGCAAAAGCATACCGTCGGTCATGTACTTGAGGACTGTGCGGTCGCTTGTTTTGTTCTCAAAACGGATGCTGTAGCCAACCTCCTGGCCCAACTCCACGTCCATCTCGTCTGCCACTCTCGCTGCCACCGACATGGCGGCGACTCTTCTTGGCTGTGTGCACGCGACCTGGGTGCCCACCAAGTGCGGCATGTCGTCGTAGAGCACGAACTGGGGGATCTGGGTGGTTTTACCGGAACCGGTCTCTCCCACGAAGACCATGATCTGTGTCGAGTGGAAGATGCGGAGGAACTCGTCTCTCTGTGCGTGCACGGGGAGGTCCCGGCGGGTGTGGAGGATGTCGAAGTACTTGGTGGAGAAGCTGTTACCATTGAAGGGGTTGGTGGCGGCAGACTCGAGGGCGGCGGCGGACGCCGCGCTGGTCTTGAAGCGGTCTTCTATGGAGAGCGAAGTGTTGAGCTTCTGTTTCTTGGTAGGGTGGTCCATGAGATGAGGAAAAAAAACGAATGAAAATAAACCAGATGAATAATACTACCAAAGTGGGCGAGGGAGTGACTGAGTGGAATCAAAGTATAAGAACGAAGTGAACGAGGTCAATGAGGGAATTGGGAAGAATCATTATGAATTGACTGGATAGACTCTGGTACATGATGCCTGAGTGGACCAGAGTACATGATAACTAGTGGTGCAGGTTCTAGTACTTGATAAACTGAGTGACCAGACTCTAGACTAATAGACTGACTAAGGAGTGAGAGAAAAGGACGCACTCGCTTGAAAGAGAGCGAATTGCTAGTAAAAGCTAGAGTATAGTTGTAAATGAGGAACTTAGTGAGGAATCGAAAGGGCAAGAGACTGCCTCGATCATGACATGAAAGTGACTTAGTGCTTTGTTAGTGACTTGGTTTGTAGCTTCGAGAGTACCAGACAATCAACGACAACAATCAGAAAGAAAGTCGTTCTTTCCAGATCGTGATCTACTTAATGTCTACCAGCAGGGTCCTGATAATTGATTGCTTATGTAAGCGATGCGATGAGCCACTTTTGTGTACGGACGATAAGATGAGAGTTATCAAAGAAAACGTCGTTCGTGCACATGAGTAGTAGCACACTTTTGAAAGTACGACAACGAGGTTATCAAAGTGTCTTAGAATGGTCCTGAGGGCCCCCGTTTAATACAAGGTTTAGAGATAGGCTTAGGTCACCGTTTCAGGTCTTGAGATCCAACAGCGCTTTGGAGGTACGAGTATACGGTCTATTGCCTCAGAGAGTAAGAACATAATCGAGCGGGTACGTTTGTCTAAAGAGCACAATCGAGCGAGTACGTTTGTATAAATAATGCAAATGGTAACCTTGTAGAAAACTTCATTGTCCACCATCGTTATAAACCAACACGACCACATCACACACATAACCTCGTTGTCACATATCATACATCCTCTTTATTGTAGATTATTCACTTGCACATCTCAAACCATTGCTCATTATTCACTCGCACACTCAAACCATTACTCATTATTCACTCGCACACTCAATCCATTCGTCATTTTTCACAACATCCACTTAACCTCCTCGTATATCCCACCACTCAATTTCTTGACGATCCACTTAACCTCCTCTCGTACACCCTCTTCGCACTTTCCATCTGACTGCAAACCCCCTCTGGCCGCAAATCCACTGCAAACACACCTCTGCGGATCGGTGCCTTACCCTTCCTTACACGCGAAGCAGCACCCCGCCTCGTCACCCTCGATCGTCAACTCACAAAAATATCAGCCCTGGCTTAAGGTACACCAAAAATGCGGAGTCCAAAAAACTGTAATCCTCGTCAATTGGCCCCACATAGCCGTTTGAAACCATGAAGCCATGTGAGAATAGTCTGCTCACGGGCCCCGTGATTACGTCAGTATTGATTGCGCGTCTTAGTGGTCATTCGATCGGAGAACAATCGTCGCCTGTAAAAGTTAAATTTGCAAGCGGTTATTGACATCCCTTGCCATCCCTGGCAGTCTATAATTAATCGTGTGAGTGTTTATTGTTCGAGACGGGGGTGAGGATCGATCACAGAACATACTTTGCACACCTATTGTATCATAGCACATTGGAGTATTGTCCTTATATTGTGTAACTTAACCACATCTGATCGCATTATCACAACTCGCGTCAAATGAGATTTCCTAGTCAATATCTTTTTCTACCACCTCTAACTATCCATTATTTCACTCCCATCTCTCTTACTATCCATTAACTCCCATCTCTTTTTTTATCCATTACATCACTCCCATCTCTCCTTCCATTATCTGACACCCATCTCTCCTTCCATTATCTGACTCCCATCTCTCTCTGTCTCCCTCTCCCATCGCTCTTCAATAACATCTCATTGCATGACTTTCCTGCACATCTCTAACATTCCCGCATTCTCTCTTCTCACCATTCTCCATCTCAACTCGCATCCCACTACATCCTATATATATTCACATTCCCTCTTATAAATTCCTCTCATAAATTCCTCTTATTCATCTCATTCCCTACAATCCATCATCCTTCACCTGGAAATTCCAAACCAGCGCCGTAGCCATACTCGTGGGCTGGTTGCTCCCTGCTAAGCAAAAATCGGCTTTAACCTCGTTTTCGCCAGCTCTGACCAAAAATCTCCGTGGTCCTCACCTCATCCTCATCCTCATCCTAGATCCCCCCTCATACCACCTCATTCTCTCTTCCTCACCATCTCTTTCTTATGTCTCCGTACGGACTCTCATTAACGTCACTTGGGAGGTTATCTTGGCAAGCGCGGACACAGAAAAGGACATATCTCCCAATCGAGCCGACGCGTCGCTTTGCACCGCCCGCGATGCATGAAACGTGCATGAAATACACCCCGAAAACCTGCCGGCTGCTGGCAAATTAGTGTTTGCCTGCACACAGTTGACGTTTGGTGTCACAAACGCGCACCCCAAACACATTCAGCGCCAGCACAAGAAAAAGTGAAAAAGAAACGGGGCGAAAAAAGGAGTGTCACAGCTTTGCACTGTTTACATTTGAGAATAAATAAACGACCACCTGGCGGGCGCTCGTTTTGTTTTAGATTTTTTCCTTTTCTCTTTTCTCTGTTGATCGTTTCGTCAAATTTATACCTGTCCAATTCCAACCAATTCCCACCTTAGTCTTTCCTTAATCTAACTTTCGTCACTCCTTAGAATGAAGTTTTCCATTGCTGCCATGGTCGCCTTCGCGGCCTCCGCAGTCTCAGCAGGATGCACCAACGACGGCGGCAACTGGTACTGTTCCGCCACCGAAAAGGTCATTTTCAAAAACGTTGGCTACTCCGGCTCCTACCAGGACGTCGTTTCCATCGATGACACCACTGGGCAGTGCTCCCAGAAGACCAAGTCCTTCTCCGGCAACTTGTCCCCCTTGGACGAGGAGTTGAGTGTCCACTTCAGAGGCCCTATCAAGTTGGCCCAGTTTGGTGTCTACTACCCAGCCTCCTCCAATTCCAAGAGAGACGAGGAGGAGGAGTGCGAGAGCACCACCTACCACCAGCACCACAAGCACAAGAGAGCCACCCAGATCGTCGAGGTCACCCAGACTGTTGTCGTTGACGGTAACGGAAACTCGGTCACCACTCAAGTGGCCCAGACCGTGAACGTTGCGAACGGTCAGAACACCGTGGCCAGCTCAAGCACTGCTGCCGCTGTTTCTGTGGCCGACGGTGCTGCTGCTGCATCCGAGTTTGGTGTTGGCAAGGCCTACAGATCGTTGTCGACCTCGTCGTTGCCAACCACCACTTCTGCCTCGTTGGCCACCGCTTCTTCGCAGGCGTCCAACGTGCCAGCGGGTTCGTGGTCCAGAGACTCCTACTACGCCCCAGGTACCGGTGACAATGTTGTTTTCCTCAACAACCACGGTGGTTCTGGTTCCGGTGTGTGGTCTTCTGCCCTCGGTAACTCTTTGAGTTACTGTAACGCCGATGCTTCCGGCGGCTCTTCCACCTCTGTTGTGTTGGACGACGTGACCTTGAAGTCGAACACCGAGTTTGTCATCTTCTCTGGCTCCAAGTGCAGCGGTGAGAACGACTCTGGCTGTGGCTACTACAGAGAGGGCACCCCAGCGTACCACGGATTCGGTGGTAACCAGAAGATCTTTGTGTTTGAGTTCTCCATGCCTTCCGACAGCGGCAACAGCGGCTTCAACGGCGACATGCCAGCCGTCTGGTTGTTGAACGCCAAGATCCCAAGAACCTTGCAGTACGGTAACGTCCAGTGTTCTTGTTGGGCTACTGGCTGTGGTGAGTTGGACTTGTTTGAGATCCTCTCCTCCGGCTCGAGCAAGATGATTTCCACCTTGCACAGTGGCCAAGGTGCCAACGGTGGTGCCGGCGGTGGTGGTGGTTCCTCCGACTTTTTCAACAGACCAACCAGCGGAACCTTCAAGGGTGCTGCTATCTTCGTTGACAAGGAGATCCACGTTTTGCAGTTGGACGACAGCACCGACTTTGGTGCTACTTTGGACGCTGCCACTGTTTCGTCCTGGATTGCTAAGACTGGTTCCCAGGCTATCCTCCAGGGTTAATGTATATTCGTATATATTTAAGATTTGTTTTTGACTACGTAGAGCATTTGGCGAGCTTGTGAGGGCAGGACAGAAAACAAGAGTTTCGGGTGAACTTGAAAGTCAGGAGTGACTGGATAGCTTCCTGGTGAGTTTATGGGGAAAAAAACAGCTAAAGTGTTTTCTGGTGAGCTTGCAAGTCTGGAAGTGTTCTGTCTTTCTAACAATGCAGGAGACGAACTAAAGAGATGTTTTCCGGTGAGATACTTCTATTGACTGAAGTAGGTAGACGAGAGCGGAAGGTGATTAGAGAAGTAGGAAGAGATGATGTCTTATTCATCTGTTTGGCGTATTTTGCTCTTGAGTTGGAATGTGCAAAAAGCAGCCAGTATCTTTTTCGAGCATTTCAACCAAGAGCATCATCCCGACTCCGGTCATCGCACATTTTGCTAGGATTACCGACACACATCGACAGAAACTCTTAGATCGATTAATTCTATCTAATATACACAAACAACTCTATATAATAGACACAAACATATCGATTAACTAGGCAAAGACATCTATGCATGCAGCCCGTTTAGATGTCAGAAGTCTAGACCCAGTGCGGGTATGCGAGTTATTGACCGTTGAAAATATGCACCTGCGCACGGCTAGAAAAAGAATCGATGAGGATTTTTAGGACGGAATGGGATGAGGAAATTATGGATGAGAGAGGTGAGGGTTGTGAGAGTACGTCAAAAGAGTCTTGGGACAATAGATGTATCATCAATAGAGTGTTGGGACAATAGATGTGATCATCAATAGAGTCTTGGACAATAGAAGTACTCATCAACAGTGAAATAACAGGCAAGAGAAAGTAATGGAACTGTCATGAGAAAAAAAATTATGGCTGCACCTCTAGCCGGTAGAAGGGCTCGTGAAGGTGCATCGCAAGCAGATACGAAGAAGAAGTTTCAAAATCCGACCGGGAATTTAGTGGAAGTAGTACCTCTTTGGAAAAAGTATTTACCTCTTCGGGTCATGAAGAATTTCTTTCTATCATGATGAAAATGTACTTCTTTTCCTGTCATGATTCGATGACTTATTTCTTTGCTTCTATCATAATTTCTTTCTTCCTTCAGATCATGATTGAAGGATTTATTTCCTTCTTCGGATCATTTCAGCTTAAATAATTTCCGTAATAATCCGAAACTCCATATCAGGTATTTCCACTGAATTAAGGATGGTTTTGAGAATGCCGGTGGTCATGTAGACCGTAAGCGGAAGAATTTCGCCGAGTAATCAGTTGAAAATATTGTATTCACATTCCCATAATAAGTTGAAAATATTGTATTCACATCAGTCTTCATTCCCAGTCCAAGTTCAGCCACCACAATTCCACAGTCTCCATAATGCCTAGTCCACGTCAGTCTGCTCGAAGTCTACAATTTCATCACCTGACATATTACTATTCACTCGTTAGCTTTAGTCCTCTATAATCGCTCCCGTAAATTCGTTCCCATTCTTATCTCTTTTTCATGACAATTGGCATAGATATTGGCACAGGGTCTGTGCGAGTTTACGATACTGCTACCGACCGATACAACGAAACGCATATAACCACGGTAACGAGGGGTGGTCACATTACCCAGAGCTCTCGTGAGATCTACAATCTGATCATCAAGATGTGTGGAGAGAATGCTGCAAGCTCCATCGCAGTCGCTGCCACATGCTCACAGGTGGTGGTGCAAGTTATATCCTTCAACTCAACCGATTACTTCATCCCCTTCGATTCTACTACTGGAGAGAGAGGACCCCAAGATATCATTCTCTGGATGGATGCGCGGAGTGAACTTGAGTGCAGCGAAATCACGTCTTCATTCGTCAGGAACGGCGAAATACACCGTCTTGGTGGTGCTCTCGTACCCGAACTCGGTGTAACAAAGATGAAATGGGTGAGTAAGCGCTGGCGCGGTCTCTATATGTTTGAATTGTACGATTGGATCAGCTACTGCTTCGTCGCGGGAGGGTTTGTGGAGAGGGATGGAATGTGGGGTGTTCACAAAGTTTCCGATGCTTTGACGTACCAGGAAACGTGTGCCTTTGACGGAAGTGTGAAAGGGTGGCTGGAGAAGTTGCTTGAGGACTGCGGCATAGAGGTAAACGTGGGAGGGTGCACTGCCAGCACCGTCATGGGTGAAAAATTAGGCGGAAGTAGTCACGGGACTGTTTACAGCGGGTGCATTGACTGCTATGGTGGGTGGCTAGATTCAAGAAGGGAGATCTCTATAAGGGAAAATCATGCAAGGGAATGCCATTCAAAGGATGGGGTTGAGGTTTCGATGGTTGCGGGAACATCCACATGTTTTATATTTGAGGGTATAGGGGAGTTTATCAAAGGCTGGTGGGGACCGTTTGGGGGACGCAACACAAGTACAACTAGCAAGAATGGTGAAAATGACGGGAATGCAAGAAAAACAAACTTGGTTGATGTCGCCAACACTAACTCAAACTTGATTCATGTCGGCAATATTAACTCAAACTTGAATAATGTCACCAATGCCAACTCAAACTTGAATCATTTCGGCAATGCTAACTCAAATACTCCCCTTTCACTCTTTTCAGCTGGTCAACCTGCCACTGGAAGGCTTTACGAAAGACTCTTCTCCAAATATGCAGACATTATCGATGGCAACCCCTTCGTGCTTCTAAACAAGGAAATCGACAGTATAGAAAAGGAGTATGGGCAGTCCATGTTTGCACTCATTGGAAGCTACGCATATTATGGCGATGTATTTGGCAATCGCAGTCCGTACATGGACTTTTCAATGGGCGAGGTCCTCGTGGACGGGAGTAAGGACAGTTTCTGTGGCAGTCTTAGAATAGACCTCCGCAGTCTCGTTGTGGAGTACGTTTTAGTGATGGAGTTTTTGGCATTTCAGACGAGACAGATTTTGTCGACAGTGCCAAATCTCAAGGGTATATGTATGACGGGTTCGCAGTCGCAAAATGCCCTTTTTGTGAATTTGGTGAGCGAGGTTGTGGGAGTACCGATAAGAATCGATCGCAGCGATAAGTTCAGCGTGGCAAGGGGTATTGCAAGGATGTGTGATCAAAATCCATCTTCGTTCGCTACTGAGCTTGGATTTTCCGTTTCAGCCGTGCGGAAATACCCCAGGAATCTTCTCGATTCACGCTACCAGAATTTTCTCAGACTTGCAGAGAGTCAGAGAAGTAGAAGCGATTTGAGAAGTCTTTAGATTTAATCTGAAATATAAGGCAGGTCCGGTCAGTTAATGAGTCGATGTAATCACCAAGCTGAGGGAGGTCATGGCGTAACACACGTATACGATATGAAAATCTCGAGACACCAAGAACATATACAATGCCACTCCCCTCTCATTTCGTCTCTCATGTTCTTATCCTCCATGCCTTATCTGTAGAGGAGTTCGCACAATTGTGTAAATTCTTAAAAAAGGTCACGTGATTTACACAATATCAAACTACAACGTCACATTGACGCGCCTCAAGAATCCAAGTGTCCAAAGTCACAACAGCAGTTTTCAGTAGCGTGGCGCATCCTGCAATCCCGTCATCGCGCAACCGTTGGTCGCGAGCGTTTTGTTACTTTGTGTGTCTGATTCCGATGATTCCGGCGCTGAAACCCCAACACAAGAGACAAAAACACCACTGATGATGGCGCCTTATTTTTCGCTGGAAAAACGTTGCGATTGGTAGTCATCAGAATTGTCGAAAATGTCCCAGCCACCCCCTAAACCGTGCGTTCAGTGCATTAGTTTTTGAAGTGGCTAAGCTCCCCGCATCTTCGGGTCGCCCACACTCGCCAGCTCAGTCTCCACAGAACATATATACAGTACACGTCTAGATCTCAGTCTTCATCTGTAGGTGCCCACCGTTTCAGATCCTTCAAATTCGTTTACAAGAAAACCCAAATATTGAAGCCCACTTTTCCGGTTTTTCCCCACGAAGTATCTTCGAAATTAGCCTACAAACACCTCGACGAGGATGAACTACCTGGAGGCAGAAATCGCTGACTCCTTGGAGGTACCCATAGGCATGCGAAACGAGGTGGTGCTGAACGGCCAGGGTCCCAATCTCCCCAAACCCCACAAGGACCCGTATTTGCATCAAGACAACCGCCACTCGCCGGGCATCCCGTACAACGACCAAGGCAACGCCGCCTTTGACGCCCAGAAGAACTTGCAGTTCAGTGGCTCTGGCACCTACCCCAACTTAGAACCGCACGTACACCATTTAGGCGGAGTTAAGAGCCCCATCCAGCTACAAAGTCAACATCGCCAGTTGGACATGGAAAGCGGCCTGAATGTCCGCCAAAGCGATCATATGGGGCATATAGGGGGTCCTATGGGGGGGCACATGGGGAATCACATGGGAAACCACATGGGAAACCATATAGGGAACCATACCGGTGGAAATCACGGGCACCATCACCTCTCCAAACTCCAAGATATTCATCCAGTGTACGGGCACCATCTCACCAATGTACCCGGGCAGTCCAACCCCAGTAGCTCCACCAGTCTGCTGACTAGTCTCGTTGCAGAACAGCCAGCTGCCACAGCCGAGCACATCAGCGATAAAAGAGCACGATTTACTGCGAAACACACGACGAATCGACACCACTTTAAAGACAAATACGAGCGCAAAAGGAAGGTGAATGTGCGTGCTTGCGATCTCTGTGCCGTGCGTAAAGTCAGGTGTGACGCTGAAAGACCGTGTTCCCACTGTGTCCAAAACAACCTCACGTGCACACTGTTGAGAACGAGGAAAAAGAGTGGGCCCAAAGGGAGCAGTAAGATCGACAACAACTTGGAGCTGATTGGAAACTTGGAGGATATCATCGATGAGTCGCCCCCAAAGGATGGAGGGACATCGGCAGGGAACGGAAGCCCAGAGGCAGAGGAGAAGACTGACTACAAACTCACACCGGCAAACTTGATAGAGAACATCGATCTCATTGGTGAGGAGCCTATTGTGTTTGAGCTTCTCAAGCTGTTGACTGTGCAGCTGCTTATCATAAACTACAGAGAGCTTGTGAACTTTGTCACGGAGAACTTCGATGGAGCCGCTTTGAAACGCGATATCAACCTCATGCCGCGCCACGACGACTCGCTCTACTTGCTGACTCTCTTGGTAGTTTTGACCACGAACCTCATCGTGGCAGAAATCCTCATCAAGCTCAAAAAACAGCGGTTCAAGGATTTTATCAAGTACCCGAAGAAGAACCTCGTGACACGAAACTTCAAGACGTTCAAGAACCTCGCCCATTTGAAGTGCATCGAGATCTTTTCGTTGGTGGAGAAGAACTTCATTGTGCCGTCGATCGTCGCGCCCAATAGCGGCAACAACTCCAACATCAACATCATGAGCTCGCCCAAGGTGTACTACAACCTTTCGTTGGGGTGTCTCCACATGTGCAACTACTACCACTGCTTGAACTTGAACAACACGCTCAACACCACGTTGAACCTGGACAACAACTACGGAAACGAGATGCAGGAGCACCAGAAGATCATCAACTTGCGGCGCAGCATTCTGTACTTCCAGTTGATCAACCTCAAGACCACGGAAAGTGCGGTTGTGGTGCAGTTGTACGAGTTGTTTGAGAACTTGGTGACGTTTGAGACCTTCTACTTGGTGTACCTGTCCAACAACTACAACTTGAACATCACGCGCAACAACGACATTTTGGTCCAATTAAGCCTGACACGGCTCGCACGCACACGTCTGGAGAACATCAACAACTCATTCAACCCCAGCATGTTGTTCTTCCTCATGGGTATCATCAAAGAGGAGGCAGAGAACTCCGACATCATACTGCGATTGACGAGGAATACCAACTTCAACGTGCAATTGGGAACGTCAAATAGCAGTGCCACGTACTATCGGATCAAGGACAGGGTGATGGACTTGTCGAACCAGGAGCCTATATTCGATCTCATTGGGCTAATTCTTGTGTTCAAATTGCTCCTCATATACCCCATGGATGCGAGAGGAAACCGACTTGAGTTGTTTTCGTTGATGAAGCTTGCCAATACGACGTTGGATACTGCCAACCTGGACTTGTTCAAGCTCCAGTTGTCGAATTTCCAGCTTTTGCAACCGTTGCTTCATCTTTTATCCATCACTCTCGACACGGCGGATGTTCAGGACACCAACGCCCCGAATCTCTTTAGAATAATGCACGGACCGTCGATGTTCATTGAAGGTAGTGATGACATTCATGAAACTATGATCCGGTACAGTGACAACTTGATCAAGCACTTTCCGTTCTTCAACAACATCAACAAGCTTATCCGGTCCAGTGAGGGTCTCAACAAGTGGTTTTTGAAGTTGAATGACAATCGCCAGAAGCTTCGTGAGAGTTCCGATGGCACTTCTGCGCTGGACGTCACCGCGGCTAACTCTGCGCCGAATGTCCCCACGGCGTCCACGCATCCCTCTGCAGACACTGCGCTGAATGTCACGGCAGGTTCAATGGAGCCGCCTGGAATCCAGTATCATGACTTGCCGACTCCGTTGCAGACTGCCAACGTGCCGTATATGGACAACAACACCATGCAGCCCAGTGTGCCGGGGAGCTATTCGGACATCCTCCAGCTTTCGAATGCCCCTGGGAACCAGGCGTTTACGCTTCCGGTCAGCGAGAGCGTGAACAATTTGCTCAACATGTTTTCGATGGACGGCTTCGACGCGGGGAATGAGAACCGACAAGGGTAGCACGTTAAAAAAGATACGTGAAACACGTTAAGAAAGATACGTGAAACACGTTATACGTAAAAATAGATTCGAAGCAAGACTTGATGGTTATAGGGTACTCGTGGAGATTAAAGATTAATAGATTAGCCAAGAGACAAGTAGATCAGCAAATGGGGAGCCTGTAGGTTATGCACAACCAACAATAAGTTTTGGTCACGTGATGGAGCCAGGAGGAGACATATTTGAAGGTAAGAAGATTGAAAGGTTAGAAGATTGAAGAATGAAGGGTTAGAAGATTGAAGATTGAAACTTGTGAAATTGAAACTTACAAGGGCTGTTTTCCTTTAGTCATTTATGTTTACTATCACGTGATAATACTGTTCATGAACCTATTCTTGAGTTGCAGACGCAAATTAATTACTACACACCTTTATAGTTTTTCCAGTTTGTTATGATTTGGAGAAAAATTGGCGAAAATTGTATGCGCGAAGAGATAAATTGAAAACAACAAGATGAAGATGAACACGGGTGGTTTAGTCGCGTGTGCATTGAGCGGACCGAGTAATCGTAGTATTTCAATCCACCGTAAACGTTGTGTAATTTTCGCGAGAATCTATTTATACGAGAGTACGCCCAATTATTGAATGATCCACTAATTGGGTTTCATAGCCGATCTTTCATGCCGGGGGCATCAATCTAATTTTTTGATAGAGGCTGTATATAAATAGACTATGGTGCGGGTGAATCGACTCGCGCCACTTGCGAATTCTTTTCTCGTCATCATTCCTCCTCCACTTCTCTTGAGAATTTCACCCTCCCTGATTACGTAGTCAGTTCGCGAGAGTTTTTGCCAGGAGAAAAAAAATTAAATTTTGTTCAGCAATCAACGGACAACAAAACGAACCACAGGAGGGAGCACGAAACGTAATCGGGCATAAGACCATCGAGTACATTTCATCAACCAACAAAACCACCACAGATTCACTAGGCACCAACGCCTCATACTTTTCCCATCACTGACTGTGCACAATGGACTTAGACACCGACGTTCCCATGGAGGATGTTGAGGAGAGACATTTAAAAGGTGGCATAGATACAAACACAAACAACGTAGCGACAAGCGAGAAGGGCGACTTCAACCTCACGCTGATCAACCAATTGGACAAATGGATTGAGAAGCTTGGCAAGTGTGAGCCTCTCCTGGAGCTGGACGTGAAGAAGCTCTGTGACATGGCGATCGACGTGTTGCAATTCGAGGAAAACGTCCAGCCGGTGCAGGTGCCGGTCACCATATGTGGTGATGTGCACGGGCAGTTCCACGACTTGATTGAGCTCTTCAAGATCGGCGGACCATGTCCCGACACCAACTACCTCTTCATGGGCGACTACGTCGACAGGGGGTACTTCTCGGTGGAGACCGTGTCGTACTTGGTGTGCATGAAGGTGCGCTACCCCAACAGAATCACCATATTGAGAGGCAACCACGAGCTGAGACAGATCACGCAGGTTTACGGTTTTTACGACGAGTGCTTGCGCAAGTATGGCAGTGCGACGGTGTGGAAGTTGTTCACGGACTTGTTTGACTACTTCCCGATCACAGCGCTCGTGGACAACAAGATCTTCTGCCTCCACGGCGGGTTGTCGCCCATGATCGAGACGATCGACCAGGTGCGCGACTTGAACAGAATCCAGGAGGTGCCACACGAGGGACCGATGTGCGACTTGCTCTGGTCCGACCCGGACGACAGGGGCGGATGGGGAATCTCGCCAAGAGGTGCGGGTTTCACTTTTGGGCAGGATATCTCGGAGCAGTTCAACCACACAAACGACTTGAGCTTGATTGCGAGGGCGCACCAGTTGGTGATGGAGGGGTTCTCGTGGTCGCATCAGGAGCTGGTGGTGACCATCTTCTCGGCGCCGAACTACTGCTACAGATGCGGCAACCAGGCGGCAATCATGGAGGTGGATGAACAGCACAACAGACAGTTCTTGCAGTACGACCCGCTGGTAAGACCGGGCGAGCCCACGGTCACCAGAAAGACTCCAGACTACTTTTTGTAGGAGCAAGGAGTGTTTCTGGAAATCGGCACCTGTTGATTTCGTTACGAATCGGAGATAGAAGCGACTAATATATGGCTCTTTTATCATGAAAACATCAGAGAGTGAGCGACTGAGAAGAACAGCTCGGACGAGAGCAGAGATTGAGTGAACTTGAGCACGTGATCGTTGAGAAGTGGGTCGAGTTGTATGAGAAGATCATCGTTGATGACGAGTGGTTTAGTAAATGAGTTCGATGTCTTTCGTGTAGACCTTGTAGAGGACGAGGTTGTCCTGGGATATTTAATGAATATTTTTAAACGAGATGGTTAATGAATATTATTGATGAGATGGTTAATGAATATAATTGATGAGATACCAATGAATATCATTGAATGCTGTCGTTTCGCGGTTATGTATTAATGGAGTGTTCACCGTTGAGATTGCTCAGGTTCACTTGTTCAGATCACTACTATCGCTTACTCTTGTCCGTTGCTCACTCCCTATTGCCTCTCACTGCTCAATTCATTTTTCACACGAGTGAAGCGAGTGTGAATGGATGTTCGACTATTACCTTCACTCTAGTGAATGTTTAGGTATCGTGCCCCCACCAAAAATCTATCCAACCAGAAACGTCAAATTTCCAATACAAAAAAAACCAGAACCAAAATGTCGATGGCAGGTGTGAACAAGCGTGCGGTCAGAACGCTCTATACCTCGGTGCTCGAGTCCGACATCAACATCACCAAGAACGGCAAGGTCAACATCTCCGTGGGTCCTGGCGGCCGTTCGTCCAGAACCGGCTACACCGCTACTGTGTTTGGAGCGACTGGGTTCCTTGGCCGCTACTTGACCTCGAAGTTGGCGCGCCACGGCACCACCACAATTGTGCCGTTCAGGGACGACATGAAGAAGCGCTTCCTCAAAGTCACCGGTGATTTGGGCGTGGTGAACTTTGTGGAGTTCGACGCCAGAAACTTGGCCAGTATCGAGGAGTCCGTCGCGCACTCCGACATCGTCTTCAACTGTATCGGTACCGACTACGACACCAAGAACTTCACCATGGCCGACGTCAACATCGGTCTCACCGAGAGAATCACACAGGCCACCAAGGACGCCGGTGTGCCCAGACTTGTTCACGTGTCGCTGTACAACGCCGACCCGAAGAGCAAGTCCGTCTTCTACGCCACCAAGGGTATCGGTGAGCAGGTCGTGCGCGACATCTACCCAGAGTCGACGATTGTGAGGCCTGCGCCCATGTACGGCAGAGAGGACAACTTGTTGAACTACTTGGGGCCCAAGTTGAAGATGTGGACGCCAAACAAGAACGCCAAGCAGATCAACCCTGTGCACGTGCTTGATGTTGCGCGTGGCTTGGAGCACATTGGCTACGACGATGCCACTGCCGGGCAGACCTTTGAGTTGTACGGGCCACAGAGGTTGTCGTTCCTCGAGATCAGACAGATGATCCACGGTGTCACGCAGAACTTTGCGCAGGCCGGTCCACTTTCGTACAACTTTGCAGACTACACGGTGCCGCTTCCGTTGGCCAAGGCGTTTGCGCAGCTCAAGCAGTTGGCGTGGTGGAACTTGACCAACCCGGACCAGATCGAGAGGCACTTGATTGACCAGCACATCGACGCCACGGCCAAGACCTTTGTGGACTTGGGCATCACGGATGTGACGCAGTTGGCTGACATCTTGTTCACCTACACGAAGCACTGGAGACACCCGTTGGTTGCACAGAAGGGTGCCCCTTCAAAGAAAGAGTTGGAGAGATTGCGCCAGCTTGAGCATTTTACATAGACAGCCGAGTGCTGGTGGTATTGAATCATATTAAGGGTAAGATGTAGGGGTGGAGAAGAAGGAGACAGGACGAGATACACATAATCGTTGACTGATTTAATGAGGGTTTTGTAGTATTCCAAAGGACCCCTTATGTAGATAGAGGAGAAACGAGGTTATAGTATAGATTAGACCAGTTATGATCAAAGTCGATTCACTGAAGTGGAACAAGTTTCGCTGGTACTCCTTTCTTTTCTTTTTGGTTCTTTAGTGGTTCTTTATTTGGCTACTCCATTTTGTTGCTGTTGGTTCATGCGTTTTACTTTCGGACTTGGCCGATCTTATCAGATAAGAAAATTTACACTACATGCTCCCAATAGAAGAACTCAAGAAAGCGCCAACCGACAAGCAGGCTGAGGTACTTGGCCAGCTTTTCGAGCCATGTGCAACGCTCAATTCTATCGTCATTGAAGAAGTGATCCCATCGGGTTTTTCCACCTACAAAGACCTCATTGAGGCTGTCAGATCAACTTTACTCAAGCTACTCGCAGAAGATGAAGAGGACCCTAGAGTATCGAAGATCATTGCTGCTCACCCTAGACTAGGTGCCCCGAAGACGGGCAAGGTCGTCTTATCTGAGCACTCGCTGGCCGAGCAGAAGTCCCTCAGCCAGTCCTCCCCAGAAGAAACGGCCATGTTGCAGCAGCTCAACGAGGACTACGAGAAGGCCTTTCCGGGTTTGCGGTACGTGGTGTTCGTCAATGGCAGACCCAGGAGCGAAATCATGGGCAACATGAGGGAGAGGATCCAGAGGGGAGATATACTGAAGGAGAGATTGGATGCCTTTCACGCGATGTGCGATATTGCGTTGGACAGAGTGAAGAAGGAGAACAAGTTGTGAGGAGATTCATAAAGGACTTGATATAAATTGTGAGGAGGGAGAGGACTGAGAGTAGATTGTGAGGAGACGTCAGAAAGGACTGAGAATGTTGTGAGGAGGGAGATGACTGAGAATAGATTGTGAGGAGCCATCAGATAGAGCTGAGAGAGGTGTTATGTGTCTGTGAAACATTATATCAGAGAGTATAAATTCGCAATTGCGATCGTAGAGCTTACAAGGATCGGGAATGGGTTGGTTGCAACGTAGATAAAAAGGATATCCACCATTTGCCGTCCGTGCGATTTGGAGTCCTTCTATAGTTCGGACTCAGACCACCAAAAAAGCTGCCCTTAGATATTCACCCCCATATAATGTTGTCTTCATTACCTTCTGTACCACAGTTGTCCGAGTGAAATCCTCCCACCGATGATTTCCGATCTGCTCCTCCTCTTCTGTTCCGCTTTGTTTACTCTTCTTTATCACCAGCGTTATCGTAATCGTGCACTCACCGAAAACTGATAGGCAAATTAACCCTGCACGACCGCCCAAAGCAAAATTTCGGTTCGTCGTTTTTATAGTCTAATTAACACTCAGTCAACAATCAATCAAACAAAATGGTACGTAATTGATCATCAAATGCCGTAAACAGACAGGTGTATCCCCAAAACGACCCCAAATGCCGACTCCGCCACGCGAAAGCCGAGAATGTGGCGTTATGCGGCCAATTGGAGGCACCTAATTTAAGGAAACGTGAACTAACAATACAGGCCGGTGCCTTAGAAAATGCTCGTCGTGAAGTTAAGCGCATTTCACTCGAAGACAGCGATGAGCTGCAGTTGGGTCTGATCTTCTCCGTGTCTGGTCCTGTTCTTGTCGCCGAGAACATGATTGGGTGCACTATGTACGAATTGGTCAAGGTTGGCCACGACAGCTTGGTCGGTGAAGTCATCCGTATAGCCGGAGACAAGGCCACCATCCAGGTCTACGAGGAAACCGCAGGTGTTACCGTCGGTGACCCGGTTTTGAGAACTGGTAAGCCTTTGAGTGTGGAGTTGGGTCCAGGTTTGATGGAGACCATCTACGATGGTATCCAGAGACCCTTGAAGGCCATTAAAGAAAAGTCACAGTCCATTTACATCCCAAGAGGTATCGACGCGCCTGCGCTTTCCAGAACCGTCAACTACGACTTCAAGCCTGGCCAATTGAAGGTCGGTGACCACATCACTGGCGGTGACATTTTCGGTTCCGTCTTTGAGAACTCGTTGTTGGACGACCACAAGATCTTGTTGCCACCAAGAGCAAGAGGTACCATTACCCTGCTTGCTGAAGCTGGCTCTTACAACGTCGAGGACACCGTCTTGGAGTTGGAGTTCGACGGTAAGAAGCACTCGTACTCCATGATGCACACATGGCCTGTCAGACAGCCACGTCCGGTCGCTGAGAAGTTGTCGGCGGACTACCCATTGTTGACTGGTCAGCGTGTTTTGGATGCTCTTTTCCCATGTGTTCAGGGTGGTACCACCTGTATCCCAGGTGCTTTCGGCTGTGGTAAGACGGTCATTTCACAGTCGCTTTCCAAGTTCTCGAACTCCGACGCCATTATCTACGTCGGTTGCGGTGAGAGAGGTAACGAGATGGCGGAGGTGTTGATGGAGTTCCCAGAGTTGTTCACCGAGATCAACGGCAGAAAGGAGCCAATCATGAAGCGTACCACCTTGGTCGCCAACACCTCTAACATGCCTGTGGCTGCCAGAGAGGCGTCCATTTACACCGGTATCACCTTGGCTGAGTACTTCAGAGACCAGGGTAAGGATGTTTCCATGATTGCCGACTCGTCGCTGAGATGGGCCGAGGCATTGAGAGAGATTTCTGGTAGATTGGGTGAAATGCCTGCCGACCAGGGTTTCCCTGCATACTTGGGTACCAAGTTGTCGTCTTTCTACGAGAGAGCCGGTAAGGCTGTTGCCTTGGGTTCCCCAGACAGAATCGGTTCCGTTTCCATTGTCGCTGCTGTGTCTCCAGCCGGTGGTGACTTCTCGGACCCAGTCACCACATCCACCTTGGGTATCACCCAGGTTTTCTGGGGTTTGGACAAGAAGTTGGCGCAGAGAAAGCATTTCCCTTCGATCAACACTGCCGTGTCCTACTCCAAGTACACCAACGCCTTGGACAAGTACTACAACGACAACTACCCAGAGTTCCCAGTGTTGAGAGGTAGAATCAGAGAGATCTTGTCCAACGCCGAGGAGTTGGAACAGGTCGTGCAGTTGGTCGGTAAGAGTGCTTTGAGTGACGCCGATAAGATTACCTTGGACGTTGCCAACTTGATCAAGGAGGACTTCTTGCAGCAGAACGGTTACTCGACCTACGATGCCTTCTGCCCTATCTGGAAGACTTTTGACATGATGAAGGCGTTCATTTCCTACCACGACGAGGCCCAGAAGGCCGTGTCCAACGGTGCACAGTGGTCCAAGTTGGCTGAGGCCACCTCTGACGTCAAGCACGCTGTCTCTAGCTCCAAGTTCTTTGAGCCATCTGACGGTGAAGAGAAGGTCACTAAGGAGTTCAGCACTTTGTTGACCAACATCCAGGAAAGATTTGCCGAAGCATCTGAGTAAAACATGGCTAAAACTGACGTTTAATTCTTAGTATCATTGTTTTTCTTGTTTTTATCAGCGTACCTAGAGTATACAAATATAAAAATTGTTAATTTGAGCGGGGGACGCATAAGGGAATAGGTGATCCCTACATTTGTGACCCTTCATTTGTAGAAATTAGGAACGTTGAATTCGACTGACATCTCGCACTCTACATATGCATACCTCAATACTATATTATCCCTAGTCAATACTATACCTCTAGACTTACTCTATACTAATCTCTCTATACTCTACCTTCATACTAGACCTAGTCCGTACTATACCTCTACTATACCTACTAACCACTTCTATAGCCACCACCGCTAAGTCCAACAAGAACTGAAGCACAGGCTCACTGTGTCCACAAGATCAACGAAAAAGAGGTCAACTGTATCGATGAATGTTGGTTCGGGTTCGTGCGTGAGGTCTGGACTGCGTTTCGAGTAATTGAGCTCGAATTCGGGGTACGTGAGTGCCTGCGGAGTTCTCGCAAATGTGGGCCCCGTGGTCAACACGACATCTGCGTTTGCGGATATAGTTCTGGCCGGAGATGGGGAGCCTGTGAACGATTCTTCGGTATTTGCTTTCAACTGGACATTACGGAATACGTGCAATATGTCGGCAGTTGTAGGAGTTCGATATTCGTCAGCAATTGGAGCGGCGGCTGGAGTTTCTCTCGGTTGAGGATGCTTCGGCTTACTGAACCATTCCTTGATTGTATTGAGCACTCCTCTCGACTTTTCGGGATCGTAAGTTTGGTACGGGTGGGAATTATTCAACAGCTGTTCCGTGTTTTGTTGCGAACCCGTTGGTCTCCAGTGCACCAACCTCTCCTCGATTAGATTCACGAAGCCGTCCGCATTCGGGAAAATCAGGTGATTATGCTGGTAGACTACTTCCTCACGGATTTGGGCTCTATTAACCACCACCACGTCAAAAGGCGCTTCATGCGGAGACTTCATTTTGGGCGAGAAGTTAGGTTCGGGTGAGCATCCGTAAAGGTAGATGTAGTAGTCTTCAGGGCTTCCTTCCTCAGAGTGCTCTGTGAGAGCAGAACTTGAACTTGAGGAATTCTTCAACTTTGATCTCCCTTTGTACAATTCATTATAAGGGTAGTCTTTCCCAGCTTCGTTTTGAAAAGCCCGATCCTCTTGCCCCAAGTACAAATTCTCCATCCTTGAACTGCACTCTACTGGGACAGAAATCCTTTCCGTGTGCTTGGTGTGGGAGCGTCGAAGGTCAAACGCTGTAAGCTTGCAGCCACTCGGCGAAGCTTGTAACGGGGCACTTTTCACAATACTGTCCAGGACACGAGGTTCTCGCATTTCAGGGTGCTCCTTTGGCATGAAATTGCTCTTGTGCTCTGCGCTCCTGGACAAATCACTGGGGTCCCAAGTCCACAAGGGCGCCGCAGGGAACGACGGTATTGCGGTTTTTGAAAAGCAAACAGAGGGGAAGCCTGCTTCGAGGGCATCAGCTCCCCACTGTACCTCGTGGCTTACATAGCCCATATCGGACTTGTTTCTCTTGCGAGATTGCTTTGGTGGGCTACTGTCGAGAGGGAGATCATTTGTGAACGGACACAGAAAACTGCGCTTTTTTGTCAACTCAGCCTTGTTGGTGGCATCCGATTCGAACAACGGATGCCGCCGCAATGTGAAGGACATCGAGCGCTTCTCATGATTGGGCTCTTTGGCCGTGGGGAGGTGTGTCTTTGCTCGTTCCATTTTTGTAGTCCATTGGCTGCAATTCTTTTTTGGGCCATTTGTGTTGCAGCCATTTTGTGCGCACAGAGATGTAGATTAAGAGTGAGAGAGACAAGAAGCAGTCTGATGTGATGATGACAGCGTGGGTGGGGTTGAAAAAAGTAGAGCGTTATGAATGCAGATGCGGGTGGACTCCTGAGCGCTATCGACCTGATTGATTGCTAACACTCTGAGATTGGTTTGTGCTTGAACCTGAATCTCGAAACCCTACTGAACAAGGGGACGATTTCACCATTGCTTGTTAAAGCAACTCCCTCCAAGGATCTACTGACTTCACCATTGCTTGTTAAAACAATTTCATCCAGGGATGACTCCAATGGCATCACCAGTGCTTGTTGAAAGAATTTCCCCAACAAATGCCTAGGTCATTATTCCCCCCTCGATCATGCCCGAAAACCTTGTGATTCGAAGAACGACCACTCAGACCACCGTCAGCCCCTCAACCTCTGGCCAAGAATCACTTCTCCACATTACAGCTCCTTAAAACAACGTTCCCCACTTTTCGTCGACTGAAAAATTCAGTCATGCGACCAATCTATCCTTGCTCTCCGTACTCTCGCTACAATCGAGTAATCGTAATGTTCATACATTCAATGGTTATATCATAATGATCATACATTAAAGTATAATACGGACTTTCAATAAGAACTAGCACCTATAATGCCCAAGCAGCTAAGAAAAACCTTTCAGCTCAATTCAACCCACGAGAGCGATCACAAGCAAAACATCTGTTTATCCGATTACTTGGATCTAGCTCTAACCTTCCGTCTCTTTCTCTTAAGTCTTCTAACTCTCTTCTTTCTCCACTTGTTTCTCATTGTGAATAAGTGTGATGGTAAGAAAAGAATAAACAAGTGATATTTTTGCGAAAATTTATATGGACAGTACCAGGGTGCGAGCGCGGACATTTTTTGGCAGTCGTGTAGTGAACAATGCGGTTGCGAGCTGACTTTTTCCAGCCCCTGATAGCGGTCACGTGCTAGGGCTGGAGCCCTATATGTGAGATGACGTCTGAACGAGGTACAAGGTGGAGAAGTAGTACAGAAGGGGCGATTGCTGTCAGATATATGTGTCAGTCATTTGATTCTTTTCTCGGTCTGAAAAGACATCTTGTGCATTGAGTATCGCGCATTCATCAACAGCCAGATCTGTTCAACACAAATAATCCTTCTATTTTTCAGATGACAGATCCATGCATCGAAGCTCTGATCCATCCGCACCTGGATTCTATAGATTGTGATCTTTAATCTGAAATCGCTGTATCATTAATCAGTGGACAGTTGTTATCGCTGTATCTCTTCACGTCTACATATTATCGCTGTATCTCTGCACGTCTACATATTATCGTTGTCTACACGTCTACATATTATCACTGTATCAATATAATCGGGAATTCATCTATAAATTATTATCCTATTTACATCTTCTCCAAATTGTCAACCTCCTGCTTCAAAGCCCTCTTCAAATCGTCCTTCAAATGCTCCAAGTGCAAATCGGCGCACAACTTGTCTATCGTGTGATCGTCGATCAACACAGACAGGTCAGTCGCCTTCTGAAAGCAGCCGTCGATGCTCGGCAACTCCTCAAAGCGAATGTGGCTCGTCTCCTTACTGTCGCCCAACAAGTAGTCCAAGTGCTTGATGCCCATCAATGCCTTGACGTTGCAGTAGAGACGGTACGCCAAGTAGAACCCCGGCACGTTGGGCAACACCGGTACCAACGCAAAAGGGAGCGATAACGGAATACCAATGCCACACGCGATTGCGTACTTGCGGTGGTGCGCGTATCCACGCTCTCTGTACCCGTCCAACTGCGTCAAGATCGCCAGCGGTTTCTGGAAGCTTGCGTGATAGAACGGAATGTGGAGCACCTTTTCGCGGGCGATCATCAATGTGTCGATCTCGTTTTGCACCACCAAGCTCTTTTTAGCGTCGTCATCTGTGCCGTAGATCTCTCTGATCATCGCCTGCTTCGACGGAAACAGCTTCAAGCAGTTCTCCTCGTAGGGTATGGTGTTGAGCAAGGACTTTATAAAGTTTGTGATCTTGACGTTGACTGTAGACTTGCTCGCGCTGAGCTTGGTCCACACCTTGATGGCACCGTTGACCAACTTTGACTCGACCTTGACCAACGCCGGGAACTTCAGCGCCTGCGACGGCGTGAGGATGGCAGGGCTGTGGTTGCAGTAGATGTACGACTTGGTTGTGGTAATGGGAATGGAGATTATGAATGTTGGTCCGAGTGGCGAATACCTCAAAACGTCAGTTTTCTCGCTCTGTGGAGCATCGGTTTTCTGTACCAGCACTTTCCCTATGTCCTTGACGGTTGAAGCAAAGCGTACAGGGCGGACTCGGTGGATTTGTTTAAACATGGTGGTGGCGCTTTTGATGTGCTATTCTTTCTTCACTATTGCTTAGCTTTTCTATTGCTTAGTTATTCTTTCTTCACTATTGCTTAGCTATTATGTATTGCTTGGTATTCTCTGTACTTTGGCTCCCTGTAATTTTGGCTCTCTCTGCTCTCTTTGGCTCTTTTTGGCTCTGGCTCTCTGTTTGGCTAGTGTTATTCAATATTGCTTTATTGTTCTGTGTAATAAAAAAAGAGCAACATGGGGGACGAACGAATGAACAGCTCCGGCAGCGAGGACCGAACAAATGGCTCGCACACGTACAAGAACAAGGAGAGCATCGACAGCGCAATGAGCGGCGTGTCAGGCAGCACGATGTTTGACGCCAGGGTCAATGCGTACACACACAAACCCAACATCGTCCCGCCCTACGTTTTAGATGCGTTGTCGCAGGCGCACTACAAGGAGCAACTCAACAACACGAACGTGAATGTGCACAAGTCGGCGACCAACGAGGACGAGTACCTCAGCTTCAGCAACGACCCGTTTGTGCGGCAGATGAAAGACAACTGGCACGTGTTTTTGCGGTCGATCCAGCACCCCAACAACTACACACATAACCGACCCACAGACGACTACGACCCCGGGGCGAAGCTCGAGGGCATGTGGGAGGGCGAGATTCGCTTGAAGCAGGCACTTTTGGGCGAATCGAAGGAGGAGGAGGTCTACCTCGGCGACGAGCCCGAGGGCTTTCTCGCGTGGGTGGGACTCAGGAGCAAAAAGGTTAAAAAGAAGAATATAGGCCACGAGGACGTGGTGGTGAGGTCGAAGGCGGGGTACGGGTACTGGATGTCGACGGAGAAGCGTGCGGTGGTGCTCCCTACGTTGAAGCGTATATTTTTGCAGAACCCGTTGGTGCCGTTGTTTCTCAGGATCCTCACGATAATATTCCTGGCAGCGGCATTGGCCCTCGCGGGCACGATTTTTGTGTTCTCGCGGCGCGACTACGACGGGGTCAGGATCGAGCAGCAGCCAAGCACCATCATGGCGATCGTAGTGCAGTGCTGTGCGATCACGTACGTGACGTACATTGCTTACGACGAGTACTCGGGGAAGCCGTTGGGGATCCGCGACCCGTGGGGTAAGATGCGGCTCATTATGTTGGACTTGCTTTTCATTATCTTTTCGCTGGGGAACTTGTCGTTGACGTTTAACACGTTGTTTGACGACGAGTGGGTGTGCCAGGCGAACAAGAATAACGTGGTGATGGCGCTGGTAGGGATATTTTATCCTACTGTATCGTCGATATGTCGGAGGCAGCGTGCGTTGGCTGCGTTTTTGTTCTTGGTGTTGTGTTTGTGGGTGGTGACGTTTACGATTAGTATTATTAGGGTGGTGCACAGGGTGAGCACTAATGAGCATAAATAGCGAGCGGAGCGAACACGAGCAAGCGAATGTTAGCGAACGTGAGTTAACAGGTGAAGAGAAAAGCGAATGTGAATGGGTGAAGAGAAAGCGAATGTGAATGGGTGAAGAGAAAAGCGAATGTGGGTGGGTGAAGAGAAAAGCGAATGTGGGTGGATGAAGAGAAAAGCGAATGTGAATGGGTGAAGAGAACAAGTAATGCGAGCGGGTGAAAGATACGATCGATTGTCAATTAGAATGATAGAGAACGTGAGAAAAAACTCATTGTGTATGAGTATAAGCGAATGTGAACTACATGAAATCAAGCATATCAAGCGAACATGGCAACCATTGCGTGGGTGTGCCAAGCGAACAAAAAAGAGCATGGGTAAAGAGCATACCTAAACAGGTTAGAGCACACATGACCAAACCTGAAAGTAGGATAGAGCTACTAGAACGAGAACTAATGTTGGATTTAATCCTCAAAGAGCACTGGATAAGTGGATAGGAAATGATGGTATCATTGTCGACAATGTAGTGATAGGTTTGGCTATGATATTGTAGGAAGGTATTGATGGGTCGGGAGCCAATCATCACTGATTGAGTTTTGGTGAATTGGTTGATAAGAGGGTAGGAAGATTGAAGAGATCATCAGGTAATAGAAGTAGCGAATGTGTCTGGTGAGAGGGTAGGAAGGAAATCAATTATAAGCAAGTAACGTGTCTAGTACCTCAATCAGTATTTATCGGTAATACATGTTCGATTGAAGTTGTCCATCCTCAATTGCGGTACTTCATTTCCTTAGCCGGCTTCCATTGATTCGCTCATTCTAGTCGATTCACGTGCATTCTGCATTCAGTCATTTTACTCCATTACTAGTCGATTTCACAAGTCCACTTGTTCCTTCGATGGAAACTCAGTCGATCACACAAGCCCACTTTGCTCCCTCCTGTCCATGATTCGATTTCACAAGTCCACTTTGCTCCCTCCTGTTCATTATTCGACTTGACAGTCCACTTTGCTCCCTGCTGTTCAATCATTCGATTCACTCTCAAATCCTATGCTCCCTCTTCGTTTCACTCTCAATTCCTATCCTCCGCTCGTTTCACGCTCAATTCCTATCTCCCTCCTGCTCACTCGATTCAGTTGTCCACTCAGTCGATTTCCGTGGGTCGTTCACTTCGTTCGCTGCCAAATTAAATAAATCTATATGTCCCTCCCAGCAGCCAGCGACCTCCACGCCACATGGAACTTCATCCAACCCGGATTGGAGTTCATTCTTGGCTCGCAGAATGACCAGGGTGTCACGTCCAAGATGTACATGAACTGCTACACCGCCATCTACAACTACTGCGTCAATAAGTCCCGGCGCACCAACATCGACCATTCCGCCGCCCTGCTGAGCTCCAACAGCTACCTGCTTGCTGGAGCGGAGATCTACAAGAAGTTGGACGACTACCTCACGCAGTACGTGCGGTCGTTGGAGAAAGAGGCGCAATTGTCGTTCCTCGAGTTCTACGTGGCCAAGTGGACCCGCTTCACGATCGGCGCGGGTTACCTCAACAACGTGTTCGACTACATGAACCGCTACTGGGTGCAGAAAGAGCGAAGCGACGGCCGTAAGGACGTTTACGACGTTAACACGCTCTCGTTGATCAAGTGGAAGAACGAAATGTTCCTGCCGAACGCACAGGTGTTGATTGACGAGGTGTTAGACTTGATCGAGCGCCAGCGCAACAGCCAGGTCGTGGACACGCTCCTCATCCTGACGGCTATCAAGTCGCTCATCTTCCTCAGCTTTGAGAGCCAGGACGTCAAGAAGCCGGGCATCATCGTGTACAAGACGCACTTTGAGGGCGTGTTCCTCGAGAAGACTGCGCAGTACTACCGTGGCGAAAGCGTGCGGTACTTGGCGGACCACAGCGTGGTGGACTACATGAAGAAGTGCGAGAGCCGGCTCACGGAGGAGATCTCGCGCTCAAACAACTACTTGGACGACCACACGAAGCGCTACCTCTTGGACACGCTCAACCGCGTGTTGATCGAGGACCACGCGCAGACGATGTACGACCAGTTCTTGCTGCTCTTGGAGCAGCAGCAGTTGGAGGATATCCAGCGCATGTACAAGTTGTTGTACCGGGTGCCGAAGACGATCGACCCGTTGGCGGCGACGTTTGAGAACTACATCAAGGAGCAAGCGGAGACACGTTTGCAGGACTTGAAGAACGCGACTGTGCCCGTGGCCGTGAGTGGGCGTAAGAGTGCTGCGATCGACCCGAAGCTGTATGTGAATGCGTTGATTGAGATCTACCTCAAGTTCAATGCGATTGTGGACGAGGCGTTTGACAAGGACACGCGGTTCATCAAGGCGCTCGACAACGCGTGCCGGCACTTTGTGAACAAGAACCCGATAGCGACGCCGACGGCGAAGGGCGCGTGCAAGACGCCGGAGCTTCTTGCGAAGTACCTGGACCTCTTTCTCAAGGGCAACGCGAAGGAGGCGGACTTGCTTGAGTTGAGCATGGACGACATGATGATTGTGTTCAAGTTTGTGAACGACAAGGACGCGTTTGAGGAGTTCTACCGGCGGCAGTTGGCGAAGCGGTTGATCAACAGCAACCTGAAGTCGGAGGAGTTGGAGGAGAGCATAATCCAGCGGTTGCAGGAGGAGAACCTGATTGAGTACACGCTGAAGATGACGAAGATGTTTCTGGACATGAAGGCGAGCTTGGACTTGAAGTACAAGGTGCAGCTTCCTGTGGAGCTGGTGGTGAAGGACTTCAACCCGTTGGTTTTGGCGCAGAGCATGTGGCCGTTCACGTATTCAAAGGACTACGGGTTGCGTGTGGCGCCGGAGCTCGAGCCGCCGTTTGCGACGCTCGTGGAGGCGTACAACGCGCAGCACAGCGGACGGCAGTTGCAGTGGCTCTGGAACCACGGGCGCGCGGAGGTGAAGGCGAACTTGCTGAAGAAGGGCAAGCCGCCGTTCAGCTTCACGGTGTCCAACGTGCAGTTGATGATCTTGATGGCATTCAACCGGCAGAGCAGCTACAGCATCGGCGAGTTGTACGCGGAGGTGGGGACGGCGCGGCACGTGTTTGACGCGCAGTTGCAGCCGATGATCAAGTACAAGTTGTTGGACCCGAGCGACGCTGTGTTGGGGGACGCCACCGTGTTGACAATTGTGGAGGAGTACAAGTCGAAGAAATTGAAGGTGAATTTCATCTCGTCGGTGAAGCACAGCGAGACGAGCAGCGAGGCGAAGCAGGAGATGGATGAGGCGATGAAGGAGATTGACGAGACGCGCAAGAACTTCTTATCTGCGTGCATAGTGCGGATCATGAAGCTGCGCAAGGTGGTGAAGCACAACGACTTGGTCAACGAGGTGATGCCGCAGACGCTGTCGCGGTTCCTGGCGAAGGTGATTGACGTCAAGAGAGTCATTGAGAACTTGATTGAGCGCGAGTACATCCGCCGTGTGGACAACAACACTTATGAGTATGTATCTTAGCTTTGCATAATAAAGGATTTCCTGAGGAGTCAGGAAGGTAATGACGAATGAACAAGTGATTGGGATCGACATCGAATTGAACGGGCAGAAGGGTAAGAGCTATAACGACTTAATGTGAACGAAGTGAACATGAAGAGTGACGTGAGGAGTAAACTTACATTCGCTGATTAAGCCACGATGAACGTGAACGATGCGAAAGTATACCAGTCCCAGGTGGTCCCATTCGTTGGAGATGAATCCTGTGCGGTCAAGTTGAAGACAGAACGGTACCGTCATTGCTCAAGATATAAGTGGGATACTGGTACGATATATTCTTACCAAAGGCTGGTTTCGCGTACATTTCTCGAATGTTACATTGGGAACTCTCAAGTTTGATACTATTGCTCCACTAATGTTGCATTGGGAACTCTCAAGTTTGATACTATTGATCCCACGAATGTTGCATGGGGAACTCTCAAGTTCTCCTTTGATACTATTGATCCCACGAATGTTCCATCGGGAACTTCTCCTTCGATGGGAAAACTACATTCTGGTGCAATATAAAGTTCTTGAGGCCCGTACCTCGCACTTTTCCCTCTGAATATATTTGAGTCTTGGACAAATTTGGGATCCTCTTGATCTTAAAAGCTAGTGGCCTCCATCGCGCAGGTCGCAAGGATGTTTAGTGAGGTGATGACAAAATAAAGGTAAAAGTAATGGTTGAATGAAACGTAGACCCCAATGTTGAAGTATCTATTGTCTATATGACAGTGATTTGGTAGGTGCTAACATTAGATACAATCTGTTCATTCCTCCAAGATATTTCCAGATTAAGGTGTGAAAATGCAGAAAACTTCGGACTGATTCGCAAGCTCACCAGAAAACGTCATGTCCCTCGTGAAGAAACAGAAGACCGATACTCAGGACCAAGGCGTCGTGCTAGAGGGCCATAGCGGAGCTGTTTTGAGCGTCAAGTTCAGCCATTCAGGGGACTCTTTGGCGACACTGGGGATGGATAAGTCCATCATGTTCTGGTCCACCGCTGATGCTGACAACTACGGGGTGCTCTCCTCCACACACAAAGGAGCAGTGACGAGCGTGTCGTGGGTGGACGAGACGCAATTGGCTTCCAGCGGCGCGGACGGAGTGGTTGCGTTGTGGGATTTGACTACCGGGACCAAAACGAACCGGTTCAAGTGCACAGCACCGGTCAACGAGGTACAGGCCCACGAGAGCACTCTAGCGAGTGTAGACGACGAGGGGTACACCAGTGTATGGGACGTGAGGACAAAGGAGCGCGTAGCGTTGATAGCATCGGAGTATCCAGTGTTGACTTGCGTCTTGGACTCCAAACGGCTCTTCACATCGGGAATAGACCCTACGATAAACGTGTATGATTTGCGGAAGATAGACGACAAGAAGTCGATAAGTCCAGGGTTCGCATCGGTTACGTCGCTAGCGCTCAATAAAGACGGCTTGCTTCTTTCGAGGTCGATGGACGGCAATGTGTTTGTACACGACACAAACACCCTCTCGTTGGTGAGGCTGTACCCTACAGGCACAGCTGACGAAACACACCTCATTCGGGCCTGTTTCAGGAACGACGGAGTTGGTGTGTACACTGGGTCTGGAAACAGTGTTGCTGCGTTTGAGGAGAGCGTGGCCAAGCGGTATTCGGAGCATAATGGCAGGGTTTTGAGTGTCGACTGCCACCCTACAGAGAATTTGCTAGCGTCTACTGCGATGGACGGGACGACAATAGTGAGGAAAACCAGAGAATAACCCCGAACACGAGCGAAGCGAATGTGAGGGAGTGAAACGAGAAGCAGAAGGTTATAAATGTACAAAACGAGAATGTAAGGGAAAAGAGTATAGATATTTCATAAAGTCAATAGACAGTTCATAGACACCACAATTATGAACTTTCAGAACCCAAACGAGAGTCATGACGAATGAGGCATTTAAATGTCTTTGATTTAGAATGATTTCCGACAAAGATGCATGAGAACTAACGACCATAATAAAAGGAAAAACCGATCTTCTTATCCCACAAATTACACAAACTGTGATCTAAAATTCATATGCCAATTCATGACTCCTATTCCTAACGGGATTTCCTTGTATCACAATCCCTCTTCATACCTTCATCTCACCTTCTCTAGTCATCCTCTCAAAACCTAACCCGCTTCCTCTTCTTCTCTACACCCTCATCCGGTCTCTTCCTCCCTTCTAATCCTTTCTCATCCAGCCCCTTCGTTTCATCCCCCTTACCTGCCCCTTCATCTTTTTCCACCCCCCACTTCTTCGACGTCATCTTCGCCAAATTGCTATCTGTAAAAAGATACACTTCCCAAAACCTCTGGTCGCCCTCCACCCTGTCCCTATGCGCCATCAATGAATACGGATCCGCATCCTCCTCCACAAAGACACTGCTATCCCCCGTTTTCGCCCCGAATCCAGAGTACTCCGGCTCGTTCTCATCCACATCCAAAAACCTATGCTGCAAGATATACTCACGCATGTCAGAGTTGTCCGTGATGTACTTGTCGGCCTCCCCATTTGTGCGTCTTTTGTAGATCTCCTCCTCCAACGTCCCCTTCAACACGAGCGTCTCCACGTGTACTTCGCGCGTTTGCCCAATTCTATGAGCCCTTTTGATCGCCTGAGCCTCTATGGCCCTGTGCCACACCGGGCTGATGAAGTAGACGTGTGTGGCAGCAATTATGGTCAACCCGTGCGAAGCCAACTTCAAATCCATCACGAGCGTAACTCCGCCTGCGAAATGCGTAAAGTCGCTGAGATTGCGTGCTCGTTGCGACGGTGAGATAAAGGTCGCGTACATAATGTAGTGCACGCCCAACACGTCCAATAGCTCTGTCAAGTAGTACGCACTGTCTTCAAACTCGAAAAACACAAGTGATTTGATGCCACGGTGCTGGTGCTCCAAAAGTCGTCCCCCCAAGTACGATAGTTTGGTGGACGCAGTTCCCAAGATCTGACACTTGCGCATTTGCTCAAACGTGGTGGGTTCGGGATCCAACGCCGGATCCTCAGTGAGGTGTTTCAACACCTCTACTTCGGGTGTGGAGCTTTTTAGGTGAAGACGCTCGGCGTTCTTCTTCACGTTGTCGCTCCAGTATGAGGTCCAAAAGGGCTTCACTATGTCGGCGATTTTTTGCGCGTAGTGCTCGATGAATCGGTTCTTATAGAACAACTCTTGGACCTGGTGGATGTGGGGGGCACCAAATATGCCATAGACACGGCGATTGTTTGATACTTTCTTTTCAACTGTCGTAATCCGGTTTACTTCTTCCTTGATTCCCTCTTTCTTTATTCCTTCTCCCTCCCTCATTCCCTCCTCCTTTCTTCCCGTCCCAAAGGACCTCACGAAAACCTCTGGAAGTCCCCTCACAAAATAATGCATCTCATGAAGCAGCGCAGCGGTTTCCCACCGGGGATTCCTAAGTGCCATCGACGCAGCACGCGCAGATTTCTCCAACAACTCAACATCGCCCTTAGAGAAACCCGTTTTCCCTAAATACTCGTTGCAGATCGAGAGCAACGTCTCCACATCGCCGTGCTTGAACCCCGTCCAGTGGAGCGTGGACCGCTGCAAATTGCCCACCAAACGGCGCAATTGCAGCGCATTGGCCGGGTGGAACATAAAGTCAACGTCCTTGCGCTCCGAGGACACCGCATTCACTGCGAGAACAGCCGTGAATAGGTTCACAGAGAGCTTGTTGTGAAACGAGGGCTCGAGAAGAACCACATCGTGGCGAAGCCGTGGGAGTTTCAAGCAATCCACATCCTTGTGGCGTATCATCACCGCATCAAGCAAATTCTGGATGGCAACGTCCGCTGCAGACAGCCCGTTCATGAATGGTTTGACCACATGCTGCAGCCAGTACTTCTGCTGGGTGTGGAACGGCTCAATGTGCAAGAAGTTTCCCATGAGGTTGCCTAATTTGGCGAGATCCACCCGCTCGTTGAAGTGTTCTTTGATAGTGTATTGGGTAGGGGAGTTGGATCGCGAGGGAGAAGAATTCGGTTTCCGGGGTTCGTGAGGTTTCAGGGGTTCATGAGGTTTGGCTTCATGTTTCAAGGGTTCAACAGAATGAGTCAAGTTGACCTTTGTACGTAGTTTATCTTGCTCCTCCCCCAGTGATGCCACACTCTCCAGTCCCGTCATGTGCAAACTCGTAAGCCCCGACGTTGGGGTCCCCGTAACAGCCCACCGCCTCTCCGAGTATATCTGGCGACAGAGATGGCTCGCTTTCGAGGAACTAGAACTCGCACTGTGCCCCTCGTCAATCACAAGCCGCTTCCAGTAGATCTCGTGCAAAGTAGACGTGTCCTGCTTGGACAAGAAGGTCGTGGTGATAAACACCACATCGTGTTTGATAAGCTGAACAGCAGGGGGTATGGCAGTGAGACTCTGAGCGGTCGGCAATCCCTTCTGGCTCTTCGAAACAAACAAGACGTCTAGAAAGCCATCCTCAACGTGTTTTCTGATCTCAGCAGCCCATTGCTGGAGCAAGTTGTCAGGAACAATGATAAGTGTGGTCGTGCACAAGAGTAGCGACCTATACGTGACTTGCTCAATTCTTGCAGAAGGGTTCCGCGCACGAAGCAGGTACTGCGATTCGTAGTAGTTATTCACTAACGGGATGTGAAAGTAACCGGGGTTCGTTTGGAGAAGCTTGGTGCTGCTTTCGGGAAGATCTGCCCGGTAGCTTTTCCACGGAAGGGAGTTCTCATTGATTGCCCGCACGCAGATATCTACCAAAGACAGAACTTGTGGTATAACAACCGGCTCCTTGTGCACGAGGAGGTCTTGCGGAACCCTGGAACACTCGTTTTTTGCGAGACATATCAAGCTGAGGCAGATGAGCGTTTTCCCAAGACCCATATTCTCAGCGAGAATTCCACCCTTTGGGAGCTTAAACTGCGCTGGTTTTCCCACGCAGACATACCTGTCGAGGTCAAAGTACAACTTACCACCGTGGGGGGTCGAAACCTCTTGGAGATTGGGAAGGAGCGAGTATGTGTCGTTGCTCTCCTTCTGGTGCATCCTGAACACTGACTCTAGCTGGAAGTGGTAGAGGGTGGAGGTTACGCCTGGTACGGCATGAAGGAAAAGCCCTTTGCTGTCTGGGGGCCGAACGTTGTTGTAGATTCTCTTGAGTTTGGCTAGGGGTGAATGGTGGGGGGGTTGGTAGGGGGATGGAGGGAGGTTTTTCTTCCATCGAAGGAAGTGAAAGGAGAGATTCAGGGAGGGGCGACCTGCCCTATTGCTTGTAACTTTGGCATGAGAATGAGCGTCTCCATTTACTTCAGCGCCTTTAAGACCACTATCAAGAACACCTTTAAGACCACCATTAAGAGCGCTTTTTAGACCACTATTAAGAACACCTTTGAGGTGACCACTTGAGTTAAAAGCACCTTTAATGTGATCTGAGTTAATGTTCTCGTCATCTTTTATGATGTTGCCTGAGCTAGTGCCCGAAGTATCTGAGTGCACACTTGTGCTTTCCGTATTCACTCCATTTTCATCCACTCTGAAATCTATTATCATAACGATCCTCTCCTCCCATCCACTCTCCGAAAAGTCTAAATTCCGCAACAAAGGCTCCCACGCAACCTGTAACTGGCGCAATGTGGTCCTCTTTCTCCACCCGCTGATGAAACGGGACCCCTCCACATCGTCATGGACGGAGTATACTCGCACTTTTGCGACGGGTATTCCTTGCACCTCCACCACCCTGTATGTGGCCATTATGTACCGCCTTTGTATGAGGAAGTGTAGGTGTCGCACCAACGGGTGGACGTTCACACGGAGTAGCTCCGTGTCAAGCCATTTCCAGGGACCCTCTTGGGAGACTCCGAGTAGGTTGCAATTGGGGAGGTTGTAAAAGTTGAGTGTGCCGATTGGCGTGAGGTTTGGGGTGGAGTTTGATATTCGGGCAACGACGGGTATCATCAGAAGTGGTGGATATTGATGGGTTGCAAGCGGCCTATCAGTAGTCTGGTACCACTTTAGGGAGTGAAGCAAATCATGTGAGATTTGCGTAGTAGGAGTGGTGTGAGTGCAATTGCTGAAAATACAGTAGTTGTGGTTTTACACACTGAAATGTCAATATACCAATTTGCATCTATCACCAAAATTTCCGGACCAATTGACTACATTCCATAATCACTGACTCACAATACCACCTGGTAGTCTTGACTACTTCTCTAGATGGCTTATTCTTATCCAATTGCCCTTTCCAGTATATTCAGTATTCACAATTGCTTATGTCTACTTCTCGTGTATCCGTTCACATTTGCTTATGTCTACTTCTCGTGTATCGGTTCACATTTGCTTATGTCTACTTCTCGTGTATCCGTTCACATTTGCTTATGTCTACTTCTCGTATCCTGTTCGTTCACATTCGTTCGCTCATGTTCACACATGTTCGCTGCTTTATTAATATTTTTCCCTCACATACTCATGTTCACTATATGTCCTTCCTCATAGATATCCCCCGCAAAAAGACTGAGGAGATCAACTGGGTAAAACCCCTCAACAACTACCTCCTCTCCATCTATGGCAACACCCTGGAGTACCAACAAGACCTCCAATCGCTCAACAAACTCCGCCAGGACCTCCGCGGCGTGAGCGGTGGCGACCCCAACAGTATCGCCATGTACTGCAAATACTACAGCCAGATCGAGCTCCTCGACCTCCGCATCCCGTTCGCCACCGTCAACAAACACAAGCGCATCGAATTCGTGTGGCACGACGTCTTCCAGCGCGGCGTCCAGCACACACAACACGCACTCCCCTTCGAAAAGGCCAACGTCTTGTTCAATCTCGGTGCTGCATTGTCAAAGAGAGCAGTGGTTAGACACCACGAGGCCAACAAGGAAGAATCACCCGACGAAGCCATCAAGGAGCTGATCCAGCTCTTCCAGCAGCTGGCGGGCATCTTCCAGTTCCTCTCGGAGAACTTCCTCCATGCCCCGTCGCACGACTTGAGCCAATCCACCGTCACATTCTTGAAGAAGCTCATGCTCGCACAGAGCATGGAGGTGTTTGTGGGCAAGGTCATCAGCGGCGACTTGGAGCAGAAGAAGAACTCGTTGATTGCCAAGTTATGCAGTGCCACATCCGCACGCTACGAGGCGTGTTTCGCCATGATCAGCCACTTGACCGGTGTGGAACTGGATGATACCGATGGTGGTGAGGACGAGGAGGAGGAAGACGGCATAGAGCCAATTACCGCACCGGCGGAGGAGGCCAAAGTCAAGGCACACTTGCACGTGTCGTGGATCGCCACTGTGCACTTGAAGTTGGTATATTTCCACTCGCTTGCGCTCTACTACAACGGGTTGCATCTCGAAAGCACTCGCAAGTACGGTGATGCGCTCGCGTACTTGACCAAGTCATCGGACCTTTTGGCGGATATTGTGCCAAGCACACTTGAGAGCATTGCAAGCGTGCAGTCGAGCGAGGCGTACGAGATCTTGGACGCGTTCAAGTACCAGCAAGACGCGGTGCTGATCAAGCTCGCTGACTTGAACAAGGACAATGACTTGATCTACCATGATATTGTGCCGTCGCTTGTGACACTTCCGGAGGTCAAGCCCATGGACAGCACGAAAGTGGTTCCGATCAACGAGAACCCGATGTTCCAGAAGGTGAATGAACACAACTACAGCCATTTCCTCAATAACGTGGTGCCGATCAACATCCACGAGATGATGAGTTTCTACTCGGAGGAGAAGCTGCAGTTTTTGCGCAATGAGTTAGACATGGTGGATGTTCTGAACGAGGAGTTGGCGTCGGTGCTTGAATACCTTGGGCTTCCGAAGAAGCTTGTTGAGCTCAAGGAGGCGTTGGGAGGGGGAGAGACTGCGGTGGACACTGCACACGGCGAGAAGGCCGATGCGATTGCTGCGAAAAGAAGTGCAGATGATGCGAACCGTGCAAAGATCTCGCAGTTGAGGCAGCAGATATACGACACGCTCACGGCGGCTGAACAGGTCCCTGGGCCAAAAGAGGATACACTCAGGGTGAAGAAGAGCTTGTACGATGCGAGCCAGTCGGACACGAAGTTGTTTGAGTTGGTGGGGAGCGAGCAGCAGTTGTACGAGGCACTTTCTGCTGGTCTGGCGTCGGCGCAGTTTGCGCAGTTGTTTTCAAAAGAGCAGGCGGCCCCGGAGGTGAGCTTGCTCGACATGGACGAGAGGAGCACGCCAGGGACGTCGCAGTTCAGGCAGGTGGAGGATTTGATGAACGAGTTGAATGTGCTTAGGAAGAACAAGGACAAGTTGATTGCGACGTTGAAGAAGGAGATCCACGATGACGATATCTCCGACATTCTTATATTGAACAGCAAGATCAGACTGTCGAGCGAGATCAAGAGCGTAATATTCCCTGCGGAGCTCAAGAAGTTTGATGCTTACAACGTGGAGTTGGACAAGCTCATTAGTGACCAGAAGGCGTTAGTGGATGAGTTGAAGGAGAAGTGGGGTGCGTTGGAGAGCAACAGCGAGTTTTCGAGGAAGCTCAGCGACAAGAAGAGCGGGCAGGCGTTGGCCGTATCTGTGGGGCAGCGCATTGAGGCGTTCTACGGGCGGTGGCAGAAGTACAGCGGGGGTTTGGTGAAGGGGGTTGACTTTTATGGGCAGTTGTTGCGGTATGTAGAGGAGTTGAAGCGGAGGACAGAGGAGGAGGCGCGGGATGTGCGTTTGGATGATGATTTTGCGAGGATGCGGGTGGGACAGAACACGCATGGGAATACGTATGGGCAGAGCTCTTATGGGCAGGCTCAGACGACGTACCAGAATACGGGACAAAGTGACCCAAGTCATGCTAGTTATGCTCCTAGTCATACTGGAGGGTATGCTTCCGGATATCAAAATTCCCCTAGTCATACTGGAGGATTTGCCCCTGGAGGATATGCCCCAAGTGCAAGTAACACTGGCAACCGCTACGACCGTCCTGCTCCTCAAATGCCGGGTACTTTCGATAGCTTGCTGCAGCCGATGTTGTATAGTACTAGCGGACAAAGTGCGCCGAGCTTGCCGCCAAAGCGGCCGTCACAGAGTGGGCCGCAAGCACAAGGAGGAGCACCAGGAGGAGCACAAGGACAGAGTGGTTCTGGGAACATCTACAGTCAGCCATCCACGTATGATCCGAATATGTATAGTTTTTTTGGAAGCAATAAGTGAGACGAAGATTCTAGTCCAAGACGAGGAATGTGAGAGCATGAAGAAGGATATAGTGGTTAGGTTATTAATGCGAGTAACGAATTAGACTCTTTAGTGTTAATAGTGAAACAGGTACGCTCTTTGAGAAAACTAATGAAATAGTCATTTCTATTGACCGAAATATGACATAATTAGTTGACGACGCCTGGGGCAACACAATACGAGTAAGCATCGTTTGAGACATGAATGGGGCTGTGTGACTAGGTTTTGTGTAGTAGGAACTGTGTATGGGACTAGGTAATAGTACATATGTCTACGGTAAATGTCTGTTATCTACAATCTCATCTGTTCGTATGTGGTCATTTTTTGGTCTGACTATTTTTGTCCTGTCTAGCTATTTTTACTCCTTTTCTTTTTCCCCTTGGCAGCAACCCTTTCAAACCCAAAACAAGGCTCATCTATCGTTCCTGAAGCGAAATTTCGATCTCCGCGAAATCACCCCATAGATCGATTTGGCTTCCGAGGACATCGAAGATCGAAGAGAACATTCGAAATCTTTGGAGGGAAATACCGTATTGTGCGTGTGTTAGTGGAGGGACATCCAAATATCGTGTGTGTTTTGACGTTTACAGACCAGTCTCTACACCTACCAATCTCCTCCTCTTACCGCTTAAAGCCTTGTCCTGCTGGCTGAAATCGAAAACAAACACGAAATTAGATTTCCTAAATAGTACAAATTGAATCTCCTGCACACGCAGAAAAAATTTTATAAATACAGCTCAGATCTCGAATTCGTGACCGCCAATGAAGCTCATTGTCTTGCTCTCGCTCTTTGCTACAGCAGTGTTTGCAGCCGACGCCATCTCGTGTGGCGAAGGCAACAACTGCCCCAAAGACTCGCCATGCTGCTCGCAGTACGGACAGTGTGGTACCGGCCTCTACTGCCTTGGAGGCTGTGACATCCGTTTCTCGTACAACATCACCGCGTGCATGCCCATGCCTATCATAAACTCGTTCCAGACCACGTTCGACTCGCTCGACAAGGTGGTCGACCAGAACGAGTACTTGGGCAACTCGCTGGAGACCGACTGGGTGTACACCGGGTACGTGGCCGAGCACGACAACGCGTTGCTCTTGCAGATGCCCAAGAACTCCGGTGGTACCGTCATCTCGTCCACCAAGTACCTCTGGTACGGAAAGGTGTCGGCAACCCTCAAAACATCGCACGGTGCGGGAGTCGTCACCGCGTTCATTCTCTTTTCCAATGTGCAGGACGAGATCGACTACGAGTTTGTCGGCAGCGACTTGAAGGAGGCGCAGAACAACTACTACCGTTTGGGGCGCTTGAACTACACGAACGCGAAGGAGTCGTCGTTGTCGGACACGTTTGAGAACTACCACACGTACGAGATCGACTGGAAGAACGACCTGATCGAGTGGACCATCGACGGCAAGAGCGTGCGTACGTTGAAGCGCTCCGACACGTGGAACGAGACCAGCAAGAAGTACGAGTTCCCGCAGACGCCCACGAGAATCCAGTTCTCGCTTTGGCCAGGTGGTAACGCGACCAACGGGAAGGGTACGATTGAGTGGGCCGGTGGTGAGATCGACTGGGACGCGGACGACATCAAGAACAACGGGTACTTCTACGCGTACTTGCAGAATGTGACTGTGCAGCCATACGACATGCCATCGGGTGTCAAGAAGGTGGGCAACCTGACCGGCAAGTACGTCAACTACCTCTTCAACTCGACGGTTGGTGACGAAGACGACGTTGTCTTGACTGACCAGTTGGCGTGGCTCGGAAACGCCAAGGCGAACGGTTTCAACCCAGACAACGAGCTGAAGTCGTCGTCCAAGTCGTCGTCCAAGTCGGCGCAGTCCGGATCCAAGACTTCTTCGAAGAAGACTGGAACTTCGACGGGAACCTCGACGGGAACGTCCACCACCACATCCAACTCGGACGACTCTGACAACTCAGATGACTCTGGCGACAACTCGGACGACGCTACCACGTCGGAATATACCTACACTGGGTTCATGCAGAACATTCAGTCTGCGACAAGTGGCGCGAGTTCCACGGGAGCGCTGCAGGCGAACGAGGGAAATTTGGTGAGGCAGGGAGTTGCTGGAGTTGCTGGAGCGATGTTGCTTGGGGTGGGGAGTTTCTTGTTGTAGACAAACGACTGAGGGAGAATGATGACTGTTAGGTAATGAAAAATATAGATGATACTTGGTTTAATGAACGAGTGTAGCGAACGAAACGGAGTGAGGTGCATCCACAGAACTACAGACGTAATTTGACTTGATACACGGAATAACTGGGATTGTTTTGAGAGAGGCCTAAAATTCTTCGGACTTCGATATTGTGGATAATTCCACAAATTAATGAAATATATTCACAATTTTCTGTAGCAGTTCGTATGTCACAAGTTTAGCTCAAATATTACAATCTGTTCGCAATCTGTTCTCCCTGTCTACCATTCTTCGCTCATGTTATTTAGTATATCCCTCAATTGCTTCGCCCATTTATCTTTGATGTACTGCTCTTTTCTATCTAGGTACTGCTTTTCTATCTAGGTACTGCTTTTCTATGTACTGCTTTTCTATCTATGTACTGCTTTTCTATCTACGTACTGCTTTTCTATCTACGTACTGCTTTTCTATCTACGTACTTCTTTTCTATCTTTTTACTGCTTTTCTATCTACGTACTGCTTTTCTATCTATGCTTTTCTATCTATGCTTTTCTATCTATGCTTTTCTATCTATGCTTTTCTATCTATGTACACTTCACATATGTGTTCTTTCCCACTTTTCTCCACCACACGACTTTAACACGTCTCATTTTCAAAAACAACCATGAAGATGCTCACCAAGTTTGAGTCCAAGTCCTCACGGGCCAAGGGCGTAGCGTTCCACCCCACACGCCCGTGGGTGCTCGTGTCGCTCCACTCGCTGACCATCCAGTTGTGGGACTACCGCATGGGCACGTTGATTGACCGCTTCGAGGACCACGTCGGCCCCGTCCGCACAGTCAACTTCCACCCCACGCAGCCGTTGTTTGTGTCCGGTGGCGACGACTACCTGATCAAGGTGTGGTCCTTGAACACACGCAAGTGCATTTTCACCTTGAACGGCCACCTCGACTACATCCGCAACGTCAGCTTCCACCACGACCTCCCGTGGATCATTTCGTGCTCCGACGACCAGACGATCCGCATCTGGAACTGGCAGAACCGCCAGGAGATTGCGTGCCTCACGGGCCACAACCACTACGTGATGTCCGCGCAGTTCCACCCGTCGCAGGACCTCATTGTGAGTGCCTCGTTGGACCAGACCGTCCGCGTGTGGGACATCTCTGGCTTGCGCAAAAAGCACTCGGCTCCCACCTCCAACATGCGCCTGTTCGAGGACCACATGCAGAGACAGCAGTTGCCGCAGCAGGACATCTTTGGCAACGTCAACGCCATCGTCAAGTACGTCTTGGAGGGCCACGACAAGGGTGTCAACTGGGCCACCTTCCACCCAACATTGCCGCTTGTGGTGTCCGCCGGTGACGACCGCGTGGTCAAGTTGTGGCGCATGAGCGACTCCAAGGCGTGGGAAGTCGACACGTGCCGTGGCCACACCGGGAACGTGCTCTGCGCGGTGTTCCACCCGCACCAGGACCTCATCTTGTCTGTTTCCGACGATAAGACGATCCGCGTGTGGGACCTCAACAAGCGCACGCCCATCAAGCAGTTCCGCCGCGAACACGACCGTTTCTGGTTGCTCGCACTGCACCCAAGCGTCAACTTGTTTGCTACGTGCCACGACTCGGGTGTGATGGTGTTCAAGTTGGAGAGGGAGAGGCCTGCGAACGCCCTTTTCCAGAACAAGTTGTACTACATCAACGCCGAGAAGCAGGTGCAGTCGTACGACTTTAGCAAGAACGAGGCGCTGATGCCGATGCTTTCGTTGAAGAAGATTGGCCGTCCGTGGTCGTTCATCCGTGCGATGTCGTACAACCAGGCCGACAACTCCATCTTGGTGACGCACGGCGAGGGCGAGAACAGCGGGTACTCTTTGATCCAGTTGCCAAAGAACGTCACCGGTGCGATCGAGCCTGCCGATGTCCGTCTGGGCGAGGGCAACTTTGCGTGCTTCATCTCGCGCAACCGTTTCGTGACCTTCACCAAGCAGACCAAGGTGTTGACCGTCAAAGACTTGTCGAACAACGTCACCAAGACCATCCAGTTGGACAGTTCTGTCACCGATGTGTTGAACGGCGGTGCTGGACGGATTTTGCTTGTCAAAGCTCACTCGGTGGTGGGGTACGATGTGCAGCAGCGCAAGGAGTTGAGTGAGATCAGCGTCAACAACGTCAAGTACGTGTCGTGGTCGAACGACGGGCAGCACGTGGCGTTCCTTGCCAAGCACACCATCACGATTGCGACCAAGGACCTCCAGCTCGTGACGTCGATGCACGAGACGATCCGCATCAAGTCTGCGGCGTGGGACGACTCGGGCGTGTTGTTGTACTCGACGTTGAACCACATCAAGTACACGCTTTTGAACGGCGACAACGGCATCATCAAGACGTTGGCCAACACGATGTACATTGCACGTGTGTCGCAGAGCACCGTGTACTGTCTCAACCGCCTGGGCCAGGTGGAGGTGTTGACGATCGACCCGACTGAGTACCGGTTCAAGAAGGCGTTGGTGAACCGCAACTTTGGCGAGGCGCTCCGCATCATCAAGAACTCGAACCTTGTGGGGCAGAACATCATTGCGTACTTGCAGAAGAAGGGGTACCCTGAGGTTGCGCTCCAGTTTGTCGAGGACCCTGAGACCCGTTTCGATCTCGCTCTCGAGTGTGCAAACGTGCCTGTTGCGCTTGAGCAGGCCAAGCTTTTGGACAACCGCAAGGTGTGGGAGCGTCTTGGCGAGGAGGCGCTCAGCCAGGGTAACTTGGACGTGGTGGAGTTTGTGTACCAGCAGTTGCACAGCTTCGACAAGTTGTCGCTTCTCTATGTGTACAGGGGCGATGGGTCGAGATTGGACAAGATGACCACGATTGCCGAGCACAGAAACGACACGAGTGCACTCATCCAGAACACTTTGCACCTGGGCGATGTCAAGAAGCGTTGCGAGGCGTACATCAAGGGTGGCATGTTGCCGTTGGCTTACACGTTGGCGAAGCTGAACGGGTTGGACGATTTTGCCGCGACGATTTTGGCTGAGGCCGGTGTGGCCGAGAAGGACGTGCAGCTTCCGGAGTTGGGCGAGGTTGTGCCGTTGCCGAGTCCGTTGGCGGACCCGCTTGCCAACTGGCCGTTGAAGGAGTCGCTGGCGAGCGTGTTTGAGACTGCACTTTTGGGAGGTGCTCTTCCGGAGACTGAAGTTGAGGAGGCACCAGTTGCAGACAGCTTGGAGTATGTCGAGTCCGAGGAGGAGGAGGATGTGAATGGGTGGGACATTGACGAGGAGTTTGACATGGGTGAAGCGGACGATGTTGTTGAGGACGAGGCAGTTGCTGTGAGTGGTGCCGACGGCGAGGTCGCCCACTGGTTGCGCAATGCCAAGACCCCTGCGTCGTATGTTGCTGCCGGTGCGTTTGAGCAGGCTGCGTCTCTTTTGAACAAGCAGATCGGTGCGGTTTCGTTTGAGCCGTTGCGTGCGCGTTTCTTGGAGGTCTATGCCGCGCTGAAGGTGAACCTCAAGGGCGTGGACTATGTTCCTGCGATCCAGGACTTTGTGAGACAGGACAACGACGAGGACAACCCAGGCAAGTTCCGTCCGCTCGTGCCAGGCTTCGACACGTTGGAGGACCAGTTGGGTGTTGGATTCCGCCAGTTCAAGGCGAACCAGTTGCCGGAGGCGATCGCGACGTTCCGCAGCATCTTGTACACGATTGCGGTGCTCACCGTGGAGGACGACGAGGCCGAGGCCAAGTGCCAGGACGTGCTTGCGTTGTGTCGCGAGTACATTCTCGGTTTGCTGATTGAGTTGGCGCGGCGTGAGGTTGGTGCGGACGACGTGAAGCGCAACTTGGAGTTGGCCGCGTACTTCACGCGTGCGCAGTTGCAGACACAGCACCGTGTGAACGCTTTGCAGGTGGCCATGACACAGTCGTTCAAGAACAAGAACTACGCGAGTGCGTCGTTGTTTGCGGGCGAGTTGTTGAAGCTTGTGACTTCGGGTCCCCGTGCGGACCAGGCGTCCAAGTTGAAGGCCAAGGCGGACCTGGTGGCGAGCGATGCCATTGAGATTGACTTTGACCCGTACTCGGAGTTTGACATTTGTGCGTCGACGTTCACGCCGATCTACAAGGGGGAGCCGCTGGTGCTGGAGGCCTTGGTTGGTGCGAAGTACAAGGTTTCGGAGAAGGGCAAGGTTTGTAAGGTTACGTTGGTGACTGGGATTGGCTTGCCTGCTCTGGGGTTGAGGATTAAGGCATAAGGACGAACGACTGAACGTGAACAAAGTGAACGTGAGGGAGTGTGGGAGATAACCGACTGAACATGAGCGACGTGAACGTGAGGGAGTGTGGAAGATTATCGACTGAACGTGATTGAAGTGGGGAGGAGTGACTTGACGACTGATAGTGATGGTGTAAAAAAAGTAGATATAGTACAAGAATATGTGTAGAGGTACAAGAGGGATGAGTTGAGATTGGAGGCATCGTGAGATGTTGGAGGAGACTCAAATGATCGACAACATTTCAGAGCATGATCAAGGTTGCCATGACAAGAATAATATCAAGGATGGCAAATAAAGACTGGCCAAGGCAGTCAAGTGAAAGGGTACTTTCAAGGTTGTCAAATGAAAAGGGTACAAGGATATCCAATGAGTATTGACCTAGGATATCAAATAAAAATAGCGGTTATTGAACGAGGATGTCAAATAAAAATAGTGGTTATTGATCGAGGATATCAGAATTGACGGGAACATTTGAATAAGGTTTATATAATCAAGAACAATTTCTATATAAAGAGTATCTTATTGAACAAGAGAGTAAACAATCGACAAGAATAGATGTTAGAAACATGCCAGAATTGGACAAGAATATTAGAAAAGTATGAGAATTGACTACGAACAAGGTCAAAAGTGAACATTTTTTAGATTCAGAAGGACAGAGAATACTCCAACCCACTCAGTTGTTCACGTAGACTACTAAGCGGACATAATTCTGCTCGCTCAGTTGTTCACGTAGACTAAGCGGACATAATTCAGCTCGCCCCTAGTCTGTCCCCATGTTCTCGTTCATGTTCAGCAACTATCACCCTCACGTTCGATTTGTTCGTGTTCACTCGTGTGCACTACCCTTTTGGGAAGTCCGAACAAATGCCGCGTTTTTCAAAATTTCATGAGGTGTCGAAGATAACAGCACCGTTGACAGGGATTTGATCGGTTTTTGAAGATGAAATGCTTTTGTTCCTAATTGCTTTCCTTTCTCTACTTTCTGTTCTATACTTCTGTTTTACTTTTTCTGTACTTTCTGCTCTATACTTTCTGTTCTCTACTTTCTGTTCTCTACTTTCTGTTCTCTACTTTCTGTTCTCTACTTTCTGTTCTCTACTTTCTGTTCTCTACTTTCTGTTCTCTACTTTCTGTTCTCTACTTTCTATTGCTTTTCCTGCCTCTACCTTTCATGTTCTCCTTTCCCTCTGTCTCCATTCACTTCCCGTCATCTCTACCGCGTTCTCCTGTCCACCTTTCTGTCGATCTAATTATCTTCCCCATTTCCTCATCTCCATATCATTTTTCTCCAAACATGTCGGAAGCGATCAAGTTCAAAGACGAGGGAAACGCGCACCTCAAGGCGCAGCGCTACGACGAGGCCATCGCGGCGTACACCAAGGCCGCGGAGCTTGACCCCACCAACGCTGTCTTCTTCTCCAACCGCGCGCAGGTCCACATCAAGTTGGAGGCCTACGGGTTCGCCATCCAGGACTGCGATAAGGCACTCGCGGCCGATCCCAACATGATCAAGGCGTACTACCGCAAGGGTGTGTCGCAGATGGCCATATTGAAGTACAAAGACGCGCAGGCCAACTTCAAGACCATCCTCAAGAAGATGCCCAACGACGCACTCACCTTAGCCAACTACAACCAGTGCGTCAACTACTTGAGAAGACAGGCGTTTGAGAAGGCCATTGCGGGCGAGGACAAGGACTTGACCATCAACAGCATCGACTACGAGGGCGTCCCGATTGAAAAGTCGTGGACGGGGCCCGAGCTCACCATCACGAAAAACCCCAAAAAGAGCGAGGACGAGAACGTGACGGTCAACATCGCGGGTTTGGACGCGGACTACCTCAGGTACATGATTGAGCACTTCAAAAACGGCGGCAGGTTGCCGAAGAGACACGTGTTTGCGATCGTGGCCAAGGTGTACGAGCTCTTCAAGAACGAGCACACCATGACGGAGGTGGTGCTCCCACACACGCAAATAAGCGGAGAAAGGAGGAACCCCGAGGAGATCCTCTTGGAGGGCAAGAAGTTGACTGTGGTGGGCGACACACACGGGCAGTTCTACGACGTGTTGAACTTGTTTGCCAAGTTCGGGCATGTTTCTGCGGACCACGCGTATCTCTTCAACGGAGACTTTGTGGACCGTGGCTCGTGGTCGTGCGAGGTTGCGTTGTACTTGTACGTGCTCAAGATCCTCTATCCACAGAGTGTTTTCATCAACAGAGGCAACCACGAGACACGGGACATGAACAAGACGTACGGGTTCACGGACGAGTGCGAGCACAAGTACCTGAAGAAGATCTTCGAGTGTTTCACGGAGTCGTTTGGTGCGTTGCCGTTGGCGACTTTGATCAACCGTTCGTACTTGTGCATGCACGGGGGGTTGTTTTCGGACGACAAGATCAAGTTGGAGGACATCAAGAAGTACAACAGGTTCCCGTCGTCTGGAAACACGCAGCCACCACGCGAGGGCATAGCGATGGAGTTGCTCTGGACGGACCCGCAGCCGGAAATCGGCAGGGCGCCGTCGAAGAGGGGGATTGGCATGCAGTTTGGGCCGGATATCACGACTCGTTTCTGCTTGACCAACAAGATCCGCAAGGTTTTGCGCTCCCACGAGGTGAGAATGGGCGGAGTTGAGGAGGAGCACAACGGGCGGTTGATTACGGTGTTCAGTGCGCCAAACTACTGCGACTCGACGGGCAACTTGGGCGGTGTGGTGCACTTTACGGAGAATGCGCAGTACGATGCGAGCGCCGATGATGGTGAGGGGTACAGGGATGCGAACGATAAGAACTGCGAGTGGACGTTGACGACCGAGACGTTTCTGGCGGTACCGCACCCGGACTTGAAGCCGATGGCGTATAACAAGGGTGGGTTTGGGTTTTAAAACGAACATGAGCGAAGCGAATGTGAGTGGAGTTGGGGAATGAGTGGATGAGTAAAGATGAGGGTATTTGGATGAGTGGATGAGTGAAGTTGAGCGTAATTGGATGAGTGGATGAGTGAAGTTGAGCGTAATTGGATGAGTGGATGAGTGAAGATGAGCGTACTTGGATAAGTGAGATGAGTGAAGATGTGGCGGAAATGAGCAAAAGAATTGTGACCGTGAAGCGAACATGATCGTTGAATTGAAATCGAACACGATCGTTTGAGAGTGGACATGATCTAATTGAAGAGGAGAAATAGAATGTTGGGATGCGTGATCATTTGCAAAGAATGTATACGGTGAGAGATCTGGAGGAGCAATCGAGAGATGAGCTCAGATGATGAGCAAATTCAGGGCGAGCACATTGAGCGGATTTGATGAGAAAATTCAGGTTGAGCACAATTGATGAGCAAGATTTGGAGCAAATTCAGAGGATGAGCAAATTGAATGGTGTGAATGAGCAAATAGAGTGGATATGGTCAATCGATTGAGTATTGAACTAGAATTGAGAATAGAATAGGGGTTAGTATTGGTGAATTGATTAGAAGATGTAAAAATCGGTAAACTAGAAATTGAGTGATGTAGCTTGTTAATAGAGACCTGCATAGCGAATCTGCTCTGATACCGGTATATCGAGTAAGTGATCTCTGTCCATCTTGAGTCTTGATTGTCTGTATCTGAATGTCTGTATCTGAATGTCTGTATCTTGAATGTTTGTATCTGAATGTCTGTATCTGAATGTCTGTATCTGAATGTCTGTATCTTGAATGTCTGTATCTTGGATCTTATGATCTCATAAATCTTGAAATTGTCTTGGAATTTCATTATATTACTTATGCAACCGCAGCAACCAAAGCAAACCGTGGACGACGACGAACCAGACGAATGGGACCAGCGTATCATCAAGACTGGGTGCCACGACGAGAACCTAAAATTGCAGCTCTGTCACGCGGATAATGGTGACTGGAGGAAGTGTGTGGAGGAGATGGCTGCGTTTAGGAAGTGCTGGGCGGAGAACAAGAACAATGAGAGGACGAAAACGGTTGATATGTGAAAGGAAGAAGATGTCTAAATAGAGCGTTACTGTAAATAGGAAAGGAAAGGAAGGAAGAGCTGGTGTGGGAAGAATATGTAGGTTCACAAGGACAAAAATAAAAATTGACCTGATAGTCTATATTGTCGTTGTGTGCTCTAGTTTCGGTAAACCCGGTGGTATAGAAGACGATACACTTGATAATGATCAATGAATGATAACGATTCATGAATAATGGTCGATGAAAGATAATGACCACGAATGAATAGTATTCAATGAATGATAATCAATTAATGGTAATCAATGAATGATAAAGATCAATGAATATGTGAGTACCCCGAGTTTATTCTGATCGTCTCAATATATCAGTCGTCTCTCAGTCGTATTTCACGGCCTCTTTTCTCTTATCTTTCCGTTTCTTAGAGTTTCTCTGAGAATCAAATCCTCTCTCTTTTCAATCCATTTTCTATTTTCCAAACGCGTCTACATGAAGGGACTCGAGGAACCCCCCTCACTACGGTTTGAGGAAACAGAGAGTTTGAGCGAGGATGAAGAAGAAAATCCCTACTCACATCTACACGAACGAAAGTACGACAACGAGACTGAGTTCCAGGCGGAGATCGAGCGTCTAAAGATTGCGAGTTCACACAAGTTTAAGTCCAAATGGGAAGAGATCCTCGCAAAGTACGCGGTCGTGGACGACGCGACGCAGAGCGACGAGATCGACTTGGCCACAGGCGAAATCATAGTGGATAACGGGCACCTAAGACTGCTCGCAAGCACAGACAGCATAGTGGGAGAGGTCGTTGTGGGCGACATATGGAGCGAGAACTGGGAAAGATTGAGCGCCAGCCAGCAAAGGAAAGAACAGAAGGAGCGGCGCAGAAAGCAGGAACTCAAATCCAAGTTGAAGTCCCTGGAAAAGTTCTGGAACAAGTCCCTGGTGGAAATGCCAACCACGATACCTTTGGATAACCTATTGTTGGACCCTTCGCCAACAAAGAGATTTCTGCTGAGTCCAATTCGTCTGGATACGAATTTCGACTCGAAGGAGAGCTCGCCGTATAAAACGAGCCCGTTGAAAAGAGGGTATCTGAGTGTGACACCGCCAGTGCCGGAGTTGGACATTTCGCCAGTCAAGAGGGGAAGGACAGAAGACCTTGGGTCTGCCCAAAGAAAGCATATGGATGAGGAGTTACGAAGGAAGGAGACTGTGAATGTTGAGATTGGGAAAAGGCTGATTAGAGATGAGCTTATACGAGCGGGCGCGTTTGATTATTCGTCTGATTCTGAGTCAACGAGTGATACTGACTCAATCGGTATAAAGTCAGGGGACTCTGGTTCTGAATTGAAGTCAAGAGATATTGGTCCGAGACAACCTGGTTCAGTTTTTGATTCGAGACAACCTGGTTCGGTTTTTGATTTATCGAGACAACCTGGTTCAGTTTCTGATTCGAGACAACTTGGTTCGATTTCTGATTTCTCGAGACATCCTGGCTCTGCTTCTGATTTATTGAGACAACCGAATTCAGTTTCTGATCTAGACCAATCTGACTCAGCTTTCACAAGATCGAACGAGAAAAGCGCCTCCCCCTTTGACGAAGAATTCACCATCTTTGACGATTTTTCAGTGTTTGGAATACACGCATACACCACCGATATCTACAACTGCGCATTCAGCCACTGTAGATACTGCACGGGTAATAAAGCGATGTACCGTCTGCATTTACTAGACCGCCATACACCCGAGCTTGTGAAATTGGGGTACCCTATAGACTGCCAACCCAATTTCGAAGCACTCAGCAAAGTACACAATATTGAAGCGCAGGACGTGAAGAAATTGCAAAAGGTATTTCCACTACAATACGAAGCTCCCTCATCCCCGGTTGTTTGCGGGCTTTCGGTAAACGGACAGCCGTGTCGCAAGCTATTTCCCTCGAGCATGCACGCGCAGATCCACCACTTTAAACGGAACTGCTCCTCGAAGGTGCCTGTTTTTGTCTGCCCTATTTTGGGGTGCGGGTACATGACGGACGGGGGGTTCGAGGAGTGGAAGGCCCACATGTACTCAGCAAACCACTTGGTTGAGCCGGACTATGAGCATATGAGTGTTAGCGAATTGTTTTCGGATTCCGAGAAGGAGAATCTGTTCCTGGAGAAGGAAGTGCACGAAAGGAGGGAGCAGAAGTTGACAAAGACGAAGAAGCTAACTCCTTTGCAACCAGCTGATTTATCTCAACCCCGCACGAAAGAAAGGGCTTCCAGAAACATTCCTAATTTTGGACACGAGCACTCCAAGAGCAAAGATAAGCCATTCGATTTACACATTCCATCCAAGCAATTCACGAAACTTCCCGTTTTGAGTACGTTGAACCCAATCTGCATGCAGGCATTGCCTGCTCCATCTACAAGTACCCCAAAAAAAGACCGCATTATGAGGGTAGTAAATGAACCCGGTTATGAGTCCACTTGTGAATCTCCCCATGAATCCATTGAGGTGGATACTAAAGGATACGAGTCGATAGAAGAGTTATTTAAGTAAAATAGCATTCAGCATGTACATTAGCAAATGTTAATACCACCTGTTTATACATAGCGTTTCAAATGCCAAAAGCTGCAATACAATCAATTATCAAATATACATCACCACTTCAAATATCGTCCATATGTTGACGTATTTATTCTATCTTTTCTATTTACACTACTACTTGTCCTCCGACTTTTCCTCCTCCTTGTCCTTCGAATTCTCCTTAGGCTCCTCCTTTGGCTTGCTCTCCCTCGGCTTGAACGCATCCCCCTTGATATACTTATCAAACGCATCGTTTCTCTCTGGGAAAGGACGAGGCCCCACCAACCGTATCATGTCTTCTCTTGTCAACACCTCCTTCTTGAACAACTCCTCGGCGACCTTATCCACCAACTCTATCTTCTCCGCCAACAACTTGTGGCAGCTCTCGTACGCCTCGTCGATCAAACGCTTGACCTCCGCGTCGATGATCTGCGCAGTCTCCTCAGAGTAGTTGTTGTGTATCTTCAACCCACCCTGGCTCAGGTCGTCACCTGAATACGTGATGAAGCCCAACTTGTCGGACATTCCGAGCTTCAAAACCATCAGCTGCGCCAACTGCGTGTTCTTTTTGAAGTCGTCCGACGCACCAGACGTCACAGTGTCGAAATGCAACTCCTCACTCACACGCCCTCCAAGGGTCATGATCATGCGGTCCATGTACTGCTCCTTCGACACAAGGTACTGGTCCTTGGGGAGGTACTGCGCATAACCCAAGGCACCCTGGCCCCTGGGAATGATCGACACCTTCACCAACGGGTCCGCGTACTTGAGGAACCAGCCACAGATGGCATGTCCCGCCTCGTGGTACGCCACGGTCTTCTTCTCCTCCGGCCTCAAAACACGAGATTTCTTCTCAAGGCCCGCAATCACACGCTCAATGGCCATCTCAAAGTGGTGCACGTCCACGCTGAGTGCGTCCTCACGCGCAGCAATCAAGGCACCCTCGTTACAGCAGTTGGCAATGTCCGCACCAGCAAACCCTGGCGTCAACGCACTCAACCTCCCGGCCAAGTTCTCGATCGCCGTGTCCTTCAACTCCTGGTACTTGCTGAAATCCACGTCCTTCTCAGTCGCCTTGATGTCCTCGTCGCACTTGAGCTTCAACTTGCCCAAGTGCACCATGAAGATGGCCTTGCGGCCCTCGACATCTGGAGCATCAATCGAGATGTGTCTGTCAAATCTGCCCGGTCTCAACAACGCCTTATCGAGAATGTCTGGTCTGTTGGTACCCGCAAGCACCACAACGTGGTCCGAGGTACTGAAGCCGTCCATCTCCACCAACAACTGGTTCAAGGTGTTCTCACGCTCGTCGTTTCCCCCCATCTTGCCGTTGCCTCTCTCCTTTCCAATGGCGTCGATCTCGTCCACGAAAATGATCGCGGGAGCCATGTCCCTGGCCGTCTTGAACAAGTCACGCACACGCAGCGCACCCACACCCACAAACATCTCCACAAACTCAGAACCACTCACACTCAAGAACGGCACGCTGGCCTCTCCAGCGGTAGCCTTGGCCAAAAGCGTCTTACCGGTACCTGGGGGCCCCGACAAGATGGCACCACGGGGAATCCTGGCACCAAGCTTCTCGTACTTTGCGGGGTCCTGAAGGAACTTGACAAACTCCATGATCTCCTCCTTCAGCTCCTCGCAGCCCGCAACGTCCTTGAACTTGACCTTCACGTCTGTGTCCTGGTTGAAGAGCTTGGCCTTGGACTTGCCGATCTTGAAGATTCCGCCTGGTCCGCCACCACCAGCGCCTCCACCACCCGCCTGACCAGCCCTGCGCATAGTGATGTACCACAAGCCACCAATCAACAACACTGTGGGTAAAATGGGCAATATGTAGTTAAACCACAGACCGCGTTCCTCGTACGCGATCGGCAAACGCTCATCAGCAGGGATTCCAAGCTTGTCCTGAAGCTTCTTCATCTCGTCTTCAAAGAACTCCACCGAGCCAATGGTGAAAACCACTGCCGGCGAGCCGTTGGACGCGGAAAATGTCTGGTCAGACACCGCGCCGGGAATCAACTCGGCCTCCACGGCAAAGCGATTTACCACGTTCAAACGGGTCACCAAGCCCTTTTCGACGTAGCTGGTCTTGAAGTCCTGGAAGGAGAGCTGATCGCGCTTGCGTTCACGCAGCAAGGCCCATCCGGTGACCAACAACGTGAGAATGGTCGACGCGCCGAGGAACTTCAAGATTTGGTTCTGGTCAAACTGGTATATCTTCATGTCTGGCGGGTTCTTCTTGTCCTTCTGCTTGCGGAGATTCTCGCGGATGTCGCGTTCCTCCTGACTTTGCTCTCTTTCCTTGTCACTCTTCTTGTCTTTGTCTTCGTCGTTCTTCTTTTCACTTTTGTTGAAAAGTGGCTGAGAGCGGTTGAAGCGCACCACAGGACTCGAGGAGAGCGACCTCCACGAGAACGGGCGCATCTTCAACAGCCTTAACGGAAGTGATCGAATGAGCATAGTGTGCTTTAATTTTTCGGGTTTGATTTTGGGTTGTGCACGATGGTGGCAAAAGAGGATTACTGATACATTTCGAGGTGTATGCTACTGGTTCTACTGAACAGATGTTCCTTGAGACTTATTAACAAGAAAGGTTAACTGAATTCATGTAAGCTTGTTTTATGTCTTCTTCGACAAGGGATTCATGTAAACTTGTTTTAAGTCTTCTTCGACAAGGGATTCATGTAAACTTGTTGTAAGTCTTCTTCAACAAAGAATTCATGCAAGCTTGAGTCTTTCAACAAGGTGGGTTGACTGAATTCTTGTTTGCTTGTGTTGAGTCTCATTAACGACTACATTTCGATCCCAAATCTACCAATTCTATATCCATTCTTTTCTTCAATTAAATGTATTTGACTACCCTATAGGCTAGTGCCTATATACTACAGTGTTCTGACTCTGTGAGCCTACCTCATGAGCTTGAAAAGAGCCTAGACCTTCCCAATGAATGTTAACCCATGATGAACGCAGATCTTCAGCATTCGCTCGTCCATTCGATCTCTTCGACCATAAATCAACCACCAAACAATATCAACCATCATTTCGACATGTTTCCCTATCAATATAGTTCCCTCTCAATATAGTTCCCTCTCAATATCTTCCCTATCAATATAGTTCCCTCTCAATATCTTCCCTATCAATATAGTTCCCTCTCAATATCTTCCCTGTCAATATCTCTCAACCTCCTCCCTCCTCTTATCCAAGCTCCACTTCTCTTCTCCAACCTGATGCCCTCGTTCACCAATAACTCCTTCCTCACCCAATGCTCTTCCTTGGACCCAAATCGGACTCCTTCCTCGCATTCATAAACTCGTCCCACGACGTCTCGCAGATCTTCAAGAACTTGACCTTCTCAAGCCTTCTAAGATCGTCCTCGCCGTTTTCCTTGTTGAAGATTTTAAAGTTGAATATGCTCTCGTTCATAAAGTTGATGCTCCCAAATATCTCGCTCTCGCTGACCTCGTCCTCGTACTGTGCACCCTGCGGCGTCTGCTTGTACTTTTCCTGCATCTCGCGCACCTCCTCTTCGGAAACAGGCAAGCGGTCCTCGTCCTCGTGGCGCTTGCTCACGAAAAACTCGCACTGTGCCAGGAGCGGCTGCGACAGAAGAGGCGCTACTCGCGTGTAGTCGCCGTGGTACACGTCTGTCACCTTATCTGCGTTGCCGTTAGTGGGTGCGGCGCGCTTTGTGCCCTGAACGTACCCTGTGCCGTTCACCGTGATGCCGGGTCTTCGGCGCTGCTGCGCCAACTGCTGTGGCTGTTGTACCACCGGTGAGAACGCCGGTGCCACCTGTGCGTTTGGAAACGGACGGTAGTGGCGGCCGTACACTGGCTGCGCGTTGTAATAGTAGTTCACCGGAACCTGGTACCGCGGAACCACTACAGGAACATTGGCATGTGGTATCTGGAGTCGCCTGTGCGGAAACAGCGTTCCCGTGGACGTGTGTGGATAGCGCTGACCTGGCCTTATGGGGGCAGACTGTATCAGCGGTTGGGTGGAGCTTAATGGGATGGTCAAGGGAGACGGAATGTAGTTGCGCTTCAAGCGTTTGGCTGACCCAGGAGTGGATATCTTATCCAAGGTGATATCTGAGTCGGAAAGTTTGGAGTCGTCGGGGTTGGAGTTAGACTCTGTAGACTCGTTTCCCTCTTTCTCCTCCGAAGGCTCTTTTCCTTCTTCCTCTGTAGACTCTTTTCTTTCTTCCTCTGCAGACTCTTGTCCCTCTTTCTCCTCTGAAGCCTCTTTTCCCTCTTTCTCTGCAGACTCTTTTCCGTCTTCCTCTGTTCCCCCCTCCTCTTCCTTAGATCCCTCTTCATCTCCCTCTTGACCGGTCTTCTCTTTTACGTCGTCGTTGTCGTTGCGGGTTTCGGAGCCGTCGCTTTCGCTATCATCATCGTCCTTCAATGCCGATGGGTCCTCCGCCAGCGTCGGAGTGGACGACTGACGCGCCGCGATCAAGTGGCGCTGTTGTTGTTCTATGCGTTGGGAGATCTTCACGGTGTTCTCCATTTCCTCGTCAAGGGGTGGAAGGCCGGGACTCACTATACGTAACGCCACGTTCGTGTCACTCGTGAGGTCTAGCGACTTAGGCCTGTGTCTCTTCTCGCGCTTCTCGGCAAACATGATTCCCTAAATAGACGATCGTGGAGACTTTTTTTGTTGTGGGTTTGTTGTTTCACTTTGATGTGGGTAATGTACAAATTCCGATCTAAAACACGACTCAATCGCCACAAAAATGTATGGGGCAAACGTGATGATTCCTGCTCGTAGCCCCCTGGTTGAAAGGAATCGTCCCCAAGTGATACTTGGCGATTTCATACGCCCGCACACTCCACCGTGTGGGTGTTTCATCTTTTGTTTCGTGCTGAGCCCCGTCCGTCCTGCGTAGAGCCAAATCGGCGTCCGAAATAGGGAGGTGGTGGAGAGGGTGTGGAACGAGAGCACTGGAATGTCCCTTATGGGAATGCCATGAGTGCCTTCATGCGAATGATACGCTTTGTGGAGCACCGACTTTGTGAAAAGGGGCCACATGTGATGCAGTTTGTGTTTCTGATACAGCCATAGAAGGTTCCACTAAGACACAGACAAACACTGGGAAAATATCATCAAAGTAATACACCTACACGCCTGCGACGTAATACTTCATCAAAAGTACTAGATTTATAACCCGTAATTTCAATCTCGTATCTCTACCTGTCAAAACTACACAAAGAAAGACTACACAAACAAATGATCGATACGTTAAACACGGTACAGAAATTCCGGGACAAACCATTTCGGGATACCCTGAGCATTCGTCTTTGTTACATGTTCTGTGTCAATACACCTTTAGAGGTTTGAAGGGAAACGGTGTGGAATGCATGGTAGATCTATTATGAGCTAAAAATATCGGAATGGAGAGATACAGATTCTCTTACGACAAGATTCCAATATTAGAAGTGGGTATAAAGATACCAATTTGAAAGATTATTTCTAAGAAAGAAAAAGGTTTGGCTTTGATCCAACAGCCCAGTGTAGAGTGTACTGATCTACTTAATCAACAGAGTCTACTAATCTACTTAATCAACAGAGTCTACTGATCTACTTAATCAACAGAGTCTACTGATCTGCTCAATCAACAGCCTCAGTGTAGAGTCTACTGATCAGCTTAATCTCCCAACATCACTTACTATAAATATACACCTTGCTGACCGCTTGCTCCCATAAAACAACTTAATCTCCTCATTTGAGTTGACCCATATCTCTTTAACTCTTAGTGATACACGTTCGCTCACGCCACTAACACTACTATTGTTTACGTTCGCCATTAACTCCCTATATCATTCACGCCGCTACTACTTCGATACTGATATCGTTTGCGTTCGATTCGCTAACGTCACTATTACACTGTATTCACGTTCATTCGCTCACGTCACAGTCAACACTACTGATATTCACGTTCGCTCCGCTCACGTCACTACTACAATACTCCAAACCGTTTTGATTGAATAATTGACCTGACTGCTACACAGCCGTTGTCCATTTACCTCTAGGTAGTGAAGTTCTCCCATCCACTTGGTCTCTTCTTGTTGGTCAAAGTGTAGAACTTGGACGAACAGGAGTAGCCTCTCCAGGTGAAGTCGGTGTTCGGGTCACACACACATCTCTTGGCCTTTCTGGTCTCCTTGTCGACCGGACAGTTGTTGAACGGAACGTGGAAGTATCCAAGGTCGTCAAAGAAGTGCACCTTCTCCTTAGGCATGAACAAGGCAACGGCAATCGAGTGCACTGGCGCGTCACCCCATCTCTCGTAGAAGAACCCACCGGCCTTGTCCAAAAACTCAAAGTACTTGGTGTACGCCTCGGATCTCCAGAAGTTCAAGTTGGCAATCTCAAAGTTCGACCAGAAGTGGCACCCGTTGTAGGTGTTACCCTTGTCGTTGGAGATCCACTCCATCAAGTTGTTTTCGGCAACGTAGTTCTTGTTCTGGTCAATAAACTGCTTGGTGGTCTCCCAGAGCGTGGGGATCGTCTCCTTGTACTCCGGCAACGAGATGGTGAACGAGTAGTCCTTGTTGTTGTCCTTCATCCACTTGAACACGTCGTAGTCAATGTCACAGAAAATCTTGATGTCTGGCTCGACTCTCCAGTAGTACTCGTAGTCCATCATCAACTCGTGTCTCCAGAAGAACCCACTCTCGTAACGACACATGTGTCTGTACGAAACAGAGTCACCGTAGATGACCTTCTGCTCTCTCATGCGCTCTCTGGTCAAAGCAGCCTTCTCCTGGTCAATCCACTCGGGGTAGCCCCAGTGCTCCTTAGGAATCAAACCGTACTTCGTCGTACCGGACACGAGCGCGCTCGTGGTCTCCTTGAACATGTCGTCGAATGGCTGGTCGTTCAAGAACACCCAGTCGTAGTGGTAGTTCTTGTTGAAACGGTCCTCAATCTGTCTGATCGAGTCCATGATGGCGTTCAAGTCGCTGTTACGCGCGAGCGTCACAAACGTCGCCTTGATCTTGCCCGCCACGTCAGCAGCAGCAGCGCCGGCAGCAGCTGGTGCAGCAGCCGGGATAACAGCAGCCGGTGCAGCAGCAGCCGGTGCAGCAGCAGCCGGTGCGGCAGCAGCTGGCGCGGCAGCGTCTGGCACAACAGCGTTTTTCACAGCGGCCGCGCTGTCACCAGCAGGCGCAGCTGGAGCAACACCAGCGGTAGGTGCGATCGTGTAGGAGGAGCCTCTGGACAAGATGAACCCACAGGCCAATAAGACCAATGCGAACAACCCGAACCTGGCGATACGTGCGTTGGACCTAGAAGACGCCATGTTGATGTTAGCGGACGAAAAAACGGGGGAAAAAGTATTTATATACACGGTGAAATTTTCCATTTGTGTTGGCTCTGGGCATAGAGGGCGTTTGGTCCACTGACACTTGGATTATGTATGTATAGGGATTCTATGGAGTGTACAGCGTGCATGGTCTAAGACGGACAATAGGAATCATCGCGAATACTGCTTTCTGCCGGGTGTTCAACGTGTCGTGAAACAGGGAGGTATAGCTCTACTCGCGCACACCACCACCGAGTTGGTGGCCAGTTTTTGCGCGCTTGAGGCGACGGTGTGGGCTCTTGTGGGTGGACGCTCTGGTGTCTCGTAAAAGAAATTCCGTAAACCAAAAAGAAACGGGCACGAAAAAGGACGCGTGTCGCCAAGGACGAGGAGGCGGAAGTAGAGATAGCTGGTGTGGGGGATGGGTGCGTCTAGTGTGTTTGCCGTTCTAGCTAGCATGGGTGTTGTATTTGCACGCAACATACGTGTTTGTGCATAGCAACTCGGTTAATGCGTTAGTTGACTAACTGCAGGGAGAAAAGATGGATTCGGAAAGGGAGTCACCAAAAGGGAACGGTGAGAGAAGAAAAAGGGCAATTGAAGTTCGAATGGACTTAGACTGGCCCAATGTACCCCAGAAGGAGAGATAGCTTTCTTCAACTTCCCCGTACCTCTTATGGGCCCATTCATATTAATTCCGTTAATGTTAATTCGACTAGCTAACTGGTTCCGGTTACCGGATTATTGCAACTCAAAAGCTTACTAAAAGGTTAAACAATAGATTGACACCTTTTGATCCACGTCAAAGCCCACCTCTGTTACCATCACCCTCTTCGTCGGGCTTCTCCATCAGACTAACCCTCAAATGCACTGCTGGTACGCACTATTGCCCCAAATATGCTGGACCCTGGAAACTTTGTGTTCTTCCGAAAGTCCGTGGTAGGGGACCAGTATACAAGCAGTTGATGAGAGTTCACTAGTGTGTCTTCTCTGCTCACTTTTGTCACAAAGAATACGCGTCTTGAACGCTTCGTTAATGTTTCCTTCTTCCAAACGCCTCATTTTCCCACGCGCACAACTCATCGAAGGCGCTCTGTCTGTCTGCTCCTTGGACACGCGTTCTTTGACAGTAAGTCCTGAGTGTCCCTACATTGCCAGTCGTATTTACTGCTCGTGTAAAAGATGCTTCGAATGTGGCTGTTTTCCGCTAAAGCTCATTGGCCGTTAGAGTGATGCTGATGCGCATCAACCGTTTTTGCAAGTGAGCTAGTATTGACTGTTTTGCAAAGTAAGCTAGTACTGACCATAATATGATGCTAGCTGGTATCAGCTTGCATTGACATGATATATGTCAACTCGCATTCCGCAAGATGATGTTCTATTGTTGCAAAATCATGTAAATTATTGTCCGCAGGATGTAACTCGCATTTATGCTAGTAGAATCGAAACTAGATTCTGCATTTTCTGCCCGATCCCGATCATCTCTATTAAACCCTACAATCCATACCCACTTCTCATTTGCAATTCCTGTTACACCCATGCAACTATTCCTAATTCCATTACTCCTCTATTGGTAATCCAGCCATTCCTTTGGCTTCTCCAACTTCATCACGTCGTAGTACTTCTTTCCGCACGAGTACCCCCTGAATGTAAAGTCCAGGTCCGGGTTGCAGTGGCACTTGTGGTCGTACCTGAACTGCGAGTTCAACGGACACTGCGTGTACACACCGTGGTTGTACCCAACGTCCTCAAAGTAGTGCACCTTCTCCCTGTCCAAGAACAACGCCGCGGCAATCGAGTGCACTGGCGCATCGCCCCATCTCTCGTAGAAGAAACCACCCGTCAGGTCCAAGTAGTCAAAGTACTTGGTGTACGCCTCGGACCGCCAGAAATTCAAGTTGGCAACCTCAAAGTTCGACCAGAAGTGGCACAAGTTGTACGTCTCACCCCCATCATTCGAGATGAAGTCCATCATGTTGTTCTTGGCCAAGTACTGCGGGTTCTCCTTGATGAACTTCTTGGTGTGTTCCCAGAGGGTCGGAATGGTCGCCTCGAACTCGTGGATCAGGATCGTGAACCCGTACACCTTGTTGTTGTCGTGCATGTACTTGAACAAATCGTAGTCCAAGTCACAGTGGATCATGATTTCAGGCTCCACTCTCCAGTACCACTCGTAGTCGTCGAGCAAAGGGTTTCTCCAGAAGAACCCACTCTCGAAACGGCACATGTGGCGGTAGCTCTCGCTGTCGGCGTAGATGATCCCGGCCTTGGTCATCTTCTCCCTCTCCTCCTTGGCCTTGTCCAAATCGATAAAGTCCGGGTAGCCCCAGTGTTCCTTGGGGATCAAGCCGTACTTGGTCTTCCCGCTCACGATGGACGTGGTCAACTGCTTGAATTCCTCACTGAACGGCTCGTCGTTCAAGAACACCCAGTCGTAGTTGTACTTGCGGTTGAAGCGGTCCTCGACACTGCGGATCGACTTGATCAAGTCGTAGAGCTCGCGATTGCGCGCCAAGGTCACGAACGTCGCATTCATCTTCTGCGGCTGCTCGGGCACTATGGCCGCGGGCTCCACCTCATTCTGCGCAGGGGCAGCGTGTTTGGTTGGGGGTGGCGAGTCGACGTAGACCACATTGGAGTATCCCATCTGCGAGAGGGAATACAACACAACAAGGGCAGCCACTACAGCTATCACTCGGATCACAGGTATTCTGGCCATTGTTGTGTGTGGAATTTTATTTCACGGCTCAAACAGCTGCTTTTAGCGTGCGTAGGGTTTTTTCCAGTGTAGTACGTGCCCCTACTCAAGTACTTCTAAGCCTTGCAGAGGGGGTTAAGATCTGAACACACACAAAATCGTAACTGTCAGATCTTAGAGGGCGCAAGAAATTATCCAAGCGAGGAGGGGAAAGGATGAGCTGATATGTGAGCCTTGACTGTTTCTAAATTCGGAATCCTCGAAACGGACTGCTAGATACGGACTGTTTTCTAAATTCGGACTGCTTTGTAGAAACGCTTGCATCGGATCATTTAGCGACGATCCGTGTGGCCACATGTCATTGGCCATGTGTAACGAGTTTTTTTTTGTGTGTGTGTTTCAGATATGAGGCAGTAGATCTTTAAGCGTTCGTACTATCCTTCGGGGTGGTACACTTGTCAAATTTAACAATACAGAGAAGATTAGCATTGTCCTTGCATAAAGATGACACGCTTTTCAAAGAGATTTAACATTTTTTTTTCAAACGTGAGGAAAGTGGGTGGGATGGGTCGATGAACTAGCCTTCATTGGATGTCTCTCCGTTTGCATTCGTGTAAGGTTTGAAATCGTGAACGCGGTTTGGTATTTTGGTCCCGAGTTCGAACCTTGCTGTGTGCCTTAGGATTTCCCCGGTTCGAATCTTGATGTGTGTTTTTCCCCAGTTGATTTCATTGTGAGTACATGGCAAGGCGAACAAGCATATTTCCGCAGGAACTGCTGCTCACAACGCGAGCGGAGAACCTTAGCTTGTTTGGTATCACCAGCGCCGAGCAGGAGCAATATGACGCAGACTCAAGAGACTCAAAATATGCCTACTCATCCTCCTCAAAAGGAGCCAACTCAAAGGAGGCCACTTCCAAAGCTGCCACTTCAAACTCCAGCTCCCAGAATGCCTTCCCTACCACAGAAAACCATTTTCCAGAAACCAACCCAGACTTCCACCATGCTCTGGACGCACTAGACAACTACGCCAGTCTACACCTGTTTTCCCCAGCACAACTAGCCAGATTGGTAAACCTAAAGTACAACGGAGACCCCAATCTCCTCGTGCGACAGCTTTCACTAGAATTGTGCAAGAAGGACGACGAATTGAGTGCGCTCACCAGAGAGAAGTTCACAAGGGAACAGAAATTGATTCGTCTATGCAATGAGTACGGCAATTTGAGTACCATGGAGATCGATAGGAAGCTTTTTGAGGAAAAGGCTACAGAGCATTCAGGGGACAGCTCGAAGAGGTCAGCTTCACCAAAGCAATGGATCGAGGGTTCAGCCTCACCAAAGCAATCCATTGAGGATTCAGACGCAAAACCGCTGGAACCAAACGAGACTGCGAAGGAAAGAGTGAATAGAAAGCAAGGAACCAAAGGTATAGATCCAAAACTTCGCACCAAAAATGTCGGACACGAACCAACTCGCTCCAACGATCCCAAAACTCTTTCCAATCCTTACGATACAGCTCGCCCCCCCGAACCAAAAACTCGCTCACTGAGTTCAAGTTCTGTCATGGAGACCCAAGCTTCCAGAACAAGTTCGAGCGAGTCGTTTCTCGCCGTCAAGGCGCGGGAAAGACTGGCCACACATCCCAAGGACGTATATCAACGATTACGCAGCTGGTTCAATTCACAGGATGATTTGGTTCTGCAACCGACAAAGTCTGCGTCCATAGCAAGAGCACCAGTGGAATTGGACTCCTTTGCAGACGATGGACTGAGCGAGGGTCTGAGCGACGAGCATGACTTCCCCACTGAAGTTCATGTAGACAAGTACGGCTTCATCAGTGACGTAAACGCTTTACGCAGGAAACAGCACGAAGACGAGGCTCGTTATTTTGGAGAAGAACCCAAGTCGCCTGATCTGGCAGTGTCTGACGAGATTGTGCATAGGGATTCGGCCACCGAAGACCCTGCGATTCTCATTGGCAACAAAAGCCGTCTTCAGACCATTCGCCAGCTCAAACAGATTTCGGAGAAGCACGATAGCATCAACCTCAAGTACGAGCAGGAATGGGACACTCTCCTCAACAATATCAAGCGCGATTTTCTGAAGAATAGCAATAACCTCAATCGAAACGCAGAGATGTTGGGTGTTCGAGGCTCCAACTTGTTGACGTTGGACGCCCATCAGAGAACCAACTATCACGCCAGGTTCAGTGAGTTGGTTAATAGAATCGGTATACCGGCCAAGCACAGACTCGGGCTCTGGCTCGAGCTATCGGGGGGAGGGAACATACGAGTCCATGGCGAGTACAAGCAGCTCTTGAGTGAGGTTGAGGCTTGTATTGAAAAGGAGAGAGACAACGAAAAGCAGAAAGATTGCAATGGTTTGGTAACGGCTATCCAAGATTGCAACGAACCAGTTGAGGCAATCGACTACAACGTGGTTGAGGCAGGAATCCCTTCTTCTCGGTCGGAGAAAATAATCAAGAACGTTCAGCAGATAGACTTGGACTTGCACCGCACACTTCCGCTGAACTTTCACTTCAACAACGTACTTTCCTTCAAACCGGGGCCGAGCTTCTACAAGCTCCAGCGTATCTTGTATGCATTTGTGGCGTACCGTGCTGATATCGGCTACATTCAGGGCATGAACAAGATCGTCGGCAATCTTTTGCTATTGCTGAACAAGATCGGCGATGACGAAGACAAGTTCAAGGAAGAGGATGTTTTCTGGATTTTCGTGGGCCTCACAGAGGAAATCTTGCCAAAGTATAGCAACAACGAGCAGATGTACTTCAATGCCTTGATGGAGATCAAGCTCGACCAGCTAGTGCTTCATGAGTACTATCTCAGAAAGCACCTCCCTCGTCTCTACGAACACTTCACGACGTTGAACGTGGAGGTGGAGATTGTAACAATGAACTGGTGGCTCTCTTTATTTATCGATCTCCAGTTTATGGACTTAGACACTTGGTTCAAGCTCTTTGAGAATCTTCTTGTCGACTCGGTTCCAGAGTCCGATAGCCCTGACGATCCAGAAGACCAATCGTATCGCCCTGCGATCAAACTCGTGAGCTTGAGCTTGTCGATATTCAAAACCCTACAGTCACATTTGCTCGCGATGTCTCTGGCAGACGATATCTATGTCTTCTTGGCCAGCACGAGGAAGCCTACTGCAAACGCAAACGAGGGACAACGAACGCTGGTCAAGTTTACAGAATTATTGGCTCACCATCGCTTCTTCATGAATGCGATCAGCGTATCCAATTTCGAGAAGCACAGACTGGATATGTCGAAATGGTGATATAAAGAACTCCTCTGCACAAATCACAATTTGCTGTCAACCATTGTAGATGTTCATTTGATTGGATACCACGAGGATGTATTTTGTTCGTTCACATTCGCTCATGTTAACTAACTCGCTCCACTCATCTTCAAATATCCACATTCGATCGTTGACATTCGCACCGTTCACATTGGCTGCCCATATTCACTACGCTCTCGTCATTTCTCATCTGTCACTATTTATAGGAATATTTGGCTATTTATACGACATCACTGATAATCCTCAGCGCCTCCCTGTAAGTCTTCAACAATTCCAAACACTTCTCCCGCTCGGCCTGGATACCCTCGTCCTCCTTCAACAAATCGTCAAACAATGACTCATTATACAAACGCACCACCAACCTGTTCTGGATGTGCTGCTTAATAAAGTCCACCAAAAGACACATGATGGACTTCGGCACCTGGTCCTGGATCATCTCCCTGACAATGCCAAAGTACGACACAATCAACCTGCGGATCAACTCACACTCCAACTGCTCACGCTCAGTCAAGTCGTTGATCAGTGGGTCCGTCTCGAATGCGTCGTTCTGTGCAAGAAAGTTGGCCTCCCCAAGACTCATCTGCTTCATATGCTCCACAGGGGTACTGCCGTTACCCGGTTGTATCTGGATGCCGTTGTTGATGAAGTTTGTGTTGAACTGCAACGTTCCCTCCAGGTGGTTTGGAAATTTGAACGGCGTCGGGTTGAGCTGTGCCTGTGTCTGCAAATGCTGCTGGTGGGTCACCGGGTCCTTTCCAAAGAAGTAGTTGAGGTAGGACTCGTGGCCTTGGCTCGTCGAGTCCGCCTTACTCGAGTGCGAGTGCGACGTCTTCATCGAGTCACTTCTTCTCTGCTTCATGGGCTTGATTTCGTCGTCCACAGTTGTAATGTCGTCCTCAATAGTTTTCCTCTCGCTCTCTTCTTCGCCCTCGTCATCCTCATGTTCACGTCTAATGTTCAAAATCCTCTCGCTCGCCAACCTCAACTTGTTTTTCGATTCCAACTCCGTCTGCTTCTGGCGCTCCTCCACCACAATGCTCATGGCCTTGGCCGCACCAACAAAGTTAGGGTGGTTGGTGTTGATGTACGCCTGGTGGATCTCAATCAACGACTCGACATACTTGATGGTGGGACCCAAACGCTCGCGCAACAAGTCGCTCACCACCTCGATTAACTTGCTCTGCAAGCGCGGGTAGCGGTTCATCTCCACGCCGATCTTCAGCGCACACACATTGTGCACAATCTTCATCAACTCCTCGTACACCATCTCCACACACTGCTGACTTGGCTCCTCTAATAACTTGATCTGCGGTTTCACCAAAAGGTCGAACGCAAGCTCAGGCACAAAGAGCGACGGTCTCGGCCCTGTCAGGTTGCGGATAGCAGTGCGTATGTCGTGTACAGACAAGTTGTGAGTGGGGTTGATCAGCGCCAACTGCGCACCGAATACCTCGTTGTAAATGTAGTAGATGCGCGCACCACCACACAACTCCTTCGTGGACAACTCGTTCAAAGAGGTACCCTCGATCGAGTTCACAAAGGTGTTGGCGAACTTCGTCATCAACGTCAACACCATCGCTGCACGTGCCTCTTTCGAGTCGCCGTCCGAAGGAATCGGACCGTAGTTCTCTAATTCCTGCTCGGCCTGCCCCATCAAGGTATTCAACTTGGCCTTGATATCAGGAAGACGCTCCCTAATGTGGTTCATCAAAATTTTGTTCAACGTCTGCGCCAAAAAGCGTGTTCCGCACTTGTTGGAGATGGCCTTGTACGCCGGATGGTTGGCGAAAAACTCCATCTCCAGGTGGAGCGAGTCCTCCATCGACTTGCTCTCAGAAATGTCCTGCTGCGAGCGGTTCACGATACCCACAAACCCCAACTTGAGCGGATACACATTGCCCTTCAAGATATCAAGTGCATTGGTGCCCTGGTCCATCAAGTCCAACTTGGTCAACACACCGACGGTGCGGCGGCCCGTAGGGTCCACCAGGCGCGCCAACTTCAACGACTCCGAGTTCACCAAGTCCACGTTGGCAGGCGACACCGCGAGGATAATGCAGTTTGGCTTGGAAATGTACTCCAAAATCAAGTTGCGGGTCTGGCGCTCGATATCGCTCGGCTGGTCGCCAATCGGGATCTTGGTCAACCCCGGCAAGTCGACCAACGTCAAGTTGAGCACCTTGGTGGAGTAGACCTTCAAGTTGATCGGCACCCGCGAAATGCCCTTGTTTTCGCCCGCTATGCGGTGTGTTTCCGCTTCGATCTCGCGCCTTATGTCCGCAAAACTGTAGAAGCGCTTCTTTGGAATGTGCAAGAACTCCCCCCATTCAACAGCAGGGGCGTCGGTGGGGGTGCTGTCGTAGCTCTTTGCGCTGCCGTTCATGTGCTTGCGCAAGTGCTCCTCCAAGTTGACCTCTCTGGGCTCATCAGAGTCGTACTCAGAGTTGCTGCCCAGTCTGGAGGGCGTGCTGTTGTCGTTTATGATGGAGTCGCCGTGCTTGATGTTGATCAACTGCAAGACCAATGGCCTCCTGGTGACGATTCCCGTGCCTCTGGGTAAAAAATCACGGCCAACGATGTTCTCCAAAACAGACAGTTTGCCGCAGGACTGCGAACCCACCACCGCAAGAATCGGCAAGTCGATCTCCGACAACAGGGTGGTTGTCACAATATCCTGCAATTTGTTGACCACGGGTATGAGATCCTCGAAAGACATAGTTGTATTGCTTGCCACTGGTTGCTCAAAATTTACCAGAACTGGACCTGTTTTTTTTCGACTTTGAGCTTTTTTAAGCGCCGCTTTTTGTGCTTCCCCTGTTGACTATTTTGATTTGCCTCTAGAATCCGTGGCAATATGAATTTGCCACAGGAGGCACGATCCGTCGGCTCAAGCCGGAAGGGAACAGAGGTTTTTGAGCATTAGATCGCACCCAACCTGGTCTTTGTCACCGCAAGCAATGATAGCAAGGCCACAATAACGAAGTCACGTGAGGGCTGCATATGTGTTTATGGTATTCAGAATACCAGTGGTATTTGGAGAAGCAGTGGTATTAGAGAAGCAATGATATTAGAGAAGTGGTGGTATTTAGAGAAGCAGTGGGTGGTAAAGACCATCAGAGGATGAGTGCTCTCAGAGAGCAGGTGGTATTTAGAAGACCTGCTCTCTTCAGATGAACTTAATGTGGAGAGAGTTTTGGCTCATACTGCATTGCTGAATATTTTAGGTTTTACCGTTATTTAAACAGAACGTTCGTATAAACGTGACTCTCAGCTCGTGTCAATCGTAAACTTCCTCGATTACATCAATCGTTCATCACCGGTGTATACTCTGCACTCGTTAACGTTCCTCGGTTACTTTGATCGTTAAATACTGGTGTTTTCGTTCCTCATTTACATCACTTCAATCCGCTCACGTAAGCAGTGACGACGCTCACGTTCTCCATCATGTCATATCATATACTCGTTATCGTTCGCCTTTCATGTAACTCACGTTAACTAGTTAGCTCGGGGTCAACTTGTAAGCTCAACTGTAAGCTCGGGGTCAACTTGTAAGCTCAATTGTCAGCTCGGTTCAAGGTGAGCTTCAGGTCAACTAGATATGCTCGAAGTTCACTCTCACTAGTTGACATTCGCTTCGCGCACGTCAACGCGACTCAATTCACTGATTCTCAATAACATTCGCTCATGTTATCTCGAAATTTCGCTCATGTTAACGAAATTTCGCTCTTTTTTTTTCAACCGTGTTCACTTCATGGTCTGGTCAATTGCACTCTACGCGTTCTTGGCAATCGCCACCGCATTCTCCCTCCAGGAGATCGACGGCACGCATTGGGCCAACAAACAGTACCAGCGCACCATCGACGTGTCCAAGGCATACATCAAAGAGGCCAATGTTATCGAGATCGAAAACACCGCTGCAACCCCCCAGGCACACTACTACTTCACGCTCAACGACGGATTGGGCTTCGTCAGCGGCTTGTCGGCGCTCTCGGTCCAGATTGGTCCCCAGAAGGTGACTGTGGTCCCCGAAATACTCACCATCACGGAAACCAACCAGACCGCGTACCACATCGAGCTCCCCGTGGCATTGTCGCCACGCACATCAATCCAGGTCTTTGTCAACTACATCTACATCGGCGGCGCAGAGCCCCTCCCGGCCCAGATCGCCATGGAGGACACCCAGCTGGTGTTGCTCAAGTTGAACAAGTTCGTGTACTCGCCGTACCCTACACAGGACTACTCGCTCCACTTCACCGGGTTGACGACCGGACAGGAGATGGCCTTGCTTTCCGACTTTGAGGGCGTCAGCGACGTCGACGCCAGCAGCTTCACGCCTCAGGTCGACGGCAAGGCGCTTGTGTACGGCCCGTTCGCGCGCACCGTGGAGCCGTTCACCATTGTGCCCATGGGATTGCACTACGAGCACAACCGTCCGCTCACACGTGTGCACAACTTGAACAGATCCGTGTGGGTGCCGCTGAGCAACGTGGCGCAGTTGCCCATCGAGGAGTACTACGAGGTGACCAACCTCGGGGCCCAGTTGAACAAGGGCTTTTCGAGAGCCGACTGGATGATTGGCCGTTACGACGCGGTGCGCAACCACTTTGCGCTCCTGCACTTGGAGTTCCCGTTGGAGAACGGCGAGCTGTACAACGACTACTACTACACGGACAAGGTGGGTGTGGTGTCGCTGCACAAGATTGTGCAGAACCACTTGTTGTTGCAGCCCAGATTCCCGTTGTTTGGCGGGTGGAACTACAACTTCACCTTGGGCTGGAACAGCGAGGCGCAGTCGCACGTGCGCAAGTTGACGGACGAGGTCGACACGTACATTGTGCGTGTGCCGTTGTTGAACACTTTGCGCGACGCGCTGTACAACAACACGTACCTCTCGTTCTACCTCCCTGAGGGGTCTGAGTTTGTCAACATCTCGTCTGCGATTCCGTTCGAGTCGCTTGACGTTTCGTCCGAGTTGTCGTACTTGGATGTCGAGAAGGGGCACGTCAAGGTTGTGGCGCACTTCACCAACTTGATCGACGCGTTGAGCAAGGTGGATGTCTACGTGGTGTACAAGTACCCGCAGGCGAGCTACACGTGGCGTTTGCTCAAGATCCTGGGTTTTGTTTTCGCGGGCTTGATGAGTTACTACGCGTTAGGCTTGGTGGATATCTCGATTGACAAAAAGTAATAGAAGCGTATAAGAGTATAAGTAGAAGAGGATTGAGGTGTGAGACAGTAAGAGTGAGAAGTGGGTAAGAGTGACATAGTAAGTTTGAGTGAGATAGTAAGTTTGACTGAGATAGTAGTTTGGTGAGATAGTAAGTTTGGGTAGATAGTAAGTTTGAGTGAGATAGTAGTTTGGGTAGATAGTAAGTTTGAGTGAGATAGTAGTTTGAGTGAGATAGTAAGTTTGAGTGAGAGAGTAGTTTGAGTGAGATAGTAAGTTTGAGTGAGATAGTAAGTTTGGGTAGATAGTAGTTTGAGTGAGATAGTAGTTTGAGTGAGATAGTAAGTTTGGGTAGATAGTAGTTTGAGTGAGATAGTAGTTTGAGTGAGGTAGTAAGTTTGAGGAGTGAGTGTACGGATTAGTTTTATGTTGTGCGAGAGCTAATGTACTGACAAGCAAATCACGTAGGTTATTTATTCGATAATTCAGGTTTGACTTGTTTCACAGGTCTATTGTACATGTCTTTTCATATTATCACTTCGTTATTCATTTCTAGTCTCCGTATCTCATCTTCGTTCCTCATTTCGAGTCTCTGTATCTCGCTCACTTAGCTCCTAACGTTCGCTTATCTCATACCTCCTCTTGAGCTCCTCCACATGCTCCTTCCTATGTATGTAATCCTCCAGCATCACCCTCAGACGGTCCACCACAAACAACAGTGCCACTAGATACCTCCCCCTGTAGTTTACACCGTTGATCTCGGTGCTCGCTCGCGTTGCACTCTCCATGTTGTTGTAAACGACGATGCAGGTTCCCGCGTTGGTGTTCCCGCTGGGCACTCGCACCTGGTTTATGCTTCCGTACGGCGCTGCGAGCTCGTAGATCGCGGCGGTGGACGTGTTGTAGGGGAGGTTCTTGATCTGCACTATGGGGAAGTCTTTTGACATACTATATAATTATTTTTGAGAATAGAAGAGGATTAGAAGATAAAGAGGGTTAAAAGGTTTAATAGACAACGATTACTGAAAGAGCTAGATCAGACTCACATTAGAGTAGAGCTACTTACATGTTGACGATTCAATGGTCAATCTCACATTTAGACAATCGAATAGCACTTAAACGACGCAAGGATAACCTTTCATTACGCTTGTTGAATGTTTATTCGTATCTGTTCAGAACTACAGAAACCTTGCGGTCAAGTACCCTAGTACTAGATACCGGTGTTTCCCTTCTGGTGTTTACCTTCTGGTAATCTTCTGGTATTTACCTTCTGGAATATTACCTTCTGGAATATTACCTTCTGGTGGTCCTTTCGGTACTTCCATTCTAGTTACCTTCTGGTGGTCCTTCTGGTTTCCCTTCTAGTTACCTTCTGGTGGTCCTTCTGGTTTCCCTTCTATTTACCTTCTGGTGGTCCTTCTGGTACTCCCTTCTAGTTACCTTCTGGCGGTCCTTCTGGTTTCCCTTCTAGTTACCTTCTGGTGGTCCTTCTTCCCTTCTATTTACCTTCAGGTATTTAGCATCGTTCCTTGGCATCTCCCACCCCGAGCCTCTAAAAATAAGCCGGATCCTTGATGTCTGTCGTGTACTGCCTCTTGTGGTACCAGTGGCTGTAGTAAAACAACCCGCACACCACCACAAGAAACATCATCAAGTACATGTACACATGCGGCTCCGGCGCAACAACCTCCTCGTACACAGGATGGTCTAACCACACCTCTTCCTTCGTCAGCAACACCGTCACCGTGCTCTTGCTGATGATGACGTCCTCCACCGGCCTGTCTAGCGGCTTCTCGGTCTCGACCTTGCTCACCTTGTGCAACACGTCGAACCCGCCAATCACCTGCCCGAAAACAACGTGCTTGCCGTCCAAGAACGACGTGTCTTGCACGTTGGTGATGAAAAACTGCCCCCCGTTCGTGTCCTTGCCCGCGTTGGCCATCAGCAACCGGCCCAACTTGTTGTGCTTGATCTCAAAGTTCTCGTCCTTGAAGGGGCCGCCGAAGATCGACTTCCCGCCGGTCCCAACACCGTTCTCGTAGTCGCCGCCCTGGATCATGAAGTCGTTGATGATGCGGTGCAACTTGCACTGGTCGTAGCCGAACCCGTAGGTCATGTTGGCCAAATGCGCAAAGTTGCTGACGGTGTTCGGCACCACGCTCCCGAAGAGCCCAAGCGTGAGGTCGCCGAGCACCTTGGGGCCCTCGGCCTTGCGCTGCGTGATCTGGAACGTCACCTTGTGGGTGATGACGGGGTCGTCGCGCAAGTAGTTGATTTCCTGCTCGGTGAGCGCAGGCACCAACTGCGCGAACGCGCTCTCCTTGACGGCAGCGCACGCTGCAAACGTCGCAAGCCCAATCAGCGTCACAACCTGGAGGAGCTTCATAAAGTGGTTTTGCTTACGTGATTGCAAATTCGAAAAGTCCAAAAACTTTTTAGTGGCAAACAATGAACGGAATCTCAGTGGACATCAACCACCTCAAGAAGGGCGAGGTTAACTTGGGCACGTCGATCATGGCGGTGACCTTTGCGGACGGCGTGATCTTGGGTGCCGACTCCAGAACCACCACGGGCACTTACATCGCCAACAGAGTCACCGACAAGTTGACGCAGATTCACGACACCATCTACTGCTGCCGTTCAGGCTCTGCTGCGGACACGCAGGCCGTGGCCGACATCGTCAAGTATCACATGCAGGTGTACGCGCTGCAATTGCCGTACGGCGAGAAGCCCACCACGCAGATCGCGGCGAACGTATTCCAGGAGTTGTGCTACAACAACAAGGACAACTTGAGCGCGGGCATCATCTGTGCGGGCTACGACAAGAAGAACAAGGGCACGGTGTTCTCGATCCCCATTGGCGGCTCCATACACCAGCAGGAGTACGCGATTGCGGGCTCGGGGTCGACTTTCATCTACGGCTGGTGCAACGAGAACTGGAAGAAGGACATGGCGCAGGACGAGTGCGTCCAGTTTGTGAAGACCGCGTTGAGCGAGGCCATAAAGTGGGACGGCTCCTCGGGCGGTGTGATCAGGTTGGTGGTGTTGACGGAGCGGGGCGTGGAGCGCATGATCTTTTACCCGGACGAGTATCAGAAGTAGGAATAGAGGTGGTAGTAAAGGAATAGAGAGTGTGTGTGGGAAAGTGTAGGATAAGGGTGTGTGGGGTATAAGGGAGTGAGAATGCAGAGTGAGAATGTAAAGAGACTGAGAATGTAGAGTGGGAGTGTAGGCTTAGAGAATGAGATGTATGCCCGAGTGAGTGTAGGGCAGAATGAGAATGTAGGGCATTGATGGAAGAAATTGAGCAAGAGGATGTGCAGATGAAGAGAACAAGAGCAGAACATACGAGATTGCAATGTGATTACTATCGTGAATTGTAGGTGGAGTGGAGTGAGTTGATGGGAGTGTGAATGTAAATATTGGAGCTAGTGGAGCATGAAGTATTTGAATTCGTCTCTTCCATTGTACTAGCTTAACATGAAGTATTTGAATTCGTCTCTTCCATTGTACTAGCTTTAAATGAAGCATTTCAACGTTACTGAATTTTGAAATTTTTCCGCAAAACCACACAAAATACCGTATTAAGGTTGTGCCTAAAACAGCACTCATAGAACCCTACATACCATTCACCCACATACTCACAGACTCCTACACACCATTCATCCACATACTCATAGACTCCTACACACCATTCATTCACTTACTCATAGACTCCTACACACCATTCATTCACGTACTCATAGACTCCCGCCTCTTTCCCTCCCGGTCTTCCTTTTGTAATCATCCTGTCACACCGGAAACGGCCAAACATCAATCTGACCACATACCACGTCTCGTATTTTGATTACTCGCCGTTTCCGGAACTATGGAAGTTCCAATACCCCTTGTGTTTTGTCCTCGCTAACCACCATCGTCCTTATCTCTCTTCCCCCCCCCCTTGATAGGCTGCTGACACATCTCCTCCCTCCAATAACCGAAGTTCCCCATGATTCGGGCGATTGCTTTTTGTTCCGACGTGAACTGAGTCACAAAAAAATTTCACTATATATTCCGGCGAAATCACAGTCCACCCACACCATGACTTTCCACGCCTCTGACTTGACTATTGAAAAGACCACCAACTCCAAGACTCCTGCCCCCAAGGAGGAGTTGGTTTTCGGCAAGACCTTCACCGACCACATGTTGGAGATCGAGTGGACCGCCGCCGATGGCTGGGGAAAGCCCCACATCTCGCCGTACCACAACTTGAGCCTTGACCCGGCCAGTTGTGTGTTGCACTACGCGTTCGAGTTGTTCGAGGGCATGAAGGCGTACTTGGACGAGGACGACAACATCCGCACCTTCAGACCAGACATGAACATGGCCAGAATGAACAGGTCCGCGCTCAGAGCGTCCTTGCCCGAGTTTGACGGCGAGGAGTTGATCAAGTGCTTGGAGCAGTTGTTGATTCTCGAGAAGAAGTTCATTCCAAAGGGCAAGGGCTACTCCTTGTACATCAGACCAACGTTGATCGGTACCACCTCGTCCTTGGGTGTGGGCACGCCCGACAGAGCGTTGCTCTATGTCATAATGTCGCCTGTGGGTCCGTACTTTGGCAGTGGCTTCAAGCCTGTGTCGCTCGAGGCGACCAACTACGCTGTGAGAGCATGGCCTAAGGGTGTGGGTGAGTTCAAGTTGGGTGCCAACTACGTGTCGTGTATCCAGCCACAGAAGAAGGCTGCCCTGGCTGGCCACAACCAGAACTTGTGGTTGTTTGGCGAGGAGGGCTACATCACCGAGGTGGGTGCGATGAATGTGTTTTTCGTGTTTGAGAACGAGGGCAAGTTTGAGTTGACCACCGCACCTTTGGACGGCACCATCTTGCCCGGTGTGACCAGAGACTCCATCTTGGCCTTGGCGCGCGAGAGATTGGGCGCCGAGTGGGAGGTGACTGAGAGGAAGGTCACCATCCACGAGGTGAAGGAGAGAGCCGAGAAGGGGCAGGTTGTGGAGGCTTTTGGCTCCGGTACTGCGGCGATTGTGAGCCCAATCAACAACATCGAGCTTGACGGCCACCAGATCAAGATTCCGTGTGGTGCGGAGGGTCTTGTGGGCGACTTGACGGGCCAGGTGAGCAAGTGGATCCAGGACATCCAGTATGGTGTGGAGGGGTTCAAGAACTGGTCCAGGGTTGCTAAGTAGTTTTCGGGCGAGCTAGCGAGTCGGAAACCATACAGCCCCGTTAATGGTGGCAGTAGGATTCATTCTGGAATTGAAAATAGAGGCAAAACGAATATAATGAGTACGCGTAGGTTTGGTGGCGAAAATAGAATGAACGAAAAGAGGATGAGGAGAAGATAAGGAATGGAAGATGAAATATAAGATGGAAGACGAAGGGATATGGATGTTATGGTTATATGTTTGAGGGATACCGAAGTTGGATGGAGAGAGGGAATAGAAAAGCATGCTTGTATTGAAGGGTGACGAATGTAAGAGTATGGAGAGGAGAAGGACTTCGATTAGTTGTTAGGACAAGATCACTTCGATTAACTGTTAGGACAAGATCACTTGTCTTCACTGGAGTTCACCGGCACTTCGAAACTTACGATTCTGTCCGTAGCCAAGACCCTGTCAACACCTAAGATCATCATGATCTCAACGAAATCGGATCAATGATCATCATTCTCAATCGGATCAAAGATCATCATTCTCAATGGGAACGCCGTTCTAATTATAGGATCGATATATCGCTTCTAATTCACCGGATCGCTTATGCCGGATAGCTTTTGTCGCATCGGTCGGATCGCTTTGCGCTTGTTCTTAGATCACATGTTCATGATCGCATCGCTGTTCATAGATCGCACCGCTTGTCCATCGACAAATACTTCACTCGGATCGATACCCTTGTCTTATGGCCGCGCACAATTCCGCCCACAATGTATCCTTTCAAGAGTGACAGGTAACATCTACCACCCGTGATTCCCCAGTCTCCTGCATCGTGGCACAAAGCCTCAGCAATCGCCCTTTCCGCCATTCCACTAAGCGTAACCAATTTTGTGCGATAACTTTTCTTGGCCAAAACCGAACCTCGGAGTTCGATGTGACATTGGCGATGAGACTTATATTTGAATTGATTTCATTACTATAAGTATGGAGGAGTCACTCACACAACCCGAGGTAGCAATGAGGACACCCACGTCACTACCAGCGGTGTCACACACCATACTGAGCTTCCACACAAACATCTTGGTGGTGGGCGGAGCGTTTGCTGGGCTTTCTGCAGTCAGGGCCTTGAAGTCGCAATTTGCAAAACGCCCCACACGACCGCAAACCGTTTCCGTCACCGTGATAGAGCCCAAGGCCGGCTTGCTCAACATCTTGGGCATCCCCAAGTGCATCGTGGACCCTGACTTTGCGCGCACACAGTACGTGCCCTTCGACAAGTTGAAGGGCTTGACGTTCGACCACACGGTGTCGACCAACGCCAAAGTTGCGAGCGAAATCCACACCGTGCACAGCGAGGAGCCCAACGCCAACACCAGCATCGGCTTGGAGTTCACGTTTGTGCACGGCCGTGTGACGGAGCTCGCGGAGAACGCCGCAAAGTACGTTCTCGTGAAAGAGGACGAGGGCATCAACGACGCCAAAGAGGTGTTGGTGGACGGCAAGGTAGTGGTACACAACGGGAAGGATGAGGGTAAGGAGGTGATAGAGGATGGAACGAGGGAAGTGATAAAGGACGGTGAGAAGCACCCGATAGACGAGGGTGGGAGTGATGGTAGTAGTATCTCCTTCGACTATGTTGTGCTTGCACTGGGTAGGGACAGACTGTGGCCCGTGACGCCAGACGCATACAGCATGGACTCGTACATGTTGGAGATGCGCAAGGCATACGACGAGATTGTGCTGGCGGATGATATCACCATCATCGGTGCCGGTGCGGTGGGAATCGAGATCGCCGGGGATATTAAGCATGAGTTCCCCAACAAGAACGTTGCGTTGGTGCACCCACACCCCACATTCCCACCCGAGCCACTCAGCACGGAGTTCCAGGGTGCGACAAGAAAGTCGCTCACGGACTCGGGGGTGGTTATCCACACAAACACGCGCATTGACAAGGAGCTTGCGGATGGGCAGCTTGTCACGACTGACAACCGTGTACTCAGCAGCAAGTTGAACCACTGGTGCACGTCACACAAGAACAACACGCACATCTTGAGTTCTGCGCTCCGCGCGCAGTTTGTGACGCCGCAGAACAACGTGGTGGTCAACGACTACCTCCAGCTCACCAACACGCAGAGGAAGTACGCGAACTTTTTTGTGATAGGCGACTTGGTGGAGTTTCCCATCATCAAGTCAGCGGGCTGGGCTATGTACATGGGTCGCCAGGTGGCCAACAACCTCACCAGCATGATCTACGACGGCACGGTCGTGGAGGCGATGCCCGACTTGACCAAGATGCCGCGAGGCATGGTGTTGGTAGCGGGGAGCGGGGAGATTGTGAGCGAGTTGGCGGGCGAGGTCGAGGTCAACAACGCGCACTATGTGAATGAGTACAAAGACTACTGTATGGGGAAGATCCGTGCTACGATGGATGTTTAAAATAGAGGATTGAATTGAGAAATGGAATATGAATGGGTGAGGATGAATATAACGGCAAGTTGCCAATATAATGCACGGAATCAGCATGATTTCATTAAATAATATGCTAAAACTACACTCTGACCAAACCCATCGAGTAAAATGCACGGGATCAGCATATATATGCTAAAACACCACTCCCAAGTACAATCGAGTAAAATGCATTGAATCAGCACATTATGTATGCTAACTCTAACCACTCTCAAGAACGATCGAGTTAAATGCACCGAATCAGCACGATTCATTATATATGCTAAAACACCACTCCCAAGTACAATCGAGTAAAATGCATTGAATCAGCACATTATGTATGCTAACTCTAACCACTCCCAAGAACGATCGAGTTAAATGCACCGAATCAGCACGATTCATTATATATGCTAAACTACACTCTCACCACTCCCTTAAAATAGGTCCTCCCCTGCTCATTATCTATGCATACACTGAAACCGGTTTCGGTCCTCTCTGCAGTCAATCTCATCTTGTCCATTGCAAAACACGGCTCCAAATTGCGGTAGCTGAGCTCGGCTGGTCTGACGCCATGGGCGTGTAGCCAGTAGAGCATTATGGTGACCATGAACGGTCCCTGTACCACCACATTCGGAAATCCCTCCTCACGTGCGTAAACCGGGTCCAAGTGGATTTTGTGGGTGTTCTTTGTGAGCATGCTGTATTTGAGGAGGTCAGTTGGGGAGAGAGCTATGGTTTGGGAGATGTTTGAAGGTTCTGGTGATTTCAACAGTCCAGTCGAGTATAAAGAATTATGTTCAGTCGAGGATTCTTTCGACAGTCCAGTCGAGTCTAAAGAATTATGTTCAGTCGGGTATGAAGATTCTGTCTTCCCGGTGTTTCCTTTCAACTTCCCTCCGTACCGCTCATTAGTATACATCAAGCTCCTGAACTCATTGACAATGGGAACCCCATTCTGCTCGATGTTCTTGCTTATCGTTACGAGAACCAGCTCGTGTACTTTTCGCACTCCCGTCACCTTTTCTGTGAGGTTGAAGGTACCATCAGCCAAAAAGCTGCGAAACTTGAGCTCTCCTCTCACCCACATCCGTCGCTTGTACATGCTGGTGTAGTCGGGCGCCACAGGGGCCTGCTCGTTGTCGTATCCATCGCTGCCGAGGTGCTCATTGTCCTGCAAGGTGTAGATGTAGCTGAAGCCTTTGTGGAGAGAGTTGGACACGGACGTCTTTTTGGGAAGCCCGAGTACCCCGTGGAGGAGGCTCAACATATGGAGGGTGAGACCAGGCGATATACGCTCTGTGAGGTCCCATCTGGCGGATTTAATGGTTTGGGACCAGGTTTTTAGCATGTATGACTGAACGAAACCGATATCCACCAACGAATATCAACCAGATCAACGAATATCAAGAAACGAATAGCAGCGAATATCAACGAACGAAAACCAACGGATTGAATACCGATTGTACTTGAACGGTGAGGTAGCAAATAATATTTTCTAGTATCGATATTTCACCTGGTCATATTCACGTCTAAACATCAAACCAATCTAGAACGGTACTTACCATTTTCTATTTATGATATCTCATACTCTCATTCATATCCATATCTATCTTCGACGCCATCCCCATCGCATCTCATCCCACTCATCTCATTCGACTTAATCTCCATCTCATTCAACTACATCCTTTCTCTTTTACTCCATCTGTTTCTCAATCTTCTGTCACCTCGATCATTTCTCTCACCTCCACCTCATCTCATTTACCTCATCCATCTACCACTATCTCATCTCACCTCCATCTCATCTTATTTACCTCACCTCTCATCCATTTACCGCTATCATTTATCTCACCTCCATCTCATCTCATTTACCTCCATCTCATCCACCATTCTTTTATTTTTTCCTCATCTCATGTCTAGCACCAGCGAGGCTCTCAAGAGCATCAAGAACAAACAGCACCGACAAAAGGTGTACGGGGAGATCCAGCATGACAAGGTGAAGCAGCGCCACAAGATGCGCACGGAAAGAGCGAAGGAAGAGAGAGCCGACCCCGAGTTGCGCGCAGCCCGTCTCCTTGCCAATGTGCCCGAGACCATCGAGAGCAAGAGGGTGTTTGACGAAACCATCGCAGCTGAAGTCGAGGGCGAGGACGAGTTCCAGCAGTACTTCGACAACCTCGGGGCAGACCCCAAGATTCTCCTCACTACGAGTCCGCAGGCCAACAAGATTGCGTACGAGTTCGCGGACATGTTGATGGACTTCTTGCCCAACGTCACGTTTATCAAGCGCAAGAAGGAGTACTCGATGATCGAGATGGCGGGCTTCTGTGCCAACAGGGGCTACACGTCGCTCGTGGTGATAAACGAGGACAAGAAGAAGGTGTCGGGGTTGACGTTCATGAACTTGCCGGAGGGGCCTACGTTCTACTTCTCTGTGACGTCGATTATCGACGGCAAGCGCATCAAGGGGCACGGAAACTCGACGGACCACACGCCGGAGTTGGTGCTCAACAACTTCAACTCGCGCTTGGGTAAGACGGTGGGGCGCCTCTTCCAGAGCATCTTTCCACACAAGCCCGAGTTGCAGGGCAGGCAGGTGGTGACGTTGCACAACCAGCGTGACTTTATCTTTTTGCGGAGACACAGGTATGTTTTCAGGAACGAGGAGAAGGTGGGGTTGCAAGAGTTGGGGCCGCAGTTCACGTTGAAGTTGCGCCGCATGCAGAAGGGGATTCGTGGGGAGACGGTGTGGGAGCACAGACCGGACATGGAGAGGGACAAGAAGAAGTTTTATTTGTAAGGGAACTGACCGAACTGACCGAACGAACGAAGTGAGTGAGGGAGTCATTTAACTAACCGAACGAACGAAGTGAGTGAGGGAACATGAGAGCGAAGCTTACATGAGGATATAAGGATTAATAAAGCAGCATGAGAATATTAGTAGAAGGTTAGGAAGATGAAAGAAGTAGATATTGTGGGAAGATGAAAGAAGTAGATATTTGGGACGATGAAAGAAGTAGATATTTGGGACGATGAAAGAAGTAGATATTTGGGACGATGAAAGAAGTACATATTTGGGACGACGAAAGAAGTAGATATTGTGGGAAGATGAAAGAAGTAGATATTTGGGACGATGAAAGAAGTAGATATTTGGGACGATGAAAGAAGTAGATATTTGGGAAGAAGAATTAAAAGATATTTTGGATGAAGTAGACTGCACTGAGTGAGTGAGATAGTCGAGATAAAGAGCAAGGTGAAATGGGAGATTCCAACACAACATGGCGATAATTGTTGAAAATATATACTAGTGACTATTAATAGGTAAGTATAACGAGTTGTAGACTTGGCAGGTAGATTTGAGCTAGGTTTATGTACGTTCGAAAGAAAGCGGAGAAGCGAAACAGAAGAGAAGAAATGCTCCTTGCGAAGGAGGTGCAGAATTCAGAGAACAACGCCATAGTCGAGGTAGTTCGGGTTGGACAGTGCAGTGTGTGGTTTTCGTACTGCACGCTGGTCAGTATTCGCTATTCCCTCGTCGAACTCTTGAATATCGGACCTGAGATACACATTACTCATTCATTTTGCACCAGTCCCTTACTCGTTCATTTTGCACCAGTCCCATTACTCGTTCATTTTGCACCAGCCCCATTACTCGTTCATTTTACACCCAATAGTTCACTCGGACGCATCGGGTAGTGCCACAAAACTCCGAGATGACATATGCAGGTCTTCATGCATGGAACGTTTAACGCCAATTGAAGTCTAAAACGCTGACACTGATAGCCGTCTCCCAGAGGCCAGTTTCTGAATAATAGCCTTTTTCGGTTACTCGGCGTCTATGCAGCGATGACCGCTGAGCAGATATTAAAAGCATAATTGGTTTTGTGGAGCTGAATTGAGATGGAAATTAGCCGAATGAGAGGTGCTAGAGACATTCTCAGGAAGGAAGTCCTGGACAGAGAAGTGAAGCTTTGAGAGTGAACTGTAAGAGGAATCTTCTGAGAGAATTCTTAGAGATTGGGAATTCTTGAACCTTAGGAGAATTCTTAGAGATTGGGAATTCGGAACCTTAGGAGAATTCTTAGATTGAAAATCCTTACACTTGGATGTCTGTATTTTTGCTATCGTATAGAGAGAGCATAACTTCAAACCAAAAGTCCTTCACAACCCTCTCTTAAACTCACCAAGTATCTTGTTGATCTTCTCTGTATCCACGTCATGCATCTCAACCTCTCTCTGTATCTACTCATACACCCATATCACTCCTGTATCTACTCATACACCCATATCACTCCTGTATCTACTCATACACCCATCTCTCTGTATCTACTCATACAACCCATCTCTCTGTATTTACTCATTCAAACCATCTCTCTGTACCTAATATAACCCACTTCACCGCTGCATCTCTGTCATGTCACGTTTCTTATCGGCCTCTCCCTTCCTTTTCCGCACCATCTGATGATGGAAAGATCACAATACAATTCTGGGAGCACTTCTGCGGAGATTGCACCTCTCATCTACATCATCTCGCACTCTACATTATCTTCCCTCTACATTATCTTCCCAGATTATCTTCCATCCACGTGCCATCACAGATCAAACAATCACGGATCTGTCTCTCTGTCTATCTCTCTGTCTGTCTCTGTCTGTCTCTCTGTCTGTCTCTCTGTCCTCATGTACCCCACTACTGTGTCCTTTGTCCATCTCCTCTGTGTCTAACTAATATTCGATGTCATCACTCTTACTGACATGCCATCAATGTGGGCAATCTTGTTCAAGCCAATTGCCACTCCCACTCGCTCTTCATCATGACCCTAGCTCAAGTTCTATACCTCGCGCCTGTTCGCTTGCCCCTGTTCGCTCGCCCTGTTCTGGCTCCATTCACTGCTCGCTAGATAATCAGCCCGAAAAATATTTCTTTACATCATGGACAACCAATCCATAAAACAAATCACCGACGCGCTCGGCGTCGTCTATGCTCCCTCGAGCACCAACGGCGAGCGACGCGAGGCCCAGCAGTTCCTCGAGACCATAAAAGCCGACGATGAACTGCCCTACTGGGGCTACCAGTTGGCACTGCCAGACATAGGCGACTACGTGGTGCGGCACTACGGGCTTTCGCTCCTCCAGCACTCAATCAACACGCGGTTCCACACGTTCGACACCGCCAAGGCACGCGCGGTGCGCAATTGGGTCGTGGAGCTCGCGGAAAACATCAAACCGTCCGACCCCCACTACATCAAGGAGAAGATCGCGTTCCTCTGGGTGGCGGTCGCAAAACGCACATGGGGCTCGTACCTCGTCAAGTCATACAAGCCCGGCGAAACGGCCTCCGAAGAAGACCAGCAGACAGGCTGGGCCACCATGGACGCCGACTTGTGGCGCCTCTGGGACGCCAACGTGACCAGCCGCGAACTCGCGCTCGTCGTCATCCGCACGCTCTTCGAGGACATCTACCTTCTCGACGACCCCATAGCGTCCAAGCGCACGGCCGTGCTCAACCAGTTGAGCGTCTTGATCGTCACGCCGACCGAGGTGCTCGACCGCATCTACGAACACAGCGAAAACGTCGCGGTGTGCAAGCACTCGCCACAGGGCTGGTTCACCACGTGGAGCAAGTACCTCGTGGAGGTGTTATCCCAGAACGACGTGGATCTGGAAGCGTGCCAGAGCTTTGTGCCCAAGATCCTCGCGGCGTTCAAGACGTGCCTCCACTGGGTGCAGCCCGCGGTGTTGCGCAGCGAAAACATCATGTCCACGTTGGTGGACATCCTCACAGTGCCCGATGTGAAGCTCAAAACGCTCGCAGTCGACTGTCTACACATCTTGTTCACGCGGAGTTACCTGAATCCCGAGGACTTTGACTTCTTCATCGGGTCGATCTTCAGCGCGGAGGGTGTGGCGAAGCTTGCGCTGTTCTACCACCTGCTCGAGATCGACGTGGACGATGTGGACGAGCAGGTGTACGCGTTGTTGAAGAAGACGGTGGAGATGATCGTGCTGCTCAGCGAGTACCTCAACCTCACGCCGAAAAACAAGATCCTGTGGGAGGACAGCGACATCCACGGCTATCTCCGGCTCGTGCTGCACACCACCAACCACCCGAGTCTTATAATCCTGGGGCTTTCGCTCCAGATGTGGGTCACGGTGTTGCGGTTTGACGAGTTGAGCTCGCGCGCGCCCGTGGACGCGATTCTCCTCGATCTCCTCGAGTGTGCGGCCAACCGCACCATCAGCTACGCACACGACGCAGAGCCCACGCTGCAGAAGTACCTCCGCGTGGACTTTGACTCGACGCCGGACGCACAGTCGTTTCTCCAAAACTACCGCAAGTTCAACGAGGACATTGTGCGGATCACCGTGTGCAAAAAGCCCGAGGAGGGGCTCCAGTGGCTCGAGGCGCGTCTCCAGGCGTTCTTCAGTCTGGAGATGGGGCGTGCGTGCATCGAGCAGTACAAGTTGGACGAGAAGTCGCCTGCGCTCAATTACGGCACTGCGCAGTTTGCCATTATTGAGAACTGCATTCGCGGGATATCGCGCTGGCGCATCTGGTACACGGGTGACGACCTCGACCAGATCAACGACCGGCTCAACAAGCTTGTGGAGTCGCTTGGGGAGCGGCTTCTCGCGATGAACCTTGCGAGCCCGCTTCTTATACGGAAACAGGTCCAGACGATGGTGCAGTTTGCGCCGTTGCTCAAGGACGTGAGCCCGCTCATGTTCCAGGTGTTGGAGAAGATCCTCACGACCGCGACGTTTGAGTACCCCGCGGACATCGCCGACGACGAGAAGGAGCTCATACGCGACTTGCGCACGAGCTGCGGGACGGAGTTGAATCGGTTGGCGTACATAATGCCGGAGTCGCTCAAGAAGATCTTTGACGACTTGGAGTCTGTGGTGGCGACGATTCTCCTGCTGAAGAAGGTGAGCGACCACGAGATTGTGGCGTTCAAGCTGTTTTTGCTAGTGATAGCACTGCGTCTGTCGATTGCGGACAAGGACGGGCTCTTTGCGAAGATTGTGGACCCCGAGCTCTCGGCGTGGCTGAGTGCGGAGACGGAGAAGGGTCTCCTGGACTTGCACTGGTTCATGGAGAGGATAGGCATAGTTGAGATAGCGGGGTACTTCCAGCGCCGGGGTATCTCTGCCACCTCGAACCTTCTCGACACGCCCATGGACGACGAAGGCAAGCAGCTCAAGAATACTTTGAAAGACCACTGGCTGCTGATCTTCCCGATCCGTGCGACGAGGATCTTCATGCAGTATAGCATCGAGAAGCTAGCACACGACTCTGTCGAGTACCTCAACTTGCTCAAGTTGTGGCAGCCGCGGATCCAGCCTGTGATTCCGCACATCCTCCAGCTCCTCACGCAGATCCAGGCGTACCACAACCCCGCGAACTGGAAGGACCTTCCGCCGGCAGTGCAGCTGTTTGTCAAGTACAGCACCACGGAGCGGTTCTGGCAGCAGGGCGTGTCGATCCAGCTGAAGGAGACGTTTATCGAGGAGAACGTCAAGGCCGCGTTGACGTTGCGGGACTTTGCAGACCTGGTGGGGCACCTTGTGCGGTACACGCGCGAGTACGCATTTCTCACGATCGGGCTGCTTTCGCAGTTGGAGGACACGCTCTACGAGGTGCCCAACATCGCGCCGATGCTATGGAAGGCCGTGGCGGGCGACACGGTGGGCGTGACGTTGCACAGCTGGAAGCACATGATCAACAGCTGTTTGCGCAGCGTGGTGAAGTTCTGTCCGGTCAAGTTTGTGGATGTGTTCATGGCGGACTTGTTGCCGATGGTGTTCCGCGACTTGGACCTGCTTTTGGTGGCCAAGTGGGAGCGTGTGTATCTGCATGGCCTCCAGTTGCAGGGCAACGAGGACGACGAGACCTTGAGCGAGGAGATGATGGAGGAGCACATGTTGCGGCAGTTGACAGCGACGGTGGTGCGCCTTTTGATGGATATTGCGTCGCAGTTCAACGCCAAGAGCATCACCGACACGCAGTTTGCGTCGCGCAGGCTCATTATCGAGAACCAGCAGGTGATGGCGCCGTTCTTGCGTATCTGCTGCCATATCATCACGTTCAAGGATACCAAGTGTCTGTTCAACACGATTCTTGTGGTGAGGAACGTGCTCCAGGACATAGTGCTAAAGGATGACGAAGTGGACAGGTACATCTGCGACAACCTCATCAAGGCGTTGTTGCAGGTTCTTTTGGACGACTACTTTGTGGAGACACACGGCGAGGCTGCCGTTGCGCTTGCGACGTTGTACTGTGCATTGCGGTCGAAGAACGACTATCCCGCGCGGATCTTGACGCGGTACTTACCGAACATCACGACGCAGCACGTGAGCAACTTTGAGCGGTTGTTGGTGCTGTCGAAGTGCTTGAAGCACCAGCGGTCCGCGATTCTTGAGTTGGTGCGCATTCTGCGGGAGAACGGCGGCGTTGAGTTTGACGATATGGGGAAGCGGAAGAAGCAGTTGGAGGCTGCTGCGAGGCGGAAGAAGGGGGCGGTGGATGTGATGAATGATCCGTTCACGGAGAATGGGGCGTTAGACAACCTCTTTGGGAGTGAATGAGCAACAATCGAGTGAACATGCGAATGTGGTGAGCAACAATCGAGTGAACTCGAGCGGATGTGATAAGCACAAACATCGCGTGAACATGCAAATGTGGTGAGCAACAATCGAGTGAACATGCAAATGTGGTGAGCAACAATCGAGTGAACTCGAGCGGATGTGATAAGCACAAACATCGCGTGAACATGCAAATGTGGTGAGGAACAATCGAGTGAACTCGAGCGAATGTGGTAAGCACAAATATCGCGTGAACTCGAGCGAATGTGGTGAGCACAAACATCGAGTGAGCATGTACGTAGTGTGAATGAGTGACGAACATAGGCAGAGCAACAAAAACGGACTGAAAATGAACGGAGACTTCTCTAGGTGAACGGACTTGAACTTGATTCCGCTAGCACTACAGTGAAATGGAGTCTTCACATCAAGTCAAAGTGAGTGAACAACGGGTGGCACTTAGTTGCCTTATACACTCTGTGACAGAAGTACTTGGGCAACCAGCAACATGAATATGGTCATTCTTTAGGAGTGAATGCGTAAGTAATTTCCTTATCGCTCATTCACGAACGCTTTAACAATCGCTTGCTCACAAAAGATCAGGTCTTTACCGCGTTAGGGAGAACTCGGTACAAACACGCGAAAGATCGATGGTTAAATGACCACTGAGGAGAAATGACAGACAACAACTGGCCAGGAAACCGGAACAATTGAGAATAGATGAGGAGTCTGCCTCAGCTCAGAATAAAACACAAATATCAATGTATTTATATTATGAAGTGTAGGATGTTTCAAAAAGTGGCAGCGCATAAAGTGTTCTTCAGGCAAGGTTGAGCTGTTGTCTTTTGGTGGCCATGTTTGTTGAAGGCAGGATGGTAACAGTTGTGATTTCTCGACAGCGCGTCTGAGACTTTTCTAGACAATTAAATGGCTGCGAAAATTAGAGGGTGTTTGAAAGACAACCGAGGTCGGAAGGGGTTAGAACGTTTCGAACAGTATAGGGACAGTATAAATGAAAAATGAAAGCGGAAGTATTCTAGTTTAATGATCTGATTTGGCTCTTTTTCAGCACTTGAGTGTGATTCGGTCCTTACATTGTAAAATAGTTTACTAAGCTGAGTTTACCTTCAGTCATATTAAGCTTCCTAGTTTACGTTCGTCATATTAAGCTTCCTAGTTTACGTTTGTCATATCAAGCTACTAGTTTACGTTTGTCATATTAAGCTTACTAGTTCACGTTCAGTCATATCTACGTCGTGTCGTCCAGAGTCAATCCTGATAGTACCTCTAGAGTCTTTCCTCTCTTTCACTTCATTCAATTATTCGCACATCTAGAGCCTCTCTAGAAGCTATCTGGTTCACTTCAATTACCCAGGTTGGATTCATTCCGCTCATGCTCACTTTATTTATCTATGTTGAATTCATTCCGCTCCCTGTTCGGTGGAATCTCACGTTCGTCCCTGGTCGTGCCCCCACCAAATATATTTTCAGATCACAACACCACACGCACCATGCCTATCAAATCCCTCGAGTCGTACTTGTTTGAACGCAAGTTGGCCAACACCAGCTCAATTGAGATCCTACAAAACGCCACTGTGGGTATAGATGCCGAACACTACCTCAGCCGCATTTACACCTTCAAGAAGGAGCAGTTCTTGCCTGGGATCGGCGGTGTGCCGAGCTCGTTGAAAGAGTACATCAAATCAGACCTCCAGGTCTTCAAGGAATTCAACATCAAGCCGCTATTCGTCATCTCAGGCTTGCAGATCCAGCTCCAGGATACAACATACCAGACCAACGAGTTCTCGCCCCAGGAACAGCACCACGAAAGCAGCTGGGTCAACCTCGGCAGTAAACAGCCGTACACGTACAACAACACGATCGAGTCGTTCCGCTTGTTCACAGACCCCTTGCCGTTAAGACCCATGGTACACGACCTAATCAAGTACTTCATAGAGCTCGACATCGACTACATCATTGCACCGTACGACGCATCCTTCCAATTGTCGTACCTCTTTCAGAACAACTTCGTCGACACCATCTACGGGTCCACGGACTTGTTGTTGACCAAGATCGACAAGTTTATCTTGGGCATGGAGTTCCAGTCGAAGGACTTTCGCTTCATCGACAAGCACAAGGTGTTGACGGAGTTGGGATTGACGGAAAGACAGTTCCTAGACTTGAGTTTGATGGTGGGCTGCAACATCCAGCCCACGACGTTCCCCAACTTCCCACCCTTGCCCAAACCCAACCCCGTGCAGCCGTATCCGCAGCTCAGCTACTTCAAGCTCGGCTTGGACATCATCTACCAGTACAACCAGTTCAGTGGCGGTAAGGCAGGCGACTTGCACGGCTACATTGCGGGGCTCAACGATCCCAAGCTCTTGGAGCTCTACTACAAGGGACATGCTGCGATAAAGTACCTTCCGGTGTTGAACAAGGACGGGTTGGTGGAGTTGTACAACGTGGAGATGGCCAAGTTGGGCATCGAAAACAACGTCGATTTCGTGCTGGAAGAGGAGTCCGAGGGCCGTGTAGTCAAGGTTCCCAACGACATCCACGAGATAATATCGCAGAGATTGCCCCCCGAGTTGTACTTCTACCAGTCGGTGGGCATGATGCCGATCTCGATATTGGGTGCCATTACCAAGGGCCGTTTGGATGTCCGCCCGCCGTTGGAGGCGGGAATCAGCGAGAGCTACCGCCGGTTGATCTCGCTGCCGTTCTACGTGACCTTGTTGGACAAGCAGGTTAACTTGTTGACGCAGTTATTGGCGAGGTACTACCAGGTGAAGAAGATCAACGTCAAGTACTGGTACAAGGACGCCACCACGGAGATCAACAACCGCATGACGCCCACTGTGTCGAAGAGAATGGCCAAGTTCTTCGTCCACACCCCGGACTCGGGCGAGACGTTCGACTTGGCGCAGTTCCTCGGCGGATTGCCCCAAAACGGCGCGTATGTTGCAGAACACGACATTTCCTCCAGACACGATGTGGTTGCGACGGTCATGTTGCGGACGTTGATTTTGTTTGACGCCATTGACGAGAAGACACAGGAGTTGAAGGTGATGGGCCGGATCTTGAAGCGCGTGGCTGCAGAGGTGAAGGATGCGCTGTCGGAGGAGTTGCAGCAATTGGTATTGCTCTTGCTTTTGATCGGGTCCAAGTCGCTCAAGTTGACGAACCCCAACCCGGAGTATTTGAGTGTTCCTGCATCGTCGAAGTTGAACAGTGAGGGCGCAGACTTGACGCCGCGCGAGTTCTCGTATGTTGCGATGATCTCACGTGTGTTTTCGCTCCACAAGTTCAATGTGTCGCCCATCAACTACCAGGGGCCCATTTCGCGCAACCTCTTGAACTTCCGCTCGCACGTGCTGTTCATTGCGGGGCACGTCATCAACACCATCCAGAGTTTGTTGATAGACATCATAGTGCAGGGGCAGAAGAACAGTTTGAAGACGGCCTACGGCGGAAAGGACGACTGGTACCAGCTCGTGGACCAGTTGCCGTTCTACCAGGACATCAACAACACGTTGTTGGGGGTGGTGGCCGAGATCTACTTTGAGGTGGCTGCGAAGCTAGTTAAGGGAGGTATGACCGCGGACGATGCAAAGACGCGGGCGAAGGACCACTTGGTGAACGGCGTGTACCAGGTGAAGAGCTTGACGTTCAACATCAATGTGCACGGGATGAACTCGATTTCCGCGGCGCAGTTGTTGGACGACTTTTCCAGCGGTGTTGGGTTCTGGAAGAAGTTTGTGCAGTTGGCCAAGATTGCAAATGAGGAGGATTCGTCGTTGGTTGATGGGGATTACTTGACGAGTATCACGGAGGCAGACCAGTGGTTGGATAATCTCATATAAGGGAGGGTGAAGGGTGTTTGAGTGAGGATTAAAGTTGTGATTAAAGGTGTAGATTGAAGGTGTGATTAAAGGTATTGATTAAAGGTGTTGATTGAAGGCGCTCATTAAAGGTGGTGATTAAAGGTGAGAATAAAGATGTTGATTAAAGGTGAGAATAAAGGTGTTGATTAAAGTTGATTGAAGTTGTGAGCAGAGAGTTGACTAAAGGTGTATAAAGGTGTTGATTAAAGTTGATTGAAGGTGTGATAAAGGTGTTTGAGTAAAGGTGTGTATAAGGTGTTTGAGGTTGTTTGAGTAAAGGTGTTAAAAGGGTGGTTGGCTACTGGTGTATAAGTGAGAGGTATATATAAGAAGCATGGGAGTTAGAAGCGTAGAGTCCGTAGGTCGATTGAGATCAGATTATATTGACAGGTGAAGTGACTTGGAGAAGTCCAAATCGAGAGAGCTGTGAAAATGTAGAAAGAAGCCAACCAGACCCAGGTTGCTAGATCGTCACTATTAATCTGTGAGGATCCCGCATTGGCTTCGTTATCTACAATGCAAAAGAGTGGGCTTGCAACGTGACGTATTTCATTCCCAGCAAGTCTGCTTATAAGCTTCTCCTGATCAATTGTTACAAACCCTATTAGTTCATTTGTGTTTTTTAACTGGATTCGCTCACTCTATCCTCTTAGCTCAATATTCTAACCTCTTAGCTCAATATTCTATTCTCTTAGCTCAATTCGCTCATTCTATTCTCTTAGCTCAATTCGCTCATTCTATTCTCTTAGCTCAATTCGCTCTCTATTAGCTCAATTCGCTATTAGCTAATTCACACAAAATTTATCATGCAAACAACCGCACGGGGAATCTTCTCCAGAATAAAGCTCTTCTCCAAAAGCGTACCCACCACTGTCAAGCTCGTCGAGCGCCCCACAGTCACGTCTGCCGGCCCCTTTGTGGAGGTTCCCAAGTTCAAACTGGTGGGCTCGCTTCTTAATGTCACACTCCCCGAATCGGCAACGTTGAACGTGCGAAATGGCAGGATCGTGGCTATTGATGGCGACGCACTGGGACTTACCAGCACCACCAAGGAGCTCGGCGGGGCCACAGAGTACCAGGAATTGCACCTGTCGTCCCCTGTTTCGTTCATGTTGAGCGGAAACGCGTGCAACTACTCCATTATAGATATCAAGGAAGGCTCGTGGACTGTCTTGAGAGACGAGAGTTTGGTATCCTGGACAGGGTTCACCCTCCAGTTGCAGAAGTTGGCACTTCTGAGCAAGATGAACAGCTACAGAACCTCCGGGAAGGGATCAATTGTGCTTGATGCTCAGGCGCAGTTGTTTGATGTGGAATTGAAGTCTGGCGAGCAAATCGATTTGAGTCCGCACGCATTTGTTGCTACGTCAATCGAGAGTATCAAGTTGGCGACCATGTTCAACCAGCCCAAAGCGCCAGGTGCTGTGCTGGCGTATTTTAGGCGGGTTTCGTCGCAGGTGGGTTCGTTTTTGCACGCTCAGATGCGTGGTGCTGAATACTTGCATGCGCTGATACGGTGGGCACAGACGTTTCTCGTGAAGCGGGACCCTGTGGTGGTCCAGTTGCGGGGACCGGGGAGGGTGCTTTTCAACAGCAACAGTCAGGCAGGAAACCGCACGATGTTTTCGCTTAAGGAAATCTACGAGATTGCTAAGGAAAAGAGGGTGGATTGAGACAGGATAGATCGAGACTCACACGATGACTGTTAGGATGAGATCGATGGGAGACTGATAGGATGGGCCGGTAGAATGTATTGAGACTGGACTAAAAGAGGATGGTCTTATGTATTGTAATGGAAATACCTAGTGAAGATGGAAGGGAGAGGATAGGCGATTGAGACTCGATTTTAGGATTGGATGGGGATTGAGACTCGATTTTAGGATTGGATGGGGATTGAGTCTTGATTTTAGGATCGGATGGGGATTGAGTCTTGATTTTAGGATAGGATGGGGATTGAGTCTTGATTTTAGGATAGGATGGGGATTGAGTCTTGATTTTAGGATAGGATGGCGATTGAGATTGGATTTTAAGAACATACGGGATTGCCGATGGCCTGCATAATATTGTTCATCTCAAGTTACACAAACTATCAGCACTCGCTCAGTTCGCTCGCGTTCGTTCTATCTCTTTAGCTCCACTCGCTTATGTTTGCTCAAATTCGCACAGTCATATTATCTCGCTCAGATTCACTCATGTTCGCTCAAATCACAATCTCACCTCCTGCATTTACCTAGAGATCATCAGATAAGAACACCCAGGGTTCTGTATCCACACCTGTGGCTAGAACATGTGAAATTCCAACATGTGAAGTTTTTAGAGAACAACAGGTGTAATCAACAGATAGAATCTGACTCTGACTCGTAACCACCAATCAATGTCATTACATTTGTGCTCACAAAGGAATACACAAAATCGAACCACCCTTGAACTTATAAAACCAACATACATTGTTTATCGTCACAAAAACGTCCAATTGAGAATAATTGTCCACCTGCCCAATAAATGATATTCATTAATACAGGAACCAGTAGTACCAAAATACCCCTGCACCGACTCTCTGAACCTCAAGCCGCAGCAAAACGTCCGTGGCCCTAACTTGCTGATATCGCCAGCGGTAGTGAAGATAAGGTGAAAAATCGCCTATAAATAGAATATGTTGAGGCGATTTAGTACATGCAACTATGCAGGGTTCATAAGGGAGACGACAGTGAGTTAGGGAGGTATTGCCGGGCAGACAAAGAACAAGAACGACAATCTGCAACACAGATACATTTGGAATGTGAGAGTCTAATGTATACTGAAATACCTCGCAACGGCTACTGGGAACGGCTGCCGGGCTGTTTTCGTGACGTGTGGGTGTAGCTTCATTTCTTGTCGTAGTATACAGAGCAATTACACTTCACCTACCCCAGAGCTTCCAACCCCTCCTTACCTTAGAGCTTACATCCCTCTACCTTCGAAAAACAACCATCTCTCCTACCTTACTTACGCTCTCACCTCTATTCGTCACCTCCCTACTATTCTCAGGCGGAACTAATTTCATCAGATCAAGCCAAAATAGCAGAAAAAAAAATTACACGCAACAGATACAACAAGACTGATTGTGAGCGATTGGAGGATATGGAAATCTCCAAAATCACATCACCCTCCGAATGGGTGTATTTTGCCAAGGGGAATGCAAATATTCTATTCAAGTACACCGGCAGCAATGACTACTTGCGCCATAAACTACTTCGTGTCCGTCTCCTCAAGGAGGACATCCAGTACATTCTGACGTGCGAGTTGTACGACTTTATAGAGCTCAGCTGCAAGCACCTATTTCCCGAGCAGATAGTGGATATACAGCTCGTTGTGCTAACCTCCGAATTCATCAACAAGGTCGACAACAAGGGCAACGCCGTGATGCTCAGCGAGCGCTATGGGCTCCTTATCCCGAACATTTTGGACCGCGACTACACGAAACTTTCGCTCCTGAAGAACTGCCTGCTATTCTACGACGAAGCGGCCGATGCCTCAATCGGCCTGGCAATCTTTGAGATCAAACCCAAGTGGTTTTACGACAACACATCGTCGAACTACTGCCGAACGTGTCTGTTGAACCAGCTCAAGGGGTTTGAGCGCCATTTCTGCCCATTGGACTTGCTCTACGAGGGGACTGTGGAGGCGGGCATCGACGACATCTTCCGTCCAATTCCCAGTGGTCTTTTGGACAGCATGGAGCGGAGCAAGCTCCCGCTTAGGACGTTGTTTCGCATCTTTTTGGACAACCCAGAGAACGTGTTCCAGAAACTCAAGCAGTACCAGCGGATCAACAACAAGAACGACCTCATCAAGAACCTCACGTCGTTCAACGACGTGCTGCCGAACTTGCTGCTCGTGATGACGCTCCGCGACGTGGGGCTTTTCATCAAGTTTGAAAAGTACGACAGAGCCAACAACTTGCACAACTCGCAGAACAACAAACACAACATAATAGAGGTGCCGGACTACGGCAAGTTTGTGGTGACGTGCAACATCTACGACTTGGACCTAAAGTCGAACATGAAGTACAAGCACTGGTTGGAGGTTGAGCAGAAGCTCCAAAATATAAACAACTCGTCAAATCACAACTGGAAGTTCTGCACGAGGTTCAAGGATGAGTCGCATACAGATAACCTAGATCCTTTTCAGTGAGGAGAAAACGGTAGCTTTTTCAGAGGTAGAAAATGTTACCTAGATCCTTTTCAGTGAGGAGAAAACGGTAGCTTTTTCAGAGGTAGAAAATGTTACTTAGATCCTTTTCAGTGAGGAGAAAACGGTAGCTTTTCAGAGGTATCCTTGACTCCTTTCATGAGGAGAAAACTGGCGTTGGCCAAGAGTCGAAAAGTACCATCCATTCGGCTACAATAGATCTTGAAGAATTCTGGGGCGACTTTGATAGTGGACCTAGATGAGAGCCAGCATAAAGACTGGCGACTACTTGGAAATGAATATTTGGTCTGGCTGAGATTTCATCACCTAGGCTCTTGTTCACTTGTCCAAGTATAGTACATTTAGTGATAATATTGATTTTTTGCAGGCTACAATTTGTAGGTATACAATGCTGTTGAGATAGAATACTGTAAAGGAGACTTTTTAGTAGTCAAGTCATATATTGTCCTTTTAGCCTTTTCGCTCATTTCATGGCATTACTTCGCCAAGTCCAGTATGTTACCGTAAACATTCGCGATGTAGTTTCTGTTGCCTTACCTTCGCCACGTCAAATATGTCCAATGTCTTCATCTTCGCCATGTTCATTGTGATTTTTGCTACTTTCATCTTCGCCAAGTCAAATATGTCCAATGTCTTCATCTTCACCATGTTCATTATGTTTTATGTTACCGTCCACTATTCTACGCTACCATGCATTCTACGTAACCGTTATCTTCGCCCTGTTCATTATTCCTATCTAAGCCACCGTTCACATTCGCTTCCTCATGTTCATAGTGCTATCTTCCTATGTTTACTTCGTTCACCTTTGCTTCGCTGGCGTTCACTACCAAACATCCTCCTGGTACCTGTTCTGCACCTTAAACGACCGCACAAGCTCCGCAGCCTTCTCCACAGAAATATTCCTCTCCGAGGCAACAATCTTCACTAAAGTACCCTGCACCTCTCTGGCCATTCTCGACGCATCACCACACACATAAATGTACGCGCCGCTCTGCAACAACTTGTTGATGCGTTCAGACGACTCCAACAACCTGTCCTGGACATACACCTTCTTGCCCGGCGTCTGCCTCGAGAAAGCAGTGAAAAGCTCAAAGCTCAGCCCCAAGGTCTGCGCGTACTCAGACCACTCGTCCTTGTACAAAAAGTCCTCGTCCTTGTTTCTGCACCCGTAGAACAACAAAGATTCACCAACCTTCTGGTCGTTCTTCAGCACCTGCGACGCCCTCTCCCTCACAAAACCACGGAACGGCGCAACACCAGTACCCGGACCAATCATGATGATCGGAACCTGCAGACTCGACGGCAACTTGAACGTCGATCTTCTCACGTGAACAGGCAACTTGAACTTGGAGAACTTGTCGTGTGGTCCGTTCAAGTCGTAGTGCACCACAGGCTTTTCCCCAGTCTTGTTCTGTTCTATGTTAATGTTCTTCAACAAGTTGGTCACGACACCAGTGACAGGGCGACCGTCGTTCGTGGTTTCTGCCTCAACAACAGCAGTGATGTGGATATTGGTCTTTTCGGTGAGTGAACTCAGCGAGATCGAGTAGTAACGTGGCTGCAAGTGAGCGATAAACTCAATGATGAACTCAAATGGAACATCAGACCACTCCAACCCGTTCGAAAGGTACAACAAGGCATCGGCAACATTCAACTTTTCACCAGTGATCTTCTCGGCGAAAATCTGCTTGTCGTTACCAATCTTGAGCGCCAACTCCTTGGCATCGGGACTAGGAGCAAACTGGGCTACCGCCAAGAGAAACTGTCTCGAAAGCGGCCCCGAAATCTCCAACTTGTGCTTCACAACAGCACCGTACGTGATAGGCGTGTAGAAAGGAGTGTGCACGGTAGAATCCAACGGCTTCAACGAGAAGGCGCTCTCTAACTTGTCCTCCGATATGCCAAAAGCCTTGATGAAACGCTCAATGTTCTCAACGGAGTTGGATGGCCACACAGCCAAGTGATCACCAGTGGAATAACGCAAATTCGAGCCGGAAATGTCAAAGTCAACATGCACACACGATCTCTCCTTGCTGTCAAACAACTCCTTTGACTGTGTAATAGGCGCAATGTACGGGTGGGTGTTGTTGAACGGGCCCTTGGTCAAGTCCTCGCCAGCACTCACCACGTACTTCTTGGAAGGCTCACCGTGTGAAATACTCACACCCGACAACTCGTCCACCTCCTCGAGCTTGAAGGATGGCTCGTAGACCATCTCACGCTCCTCAAAGTCCAAGTCGTTTTTCAAAGTCTCGAAAACCATGTCCTTCCACGACAAGAAGTCCTCGTCCAAAGTGCCCGTTCCGTCGTCACCCAAGCCCTTGACCGCGAAACGATCGGCTCCCACGGCCTCCAACTTCTCGTCGACCTGGTTGGCCACCTCGTTGTAGAATTCGTAGGTGGAGTTACCCAAGCCAAACACGGTGTAGCGCAAGGTCGACAAGGTGTCAGCCTCGTTCTGCAAGTAGTTCATGAAGTCAATGGCGTTGTCGGTGGGTTCACCTTCACCGTAAGTGGCAAGGAGGAAGAAACACAAGACGTCGTTGCTGATGGTGTCAAGGTTGTCAAACTCGTAGTCAGCAAAGTCGATCGTGATGGTTTTCAATCCAAACCTCGAGCTCAACTCCTTGGACAACTTGTTGGCGTAGTCCTCGGCGGTTCCGGTCTGCGAACCGAAGAAAATGATGGCGTTCTTGTTGTTCTTCTTGACGGTCTCGATCAAATCGCGGCTGCCAGCAGATGATTCGGAGAGGAAGCCGCCCTCGTTCTTGTCGGCGGGGAAGACGTAGTCCTTGACAAAGTACGCCACGACAGCGAGCGCCAATGCGACCAAAACGGAGAAATCTAACGTGTCTAATGCCATGGTTGGTAAAAGAAAATGTGGTCGAATGTTTGTTTAAATGTGGGTCGTATAGCGCGTGAATACTTTTTCGACTCGCACCCGAGACACAATAAACACTGATGAGAATAACGCAATTGACACTATACAATCGAGCGTATAGAGTTGAGAGTAGGCTAGAGTATAGAGAGTAGCCTATAAGAGTAGCTAGTAGAGCTATTGAGAGTGCAGCTAGAGAGGCTGATGGCAAATGCTATTTTTGATCTTCATGTGATTATGTAGTAGGGACCTTCCCAAGTGGGGCATGACTTCGCACATGATTTTTCATCTTCGATATCGGACCAATATGTGGAGTTCCGAAGGTAGGGAAGGGCGCGATTGCATCCGTGTTAGGTAGTCGGGGTTTCTTTTCCGAAAGTGGAAAAACTGTCGTCTTATGATGTGATTAGCATAATTTGCATATAAAGTGAAGGTTAGCTATTCGAGGTGCAAAGCTATTAAAGATGGACAGCTTTTAGCTATTAAAGTTGGTAAGCTATGAAATACGGTAAGCAAAGATGGTAAGCTATCAAAGACGGTAAGTTATTAAAGATGGTCCAGTAGGAGATGATACAGTAAATTATAAGGTGAAGTATTAGCGAAGTTAACTCATAGAGCAGACTGTGTCATTTTAAAGTGAAAAGATTGCGTGCCAAGTACCGTATACACCCTTCTCTGTTCTATTCAATTGCGCTCTCATTGCGCTCCTCAGCTTCCCCTCGCACATCCCCTCGAAATCGCCCCCTTAGATCCTCCACGAAAGCCGCTACTTCTGGAGTCTCGTCCATCTGAAAATCATAAGCCTTTTCCAAAACCGCAACGAATTGTCCGATGACATGCTCTATGAACTCCTCACCATACAACGTTTGCGCGAACTGCAACACCGCAATTGGCGGAAACTCCACCAATGCACGCCGTCCTAGCCTGTAGTACACCATCAGCGCAGACTGCTCCCGGGATGTGGACTCGTTCATGTTCTCCTTCAATAAATAGTCTTTCTTCACGAGCCCCCCGAGGAGCTCATTCGAAGTCATCATGATCTGATCGATCTTCGCTGTTTCACTAGCACTGATCCCAAACTTCGATAGCCCCTGGAATAGCTCGTGTTCAGTGACGTTGTTCTCGTTGACGACCACCACACACAACACCACAGCGGTCACACCGCTCATCTTGAGGTCGTAGTCCGAAATGCGGAGTTTCTCTTCCCTGCCGCGTGCAAGCGCGTCGCTCTTTGCAATTATCTCGCCGAGCACCTTTTTGGACTCGCTAGTGAGGCAGCTGACCATCATCAAAGGTTGTTTTGACAACTTAGAGTCTAGTCGTGGTGCTTCCACCAACGTCAACCCATACACCATCTCCAATTCGGCCTTCACTTGTGTGTAGAGCTTATCAAAAGTGAACTTCTTGGCGCTGTTCAACGATGCCGCAGCCTGTGTGACGTGTTCTCGCCGTATGAGTGACCCTTTCAACTCCTTCGCCATCACGAGTCTCACCACCTGGTTGACCGCGACCTGTAGATCGACATCGATCTCCTCCGTGGCTTCTTCAGTCTCTTCTGCTTCGCTAGCAGCGGGTTCTGGTGTGCCGTTGTACGAGTTGTCGCTCAACTCCACTGGGTCAGTCCTTGTCCTTGACCGACGGGGCATTACGCGTTTTTTGTGTGCAAATAAAAGAAAACGCAGAGCACTTGTATCGAACATACTCATTGTCATTTCCCTCTCTCTTCGATCATCTCTTTTCAATCTGCTCTCTTCGATAATCTCTCCTCCACCCTCTTCAATCGTCTCTTTTTCATCCTCTTCTATCTCCTCTCTTTTATCCTCTTCACGTTCTCTGATTTCCCCTTTCGGACTATGGGTGCAAAAAGTCGAAACCACAAATGTCTCCTAAGCACAAATACAAATTCACCACACAAGACCACTGGAAAATGATCCCCCCACCAAACTGCCTCAACTGCAGCCCGTATCCGCCCTCGCCCAGAATGGAACAGCGCCTGGAAAACGTCTTTCCACCTTTCGTTGTGCAACAACGCGAGATATGCCAGCTACAAAGCAACTCCTTCATGTCGGGTTACATCCAGAGCTTGCCGGAACGAGAAGGCTTCCAGTCCCCCACGTTGCCCAGGAGACCTCTTCCTGCTGGCTTTGACTCTCGAAAGCCGGCAAATATGCCGTTCAGCGAAAAGGTGGAGTTGTGGATGCAACAGATTCCCCACCGCATCAGCGAGAACGCCGAGATCGTGGTCGATTGCTTCCCGACCGCTGTTTCAGCCGGGTCGGGATTCAATTCCTTGGTTAGTGAGAGCCAAGAAGTTGTTCTAGATCATTCTCAATTTGACTTTTCGGACTTGGAAGTGATCCTAGAATCTCAGGCCCGGAAGATCAGCAAGTATACCTTGAGAATGTACCAGATGGAGCCGGAACAGGCCGTTCTGGGAGATGCTAAAGAGGATTCTTTATTTGGGGACTATTCAAATGATGAGGAGGTTCTCAGGAGCTTGTCTAGGAGGTTTAATCCATTGCATAGCTAAAAAACGATACACTATTTAAGGTTATTCCATTGCATAACTAAAATACAACGATACACTACTTATGGAAGATACTCAGATAAGATCGCCTATGTACTGATAGTCGAGATACATTACGATACACTACTTATGGAAAATACTCGATTGGGATCCCAGTTACAACACAATATCCATCGCATCAACGTAATCAAGATCACCATCTGGCAAAGCCTCAATCCGCGGGTAATGCGGAACCAACGCATCCCGCGATTGAATGTAAATATTATTGTACATCTTCCAGTACGGCGTCCTCACCTTTCGAGCGGGATGAAAGAGGCCGGCCCACAAGTAGTTCGAAAACACTCCCACACCGATGGTAATCCTGATCGCATCTATACTCTCAAGAATCCTCTCGATAACATGGGGAGACGTCTCGAATATATTCGGGAAAAGCAAGTTCAAGTAATGCACAAACACCTGGAGCTTCTCGCTATCCACACGCCCAAACGAGTTCAAACTGATGTGCTTTACGACTGTCGCCGCAGTCTGCCTGTGCACAAGGTCGCGGTCCATCAATGCGTCCTCTATCAAAGGCGTGATGGCGTACATGTAGTCCTTGGCGACTGCTCCGTCGATGTACTCAAACAAGAAACTGAGTGACTTCAAAATACCGTTCTGCACATTCTTCTCGGGTGTCCTGTACTCGTTCATAATGGCTGGTAGCACAGTAAACGGGGCACACGTCTCTGCAACAATCCCGACTGCCACAGCAGTACACACTCTCAACTGTCTCTCCTGCACTCTGAGGTTGTTGAGCAACATCACAATGATATCCTGTGGACCGATAGTTTTAGCTATCGCGCCAAAAGTGTCGTTGGCAACAATACGAATACGCTTCTTGGTAGACTTCAACATTTCGAGAAGCTCGAAACAGATTCTCATCCACTCCTTTGCATTGACACTCTCTCCACTCACCCTGGCAATCAATCCAATCAACTTGATACACGCCTCTTGCACCTTTTCTTGTCTGTTCTTCAAGATAGGCGTCAAAGTAGGAAGGATCTGGTTGATTGACGGATTGTCCAAAGTGAGAAGTGTAGATTTCTCAATGTTCTCTATGCACGCGTGCAATGCGCTAATGATGGACCCCAAAACTTCAGGGTATACTTCCCCAAGTGACTCGTACAAGATCAAGATGAGTTTAGTCAACAAACTATCGTCCCTGTCAGAGCACTTTTTTATGGCAGGTGCAAGGATGGTGATCAAATCCGCAGCCTGCTGTCTGGTCTCGGGATCCTGATTTTTGAGTCGATACAACGCCGAAGACACAACAGAAGAGATGTGTGGACCCAACCTCACCCCTAAAGCATTTGAAAGAGACCGGAAAACCTGCAAATATACACGGCTCTCTCGAGTTTGTTCCTGGAACGCAAACAATACACCATCAACAAGCCTCATTTCCAACTCCGGGGATGCGCCAATCAAGCAGTCGGAACTCGACGACAACAACTTGTGGGCGGCCTCAACAGCCATTTTGCGAAGTGGCTCATTACCGTTCTTGGTGTAAATGACAATGGTCTCAAGAATCTGCAAGATGTCGAATTTCATCCCTAGCTGCGCAGTAGCATCCTCCACGAGTCTCACAATGTGAGTGCTATCAGCAGCGGTTCTTCTGTTCCAGAATGCTTTGAAAAAAGGCTCCAAAACTGCATTCTCGTAGTTTTTGATCATTTTACTGTTGATCGGTAGACTGATCAAGATCTTGAGGATGGTCTTGCGCATGTCCTCGTCAGGCGAGCTGAACTCGCGAGTTATAACAAAAACGAGCTCTTTGCTATAGTAGTTCGAGTATTCCTCATAGTTCTTGTCGTAAATCATAAGCGGAATGATGGAACCGATGCACTTCAAGTAGCTCGCGAGAGCTCTTCCACGATGCTTCTTAATGCCGTACCACACAGGCTCTAAAACTTGCTCGAAAGACTCCATTCCATGAGGGTTCACATTGTCTGCCAACTGTGCGAGTGTGAGTCCTGCGATAATTCTCACCTGCAACACCTCGTCATTGAGACCTGGTATGATAATCTCAACAAGTTGAGACAAATGCGGGAGTATGGAAGTGCTGCCCCCATTCCCAAGGAGTACACACAACTTCTGCACGATTTTGATACCGGTGTGCCTGGCCATCCAGTTCTTTTTGGACTTAATAACAGCCTTGAGAAAAGGGAGAAATTGCTGAAGACCTAGTGTGTGCGCCACAATTGCAAACACATGGGATGTGATGTTTCGCACATACTCGTCAACATGATCGATATCTGGCCTCAAGTTGGAGATTATATTTGCCAAACCCACGATGGTTGCCAAGTTGCCCACAATCTCCTTCGACTCCATGCGCAATGTGAAATCCTCGTCAATGAGCAAAGGCGATATGACTGCGAGGATCTTGTACGTATATGGCTTGATTTGCTCGCTCCCAAGGGGAAAAATCACCCGCCCTATCACCTTCACTAAGATATGCTGTTCGTGGTCCTCCAAACCGGGTTCCATGAGAATCGGAAGGATCTGGCTGAAAATGGTTGTGGCACCGATTCTGTCAGCGTTATCAGTGAGCTGCCGAAGCGAACGCTTTCGTACTATAGAGTTACCATTCTTTATCTTCAATATCAAACGCAACGACAGCACCTCATTCTTCTGCTTGGTGCCTTTCAACTCCTCGTCCTTTACATGGATCAAAGAACCAAAGAACTTCATATCCTCCTGCTTGAAAAACTGTAGCCCCTCCACCCCAGGTATGTCTGATGGCCCCACTTGTTGCTCCAACACCTGCCTGTTGTCGTTTGCATCTGGAGGGACGTAAAAAAGCTCTTTGGGAGCCTCTGACACATCAGGAACTCCCAAACTTTGCACGAATCCAACTGGAGGGCTCACTTTCACGTACCCTGGAAGGATCTTATCCAACACTTCATCTGTCAATGGCAATCCCTTGATGACTGGGACTCGCTCAGTTATAACACTTGGCGGTGCTCGTACCAACGACTTGTTCCGTGCGTATTCGTCTGGACTGACGTCCCATCTCCTTTTACGTTGTCTTGGAGCTTCCACCTGCTGCTGTTCTACCTTTTCTTCAATCAACTTGTTAACTCTCACCTCTTCCCTTGCGAGATTCCTCTCTTGCATCACATCCTTGTATGATTTCTTGGACTCCAAGTTGAAGTCTATGATCCTGTTGTAGCGCTGCTTGTTGTAGTCGTTCTTGGCCACATTTTTCATGAGGTCTTCGGTGGTGATGCCATCTTCTTGGTTGGACTCCGCGCGAAGCTCATCTGCTAGTGATGCAGGCACAGAGTAACTGGGGACAGGTCGTGAGGGCATTAGATATGAGAATATATAGTATCTGGTGTGATCCGCTCAGCAATGGTCTGTTTCGCTTAGATATGACACAATCTGTATTTCGCTTAGATACGACAACCTGTGGTTCGGATTTCGTTTCGATACGATGATTTAGATTTTGTAGATTCAAGTCGATACGATGAATTTGATTTTGTAAGATTCAAATAATATTTCTTCATGGCGAGTCAGAACTCCACTGTTCTATTGAACAGGCTACTCTCTTTGAAAGAGAACCTGCCGCTTCTACTCATCCTTGACTCGTTGGCCCAATCGTCACACTACTTGGTTCAGGAATTTGCCCACAAAAGCTCATGCCCGATTGTCTACTTGTCCTACGAGACGGTGGATAAGCCAGACTACGCAACATCCTTCATAGACTGCTCCACTTCAACACCCACACAGGTTGTGCAGATGGCAAAAAAAGATGTAGGCGACCGTGCTCTTGTCATCGTCGACTCATTCAACTACATTCCTAGCGAAGAGTTGGCGCACTTCACATCATCGATGATCCTGCCAGGAATAGCGATTCTCGGAACCTACCACACAAATGTTCCAGGCCACCATATTCAACGTTCAGACTCGTACCCCTCAGCATTGAGTCTCTTGTCGTACATAGCCGGAAGCATCTTTGAATTGGAGCCAATTAGCAAAGACATCGAGACAATCGAAAGCGCGTTTTCGAGACTAGATCTTCCGAAAGGCTTGAACCAGAAGCTGTTCAAGGTGACCTTGACAAACAGGAGGAAGTCGGGTAGGTCGCTAATCTACAAGTACACTGTCAATACCGAAACACACGTTTACGAGGCTGTTAAGGTGGAGGAGACGGCAGACCCCGAGGATGAAAGCTTGTTGAGGGACCTCACTACATTCAACTTGACTACGAATATAAAGCAGAAGTTGGCGAGGGAGCAGGTCGAATTGCCGTATATGGAGGCGCAGGAGTCTCTAGGAGCGTCGGGTGGTGCGATTGTGTATGAGTTTGAGAAGGATGATGATTATGATGAGGAGGATCCGTATGAAGATCCTTTCTAACTTATGAACGGAGCGGAGCAAACGCACTTCAGAGAACAGGGAAAAAACGTGAGCGAAGCGACCGTTCATCAGATAATGGGGATAGAAAACAACCTGACCGAACCGAACATAGATCAGGAGACGCTCAATTTGATCACGTCCATCAGAGAACGAGGATGCCAAAAGATAAATTTTGGAATAGATAATACCTAAAACTAATGTACTGCACTCGATCCTCAACGTTATATTCATTTTCTACCATGAATTTTCAGTTTACAGGTACTCCTGATTATTCAAATATTGGTAAATCAAGAAATCTTGAGTAGAAATTAATCAGAAGAATGTTCCGAGGTGAACACGTTTATGTATCCATTCCATACCTGTTGAGCGCTCGTTGAACTACAGACTTGCTTCATGTTATTCTATTTTGAACTCTTCACATCTACTCGTTCATTCTCCACATTCACTTGGCATGTAGTGCACTCGATATGATCATTTCGTGTTAGCTCACGTTCATTTGAACTAGGTGACATTTTCATTCACGTCCATTCGACAGGCTCACATTCGTTCTGTTGATTCGTTAAACCACTCAAAGTACATTTTCAGGTCCATTTCGACAAGCTCACTCATTTCTTCGTTTATCGTTCGAACTATGTGTCTCTTGTAATAGCCACTCATTCGATTCGTTCATTGTTCGATCAAGTTTCCCTTGTAATAGCCACTCATTCAATTCGTTCATCGTTCGAACTCGTTCACTTGTTCACTCGTTCTATCGCTTGCCCAAAAAACCCCTCACTCGTTCACGCAACTTACTCAACTTACTCTCCTTCACCAACCTCTCCAACTCCTCCTCCGTAATCACCTTCTTCGTCAACAAGTTGTAGAACGACCCAAACGCCAACGAAAACACCGTGCACGTCAAGATAATCACATTGTATGGCATTGAAAAGTCGGGCGTCGGAAGCGTGAGCAACAAACTCGTAGTGCGCATCTCATACGGAACCTCCCTTAGAATCGTAATCACCGCAGGGTCCACTGCAAACCCATGATTTGCATCCGGAGGGTACTCGTGGTACAACAACAACGACTTGTCAAACTGTGTGGTCATGGTTAACGTCAGCAACGGCGGAACCTCAATAATAAACTCCAAATGCGATGGTCTCTTCCTGTCAATCGCAGGCTGGTAGAAACGCTCCTTTATGTGCGAATCCGCCCCCTCAAAAGTTCCTGTCGCATTGCGCAAACTCACCGTGAGTGTGTGCAAATACAACCTCATGAACCACGGCAAGCTTTCAAAGTACGACACCTTAGCCACCTCCGTCGCCGACGGGTTCGTGAGTGAAATTCTAAATCCACCCTTGTCCTGTGAGTACCCGGTGAGCGAACGCGACACCTTCAACGGCGGTTCTTTAATGGGCAACACCACGCTACTGTTCCTGGTGCTGAAGCGAATGTCTGTAGCAGGGTGCTCAACATACGCCTCGATCTTTGTCTTGACACCGTCAGAAACCGACCAGTACACGATATCCTCACCCTCTTCCCTCGCAAACGAAACCTCCCACGAGGGGTCCACATTGAGCGTCACCTTGGACGACTTCTTGTCGTCAGCGAACGCAGGACCATTGATCTGGCGTCCGTAGAGCGTTTCCAAGCTCCAGCCCAAGTCCACAGGGTCGTCCTCTGGATAGCAGTGCCAAAGATCGAACTTTCTATTGTCGTCACAGCGCAAAAGCGTACCCGGGGTCGGTTTGGGAATTCCCCCCTCTGAGCGCTTCCGCTTGGACCTGATGATGTCCACGACATGGTTGATGGACTGCTCGAGGCGCAAACGGCAGTCACCATCGACACATTGCGTAGTAACGTCTACGGACATTCCGTGCCAGAGGGAGTCAAAGACCTTGTGGCCGTCCAAAAGCGACGCAACCCCAGCTTTTCCCCTCGTTGGCAACATTTTCAAGAACGGGGTCAAGTTCTCTGTGCAGATGGGCTCACTGGGCAATGCTGCGCGCAAGTAAAACAACTTGTTATTTGGGTCCAGGACGTAGGAAGTTCCGTCGGCGTCATTCCTGGGAAACACGGTGTTTGAATCATCTATGAAGTTCAACGACGCACAGAAGAAGCCACTCAAGGTGTTGGTCAACTTCTTCCACTGTTTGCGGGCGGTTTCCAAGTCTGGTGCCTCCATGACCACGGACATCTCGACGCCTGTTCCGCCGGACTTGTGGCCATCGTGCGGCAACAGGCCCCACGATTCTGCATCCCACCAGCCCTGGGTGAAGCGGAGATGGAGTTCCCTTGTGTTGGTGCTTTCTATGACGGGTCCTAGCAGCTTGGGGAAGTATGTGTAGTGTTCGAGAGTTCCTTTTGCTGACAGGGTGTTCTTGTACTCCAAGTGGAACGGGTGCGACTCCATTTCGAACTCGAACGAGCCGAGGAGCGCGTTCTTGGGAAGCGGGGTCAAGTCTAGCGATTCGTTGTAGTACTGTGCCCAGCACACTCCTAGAAGGAGGACCAAGGGTAGGAACATGACGCGAAAAAAAGACAAAAGAAAATAAACAGTTGATATCAATAGTCGAGGCAAGTACTTTATCCACATAGTGATCTTATGTATAGAGTACAGTCTTCATTTTGTTCTGAGGCTTACAAACATTGCACCCCACCATTCAAGAATCCAAGCATCAGATTCAGTGCAACCAGAATCAGCTTTTAATCCCAAACACCAAAATCAGCTCTTAATACCCAAACACCAGATTGCTCATTTCAAGCACCAGATTGCTCATTTCAATCACCATATTGCTCATTCCTAACAACGGATTACTCATACACAGCCTTATCATCCAATACCGTCATGACAGATGCCTCTGCCATAGAACAACACAAAGAAAACATACAACCGCTCGCAGGAGGCCGCCGCGCGTCCAAGCTCATAGAAAGCCTCCAGCGAGGACGTGACATCTCGCTAATAGGCGAGCGCGATCAGCACGAGCGCGCTCTACAGAACATCGAAGAGCTCGACGACCCTCTCCAGTGCTACGTAAACTACATAGCGTGGGTGCACAACCACTTCCCGCAGGGCTCCAATAGCGAGAGCGGGCTCATTCTGCTCCTAGAGCGGTGCACATCACACTTCCGCCACTACGACCACTACAAAAACGATGCGCGCTACCTCAAAATATGGTTGGAGTACGCCAACTACTCAGACGCGCCAAAAGACATCTTTGTGTACCTCGCAAAAAAGGCCATAGGCAACCAGCTTGCGCTATACTATGAGGAGTTTGCTAACTACCTCGAATCCGTAGGGAACGTGCAAGACGCCGCGCTGATATACGAGCTAGGGATTGAAAGGAAGGCTCGCCCAGTGGTGCGTTTGCAGCGCTCGTACAAGAACTTCAAAGAGCGCACAGATGCGCAGCCAGTGCAGGAAACAATAAGGAGGAACGCGCTAACAGTGAAACGTGGCGATGAAATTGCACCGTCACTGGAGTCGGCACCTAAGAAGCAGAAATTGGCGGTCTTTAAGGATACGGAGACTCCGAGTGTGATGGAGTCGATATTCAGCAAGGGTGACTACGAGCTTGGTGCGGTGAAGTTCAGGATGAAGGAGAATGTGTTCTCGTCGAAACCTTGGTCGGGAGAGGTTCTCAGCCAGAAGGAGCGTACTTCACTGAGTTGTTCGAAGTTTGCAGTGTACAGAGATGACGAGGCTAAACCGCAAGCAGTAGAAAAGCCACCAATGGAGACTGTGGTGGATCTGCTCACGAATAAGGTGGTAACGCATGTGCGCAACCCGGGCAAACGAGAGGAGAGGATACATATTAATGTTGATTTGTTGTATGCGACGTCGGGCGAGGAGTTTTGCCCGTTGGAGTTATTGATAATGGGAAGGGAGATGCCTACACAGAAGGATGAAGAAGGGGAGGGAATAAGGGGAGAAGGAAAGGAAAACAGATTCGAGAGTTCTGAAAATGGAATGAATCAGTCTCGTTATAAACATTCTGCAAATCAAGCTGAAGGTTACGAACACTCAGATATCCAGTATGAGGGCCATTACAAAAAGTCTGATATCCAGTCTGAAAGACATCACAAACAATCTGATATCCAGTCTGAAGGGCATCACAAGCAATTTGATATCCAGTGTGAAAGAAATCACAAACAATCTGATACCCATTCTGAAAACCATTACAAAGAGTATGATGTCCAGTCTGAAAACCATTACAAGTCTGGCCCTGAAATCAAATCAAATCTCGACACGAGCCTCAAATCCACCGACCTCCAACCCCCCAACTCTCTTGACCCCTCATCCCCTACAATCACCATGTTCTCGCGAATGGCTCACCGCGAAGTGGTCAACATGTTCAACGACGCTGCTGCAGAACTTAACTCTGATGACGACTGCGAAATCCCAGAGCGCAACAACGACAACACCAACTATGACGGCTTCGTAACAGAAACGATATACGGCCGTGTTGAGCCTCCCGTTGCAACACCACCAACAGACATAGAGAACAACAGTTCGCCGTTTTTGGACGAGCCGTCCTACACGGAACCCAAGCTCGTGAACCCTGTGAATGCAGAAACACGCGTCGAACTTCTCCAGCACCTAGCAAAGCCGCTCTCGGTATACCCGGGGTATCATAAGAGTACTAAGAGGGCCGGAAAAGCACACACCTTCCGAGAAATCACGCACAGTCACACCAAAGTCATCACTAGGGGCTCGCAAGCGGCAATTATAGACTACTGTGGTGACGACATGTACTGCTTGAGACACGAGCTTGGAGAGGGAAGTCATGGGGCTGTTTATCTCGTGGAAACAGGCGCAGGGCAGCTCAAAGCACTCAAGATCGAGGTGCCGGGTTCTGAGTGGGAGTTTTACATCATGAACCAGATACAACGAAGGCTTTTTGGGCAGGACACATCGCGATTCTTTGTGAGGGCCACCGCGTTGTTTGCGTTTCAGGACGAGAGCTATCTCTTCATGGATTACTATAACCAAGGAACGATACTTGACGTAGTCAAGCAGCAAAGCATGGACGAGATGTTGGTGACTTTACTCACGATCGAGCTTCTCAAGTCCGTAGAGGCACTCCACGGTACGGGGATAGTGCATGGCGAAATCAAGACGGGCAACTGCATGATGCGATTTGAGCATGTTGAGGAATTATCTGAAATTTACGATTCCAAGGACACGCTGTGGGCTGTGAAGTCGGTCGCACTTATAGACTTTGGGCGTGCGGTGGACACAACGCTTTTCGACCAGCACGTAGAGTTTGTGAGCGACTGGGCCACGAACGAGCAAGACTGCCCGCAAATGCGGGAGAACAAGCCGTGGTGCTACGAAGCAGACTACTACGGAATAGCATGTGTTGTGCACACGATGATGTATGGGTCTTACATAAAGACCAAGGCTGTTGGCACGCAGACGTTTGTGGAGACCCCCATGAAGCGCCAGTGGCAGGTGGACATGTGGGAGAGTTTGTTCCACACGTTGTTGAACCCGTACGACACGGTGCTTGTGGGGACCAAGAGGCCAATTATCGGGGAGTTGAGAACACACCGGTTGCAATTGGAGCGGTGGTTGGCCAGAAGTAGCAGGCTGGGGAACTTGCGGAGTACGGTGTTGGCGTTAGAGCGTAAGTTGGCCTGATTGGTAGTTATAGACCAGGTAATAAACGTATTCCCATTTTATGTGCTGCTTCTAAAGTGCCGCATATTGACTGGCAAAGAATGGAGGTATGGCTAGGCGGTTGGTGCAACCTACGTGGTGTAACTAGCATCCAGATACGATGGAGTCATTATGTGAATTGAGTCCTTCACCTCCTTATTCGTTTGACTATATCGCTAGCGAAGTCGCCATTTCCTCTCACCAACTGTCTAAGTCGTTATTATCCATATGTATCATATCACGTCCAATATTGATCTGTTTGTTGTCTGACGTTTTTGACTCAGATTTAGTGTACCGTCCACAACTGTGGCTTACCAACCTATAAATAGCGTAAAAGCCCAATTCCAAAATCGCCACCATGCCTGCGATTGAAATCAAGAGCCTTGAACAGTTCACCGAGCTTATTGCTTCCGACAAGTTGACCATTGTCGACTTCTTCACCACCTGGTGCCCACCATGCAAGGCCATTGCACCTGTTTACAGCGGATGGGCAGACAAGTTTCCTGAGATCCAGTTCGCCAAGTCCGATGCGGAAGTCAACGACAAGCTCTCTCTTCAGGAGGGCATAAGCAGCTACCCTACGTTCAAATTCTACAAAGAGAGCGTGCTTGTGGCGATCGTTGTGGGTGCTGACCCGGCCAATATCCGCGACGTTATTCTTAAGCTTACTTCGATTGATATCAGGGCATAGAATGGGAAGCGTTATACATGCGAATATTGATGTACTTGGACTAATAAAGAACTTGATATATTTGGTCAAATAAAGAACTTGATATATATAATAAAGAACTTACATTTTTTGTTAAATCCACATGTGGGTTATGAGTTTTTGCAACTGTCGTGGTTATGAACGTTTATAAATGCAAATGAATAAATGATTATATAAATTCTAGTTTTTATTATTTAAATAATTTACTTTAAAGTACTGTCAAATATCAGGTTGCAAAGGCGAAGCGGCCACATTGCTCTGTGTTAAACAAGTCGAAATACACAATTATTACGGTAGCACTTTGATTCTCAATTGATTATTTTGGGGGAACCTTCTAGATGGAAACTAGGAGATTTTGCAGCCGAGCGAATTTAAGTCTATTTATTCCGTCAGCTTATGTATCCACTATCCTCGCTATTCGATACTCTATATCTCTAATTTATGTTACGTTCAAGTAAACTTTTAAGAATTTGGAAGACTCTAAATGCATCATTTTCAGTTCAGTCTTCGATCACCTCTTTATTCTCATTTGTCGCTTCATTAAAAGTTTGTCAACAGTCAGCGCGAGCAGGTTGTTCGCTTGTAGTTGGCACAATTATATGATGTCAAATGACAGTACACGTTCACTTCACTCACGTTCAAATATGAAACGACAACTTTTGCTAGTTCACGTTCACTTCACTCCGTAGTTTCTTTGTTCTCTTCACGTTCGCTTCGCTCCGTTCAGTTACCACCTTGTTCTCGCTCCGTTCAGTTACCACATTGTTCTCGCTCGTCACTTATAATCCCTCGAGTCTTCTCGCGATTATCTCATCCACATCCTCCTCCTTCCTTCCCCACCTCTTCACCCTCACCCGCTTCCCAGAAGGTAACACATCACGCTCAAAGTCCGCCAGCACCGCCTCCCCTCCCCCACTGGCCGGCGACTCGTGCGAATGCGGGTTCGTACCCGCACGCTTTCTCTGGTACGCCCCCTCAGACACAGCAGCAATCTCCTCGTGCTTGGGCCCAAACAAAGAACCCAACTTCGTGAGCACAGTCGATTTATCGCGCGGAAACGTCCATCCCTGGCGCAACTCCTTATACGCACACTCCTCAAAGAACCTCCGCATTCCAATGTCCTTCTCAAACACACGAAACAAATCATCGTCACTCGGATGGAACATAAACTTGAACACCTTGCACAAAATGTCAAACAAAAGCGGTATCGTCGTGATGGCCAACAACGCAGCCCACCAGCTCTGGTCAAGCCCAAACGTCTCCAACCCGTACGCAACAAAGAAAATCTCTGAGTCCCCCAGCCCCAGACGGTAGAGCATCATGATAAGCACGTTCCACACCGCATACCCACCAACCAGGATGATGAAGGCCGCAAAAGCAAGCCACTGGCGGTTCTGCATCTCGATGAACTCGCATTTGGCGTTGATGATGATCGTCATGGCCGCAAACGCCAACGTCCCCAAAGGAAACGTCGTGTTGTCCTTCAACGCAGTGAACCCCCATGCATAGTACGCCAAAAACGAAATCGCAACACTTTGGAGCGCAGCCAACAACATCCACCCCACAAACACCCGGAGATTGAACGCGCGGTAGCACCGACCGCGATTATAGAGCTCTGGAACCGCAAGAAGCGTCGCAGGCTTCAAGTCCTGGTCAAACATGCCAATACAAAGCACTGGAAGCGACGTGAAGAGCGTATTAAACATCGACAACGACCAACTCTCGTACATCGACGACCCCAGAAACATCGTGTTGCGCTGGTACACGGCCTGTGTAAGATAAAATAACAACTCCTTGTAGAACGTGCACAACACAAACTTAGACGTACGGATGTAGTTGTACCGTCCATGTACCAAAAGCAACTTGAGCAAGAAGCGAAACTGCGCTACGGCATAGTCCGCACTGCGTGCAGCCTGTAACCCCTCTTTCCCCGTTATTCCCACTCCGATATCCGCACTCTGGATCATAGCAATGTCGTTTGCACCGTCTCCTATCGCCAACGTCACCGAACGCTTGTCCATCGCCCGCACAGCACTCACCATATTCGCCTTCTGCGACGGCGAGGCACGACAGCAGATGGTCAGATCCACCAACACACATAGCTCCAAAAAGAGCAGAAACAACGTGGGATCACGCTCAATATCCTCCAAAGTACCCCCGTCAATCACCAACACAGCGTGCGCAACAGCACCCCGTTGGATTTGCAGTGTAGCCAGCGTGATACGGTCCATAAGCTCGCCATCCTCGTCGAGATTCAGAAGCACAATCACGGTGGAGTAGTCCTTGATCAACGTGCACGAGTGGCCAATATTGATTGCAGTCTCGCGCTTGTCCCCCGTCAACATCCACATCTTGATCCCCGCCTTGCGGAGCTTTTGGATCGCTTCACACACACCATCCTGGAGCTTGTCCTCAATGGCCGTGGCGCCGCAGATCTCAAGCGAGTGTTCGATTTGTGAGCCTGCAGCCTCGATCTTCGCCGACCGCTCCACTAAAGCAGTCTTGGCCTCCAGATAAGTGCGTGCCCAATCCTCGTATTCACTCTTCTCAAGCCACCGGAACCCGTACATCAATGTGCGGAGTCCCTCGGTGGAAAACTCCTCGATGTGTTGGAGTGTTTTTTCGATCAAAAACTCGTCGTTCACCATAAGTCTGTCGTCGGGAAGGACAGAAGAACCTGCGGTACCTCTTTCATTCTCCTCCTTTCTCTCAGAGCTATTCCTCTCATACCTCTGCTCAAAACTATTCCTCTCAAAACTATACCTCTTCTGCTGCTGCAAATGGAGAGATTGCCGTGCCTTATTCGCTATATCCGCGAGCTCCACCTCGTCACTCCGCCTCAACACACTGTCGATCGAATTCAACCGCTCTGGCTGTGCAAAACTCTTGCGGAGGGAACCCAGGATCGACCCCATCGAAGCTCTCTGTTCGGCCTCCTGCGAGAATCTAGACTGCAACACCACATCCGCTTCCATCGTTTTGCGGTCCGTGGCTATCGCCGCAAGCTCGCGTGCTTTCGCGCGTGCGATCTCGCTCTGCTTGAGATTCTCCATAATTACATTGTCTGCACCCTTCGTGATGAGACAAATCCGCCCATCGGGAAATCTCACCACAACAGACATCCGCTTACGTGCCAGCGAAAACTCCACTACATCCAAAATCTGGTACTTCTCCACCTTGGGCGGTTTCTCACGGCCCTCGGGATACCGGTGCAACGTCACCTGGCCATTGCTCCGGTCTGTCAATACATATCCCAAGTCTCGAGCAGCCTGCACCAACGCCAACTCGTCCGGCAGGGCAGCCTGGTACTCGCGGTCAAAGTCGTTCTCATACTCTCCTTTTTTAGGGAGACATGTAGTGCAAAGTGCAACACTAAGAAGAAAGAAACTCGCTTTTTTGGCCAAAAGGGTTTGTGGGTGGGTGAATATGTACTTGAGGAGGTATGAGGATGAGGCAGAGACATTTAGCAGGTCTTTATCATTCAACGGGTTTTTATCATTCAATTGACTCTTGTCCGCTTCATTCCCTCCTGTATCATATTCTTTCTTGTCCTTCTTTTCAATCCCCCAGTTGACTCCACAAACACTAAACTTCTTAAACAACATCAAGTTGTCCGTAAGCGTGCCAGTCTTGTCACTGAACACATAGCTCACCTGTCCAAGCTCCTCCAAAATCGTCGCTGTCTTTGCATCCGCTGGCGTGTTCGACTCCACATGATACATGTCTATGTCGAACTGGAGGAAGAGCAACTGCATCACCTTGATGATCTCCATAGTCACATACAACGACAACGGAATCAACGTGTTGTACATGATGATGTACCCCATCAACGTCGCAGCCACTCCAGCATCCGCCTCCCCAATGTACCACGCGCGCTCACGGTCACGCTCGTAGATTATGCGCTGCCCCATCGTCGAAAACGCAGAGAGCAACACAACCACGCACACCATAAAGATCACTATGAAGTTGATGTTGCGCTGGAGTTTTGGCGCCTTGGTCCGCGGATTCCGCAAGTTGTTCATGCGGATCTTGGTCTCTTCACCTGTGAATACAACCATCCCCAACACGTACTCCGTGTTGCGCAACACACACCCACGATACACCACATTGTCCGGCCCCAACGCGTGTGTTTCCCCGTCCATATCAAACGATCCCTCGAAATTGTAAAGATCTATGTTGGGGTCCTCCACCGTCATCAAAGTCCGCGTTGCCTTCATCCCCAGGATCGTGCTCATTCGCTCCGCAATGCTCGTGTGTGGTGTGCGTGCTTTCAAGTTGGTCTCGCCGTCAAGTGCCATTGTCTCCACAAACGCCTCGTGTGTATCCGAGTTGCTGCTCGACAACAACACCACATCCGCCGGAAACCACTCATTCTCGTGAATCTTGACCACATCCCCTACCTTGACGTGTTTCCACTTGGTGACATACTCCTTCATGTTGTACCGCTCCAAGTTTTCCAGAGACAAAGAGCTTTCATCGGAAATCAGCTCCCTCCCCACCGTCTCCATTATCGTCGATATGGACTGCGAGTCCAAGCTCATGGCATCGCGGATCACCCTTGTCTTCATGTTGTTGTCCACCTTGTCGTGGCCGTGTCGCTTCCAGTCGTCAAACCCCTCGCGTGCGATCGAGATCGACATGAATATAAGCAACGGCACGATGGTTGTGTAGTGTCCCGTGGTTGACCACCCTGGGATCATCTGCATGATGGCCACCACCATGAAGTAGCAGTTGGCAATCTTGGAGAACTGTGCCTTCAACTGCTTTGGTAGAAACGTGTAGATTGTGTATTTGGAAGACGTCACTACGTTGTCCACATACGGCGCATTTGTGCGCTCGTCAATAAGTGCTTTATTTCGCTCGCTGTAGTACGCGTCGCAAAACGCTTCGTTGATCTGCTCGTGGTTGGTGCTCAATGGAATGACACGGCCAGCTTCTGTTGGTGGAAGGTCGCGGATCCCTAGCACTTTGTTCTTGATTGTGATGAAAAGCTGCACCGCGCGGCTCGTGCTCCCGTAGCGGCGAATTAGCGCGCGTTCGCGCTTGGATGCAAAGCTCGTGGACTTGTTGGACGAGTAGGGGCTGAGATGCGACGACGAACCAGAGAGGTTTGCGTGCATCAACGTGTACTGGGGCTGCTTTTCTTGTTCCTCGGGCGGGTGCACGTTTATTGCAATACCTGGGATATCGTGCAGTGCAATCCCTTGGATGTGTGCAATGCCTTGGATATCGTTTGGCTGGATATCGCCTTTTGCACTTGTGCCTTCTTGGATATCGCTCATTTCGATGGGTGGTAGGGTCGTGTTTCTTCGCGTTGGGGGTTCGATCTGGTCGAGGAGCACCTTGTTGAGGAGCTGTGATCTGAGAGAGAGGCCACGTTTGCGCCGCGTGTGGGGGGTGCTGCGGTCGGGTCCAGATGCGTTGGGATCGGGATCAAGTGGGTTTAGCGTTGCTCCATTGGGTCGGTTCATGGTGATCTGGTGAGAAAAAAGTACAAAGGCGGAGTATGAAAACAACCGGGGGTAGTGTTAAGGGGTGGAAGAAGGCTGTGAAGGGGTGGAAGAAGGCTGTTGAGAGTGGTGGAAGAAGGTTGTTGAGAGTGGTGGAAGAAGGTTGTTGAGAGTGGTGGAAGAAGGTTGTTGAAACAAGGTTGTTAAGAGCATTAAGTGGAAAGAAGGTGGTTGAGAGCATGAAGTGGAAAACGGTTCTTAAGATCATGACGTGGAAAAAGGTTGTTGAGAACATTAAGTGGTGGAAAAGGGAGCAATAAGTGCTGTTTCCAAAACTTCCAATGGTTGTTGAGAGTACAGTAATAGGTGTATCGCTAAAACTTGGTTCTTTGCCTCACAACAGTAAATAAGTCTTGGCTAGAATGTGGAGTAAGAAATGAATAGAATGTGTGATAAAGAGGTAATCAAGAAACTATATTGCTGGAATACAACTGTATATTTCAGCTGCTACAGTACTGCTTCAGAGGAAATCTACATCAGCAGAAATCTACATCAGCATTCTACAACACCTGACCGATTCTCCTTTTGTACTATCCATATATGTTATCGTTCCTTGGCACTGTCAGTCGCTTTGTCATCTTTTAATAGATAACCGTAGCTTCTCTGGATCGTTACCACTTCTCTGGATCTAGCTTACACTCTGAGTTGTTTCGCGAAATGGTCCTCTTCGATTGTTTGTGCTCACTTTGGAATGTACCAAACCTCCTTCGGACAAGTACTGTTCGTCAACGACCCAATCGGCTTGTAATCTCCCGTCAACACGTTCCCATGCAAATGGTGATAGTACCAAATCTCGTCAATCGACCCATTCACACACCCGACGTACACAGACGGCCCACCGTGGTGCTTCGCCAACGCAGCAGCAACATCGGCATACGCATACTGCTTGGTCAACGAAGGGTAGATCCCCTCGGCCGCAAGAAAGTCGTACGTCTGCAAGTTCTTCTCCAACTCAACTCTCTTCTTGAAGTAGTTCACCGCATTCTCGTGTTTCGTGTAGTTGCCAGTGAAACACTCCGGCAACAAGGTATTCATGCACGTGCCATGCTTGTTGTACTCGTGCTGCCAGAGCGAAATAGACCCTCCGTTGGGAACATTGGACTTGACGTTGTTGACCCAGTACTTGATCATGTAGTTGTACAAATCGCCCTGGCCAAACTCGTTGACAATGATCTCCGTGAGGTTCTCGGAGTCTGCAAACTCCAACGAAGGGTTGCAGTTCTGCGGGTACGAGCCGTTGCAGAAGTCGTTCCACAACCCGTGGATGGTAAATGACTGGAGCGCCTTGTCCTTTGCAGCCGCGGCCGCAGCATCCCTCTCGGCCTGTGCAAGCAGAAGAGTGCTGTTTCCACCAGCCTTCGCGAGAGCGAGATAGTCAGCATTGAAGTCCCAGAACTGCGTGGCCATCAACACACCAGCACTCTCAAAACAGCACAGGTCTTCGTTCGGAATTGCGCTTTTGTTCTGGCACGAAAAGGCGTCGTACTTGCTGTCAAAGAAGTTTTCGCAGCTTTTGACAGGGTACACATTTGCCTTGTCTGCATCCGCTGCTAAAATGTCGTTGACAACGTAGTAACTGGTGGTGGTGGTCACGTACGACGTGGTGACATACGTCGTGCAAGCCTCCCCAGATGGAGTGGCTCCGAGAACCAATTGAGCAAGGCTCAATAAAGCGAGAGTCTTGAACATTGCCGATCCATCCCGCCGAAACACTGTGTTTATATAACTCCTGGAACGTGTTGCAACTAATTTGTCCCACGGGGCACGAATTTCGAAACGTTATCGGTAAAGTTTCCGCTTCCTCGCGCGGGAATGAATAGGGGAGCATGTGTTCCAACGGTAGACAAAAAGGGCGTAAATCTCCAGTAGAAAAGAGCCGGTGTTTTGAAAGCCGGTGTTGGTGAGCTTCTTGTCTCCGCCGAGGCGTACCTACGTCGAAGACCCTTATCCTACCGTTACTTGTCTTGTTTTCTTGTCTGTCAAGTCCCGATTATTTTTAGTCACAAACATGAATTAATATTTTGACAATGTATGGATCAGTTTATTCGGATTGTTGGGGGTGGGGTGGTGGACCAGGTGGAATTTCTCAATTACAAACGTGGAGTACGTTTGACTGAATGGATGCACTAATTCTTAGTATCTCAAATATCGATTACGGTTGATCATGGGCACTTAAAATATGGAACACAAGTTCACCCAGACATAGTCATGGTAATTTGAGACAGAAGGCGGACTTCCAGTCACTATGGAGGCTTCTTTAGGCAGACCTCTTACAAATTGTCTCTTGACTTCTTATCCTAGGCAGACCTTACATATTGTGTCTCAGACTCCTCACCATAATATCCATCCGGGAACTTTATTTCCCACACTGCCCCATATTCTACATCTCTCATCTTCTCATATATTTCATAGCATTTTACCTACTGGGTCAAACCAATGACACCACAGGCAGGTCTACCACCGGCGTGGCCAGTGGTCTTGGAGTCCTCGAAACCACCCTTGCCGTAGTCGTCAGTGCCCTCGTGGACAACAACGGTTCTACCAAGAATGGAGTGCTCACCAATCAACTTGACGAGGCTGTCCTGCTTGGTGCCCTTAGCGACACCGTTGGAGTCGGTGGAAATGTTACCCAAGTCACCAACGTGTCTGTTGTCGTCCTCTGGGGCACCGTGCTCTTTGGTGAAAGGGTTGAAGTGAGGGCCGGCAGAGGTGCAACCGTTGGTGTTGTCACCAAAGGTGTGGACGTGGAAACCTCTCTGGGCGTTGGCGTCGAAACCACTGATCTCGTATGTGATAGTGGTTGGGTCAGACTCGGCCTTCTGCTCAAAGTGAACGACACCGGAGACCTTAGAGTCACCTCTCAAAACAGCAACTGTATGTTAGTATAGTTCCAGGTCCTCAATTGCTATTGGTTTCACATTGCAAATGGTCCCGTGACTCAATTGCTATTGAATTCATATTAGAAGTGGTTTCCCGTGACTCAATTGCCGTTGACTTCGCTGGTCAAATTGTTGTCGAATTAAATCTGCTTCGTCCACTATTGATTGGCTGTCAACAAAATCAGGCTGGAGACAGTCTTGTACAACAACACCATCAGCTGTAGACAGTCTTGTCAAGACTAGCTGCCCAACTGCCCGGTCTTCTTCAGTCTGCTTCATGCAATTGATTCTATTCGTCGGACTGAGCAAATTTATGGCCACGAGCAACTTTTGAGCAAATTATTACTCCAAGGGGATAGTTCCCCGGATTCTGCGTATTTCAACCATTTGCAACCAGTAAGCGTAAGATCAGTACATACCAGCTTTAACCATATTGAATTAATTGTTTGGATAGTAAATGATTGAAATTCAAATAGCAAACTCAGAATTGGGACTTTTATACTCCATATCCCTGAATTTTTCGTCCGGGTCTGCTCCGCGTTAAGTAAATCATTAGTCATCTGTGAACACATAAACGATCTAGACTGCAATATTCTCACGGAATTAAACACGGAGTTTGTGTGCCAAGATTCAGCCCAATGGTGAGGATATTGAAAGAGGATGATGAATTGTGAGTGTGTGGGACTTGAAATGTTCCGGCGAGTGTGAAAAGTGAGTATCAATGAACACGCGAACAATGTCAGTCCGCAAGTGAGCATAATCAGCTCAGACTTATGAGCCGGTGAGTAGTACTGGTTGAACAGTCCACAAGTATTAGTGACCTTGTAAACTGTGTCAATCAGTTGTGAACAAATGGACAAGTGAAATCACTTGGTTATTCGATTACTCCAATGGCGGGTGTCCGACAATGTCAGCTAGTGCCTCAACCGACCAGCATTTCGGAGTTTTCGGACGTATATCTCCTCGACTTGGACAATGAAACGTTACACTCAAAACAGATGTACTTGAAGTGCTTCATAATTGGACAATAAACGTCGCAGTCAAAACAGATCGTACTTAAAGCGCTTCAGCGACAACTCCTTAAGTGCTTCATATAGTGACAACTCTTTAAGTGCTTCATATAGTGACAACTCCTTAATGCTTCATATAGTGACAACTCCTTAAGTGCCCATATAGTGACAACTCCTTAAGTGCCCATATAGTGGCAACTCCTTAAGTACCCATATAGTGACAACTCCTTAAGTGCCCATATATTGACAACTCCTTAAGTGTCCAAATAGTGACAACTCCCCTAAGTGCTTCATATAGTGACAATTCCTACCAAGACATGATAAGATCTCTACTCAGACATGAATACCTGCATCGAGGATAAATTCCTACTATAATTTCGGATTAAGGAATCCTTATATATGACACCCTGATGGTAAAAAAACGGTACCTTGGTAGCACCAAAAGTCCCGCCACACAAATTACTGATTCTGCTTCGATAAATACACTTGTACAGCCAGTTCTCTCACCTCCTCTATGTCCGCATTGATGTCGAGGTAAATCTTTTCCTCGATCAAGTATCCATAGAGGTCTCTCTTAGACCACGCCTCCACTCTCAGCCTCACTTCTTCTTCTGTCAATGTAGTGCCCTCCTCCTCATGAGGCTTCAATTCGTCCGCCTTCAACTGGTCTGCCTTCAGCTGGTCTGCCTTCAACTCGTCTCGTTTGGTCTTTGGTCCCCTCTTGGTATCCTTGCTCTTCTTTGGGGGCGGACCCACTGTGGGGAGGTTGGACACTGAGTACATCACGTACACCAGCGACACCAACACGATACCCACGTACACGAGGTAGCCCTTGCGCTTGATCTTGGCCAGATACCGTGCCACGAAGTCAAACATGGTTAGTCGGGCCGATTGGTAAAGTTCGTTTGTTGCCACACAGTTGAAGATAGCAGCCCAAACGGGCGTTTTTTCCTTTTTCGGTGGCGCCGCTTTCAAGGGGGTGGAATACAAATGAGTGGCAACTGATAATCGCTGGGTTTTGTGATCTTACCCAGCCATATATAAAAGGAGTTCGCCTCGAATCAGTTTTGACATGAGCAAGTACCCTACGAAGGCAATTTATTCAGTACTCCTTATTATTCTAGTTATCGCCGGCGCTACCTACACAATCCACTCCCCACAAGCCTCCACTACCGAAATGACCGACTTCAAGAACTACATTATCACTTTGAAAGACAGCGCCAGCTCCGCCGATATCAACTCGCTCAAGAGCAAGATCTCTGAGTTGGGCGGCTCCATCACCACCGAGTACTCCTTGATCAAGGGCTTTGTTGCCAAGTTGCCTACTGTGCACTCGTCGTCGATCGGTGAGCACTCCCTTGTCAACACCATCGAGGAGGACAAGGAGGTGCGTATTCAGTAAGTATAGAATGATATGACGATTGAGAGATGTAGCAATTAGAGAACGATTGTAGAAGTGCCTATTGAGTGATGTAGCAATTAGAACGAATGTAGACGCGACGATTGACGATTGTGTAAGTATGACGATTGAGAGTTGTAGCAATTAGAACGATTTTAGATGCGACGATTGACGATTGTGGAAGTATGACGATTGAGAGTCGTAGCAATTACAAGTTTGATGTAGCAGTTAGAAGATTGAGATTGTAGAAGCGACGATTGGGGATTGTAGAAGTGACAGTGACAGAGAGCATAATATGTGCGGTTGGACAATGATATAGTGATTCGTTTGTACGAGACCAACATGCGTAGCCCACATAACACATGCAGCAAGCTCAATCTTCTTCAGCGAGCTCAGTAGTCATTCTTGTCTTAAAATTGAACTTTAGTCAGTCAATCTTGTCTTAAAAGATCTTTTGTCTAGTTCTAGTCAATCTTGTCTTAAATATATCTTTTGTCTTTTCTTAAAATTGATCTTTTGTCAGTCAATCTTGTCTCAATTGATCTACAGCCTGTATCAAATAACGCCATTAATTAGGATAACTATATAGTAGGAGAATTAAACAAGTTTGATGAAACGTAAACATTTCTTAGAAACCCCAGAACTTTTTCATTCCTTGAATGTTTTCCTTGATAAGCTGTCTAGAAGGCTTTTCAAAGATCTCGTCAATCTCTTCCAAAGTCCTGTTCTTGGTTTCTGGCATGAACATGATTTGGTAGAAGAAACCAAGGAAGGCGATACCACCGTAGAAACCGATTGTCAAACCAGTGTAAGTCATAGCAACCTTCATCCTGTTGAAGTTGTAAGTAACGGTGAAGGCCCACAAGTACAACAACGCCGAACAAACAGTCATACCTTGCGATCTTGTTCCGATCGAGAAGGATTCTGCAGGAACAACCCATGTCAAACAGGCGTAAGAACCGAAGAAACCCATGTACAAGATAAGACCAGTGAGGTAAACACCCTCGGCGGCGGCCAAGTTTGTTTCAATGTTGATGGAGTAACCCACACCTACCAACACCAAACCAATGAAGAAACCGACAAGATTATATCCCCAGACACGACGGCCAAATTTGTCCATGTACAAAATAGCAGGAATCGTACCAATGAGCAAAGAACCACCACCAACTAACGACATGAACACTGCGTTTTTGTCCGAGAAACCAATTCTGCGCATCAAGTCGGACAAGTAGTACATGACAGCGTTGATACCAGTCAACTGACCTAAGGTGATCATGACAACACCATATACCAATGCACGGCGGTTTCTTGGAATCGTGACCAATTCGAACCAGACAGCACTCTTCTTTTGAGTAAGGCGCATTTCTCTCTCTGTTTCAGCAGCCTGAACCATCTGAACAAATTCGATCTTACTGTGCCTCTCTTCGATATTTCTCAATCTGACAAAAACATTGAAAGCCTCACCAATCTTTCCTTTGAAAACCAAGTAACGTGGAGATTCAGGCAAAAAGAAAAGACCAATCAAAACAATAGTAGAAAATATCAAGGAAGAACCGACCATGTAACGCCAGCCGCCTTTGACTTCGAAGAAAATAGCAGCGATTGCATAACCCATCACTTCACCAAGTGCGATACTGAGCTGATAAAGCGAAACAAGACTACCACGTCTGTTACTTGGGACCGACTCACTGATGTACACACCAACACCACCACCCTCAATACCCACACCAACGCCCAAAAGAAATCTTCCGGCATACATCACGTCTCTCGATCTAACGTTGTCAAACACTCCATTAGCCAACTCTCTGGGGATTGGGGCGGCAGCACACAAAATAGCTCCAATTGTGTACAAGACACAAGAAACCATAAGTGAACTCTTACGTCCGAGCTGCTGCAATGGAGTAAGCAAGATCGAACCAGCAACTGCACCCAAAGGCATGAGAGAGGAGACTAACGAGTTTTCATGGCTGCTGAAGTGTAACGATTTGTCCATACCAATGGAAGCACCAGAAATCAACGACTGGTCAACACCTGAAAGAATACCACAAAACGCTGCAAATACACCCAAAATCAGAACCAAAGTTTCTGGCGTCACCCCAAGTGGAAATTCCAACCTCTTGAAGTTTGTGGCGAAGGTGTTACCTTCCTGCTTTGCTGCAGCACCCATCATGGCGTATTTCTCGAATTCTTTGTCAAAGTCGAAGTCAGATCCGAATTCCAAACCCTCAACGTGCTCATATTTTGGCTTCACTTGTTTCCCGTCTTCCCCATCGCTGGCAAACAAACCATTCTTTTCTATTGAATCAGTAGACATTGTTGGATGATTCTTGATCATTAAAAGATGGAGAAATTGGCTGCTTTTATAGCGTCTCCGATCAGATAGTAGTCGCGGAGCACCGAAAAGCAATTCGGATTAATTTTATTCCTGCAGGGCTGATGGGGAAAAAGTATGGAGTTAATTTCACAAAGCCAAAGTGCGATTCAAATCCGTTGCTCGTTTGGGAAAAGCCAAGTGCGAACTATAACTGCGAAAAGTTCTTCGTGTAAACTGTCTGTCCAGTAATACATACTGTATAGTTGGTAGCTCTTCTAGTGAAGTGGGTTATTGGGAACTCATTGAGCTCCTCAGAATAATTATTTAAACTTTGTGGGGGAGAAGGGGGGTAAAGTTTTACAAATTTATTTATTTTTTCAAGGGCTGAAATGGCGGAATATTGTTGTTCCATCTTTTTTGTAATTCCCCTGGAAAAACACCCTCAGTGAACACAAGAAAAATGCATCGAACAAACGCTTTTGCGCTAAAAGCTTGGTAGACTTCAAAATCTTTGACATGGCTTGGCTGACCAAAATGTGTCATTCTATACTCATTCTTCTACCTCCAAGTGCTCGAGGAAAAACTGTAAAACCCAACGGATTTCGAATAGTAGCTTTGTGCAGTAGAAAAAAATTTTGACATCACTATCCGGGCGGGATACATTCTGAGACACGATTTTATTGGTCAAAGTTGTGTTCCCCCGATCGATCATTCGAAAATATTGTACAAAAGAATGTCGTATGTTTAGTTGACTATGCGTTGAAAGCTCACCTACTCAACGCCTGACCCAGTCATTATTGGTATCGCTTGCCCTTCTCATGTTGGCACCCGGAGACGAAACCGGAACCCTTAAGGAACTTTAGGTTTCCCAGGATATCCGCTTATGGATCTTACCTTTCCCTTATGATATCCGCTCTTTTGTAAACTAAAAGGACGGAATGTACTCCAAGAATGAGGAGAACATCAAGTGTGGGGTCATGCAGATGACAAAGTTTTACCCATGTGAGTCCCCCAAACTCCTCCAAAATAATTAACACACCCGACATAAACGGATGTCCATTCATTCTCTATGCAGGTATTACGATGAAGTTTATCCTTGCTCACGCGTATTTTGTCAAACTGAGCACTTTTAGGGTTGGACGAAGGACCGGAGCGAAGCGACGTGAGTCAGTGTAAGTGATAAAGCCAGCTTGATTGAATTAGTTCATTTCCTGGTGAGCTTGGTTGAAGGAATTCATTTCCTGATGAGCTTGGTTGAAGTGATTCTTTCCTGGTGTGATTGGAAGAATTCATACCTGGTGACTTGTGAGCCAAGCAATGCTGCATAGTAGTAGTTTCATTACAATATCTGGTATTTCATATTCACCATGATATGAATTGGTCATGGTAGACTTTGGCAAGGATGTGAGAGGATGAAGAATCGAGAACTATCTAATAAACAGGTTACTGCGAAGCTATAGAGCTTAAGTACAAAGAAAAATCAACAAGCTACGAATCACTAACAGCCAAGTAGAAAATCTAAATAAGGAGTGGTTTTCGATATCCGTTGCACCGAAATGTTTGGTGATTTTATTGTCATTCTTGCTGCAAAATGAACTGCAGACCACAAAAGGCCACGGATTTCACAGAACCGAAATTTCGCTGAGGGAATTCCACCACAAACCAGCTTTCATTTGACAGGTTCTCTGGCTTCACATATATGGAAGCGAGTAATAGAATTATGAACACACACACCTTTTACAAGTGGTCAATTGGAACTTCTAAGGTGGTGAAGCCTAGGCACCTTTACAAGTGGTCAATTGGAACTGCTATGGTAGTGATTCTTAAAGTCGATGATTCCTTTCTTAGTTATTCTCTCTTCAACCTACTTTTAAGTGCCAGAATTGCACAATGGGATTGACTCTGGAGAGTACTGAGGTAAGTAGCGCAGTTTATTGCCTCCTGCCTCGATTATTGTTTCTCGATGAGTGAATACTTGCATTCAATAAATAACAGTTTTTGAGGGAATTCAACTCATTGACAACGTCCAACAAAAATCGCTTGAAGTGCAAGCTGTTGTTCCAGTAGTCCCTTCCGGTTGATCACGGGTTTCCTTGCCGAGTAGTTTCCATTTCCTTGGAGCTAAGGATTCGGCTTTTTTCGTAGCTCCCATTCTCTTTTCAACCGTATCCTTTCCAGACATCTTGAAGCTGACGTGACAAAAGTGTAGACAGAATTCTGGCTGACCTCCAATGAAATTCTTGCTTAGCTGGTCCATCAAATCATCCATAGGTTGTTTATTAACGAGGTCTAAACTTTTTGTGGGGCTCAATTTCGATTTTGCAGCCGGTCCTCTTGGCTTTGGAAGAGGTATTTCATCACCAACTTCTTCAAACTCTTTATACTCCTTCGCCCCTCTCTCTTCGTCGTCTCCTTCAGATTTTTCAAACTCCTTCGCCCCTCTCTCTTCATCATCTCCGTCAGATTCTTTCAATACTCCGTCGCACATCTCTGTGCTGTTCTGACTTTCATCTCAGCCTCAAAGGCAAGAGCAGGGATAGACCAACTGTATAATTGGCGGAGAGTCTTAGCAAGTGAACGCGGACTTCAAAAGTACCTAAGATAGAGGTGGTTTCTTCAGTTTAAAGCAACCAAGTTGTTGCTTTCGACTTTAGAAGTTTGGAGAGTTTCTTAAGTTTAAGCTCAAACTCACTTGCGATCAAGTGGAATAGTCAAAGTCGTCAACTACTAAGTCACCATATCTTCCACCATGGGACTATCACCGTATTTGTTATATATGATGATTAGGATATCAAAGACAGGTGATATCATGTAGTGTGCGCAGTAGATAAAAGCTTGCAAACAGTCAAACAGCCACAATGATTTACAACTCAATGCGGGAATCGTGCTCGTCACACTCTTTTTGGCTTTCATAAACGCCAGGTAAATTGCGGAAGTCTCAAATTTAGAGAAGATAACTTCCAAAAGAAAAACCACAGATAACTTCTTGAAAAACCACTCACTGGCAACTGATAAAAACTATCATGTGCATTTTGGCACGTGATCATTATCACAAGGGTTCGAGCACTTAATACACAAGTTGTGATCCACGGTTTTAAGGCGTTGGATGTTATAATATGAATCGGATGGGGTTATTTGTTACGAATTGAGGACAAGAATACGCTTGATATTACAATTGAGAATTCAATTTTCTTTGACCAGTACCGATTCTCCGCATTTGCGCAGTGACCTATTCCTGCACAATGGCCATTTCTGGAAGGGGCTATATTTCACTACCCCTTAAATAGCAAAGAAATCCTCCACTACAATAACCACTTTAACTACTATGTCATATCTGCGTTTCAATGAGCAGCCGAACTTCAAGCCGGTGCAGCTGCTTTTTGAAAATCGTTTGCGCCAATTCACGGACACTGGTGGTCAGTACCACAGCTTGAACTTGCCCAAGTTCTACGACAAAGAACGCAAGGAAATAGGCAATTTGAAGGCCTGGCGGGTACCAGACAAAGATGGCAAAACTCAAAGACCACTCTTCAAGGATATCAATTGGGACGACGTTGAGTGGAACAATATTGGATTGGGGTACAATTTCGGCCCCTCGTGGAAAACATGGTGGATTGAATTCCACATCGACATCCCTGAGAGCTGGCTCAAAGAGGAAGTCATCGAGATTGACTGGGACTCAAGCTGTGAAGCGTTCATCTACGACTCCAAAGGGTTCCCGTTGCAAGCGTTTACTGGAGGTGGAGAACGTAACCTCTTTACTATTCCCAAGGACTACCGCAAAACGGGCTCACAACGGTTTTACATTGAGGTAGCCTGCAATGGAATGTTTGGAAACGGTGCAGATGGCCACCCGGATCCAAACCGGTACTTCCGCTTGAACAGGGCCCATTTGGTGGTGCCCAACATGGAAGCACGCAGGTTGTTCTGGGACTTTTGGATCTTGGGAGACGCCGCACGTGAGTTGCCGGGAAACAGCTGGCAGAAGCACCAAGCCCGTGATATCGCCAATAAAATCATGGACATTTTTGACCCTGACGACCCGCTGACCGTTGCAAAAGGTCGTAAGCTTGCTCAGGAGTTGTTTGGGAAGGATATCGACTCTGAGGACGTCTTTGACGAGTTCTCCAACGAGAAAACAAAGCGCATTGACGTTTTTTCTTTGGGTAACTGCCACATTGACACTGCTTGGGAGTGGCCGTTTGCCGAAACCAAGCGTAAAATCGCGAGATCTTGGACGACGCAGATCAAGATCGCAGATGAGTACCCTGAGTATGTATTTGTTGCGCTGCAGATGCAGCAGTTCAAGTGGTTGAAAAAGTACCACCCGGAGATTTACAAAAAGGTCCACGAGAAGTTCACCACGAACCAGTTCCTTCCTGTGGGGGGGTCGTGGGTTGAAAACGACACCAATTTGCCAAACGGTGAGTCTTTGATTAGACAGTTTCTCTTGGGTCAGAGATTCCAGTACAACGAGTTCGGATTCTATTCCAACATCTTCTGGTTGCCCGACACCTTTGGCTACTCGTCGCAGATCCCTCAGATCTGTCGTCTGGTTGGAATTTCCCGCTTTTTGACGCAGAAGTTGTCGTGGAACAACATCAACAACTTCCCGTTATCCACGTTCAACTGGCGTGCTCTTGACGGTTCGCAGGTCTTGGTGCACATGCCACCAGCCAACACGTACACTGCTGCTGCGCACTTTGGCGATGTTGTTCGTTCCCTGACCCAGCACAAGAACCAGGACAACGTCCCTGCGGGTCTCTTGCTCTACGGACACGGCGATGGTGGAGGTGGTCCAACTGGTGAAATGATTGAAAAATTGAGAAGGTGCAGGGGATTGGCCAACACCACAGGTGCTATCCCCACCGTGCATATTGGTAACACTGTGGATGACTTCTATGAGCACATCTTGGAACACTCCAACCAGGGTGAGGACTTGCCGACCTGGGTAGGCGAGATATACTTGGAGTTCCACAGAGGTACATACACCACGCAGGCACTCACCAAGAAGTTGGTGCGTTTCGGAGAGGTTAAGTTGCACGACTTGGAGTTGATTGCTGGTTTGGTTTCTGTAGTCCACTCGGACTACAAGTATCCTGCTAAGGAGATCCAGGACTTGTGGGAAGATTTGGCCTTGTGCCAGTTCCACGATGTTATCCCTGGATCTTGTATTGGTATGGTGTACTACGATGAGGTGATTCCAATGTTGACGAAGAACTTGAAGACAAGCAAGGACTTGATCAAAAAGGCGGTCAGTTACTATACTGATTCTGGCAACAACAAGAAGGCAGCCTCTTCCCAATCGGAGCTTTCAGTCGTCAACACATTGCCTTGGGGCAGACACGAAGTGGTGGAAGTTTCACCGGAACAAAAGGACGTGTTCAAGGTGCTCAACGCGTCACACGGTACCAAGAGCAACGGGGAGCCATTCAAGGTTTCTGTGACCACTAGCGTTGATGGCACAACGAAGATTAACAAGTACAACAAGTACGACTTCCCTGCCTCTGTCAAGGAGCTTGACGATGGTAGTTTTACCTTGGGCAACGACTTGCTTGTTGCGAGTATCTCCAAGACAGGTGTCATCACTTCGTTGTACGATACTGTGAACAAGCGTGAGATTATCTCCACCCTGTCCACGAAGCAAACCAGCGCATCCAAGGGTCAGGTCGTTGGTGGAAACCAGTTCATCTTGTTTGACGACGAGCCTTTGAACTTCCCTAACTGGGACACGGAGTTGTACTCCTTGAACAAGTTCAAGTTTTTGGAGAACGGCCGTGTATCCATCAAGACCAACAGCCAGCTTGAGTCGTCGCTTGTGGTTGTCCATGAAATCTCAGAGAAATCGCTGATTGAAACCGAAATCTCCATCCAGGGTTTGGTCAAGGAAGACGACTTGGTGCAGAACAACTTCATCAAGTTCAAGTCCCATGTCAAGTGGCACGAAACATACAAATTCTTAAAGGTGCAGTTTCCAACCACAATTCACACAGCTCCGAACGCGAGTTACGAGACGCAGTTCGGTGTTACTGAGCGTCCAACTCACTTCAACACCTCGTGGGACGTTGCGAAGTTTGAGGTTGCCCACCACAAGTTCTTGGACTTGAGTGAGCGCAAGTATGGTGTGTCTGTGTTGAACAACTCAAAGTACGGAGGTGCTATCCACGGTAACTTGATCAGGCTCTCATTGTTGAGAAGTGCAAAGGCACCAGACGACTTAGCAGACATGGGCGACCACGACTTTGAGTATGCCTTGTACCCGCATGCAGGACCTCTTGGAGAGTCGACTGTCAAGTTGGGCTACAACTTCAACTACCCGTTAGAGGAGATTATTGTTGACAAGTCTCGCAAGTTGCCTGCTTTGTTGAATGCTATTCGCTTCAAGGGTGATGCTGGTAGTTTGGTTCTTTCGCATGTGAAGAGAGCAGAAAACGACTATGATGTCAATCAGTTAGAGGCCTTCGCGACTGACTCCAAGGAAAAGAGCATCGTGTTGAGAGTGTATGAGTCGCTCGGGGGGTCTGTGGGTGCGACTTTGCAATTTAACGACAAGTTCTTGAAGGTCGCAAAAGCGTACAGAACGAACGCATTGGAAGACGAAAAAGACGCCACTTTTGGAAAGGAATTGGAGGTCAAGTCTAACGAGTTGGAGATTCATCTCGACGCCTATGAAGTAGCTACCTTCAAGTTAGTTTTGAAGTAATGTGCAAGTAAAAATATGAGTTGATTACAATTTCAGACCCAAGGGTTGATTAGAATGGATATTACCTAAGAGTTGGTTAAAATGGGGTATTACCAAAGAGTTGATTAGAATTGTAGGGGAACCACCCTGATCGGGGAAGAGAATTGCCGTAAAGCCATCCCAAATCTGCAATAGTAACTTTTACGTTGAGGAAAGAGTCATCTGGAAGTGAGCCGATGTGACTCCGTACGGATTTAGTATAATACCAACTTTATCCGGCCTCGTCATGTACATTGATGCAAGGTCGAGGGTTTCTCAATTTGCTCATTGTTCAGCTAGATTGAGAGATGGCGCGGACAGTATCTTCAAGTGACCCAACACGGAAGACCGATGGTTGGTTTTGATCAAAATAAATCTAAAATTGCATCGTGAGAAACCTAGAAGACAAAGAGTGAAGAATCAGCAACGCTGCAAGTCGCCAAAATCAAACATTGCACTCATGTGGTTATTGAATAGGAAATAGTGCGGGCCCGTCACCAGATGAAATTGGACAACTCTAAAATAGAACAGAAAAAAGAAACGCGAAATGTAAATAAAGGTCGATGTTGTACCAGTAGCGCTTGGGGGTAATAGGGGGTTCACGTTCCTGAGTTTTGTATCTGGATCTAACTTTAGACTTCTTCTTGAGAAAAATTGGACATGTCTAGCGTGACAGTAATGCTTTCGTCTTTGGTGTGACGGTAGGGCATTTCTAGAAAAATCCTCCCGTCCAGTCAGTCATTAGTGACCAACTAGTTACAAAACAGTAGTCAAGAGCATAGTGTACCAGGACAAAATTAGAATCTATGAAAAGAGCGCACGCTCAAAGGAGATAGGTCAGATAGTCGGTATAGAAACGCTTGCACATGCTGTAACTTTGCCCTAAACCTGGAGTTCTTGCGACACAATCACAATAGGAAGGCAAAACGCCAAAATTGGAGTCACTAGTGACATCATGATGCGGCCCAAAGTCCCATACAGATTGCTTCCCGCTTTCGCGTTGCAATACAACATAAACTTAATACCGGGCAACAAATTTCGTAAAATGAAACACTTTCTCCAAGTGGCCGCATAGAAGGGTCTAGAAAGCTCGTAGGTGAGTGTAGAGGGTCATGGTTGTCAAAAGAAAAAAAATTGCAGGTGAAGAACTTTCCATTTCCCACCGTCGGCTCACTGTTAGAAGACCGACAAAAGTTACGAAAAGTGCACCATTTCTGATAATTTCATGGGGAAAAAAATAAGTCAGGTTGAACGGAGTTTGTTGGGGAAACAATAACATAAACAGTAAGGAACAAACCTCGAACCATTGGCCATTTTGGAGTTCACGCCTTCCTAGAACATTGTGTATGAGTGCACGTTGATTAGTTGACGTATGATAAGCGTCTTCAACAGAGCCACTTTTTCTTGTAGACGTCAAAATTTTTCTTGCCCCAGATCTGGCTAAGACAAAAAACACCGTCAAAACGGCAGGAGAAGAACACAACAGACGATGGAATTTCTCGAACTACAGGGAACGACGTCTTACCTCGTAATAAAAGTTGAGTCATATTGAGCCCGTAAGGTTGCTCAATTTATTATTGGAAGCGAAGTTCGTGCCCGCGAATACTCCTAACGAATCGCGACTTTTCCAGCGCTCCTTTTCTCTTTTGTGTCACAGCGTTCAGAGCCTCTCCGTCAGTAAAAACATTTGATCATAATGTGTTATGCAGGATTCTTTTTTTGGTCTTTTACCTGCCGCCACCTTAAAATTTCGGCTTGGCTGCATCTTTCCAGGGTTTTACTGTGACGGGATATCGTATGGTGCGGCCGTCTATTAGAAATTTGAAAGCTCCTTGATGGCTGTGCTAAGGAGGAGATGCAGAACACGGGTGGGCGGAGCCGAAATCTAGCTCTTTCTTCCGTATTTGTCTCCGATTCTGATCGGCCCCTTGCGATTGCAAGGCTTGCCACTAGAGCAAAAGCGAGAAAAAGAAAGGGCAAAAAGAAAAGGCACGGTGGAAATTTGTGCTCGCTTGCCAGATAATATTTTTTTATTGACTAAAGTGCAATAGGTTTGTTTGAAATGTTCTATTCTTGGAGCCGGTGGGTCATTAATAGGCACTGGAAAAGTATATAAAGAGATCTTAATTCCTCTTTTCAATCTTCAGAAATAACACATTCGCTCAACACACTAATACAATGAAGTTCTCCACCGCTATCGCTTTGACCGCCACCGCTGGCTCTGCCATGTCTGCTGCTTTGTACAGCAACGGTACCTCCACCCAGACTGAGATCAGCACTACTATTGTGACCATCACTTCGTGCTCTGACGACAAGTGCCACACTATCCCAGTCACTACCGGTGTTACCACCGTCACTGAGGTCGACACCACCTACACCACCTACTGCCCACTCACCTCTGAGGCTCCATCCACCAAGACTGAGACTGACCTCAGTACCACTGTCATCACCATCACCTCGTGCTCTGACGACAAGTGCCACACCGTCCCAGTCACCACCGGTGTTACCACCGTCACTGAGGTCGACACCACCTACACCACCTACTGCCCAATCACCACTGTGCCAGAGACCACCGCTCCAGAGACCACTGCTCCAGAGACCACCGCTCCAGAGACCACCGCTCCAGAGTCTACCACTGCTCCAGAGACCACTGCCCCAGAGTCCACCTCTGCTCCAACCTCTGCTGCTCCAGTTGTTAGCACTGCTACCGGTGCCGCTAACGGTGTCGCCCCAGCTTTCGCTGCTGGTCTTTTGGGTGTTGCCGCTCTCTTGGCTTAAATCTTTTAAGTTTGCATAACTTTCTAACTTTACTTGGGTTTTTCAATTTTCGAAATCTCTATACATACGGTGATGCTTATGATCCACTACACAGATTCTGCACGGGTCTTTAATTGTTCATAAGTGTCAATCAAAATATAAAAATTTTTCGTTTTACTTCAACTTTGACTTGTAGACTGGTTTGACTAAGCTCGAGTACTTGAATGTTGCGAAGTCATCCCTTGCAAATTGCCACCAGATGTTTCGGGAGGGTATGGTGAAACTGGCCAGCATTCCACGGAGACATTACTAACTGCAGGATTTGCTGCCATTTTCGGGTTAATAGCCCTTTCGTTTTTGTACAGGCACTGCATGAGGTTGTCGATCACACGCACGCTTGCATCTGACGGGACTACTAGTTCGAAAACGGAAAGAACACGCAAATCAACAAACCTGAAAGGGGCGTCAATGAATGTACACTTTGCGCGTCTGTACTGAATTGAGTATTATTCACTAGATCTTGGGTTACGAAGAGAATCCTCATTATGGCACAGTTAAAAACTTATGTTGCGAAAACTGATTCAAGGGTGAGCCCAAAGACTCCTGCAATTTCCGCACTAAATTCTTATCTAAAACAGAGCTCACTCGGGCCACTCTAACGACCTCTTTGGATAGCGCGTTTACCAATACAGTCGGATTTGGCCCACATCGGTATCAACCACGCTGTGTGATATTGTCCATTTGTATCGTATTTTTTGAATATTATTATCCGCTCATGCAGGTCTATTTCTAAAGCGAAAAAAGGTGAAATTGTGAGCGCGTACCTTAAGTGTGACAAAAGAGGAAGTTTCGGCAGAAACGGATGGTGGAAGCACTTTTCAAACATGGCACCTCTCCATTTCGGTGCTGGTAGTGCCAATATCGCCTTGGAGCGAGTTAGCTGATATACTTGCTAGAATTGCTGTCACCCCGTGGGAATGTTTACGAGTAAACTTTGATTTGAAGGAAACCTTACTTTTGGAGAAAACCGCAAAATGTTGTAGTGTGATTTCACACGATCGTGATTTTACCTTAGTGGAGTTCCATTTTACGCGAAATATGCGGGGGAAATCTGGTAACGAACATCCAAACTATGAATGAGATTCAGATTCTCGTCAACCTTGAAAACGAGTTAGACGATATTAATCTGTTTTAGATTTCTGTTCTCTCTGGTTGCGAGTGGGATTTGGTTGAGTACTACCCAAAACAAATATTGCTTAGGTAATCATACGCTCGTTCCACTTGTGGAGCTGGTAGCAGGAAGTCGTAATTCCTAATTCCCTTGACTAGGTTACTGTTGCTGAACTTTTTCTGTTAGTGTTGAATGGTACTTCAAGTGTTATGCTATGATACTATGCCTCATTGTTGTTCTCTAATAAACTGTGTCATCACCCAAATATACACCGTCTAGGTCTTCGCGCTCTGTGTACACCTCAGCCAAGTGACCCAACTTACTCCATTCATCTAAATCATCGAACTCAACAGGCTGGCCCTTCTCTTCACTCGTGACCTTATCCACCAAGAGATCAATCTGCTCACTCTGCTTGTATGCTCCAAGCTCGGTGATTCCGTATGCCTTGAGACTAGTAAGAGAAAGCACTGTGCCCTCTGGTGCCTGCAATTCAACGTACAAATCACTTGTGGGAAATCGCAAGTTGATTATTGAAACAGGAAGCTTCAAGTGTGTGACGCCTCCCGAGATGGTAAAGTCTTTTATCTTGACAAACTTCCGCAAGTATTTGGTTTCATAGTTGGCGACTTTAGATGAAAACTTGAGCGAATCAAGATGCTTCTTGAACTTTTCTAATTGAGCAGTACCCTGTGGCTTGAAATAGAGCGACGCTATAACTGTTCCTGTCGGGTTTGAAACCTCGACAGGCTCGTATTCTGCGATAATCACAACATCGGTCAAGATTATGGAGTTGAACAAACGCACACCAATAGAACAATGATTAGACTCACACGTCCAACTCTCTCCATTGTCGAGCAAAGCATTGTTTGCATTGTACTTCCAGTATTTTGGCGACAGAAGCAAAGCAGATTCGCGGGCACGCAGCGACGTCAAATAGTCGTACCATCCAAAGAAAACCTTCCCAGCGAGCGAGCGTGACCCGATGTGAGATTTTACCAGCGTGCTTAGGTTAAGCTTCGTCAAAAAGCCGAGAATGCGCGCACCGAGATTGTAGTTTGCGTAGTTAACTTTCACAGTACCCTTCGCAAAGGTTTCGAGGAGCCCATCCAACAAAATCTTATTCGATTCCCTGGTAAGCCCGCCAGTGTTGTTGACATCCACACTGAGCGAATCCACCAATTTGTTGAACCTCTCCGCTATGAAGCGGTTGTTTGTGGTAAATTTCTGGTTGATAATTCTCTCAAATTCGGCTTTGCTCAAATACTTGAGGTCTTCGTTGAGTTCAGGCTGTGTGGTGGCGTTGCTCCTCCCCTTGCTGTAGTTCTCCACAAAGGAATACAAGTATTTTTGGAACTCCGGAAGAATGTGAATTTTCCTATCTTTGAGATACACAGGCACATGGCTTGGTAGCGTACTTATGAGTTGGCCCACCAAATTACCCTGTACGCGCTCAAACTCGCTATGTATCCTGTGTATGTCGTCGAGCTTCTTTTCGAGGTCAGCAAACTGGCCCTCGTCGAAATCTGTGCTTCTTTTGAGGGATTCGAACCGAGCAGCTAGATCATTATACTGGGTACTCTCTGCAAGAAGCTGTGTGTCGATGGCTTCGAATTTACCTGAGATCAAGCCCATTCTATCGCGTAGCGAGTGGTAGTTGGTCTCGAGAGTAGCTTGTCTTTCGACAATCAGCCGCGAAAGATCCTTCAATTGTCGCACATCCCTCTCGACGCTGTGAGTTAGCGGGCGAACAAACACGTTGCTGTTCAAAATCGCCAAAGTGACCAAAAACGACACCACGAAGAGGAGATAGAAGTACTTGTAATTGAGAGAGAAATTTGCTTTGGATTGGGAATTCTCTGTTTTGCCTGATTGAGTCCTCTTACCCCTTTTTGATGGAGTCCTCTCTGAATCCCTTTCTTTCCTCTCTGAAGCCGATTTCCTTTCTGAATACCTCGCTTCTTGATTTCTTCTGTACGGGCGCGTCTCATGTAACGTACCGGAATCACTCAACACGTCTTCCTCGTGATCGCTGTAGTCGTAATCATGGTCCAGCATGAACTCAGACAACCTGCCTTGCGTAAACATGTCGAAGTATGTGTCGATGTTGTTGGTGTTTAACAGTGGTGCTGCATCATCGCGGACCAAGCGCAGAATCTCGTCGTCGATTCTCAGCGGCGGTCGCCTCAATGGCTTTGATGGTCCGACGTGGGTGTTCAAGTGTATCGACGCGTCGTCATCGGTATCCCCGTGGATGTGTGGTACGCGAGGAAACGAAGGCATGAGGCACAAAATAAACAAATGGTAAATGGTAAATGGTATAAATGGTAATGAATGGTAAATGGTATATATGGCAATAAATAGTATAATTGGTATTGAATGGGGTAGATGGTAATAGACAAATGGTATTAGGATTATAGATTAGTGGTAATAATGGGTAAATAGACAAATGGTACTGATATATCCTCCTTTCATTTTATTTCAACTTTTCGCAGCATATATTGAGAAATCAAGAAGCGCGACCTAAACGTAGCGACACAGATTCTCTCTGATTGTATTCATTACATCAAATGTACCTCAATGCGCTCTATCTCAGATCAACTCACTACAATATACAGGAGGATATTTCCGATGTCAATATTAGCTCAGTCTTATACTTATGCTCCTCTACACCAACAAACTAACCAACCCACCCAAAACAGCACCCGTGTACCCTCCCACCAACAACGTAATCGGCCACTGCTGCCACGGCCGGTCCCAGTCCAACGGGATCGGAAGAACACCCAACCAGGTGCCCACCACACCCACCAACGTCGACGATAACACCAGGTTACTGAATATCAAACGGTAGACCTTGTCGATCTTGACGATTCCAGCAAGAAGATCGAAATCGAACTTGACCAATATCAAAACCGGGTTGACAAGCACGAGCGATAAGTGCCCCGCGAGTAGAAAGGTTCTCGCGACATCAGACGCAATGGGCGCCCCAAACAACACGAGAACCACAAACATCGGCACTGTGAGTAAGAGAGACGTGAGGATGCTGCCTCCGATCAACAACGGCACATTATCGTCGGACTTCTTCTTTTTACCCACGTTGTCCTTCTTCTTCCCCAGCGGCACAATGTTCTGGATCAACGAGTAGTCGTACGCGATCTGGAGAGGGATCAACGTGAGGAAGCCCTTGAACAACACGTCGTTGACGTTGGACGTCAACCCGTACTTGAACATACCCACCAATACCACCAAAAGGTGGAACGGCACGGTCAGGAGGGGGGAACTCAAGACCTGGAAGTTGGCACGGGAGTCGTGCTTCTTTTCCGGCTCAGATGGGCCCTGTGCTGGCGTCTCTGCTTTATTCTCGAACGAAACCGACTTGCGCGAGATTGCCCTGGCCATGGTGAAAATAAATAATAGAGTGAATAATAAGAATAAATAATAGTGCATGGGAGATAAGGATGAATGGGAGGTAAGATTAATGGGAGAATGAACTAGGAGAATGATTCAGGAGAATGAACGGGAGAATGAACAGGAGAATGATTAAGGGTGAATGTTCAGAACGAGTTGACATTATAGGTAGAATTATAGTGGTTATGAGTTCGAGAAAAACCGGGGATGCATGCTCAAGAGGATGCCATTTAGATTTTTCCAATTGTAGCCATAATTGAATTCGTGGGTCAATTAACTCACAATTTCATCATTGCGATCTATTTCTATTTTGATAGGGAACATGTCTTTATTGACTGGGATATTTGGACTAATTTTAAAGGAAGAGTAGGGTTTCTGCAGCGGGTTGAGGCTCGATAGTACGAAGATCCTAATGCTTGAGCACTTACAAGGATTTTTGATGTACAAGGTTTTTGTGCTTGAATCATATTATTTGCAACCGAGGATCTTAAGATTTTGCGATGTAGCTCGCAAACAGTATATGAGCCTAACTGGAGCATTGCCACGAATAGAATTTCATTACGCGTAAAACGTTTCCTTACCTTTGAAAGTGATTCTTTAGTGTTTAACAGTCACACGGATGTTTTGACATGAACCCCATTGAGCCTAATCCACGAATATAAATATCTAGTTTCGCCGGTGCACTTGAAAGTCTTGAATTCACCTCTTGACCTTTTTAACGACTCCCAATGACGCAAAACTTTGCGGAATGCCTCTTGTCGACGAAGAGCTTTTTCAAGAAAGGTTCTTGGATCTTGATGACTTTTCAATTGACGGGATGTTTGAAATGAAAATATTCCCATTGTCGTGCAACTGCTTTGAAATATTCTCAAATGGTTTATCAAAACCACCAGTGTCCTATGGAGTTTCCCAAGTTTGGCTCAACGTACGTTAGTGTTTATAAGAAGGCTTTTACGCAGGCTGTAACTACCAACGGGCACCGAAGTATTGTATAATATCAGCCAAAGAATGTTCTATTTGGAGAAAAGCTGAATTTGACCAGACCAACGGGTGCTGATTTTGAAAACAATACCTGCTCCCCAGCAAATATTTCCGATATCTAGTTTTAGCATCTTCTTAACGTTCATTTTTGCAACCTGCGTAATTTTCAAACCGGCATACCTGTTCAAAAAACGTCATAGGACCCCAATTTCCTATATTATATAGCATGAAGGTATGATTTAAATCTTAGAAAACTACTCATATGTCTCAACTCCCGCAATTCCTTCTTTCGAGAAATACCAACGCAAACTTTCGCTTGCGAAAATTTCACCCTGGAAGATGTTCAGCACTGTGCTAAATCTACGCATTTAGTCTATTATTCTATTATTGATCTATTTTGTTGCACTACTCGTATGCCGATCAAGTGGAATTCACGATTAGCCAATACACCGGCCTTCGGTCGTTGTTTCCACTTTGCTTATGTTCCTTAATGAGGTTCTTCTCTTACGTGAGCTCATAAATTCAAAGGGATTTCCGCTCATTTTTCACGTCGCTACAATCCCACTATATTCTCAAGCTCTACCACATCCCTCCACACCCCCTCCCCCCCAGTACTCGCCTTCCCCGCGAACTGCATCTTCCGGTCATCATTCAACTTACTAAACCTCCGCAACACATCCCAGTCCAACACCGGCTTCGAATTCACATCGCCCTCGCTCGTCATCCCCCCCATCCGGTTTAACCGCGGGTTGAGCCCACAATAATGGTACTCCTTGTCAATCAACTGCTGCTGCAAAATGTACATGCGGCGGTACGTCCCCTCGCTCACCGGAAACACACTGAAAAACAGCCCGTCGCCCGTTGACCCTATCGTCTGGAAGTCCCCGCTCACTCGCTCCAACTTCTCCTTCCGCTCGTAATCGTACGCACGCTCCATTGTCGGCAACGACCGCATACACGTCACGCTCAGGTTCAACTGGAACGACGCCTTGTGGAGCAACCGCTGCCCGTTCAACGAATACGCATCCTCAGGGTCGTACTGCAACACATGCAACACGTTGTTGTTGTCCGCCATGGCAACATATATCTCCCTGTCGCGAACGACAAAGTCCGCACAGTTCACATCCACACCCCGCTGGCGGTCCTTGCCCAACATAATCATGCGGAACGGCTCGGCATCAAAGCCAACCAACCACACACTCTTGAGAGAATCCCCCAAAAGTACCAAGTTGCCGAAACTCTTTGCCTCAGTCACGTACACCGCAGTGTCCAAAAACGCAACCGGCACCACTCCATTATCCTGCAAATCACGCACAATTACCTTCTGGCCCTGCGCCATGAGAAAACGCCCACTCACCTCGCAGATGGCTGTGGCGGCTCCACGCACATCCTCCTTGAACACCTCCTTGAACTTGTGGTTGGTCTCTGGCTTGCCCGGCTCTGGGATAATGTCGATGATCTCAAGCACCACAAACGCACCGTTCGCACTCAAGTCTTCCATGCGGTACTTGCCCGTGCCTACCACCACAAACTCCTTCTTGCTCTTGTACTTCTTGACGGACGAACCTACATCCAACGCCATGCTCTTCACCAGCATCGCCATCTCGTTGTCCGCAAGCTCGATCTGGTCAATCACCGTCCATGTCACAGGCAGGAGAAGCCGCACAGTACCTTTGTACAGCCGTGCACCAGGACGTGTGGAGTCTGTGCCCACAATCGGCTTGCCTTCCTCGTCAAGACACTCGTAGGTCGCCTCGCGAAACGTAGACACCACGTACGTGTGCGAACTCTCGTGGTACGCCACCAGCTTGACCAGCTCACCGATGTGCACATGTTTGATGGGCCAGCGATTGTCGTAGCAAAAGTCCTGGGGCAACGAGCACACGCGTGCGTTTTTCTTGGTGTCCAAGAAAATGATCTTGCTGGTGGAACTGCTGTCAAAGTACGGCGCCACAGACACAGCCTCCATCTTCGAGAACCGGAACACCCGCACAGGCGCGTGCACCGGCTTCAACACCAAGTACGGCGTCAACCCCGTCACAAATATCCCCAGGTACCCGTTCAAGTTCGGCAAGTACGCCAACCGGCGCTCGATCGCAGTGCCTAGCGGGTATGCGTTGTGGGGGGCACCCGTCACTGGCACATCGCGCTCTTTTGCAAATCGGAAGTTCTCCCCGTCAAAGTAGAGCTTGTACATGATGAGCTCACCACCAACGGTCAAAATTGTCAAGTACTCTTCCGAGTGGTGTTTGTCGCCCAATTCCCCTAGTATCAACTGTTTTATGAGCGGGTCGGGATCCGATGTTGCGGGATCAAAGAACCCCAATGTGAGGTGCTCAGAAAAACGGTTCACATCGTTGAGCTGGTAACACCTTTGGTTGTGGAAACGGTTGAAAGCAACGATCCGATTGTCACCTGTCGCCAAAACAAACGTCTTCTGGGCGGAAAAAGCATCCAGTGTGCCCTCACTCTCCCCGTGTCTCCTCTTTACTCCCCTCGCTAGATTCACATCCTTCAGAACGGCCCCCAAAAGTCTCGAGTTCGTAATACACCCCGTGGTGATGATTGCATCGCCAAGGATCTTGGGAATCTCAATCCGCTCGTACGTCTTCGCATACGTGTTCACCGTAAACACCATGACATCTCCACTGGACAAAAACACCATGAGCACCTCGTCCTTGGCCGTGGCATTGACGATCTCGTGGTCGCCAATCTCCGCAGTGAGCGACACGCACTCGGCGAACGTGTCGTCGTACACGCGGATCTGGTGCAGCGTGACCTGGAGAATAAAGCGCCCGTCGTCCATCTCGTGCACGGCGATCGTGGTCTCGTGGTTCACAAAGTCTGCGGCCGCCATGCGGGCGTAGTTGTTTTCGATCTCAAAGATCTCCAGCTTGTTGTTGATGCCGTCGGACGTCACGAGGTACCGCCGGTTCACGGTCCACATGCGGTCGATCTGCGAGAAGCTCAACGACGACGTGACGGTGGGCTGGATGCTCGGGGTGATGATGTTGAGCCTGGCCTCGCGGTCTGTGCCGGAGTTGGCGACGATCGACACCTCGTTGGCGTTGGGGTTTGGGAGGTTGGCCTTGAACTTGTCCGTCGAGTAGAGCCCCATGGTGAACCCTGCGATGGGGCCGTTGTTGACGAGGTGGTCGTGGGCGATGAACTGGATGGGAGAGTGCTGGATTTGGGTTTGGTGTTCGGTTTCGTCGTCATCGTAGAGGTCGTCGTCAGAAGCAATTTCATCAGACTTTTCAGACAGACCATTACCAGAAAGACCAGACAGACCGTTACCAGAAAGACCAGACACACCAGACAGACCGTTACCTGAAAGACCAGACAGACTGGTTTCCGACTCTTCTTTCCCTCTAACTTCTTCCTTCTCTCTTTCCTCTTTGGCTTCTTTCTTCTCCTCATACTGTGCTTCCACCAAAACACTGTCTCCCGTGTCGTTTCCCAAGAATAAATGCCCGTCCATCACGGCAACACTGCTGAGCCTCCCCACCTCCACGCCCGCATACCGCTCCGCCGGCACCTCGTCCAACGAGACACTCTTGATCGACTTGCCGTCCACCACAAACGTCACGTAAAACATTCGCCCGCGCACGACCATCAAACAGCGAGTGTCGCTGGGCAACGGCACGATGTGCGCGTGTTCGAGCTCTAGACCGAACTCTGTGCGGTCTGCGTAGTTCTTTGTCGATGCCGTTATGCTTGCCGTGTACTGGTTCACGGCGATGCGCCGCACAATGCCTCCGTTGTCCACATGGATCAACTCGTTGCACCCCACCAAGAGACACCCGTTGAGCGGCGCGGCGAGCGGAATCACGCGGTCGACGTCGTACGGGAGGTTTTCAACCTTGAGCACCGACACCGCGGACTTTGTCACCGGGTCGAGCGTAAGCACCATGAACTGCACCGTGTCCTTGACCTTTATCAAGTTTCCGGCCCAGGCGCGCGCCGTTTGCGAGAGCACCGCCAACGTCGGTTCGCGGAAGTTGTGCATGAACTGCATGTCTATGATGTCGCCTATGGACGAGTCGAGCGCCGCGCCGTCCATGAGGAAGCTCGGGTAGAAGTAGTGGTCGGTGGGTCTTTTTTCGGTGCGTTCGTCGTGGTCCATGTCGTCGTCCGCGAGCTCGTCGTCCTCGACGACCAACGGGAGGAAAACCACGAGGTTTTTGAAGCGGAGCGCCGCGCACATGTTGTAGGTGGGCTCCACGAGCAATCGCGACGTCGAGAGCTTCTCGAACGTGGCGTCCTGGAGCAACGCCTCGTAGTAGTGGAGCGAGACCGTCGCGATGGTGTGGTTGACGTGGTCCCAGCGCACCACCGAGAACTTGGCGAGCCGCGTGGACACCGCGAGGTAGTCGAGGGCGCTCTCGCTGGTGCGGATGGCCCTGATGTCTGTGATGGCGCCGTGGAGGGGGAACTGCAGCACGAGATGGAGCTTGTGGGCGCGGAGCGCGAAGATCTGGAGGAGCGATGCTTTGGCGACGACGAGATGCCGCTGGCTGGACGTGATGAGGTTGCACGCGATGGCGTGGCTGACCCGTGTGGGCTCGATGAACTCGTGGTAGGCGTTCATGGGTAGGAGGGGTGTGAAAAATAAACCAAGGATTTTATCTGAACGGGCAAAGGTCAAACGAGCGAGTAACATAGCAAAACGAGTAACATAGCAAAGCAAGTAACATAGCAAAGCGAGTAACATAGCAAAGCGAGTAACATAGAAAAGCGAGTAACATAGAAAAGCGAGTAACATAGAAAAGCGAGTAACATAGAAAAGCGAGTAACATAGAAAAGCGAATGACATTCGAACGTGCAAGCGAGTGAGCTATCAGCAACGCGAGTGAGCGATGATCAGTGAGTGATATCACTTGTGAGCGATATCAGCAAAGCGAGTGAGATAAGAGAAAGAATGCGTAGACGTGAGAATGTATGAGAATGTATTTTGAATGTATGGTGAGAATGACGTTAATCTACTATGAATTTTAGTATTTTTTGCAATCATTGATATGAATTTTATTGTTGATGTTGAACTGAGTCTGTTCCGCAGACCAATTGAGATAACTAATTGTAATATGTACAGGTGGAATGGGTTAGTGCATCAAAATCCCATAACGTTCTCGGGTGTTCTTCGTCTACTCCTTCTTGTTCGACCCAATCCAGTCGAGTCCGTAATTCATAGTACGTTCTTGCATATCCATGTGCCTGTTCGTTGTGTTCACTAACCTCGATTCGTTATCGACCGGTTCCGTTCGAGTCGTCTAGCCATTCTAGTTCATAGCATGCACGTTCACTACGTACGAGTCGTCTAGTTTTCATACTCTCGTTGACTACGTTCGAGTTATCTAGCCGTTTTCACGAGTCGTCTAGCAGTCACACTCACGAGTCGTCTAGCAGTCACACTCACGAGTCGTCTAGCAGGCACACTCACGAGTCGACTAGCTGCTAGTCATCATACGCACACTACGTTCAGTATCCGTCTCACGTTCCGTGTTCATCATTCTTTAAATCCCCACTTTGCCTATCCCCCACCCCCCCAGAGCTCAAAAATCCCTGTACCACCGCCCATGTGCAAGTGGATGTGTTTTTTCCCAACCCCATTCCCGTGAGGCCTAATTTCGCTTTGGTTAGCGAAAATCAGCCAAAACCTGTCAACTTGCGGATCCAAGATGGGATTGCGTATATCGATGGGATTGAGAAGGGGGTGGTTGGAGGAGGTCGAGACAGCGCATACGAGTATACTTTGTTTGGGGCACTTTTGATGAAAGTGGCTATTGAGTGAGTATGTGCTAGTCGAACGAAGGTGAGCAATGAACGTCGGGAAGAGTAAACGTACGAGCGAAGAAGGAGGAAAAACGGGCGAGGAAGAAGATGGAAGAAACGAGAGAGAACAAAAGGAACGAGCAAAGGGATGGCAAGTGTGAAACCTGGAGCACTGGAAGCCCTAAAGAATTATTTGAAGATACGAAACGGTTTAGCATACGGACTGCAACTCTACCAACTGAACAACTGAACATCACTAACTGAACAAACTGAACATCACTCACTGAACAAACTGAACATCACTAACTGAACAAACTGAACATCACTAACTGAACTAACTGAACATCACTACTTCACTAACTGAACTTCACTAACTGGACTTCACTAACTGAATCTCCACCTCGTTAACACTCCACAAACAATAACTATTATCTCGATGACGTACAAACCTTAACATCGCGAATATACACCCACTATTCTCAGGCTGAAATTGCGGTTTCGTTCATTACCGCATCCCATTTCACTTGCCACTTTGCTCATGTCAATTGTTCTATTTGCACTCCCGTTTGTGCTTCCTTCCCTCGCTTTGCCAAGGTGGTATTTATTTCTGCACTCACGTCACTCCACTTTTGGGTTTCTATACTTCAGATCCGTGTTTATCCATTGCAGTTCGTTTTCTCTGTTGGTGCTTATGCATTGCTTGCTCGCTCAGGTGCTTTGACTCTTCATATTACTTCCACTTCTCTCCGGTATCCATCACTCACTAATTCCGCTACATCACCTTCATAATTCCGCTATCCACCACTCCGCTAGGCTCTCGTTCTACAATTCCCTATCATATTAATTACATTCCTGGTATACAATCAATCCCGCGAGTCAACACCGCTAGATTCGACTTTTTCTATGCCCCCAAACTCTAAAGCATCATAAACAAAGCCGGCACGACAGCCAACAACCCGTTGGCAATCTGCCCTGCTCCGTTGTAACTCACCACACTGACGGCCGGCAAGGTGGTCGTCGAAGCGCTCTGAGAAACGGTTGGTGTGTGTGTCAAGATGTTGTTGGAGATAACATTGACAGTCTTGATGGTGGCTGTCGACAAAGTGGACTCCACAGTAGCTGTAGACTGGGTAGTCTCTGGAGCTGGCTTGGAAGACTCTGGGGTAGGCTTGGTAGTCTCTGGAGTAGGCTTGGTAGACTCCGGCTTGACAGTTTCTGGAGTAGTCTCTGGCTTGACAGGAGTAGTCTCCGAAGTGGTCTCTGGCTTGACAGGAGTAGTCTCCGAAGTGGTCTCTGGCTTGACAGGAGTAGTCTCCGAAGTGGTCTCTGGCTTGACAGGAGTAGTCTCCGAAGTAGTTTCTGGCTTGACAGGAGTAGTCTCTGGAGTGGTCTCTGACTTGACAGTCTCGGTGGTCTTTGGAACCTCCTTGGTGGTCACAGTACATTTGTTGTCCGAGCAAGAAGTCACAGTAACCTTAGTGGTGCTGTGTACAGTCGTCAAGTCAGTGGTAGGAACAGGAGAAGTGGTGACATCAGTAGAAGTGGTACTGGTGGTCTCCTTGGTGGTTTCCTTGGTGCTGGTGGTCTCCTTGGTGCTGGTGGTCTCCTTGGTGCTGGTGGTCTCCTTGGTGGTCTCCTTGGTGCTGGTAACTGGAACCTCGGTCGTCACAGGAGCAGCAGAAGTACTAGTACCAGTCAATGGGCAGTAGGTAGTGTACGTGGTGTCCACTTCAGTAACAGTAGTAAGACCAGTGGTCTCCACAACAGTGGAGCACTTGTCCAACGAACAAGAAGTGAATGTTATCACAGTAGTTGACTGAACAGTGGCTGTGGATGCTGGGGTCTCAGTCACGTCAGTGACAACAGGTGTGGTGGTGAGAACCACGTCAGAAGCAGTCTTCGACGACGGAGTCGTCGTTGCGGAGGCCGGCACCGCAGTAGTGATAACTGTCAAGATTCCGTCCACCGTGGTGGTGTAGGTGGTCTGGCTGTACAAGTCAGTAGTAACGTGACACACACCGTTGGTGCACACAGTATGTGTGACGGCGACGTTGGACTCGTCGGTGGCGGTGGCCACCTCGTAGATGGTGGACTTCTGCTTCTTGGAGGCGTTGGCATCCACCGCCTGTGTGTTGTTTGCGTACGCGAACGTGCTCGGCACAATCACCGCCGATGGTGTGCACGAGGAGATTGTGGAGATGGTGGTGGAGCGGAGCGTGGGCAACGAGCTGGCTGCGAATGCTGCTCCCGCGAGTGTGCTTGCAAGTATGTACTTCATGTTTAAAGTTGGATAGAGTCTCACACTTGGGGGGATTGCACCCTTATATAAGGTCTTGCTTCGAGCTTTTGGCTTTGTACAATGGGATCATCTCCAGCGAAGCCCATCAACCGCTGGCGAGCGGCTCCTTCTGGCACGCCAGCGTGACACCGACAAGAAAATAACGGTTGCCGGGAAAATATTCCCACCACCAGTCTCGCCTATTTGAGGTGTCGCCAGCACTATTCTGCTTGCTGACATCTCTTTTCGTCGGCTGCGAAAAACGCCTGCTGGTTAGACTTCCTATTCCGGACGTCGGTTGCAACCTCTTTTTTTTGCATGTTGCGGTTTTGCACTTTGCGACAAAATACGAGGTATTTTCCACCATATATCACCGATGCGCATTATACTAGCATTGCTCGCATGTTTGTGCCAGGGTTCCCTTTTGGGATGGCTCGGCGTGAACTGGCTGCTCAGCGGCCTTCCGGGGCGTATCGGCAACCGCATCGGGAAGTCTTCGCACATCATCGAGTTCGGTGACAGCTCGTTGCATGACGTGTTTGACCGTGCGGACTACTCCTTGATCTATTTTTACATGGACAACTGCCAGTTCTGCGGGAACTTCGACTCCACCTTTGAGCACGTGAGCACGCTCTTCAACAATAAGACGGATGGACATGTCAAGACGGCCGGACATGTTGACTTCCAGGTAATCAAGACCAACGGGAAGAAAAATCCGCGTTTGAATGGCTTGTTTACCGTGTCACTGTACCCGACGTTGAAGCTTCTCGATAACAGGACCAAGAGGATCACCACGTACACTGAGAACGACAGAAGCCCTGAATCCATCATGAGTTTTTTGCGCAGCAACATCGAACACACGTTGTATCCCAACCACAAAAACGTCGTGTCGCCAGTTATCAGGGTGGATGCCGACAACTACCCCGAGTTGCGCAAAGGGAACACCTTGATGGTGTTTACCATGCCGTTCATCCACGACTGGGAAAACTATCATGTGCTGTCGCACTTTTACCAGAAAATGGCACGCGATGCGACAGTGAGGTGCGCCCTCGTGGAGATGACGGACTTTAGCAGCGGTGGGCCCGTTGTAGAGTTCTCCGTGAGCAACTTCCCCTCGGCGATTTACTTCCTGGAGCGCGGTTTCAAAACGTACAACACGCATTTGCAGAACCACTTGCAGAACGACAGGCTCAACGAGGGGACCTTGCGGGAGTTTTTGGACAATCTCGAGGAGGAGGGGTTCGGACAGTGGTACAGCAGTGTGGAGGAGCTCCAGGAACTGTTGGAGGATGTTGTGTACGACGGGCACAAGAATGTGCCCGTGGTGGGCATGAGTTTGAAGCAGAGTGAGATTACAGATGAGGTGGAGGATGTGGAGGAGGAGTATGAGAGGTTGTTGGAGCATGTTGAGTTGTAACGAGTGATAACGAGTGATCATGAGCGAACATGGATACCAACCAGTTGATGATCATGGATACCAACCAGTTGATGATCATGGATACCAACCAGTTGATGATCATGGTACCAACCAGCCGATGAACATGGGGAATGTATATTTCCAATCGTACTAAGTGAACATGGCGAATGGACATATTTGAATGATAATTCGACATTCAATCTACCCGTAACTATGGTAAGGATGATGACTACATTTTCTAGCAAAAAGAGTTTTATCATAATGGGTATAAAAGCTCAGGACATTCGGGTAAAATAGGACAACAAGGTAAATAGTAATAAAGATAGAATAGGAGACGTCCCAGAACCGAAAAGCAAAAGGGTACGTGAAAAGTGACTTGGCGTAGTCTTTTTAAAATAGACACTTGTACGTGAGAGTGACATAGCATAGCTATTCAGAAGCGAATCTAGACACCTGTACGTGAGAAGTGACACGGCATAATTTACGAATCTAGACACCTGCAGCTGCGAGCTACAGATTACAACTAGCATCTCTTTAGTTCAATTCTCTCCAATTCCCTTCAGCTTCAAGCTCCTCGCCATTCTTTACTTCAAGCTCCTCATTTCACTTTTCCTCTCCATTAACTTTTCCTCCACATTAAACTTTTCCAACTTCCTCACATTCACTTGGTCCTACATATAACAAGCTGACGTGTTTTTAAAATTCAACAACATGAACATCTTCAGCTTCTTCGGTGACCTCGCGCACTTGGCCAGTATCTTCATATTGCTTGCGGCCATTGAGCAGCACAAGTCCGTGTCGGGCTTGTCTCTCAAAACACAGTCCTTGTACGTGGTGGTGTTCGTGACACGCTACCTCAACTTGTTCACCAAGTACTACTCGTTGTACAACAGCGTGTTGAAGGTCTTCTTCATAGGGTCCTCGGGCTACACAGTGTACGTCATGGCTTACAAGTACAAGAAGGACATCAACGAGTACACAGACAAGTTCCCGCTGAGGTATTTGCTCGGAGGGGCTGCTGTGGCATCGTTAATCTTCACCCACAAGTACTCGTTTTTCGAGCTTTTGTGGGCGTTCTCGCAGTGGTTGGAGGCCGTTGCGATTCTCCCGCAGTTGTACATCTTGCAGAAGACCGGAGCCGCAGAAAACATCACGTCCCACTACATTTTCGCCTTGGGCATCTACCGCGCATTGTACATCCCCAACTGGATCTACCGATACGCTGTCGAGGGACACTTTGACTACATCTCGGTGTTGGCTGGTCTTGTGCAGACGGCAATCTACTCGGACTTCTTCTACATATACTACACGAAGGTTATGAAAGGGAAGAAGTTTGAGTTGCCGGTTTAATAGAGACAGTCTTTGAGAGAGTGATTCTTGTAATGGAGTTATGAAGTTGGTGGGCGTATTGAGAATTCCGAATAATGTATGCCAATAAATATTTAAAGATGCATAGGTGTACTCATACTCAGTACTACTCAGTACTACTCAGTATACTCAGTACTACTCAGTACTACTCAGTATACTCAGTACTACTCAGTACTACTCAGTATACTCAGTACTACTCAGTACTACTCAGTACTACTCACTTATACTCAGTTCCTGTTATACTCAGTTACTATGATGCTCAGGTCATCGTTCTACTTCTCTCGTACCACTCATTCTTAATTCTAACTATGCTTCTGTAGACGTGGCTCATGTTCGCTGGTCGGAGCCTTCTGTATCGCTCCGCTCGCTAATCCCTCTTCAAAGGATAGTACTCAGTCCTCACACCCTCCTTCGTCACAATCATAATCTCCAAACCGTCACCAACATGGATGTGTCTCTCTGTGGCCGACGAGAACGCGTCCTTGACCAACTCCAACACCTCGTCCAAGCTCAAGTACCTCAACGGCTTCTTCTCAAGTCCATCGGTGCCGGGAACAAACTGGTTCTTGAAGTTGACCTGGTTGTCCAAGAACGGCATGATCAAACTGGCAGCGGACCCTCCTGCCCTACACTGCTCTCTCTCGTACGAGCCAACGGGGTCGTACGAGTACACAGCACCCTTGCCATCCTCGTCCAAGCCCGCAATCAAGGTGCTGACGTAGTACGGGAAAAATCTCTTGCCGTACAACAAATGCTGGATATATCTGGCTGCGCTCTTGATGTTCAACTTCTTTCCGTCGTGGTCGAACTTGTACCACTTCAATTGAGTGCGGAAGCGGTCCACCAACGCCGCACCGTCGGCGGCGAAGCCATTGGCGGTCATTAATATGTCGTCGCCCACGTTGAAGATCTTTGGCTCGTAACGAGAGTTGATGCTGTAGCCCTCCACCTGACGGGTGTCTCCCGCCAACACAGCAAAGTCCTCGCCAGCGATTCCCAACACCGTACCACCATTGTCAGTATATGGGTTGAATCTGTGCTCGATGGGCGTCGAGTGTACTTCCGCGGAGTACTCGGAGGCCACTGTTGCGTTCATTGTGGTTGATAGTTTCGTTTTCGCCACTGTAGTTTTTTGGAAGGCGCACGACAGAGAACGAAGAACGAATGTAAGAACGAATATAACAACGAATATAAGAACAACGAAATATGAGAACAACGAAATATAAGAACGGAGAATAAAGAACGTGAATAGACAAGAACACAAGACTGAGAATATCAGACAAATATCAGACAAATATCAGACAAATATCAAACAAGATCTGAAAAATTCAGAGTAGGACAACAAGAGGGACAGTAAAATTACTAGCGAGATTAGTAGTATCATCATAAGTCGACTTATGGCTGATAATTCAACTTACAGAGGAATTCTCTTGAATGGATTTACTATATTCTAAATATCCCTCCTCTGAGCTTGTATGATCTTATAACTGCCCCGCAGACTCCTGGATTCTCCCGATGTAAGCCTTCGATATCACATTCCATGACCTCATGTACTTCTGCAAGCACTGGTTGACACAGCCCTCCTCCCCCATGCTCAACATCGAGCCTGGCTCTGAGATGCACTTGTCGAAACAGTTCTCAGTGATCTTGTTCACGAGCTCGGTGGCATTGGCAACAGCCAACTCCTGGCTGATCTGGTTCTGGATGTCCTGCTTGACCTTCTGGGACTTCACGTCAGCTGGGTCTGCGGGAGCTGCAGGGGTCGAGGTGCCGAAGAATGCCATTTTGCGTGGTAAAATTTATTGGCAAAAAAAAGTAGAGAAGGCCTAAAATGTAGATGGAGACATAAAGAGAGCTCAGACTTGCAGAGCTAAGGCTTCATGGAGCTGAGATTGATAGAGGTAAGGACAGATTTGCAGACGGTCGTACTTGTTTGCGTCTGATCGGGGAAAGTCGGCTGAAAGTCACGCGCGAGTTAAAATGGAATACACAACTGCGGAAATTGCTTTATCTTTCTTATCTACTTATAAAGAACGAGATCGCCACGAAAACTTGCTCTACAAATGAGTGACGACTTGGTTTCGGAAAACAGCGTGGTGCAGAATGCGCACCTATTCGTGCTCGTCCACGGGTTGTGGGGCGGGCCAAACCACATGCTGACCATCGAGAAGTGCGTAAAGACCTTGGTAGACGACGCTGACAGGAAGGTTGTGACGTTGAAGGTGTCCAGTTTCCGTTTCTGGAAGACCTACGACGGGTTGAAGTTGAACGCCGAGAAGGTCATTTCGGAGATCCTCTACGAGATCGAGACACTTCGCAGTAAGAACAGCTTGAACGTGGATCGCATCAGTCTCGTGGGCTACTCGTTGGGAGGGCTCATTTCGCGGTACGTGATCGGGCTACTCAGCGAGATGAGGTTTTTCGACACCGTCAAGCCCATTTTCTTCACCACTTTCGCCACGCCCCACGTTGGCATTGAGTTTTTCAACGATGGGGTTTTCGATTTCGTCGCCAACAACTTTGGCCAGTTCCTCTTTGGACCCACGGGCACGGAGTTGTTCTTCAGGAAGAAGACGTTGGTCGACTTGGCGGACCCGCAGTTGCATTTCTACCAGGGATTGCTAAAGTTCCAGAAGCACATATTACTAGCCAACGTGCGTAATGACCGAACCGTTGCTTTTTTCACGTCGTACATCTCGGAATATGCGCCCTTTGACGAGTGGAAGAACATCAAGATCAAGTACTTGAAGGACTTACCGGTGTCCAAGATCAACAACGTGAAAGTCAAGCCCAAGTTTGTCGACTTGGAGGCATGCCACAAATTGTCCATCGAAGACTTGCCGCATTTCCGCGGCAATGTGCAAGAGGAACCCTCGATCTGGACGGGCAAAAAGTCGACTAGAATCGCCTTCTTCAGCGTTGGATTCCTTTTCTTTTTCCCCTTGTGGATACCGTTCGTGCTCGTCACGACATCGATAGTTTCGATATACAGTTTCATCAAAATCAAGTTTCTCACCCCAGAGGACATTGTTGAGCACTGGGGGCGTGTGTCGGACACGGTCTACGGGAAGTCTCCTGTGAGTGTTGAAGACGCGCAGGTCGGGCAGAACAAGAGAGAGAAGAGACGGCATCTTTCGCGGCACGAGTCGTTCAAGGGAGACACCTCGGGGTTGACGGAGAATGCGATGGACAACATGATGTTTATGGAGGAGCGTTTCACGCACCGCAACAACGGGGATGATTTCCAGGAGGTGGATGAGGACGAGGACGATCCGTCTGCGATTGTGGAGGGAGACTCAGACGACGCCTCGGAACTGAGCGACAGTGAGTCGAAGTGTTTGTTCACAAAGAAGAGCAAAAAGAAGGTGGTTATGGACATCAACCGCGCAGAAAATGACGAGATTGCCAGATTTCATCTTCCGCGGTTGCAAGACAAGGATGTTTCGAAAAGGCCGTTGTTCACGGAGGATGTGAAATTGAAGATGGGCAGCGAGAAGAGGTTTATTATCGAGAACTTGAACAAGATCGACTGGGTGAAGATTCCGATATACTTGGACTGTTTGAATGCTCACGATGCGATTGTGAGCAGGCGAGGGCCGACGTGGCACCCGAGGGGGACGAGTTCCGTTGGGTTGTGGTGTTCTATTTTGCGGATGCATTTGGGTGACCAGAGTGAACCAACGGAAACTGAACGGAGCGCAGCGACGTGAACCAACGAAAACTAAATGGAGCGAAGCGACGTGAACCAACGAAAACTAAATGGAGCGAAGCGACGTGAACCAACGAAAACTGAAAGGAGCGAAGCGACGTGAACCAACGAAAACTGAAAGGAGCGAAGCGACGTGAACCAACGAAAACTGAACGGAGCGAAGCGACGTGAACTAGTGGATAGGAACGGATCTGCACGGAGAAGCGAGAATTAGTGGATAGGAAAAGAACTATACTGAATGGACTGAAGGCGTGATGAATGATAGAACTGAAAAAAACGTGAAGAATAAACACGAAAGAATCAAAAGCGAGATTGACAAGAGAAAAAGGAATAACCGAGAGACAAGTCTCGGTTGGAAGTATTTATTGGTATTTATATTGTTTAATGTGTACCTCGGTGTAGCAACAGAAGTTGAAGTCAATTATAGGCTATTCAATCAGAAGTATAACGCTATTCAATCACAGATTAGGCTCGTTGATCCTAGCAGAAGTTCGTTGTCTATATGTTTTCGTCGTCTGCATCTTTTCGTCGTCTGCATCTTTTCGTCGTCTGCATCTTTTCGTTGTCTACATCTTTGTCTGCAGCATCAGTTTAACAGAATTTCCTACATATTTTCTCTACTTTCTCAATATCTCTATTTCTCTTTCCGTGCAGCAATCATGTTCAGAGCAACGTTTGCACGAGGCTTCAGGCTCCCGTTGCATTCCGCACATGCCAGACACTTCTCACGCATAGGAGTGCAAGTCTCCAGACCGCGGATATTCCGCGGATTGGCCTCAGTTGCTGTTGCCGGATCGTTGCTCTACAACCAGCGGACCATAGATAACGACGTGCACGCCATCGACACTTCAATTCACGATCTCAAGCCCGCCAAGGACGCGGACACCTACGAAATGGGCCTCTACGAGACGTCGCAATCGGAGGAACTCAACCAGTTCAAGGAGTACCGCCGTGAACGCACTACCAAAGGCAACATCATACTTCGCACACTTTACTACTTGCGATTCACATTTGAGGACTGGGTGGTGGATCCCCTCATCACTTTCACACGGTTTGTGGAGATATCCGTGATATTCTTACCAGTTCTCTTCGCCAGCCCCATCTGCTGGTTTGGGCGCAGAGACAAACACAGCAAGGCGTACGTGCGATACGGCGCCAAGGTGTGGTACAGGTACCTCAGGTGGTCGATTGAGCTCGCAGGCGCGTCGTTCATCAAGTTGGGGCAATGGGCTGCGCTGAGAACGGACATTTTCTCGAAGGAGATGTGCGACGAGTTGGGCAGCTTGCACTCGAACGTGAGTGCGCATTCGCTCCACGAAACCAAAAAGATCTTGAGCGAGAGCTTTGGCAACATTCCCTTTGACGAGATCTTTGCCGAGTTCGACGAAACGCCGGTGGGGGTCGGTGCAATTGCACAGGTGTACATTGCCAAGCTCTCGGAGAAGACAATCAACCGAGCACGCGAGCAGGAGAAGGAAAACACAGAAGATGACGGCAGGTCACACAGCTTTATGGACAAGATCGTGGTGACGGAGCAGTCGGACCCATTGACACGCAACCAGCGTGTGGCCATCAAGGTGTTGCACCCGCGGGTGGAGATCAAAATCAACCGGGACTTGAAAATCATGCGGTTTTTTGCGCTGGCGATCGAGTTGATCCCCACGATGGAGTGGTTGTCGTTGTCGGACGAAGTGGAGCAGTTTGCGATCTTGATGAGGTTGCAGCTCGACTTGCGCATTGAGGGGTTGAACTTGGCCAAGTTCCGCAAGAACTTCAAGAACAGGCTCGACATCCACTTCCCGAAGCCGTACCTCAAGTTCACCACGCGAAGCGTGTTGGTGGAGGAGTTCATGGATGCGATCCCGTTGAGCAGGATCCTCTCGCTCAGCGACAACTTTGGAAAAAACCTTTCGAAGGAGATCAGCAACAAGGGACTTGATGCGTTCTTAAAGATGTTGATTCTCGACAACTTTGTGCACGCAGATTTGCATCCAGGCAACTTGATGGTGCGGTTCTACAAGAACGCCATGTACAAGCACGAGCGCGAGTACAAGATCGTCAAGACGAGCAACATGGAGGAGACCAACAAGATCACACGCGAGTTGTTGGCGTTGGGCGACGACAGCAAGGCGTGGTGTGCGCGTTTGACGCAGCTCTACGAGGATGGGTACCACGCGGAGATCTGCTTTTTGGACGTGGGGTTGATCACGGAGTTGAACCACGAGGACCGTGTGAACTTCATCGACTTGTTCAAGGCGTTGAGTGAGTTTGACGGCTACAAGGCGGGTGAGTTGATGGTGGAGCGCTCGCGCACGCCGGAGACTGCGCTCGACAAGGAGGTGTTTGCTTTGAAGGTGGAGAAGTTGGTGGACCGCATGAAGGAGCGGACGTTTACGTTGGGCAACATTAGCATTGGGGACTTGTTGGACCAGGTGTTGGGGATGGTGCGCACGCACCACGTGCGGATGGAGGGGGACTTTATCACGGTGATTGTGGCGATATTGCTTTTGGAGGGAATAGGGAGGCAGTTGGATCCTGACTTGGATTTGTTTGCAAGGTTCGTATATGGTTTTTTGATTGGGTTTCCTACGGAGAACTCGTTGGCGGACTTTTTTACTTGAATGCACGGAGAAGACACCGCGCATTTCTGGCCAAACGAGTCGAAGACACCGTGCATTTCGGGGCCAAACGAGTCGTAGACTTGGGAATGTCCACCGGTCGAGTGACATCTACGATAGCATACTAACAATGTAGTTCATTACCAGTGTTGAGAAAGTTGGGTGTTCTGAAGGAGGGGTGGGAACTTCTCAAGGACGAGGACTCGCTTAATATGATTAAGGTCTGGGTTGCATTGGAGGTGCGCCAGTTCATCACTGCTTCGATACAGGATATACATGCGTTGGTGAAGGCGGATATGTTAAGTCCAAACATTTAGCGAATGATGCGAATCAACATGAACAAAGTGAATGTGAAGCGACAGAATATAATCGTATGAACATGCGCATGACAAGCAAATGAACATGAATGAGTGACAGAATGAACGTGAACGAAGCGAATGAGTGGCAGAATGAACGTGAACGAAGCGAATGAGTGGCAGAATGAACGTGAACGAAGCGAATGAGTGGCAGAATGAACGTGAACGAAGCGAATGAGTGGCAGAATGAACGTGAACGAAGTGAATGAGTGGCAGCATATGACCGAAGGAACATGCGAGCGAACATGCGAGCGAACATGCGAGTGAACATGCGAGCGAACATGCACGCACGCATAAACGATGTGACGAGCTATGTGAGTGAGCTGGTGGAGCACGAATGAATCTTTTGAGAACGACGTGGCGAATGAGCGAGTCACATGAGTTTGCATTTGGGATGAACATGCGAGTGACATGACGTGTGTGGACTTATGACATGACGATAAACGGACTTATAAGATGACGGTAAGCGGGACTCATAACATGACGAATGAACAGGAATCAACATAATGTATGTCAAACGAACGAACGTGCGGATGATGAGGAACCAACATTACGAAGATCACCAATGAACAGCTTGAGTATCGCTCACCATCGACGACAGTCAAAGCGTGTTCGCTTGTTCACTCTTGACACTCGCTCATGTTTGTTCGACGACTGATGGGTACAAACACCATAAGCCACCACTTGAACGAGAGAAATGAGAGATGATAGAAAAGAGCGAGGGAAGAGTATTCTACATAGGATGTGCAGAATCATCTGGTAGATCTAGATTAGATTTCGGTATTAGGACCACGTACCAGTAGACTGGTATCGATAAAGACTATGATTAAAGGTAGTAGAGCAGTACTAGTAGTATCAGTGGGCTTATACAAGCAAGTTGGAGTATACAAGCACTGGGGTAGCAAGTTGGGTATACAAGTTGGGGTATACAAGATGGGGTTTACGAGCGAGTTGGGGTAGCAAGTTGGGGTTTATTCAGTACTAGTTGGGTTAATAGTTAGAGCTCCCCAATTTAGTACTAGTACCATGTATGCACGCGACTCACAACCTCTCCAATATCTCATCTCACCACTTCCTGTTTCGTCTCAACGTTTACGTTTTTACGTCATCTGATCAATTCGCCAAGATCATTGCTTTTCAAAACAAAATGACAACCGCCGTAACGCTCGTTGACGCTACGGTGGGCCAGGTGGCTGATGAGCGCTTTCTCAACGACCGCACACTGCACTGGACACACGGGGTCAAGGTGCCCTACTCCGTGTTCACATACCAGGAGGTGAGCACCGAGAGCACCAAAAGCCGGCTTAACAAGGGTAACGAGCTGGCGATCGTTCTGGCGACTTTGCTGGTGGAAGAGGGCCGCAGTTCCAGGCCATTGCGCTTCAACTCGCCACCGGCCGTACCCCTGAATCTACGGGACGACCCCACGATAATCCGAAAGGAGACTACTGACCATGTTTTTGCAACAAACTTTTCCATCCCACGAATGACATTCAACATCCCCCCACTCGAGAGGCGATTCAACCACGCCGCCTCCGACCAGGGGGGGGTTCCCAAGCTCTGCTTCCAGAACCACTACGACGAGGATGACTCCACATACACGTTTGGTGGGCTTCTGCTTGCGCCCAACTTTGACTGGTCGCACCACGGCATTCCCAACGACGTGGACCCCACTCGCGTGTCTGTGTACTTTGCATGCGAGCCACCTCCGTTTGTGAGCAAGGCCATCTTGCTCAACCCGCTCGTGACGACGAACCGCAACCTTTTCGTATTCAACCCGTTGCGCGGCTCGTTGACGTACTTGGACACGTTGTACCTCGACGACGACCCGGTGGACATCAACTCGTTGATGTGCTGCCGGATATCGAAAAAGCACGTCTTCTTCTATGGTGGGTTCAAGGTTGTGACGGACTCGGTGAAGTACCATGCGGATGTTGACCGCTGGACGATCGAGCGGCGCATTGAGATGAACACGAACGGGTATCTCCTTAACAAGTTGACGCTCAAGTTCTGCAAGATCGAGCTCAAGCACAAGGCTGAGATGGATGTAGCACGGCTTGGTGCTGCGATCACGTCGAGTGTTTTCGAGCAGAGCGAGCGGAACCGCGATCTGATGCCTATGCGTGCACCTCTGCCGCCGATATTCACAGACAACGTGCGGCAGGCGAAGTTCATGGACACCAAGCCGTTGTGCCAGGTGAACACTGCGAGCACGGACTCGTCGCTGGTGTTGTCTGAGGGGAATTCGCCGGTTCGTGAGCCGAAGCTGATATCTGCGACAATGAATACTACATACCATTCGACAAGCACCATGGCTAACCATCCATCCGTGGGAAGTACCATGGGAAGTACTATGGGAAGCACCATGGGAAGCACCATGGGAAGTACCATGGGGAGCACTATGGGCACTGCATCCATGACCTACAATCGCTCTGGCACCTCGACCCCCGTCAGCAGACAGGTGACTGTGACGACGAGCACAACGAAAAAGAGCCATACGGACACGAGTTTGAAGTCGGGAGTGAGCACGCGACTGGTCCACACATCCTCGAGCAGCTCGTCCACGCCCACGGCGTCGAAACCGTCGAAGATGAGCAACATGTTGTCGAAGTCGTCGAAGATCTTCCACAGGCACCCAAAGGAGGTGGTGAAGTCGAGTCTGCCGCAGCACACCACGTCGAAGCAGACGATGAACAATACATACTCGAAGCAAGTGAGCCGCAACCGAGCGGCCATGGACCAGCACAAGCAGCCGCTCAGCCAGCCGTCGCCGATTTCGCCAAAAAGCGTTCTTCCACGGCTCGGGAACTTTGCAGCATCGCCCGCGTCATCGCCGCGGTCACCACAGAGCCCGGTGAGCACCGAGAACCACAGCACGAGTGCGTCTGAGGCTGGATTGGATGATCTGACATCGGACCTGGTGCCACAAGGGGCAGCAGCGGACATCCTATTCAATGATATGATTATCGAGTCGGGCATACACGGAGTGACGATGTTTGTGTTTGGAGGATTCTGTCCGCAGACCGACAGCGAGGGACTCACTACGTTCAGTGCGACGGACGACTTGTTGCGGATCACGTTGTCGTGCAAGGAGGACATCAACGGCGTGACGTTTGCAGACAGTGCGGTGGTGACGTCGATGAAGGGCGAGTTGGTGGACAAGTGCGGCAAGAAGTGGCCATCACCGCGTGGATACTTTGCGCTGTGCTTGATTGACCAGTCGATGTATCCTGGGAATTGTTTCCTTTTCTCCGAGAGCGATGAGGCGCTTGTGAAGGAGGTGGAGAAGGTGGAGAGCGACAAGCGCGGGCCCGGGGAGTTCTTCAAGGGCAAGACGCTCTTGGTGCAGGGGGGATGCAATTCGAGTGGTGACTACTTTAGTGACTTCTTTCTCTTTGACTTTGAGACGGGGACCTGGACGACGATGGAGACGTACTGCTACGACTACTTTGACCGGCACAAGGAGCCAGATATGGACAACGAGGGGTACGAGCTCCGGAAGGAGAACATGGTGAAGAGCCCCAATTACGTGAGTGCGGAGCTCCGCAGTTGCCACCACACAACGCTTTATTATAGGTCTTACGACCAGGACTACTTGATATTCTTGGGGGGGTTCCGCAATGACTACTTGCGGCACTTTGAGCAGCAGCCGTACCAGTCGGAGAAGTATGATGTTGCGCAGCTTGCGAAGTTTCTGTTTGTGACGAACAACACGAACTTGTTGCGGGTGCCTGTGTTGAACTTGCAGACACAGACGTGGCGGTTTGTGCGGTACTACTACGACATCGACCACGCTGTGAGCGACCAGTTCGTGCTGCGCGTGGGGCACAACCCGATCTGGTTGAACTCGAGCATGGCGAACTTTGGGGGGAGCATATCGCTCAACGGCAAGATAGTGACCATCTGCCATGGGTTGTCGCTCGTCATACCGGAGAAGAAGGAGGATTTGAAGCTGGTCCAGGAGGATCTCACGGTGGATCTGATGTTCTGGGGGGCGCATGTTCATTTTTATTTTCCGAGTTTGTAGTATAGTAATGATTAATGAGACGAGCGAACGAGTGAACGTGAGCGAGTGTAGGACAGCGATATGAGAGCGAGCGTGAGCCCATGAAGTTATATAAGCGATTGTGCGAACGTAGGAAGTTATCGAAGCAATTGTGCAAAAGGGAGTGAGTTGTGAGTGGATGTGAATGAGCATGGCAACTGGATCTTGATCAGCAAACTCGTACTAGTGACGTCATTAGACTACTAGTTCAAATGTTACATTGATTACTTATCTTGAATATCGAACTCCTGAACTGCTCTTGAATATCGAACTCTCCTGAACTTTCCTTGAATAATCCTCCGAATAATCCTGTATTCACTGATGTGTTCATCGATATTCTTTCTTACATAATCCGTCTTCTTTGCTCTGAAAAATCTTCAACATTAAATTTGCCATTAACACCACCAAGTACAATGTTCGGATTAGGCGGAGCTGCTCCTCAAATTTCCTCCCAGCAGAAGCTTCAGGCTGCTGAGGCTGAATTAGACATGGTCACCGGCATGTTCAACCTGTTAGTTTCGCAATGCCACTCCAAGTGCATCAACAAGGCCTACAACGAGTCCGAGGTGAACAAGCAGGAAGCTCTTTGCTTGGACAGATGTGTGTCCAAGTACTTTGAGACCAACGTCCAGGTCGGCGAGAACATGCAAAAGTTGGGTCAGTCCGGTGCTTTCATGGGCAGACAGTAATCTGTATATACAATAAAAGGAAGATAAGACATCGTAGGCCGCGGACCGCAGTGACCGCGAGCGAAGCGAACGTGAACTGAGGAAAAGACTGGAAGCAGATGATTACTACAGGAAAAGCCTCAAGTATTAGGCTAGAGGATAAAGTATTAGGTGATATGAATAGTGATGTAAATATAGGTGGTAGGACACACCACAGTACTGGAAAGTAGAGCTAGAGTACTACAAAAGATACCAAATATCTCACTATCTTATGTGCTATGCAATGACACATCCTATTTACATTATGCCCATCCCAACGCGCGACCCACACGGAGCTTGATCCCCTCCCAGTTATTAAGCTTTGGCCTCACATCGAGAAAGAAACTCGCCCCCGGGGAGTTGCTGTTTCCCCCGTAGAAGTCGATCACGTACTCCACTTTCGCCCCACATCTGTCCACAATCCAGTCGTGCCTGTCAAACGGCTTCTGGTACCCCATAAGGGTCGACCGGAACCAGGCCCGCGGTGTGAGTGCCTTCAGATCACCCTTGAAGCTCGTCAACGAGATCCCACCGCATTCCTTCACAGCCTCCTCGTAGTGCGATCGCTCCCAGTTCAAAATGTGCTGCCACACACGCTCGTTCACGGCGTTGTGGATGGGGACCACAGTTTGCATGTCCTGCTTCTCGGGAGACCAGTTCTTTCTCTGCATCGCTTCGAAAAACTGCTTCTGCGACGGGTATATCCAGTTGGTTTCGTTGGACGTGCGTGGTATCGTGCTGATCTGTCTTTCGATGGGCAAATCCACATCGGTTTTAGTTGAATCTTTGGTGGTGTTGTCTAGTTTGCCAGAGTCGCATCCTGTTTGCGGTTGCTCTATCGCATCGGCAGTGACTGCCGCCACAGATACCTTGTCAAGCCATGCCGCCCTCGAGTTGTGATCCACTGTGCATTCAGATGGATCGGTCTTTACACCCAGTGGAAGTTTATGATCCACTGGACATTCAGATCCTTTTGTACCCTGTTGTGTGGTCGCGTCACTCTTTCCCATCTTGCTCGCCCAAACACTCCTTGCATTGTGGTCCACTGGACATTTCGGCTGGTCCTCACTCATCTTACTAACGTCTTTCTTATGATTAGTTCAAAAGTTCGAGTAATATGTGCACGTGACTTATAAAGGACTTTCCGGCAACTCTTTACTAGCCCTTCCCACACTTAATATTGTAAACATTTTACACAACTATCCAGAGCTGACTTCTTCAATTCTTAACTGGTCAGAGACCTAATATTTACTGGTCAAGCACTTCTCCTAAGCTGACCTCAATTTACTACCGTCCACCAGCGTATCGTTTTCGTAATTCATCCTAATAGAGTCGTTATTGACATCAATTAACTAGTTCTTGACTGCCGAATTTCTGCTTCCCACAGAATCTCCCCCTTGACTAGTAGACATCTTCTCCTCATTCTTAGACCTTCTCCTTCTTATTCTTCTTTTCCCTTCTCGCCTAATAGATCTTCTTCTTCTCATCGAAAGACAACTCACCAGCACCGGCGTTGACAATAATCAACAAGCCACCAACAATCGACAAGGTCTGGAAGAACTCGTACTTCAAGAAGTCACGGTTAGGGTCATGCGCACGGTACTTCCAGAAGGTGTTGACAAACACGTTGTAGGTGAACAACAAGATCGTCAAGATGAAGGCAGCAAACTTGGTCTTGTATCCCACAATGATAGAGCCACACGAAACGAATCCGATGAAGATGATGAGCAATCTCGCCAACGACCACTCGCCAGAGAAGACAAACCCAAGGAAAAGGAGAACCAACAACACTCTGCCAGTCAACAAGAAGTACTTCTTGTTGTCCTGGCCGTTGTTCAACATGGGTATACCAGGCATCGTCAAGGATCTCTTGTCCCTCACCATGGAGTCCGAGAAGGCCAAAATCAAGCCACCAACCACAGACAAGTTCCTCAAGATGAACAGAGTGTCGAGCACCAAACCGTAGGCCACTCCCTGGAAGAAAACCACGCCAATGAGCGCACCCGTGGCAATCATGGGCTGCTTTCTCAACACCATCAAAGTGGACGCGGTGAACATCACAACAATGTTGACAAACAAAAACACCACAGTCAACCAGTACCACAAGTGTCTGTAGTTGTGCAAATAGTAGACCTGCTCAGACCACTGCGAGAAAATACGCAAGGTGTCCTCGTAGAAAGTGGCCACTATGAACGCTCTGCCTATGGCAGGTACGTACGGCTTCAAGGGCTTGCAGTATTGGTCGATCAAATCTTCAATGGTTTTGGAAAAGGCCTCAAATTGCTCTAAGGGACTCTTGGACGACGACACTGGGCCGAGGTTAGAGGGGCCGCCTGACGGTCCACCAGAACCAAACTGGTTATTGAACTGGTTGTTGTTGTTCCCGCGGTATGACATGTTTCTGGAAAGTACGGTGAAGCTGGGTAATTAGATGATTATTGCGCCAATTCAACAGTAGAAAGCTAGCAATTGGTGGTTTGTGATACTTTGTTCAATGTTGTGACTTTCACTTCACTGGAGTCCCAAATATGGAGAAAAATGACAGCGGGTGGTTTTTTCTATGCTGACACGCAAGTGATTTTTTTTGTTCGCTTAAGGAAATTAGTGACAATTTGCTGTTCATGAGTACCATCTTGAAACAGCGTATCCATCTCATTCATCCGTAAGATTTAATAATTTTTGAAGGACGTTGGCAAATGCATGGAAAAGGGGCTCAGGTTGCGCGTTCTGGGATATTCCTACGCGCCTAAGCCCTTGTTCAAAATCACATGCTGCATGTGCTTTGTGAGCTATTCATTTGGCTAAATACTCAAGGGTGATGCGGTGGCTCAATGGTAGAGTTTTGGATTCCAAATCCAACGGTTGCAGGTTCGATTCCTGTCCGTGTCAATTCCTTTCTTTTTAATTTTTTGACAACACCTTACTCAACCGTTGACTTAACATAAATTCAACAGGGAACTCAACATATATATTACCCAACATGTATACATTACTCTCCTCATATGATTTTTTATGATATTACCTTGCTCTCCTCAAATGATTCCTCGTAAAATACTCAAATACAAAGATAGTTTTATTGATACTACCTGCCGCCAATATGTTATTTACCTGCTCTATATACCTCAAGCAGCCTTCGCGGCTCTGGCATTTCCTTGTCTTCTGATCTCCTTATCCATCAACTCTTGAATGCGATGACTTCCAGCAATAGCCAACGATAATGCAGATTCCATTCTATCCAATGGCATTTTGTCTTCCATCATGAACATCGCCAACTTTTCGCTCTTTCCTATTATTCCAATCGTCAACATGCTCATGTCGTTCTCCTCCAATGTGTTCAAGTCTAGTAAAGGAGCCTGGTCGTGCAAGCCTGTCGAGACAGCCGAGATGTAGTCGTACATGGAGATACCAGCATCGATCAAAGCCAACGTGATGGAGTTGATCACGCTCGCAAGGAGCCCTCCGTCCTGGTTCAACACATGGACGTCTATCTGGATCACTGTGCGTGGGTACAAATGGCACATTATACTCTCTGCGAAGGTGTTTTCGATGGCGGCCTTCAATTCAACCATCCTCTTCTCGTTCTTGGACCTCTTCTTTCTCATGAAGGTGGAGAAACTCGCGACATTCATGTTGACCTCGACTGTGGCCTCGTCGTTGTTTGCTTGTGAACGCAAGGTAGGCTCCATGGGGCCCTTCACCATGCAAATCACCTTCGTGTTACCTTGTTCAACATATGACGATCCGTCCAGGGAGTTCGGGTGTGTATTTATGCGGCAGTCGAATTGGCGCAACTCGTTCCATCTTCTTCCGTCGATTCGCAACCCCTCGGGCGAGTAGAGTTCCATACGAGACATCGCTGAAAATTTAGTACAAAAGATTTTGTAGATGATAACTAAAACCACGAATATGAACAAGGAACGATTTCTAGAGAACAGTGTGTACGGGCGATGAATGTACTCCAACAGGTGAGAGATGGGTTTATCCATCAGGAAGATTCTACAGTGAGTTTATCCAACAGGGAGATTCTACTTTATCCAACAGGGAGATTCTACCAGTGAGTTTATCCAATAAGACTATACACCTTGTGATAGGGCAGGATACGAAATCCCATCTAATTTTACAAATATCAAGCACTCTTCCCGTTCTATTAACTTGGATTCTTCACTTATGCTCTCAAATCCCCGATAAACTCCCCTAGTATCCAACAGTTACTCACGAAGAAGCCAATAGCGGATGCCAAAAGACCAGTGTCGAAGGTGCTTTCTCCCAAGAACTCAAGCTTGTACGCATAGTAAAGCCACGCGCCTTGTGACGCAACCCACACGATTATGATTGTCGCTCCTCTCACAGCTGTCAACTTACTCTTTGACACATAGTGGGGGACGAAAATGAGAAACCATATGAAATACTGTGATGTAATGACCTTGTTCAAGATCACAAATGCAAAGGTCTGCAAAAACGCGGTGGATATGACATCTCTCTGTGCGAATGCCAATGGTATCAAAACTCCGGAGATGAGAAGCTGCGGAACAAAGGCATACCGTTCAATATGGCTCGTGGACGTCTCCAAGGCAGACTTATAGTACAACATCACGTTGTACACCGAGAAGTTATGCCTATGGTCGATGCGTGTGAGGTGGTACAAGTACGAGTGTTCCAAAAACTCATAGCCGTACACCCAGTACATCGCCCCATTGGCCAAGGTCAATGTGCCCACAGCGATAACCAAGTACCGGAGGTTGGTCCAATTCACTAACCGCAATAAGGGAATTGACGACAACGACTTTCCCCGGTTGGACAAGAAGTATAATGCAGTTGGGAGGTAGATCACTGGGTATATTTTAAAGTGTATCGACAACCCCAAAAACACGGCTGATAGATTGTAGCGCGACGTGCTCAAAAAGTAGAATGCGAGCATAATCATCACAGTCAAGACGCTCTCACTAGAGCCCCTGGTACTGATAGTGATAACCATGGGATTGAGGAGCCAGATCGATGCGTATCCCAACACCTGGTTGGTTGTGAGACGGGTGCTCTGCAGGAGCAACTTCGCAATGATGTAGCCAGTAATCAAGTCGCATGCCATGAAGATGAACTTGCCGAAGCTGTACCACACGCCACCCCACGAGTTAGGCACCAACATCCACGCAAGTAGCGGAGTGTATCGGTACGTGTCGCGTTCGTATGGGGAAACCCCCAGGCTCACGAAATTTGCAGCATCTGAGAAGACCAAGTAGTCAATGTCGGTGTACTTGACTGGCATGTACTCATCTTGGTACAATCCAAATAGGAAGAAGCCTATCCTCGCGATAATTGACACGAGGAGAAGATGAGCCAAGTTGAAACTGATCATATGGCCTGAAAAATGGTGCCAGTACATAAAAAGAAAAAACCAATACACATGTCCAACCCACAAGAACAGATCTACATCGAGTACCTCAACTATGACTGGGACTCTTTCCTGGAGTTCCAGGACGGTTTGAAGGAGATCATGGATAGCTATTTGGACAGCAAGAGGGAACAAGATCAGACCATCAATTCCATTCCCGCCTTTGAGAGGCAGCAGTTGATAGACCAGGCCAAGTCTTTCTTCTTTTGCAAAGAGACCGGCAACATCATCAACCTTGACGACTACTTGCAGTGGAAGTACCACAACGGCAGCAAATACGACAGAAACCAGAAAATCAGCGAGATTGTGGAGCCCGATAAGGAACATAAAATAGTTAAGGTGAATGAGCATACGGATGAGCAAGTGAATGAACATACGAATGAGCAAGAGAATAAGCAGCTGAATGAAGATGCACCGCCATACTCGTCGAATTACCAGGAACTAGTTGATCTCATCGTGTCAGGTAAGCCTGTTCCAGGTACGAAAGATATCCCTGATACTGTTTTTACGGAGAGAAGCTCGAAGTCCGAAGCAAAGCAGAGGGTCAAGCCATGGGAAAAGGAAGCTTAGGACGACGAATAGATTTAAGGATGGTAATGATGAAATACGAGATGTGATCACATATGGAATAGATAACTCTGAGATCGTAAGAAAGATAACTGAGATCATATGAGATAAATTACTCTGAGATCATATGATATAAATAACTCTGAGATCATATGAAATAGGGACTCGACGATAGAACCGTGAACATTCCACACCAACCAGTTCTAATTACGGCGATCTTACAAGTAAAGAACTCGAAACAGCACCTGTTGAACAAGAACTTTTCACTTCTTCTTACTGATTCTTCTAGAATTTATCATTGTTAGTGTTCTAACTCTATGTATTCCCCGCTCGCTCAATGTAAAAATCTCATCACCGCCTCAAAAGCTGCCAATGCTGCTGCGTTCGCGGGAAAGGACCTCAAGATTGACGGAACAAACCCCCTAGTGAACCCCTTCAACCCTCTTTCTTTATGAATATATTTTACTGCATCGATCCAACGCGGAAACTTCTTCTCGGATCGAATTGGACTGTCTGTCATTATGGTCTGCTTTACAACGTCCGCAGGATACGCAAAGATCCAGAACACTGTTGCGGAAAGTCCGCCAGACCAGAAGTTGATGGCAGGTTTCGACATCTTTGTGTTTTCAGAGAACCAGTTGGTGAAGATCTCATACGAACCCCACCAAAAGATGAAGTTGGTCCTGAATATCATCGTGGAACATAACCCAGAGTAAATTCCCCGAATCCCCGATACATTGTAGAGTTTTTGTGCAACGTCCAACGGCCCTGTGTATATCCTCGACTTTGCGTCGTACTGAACTTGCAACCTAGCCTTGAACTGCTCCACCGGAGCGGCCACAAACGAGACGGTCATCCCAGATCCCAAGCCAGCAATCACGTGTCCCATGAGGGGAAGCTTCTTTTCGTCGGGGTAGAGGTTGTCCTTCACCATGCGTCTGTAGAGATGCAACAGCCCCAACATCACCGAGTCCATCAAGACCCATCCGATCAATGGTGGGGTGAATCCTTTGTAGAAGCCCGCAAATCCTTCGTTGCGCATGGTCTGCATCACGCAGTCAACGGGGCCCTTGAATTTCCCGCTCTGTGCGGTTTGGAGACGCACTTTGATGGTATCGAACGGATGGCCCACTGCATTCTTTGTGACTCCAGAGAACACTCCCGCGACAAAGCCTAGATATTTGGGCGGCGCTTCAGGACTGTGTGCTTCCTCGAGGTCTAAAAGGTGATCTCGTTCGTCTTCCACTGCAATCGACATAGATCAGTATGTTTAGTGTTTGAAAAGTCTGAAAAGTTCCCGTTAGTCCTATCTAAAATACCGGAAACGGCGAGAAATCGCCGGTATCGCAGAAAGGATTCTTGAGCCAGTCTGGGAAATTGGCCATATACTGTGAGCTATGCACACAAAACAGTCTCACGATCTCGGTGAGTTATGCACTCTGGATAAGATCTCTGTGGGCCATTCGCACAGTAGGCTCAATGTCGCATGTCGCATGTCGCACTTTACATCTGGTAAATCTTTTTTCACACTGGGGAATACACCTACCACTCCCTTATGAGCTCGCCCATCAAGAAGGAAGTCAATATCAAGCTTGAGCCTGATTCTGTGCCCCTCGGGCACAGAGGTGCTGCAAATGGCGCGGATGCGCACAACAGAACCGGTGCGAGCAACGGAAACTTCAGAAATGGGAGCAACCTGAATAATGGTGGCAACAGTAGAAGCGAGACGCCAAAGTCGTCTAACTCTTCGGGGAGCGCCTCACTGTCTGGGTGGCAAGACATCCCGTTGAAGGCTTGTTCCAAGCTGGAGGTGGACGACATTCGGTTCCACATCATGAAGTTCCAGAACACGAAGGATGTGGACATTATGGGCGACTTCTCCAAGCCCGTGCGGTTGCACAGGAAGGACCCGCGCAACATCCAGTTCCAGTTGACACGTGCGCAGATAGATCAGCGTAAACGTGAGCAGGAGGCTGCCAAAATAGAGAAGGAACGCCTACGTGCGCAGGGAGTGGAGGTTGAGGACGACGAAGAGGAAAACCCAGAGAACATGGGCATGGACGACGACCCCAACAAGAAATGGGGCTTCCAGGGACAGATGGACATGACACAGGTGGCACCCGATGGAGGAGCGCGCAAGGCGCGGAGATCGCTATTCAAGCGCAAAACACGCCAGGTGAGCTCGATGGACGAGAAAAAGAGAAAGTTGCGTTACGAGGAGCACTACCCGTGGGTCATCGAGGACTACGAGGGTTCCAATGTGTATGTGGGCAACTACGAGGCCGGGTCCTCGGACACGCAGCATGTTCTTTTCGTATTCGACAAGGACGGATTCAAAATGGTTCCGGCGGAAAAGGTTTATAGATTCACGCCAAGAAACAAGTATGCTACGTTGACGTTGGAAGAGGCGGAGGCCAAGATGGAAAAGAAATCTGCTGTCCCGCGTTGGTTGATGAAGCACATGGAGGACGGCGGAAGCGAGAACGATGTGCGCTACAAGAACCACCCAGGAGGAGCTCAAGCTCCAGGCAAGCCCAATCCCGCGCAGCAGAACAAGCCCGGTTTGCGCACGGTTTTGGGCGGCAGTTCGTCGCTTGACAGAGACTCGGACCACGACGATTTGGATTTCGACGAGGAGTTCGCAGATGACGAAGAGGCGCCTATTATGGAGGGTGACGAGGACGAGAACAAGATGTCTGAGCAGAAAATGAAGAAGGACATGTTGAAGGCGGCACATTTGTTTGAGGGCCAAGGTCAGGGTGACGATGATGACGACTTGGACGACTTGTTCGAGACAGAGACTAGAAAGGTTGATAAAGAGGGTAAGAAGTTGAGGAAGGTTTTGAACAAGACAGAGGGTGGTGTTTACGACAGTGACGATGATGATGACAAGTTGAATCCGTACTTGTCAAAGTCCGATATGGAGAGCGAGGACGACAGCGATCCAGATACCCAAGTGAAGAAGGAGGGTGAAGATGGCATTCCGGGACTGACGGCCTTGAGGTCACTTGTGGCCCGCAATGTTGGCGATGGGTTTGTGGTGATCAAGGCGTCGCCGAGCTTCTTGAAGGGATTTCCGCGTGGAGACTGGACAGCGAACGGACGTAAGAGGGGGATTTCAGCAATCACGTCGCCAAGGAAGAAGCCTAGGACTGAAGATGGCAGGTCCCCGCTTAAGCTCAAGCTCACGACAGAGCGCAGCAAGTCGCCTACGCCGACTGCAGCCTCGCCTATATCGAGTCCAAGCTCTCCAACTGGTGTGGACTTGAACTCACCGGGTCCGGACAATATGCTCGTTACAGTCAAGGAGGTATTGGACATTGTGCGGGACAACCCGCTCACAACGAAGGAGTTGTTGCTCAGCTTGAGACTGCGTGTGAGTGCGCACCCAGACAACAAGATGAGAATCATTAGCATTGTTAAGCAGAACTTGCGTTTGCTTGACGGAAAGTTGGTCTTGAAGGAGTAGAGAATGGGAATGAATGTTAAATTACACTCATGAAACAATACATCACATTACAACACATTACAACTTACAACACAATACACAACAGCATTAAAAACGTAGAGCATTATAAAAATAGAGCATTATAGAGCATTATATAAGTAGAGCATATATAAAAGTAGAGCATTTCAAAAGTAGAGCGTTATAAAAGTAGATGTTTTCATGCAGCAATACAAGTGGAGTTTCCGTACAACAATATACAAGTATAGTTTCTGGACCGCATTGTACAAGTAATCCGTACAGCAACATAACTAGAGATGTCCGTACAGTAACATACAAGTAGAGTATCCGTACAGTAACATACAAGTAGAGTATCCGTACAGCAATGTAAGTAGAGTATCCGTACAGCAATGTAAGTAGAGATATCCGCACAACAATATCAAGTTTTCGTATATTCCATCTATTAAACCACCTCCACGATAGCTTCGTCGTCGTCGCTCTGCATGTCTACATCCTCGACCTCGGGAGCTTCGTCTCTCATCAACAATTGCACTAATCTGTCGATCAAGTCGTGAACTTCCTCTGCTTGCAGCGCCTTGTGCAACTCCTTGATGAGGGCATACACAGACTTCGCTCTCAAGTACTCTCTCACCTCTCTGGTTGTGCACAACAACAACAAGGACTCCAAGTGTGTGCAGATGATCGAATCGAGCGGGTCTCTCTTTTTGTCTTCAGGCAACAATTGGAGCTCTTCTGGGAGGTTGAACATATCGTCTTCGTCTATCTCCTCGGGACCAGCGATCGGCAATAAGATGTACGGCAACAAGTTGATCTTCTCGTCCTCGAGCAAGAAAAGGTGTCTGTTGGTGTCAAACATGGAGTTCTTGATGGTGGAGGCAACACCTTCTCTTCTGATCTTGGAGTCGTACTTTTCGGTGAAAACCAACAATTTGGAGATTGGCACAACGTTGTCGTAGCTCTGCTCCGTCACGAAGTAGGTTCTTCCTTGCTCAAAACGCGAGATGTCTGCGAAAAAGTACGAGAGGTAGTCGAAGTCGGCGTACTTGTTCAACGAACGGTCGCTGCCCTTCACGAAACAGTCCATCAAGCAGTCGAGGGACTTGGTGGACTTGAAGATCTTCTTCTGGTCGTCGGTCTTGTGCTCGATGGTAAAGTTGAAGATCTCGTTGATGGCGTCGTTCTTGGCCAAGTTGGTCAACAAGATGCACATCAAATCGGCGTTGGAGTTGTGGAGGTTGATGATCAGCTCGACCAACCACTTCAAGTAGTCGGCGTCCTCCACGATCATGTTCCTCATGGTGAGATCCGCACACAAGTTGACCAAGATAGTCACGGCGTGCGTGACGTTGGTCTTGCCCTCGTCCTTGGAGAGCTTCTTGAGGTCGGTGATGGCCTCATAGTTGGCGTAAGCAAAGATCTGCTGCTGAGGCCCCTGGGAGTAGCCGACCAAATTGTCCAAAGCGATCTGGACAACCGCAGGCTGTGGGGAGTGTAAGAATTCCACGAGTTCTTCGAGTTCGGTAGGCATCGCTGACAAAAAAATTCGCAGCCGAAAAGACAAGTACAGCTGAACGTGAGCAAGGCGGACGTGAGAACACGACTTATGTGAGCACTTAATTCAACTGAAACGACCGATCAAAGCGAAAGAAAGGGAGAGAACGGGCTTAATGTAAGCGATTCGACTGAACAGAGATGCTTTAAATTGTTAAGATCATGTGTGCATAAGTGTACGATTTAATAGAGTGTAAGGTTCGAGTGAGTAAGGAAAAAAATTAGCAGGTTGAATACGAATGGAAGTTAAGAAGTGTTTGATATTTGCGTGTTTGCACAAGAAATATTGCGGGCCGTACGTACTCCACGACTTACAGTTTTGTCTTGCATCTTTTTGGTCGAATTTTTGCAATATTCTCAATTTCAAATCAGTACTAAGTTAGTCTTGCTATTTTCGTCTCTTTCTTATCCATCTCTCTACCCTAATCAAACTCCTCATCCGTCTCTCTACCCTAATCAGGCTCCTTATCCGTCTCTCAATCCTAATCAAACTCTTCATCCTTCACCTGGTCCACAACCTGAAGATAGTAGAAGTAAAACGCAACCGACTGCAAATGACCATCAACCAGTTGTCTCTCATTCACAGTGTGCTCGCCCTTGGAGTCCCCAACGCCAGGAACATACCTGAATATGTTCCGCGACAAACCCCAGTAGGACTTTGTGTCGGTGTTTCCTATGCCGAGGCCCGGTGCCACCACCGTGGGCTCGCCCTTGGCAATGTGCTCTTCGAATAGGTAATGGAGAGCACCTGCAAAGATGTTCCAACTGCCGCCGTTTGTAGGAGTGAGTGGCGCAGGCTCCAACGGGTTGTAAAGAGTGTACTCAAAGTGTCCCGCCTTTGTTGGTGCAATCAAGTCCTCGCCGTTGAACACTACCCCAAGATCGAACTTCTTGGCCACGTCCTTGATCTGATCCAATATCTTTTCGCTGGTCGACTCCACAGACTCCTCGATGGCAATTCTGTGGTTGACTTCCGCAAACGCATACTCTGGAATCTCGTTTGGCGCCTCACCCGCCATTATCATATCAAGCGACTGCGAAGTCGTGACAGAGTACTTGTACGCCCCTCCCAAACTAAGCAAGTACTCCAACGCCTCTGCGTTCGCCTTCTTGTCTTTGTCGGCCTTCAAAAATGAAGACCTCAACGAGGTCTTCATCAGTGTGGAGTGCTCTGCCGCACACTGGAACTTTTTGAGAACAGGGTTGACGTTTGTGAGGCGGCTCGGAAACTGTACGTCCTCGATACTAACCAACAACCGCGCCATGATCCCTATCGCAGTGTGGTCTGGGGGCACACTCAGGTGTCCACCCTTCATGTGCAAGTCGATGTTGGAGTCCAAGTAGCCCTTTTCGGTGATGTCTGGCACAATCAAGTTGACACCCTCGATGACCTCCACACCTGAAGAGCCCTCGTCTATGATCTGGATAAACGAGTCCTCGCCGTACTTTTCGAGAAGATACTCCAGGATGTGCAAAGCCCCTTTGCCGTCTGTCTCCTCGTCGTAGCCGAAAGCCAACACGATAGTTCTGGTGGGCTTGAAGTCTGCCTTCAAGAGCAACTCCACGCTCTCAAGCAACGCCACAAGAAGGTTCTTGCAGTCAGACGCACCGCGTCCATAGATGTACTTGCCGTCGTAATGACCGTCAAAAGGCGGGTACTTCCACTGGCCCACAGTTTCCGGTACCACAGGAACAACGTCCTGGTGCGCAGCAAGTAATATGGGACTCTTTTCGTCCAGACCCTTCCATGTGTATACGAGGCCGACTTTGTTCACCTTTTTCAACTCTAGGTGCTTGTGCACAAGTGGGAACTCTTTTTTAAAGTAGTCATGGAGGTCGTAGAACGGCTTCCACGTGCTTACATCTAGGGAGTGTGCAAAGTCCTCTGTATTCCCCGCAAGCTCGTCATACTCAAGAGGCTCGAGTCCACCATACATTTCAGTGGGGAATCGAATCGCACCCAGCAATTTGCTGGCAGACTCCTCCCTGTACTTCTCGTCTGTCAATATGTACTCAATGGCGAGTTCATCGACCCCGTACGCGGATACATTCAACTTGGGCACGAGGGGGCATACCCCGTCGGGGTTTTCAGGAATTGAGAAAGCGACATTGTGGTTTCTGAATATGTAGACGTTTGCGAAGATGATTGTGATGAGTAGGCTCAATCCCCACTTTAGGTGCAGCTTTCTTGGGGCCTCTTTCTTGTGGTCCATGGTTGCTGAATAAAAAGAGTGCCTTTTTATCAGATGGCAAAAGTTAAAATGAGCGATAAGCAGAAAAGAGGAATGGTCGGCATGGGTACGGACTATAAAGACGAGGAGACGACATGAGGGTCAGCAGAGTGAGTTATAACACAGTTGAGAAGCTATCGAGCTGGTCTTAGCATACTGACATACTCAGCCTTTTTGGAAAATGTTGCGGAATATGTAGTCGATGTCAAGAATGTGAATGTATTCTAGTACGTATTTAAGTACAATTTCTCTCGCTTACTCAAGTTCTAAACGCTGCCTGTGCTTGGCTAATTTTGGTTTCCATTGTCCTTTTATTACTGCTAACTATTCTACACACATTCTCATGATCCAATTCTTACGACTCGCCGTGATCACTAATACTTCTTGATTCTGTTTTCGTTCCTTAACTATTCTTCTATGCATGCCTCGTAAGTCACTTGCATCTTTACTATTCGTCCCATCTGTTCTCGTTCAACTCGCTTATGTTCACCTCTATTCATCCATTATTGATCTCGTTCGATTCGCTTTGCATCAGTTATCTCGTTCAACTCGCTCATGTTCACTCTACAATCATTCGTATCTCTTTTATTATGCCTTAGCTCATGTTCACTCATCGTTATCGTTAATTCTATCACTAGTTCTTGGCGTTGGCCTGGGCAGACAACTTGGCCTGCGCAACAAGGTTCTGTGGAGCATCCATCTTTGGCAACATAACCTCGATCATTCTGATCTTGCTTGGCTGGTTGAAGTCGTGGTCCTTGAACATGGCCTCGGCCTCGCCAACGTTGGCAACTCTGATGGCGTCGTAGTCCTTGGCGTTGAACAATGGCAACAAAGAAAGGTTGTTCCATGGCTGGATGTCGTTGTAGCCGGCAGTCTCACCGTGGATCAAACGCTCGATGGTGTAACCGTCGTTGTTCAACACGAAAAGGTATGGGTTGGTACCGTTACGGATCATGGTGGAGATCTCCTGCACAGTCAACTGCAAGGAACCGTCACCAACAAACAAGATGACTCTTCTCTTTGGGTCCAACTCCTTGGCGGCCATGACGGCACCCAAGGTGGCACCGACAGAGAAACCAATCGATCCGTACAACACCTGCGAGATACCAATCGAGTTGTTAGGGAAACGCGACTGCACGATACCGAAAGCAGAGGTACCGGTCTCGGTAATGATGATGTCACCGTCTCTGAACCACGAGCTGACTCTGGTCCACAACCACTCCTGGGTCAAAATGGTGGATGGGGTGGCTGGGGTGTTGACCATCTTAACCTTTGGCACAGGCTGCTTGACGTAGTTGGTACAGGCGCTAGCAATGTCCTTGATCAACACGTTCAACACCTCCTTCATCTTGATGCCTGGGAAGGTGGCCTGTCTGATCTTGGTGGCGTCCGAGTGGAACTCCACGACGTTCTTGGTCTTGAGCGAGTACGAGAACGAACCGGTGTTGAAGTCGGACAAAAGACCACCGACAGACAAAACCAAGTCAGCGCTCTCGACAAACTCACGCACCTCTGGGTGCGACAAGGTTCCGACGTAAACACCACCGAAACGAGCAGAGACGGAAGAAGCGTCACCGTGCAACTTCTTGGCGACCTTGGTGGCCAAGGACGAGTTGTCACCGTCAACATCGTCGGCTCCACCCTCGTCGACACCACCCTTACCCATAGGGGTGGTGAAAACTGGGAACTGAGTGATCTCAACCAACTTTCTGACCTCCTCCTTACAGTCGTGTCTCGAGGCACAGGCGTCGACCAACCAGATTGGGGTCTTGGCCTTCTTGATCAACTCCAAGACGGTCTCGATGACCTCCTCTTGGCCCTCCTTCTCGTTAGGAGAGACGGCCAAGTCAATTGGCTTCTCAAGCAAGGAAGCTGGGACGTTCAAGTCGACCAAGTTGGCTGGCAAGCCAAGGTAAACTGGCTTCTGGTGGATGTAGGCCTCTCTGATGCATCTGTCGATCTCGGCTGGCGCAGTGGCAATGTCCGACACGAACGCGGTGGTCTCAGAGATGTTGGTGGACATTCTGTGGTAGACGGTAAAGTCACCGTTACCCAAGGTGTGGTGAAGCAACAACTGCTCGGCCTGCGACGAAATCGATGGGACACCGACAACGTGCAACATAGCCACGTGCTCAGCGTAAGCACCGGCGACACCGTTCAAGGCACTCAACTCACCAACACCGAAGGTGGTGATGAGACAACTCATGCCCTTGACACGCGAGTAACCGTCAGCGGCGTACGCAGCGTTCAATTCGTTGGCGTTACCGGCCCAAATCATGGAGCCCTTGCCGTGGTCAGCGTCAACCTCGTAGATCTTGTCCAAAAGAGACAAGTTGAAGTCACCTGGGACACCGAAGATGGTGTTGACCTTGATCTGGTGCATTCTCTCGAAGAGATACTTTCCAAGTGTTATTTCTGCCATGTTGTTTGTATTAGTTATTTGATACTGTTTGATTCTATGTGGATATTTCGCGCCTTTATAACGGCTCCTTCGCCATCATGCGATTGCTATGCGGGATTCTTTTTGCCGCAATCACCTGACGGTCCAGCCCGACACAAAAGAAAAAAGTCCGACTCCGGGTTTTGCCGCTCCGTGCCTGACAGAGCGGGTGGTGGACTAAAACCCGACTAGGGACGGCCAACGAACAAGGGGAACGAACAAAGAAAAGCGGCAACGAGCAAACTCTCTGTAGGCACCAGATAGGGAAGCCAATTAGAATTGGGCATCCAAATACTGTTGGTGTCCCCTCTCCTGTACATGAAACTTTTCTTGCACCTGTCATGATAATCACGCTACACCACTCAAAGTGGACTGTTGGCGCGGTTTTGTGTACATCGTCTATCGTGGCCTTTCCAGTGCTGTGTTTGGCAATTCAGGATCTCGTGCCTCAGGAGTTAATCCGGCCAGGGTGAGCCCGGGTCGCGCATCGGGTGCCACCACTCCATGACCAAAATCGCCACTGGTCATGGTCCTCGGAAGTGTACTGCCTTGCGGGCTACTGTGTCGCGAAATATTATCTGGACATGTGTTCACCTGACTCGAAGTCATGATTATAGGAGTTAAGCGTGGAGATAGAGACAAAAGTGGAAAACAGAATGGACAACGTGAACGAGGTACCGAATTGATAAAAGTGTCGTGAATGTGGTGGAAGTGGATGCGTGAATGTGATGGAAGTGGGGAGAGGCGTGAATGTGATAGGAGTAGTAAAATAGGAGATGGCCCAACGGAATACTTGACACTGTCCAACATTATCCTTTTGTCTCATTTCCATATTTACCAATTTGGTGAAAATTCTGTAAATATGCAAATAAAAGTGACGTAGTTTGCAGCCTAACACTTGAAAGCTTATTTACACAACGGAGTCCGTGAATTATATGATAACCGATGCACTGGATCCTGTTCTCATCGGACAGTATACTTGCTTGCTCATCTACCCCGAAACTTTACCATGTGTTGCTTGCTAGCCTCCGGTTACCGAACTTTACACAGCAGTGCTAATAGTCGAAGCGCACACCACTAGTTACCGAAATTTCCACATCCGTTCACGATACACCAGTGCTGCTAAGTGACCGAAGTTTCTTCACCAGTGCCACCAGTCACCGAGGTTTCTCCACCAGTGCTCATAACACTTCAGTTACCGAGGAGTAACCGAGTCCAAATCACAGTTGATTACCAATTATCCCACGAATATACAATTGTCCCAGAATATACAATTGTCCCAGAATATGCAATCGTCCCACGGATATATAATTGTCCCAAATATACAATATCCTACTAATTATCTTAAATATCTCTCATTATCGTTATGTCTTAATCGTCTCACGTGGTGAATATTCTTAATATAAAGAGGATCTCTCGTGTGCCGTATGTTGGTAGCCATCTCAAACACCAATGTCCGCCCAACAGGACACTAGAAGTTATGCCTGCTGATGCACGTGCGGTACGGCTGCTTAATGTACCTGTTTCGCTGATCAGAAACATTGATTCTGTTCCCTGTTTCGCTCATCAGGAACCTGACGTTTCTCTTTCCTGTTCGCTCATCAGAAAACATTAGTCTTGCTTCCTGTGTCGCTCATCAGAAACCTGACGTTTCTCTTTCCTGTTCGCCCATCAGAAAACACTAATCTATGAAGTCAGACTCATCCTTCTCCTCATTCAACTTCTGCATCTTCACCGAATTATCCCGCTTCTTCCCCCCCGGCAACCACTTGTAATACGTGCTCACAAACGGATACAACCCCTTCCCATAATGCGCCATCACAACCGACTCGAATATAATGGTCGCAAGGAGAAAGACAAGAGTAATCACACCAAACGTCACAAGCGACTTGCGACCTGGAAAGTACGCACCAGGGTGGATCCCCACATCATACGCAGACGTGTACTTCGTGTAAAGTCTGATCATCTTGAACATCACGTAAGCACATCCACACCCAAATGCAACCAACGTGCCCGTGGTCAACGAGTAGTTCTCCCGCGTCGTGGCAAAGTCACTGAGCACCAACACCACCAAGGTAATCGGCAACACAATCACAGTCAAGATGAACTCGGTCGACCGCTTGTTGTTGATCATAATCACAATGAACTGCACCGTGAACCCCAAGAAGAAGTAGAAGTCAAAGATGAGAAGCGACCTGTGAATCTGGAAGAGCGTGTACATGCGGCGTATGCGCACATCTGCCCCAATCTTCTTGAAACGGAACCACTTGACATTGTCACGGAGCACAAACACCAATAATCCCACCTGCAACACAAACGTCACTGCCAATACCACTATCGTGGCGATGTTCGTCGCCTTGGTTGCCGTGGCCCACCTGCGGTCAAAGTCTTTCGAGAAAAGCTCGCCCACTTCTGCGTACTGTATACCGGTGTAGATCAGCATGGCCACGTAGAAGAGACAGAGCATGGCCAAGAGCAACATGTTCTTTGTGCGAAGACCAATAATAGTTAACACGACCTGGTAGAGCCCCGAGAAGATGAAGAGTGCCAAGTAGATCGACATTTCCGCATAACGTTCCAGCAGCTGAATATTCCGCTTATGCACGTTGATGACGGCAAACATGAATGCCTCAAGCGCCACAATCAATGCTGCCGATATCACAGAAATTGTGAAGAATATGCGCGCGTTTTTCTTGTACTTGTCGTCGTCCTTCTTCACCAATTCGTCGCTGTGTTCTTCCATGGAGCTGCCCAGGGGCCTGTAGGCGCCGTTCAGTTGCCCCTCAAGGTACTCGCTGCCTCCTGTCAATGGCCTGCGTAGGTTTTCGTGTCCGTTGATGGGGTGGTCGTCCTTGTAGTCGCTTGGCAGGCTCGCTCTGGGACCCAACGAAGCAACAGATGAAAGCTCATTGGCTGGGAGCGTCCTAGAATCTCGTAGACTCGCGAATTTGTAAAAGTCCTCGGTCATGGTAATGGACTAGAAATTGAGAGGTTGGCGGTTATATAAATAAATTACATCACCTAATCGGTAAATGTTTCGCAGTGGTATTCACACGCAGAATTGTCTGCAGGCATGATGCCAAGGTCATTACAACGGGATGATTGTTATCCGCATCCTCAACCTCACTGTTCATCACCTTCATCTTCAATTCTCAAGCACTTTATCTTATGGTGCTATCTCATTGTTTTTCGTGAAAATACGAATTGTGAAACTACGGTACCGTTTATCGAACGTTGATCCAATAGTCTTACGACAATTCCTTTCTTATCAGTTACCTGCCATTTTGTTGCGAGCCGTACGTCATGACAGCTTGGTGCATGATTTACACAGCCCATAGTTCGGAAATACGAGCGTAAATTTTGGCATGAGCGGTACTAAGCCTTAAAGATAAGAAATACAATTTGAAAATAGCTGAGAGTGATCTGGTAGCTTAAATTAGCGACCGAGGTGTCGCCGCAGAAATTGCCAAATTAAGTAGCTAAAGGCACACTTCCAGATAATATTACACATTCCAGACTAGTTGGCTACCGACGAAATCCCATACTACGTAGCTACAGCCATTGGCCCATACTGCAGTTACTTACGCATTCCAGACTGGAGCGCCCACTGTTCCCGGTACTTGACCAACATTTGCGAACGCTGCTCCTGCTTCTTCGTATTCTCTATTAGTATCTACTTTTCAAGCTTCAAACTCATAATCTCCAGCATCCTCAGTCACCAACCCATGTTGCTCCTCATGCAAATCAAGCCACTGCACATTTTTCACAGCCGCCATAACATTCTTCACGTTCTGCTCCGAAACCAAAAGCGCAATCGCGTCATACCCTCCAGCTCCCGGCACTACACCCCCAAACACACCAGCGAGCCTCAGACACTCATCGAGAAGCTCACTCTGCTCACGTGGCTCTATCGAGGCGCCACTGAGCTCGGTGAACTTCTGCAAGTATAACCGCATGCGGTAGATTGAAGAAGCAAGACCCGTAAAAATCGTCGAAGAAGCTATCGCTCCAAGACTCTTCTTGTACGCCTCAGGCTTCTCCTTGTAGACGGTATGCAAATCCTGAAGTGCCCTCATAAAGGCCTCGTTCGCGTTGCTCAAGTCTTCGTAGAGCTGGGCACTCTTTTCTGGATCCCTCTTTCTCCACTCCATAACCGTAGCCACCAACTTTGGCGTTTCCGATCCACCACAAATGTCGCCCATCAACAACCTGATGCCTGGTGGAAGCACACATTCGGTGTGGTTGAACTCCCACGGAGCATCAACTGTTTTTTTGACCAGTTTGTGGAACGCCTCAAAATCAGGACCCTGGACCTCGGGTCCATTCAATACGACATTCACCACCAGCGGAGCGAACCGCCTGTAGAATATGGACCCGTAAACTGCAGCAGCGACGTCGAATCCCGACCCCACTTTCTTTTGTGCCCAGCAGTGTGCTAATTGAGCCACACCGTGGACTGTGTCCTTTTGTGCGATGACATCGAGGCCAAAATGCGACAACAAACTCGCGGTGACTATGGTGACCAAACACGCTGACGAGCCCAAGCCAGTCTTGGGGACGTCCTGGATAGCTGACTCGTGAAACAAGAACTCTTTTTTGCCATTTTTCGACTTTCTCAGTGTAGTGTTGTCCTGGGAATGGAAGCCGGGGTCTGAGAAAATAGTGACCTCGATATCGAACAGCGATTGGGGATTGACGTAGCCGAGGACCATGAGGATGGTGGCCTCTAAGAAGGGGTTCTTTCTTCCGCTGATTTCAGGGAATTGCAGGGAGACAGAAGTTAGTGTTTGGTCAGTGTTCAGATCCAGCTTGATTTGGTCAGTGTTCAGATCCAGTTCGTTCTGGTCAGTGTCCAGATCCAGCTTGTTCTGGTCAGTGTTCAGGTCCGACACTTCCCCCAAATTGAGTTCCTTAAACTTGTCAGACAACTCACTCTCGTATACCCACTCACCTTCGGCAAACTGGGGCGACCGTACGATGATTCTTTTGCGCGACGAGTCCTTCGCCTTGACCACCGCGTGCATTCTGGCTGAGAGTGCCGTCACGTATGAGTTGTAGAGGGGGTCTAAAACGAGGTAGCCGCCGGCCAACATGGCCTTCCCTGTGGCGCTAAAGGCAGACATGATGAAAAGAAAAGATTGAAATACAACTTACGATAGGTACACACGAGACAGCATAGATACACTACAACAGATACACTGTACGTACACATACAACATACAGTATAACATAGACACAACATACAGTATCACATAGACACAACGTACAGTATAACATAGATACAACAGTATTGTACACACAACTCAATATAATATCGCATACAAGAACATAAAACGTGGATATACGACTACACACCATGCCCACTCAAACCATTGGAATCATCGGACTCGGTGACATGGGCTTGCTATACGCTAGGCGATTCACCGAAGCAGGATGGAAAGTCGTCGGATGCGATCGCGAGGAAATGTACGAAACGCTCCGCGAAACACACGCCCACGAGCAGTTCGAAGTGTTGAAAAACGGCCACTATGTCTCCCGTATATCTGACTACATCATCTACAGTGTTGAGGCCGAGAACATCCGCAAGATTGTCAGCATGTACGGTCCCTCGACCAAGGTTGGAGCCATAGTTGGTGGCCAGACATCGTGCAAATTGCCAGAGGTCCAGGCTTTCGAGGACTACCTTCCCCCCGATGCTGAAATCGTGACGCTCCACTCGCTCCACGGTCCGAAAGTGAGCACAACCGGCCAGCCGCTTGTTTTGATCAAACACCGTGCCTCTTACGCGAGCTTTGCATTGGTAGAGTCGCTCGTAAGCTGCCTCCAGTCCAAGGTGGTGAAGTTGTCGGCACAAGAACACGACATCATCACAGCCGACACACAGGCAGTGACACACGCGGCATTTCTCTCTATGGGAGTGGCGTGGAAATCGGTCAACCAGTACCCGTGGGAAACGCCCAAGTGGGTGGGGGGGATGGAGAACGCAAAGATCAACATTTCCATGCGAATCTTCTCCAACAAGTGGCACGTGTATGCGGGATTGGCCATCACGAACCCGCAGGCACACGACCAGGTGCTCCAGTACGCAAAATCGACGACGGAGTTGTTCCGGCTCATGATCCAGGGCGACCGTGGCAAGCTCACGGAGCGTCTCACACGAGTGAAGAAGTTTGTATTCCAGCACATCCACAAGGACGACGAGCTCTTATTGAATGACAGCTTATTAGAGAAGTTCTCGTTGGGAAAGTCGCCGCCCGGGGGGTACCAGCCCAACTCGCACTTGTCGCTTCTTGCGATTGCGGACCTGTGGTACCACTTGGGGATCATCCCGTACGACCACATCATCTGTCTGACGCCGCTTTTCCGTATTCTTCTCGGTGTGACGGAGTACTTGTTCTGCACGCTGGACCTTTTGGAGAAGAGCATCGACGCCGCGGTGAACAACTCTGAGTTCCGTGTGGATGACTTGGAGTTCACCATAGCGGCGCGCAACTGGTCGAAGATTATTTCTGTGGGGAGTTTTGAGCTTTATAAACAGGAGTTTGAGAGTGTACAGCAGTTCTTCCTGCCAATGTTTTCGGACGCGAACAGGATTGGGAATGAGATGATTAAGACGATATTGCAGAGGGTTAAGGAGAGAGAAAAGTGAACATGGGCCAATGTGACCGAGAAAATATTAAGCGACTGAGCAAATATTAGGTGACTGAGCAAATATTAAGCGAACATGAGCGAAGCGAAAGTGAGCGAGCTGAGTGAATATTAGGTCGTGTTGAGCGAACACGAGCTGAGTGTGGAATGTTGAATGTGTTGTATTGAGCGAGTCTGGAATGTTGAGTAATATTAGCTGAGTGATGGAACGTGAAAATGAGCGATCTGTTGAGCGAATATGGATGTGATTGTTGCCTGAGTGATGGATTGGTGAATATGAGTGATTGATGGATTGTTGCGTGAATATGAGTGATGCATTGCTGAGTGATGGATTGTTGCGATGAGCTGAGGTTGGTAAAGATGCACATAGCAATAGAGGATTCTAGAAAAGAAAACTGCAATCATAAAATTATATCGACCCTATATTTAACTGCTTCTGAAATGTATTCCAAATTCTTCTAATTACGCTTCATATCACTTTGCTCTTAATTACTATTTATCGTGAGCATGAGCCTCAGTGAGCACGATTGTGATGTAGGAGCCGGAACGAGTAGTACTTGGAGATAATGGGAGTGGATTCAGAAATATGCGAGTTTCAACATGTCGAATTAAACAAGCGGAAAAGCATCAGTAGTCATATTCTTGCTCAAATATACCCGCAATTGAATCCATCATACCTTCTGAATATCATAAACTATGACTAATATTAGATCCATCCATCCGCATGATTCTCATTGAACGTAAATCGTTCATGTTCGCTATATCGTTTCCCAATTTTACCATTCACTTGATTGTTTCAAATAATCATTTAACCTTCTCTCGATTGCTTCAGATATTCATTTGAGCCTTCTCTCGATTGCTTCAGATATTCATTTGAGCCTTCTCTCGATTGTTTCAAATGATCATTTGAGCCTTCTCTCGATTGTTTCAAATGATCATTTAGCCTTCTCTTGACTGTTTCAAATGATCATTTAGCCTTCTCTTGACTGTTTCAAATAATCATTTAACCTTTCTCTTGAATCTTGGATCTCCCACATCTTTTGCTTCCTCTCGCCTTGTTCTATTACAACTGCTCATCCTTGATCACGTCCATCAACCAGTCCAAACCCTCGGTCAAACCCTCGCCCTTGAGCGCACTCGACGCCACAATGCTCCAGCTGCGGTCCTTGAGGTCCGTCAAGCTGAGCGCCTGCGAGACCTCTGCAGCCGTCAACGCGCCCTGCTGGTCCTGCTTGTTTGCAAACACGAGCAACGCGCTGTCGAGGAGCTCCTCCTCCTTCAACATGGTGTGGAGCTCTTTGCACGCGATATCAATGCGCTCCTTGTCGGTGGAATCCACCACGAATATCACCGCCGCCGTGTTGCTGTAGTAGCAGCGCCAGTATGGGCGGATGGACGTCTGTCCGCCCAAGTCCCATATGTTGAGCGTTAAGTTCTTGTACTTCAAGGTTTCCACATTGAATCCGATCGTGGGCTTGGTCGTCACCACCTCGCCCATCTGGAGCCGGTACAATATGGTCGTCTTACCGGCACCGTCCAACCCCAAGATCAAGATCCGGATCTCCTTGTTCGCGCCCCATATCTTGCTGAATATGTTTTGGAAACTGAACACTTGTCCCATGGTGTATTAGTAACTGAAAAGTAAATAATGCACGTGATGAGATAAGCTAGGAACTGCACAGACATAGATGTTCACTACACCCTTTCCTGCGAATAAGACAAGATGGAGTGACTCAACACGAGAGGACTACAAGAAGAGCTCGTCGTCAAGAAACTATGACTAAACTCCTATGACTAAACTCATACGACTAAACTCGTATGGTTAAGAATAAGAAGATACCAATATGACTGAAGAAACTCATATTACTACTAATATGACTATCATATGACTGTCATAGGACTATCATATGACTGTCATAGGACTATCATATGAGTATCAGACCCACGAACTCCCACTCGATACTCCTTAACAGTTTCCTAACCGATCGCTCCACGTGACTCTCTCACCGATCACTTTTCTATGACTCTCCACGTGACCTCATACCACCACAACTATGACGGAACCAAGGGGAATATTGAGAAACAAGAGCGAGGGCTCGCCAGAGGTGCCCTCAGAGAACATTGACCGCCAGGAGGTGATCCGCAACACCGTGCTCAACTCGCAGCTCCACTCGGACGACCTCAAAGGCGATAAGATCCGCGCGAAGCTCGCGGAGTTGAAGGACGAGTCCAAAGGCGAGCACTTGAAGTGGGACGAGTTGAACTTGTACAAGACCGAGCAGGAAAAGTGCGCCACCATGAAGATTGACGAGCCCAAGACCCCGTACGAGGGTGGCTTCGACCCCAACGGCGAGTACTATAACGACGACGAGGCAATCCCCGGCTTTGACTTGGGCCAGGGCGAAAAGAACGACGCGGTGTCGGACTCGCTCAATGGCGGTGAGGTGTTGAAGAACGAGGATGAGGAGCAGGAGGAGGAGGAGGAGGAGGAGGAGGAGGAGGAGCAGTTGACCGCGGAGGAGAGACATAAGAGATTTGAGGAGCTTCGCAAGCAGCACTACCATTTGAAGGCGCTTCCGTTGAAGCACAAGGTGCAGGTGCCGGATGAGGATTAGGACATAGCTGCATGAGGGACTTCGCATGAGCGAAGCGAATAAATACATACAGTAGTGAAGTGGAGTTCATATGAGCGAAGCGAATAAACAATAAGAAAACATATAGTAGTGAAGTGGAGTTCAATATGTCCTAGGTCCTTATGTTCTGTATCGCTTATGTCATGGTCCTTATGTTCTGTATTGCTTATGTCATGGTCCTTATGTTCTGTAACGTTTGTCATGGTCGGTCCTTATGTTCTGTAAAGTTTGTCATGGTCCTTATGATCAGTAACGTTTATGTCACGGTCCTATGTTCTTTCTCTGTACCTATGTCACGGTCCTTATGTTCTTTCTCTGTACCTATGTCACGATCCTTATGTTCTCATTTCATTCTCTTAATCCTCCTTCTCACATCTTACGTTCTACAGTCGTGCTGCCTATTCGTCTTATGTAACTGTTCCTGACGAGAAAACTATCCTGTTCTCCCCAGAAAACTGGCTAACCAGAAAACTCTCTATACAAAGTACTTGACACCCACCTTGGCCTCCTTAGCAACGTCCGTGAGCGCAGCCTTGGCAGTAGCAGCATCCTTGAACGCACCAGTGACAGCAGCCAACTGAACATCGTTCAAAGCATCAACCAACTTCTCCAAGTCGGTGTCAATAGTGGCAGAACTACCAGCATCGCCAAAGTACTCAAAGTCCTTACCAGCGGTTCTCACAGCTCTCTTCATCTTCTTCTTGGCAGCCTTGGCAGCCTCCTTCGACTTCTTCGAGTCCACCTTCTGGGCAGCAGCCTCCTCGGCAGCCTTCTTCGCAGCCACCTCAGCAGCAGCCTTGTCCTCAGCGGCCTTTCTGGCACCAGCCTCTCTCTCCCACTTGATTCTCTCCTTCTCGGCCTTGGCCGCGTCCTTGAAGCCCTTGATTCTAGGGTCCTCGCTGTGCGCCCTCTCAATCAAGTCAATGACCCTCTTGTTGTCGTCCTGCTTTCTCTTTTTTCTGGCAGCAACGTTCTTGCGCTCAATGTAACGCTTGTGGTCTCTGTTCGCAGTGTCGTCTGGAACGTCCTCGTCCTTGAACTCGAACGACTTCCACGAGTCGAACTTGCCCCAGAAACTGTAGAAGCCTTCCACCTCCTCCTTGGTGGCCTCGGGTCCGCCCAACGCTGGAACCGGCTGCTTCTTGGAGAAACGGGCCTCGGCAGCAAACACTGGTGCCCACGCCTCGTAGAAGTCGTACGTGTTCTTGGCGTTGGGTGGCTTCACGTCCGCGTTCGTGTCGACAGAGTCGTACTGCTGTCTCTTGTTGGCATCCAACATCACCTCGAACGCCTTCTGGATGATCTTGAAGAAACCATCCTGGTCCAAGCCACCAGACGCAGACTTCTTGTCTGGGTGGTGCTTGAGGACCTGCTTTCTGTGCGCTCTTCTGATCTGGTCCTCGGTGGCCTTGTGTCTGAGGTGCGACAACCCCAAAACAGCGTACAAGTCAGCGGTCTTCCACTCTCTCGGGTCGTGGGCCAACAACTTGGCAGACTGCTCCTCGTCGCCAAGGTCCTCGTCCTCGTTGACCTCGACCTGCTTGACGTTCTTCTCGGCCTCCAACTTCTCGTACTCGGACCAGGTGTGGCCGCGCAAGGTTCTGGAGGCGTGCGCGAGGAAGTAGCGCCCAACGGGCTCGATAGGGCGGCGGACGGCGGCAGAGTAGCCGGTCACGGCGGTGAATTCGTCGGCGTCGGCGGTGGCACCTGGAAGAACGAACATTGTGATGGAGAAAAAAAATTCAAGAAAACGTAATTGAATGCGATGTGTGCGAGAATAGTAATATGAACCTGAGCGAATGAACAGAGTAAGTCAGTGGGAAGAGAGTATGTGCAGCAAGAAAGAAAGTCAGTGGGAAGAGAGTAAGTGCAGCGAGAGAGTCAGTCGGGTAAGGTGAGATGCATGTATTATAGGACACTCACGTGACCGAGATGAGAATTCAAATTGCTCATATAAAGGTTTCAATGGTCTTTAAAATTGGTTGCAATTAAAGATCGATGTGAAAAAATAGAGGAAGGATACCTTGATTGGGAACTAGGTTCGAAGACCCGGCTGATGCTCTCCATCGATTTTCCAGATTGCCGTGTAGAGTTGAAGGGTGGAATTGGGTTCTTTGGAATTGTGCCTATTGCTTCCTCCATGACTACAATTCTTATCATATCTGCATTTTCAGATTCGGTATCAGTTGGGTATCTTAAATCGTCAAACATTAAATTTTGTATAATCCTCTTGATGTCTTCAATCTTGTCACTAAATCCTGATATATAGTTACTAAGATCGTAGTCTTCAATGCTTCGATCTTCTCAATCCTCAAACTTCAAACTTCAAACTTCAAACTTCAAACACCTTCAATCCTCAAGGATCATCAAACTCAATCTTCAATCATTTAGGATTCACTATCTTCAGTTCCATCTCGGTCAATATACAAGGTTTCCTTCAGTTGCTTCTTATCTGGTTATCCTCATTCTGCGGTGACTTCCACACTCAGTGATTCTATCACCTTCTACTCAAATCTGCTACCTACTTCTCACATTCTCTTACCCTCTGGTTATTACCTATTACTCTTCTCTGATCTCCATGTTCCTTTAACTCGCACGTCTTGTATGCTCATTTTACTAGTATTCCATCAGTTCGCGCGTCGCTTATTATTATTCTTAATCACTTTCTGTTCACTCGCTTCCCTTTATCGTGCTTCATGGTGGTAACTGCTCATGCACTTGTCGTGGTATGTTTGGAGTCGCTTCGCTTCAGTTATGTTGTATGTCGAACATTCGATTCGCTCATGTCCACTTCTCATGTTGGTCGCTCATGTCCACTTGTGTTGTTCGGTCACATTCGCTTCCCTCATGTTCGCTCCTTTACTCCTTAATTGCAGCCATATCCAACACCTCAATCAGACCCTCTCCCTTCACCTTCGACCCCTCACCCTCCAAAAGATCCACCAACTTCCTGTAGTTAAGCGGGTCGATGATCCCCACACACTCATATGTCTTCCCCCTGCTCTCATCCTCGAGATGATCGATGTTCTCCTTGATCGCCTCGTCCAACGCCTTCGTGTGCGCCTTCTTCGACAACACAATCTTCACCTTCATCTGCGCACGTGCAATCGGGATGACCTGCTTCTCCACCAACATCTTGATGGCCTCCAACGCCTGCAATTTCGCCGGTTTCAGCGGACTGGGGTGGTACTTCAACTCGTTCAACACCTTCTGGATCATTGACGGCGGGTACCGCTTCTTGGAGCGCGGGTTGATGCACTTGGTGGAGATGATGGTGAGGAACTCGTTCTGTTTCTGCTGCATGTTGGCAGTCCGCTCCTTTTCGTTCAACTGGATTTCGCCCTTGGACAAGATCTCGCCGATGATGGTATCCTGGTCGGTAGTGCCGAACGCCGCCATCAAGTCCTCGTTGTTGGCGGTCTGCCCCTTAGACACGTTGATGAAGACCTGTGGGATCTGCAACACCTCGTCGATGTCCTTCTCGACCTTCAGTCTCCAGTCCTGCACCTTGTTCTGGTAGCACGCGATCTCGAAGCGCTTCTTGCCTTTCTTCATGCGCACGAGCGACACGTTGGTCAACTTGATCAGCCCGCTAGGCTGGTTGATGAGGCCCATGAAAAATAATAAGTGAGAGCGACAGAAATAAAGAGGAAGAATTAGCGTAAGCAAGAAACTGAAGAACATTTATGAACCTGAGTGAACGTGAATGAACTAAAGAACATTTATGAGTGAAAGTGAATGAACTAAGGAACATTTATATGAACGGGTGAGCAAAGTGGAAGAGAGAAGAGATGGTCCCATAAAATGCACGACTGCAAAAATCAGGATGGAAAGGGGTCCAGAATGTCCAGAAATCAACTTTGACTCACTCTGATCTTTGTGATCCTCTCACAACTCAATCAATTCTCCTCGCCTCGTACGTCCTCACTCATTTCTCACTCCTCGTCTCATTCGCTACAAAGCCATTCTTTTCAGAAAACCGTCATAACTTGATCCTGAAACTTACGACCCCAAAGCTCATCCGTGAAGTCCCCACAAGTACCCTTCCTAGACACTACAATCCATCCTTATCACTTGTATCTGCTCACTCATCGTTCGTAAGTTCCCTACAAACCCAATATTATCACTTGTATCATTCTATGAAGTTCGCTATAAGTCGCTCTCTAGTATTCACTTCACGCTCTGAAGGTCGCCATAAGTCGCTCTCCATAAGTATTCGCTCACTTAATCGCTTCGCTCTGAAGTTCGCTATAGGTCGCTCTGTTCACTTCATGCTTTGAAGTTTGCTATAAATCGCTGTATTCACTTCATGCTTTGAAGTTCGCTATAAATCGCTGTAATCACTTCATGCTCTGAGTTCGCTAAGTTGCTATCCATAAGCATTCGCTCACTTCATCGCTTCGCTCTGAAGTTCGCTTACTCGTCGTCCTCATCCTCATCAGCGTTAAGCTTCAACTTGAGGTCCTTCCACAACTTACCCTGGTTGTGGTTCTCGTACCACTTGGTGACGGCAACGTCGAAGAAACCCTGGAACGCAAAGGCCCCAGCGAAGATCGTGGCAACGTAAATGGAGTTCCTCTTAGCGAAGATGGATGCAATGGACTGGCTGTTAGTAAAGATGGGAGAGTGTCACTAAGGACTGCCTTAGGCTCCTGCCTTAGGTTACAGGGCCATTCTGACCGAGCTCTTAATAATGCAAGATCTGCCTTAGTTCATAATGCCAGGTTCTCTGTGACTGACTCTTACATACCATGTTCGGTGTAGTTGATTTTTTCGAAACATAAGTTTTTTCAATCCAGTTGTGATTGGCTCTGGAGATTTGTAATTGCTTAGTAAGAAAAGATGCAGGATAAGAGATGAAGAGATGATTAAGTAAGAAGCGAAGAAACCGAGTAAGAGCAAAGAAACCGAGTAAGAACAAACCGATTGAGGAGCAAAGAAACCGAGTAAGAAGAAACCGATTGAAGAGCAAAGAAAACAAAATCTTGTTTTTACTTAAAATCAAAGTACACATTCACCGAACCTAGGTCTAATACCAAGCTCACGCATCATGTTGACCTGGTTGTTAATGGTCTACATTGCAAAATGAGGCATAAACAAAGAAGTCATCTAATTGTTTCTCACTTTCTGCCCTTCCTTGTATCTCACATTTCAGTGCATTTCGTTGTTCATTCGTTCGCTCATTCAGTTCATCACACGAGCGCTGCGAATTTGAGCTCCATTAACGTCTCCATGACGTCTCCATGACGTCTCCATTACATTCCGCCGTTCACATTCGTGTAAACCCATATATCTTCACAATTCAGTCGTTCACATTCGCTGCGCTCGTGTGAACTTCATTTACGTCTCCATTTATGTCCCCATTTACGTCTCCATCACATTAGTCGTTCACATTCGCTGCGCTCGTGTGAACTTCATCTACGTCTCCATTTATGTCCCCATTTACGTCTCCATCACATTAGTCGTTCACATTCGCTGCGCTCATGTGAACTGTCTACTCTACCTTGGCAGCCTCCAAACCCTCACTTACCTCCTCCACATTCTTATCCACCGGGTACCTCGTCCCCTTGTTCTTCACCTTCTTCACCTTCTTCACCTGCTTCTCTGGCGGTGGGTACCCCTTCTGCTCCGCCTCCTGCCACTCCTTGCTCGCCTCGAACTCCTTCTTGATCGGCTCCAACAAATCGATGATCCTGTCCGCCACACCCGACTTGAGGTCCACAGGCGACAACTTCCCACTGGCATAGTCCGCCTTCAAGGTCTCCAACAGCGAGTACGCGATATCCCCCCCGTACTGCTCCGGTCTCTGGATCTTCAACTCGAGATAGCCCCTCTCGCCTGTCTTGAGCTCCTGGATGGGCTGCACAATGTGCTCGACAAACGCAATGAGCCCGTTGCCCTCGAGCTCACCAGGCGCACAGTACGCGCTGTTGACCTTCTTCCTGATCACCTTGGGCTCCTCGATGATGTCGATCTTGGAGTTGGGGTCCGAGGCCGACATCTTGCCGCCCTGGCCCAAGCCGGGCACCATGGGGTTCATGAGATGGGCGCGCTTCTTGTAGCCGATCGAGTGCAAGTTCTCCTCAGCAAGCACAAAGATCTTGCGCTGGTCCACACCGCCAAACTGCGCGTCCACACCCAAGTGCTCCTCGTCCAACGCCTGCATCAACGGGTAGATCAACCCCGACAACAACGGGTTCGCGACCTGCTTCACCACGTCGGCACCAGCACGTTTGGCGTCGTTCTGCGACACCACGTTCGACATCTTGAAGATGTCCATGATGTACTCGGGCGACTGCTGGTACGACGAGCCCACGACGAACTGCAACTTCTCGATCGGCACATTGATCGAGCGCAAGATGGCCTTGACAACGAACTCGTAGTACTTGGCGCGGTACTGGACCACCTCCAACGGCGCCTTCATGTTGTCGAGGAACGCGTGCAAGTCTGCGAGGAGGACCTTGACCTCGCAGCCTGCCTTCAAGAAGTGCGCCAACTTGACCATGGGGACGAAGTAGCCGCAGTGGGGCTTTCCAGTGGGGGCGGTTCCCCAGTAGATTTTGAGGGAGCGTTCTTTGAGCACGTCCTTGATGATCTGCGCGTTGAGCGTCTCCTGGAGGCCTCTGGTGATGAGTTCAAACTGTTCGGCTGGGTCTGTGAGGGTGGACATGGATGATGAAAAAAGAGTAGAAAAGAGAAAAGAGAAATAGAATCATACAAAAAGAGTGGAAAAGAGAAATATAAGCATACAAAAGAGTGGAAAAGAGAAATCGAGAGCATGTAAGAAGAGATAGAAAGAGAAACAGAATCATACAAAAGAGTGGAAAAGAGAAACAGAAGCATATAAAAGAGATAGAAAGAGAAATAGAGGGCATACAAAAAGAGGCAAGAAAGAGATAGAAAATAGATAGACGTAAAAGAGCATACAAAAAGAGCAAAGAAAAGAAGTATAGCATACAGCATAAGAATAGTCAAGATGGACAAGTTTCAGAGAAGTAACAGTTTCATGATAATACAACATAACTAACTATAATTGGGTAACAGAGTGCTAGAGATTCCGGAGAGCTTTCGTTTCACGATTGTCATCAGTCAGTTTCTCCAGTTATTTTGTTTATATCTGCCTCATGCCAACTTATATTGTACTTTATCACTGTTTCTGGGCTGCAAAAAAAGGTACACTCACGAGACATTAATCATGCGATCATCCACCGGAATACCTTGATCTCTCTAAAACACAACCACCTGAATACTACCATCTGCTCTCACCACATTACTTAAAGTCCGATCCCGTATTCCCTTCTCAGTGTATCCCTATCCTTCCTTCTATCCTCCTTCTATCCTGATCCTTATCATCTATCTTGATACTTATCCTTCCTTCTATCCTGATCCTTCCTTCTATCCTATCCTTTTTTTCTTCTATCCTATCCTTCCTTCTATCCTGATCCTTCCTTCCGCCCCGTTATCCTCTACCCTTTCCTGTCCTCTTTTTCTCATCCCGCTCTCCTCCTTTCTTTTCCTTTCTCTTTTCTCTTTTCTTTATGGACCAAGACGCCCTCAGGAGGTTCCTCGTGGAACTCCCCTACGCGCTCAACTACTCGAACCACAGCGCCATACCCTACAACATCCACCGCGCGCTCTACCACGCGGCCACCGCCGACGGAAAACTCGCCCACCAGCTCTTCCCAGACGCCCCCGCCTACGACGGGACCGTCGACAAACATCCCCCCAAGACCCCCTTCTACGCCACCCCCAAGACCAAGACATACTCGCACCCCCCCGACAAGGTGTGTGCGCGCGTGGTGCTCAAGGGCGAGGCCATGTACCGCTGCCGCCAGTGCGGCCACGACGACACCTGCGTGCTCTGCGCCGACTGCTTCAACAAAAAAGACCACATAGGCCACGAGGTCATGGTCAACATGTCCGTGGGCGACGGCTTGTGCGACTGCGGCGACCTAGAGGCCTTCCCCCCTCTAAACTGCCGCTGCACTGTCCACATCGACAGCGAAAACCCGTTTACAGAACCCGTCACCGCAACCATCAAAGTATGCCTCGACTACATCCTCGACGTCATGAACTTCTCCATACACGCCCTCCCTGGCGTGCACAACAGCCAGTACACGGTAACTGCGCTCAACCCGGGCAACCGTGCGCACCTCATGACGTTACCCATGTCCAAGTACGGCGCGTTGGACGCGCTTTCAACGGTGTACGTGCTTGTGTTGTGGAACGACGAGCACCACAACTTCAAGCAAGCCGTGACGGCGATAATGGCGGCCACGGGCGTCACTGCAGCGGGTGCGGACGTGATTGCGATGGACATCTCGCTGACGGGGCGCGCGATCTTGAAGCGCGCCAACAGGTGGGAGGACCTCGTGGACGCCAAGAAGAAGGCCGAGATGAACGGGCTCGTGGCGACGATAGTGAATGCACGCGACTACTGCAGGGAGATCGTGGTGGGGCACGTGCTCCTGTGGTTGAGCGAGGTGCTACTGTTTCCGAGCAACGCGGTGTTCCGCGAGACGTGCAAGACGGCGTTAGCAAGTGTTCTTTTGGAGCCGGGGTACGCGCCGGCGGAGAACTTCCCGACGGCGTTGTTTGCGGGGATGGCAAAGGACCTCAGGCGGACGATGTTTGAGAATGCGATGTTGGACAACGGGAGGATAGTGAACGGGGGGTTGGTGAGAGTGAGGGGGGGCGTAGGGGATGTGAGGGAGGTTTTAAGGGAGGATGGAGATGGAATAGATGATAAGAGTGAAGGAAACGGAAATGGAAACGATAAGAGTGAAGGACATGGAAATTATAAAAATGACGAAAATGATATTGAGAACTATGGAAATGGTGGAAGCGACGCAGCTGCCAACATTGATGGTGGCAATGTTGTCAGAGCTTCACACTCTCCAATACAACTCCTCCTCCTCTTCCAAATCCGCTTCATGACATCCTCACGCAAAAAACTCAACAAACTACTTGCCCCACTCATCGCTGATACCGCTTCCAAAGCCACTTTCACCCAACAGCTCATGGAAATCTACCCCATCCTCATCACCAGCATGGCACTCGCCGACCGCGAGGACCACCTCAATTGCATAGTGGAGATCTCCACGCAGTTGCTCAGCTGCCCCACGAGCGTGCTGGGCATTCTTGCGCGCAACGAAGTGGGCCGCATCCTCGGTCCACTCGCACACATCATCGAGGAGCACTCGTCGCAGCTCAACCCTTCCTCTGGCTACCGCAACTTTGTCGAGAGCTCCCACGAGCACCGCGAGGACTACATTGCAGTCAAGCGTGCGATAATGCGCGGAATGCACGACCTCCGGTACCTCGCTTCACAGCCCGAGTCGCGCGACATGTTTCTCACGCACGACAGCTTGACGATGCTTCTCTTGTATCTCCGTTCGTTTCAGGACTACTACCCGATGGAGCGCAAGTACGGCAACCACGTGGAGAAGGAGCTGTTTGAATACGCGGTGCACTTTGAGTACTCAATCAAGGTGCTTGAGACGGTGCGGTATATTGCTGCGAGCACAATCACCCGCGATGACGCTGCGCGTGTTCTTCGCCAGGTGGTGGACTTTTTGATGTTGCGGCCTGTGCCGCAAAGTGCGCCTGGGATTGCGGACTTCCAGGTCAGCAAGGACCGTGTGGCGTTTGTGCACCCGATCCACACGCTTCTCTCGTACCTCGTCAAGAAGCACGGGTTGGCGTTGTTCTACGAGGTGTTTGAGGAGTCGAGCAAGCCGTTCATCAACATCTCGGACATCTCGCTCCGCAGCATCGTTCTCGGTGCGCAGATCAAGGCGGGGTTCTGGATACGTAACGGAATCAGCGCGCTGCGGCAGGCGTCGCTCTACATGAACCTGAAGATGACGGACCCGACGTTTTTCTGCGACTTGCACCTCCAGCAGATAGCGCTCTGTTTGGACAACCCGCGCACCACGTTGTTCAACGTGTTGGACCGCTGGGAGTTGTTGCGGTGGTACAGGGGGGAGGTGGAGTACACAAAGACCATATACGAGGAGCGTTTTGGGCTGATGGTGGAGAAGTTTGTGGTGTTTGTGTACAACTTGTTGACGGACCGCAGTGCGTTGGAGGAGAAGCGTGTGGAGAGGGAGCGGCCGATGGACATGTACGATGACTTTGATGATTACAGCGACGAGGACGAGGAGATGGACATGGGAGCAGTGTCGCGTGGCGAGGACCACCGCACGAGTCTTGCGTACTTTCTCTGCGACTCGCCCAAGTCGTTTTCGCAGATCTCGTCGCACGTGCACGCGCCAGATGTGGAGGAGATCCTCTACCTGATTGCAGACTACCAGGCGCCCACGGGGCTTGCTGACGTGGGGTTATACCGGTTGAAAGCGAGTGTGTACGAGGAGTTGGACCCGATGAGCTTGCACTTGGATCTGAGCAAGTTCCAGGTGGTGAGCGACGCGTTGTTCAAGAACATTGCGAAGAACCGCAGGGTTTCGGAGGACGAAGTGGTGTTGACCCCGGTGTGGAAGATGAGCACGCTGGCGTTTGTGAACGAGAATGTGGGGCGGTATGCCAAGACGAAGGACTTTGTGAAGCTTGTGTACAAGTTGTTGCAGGTTGCGATCGACTCCTCGGACGAGACCTATCTCGCGCAGCTTCTCCACTTGGTGCACGCGTGCATAGTGGACGACGAGCGCATCCACGGCGAGGGGTATTTGTGCGACGACTACGTGACGATCTCGATTGGCGACCTTTTGCTCACGATTGCGGAGCTGCCGCTGGTGTCGAAGCGCATCCAGTGCAAGGCGGAGTTTTTGGTGGAGTTGTTTGTGAAGCGCGACAGCCGTGTGCTCCAGAACCTCGAGGAGAGTTTCGGGGTGGAACACGTGCAGACGTACAAGAAGCGCAAGACGTTGACGAATAATGACGACACGAAGCGCGAGGTGAACGAGAAGCGCAAGGCGAAGGTGATGCGCAAGTTTGCGATGCAGCGCGAGCAGTTTTTGACGCAGAACAGGGAGTACGAGGTCAAGGAGGAGGAGGTGGTTGCGGAGGATCTCCGCACGTGTGTGTACTGTGGCGAGACGGAGAGTGCGGACGAACCGTTTGGGATTATGGCGACAAAGACGACGCCGTACACGTTATGGGAGTTGCCCGTTGACGATGGTTTTTTTGATTTGGCATTTGGACTGTATGACAAGAAGGAGGAAGATAGCAAGGACGCCGAAGATAATCAAGGTACCCAAGGCGATCTGATCATACAAGATACCCAAGGCGATCTGATCATACAAGATATCCAAGACGGTCTGATCATACAAGATATGCAGGACGGTCTGAACCTCCAAGAGACACAAGATACGCAGGATAACCTGGTTTCTGAAGATACCCATGATGACCTGAGTACCCAAAAAGACCTGCTCTATGGAAAAGGCATTTCGTATCAACGCGATGGAGGCTCGCTCTCGTCAGTTCTCACCTCCTGTGGACACGGCATCCACTACAAATGTTTCAATACGGAAATGAGAGGGAATAGCCGCATTAGGCATGTTCCGTGTCCGCTCTGCCACAACTTGCACGAGGTGTTTGTGCCTGTGTTTGTCCCGGAGGCAGAGAGCACACAGGGCGTGCCAGATTCTGTTGACTCTGGCATCGCAGACCCTGAGATTTTTAAAACTGTTGGCAAGACAAAGTGCTCCTCGTTGATAGAGTCGTTGAGTTTGTATGACCCCCTGGTGTTGAAGCGTATTGCCGTCGTGGCGATGGACGAGGTGGTGCCGTTGCTGGGCACCACCGGGCAGTCGTTCTACAGCGCGCTTTCCATGCTCACCGGGTACATTGCCAACACAATCCGTGTGCACGAGATTGCCACACGGATCGAGGGTTCGGAGTGCTTTCCATCGCTTTTGGAAAAGGTTCCCGGGACTGCCAAGTCGCTCATACGGACGTTGATCCAGTTACGTGCGCTTTTGTACGAACTTCGTGGGTCCTCGGCGATCCTCGGATCGAACGATACTTTGGAGCTTGAGACGCGTGAGTTCTGGAAGTCCATGCGCGCTGTGACCCAAGATCCGTTCGTGGAGGTGACACGGCTCTATTTCCAGACTGACGAGTCGTTGCAGCACATTGTAACAATGCTTTTGGTCAAGTTGGTAAGCTACGCAGTGACACAGCTTCCGCGTCTTCCGAAGATGGAGATTCCCGCAGGATTTGAGATTCCGCTGGATGTGCGGGATGTTTTGCATGGGATGGTGGTATCCCACGGTGAGGCTCGGTTTGGTACCGACGAGGTCTCCCTACACACGCTCTACCTTGCGATTGAGCGTTTGACGTTACCATTGTTGCGCCAGAGCGTTTTGCTTCTTGATATTCTCTCGTCCACGAGTGCCGATGATAGGGCAAAGGCCAATACACTCCTGACCACGCTCCAGGACCTCGTCGATGCGCAGATGTACCCCGATTGCGCTGATGCGCTCACAACAATCCTCGGGGTTCCGTCTTTGCGCTCGCTCTTGCTGAATATTGGTTCTGAGGAGAATTTCAGGACATTATTCGATCTGGTCACTGCTGCCGAAGCTTTGGCGCCGCGTTTGCCGTACACGGGCGTGGTGAAGCTCATTGATCTTCCGCTCGACTACAACGAGTGTGTCATGGATGACGACAATTTCCAGGCAGGCAACCTCAATAGCTTGGGACAGGCGTTGGTTTCTGGCTTCGACAACATCATATGTCTTCACTGTGGTACCAAGGTAAAGGACCTGCGCTTCTTGCTGCACATGGGGAACTGCTCCAACCCCACGGGCATTTTCTTTGTGCCGCGCTTGAACAACTTGAAGATTTGCATCCACATAGGGCACTCGCCGATACATGTGGACATACCTGCTCCGTATCTCACGCAGCACGGAGAGTGCAAGCGTTTGAACACGGGGGGGCGTGCTACTTTGAACGAGTTACGATACAAGTTCTTGAACCAGTTGTGGCTTTCGCAGTCGTTGTATGGGTTTGTGACGCGGAAGATCTTCGGGAGCCAGGTGGATGCTTGGAGTATTGATGATCAGGAGGAAGATGAGGATGACGATATCGAGGATCACGATTTTATTTAGCGAACAAGAGCGAACATGAAATGCCATTGCGATGAAAAACAGCGAACAAGAATAACATGATTGTGGATGAGGAGTAACAAATGAACTCTCAGTTTGTCTGCGTGAATCAAGAGCAAGTAGGTGATATAAAGAGTGCCTGTGAGTGCGTACGAGCAATGATAAACAGTGACAGAGCATGAAATGACAAAACGAGGATTGGGCAGGATGAACATAACGAGGATGAGGAGAATGAACATACCAAGTGAATGCAACGAGGGTGAACATTCATGAGTAAAGAAGTAGCACAATATACATCTAGATCAAAAACTGAGAGAAAACTTTAAAAAAATCCAGAGATCCACCTAGTACTATCAAAGAGATGTCACTATCAACTATAAAGAATCTCGTCATTCATTACTCTATAAAGTCACTACTCTTATTCCTATTAATTCGTTTCAATAACGTGAATGTTCGTTCGCTCGTTTCAACAGCAGTTCACTCATTCACATCCACTCGTAAGTGTTCATGAAGGTGTCACATCCACTCGTAAGTGTTTGTTAGTCGTTGTAATCACTTCACTCACTTACATTCACCTCGTCCATATCCGTTACATCGTCTCCCACCCCCCCGGATCCATCGCACTATCCAAATTCCTCACAATCACATTCGCAACATTATGCAGCAACCACACATTCCTAATAAAGTCACCAAACTTATTTGCATCCAACGCCATCGTCTTCGTCTTCTTTGCCTCCGAATGCGCCTCTCCATGTATATCCAGGTACGGCGCAGAGTAAAACGTCCCTCCATTCTTGTGCAACAACAACAAAGTTCGGTCCTTGGGCAACAAGAAGATACCCACGTCGTTCGGGCACTCCTTCACGTAGTGTGTGGTGCACTGTCCCACCGTGCTTCCGATCGCTGGTTTCTGAGCATCCACAACCTCGGCACAGAAAAGGCACACCGCTGGATCCTCAATCGTCAAGTGCGGATTGTCGTAGCGCTCAGAGTAGTAGTATTCGCTGAAAAACTGGTCGAGTGTCTCGGGTATGTCGATGAGCCTGATTATACCGGGATACTCCATGAATTTGGACGTCTCAAAGTCCCAGGACGGCATGCTCTGTAAAAATGAATCGAGAATTCGGCATTCGTTGGGGAATGCCCCCTCTGGGTCTTCGAACCCTGCCAAAAGTGCGCTGAGACTAGGGATGCTCAAAAAGCCACAGAGCCTGTCTGCTTCGAGCCTCTGGTCGAGCGCTTCAACATCCACATGCTTCAATGACGCGCACTGCACAAAACTGTAAATGGCCGCCCTTCTCAAAAACACAGTGGTTGTTTTGATAAGCATGGTGAATACAATTCGGCCAAACTGGTTGTCATTCAAGTAGCTGTTGGTACTTCCAAAAAACCTCTTGAACACTGCATTCATGCCAGCAGCTACGTGCTCGGGAATATCGGGTATGGCTGGCACGTCCAACACAGACAAGTCATCAGAGCTGTAGAACCCATTCCGTCTGAACTCTCTCGCAAAAATTGCCATTGATTGCACGATGTGGCAAGTCAAGCACACGCGCAAGACATCGTTGAATGCCACACCAACAGATTCCATGGGCACTATTTTGACAAGCATCTCAAACATGTCTGTTTCGAGAATGGTCGAGTTGATCTGGTCTGGCGTGAAAGCCATTACATTGGCGATAATCTTTGCAAATGCATCATCACTCAGCGACGGGTTACGCACGGACAAAAATATTCCAAAGTTTCTGAACTCGTTCAATGTGCGCAAATTGATCAAGGAATTACTTGATAACTGACTCACAACCAACTTATCCTTCGCAACAGTACCGCGCAAATTGATTTCAATGGACTTTATGGTATTGGTGAGAATCATGGGCGATTCGGGCGAAAACACCTGTGGAAACGACAAAACTGACGCCATTTGAGCCACGTTACTGAGCAAAAGCCGGAGCGGTTTATAATCAGCAGACTTCTCATTGAGCATGCCCAACGACGAGGCATTGAGGATCGAGTCCTTGTTGATGTCGTGCTCAGCGGCCGTGCTGAAACGGCTGTACCAATCGGGGTCTACCAAAGCAGATTTGCTGAGCTTTTGAAAAATCCCGCCTCCTGTGGGGTGGAGTGTTGGCTGCGTAAAATCACTGAGACTTCTATCATTCGTACTCCACAACACGGGGATGAAAACATTGTTGATGGCCTTACACAACGGACACAAAAACTCCTTGTGTTCTGCGTTCTCGGGATAGTTTCTGGTAATTTGTGTCAGCTTACTCCTGTTGTTGCTCAAGAAATTCACGTAACACTGGAAGTGCATTCCGTGTGCACAGCTGTTGGATATCAAGCGACTTGGCCCCTGGTGGGAAAATCCTGGTCCAACGACGTTATCCTGCTTTATTTTCTTCTCATAGCTACTCCAGTTCAGCGTCTTCTGTTCAGCACATTCTCTATTGAGAGCATCCAGGACGTCACTAGCCAAGTTTGGGCCGTCCAGGAAAGCACGCATAAACCAGTACTCGTCATCGAAAGGAACCGTGCGAACTTTGGACGAACGCGTCAAGTATGTGATAATTCCAAAAGGGCCCGCGTTTTCAGCAGCATTCTGACAAAGTATACAGTGCGGCTCAGGGAACTGCCAGCCCGTGGTCACTTCGTCGTCCAAGTCGGCATCCACATCCATATCGGTGTCAGCGTCGAGATCCTCGAAACCGTTGTTTTTAAGAAACAGCGATTGCTGCTTCTTGAACTTTGCCATGAGCTTCTTCTTGCGCTCCAACGCACGCTGCTTCTTCAACTCCGTTTCATCTGTAGCTTTGTTCGTGTCCAGGTCCACCACACTGTGGTTGAATTCAGGCACCTGGTCCGACAAAATCTGCCCAAGAGTCTGGTATTTCTGCTCGAAAACTTGGAAAACCGCGCGGATCTTGCAATGAAAACCCTTGAAGTCATCTAGATTCAAGATGTCGTAAAGCACGTGAGCCATGGACGTACCAAAAGTGTCGGGAATATTGACGAACCGATCGTAAAACAGCCCGTATTGCTCAATATCGACGTTCTGCTCCAAAGAGCAAAGGTGGACCAAATGCAATGCGGTATCCAAAAGAGACTCTGCTTTGTCTGCCCCCTCATTCAATATGTACCGGAATGTGCGAATTAAAAAGTCTGAGAAATACGACAGCGCAGAAAAGTTTCCAATGTACTTGTATATGCCCAAGCGGCTCGGGTCGTGCAACTTCGGCTCAATCACGATTTCCGAGATGGGCTTTGCGGTCTGTCTGTGTATTCTTTCCTTCAAAAACTTGATAGCGTCGTCCTTGGTGTTTGTAGAGTAACTGAAGTAGTATGGATTCACATCCTTCAAGTACTTTTCCTTCAACGTGTAGATCAAGCCCTCCTGTGTTGCGACGGTAGCCAAAACCAAGTCGAACTTCTTCTCCAACAACATGTGGTCGGGAATTTGCGCACACATGCGTGTATAGTTCATCGGGCCGAAACACAAGCTGTGGATGATCTCGTTGCGGATCCGTGTTTCCTTGGTGGTATCCACGTCCAAAGACTGAAGCATGATGGTTTCAGTAAGGACGTGTATGAAAAAGTTGAGGCACTCTTCAAGCATATACGGAAGCGTCTTTGGGTCGTAAGGGACTGAGCTGTTTAGGCTTCCAGTCGGTGCTGGGGACCCGATAGCAGGACTATTTCCTCGTGTTTGGATGGGCTGCTGATCAGGGGTCGCAATTCTGATGTCAGGTTGAAGGGTGTGGTGATCGGGGTTGCCATGATCATGAGTATTGTGATGAACCGGATTAGCATCAAGGTTGTGATGAGTATGTTGACCCCGGTCGTGAGTATGATCATGAGTATTTAAAATGTTGACGTCCTCACGATGACTGGAGTCTTCGATAACCTCCTGCACCTCCGTATTCTTCTCATCATCGCACTTTACAATCCACCCGTCCAAAAACAACCACCTGCTGAAGATCAAAAAAGACACCAAGTTGGGATTGTTCAGCGCAATAAACACCTGCGTAGAGTACAAGTCGTTCATGTAGCCACTCTCACGGAGGAACGTAGACCGGTAGAACTGTAACTGGTACCGCACACTGTGTCCATTACGCACCCAAAACCCACTCTTAATCTGCGACATCAAAACGATCGTGCGAAGGGGGTAGTCGAAGATGGTAGTCAACGGATTGGGGATTTCCGGCCTCCTGCTCGTCAAAGTCACCGATTCCAACACCTGCTTGATTTCGCCCACCGACTCGAAACCACCCAACTCTATCAATGAGCAGAGAAACGAGTGCAAAGGGTGGAGAAAACTAACCTTCTCCTCGTCAATGCGGAAATGCTGCACAATGTTTCCCCCTATGAGCTCTTTCGTGATTTCCTTCGTGGGCGACAAATTGATATCAATGTGGTCTTCCACCAACCCCGGATAGTCGTTTTCCTCCAAACGGTACAAAAACCTCACAACATACGAAATGGCGTTGGAGGCAAGCGAAAATCTGTATGGAGGGGCAACGCTTCCCAACGAGTGCGCAACATACTCTGCAAACTGGTATATCACCACAATCGACAGGAAGAACGCCGTGTAATCAGGGCTCTCGTACTCCACGTGGTTGGTGCGCTCCCTCTTCATCACAGGCTTACCCTGGAAAAGTGCCAATATGTCACACACCATCGGGATGATGTTGGTGGTGAGGATTGTGTGTGGGTCGGAGCTCCTGCTCAAGATGTAGCCAATGTCAAAGAAGATTTGGCTCCAGCGGCGGTTTTTGAGCCGGCTCACACTTACCTCGCATATCTCGATATTCTCTGGAGAACGCACCTCTCCTTTCGTCAAAAAACCGTAAATCAGCGCAAATATGCGAGCAACGTCGCCATGCTGCAAAATACGCGCAGAGTTGGAGGGACACGTGAACAACTGCGTCGAAAGCGTGCACATGAGGTTCCACTCGGGCTCGCGATCCATGCTCAAGAACATATCCGCAACAGTAGGGTATATATCCACGTACTGGTAGGCAATGACGGCTTTGTAGTCCAAGTTGATAATCAAAGACGTCAGGTACATGTCGTGCAACATCACACGAATCGACTTCCAGAACCGAACGTCCAAGTAGATGAGGTACTGGAGGCGCGAGCCCCAGTGCGAGCTGTGCACGTCGTAGTCGTCGTCATTCAAGTTGTACTCACAGCGCTCAGCCATGTCGGACGGCAAGTCCCACTTCAGCGGCTTGAAAAACCAGTGACTCTTGCGGTCGCCAGTGGCAGTAGGGATCTTGGGAATGCGCAAGCCATCCAACCTTCCTGTCTGGTACTTGGAGGCCATTTTTTTGGAGGTAGAACCCTCAACAGATCCATCCTTCTTGGACGTTGACAGGGACCCGACATATTTATATTCTTCTCTCTCCTTTGTTCCCACCCTCAATCCCACATTCCACCGACCGCAAAACGCCAAGCAGTACAAATTCTTCAAGTTCACATTGTGCTTGAACAACTCGCTCTCAGTAACATCCCTGAGCCAGAGGAGAAGCTCGTCGCACATGTCCTCGCGAAATATATCCCTGTTGTTGCGAATACACGTGGCTAGGCCAGTGGTGCCGATTATGCGCTGCCTCTCCAAAAGTAAGCCCACGTTCGTCGAGGTTGCTGCCTTTGCACGGCCATATGCCTGTGCACGATTGGCCACCATCTCCGCAAACTGCGTTACCTTCTTGCTGGCCAAGCGAATGCGCAGGACGGCATCTCTGTACTGCCGTACCTGGTCGTTGTATACCACAAGCGAGTACTTCAGAGGCACCAAGTCCTCGGTGGTCCCCATGCAGTACTCATTGGGGTCCAACGACGAGTTGGCGGTGTTGATGATGACCTTCATCTGTGAGTTCTCATCCAACGAGTCAAACTGCGCGTCCGAAGTCGCCATCACATCGATGACAAAGTCCAATAGCACTTGAAAGGTCTCCAAGAGCGATTGGGAGAACTCAGCCTGTAAGTCGCCAGTCTGCACTTCTAAGTAGTAGGGAGTGAGACTCAATGAACACGTGAAGTCGTTGATCCACGCCTCGGGGTCTCCGCAGTCGCACACCCCTCCGTTTTCCCTCTGGCATATGGTGACGTTGACCTTGTGGTTCTCGTGTAGCAGGGGATGATAGCACTCCAGACACAACGCACAGGCCTCGTCGAAGCCACATGTAAGGCAGCGGTAGATGGGCTCACCTTTGCGGAATATACGTGCACACGGTGTGTCGCCGTGTGAGGCCAGCAGAAGGTGTTTGGGGATTCTCCAGTGGAGGGCCTCCAGCAGTCTGCGGAGGGCATTGTCCGAGTCAGTCGCGTACTTTTCGTCGGTCTTGAAGAAGCTGCTGAGAAACTTTCCGTCTGTTGTTGCGGACAAGAATGTGGCTCTTCGTATCAGCTCGCGGGTTTCGTCGTTGTAGTTGTAATCGGAGTCTTTCGCCAACAGGAAGAGGAACTGTTTGAATGATTGGGTACTGTGGAGCATAATCACGAGAGTTATTGGTAGTGTCGTTTCAGCGTGTACAAGGACCGTTTATAGTGCCGTTCCAGCGTGAACAAGTAGGATCGTTGATAAGGCAATTTATCAGCGTGCAGATCAGTTGCGTAGTTATTGATATACGCCAGAATCGCTGGTTTTGCTGTTTCTTTCTCTCAGTATTCCGTTCCCGTTCCTCGCTCTCTATTCAGGATTCTCTCTATTCTTCTTTCTCTTTTGGGTTCTCGGTGTAACTCGTTCTTTTGAGTTCTCTTTCTGCTTCTCTTGGTTAATTTTTATCGCCACCAAAAAACATGGAGCAGCCTATCTTCTACACGGCCAACATCGAGGCGAACCAGCACAAGTTACAGCGCGTGCGTGACATCGCGTGCTTGGCTTTGGGAACGGGGGCTGGGATCCTCACTTTGGAGTCGTACTACGGATTCGGCTTCTACTTTGCGGGGATCTCCATCATCAACGCGGTCTTCTGGGTGGTGTGCTGCCAGGGACGCGCAAACAAGTACTTTATCAGCCCGGTGCATGAGATCTTCTTCAAGAGCGTGGTGACGGATGTCCCGGGGTTTGTGATGATGTGGTGTTTGGTGTTTGCGTTGGTGAAGTCGAATTCGTAGCGAACGAGCGCAGCGAGTGGATGGAGAGAGAACATGAGCGAAGCGAATGACTGAAAAGCGTTGTTTGAGTGACAAGCGAACGTGAAAGATGACGTATTGTTTGCGTGAGCTTGAAAATGCAATAAGTACGTGATGGAATTCAAGACTGATCTGGGCGAAGCAAACGGGGTTCAAAGTCAATGCGAGCGATACATAAGAATCGACAGAAGAAATACGACGATACAATATAGACTGGGTCTAACGCTAGTGTATCAGGCTAACATATTCTGATCATGGCTGATCTTCACTAACTTCTGTAACAAAGTACACTAATAAAGAGTCATGAATTTGCGTAGATCCAATCCTTCACATAACTCCTTACGAATCTAACATAGACTAGTAGAGTCATGGCGTAGCTCCCAATTCTTCTCTCGCATATTCTTCCTTCTCATTTCTCGTATGACCTCGCCCCCTCCGTTCCGAAATTCCTCCGCGAAATTTCAAAAGTGCCAGCAATCAATTACACCAAAGATGGAGAAGATTGACTTATCCACCAACTCAAGAAAGATCCAAGAAGCGTACGACAACGTCGTCAGAGGCAATGCCTCGGCCAACTACGTGGTTTACTCTGTGGACAAAAACGCCACTCTTGAAGTGACTGCCTCCGAGACTGGATCTTTGGATGAATTTGTCGAGAACTTTTCGGACGGACAGGTTCAGTTCGGTTTGGCACGTGTCACCGTGCCAGGCTCCGATGTCTCCAAGATCTTGTTGCTCGGATGGTGTCCAGACAACGCCCCCGCCAAATTGAGATTGTCTTTTGCCTCCAACTTTGCAGAAGTCTCCAAGGTCTTCAGCGGGTACCACGTGCAGATCACCGCAAGAGACCAGGACGACTTGGACGTTGACGACTTTGTGCAAAGGATAGGCGCCGCTGCTGGTGCCAGGTACTCGATCCAGACGTCTGGCAGTTCAGTCAAAGCTACGCCCCAGCCCGTTCTGAAGCCAATTGTGGCCAAACCCACCAACAAGCCCTCGTTTGTGCCAAAGACCACAGGGAAGCCAACGGGAACTGCATCCCCGAAACCATTCGCTTCTAAACCACTCGCTTCTAAACCACTCGCTTCTAAACCATTCGCTTCCAAACCAACAGCCTCCTCCAACGACGACGAATGGGGCGGAGAGGCCGAGATTGAAGAGAGAGACTTCTCCAAGAAGCCATTGGAGGACGTGCCACTGGCCTACAAGCCCACCAAGGTCAACATTGCAGAATTGCGCTCGCAAAAGTCGGACACCATCTCGCTGCGCCCCAAAGCCGCGGAGATCGAGAAGCCCACGGAAGAGGAATCCGAGCCAAAATCGTTGGGCGATAGAATGAAGGAGTACAAGTCAAACGAGGATGGGAGGTTGACTGAGTTGCCGAAACACAAGGTCAACAACTCGGTGGCGAGCAGATTCCAGCCCGAGACATCGGACGCACCCAAATTTGGCGCCAAGCCTTCGTTTGGCGCAAAGCCAAAGGTTTCGGAGAAGGTTGTGGGGGGTTTGCTGAGAGACTTTGGTGCGTCGGGTGGTAAGACTCCTGCACAGATATGGGCTGAGAAGCGTGGTCAGTATAAGGTTGTGGAGAACGATGATGAGCCAGTTTCGGGATCCAATGAGCCACACGTCGATGAACCGGTTTCCAGTTTGGCCGACAAGGTCCAGAAGGTTACTTTGGAACAGCACGACGATGACGAGGAACAGGAAGAGGCTGCTCCAGCAGCACCTGTTTTAAGGAATGTACCTGCTCCAGCAGCCCGCAATTTGCCTCCGCCGCCTGCCCGTAATGTTCCTGTCAAGGAGATTCCAAAGATGGAGCCAGAAGAGGAGGAGGAGGAAGAGGAGGAGGAGGAGGAGGAGGAGGAAGAGGTTCCTGCTCCAATTCTCCCAAAGAGGGACGAAGTTGTTCCTGCTCCAATTGTTCCATTGAGGGAGGAGCCTAAGGAGGAGCCGGTGGTTCCAAAGAGAGAGGAGCCAGTGGTTCCAAAGAGAGAGGAACCAAAGAGTACCCTCACCGCGGTTGCGCAATACGACTATGAAAAGGACGAGGACAACGAAATTGGCTTCGAAGAAGGCGACGTCATCACAGAGATCGACCAGATCGACGAGGAGTGGTGGTCGGGTAAGCACCAGAAGACAGGAGAGGTTGGATTGTTCCCCGCCGCCTATGTTGAGTTGAAGGATGCCAAGGATACCGCTGTAAAGGCAGAGCCAGTTGCACCAAAGGCAGAACCCGCCGCACCTGCTTCTTCTCTTCCTTCTGCCACCGCTGAGTACGAGTATGAAAAGGACGAGGACAACGAGATTGGATTTGCGGAGGGCGATTTGATTGTTGAGATTGAGTTTGTTGATGACGACTGGTGGTCTGGAACGCACAAGGATTCGGGTGAGTCGGGATTGTTTCCAGCGAACTATGTCAAGTTGAATGAGTGAACGTGAAGAAAAGAACGAATACGAGTGTTTAGAGAAAAGTTAGTACATGAAGAGAATCGACGAAAGGAAATGTAGGTACAGAGAGTGGGTGCTATGAGTTGAGAGAACGCACGAAGTGAAATCGGGAGAAATAGTAAATGAATTATGAAGGAATAGTACACGAAATACGAATCAAAAAATAGCATCGAAAAGCAGTTCATCGTCAATGGCTGAGTAGAAACAGCTTACACGAGAACTGAAAAAGAAGCAACTCATCTTTAAGTCTATTGAATAACAGTAATTTAAGACAGCTTGTATTCAATAACTGTAAAAGAAGCAGCTCATCTTCAAGTCTATTGAATAACAGCAATTTAAGACAGCTTGTATTCGATAACTGTAAAAGAAGCAGCTCATCTTCAATGTCTATTCAAAAACTGCAAGCAGCTTATCTTTTTTTATAACTGAAATGCATATTATTCTAATAAATACTCCTTCACTGCCTCCCCCCAAACATTCCTCTTCTTATAAAAACCAATCTCTTCCGGCAAAGAGTCAATCCCCCTCACCAAGTCAGGCCCCAGACCCTCTTTCTTCACCTCCTTGATGGGCGTCAAGTACGTCCTAACTGTCATCAAGTTCGCATTCGAAATCGGAAGTCGCAAGAGGCACTGTCTTTCCACGCGCAAAAAACAGGCATTTTCAAAGTCTATGTCATTTCTCCCCAAAGCTTTTACCTTGTCGCCCTCCCGCAAATGGTTGCCGTCCACGGTAAAGAAGTCTTTGTGGGTTTGCACCGACCAGTTGGCTCTCACCCACAAGTCCTTGGGGTTCAATTTCTTGAAAAAGTTGCTCATGGGGCTCTTAAGCCGGGGTGTGTACTGAGGCACAGGCTGGTGGATTTGCGAAATTGTCTTGCACATGTTCTCCCTCGGATCGAATCCGTTGGGAAACCCCGTGATGCTTGCACGCAAGATGTACTCGCCGTCTTCCTCGTCCTGGATAAGTAGCAAAAAGTCTTCTTCGATCAAGCCAAGAATGTGGTCCATGAGCTCCATGGGGTTGCCTGATGAAGTGGACGGAAAAACGTCTCCTGTGATCAAATTGGTCACTTGTCCCAGCTTCAGCTTGAAGTACTGCGGATACCGGGCCAAGTAGTAGCCGACTAGAGTATCGTAGAGCTCCTTCACTGCTTGAGTTACTTTGGGGTGCTTTTCGTCTAATAGAACAGTGTGGTGCTCTTTTGCAATCTCCTTTCTCATGCGCACCACGTCAGCGTAGGTATCCTCGATGAGGAGCCACTCGTGGGGAGTCGACGCGATGTTTTTGATGCCCATTTGCACGTTGAAGTTCTTCTTGCCAACGAAGGGCCGTAACTTTAGCGGTTCCTGGTGGTTCCAAGCCCATGATCCGTCAATGGGAAGGATCTTGCTGGCGTGGACAGCACCGAGTATCTTCTTTTTGCCAGCATACTTGTAGATGAAGAGTGCCACGAGGACTAGAAAAAGATACATACAGGGTCATTGAGCTGTGGTTGTGATTAAATACGGTGATTAGATATCGTTATCAAAGTCCGCGGCTGCCCAATCGGGAAACTGGTTGCGAAATATAAAAAGATCAAAATGAGAAATGAGGTCCACAACAAATGATTAGATGATGCACAATCATAAGATGCTCGTTCAAAAGGTGCACGTTAAGGACGCTCATTTAAAGACGCTCAAATGATGCCCATTCAAAAGATAACCCCATCCATTACAGGATGTTTTGAATCAAATGCTGACTTCAAGTAAGGCTCTTCCGCTAGTGGAAACAAGGTTTGTTTGCGCATGAACCCAAAGCATCAATTCTATTAATAAAAACGGCTGTATTGTTTCCAAGTCTACTATATCCGTTTCAGTCTTTCCAGCTGATTCATGCAATTTTTTAAAATATAGCTAGTCTAACTTATCCTTCATTAATCGTTATTCCTAAAAGTAGGAAAATGGGGTGAGGTCCACAGACCTGCTCAGCAACTCTATACTCTCCACGTTCGGAAAGTTCTTGACCAAGCACCTCAACGGGTAGTCGCGCTCACCGCAAATGGCGTCCTCGGCATCGTCTATGTAGAGGTTGCGAATGCGGCCAACCATGAACGACATCTTCTTCAAAATGTCGTTCACAATATTAACGATGGTCACAAACGACACCATGCTGCCGTTGAGGTACGCGTCAAGCGGCTCGTACTGCGACGCGGCGGAAATGGTCGAGTCGAAGTAGAAGTATGCGTTCTCCACCAACTTCATCGTCCCCAGTCTGGTCTTCGGGCTCTTGACGTGGTGGCCGGTGAGGGCTACTATCCACTCAACCTTGGTGGTGTAGTCGATCATCTGCGTCAAGGTCTCCTGGATGTACCGCAACCCGTCGAAGAACATGAACACCACCTTGCCCTGGAAATGCTCTTTCTCCAAGCGCTTGATGAGGTCGTTGAATCCGTACAAGTATGTGAATTGCGAGTTTTGCAGCAAGTCCTTGCCCATCATATTTTGCAACTTGGCGTCGATCTGGTCGAGTGTGCCGTTAGAGACCACGATTACGTCATATGCCGACTGTGGAACACAGGTGTATTTTTGAATCATGATGATAGTGATAGTGAATTCTCGAATTCTATTGGTCTGATAAGATATTCTCTTTTTGGATTCCGCGGATTGTGTGCATTATATACTTTCCCTCCACCTCCGCATTTTGTATAAATACCGTGTTTTTCCCATAACTTTATTTGGGTAATGCGAAAAAATTTGAGCGCAATGGGTCATTTGTGGGGAAATCCCTCCTTTGTGTCACAGACAAGCAAAATGCAACACGAATTTGCGACACTGTGGAGGAACTGACACCGAATTATTAGCAATGTTTCTTTTATTCACGTGGAGAGGCAGTATTTTCAAATGGCCCGGGGATGGGCCGTAATTACGGCGATACTCATCGCCATGTTGTACCCAACAATACCCAACTCTGCTAAGCTTTTTGTTGAGTGCATGAAATAGGGGTAATCATGCGTGAAATTGTATGGGCATCATGACTCTGGAGTCACTAGAGAGTCATCGGAAGAGAGTCGCTTCACATATTTTTGTACTGTTATTGTGGGGTTACTTCATTCTGTGATCTGTTCATTTTAGTGGGTACTTCATTCTGTGATTTGTTTTGTGGGTTTCATTCTGTATTCTGTTGATTTTAGTGCGTACTTCATTCTGTGATCTGTTTGTATATGTGGGCTTCATTCTGTGATCTGGTCATATTAGTTTGTGAGTTCCGCGACGCTTCCCATTATGATGGAAATCTACCAAATCGACCGTTTCATCTACTGGAATCACCTGAAACTTCTATTTTCGGAGAGTCAGTGATGAGTTTCTTGGTGTTACAAATCCTCTTTGCATGAGTCAGTTCCACATCACGCCACTTTTAAAAGGGTCTGACCATTAACGGTTATCCATCTCAGATTAAGAACTCTACTCTGTTCACTCACCTCACCAACTTCCTCAATAATACGTCCATTCTAATATCTCTATTTACCTCGTCGACCCTTATTATTCGACCCTCGCTGGGTCATCATTATCCTCGTCGAAATCCGTAGTTGCAGTGTGCCCACCCTCAAGTTGTTCGTCGTGTTCTAAATCTTCGTTAGCAACATCCAAACTATTAAGGTTGTCCTCGTCACGACTTCCCCGTTCATGACTGCTCGAGACCGGACTCAGTTGGCTGAGCATCGGCTCCTCACTACCATCATCAATGTATGAAGGCGGAAAGTTGGGTATCATGTTCGCGATACTATGTAAGCTAATTCTTTCGTCCTGCGAATCAAGGTCTGAGTATGCGTTGTAACTGTACTTGTCACCGTCGAAAGTGACATTTTCCTCCTCGTCCTTGCCTTGCCAGAACCCCGGAGGAAAGTCGTTGGCACGGTCTTCCAAACCGTCGTCGTCAACCTCCGACCTTTCAAGCAAGATGTCACTGTTATACTTGTTGTAGGCCGGTGGCAGCGGCCCGTTCCCCTCTAGTGGCGCGTATCCCCACTTTTTGACGTTGCCCTCGATAAATACAAATCCCGCTTGGCCCATGTTCACGTGCACAGAACACAAGTTATTTGCCCCCACGACGGGAAATATCTGCGCAAGTCCGTGGATGGGCTTGAAATGCTTGATGTGGCCGCCGATGGAGGCCTCGTTCACCTTTTTGCCGTTGCGCGTGAGGAATATAGTTCCTGAACGGGATCTGTATCCAACACCGATGACGTCGCCCTCCAGGAACTTCGGCAACGGCGCCTCTGCACCCAAGAACTTGAACGGCTGGTTCAACCTCCTGTGGCCGGTCGAGTCGTACGACATGCTGTTCTGGTGGCGTCCTGGAAGACGGAACCAGGGGTATGGTTTGATGCTCAAGCCTATCGATATCACCGTGTTGTCGGGGCTCGGCAACGAGTATATCTTTGACTCGAAGTAGTACACATCGTTCTTCATGGGTATTGGTAAGTTGCTCATGGTGGAGCACTCAAATTTCTTGAAGAAGTTGAGCTCCGTCTTGTTTATGATTATGAGGTCGTTGTTTGTGAGCATGGCGTCCTTCTGGAACTCGAACGCCGAGATGCCCTTTTCCTGGATCACCGTTTTCTGTGCCTCGCTGAGGTCGCCGCATAGCGGCGAGTTTTGTTCCAAGTACTCTCTGCTCTGGAAATACAACTCTTGCTCGTCTGAGTCCAACTCGAGATACACCTGGTTCTCCTCCTCGCGTAGGAGATCATCCTTGGAGGGCCTGCGACGAACGAGCACCAAGAGAATGGTGGCAAGAAGTAGCACTAGTACAACAGCGCTGATGGCGAGTATCGCCACTGGTATTGCATCCGCCATTATAGATAAGATAATAAGTAATTTGTGTGACTGAGAAAAAATGATATGGTCACGTGGACGAGAGTGAATCCGAGCACAAGGACGTGAGGGTATATGAGCGGAGCGACTGAGAGTATGGGTGGAACGACAGGGCGTAAGGAATTGCGCGGAATATGAGTGAGTAAGCGAACCTGGATGACAGGATTAGAGTAAGGATGCGAGTGAACATGGATGCAAAATGAACAAGGTATGCAGTTTGCGAGGAAAACAAACCCGGCAACAACTTCAAATCTTCGAGTTTCCACAATCTTGCTTTCAGATTGGATTAGAGGATAGGTTAATGAGAACGCAATGAATACCCAAAAATGCCTACCATTAGAGGATAGGAGAACAACACAATGAATACCCAAAAAGGACTACCAGCTTCCCATACAATCAAAAACTTACAGTTCTCCAATCTTTCTTATTCATTGGCACAAACAGCTCTTCATTATCTTCCTTCCGTTCTCGCAAATGCTGGCATGTCAATTGTCTCTGCTCTTACGCCTCATCCTGTACCTATTCCTCGTATCCGTTTCCCCTGACAACAAGCCAGCTAAAAATCACGTTTTCTCGTACAAAATCTTATTCGGGACAATCCCCAGCACTGAATCAGTCTTTCAGTTTACTACACGAGAAGTTTCAAAGACGAGTCAGACAATGTGTAGACGATCGTGCTGGCAGCGTCGTCTCGTGTAGCCTGTGATAATCTAGATATAAACCGGGCAGATTCCGTGGTTTGGTCTGCAGATCAGAATCATAAGACCTAATCACCAGGCACCCCTGATCTGAATACTACCAAACAGAACCGACCACACAACAGAATACTGGCGAAGGACACTTATAGATTATACCCAAGAGACTACCTCATAACGAGACTACCTCATAACGACACTACCTCACGACAGAAACGAGAATACCTCAGAAACGACCTTGCGAGAATACCTCATAAACGACATTATAACGAGATAGCCTCATAACCAATCTTATAAGACTCATAAACGACCTTATAAGACTACCTTATAAACGACCTATACCATGAACATATTTGCATTTCTCACACTTTTTGTGCTAGCATACGGCTGCAACCCGTTGAAGGGTAGTTGTCCGTCGGATCCCGCATTGGCCGCGACGTTCGGCGGGACTTTCCTGGCAAAGTCCCCGTATTTCTCCGCTCCAGACCGCCCCGGGTCCATCACATACGACCAGGACGGCGTGTCTCTCAGCATGAAGAAGAGAGGCGACAACCCGACTTTGATCTCCAATTTCTACATTTTCTTCGGTAAGGTCGAAGTTGTGTTGAAGGCTGCGAAAGGTCAGGGTATCGTCTCGCTGTTCTACTTGCAGTCGGACACCATGGACGAGATCGACATCGAATTGTTTGGCGGTGATCCTTACGAATTCCAGTCAAACTACTTCTATCAGGGAGACACCTCGGACTTCAATAGAGGCGGATACCACCCCACCTCCTCTGATCCCCGCGAGAACTTCCACACATACACCATCGAGTGGACCCCAGACTTTGTCACGTGGTCCCTTGATGGCAAAGTCGTCAGAAAGCTCGACCTGAACAGCCCGCAAGGCTTCCCACAGTCGCCCATGCGCATCTACATGGGTGTGTGGGCCGGTGGAGACCCTGACAACGCTGCAGGCACGATCAACTGGGCTGGCGGAGCCACTGACTACTCAGAGGCCCCATTCACCATGCAGATCCACTCGATGATTGTCGCTGACTACTCGAGTGGCGAGTCGTACAAGTACACAGACACGAGCGGAAAGTGGGGCCTGATCTCCTCTGATGGGGGAGAAGTCATGGGCCGCTACGACGATGCTCTTGAGCAGTTTGCCTTGGGTGGGGACCAGACGTCAACCACGTTTACCCCAGACAAGAGCTTGGAAACTGAGACTGTCAACTCGTTGTTGGCGACTTCCGGCCCAACGGGCACCAAAGCCAGAAATGCCGGAAAGATCATGGTGACTTCGAACGGGAGTACATTCACAACCTCTATTCCATCTGAATCCGTGACGTCTGGGGAACCTTCTTCCAGCCTGAGCTGCAACTCCACGTCCAGTGGGTGCTGCCAGATCACGCAAAAGATGACTTTCCTCATCACCGCCAGCGGTGGGTCGACGACGTTGGTCACTTCGACCAGGGTTTCTTCGTCAACCTTCCGCATTTCCGACAGTGAGACTGTTGAATCCAAGACTTCCACCTCATCGCTGTCATCAACTTCGCAGTACTCATTGAATCCCATTGCAGCTGGACAGCAAATCACTAAGGGAGGATCTGCTGCAACGGCAACAGCCAGTGGCAATCCAACCTTTGCGAACCACCCATACACGGCGTCGCTGTCTTCTTTTGCGGGGTACACTCCCACGTTTGCCAGTCGCATAGAAGATGGAACGGCATCGTCGAGAAGTCTGAGCAATGGAGCCTCGGGAGCTGGAACTCAAAAATGGGGGTTGTTGTCTGTTTTGTTGATTGCACTCTTTTGAGTAAGCTGCTTTTCACAGAACGTGACGTTCTGTCTGTTCAATTCTTTGCATGCCTCACGGCCAAGCCTTTAGGCATCCTGCTTATAGTAATACATTAGTGATTAGGTAAGGGTAGTGATACATCATTAGTGATTAGGTAGTGCAAGCAGTGATACTCCATTACTGATTAGGTAGTGCAAGCAGTGATACACCATTAGTGATTAGGTAAGGGGTGTGCAGGGTAGCAGCTATATATCGAATCCATGGTGATTAAGCTTCTATAGTACATTCTACTCTATTACATTAGGATATGCTAGTAACGCATTAATAGATACGTTACGTACTCACATGCAATGTTCTTTTTACCTAGTACACTAGTCGACATCCAGTTCATCTTTAGAAAATGGTATATTCTATCCAGACTTTTTGTCCCAGTTGCTTCTTCATCTACGTTCAAATCGCTCGCTCAGGAAAACGAATCTACATCAAAAAAACCCATTCATTTATACCTCGACTATTCATGGTATCCCGGGATTCCTCCCACTAATAATACGCAGTACTATTAGAATTTGCAGTCGATAGGGTACTTCAAGCTTCCGTTAGCATCCCAAACACCCCAGTACTTCTCAACATCGGAGGTACCGGAAGTGTCTGGCTTCCAGGCCTCGTCGGTGGCCTCAAATACAGCGACGTTGACACCCCAGCCCCTAATGGCACAGATGGCGTCCTGCCAGAAGTTCTTGGCGTTCTCAACGGAAGGCTGCGCGGACTCGAAGTGAGTACCGTCGGTTGGCCAGCCAGTCTCACCAACCCAGAAGTTGATGTCGGTGGAGCCCTTGGTGGTCTGGATCACCTGCAAGGCCTGCATGATGTCGTCAAAGAAGGAGTATGACGAGTTCTGGGAGGTCTGTCCCTGCCAGTACGAGAAGGCGTTGGCAAAGACAAAGTCGGCCTCCTTGATGGCTGGCTGCGCAGCACCGTCGACAATGACGTTCCACGAGTCCACGAAACCAACCTGCACGTCGCCGTACGACTTGCCGTTCTTGTCCTTGATGCCCTTCAACAAGGTCTTGATCTCGTCAATCTTCTCAGCCAACTCGGAGGCGGTCAAGTCGTCTCTGTAGAGAGCCTCGGAACCGACACTGAAGACCTTGACGGTGTCGACAGAGATGGTTGGCAAGTAGGTCGAAAGCGCCTGCTTCTCAGCCTCGAAGTGGGCGTCGTCGTTTGGCCAGATGCCAAACATGACCTGGAAGCCAGCGGACTCGGCAGCTGGGCCCAAAATCTCCAAGGTGTTACAGTCAGAGACAGCGTAGGTCTTGACGATCTTGGCGTGGTCGCCCAAGGTCTTGAAGTCGGTCTCGTACTCGCTGGCAGACTTACAGTTGCCGGCGTTGTCCTTGACACCCAAGTTGAAGGCGAGCTGGATGTTAGTAAAGTTCGGGCGTAGATGATAGGGTACATACGTCACCAACGGCGTTGGCACCAGCCATGAGAGCGGCAATAGCAGTTAAGTACTTGAATTGCATATTAACGAGCGTTCTTAAAAGAAGTAGACAAATTAAAATTCGGCAGTGTTCAGATTTTGAGGTGGAATTTTCCCAGCGGGCGTCTATTTTTGTCGCAACCTAGGACCGGCCCAAAACGGAAATGTTTCCTTTTAGGAGTGCAAAAAACGTGACTTTGCCTTTACAACCTGTGTTGACAAAACAAGTTCTTGGGTGTGAAAAATTGCGGGCAAAAAGGAAAGGGCCTATTTTTGGCTGGGATTAGGAGAAATGCCCGATTGGGAAGGTGCCGTTGTAAATGGGGATGAGGAGAGAGGAAAGAGAAGACAGGATGACAGGAATGACAGGATGACAGGATGACAGGATGACAGAGAACACAGGGTGACAGAGAACAAAAGGTGACAGAGAAAGAAAAGGTGACAGAGAAGACAGGATGACAGAGAAGACGTAGAGTATTGGATAACTAAAATAGGCACAAATAAAATGATAGGCAAACCTGGGCCCACAAATCGAAGTATCGATAAAGCTGCGCAGTCGGTTTAATGTTGTATGATCATAGTTGAATGATTTCAGTATGAGCATAGCAGGTTAAACGATTTCAGTATGAACATAGCAAGTAAACGATTTCATTGTGCACGCAGCAAGTAAACAATTTCAGTATGATTATAGTGAGATAAACGATTTCAGTATGATCATGGTAAGTTAAACAACTTCAGAATGGAACTAGCAATGAGGATTGGTTTTGAACGAAACTAGTTGGACCGAAATAGAGCCGCAAGAATGTAATCGTTCTACCAACTCAAAGGTTTCATCAACACTACCATCTCAAAGCTTTTCCTCAAAATAATCGAATTCTCAAGAAATACTCTCTCAAATCAGTCGTGAATATTCCTTCCTGCCTTGTATTTTGTGATCCACAAATCATCTTGTTCGGACCAATAACCTACAGCTTCAAATTCATTTCCAATCTTCTATAAAAATGGCCCCAATCGTCTGAATCCTTTACATGTTCTGCCGTTTCCTCCCTCATATGAACTGCACTTTAACGACGTTACCGCCAGCTCCTAGAAACATCACTCCTTTCTCTCTGCCAGAAAACCCACATAAAGCAGTTCATCGCAAGCTCCCCAACTTGATGATCACCTCACAATCTTCGTCAATCCAACAAGCACCGCATCCTCAACCCTCATACCCCCCTGAACGTCCACTCTCCCGTCAAACATCTCCCCCACGCTGTCCACACCCTCCAAATTGACCCTATCATTCTCAAAACAGCTCTGCAAGTCCGCGAAGTTGCCGAAAAACACCAATGCGTGCTTCTTCTGCGCATCGCTGAGCTCGCCCACCGCCGGGATCTTCTTGCAGTCGTCGTTCTTCTCGTTATGCAAGTAGTAGTCGTCACAATTGACATATACACTCAGCGAATACCCCTCCTCCACAGAGCTCTCGGCAAACACGTTGCTGAGCTTCTTGCACATTCTGATGTAGTACCCGAAGCTCGACTTGTTGCCCACGACACCGTACGCCTCCTCCGGCAGCACAATCGTCTTGTTCTTCAAGTCCACAGTCACCCGCGAGTTCACAGGCACCTCTCTCTTGATCTGCAACTCCATTGCCTCTGCCTCGCCGATATTGACATAGCGAGTCACCGTGATCTTGTGGTCGGCCTTCACCTTCTTGCCCACCGCCTTGCTGTGCACCTTGGCGGTCTCCTTGGGTATCGTTATGCCCTCCTTGAAGTCCTTGAAGACGTCGTTGTTGCCCATGAACGGCAAGGTGGAGATTTTGGGCAACTTGGCCGCGTGCTTGAACTTCTGGAGGATGTCCTTCTGCCCGGTCAACCCAAAGATGGTCTTGATGAGGTACGGCGGTGTGACAAAGTACTGCAAAAGCGTGGCCAAGAGGTAGGCGTTGTCTTGCAAGGTCGCAGGCTTCTCTGGCTCCTCGGCGGGCTTCTCCTCGTCGCCGAAGTTAAACTTGAGCTTTCCACTTCCGACCGCCACAACCTTGTCGGCCTTCTGAACCTCGGGCACGTCCAACACGATGATTTCCGCGATGGAGTAGATGGTGGCCGCTCTGGCGATCTGGTAGGCGACGTGCGTGATGTGTTCGAGGTTGCGAGCGTTCTTGGGTGCGATCAGGCTCGACGGAATGCAAATGGACACCAGCATGCCCGCCACAGGCGACGTCTTGCTGGGTTTCTTGGTTGGCTTGGTGGGGGTAGCCTCCTGCTTTCTTTTGGCCATGATGAGGTGAAAAAATACGACCAAACGTGAATGAATGTGAGAAAAAACGAGACAAGAGAAAGGGGACAGGATATGCGGCGGTCGCGAACGAGATCATGGGAAAGAGAATCGACAAACTTGAACAAGTGAATGTAGGATCGACGAACGTGAACAAGTGAATGTGGGGAAAGAGAATGACGAACGTGAGCAAGTGAATGTGGGGAAAGAGAACAGTTTGTCAATGAGGGAGATGCGATGATGTGATTCAATAAGTTATTCTTGAAATGAATATGCGTAGTGATTATGTTTTCGGAGTACAGGCTAGTACATCATGCCTTGTTTCAGTTCAATTTTCGTATTATCACGCATTTCAATAGTGACCTTCAGTAGCTATGAAAGTGACAGGCTCAGTGATAAAAGTGATAAAAGTGTCAGTGATCAACAAGTCTCATTCTTTTTCTCTCTGATCTTTGTCACTTTCGCTTACTTCTCTGATTTGTAGTTCAAGTCAATTCTACTGGTAATTCACTTGCTACGGTTCACATTACACCGTTGCTTACTGATTTGAAGTCACTTTACCTTTTTTCACTCACACCAGCACTCGCTACTTTCACTGTTATCTGTCCACTTTCGTTCTGTTCTCCCAATTCTGTTCTAATTTCATTCTTCTCGCAAATTCTTAGTTATCTGTTCCGCCAAGTCCACTCCTAGTCTGTCCTTACGCTCGCTTACATTCGCTCCGCTCACCTTCCCTTACCATCGTTTCCTGCTACTATCCTCGTCATTACCTTCCGCTCACATTCGCTCGCTCATGTTAACTTATCTTTCTGCTCACTTTCGCTTGCTCATGTTCGCTACTATCGTCATATTACTTTTATCTCTATAATCTACTCCTCCTCCTCCTCCTCATCCTCCTCCTCCTCATCGTCGTCGTCCTCTTCAGCCAAAGCAGCCACCTTCGCCTGCGCTCTCTCGATATTAATCTTCGTCTGCTCGTCCTGCTTGGCCTCCAACGCAACCAACGTCTCCTTCAACACAGTGATCGTCGACGCCACCTCGTCCTCCTTGGTTGGGAACGGAATCGACAAGTCGCTCAACGCCACAATGATCTCTGGCTCGACAGTGAATCCCTTGGCCTTGGTCTTCTTGCCTCCCTTCTTCTTGCTCTTGGAACCCGCAAAGAACTCGTCGTCGCTCTTCTTGATGATCACCGCCTCCGCAGGCATCTCGATGGTTCTACCGGTGCTTGGGGCCTTGGTGTCCAAGACCTTGGCACTTTCGGTGGCGGTCTTCTTGACTGGCGCGACGTACGACGGGTCAAAGTGGTGCAACAACGTGTGGATGGACTCCAACTCCGCGGTGAATGCAGGGATCGAGGCCTCCGCCAACTGCTGGTCGGCAGACTCCTTTCTCTTTCTCAACTTCTCGGCGAGCTTGGTCGACTTTTCCTCCTCCTCGCGCTTCTTCTTGTCCTCGGCCAACGTGGTCTTGAACTTCTGGAACTGCGCGTCAAAGTCAGCACGCAACTTGCGGATCTGGTTGTACTTCTCGTCCTTCTGCTCCCTGATGGCGTTTCTCTTCTCGAACAAGGCGTCCTTCTTCTTGCTGACGACGTCTCTGTTGGCCGTCAACTCGTCCATCTCCTTCTTCTTGGCGTCAAACTCCGCGTTCAACTCCTTGTTGTGCAAGCCCGACAACGTCTTCTTCAACTCGGCGATCTTGGCCTTGTCCTGGTCGATCAACGCCTGCACCTTCTCGATGGTGCCAAAGTCCTTTCTCAACTTGCGCAACGCAGACATCTCCTTGACGTACCTGCGCTCATCGGCCAACTTGAGGGTGCCGCCGCCAATGAGCGTGTCCAACGAGTTGACACGCGCGTCGATCTCGCCCACATTCTTGAAGCTGTTCTTGGACGTCTGGGCCTGGATCTCGTTGATGCGCTGCTTCATCTGCGTGTCGATGGTCTTGATCTGGTCGTTCACGGCGTTACGTTCGGTCTTCAAGGTGGACTGCTTGGCAATGAGCGCCTTGATTTCCTTCTGCAACTCGCTTCTTCTCGCGTTGCTCGCGCTCGAGTGTTGCACCTTGTCGATCTGGGCGTTGAGCTCGTTGTTGGCGAGGTCCAACTTGCCGATCTCGGCCTGGAGCACGTTGACTTGGCTCTTCATGGCCTTGTCATCGGGGCGCTTGATGAACGGACGGCGGGGGGCAGGGGCAGGGGCAGTGGTGGCAGACATGGTGATACGTGTTGAAAAAAATGAAAAATCGGCAGATAAATCTGAACGAGCGGACAAGTGATCGGAGCGAGCGAAGGGACAGAATAACGAGGGAAAAGACAGGATCAGAGAGGTGGCGGAAAGAATACATAATGAGAAAATGAACCAAAGAAGGAATAGACAGAGAAGGAATAGAGAAGGAATAGAAAAGGAATAGAAGGAATAGACAGAGAAGGAACGAATAGACAGAGAAGGAAAAGACAAACACTGTGAATTGAACAGAATAAACAGAACCGGAGAATTGAACAGAATAGAATGTAACGTCGAATACAAGGAGCGTACAACTAAGGTTTACGTGCCACGAATCAGCATGATATTCTTTCCACGCTTCGGGCAAAAACGGACTTTTCTCGACGTAAAATGAACACTGCAAAATACGAGATTTTCGCAGCTAAGCGAGACTAAATGTTACTGGTTGAGATAGACTAAATGTTACTGAATGTGATAGACTAGATGTTACTGAATGTGATAGACTAGATGTTACTGAATGTGATAGACTAGCTGAATGTGATAGACTAGATGTTACTGAATGTGATATTCTCCTCGTCCATGTTGGTATACTTGCTGTGTATGTGCTGTATATATCTGACTATATATGTACTGTACATATACCGTACATCTGTAACGATATAATTGTAGCCTGTATGGTTCTATGTGTTTGTATATCTGGTGGAAGAATATTCCTCCAACTTGTATCTCCAACGCTATCCCTATCTTAATCCTATCTTGTCTCTATCTTATCCCACATCCACCCCATATACATTCCGTATCCAATCCATATCCATCCGTTATCTATCTTCTTCCTTTTATATTTCTCGCCACAACTTTCACCTGATTTCTATGAGTGAAGCATCCAAAGAGCCGCTTTCGCGGCCTATTTCGTCATATTTGCCACTAATCAAATCCAAAGACGAATACCTCACCATTGACGCGTCGTACGCGCTCCGCTAAAAGAAAAACTAGGTGCTGAAGTACCAGGACAGCGAAAGAGTTGGAATGGTACTCAGCACTCGAAGTTGAGATTTTCACGTTACATTCAATGAAAGTATTGTGACTACCACCATCTCTGATCAGTCTCTCAAAGAGAGATTGCAGAAGGAGTCTGAGGAATTGAGAGCGTCTTTTACAGAGTTGGACTACCATCCGAAGTCTGGAAACACTGTGGTGGATTTGGTACACCCCTCACTCTACCCTGTTCAGTACGGGAGAACGGTAACCACAAGAGGCGGGCTCAAGGTTGTCCAGTATGACGAATCGCTGGCACTAAAAACGCATGTTACCAGTTTTCAAGTGTCGTATAATTTCCAGTGGCTTCCTTCATTGCTCAAGTATGACGGCAAGTTCACCTTCTCCTCGTACATTAACAACTTAGACCCCGTGCGCTTTCCAGCGTTGTACTCAACTATTGAGGATGTTTTCAACGCAACTGTTCCCGCGTTGAACTACGTCTTGACAAGGTTTGCCTCAAGCGAGTATATCCGCAACCGGATCCCAAGTAATTATGCCGTTTACGGCGACTATGTCAAATATGACAAGCTTGCGAGTGAGCTCCATAGTCGTTGTCGTCCAGACTACAAGCTTTACGACAAGGAATTAGACAAATTGAAGTCGAGATTACTCACGCCGTGTCCGCTAGAGTTTGGGAGTGGCCCGCCAAACGACAGAGTGATTGATGTCCGTGATTTCGACAACCTAAAAGTGATTGTGAAGATGGCCAATATCGAGTTGACCCCAGAAAACCCCAGGTACAGTGGGGGGTCATTGCACGTCGAAGGTGCCAGAAACGAGAACATTGTGGCAACAGTTTTGTACTACTACGATATTTCCAACATAACTGAGTCGAGAATAGGCTTCCAAACAACGTTCGCTGAACCCGGCTATATCCAGGATGACGCATTCTACTGCGACCACTTTTTTGGCTTGAAAGATGGCGACCCTCTTTTGAAGTTTTTGGGAAGCATCAACGTTGGGGAGGACAAGGTGGTGATATTTCCTAATACGTACCACCACCGCGTGGATCCCTTCGAGTTGGAGGACGCTTCTAAACCGGGTCACCGCAAAATCTTGTGCTTTTTCGTGGTCGAACCAAACAACGACAGGGTGTTGACGTCGAACGAAGTACCGCCTCAGCAGGCGTCTTGGTGGAGCAAAAAGGAGTTGATTGAGAGTATTTTGCCGGATACCAAGATGAGAGAAGAAGTGCGCAAGATTGCAACCCTTCAATCGTTGGAGGAAGCAAAAACTGTTCGCGAGAAGTTGATAATCGAAAGATCACCTATAGAAAGTCGTGAATATAGTCCATACGACGATACTACGTTTCTGTTGTGCGAGCATTAATGAATGTGAGTGAAGCGAACATGAACGACAGTTATAAGGTGACCCTGTGAATGTCAACGAATGTGAACATCGAGGGTTATGCATTCAGATATGATTAGATTCATTAAAAACGCAACTAGAATAATAAAGATCAGAAGTAGAGATTAAATAATGGACTATAGAAACAAGGTAGTGAAGACAGATTAACTTGTTTCTCTGTTTTGCTTCACTGATCTCCATGTTATGTGGTTTTACTTCATCAAATCTATTATTATGTGGTTTTGCTTATTTTGACTCTCTTTGCATCCACCAGCCTGCATACTCGTTTACGCAAATAGTGAAAATTGGCATCAGGCCATACACGACTGATACGACTGATGGATGCGACGACTGAAACGATGGAATGGCGACGAATGAAAGCATGTGATGGAAGTTACGGTTATGCTATAAGTTTCTGAAAGATCTTTCTCGTATACGGGAACGAGGATGGCAGATCGTAGATTTTCATAAACGGCCCTAGTCTTCTTCTTGTAGGCTTCTTTAGTTTACTTCTTCTCCACTTCTATTACCGGCTTCTACTATCCGCTTCTATTCTTCTATTCTGCGCTTCTATTCTGCGCTCCTATGCTTCTATTCTCCTATTCTCCGCTCCACCTCTTCTTTTCCACCTTTTTTCTCGTAAGACCAAAAAATCAACACCATGTCGGAGTACGCCAAACTCGTTGCCAGTCTCGACAGCAAGGACATCTTGCAGAAATGGCCGGAGGTCACCCCGTTGAAGGAGATCTCCGGCGTGCCGACCAGCGCCGGGTCCAACGGTAGCGAAGAGCTCTTGGAGGGCCACGACGAAGAGCAGATCAGATTGATGGAGGAGTTGTGCATCGTGTTGAACAACGACGACCAGCCCGTCGGTGCTGGAACCAAGAAGTTGTGCCACATCATGGACAACATCAACGACGGGTTGTTGCACCGCGCGTTTTCCGTCTTTCTCTTCAACGAGGACGGCAAGTTGTTGTTGCAGCAGAGGGCCGATGAGAAGATCACCTTCCCGAGCATGTGGACCAACACGTGCTGCCTGCACCCGCTCTGTGTGCCGCTGGAGTTGGGCGTGACGGGTGCGCATAGCGATGTCAACAACTTGGACAACGCGGTCGCGGGTGCCAAGGTCGCCGCGCAGCGCAAGTTGTTGCACGAGTTGGGCATCCCGTACGCGGACTCGCCGTTGGAGAACTTCCAGTACTTGACGAGGATCCACTACAAGTCCGCGTCGAGCGAGGGCTCGAAGTGGGGCGAGCACGAGATCGACTACATCTTGATCTTGAAGACCAAGAACGACATCACCATCGAGCCGAGCTTGAACGAGGTCAAGGACCAGAAGTTTGTGGACCAGGACGAGTTGAAGGCCATGTTCCAGGACAAGGACTTGGTGTTTACGCCGTGGTTCAAGTTGATCTGCGAGTCGTTCTTGTTTGAGTGGTGGGGGCATTTGGACAACTTGGGGGGGTTCAAGGATGAGAAGATCCACAGGTTGTTATAGGAGATCAGTGTTTTGGGGAGCTTGCGGAAACAACCAATAGGTTTCTTGCAGGAAAGAGAGAAACAACAGGAACAATTTTCAATGATCATCTGTGTAAAGGCATCTTCAGGAACTGTTCATTGGGGCGATAGAGACAACCCAGAGGCACATTGGTTCCAGGTTTATGGGCTGAGAGAAAAATAATATGGAAGAGGATGAAGCTGAGTGTTCATAAATAGTAAGAAAGATGATAGAAGGAGGGTGTAGATAGAGACTTCTTACTGTAGAACAAACTGGATAGGTAAACATAAAGTGCATAGATAAAAACTGGATAGATATATAAAAACTGAGTAGATACATGATAGACAGTGGGATATCTGTTAGGACGACAATAGAATGGTTCATGTATAATGATACAAACTGGATAATGTACGTTTTATGAATGATCGATTAGGATAATACATGCTGCGAAAAGGACAAAATGCTTTACATGACGGGGACAAAATGCTTGACAAATGCTTTATATGACGGGACAAAATGCTTTAGGACAAATGCTTTATATGACGCTTAGGACAAATGCTTTATATGACGGGGACAAAATGTATAGGATATTCTTGATGAATCGACATATTTACATAGATATCTCCTATCATTCGATAATTCCATCAGTCCACTTATAAATCCCACGACCACAATTGGCTACTGACCTGACATACCTTGTTCACTATCATTGTCCTTACGCTTTGTCCTTATCCATCGACTCGCTACCTAACCCTGACTCGTAGCATTGACTCGCGCATTCCCCTCCTACTGACTGGATTTGACTCTTTTTTGCCTTTTGACTTCCCACGACCACATTTTATTTCCACAGATGATCCGGACCACTCCAGTACACACGCAGTTGCGGACCATAACACGCGGGCTAGCCACCGAGGCGCCCGTCACACGCCGCCGGAGAAACACCACGTTCCTGGACGCACTCAACAAGGGCCCCTCGTTCGACGACTTCGTCTCTGGCAAGGCCGCAAAGGCGCTCGACCCGTTGGAGCTCGCCAGACAGGACCCCGACGCACGCTTGCCCAAGTGGCTCAAGGTGCCGATCCCCAAGGGAAGGCTGTTCAACAACTTGAAGAAGGATGTGCGCGAGTTGAAGCTCTCCACGGTGTGCGAGGAGGCCAAGTGCCCCAACATCGGCGAGTGCTGGGGCGGCAAGAAGAGCGAGGCCACAGCCACCATCATGCTCCTCGGAGACACGTGCACAAGGGGCTGTCGCTTCTGCTCAGTGAAGACCAACCGTAACCCGGCAAAGCCCGACCCCATGGAGCCCGAGAACACCGCGGAGGCCATCAGCCGGTGGGGGTTGGGGTACGTGGTGCTCACGACCGTGGACCGTGACGACTTGGCCGACGGCGGGTCGCAGCACCTCCTGGAGACCGTGCGCCGCATCAAGCAGAAGGCGCCGCACATCTTGGTGGAGGTGTTGAGCGGCGACTTCCGTGGAGACTTGGACCAGGCGCTGGTGCTTGCGGAGTCGGGCTTGGACGTGTACGCGCACAACTTGGAGACTGTGGAGGACTTGACGCCGCACATCCGTGACAGAAGGGCCACGTACAGGCAGTCGTTGTCGATTCTCCAGCGCGCAAAGGAGACGACGCCGTCGTTGGTGACCAAGACGTCGCTCATGTTGGGGTTCGGCGAGACGGACGCGCAGGTGATGCAGACGTTGAAGGACCTCCGCGAGATTGGCTGCGACGTGGTGACGTTCGGGCAGTACATGCGGCCGACGAAGCGGCACATGAAGGTGGTGGAGTACGTGACGCCGGACAAGTTCGACTACTGGAGGGACACAGCGTTGGAGATGGGCTTCCTCTATGTGGCGAGCGGGCCGTTGGTGCGTTCGTCGTACAAGGCTGGAGAGGCGTTCATTGAGAATGTGATCAGGAAGCGGAGGCACAATGTGGGGGAGGTCGCGAGGTTGGAGCAGAAGGTGGCTGTGGAGGTGTAGATGGGGAATGGAGGATTAGGATTGTTGATAAAGAATGATTGTTGACTAAGATTGTTGATTAAGAATGATTGTTGACTAAGAACAACTGTTGAGTTGTTAAATTGACCAATGGTACGGTAATTGCTGATCAACATTTCAAGAGTTGTTAAGATGATCAACAGTTGCTAAGATGATCAACAACCGTTAACATGTCAAGATAAACGACAATCACAAGATTCAAAGGTTATTAAACTGGTGAGGATCATAGAGAAAACTTTGGTAGATCGAGTCAAGTCATGGAAAGAAGACTTGGGTCAGATGATATATGGCATTCCCATCGGTAATAGAAGGTATGATATGGATATTAATACAGGAGCGAAACAGTAGATTGGAAATGTTAACGTTTCAGTGCAATCGTTGTATCAGAATTGTAACGAAAAGAGCAATGGTCTTAGTGTAATATTGCGAAAAAGGAATCGTCTTTTCATAGTGATATTTAACAAGAAAGAGAAATCGTCTTAGCACAGTAGTTAACATGAAAGAGGGAGTTGTATCATAACTAACATGAAAGAGGAATCTCGAAACATGAAAGAATCTTGTATCATACAACAATAATCATCAAAAATGGTTTCACATCAACGAAAAATAGTTGAAATCTCACAACATTTCAGCGAAAACGCGAAAAATGAAACAAACGGTATGGCAATGAAACAGGGTCTAGATTAACAACAGATTTGTATTTGCGGAAGGGTTGGATGGTAGCATTGCTGCCAGAATTGACTGCGTTGAAGAGTCGACCTGGCTAGGCAAATAAGCAAGTAAGAAACATCTAAGAAATCTATCGTAGCGAAAGAGCAGGCGATTTATAGAAGCGAATCTGAACATATGAGCGTCTGGGTCACGACCTATAAGCGAATATGAACAGCAACTAAGCAATCTGAGCGACTAAGCAATCTGAGCAACCAAGCGAATCTGAACAGCGACTAGCAATCTGAGTAAAGCGAATCTGAACAGCGACTCGCAATAGAGTAAAGCGAATCTGAACAGCAACTAGCAATCTGAGTAAAGCGAATCTGAACAGCGACCAGGCAAATCTATAAAATCTGGGACAAGCTGGGGCAATTCTCATTACCATAGCATCCATCACTCAAGCTCCCTCACTTTTGTACCTAAATTCACACCACAGCTCTCGCAACCAATCGATTTTGTGAGATCAAAACAACTTTGGGGAAAATATCAAAATAACTTGATCAAAATATCAAAATAACTTGATCAAAATATCAAAATAACTTGATCAAAATATCAAAATTGATCAAAATACCAAAATAACTTGACCAAATATCAAAACTTTCATACAACTTCCGATTTTGATCGAATCAAGAATTGGCAACCCATGTCAACACTGTGAACATACACCATACACAGCCCCGACCAAACGGAACACATAGAGCATACCACACACATAGAGAACCAACCCAACATGTCGCTCAAGGAAACGCTATCCCGCAATGACAGCGAGGAGTCCTTCATCACGCAGTTCGAGACGACGCTCACCATCCACGGCACCGCCAACGACCCCCCCGACAACGACATCTCCATCGACCACACGGTCCTCACCAACTACAACCACTCGACGGTCAACATCACGGAGCTCGAGGAGGAGGAGGTCGCGCTGGAGCAGATCCCCAAGTTCAAGACCAAGCGCCGCTACAGCCTCCAGCCACAGCACGCCACACGCCACCGCACACAGAGCAAGTCGCCGAGCCCCGACGACTACTACCGCCACATTGACCCCAAGTACGCAGACATCCTCCAGCCGTCGCCGTTGATCGACTTCTCGCTCACCAAGTACAACCGCTGCTTCGGCGACTTCATCAAGATGAACCCGCACGTGGAGTCCGACTCGCCGCGCTTCTTCAAGGAAACAGACAAGACATTGGTCATCTTGCTGCCGTATTCCGCCGAGCACGCCTTCGGCCGCAAGTGGGTCACCAAGAGCTACCTCGCAACCATCTTTGAGCGCCCACAGCGCCTCCTAGCGCTGTGCATAGGCGTGGCCGCCGCAGTCACCATGTACCCGTTCTTCTACAACGTCATGAACGCAACCAAGCGCGGATCGGTACTCCTGCCACACGTGATCAAGGTGCACGGGAAGAACTGGCCGAAGAAGCTCTTTGAGTTGTGTTTGGATCTGCACGACAAGTTGCGGGAGAACCAGATCGAGGTTCCCGAGGACTGGAACACGGGCGACATCTACTTGACGCCGCGCACGATCAACGCGATCGAGGGGGTGATTGGGACGTTGGAGACGGCGGTGGACAAGGTGTTTGCCGAGAAGCACGACCTTGCGTTTGTGGTGATACGGCCGCCGGGGCACCACTCGCACGCGTGTCTCCCGCTGGGGTTCTGTCTCCTCAACAACGTGCAGATAGCGATCGAGTACGCGTACGACACGTACCGCGTGACACACTGTGCGATCTTGGACATCGACTTGCACCACGGTGACGGGCTGCAGGACATCTGCTGGGAGCGCGCGGGGTTCACGGGCGACTACGGGCAGGACCGCGAGGACGAGGGCGAGCACTTGGCGGAGCACCCGCGCGACGAGTACGGCAAGCGGTATGCGCGGTACCCGAAGGTGGGCTACTTTTCGTTGCACGACATCAAGCTGTACCCGACAGAGCACGGGTATGCGACCAAGGAGAACATCAAGAACGCGCTGACGTGTATCATGGACCACGACTTGAACATCTGGAACGTGCACCTCCAGGAGTGGAAGCTGGAGGACGAGTTCTACAAGCACTACCAGACCAAGTACGTGGCGATCTTGAACCGTGCGAACCAGTTCTTGAACCACGCCAAAAAGCAGTACGAACACGAGTACCTGGAGTACCTTGTGCAGCTTGCCAAGTACAACAAGTACTTGGTGAAGCAGAAGCCGATTGCGAAGCCGGTTGCGCCGCCGCCGTTCAAGCCGCTTATAGTGATATCTGCGGGTTTCGATGCGAGCGAGTACGAGAACCCGATGATGCAGCGGCACGGCGTGAACGTGCCGACGAGCTTCTACGCGACGTTCACGAAGGACGTGGTGAAGTTGGCCAAGATCCACACGGGGGGGAAGGTGATTTCGTTCCTCGAGGGCGGGTATTCGGACGGTGCGCTTGCGACGGGCATCTTCTCGCACTTGATCGGGCTCAACCACGCGGACGACGCGGAGGGGCTGCTCTGGAACGACACGTGGGGGACGCCGGAGGTGATGCGCGAGCTCACGAGGGGTTGCAAGAAGACGTGGGCGCCGTACAAGAAGCCGAGCACGGACATGACGGTGTGGGCGAACGAGGTGATCAAGTTGGGGCGTGCGATGATGCCGAATGCGGTGTTGCCGCAGGGGTTTGTGTATGACGAGAAGAAGGAGAAGGTGAGCAAGATGGTGCGGGATTTGGGGGTTGTGGAGGATGTGAGGAGGTACACGAGGTCGGGTCACAAACGATAGCGCGGAGTAAGCGAACTTGGGCAAGCGAATGTGAGCGGAAAGTAAGTATGGGCTAAGCGAATGTGAGCGGAAAGTAAGTATGAGCTAAGCGAATGTGAGCGAGGACAGAACAAGACAACTAATAAGTGCACGCGCGACATCCCACCAGACTTAGCGAATGAGGAAACAAAAGGGAATGATATTGCGAGCGATAACCAGACTTTAGCGAACATGAGCAAATGAATGTGAGCACAAGGAGACTGATGAGCGGACATGATTTATGAGCAGCATACTATAGTATTATAGGTTTTGAACGTGAGAACAGTGAGTGAACGATAGATCTATAGAAGTGAACGTAATAGAAGTGAATACAGAAGGAAGAATTGTTGTAAATTACTTAGAGCCCGCTGACAGAAATATCACTTTTTTGGGTATTTTTTGCACGCGTTAATCCAATGAACCGGGTGACCCTCGGATATGACCACCTGCACAACAATATTCCAGGGTACTTTTTAAAGGTACATTGCAAAATCGGACTTTCTCTTGGATTCTTTACGGTGTTGGTTAATATGCTTCATATAATGTGAACGTACACCAACCAGAAGTATGTGGTAGCTTTTTAGACAACTCCTCAGTATTGATCGGTGTAATTATGGCCGTTCAGACAGTTCTACTGAATGATATCAGGTGAGAAAGGTGCATATCTGTTTGACCTGCACATAATGTTTTGCATCCATTAGGGAATTGTTGGATTGAGTGAGCAATTGTTCATAAAAGACGGCCGCTTCATATAGCGTCGATGGTATTTTCAAAGCGGTAACCGCAGGCTGTGACGTCGTAGACTGAATCTATGTTTAAACGCAATTTGGGCCAAGAAGAGATTGTCATAAAACGCCAATTATAGAATGATTTCTCAGAAGGCAGGTTGTAGCTGAGTTATGTAGTCCAGTAAGAATGATTCTCAGACACCGTAGTCATTATCCAATTACAAATGCATTCCATTACTACCAGTTGTGAAGAGTGGCTGCAATTCTTTCCATCAGGGTACGTTCGATTTTTTGGAGGTGGACTTGGGGCTATCTCGATTTCACGTCTCCTTCATATGAGATATTACGCCCAACAGATGATTTGGTGCCGTGAACTAGACTAAGAGGACAACCGATTTTTAAATAGAAATTGAATGGTAAATTGATGCGCAGCAAAAATCACTGGATTATATTCAAAGTACCTTCTAAAGACACTGATCTTTTGATAATGCTTGTCTAGCGGGTATGTACACAGCCTCAAATGGAAATTTCGGTATTTGGTGAACTCAGTAGGATATTGTAGTTTAGAGTCGGTAGTGGTGATTAGGTTGCTCTCATGATAGTCTTTCTGTTCAATGACGCCGTGAAAGTATTTGAAAGTCAAAGACCGAAACGAATGTAGTTACCAACATCTTTCACTAAGGGACTCGAGCTTTCTTGTACGCGCTAGGTGGAAAACGTACCAAAATAGAATTTCCCGTACAGTTTTACCACTTCTATAGCTTATAAAATCTGAAATTCACGGTATCCAACTCCTTCCTGTGAGTATCTCTGTTTGAGGATTGCTTCCGGCTGGGAAAAGGCTAGTTTTCGTTGTACACCCGAAAAGAAGAGCAGATGACTGCAAATGGAGAAAGCAAGTACTTAGGAACCCGATTCTCCATCGCATGGCAAGCCATCTGCTTACTTATTAGGCCGTTCTTGGTTGAGCAGTGTGTACCCAACTTGGCAATCGCAAATCGACCAAAATTCACACTGACAATCTCAATCACGAAATTCTCAATAGATTGAGGATACCCTATGCTTTGCTGCGCGAACACTCCTTTGACCTGAAGGAGCCAATTTTGCTGCTTGCATCACATGTCAAGTTTTCGCATCCATTGACTGAAGTCGTTTCGCTGCCATATAAATCCTAACTCAAAAATATCAGCTTCCAAACTTCGATACAGGGATCATTCTCACGTAGTCCTCAGTCAATCCTTTTTGCCCATCAATTTTCTCGTTACGCGTATTAATGATCAGCACATTTCTTTTAGTTCGTATATGATTGTCACACAAGGCCAGATTGACCCAGGGGTAATAGTCTTATTCTATTCTTTACGCTCAATTACAAACAACGGTTTTATAATTACCATATAAAGCTCATCTCCCCAATTTCTTGATCTTGCAAAATCTCCTATTCAACTCTAGCTCACTCGAAGTTTCTCAGCCTTAATCAAACCTCAGCCTTGCTTGACCTTATTCAGTTGTCACTCAATCCTACTCTCTGCTCATCCCTATCTCCTCCATTCTCGTCTACCAGTCATGTGAGGATCGCTGCGTGTAGGACGTTAAAGCACAAAACCTAACTTGAGGCAAGGCTTTAACGCGTGGTGACACACGGAAAGAATGAGACCTGAGGAGGGAGAGACTGAGGAATCAAGAGAAAAAGGGTGGATTTCGAAAAGAAAGCGAAGGATACAAAACTCGATAAACTGGGAGAGGTAAAAACCCGTTATGAGTTCACGTCCTCTGCGCTCACGTTACTCAATGCACGCTCTTTAACCTCGTCTACCCATCCTCTTGGCCAGGGTTATGAACCAGTGGAAAAAATACGGCGAACGGGGGAAATTCAAAAATTCAAGGACTAGACGACAACACCCAACAATCTCGCAGGCATCGATGTCGTTGTTGCACGAATATGACCAGCAAGCAGTGTACACGCGACTGATGTCGCCCAGCACATCTAAAGTACAGCCTGCACTGGAAAGGGGCCCCACACTTAGTCCGCTGACGAGGGCAATCCTCCAGGCGCTGAGTCTGAGCTTGATGGAGAACATGGAGGCAATCGCATACGACGAAAACGTAAAGGAGAAGCCGGAAATGAGGAGGAACGTCCTGGACCTGGTAGGCCATGCCGATAGAAGATACAATGCGAGTGATTTAAGAAACTTTTCAGATACTAGAGACACTAGAGCAAAATACGATGCAAGAGACACGAACGATAGAGATACAAACAGAAGCCAAAATACAGAAACAAGGAGAAGTACAGATACAAACAAAAGTCAAGAATTAAGCAGAAGAAGTACAGATACAAACAGAAGTCAGAATACAGACACAACCAGAAGTACAGATACAAACTACAAAAGTCAGAATACAGATATAAACAGAAGAACAGACGAAATCGACAGTCAGAATAACTACAGAAAGATAGATGATATCGACAGCCAGAATAAGATAGATGCAATCGACAGCCAGAATGCAGACTTCAGAACTGATAATCAAGAAAGTTCAAATACGCGTGTACCTGATTCACCACAGGTCACGCGAACTAGAGGGTACTCCGGCACGCTAAGCGCACGGGCGGACCAAACAAGACGTGCGAGTTTTACTGGAGACCACAACAGTATTCACTCAGATGACGCGAGCATCAACTCGAGGGCGGGGTTTCTGAGTCTCCACTCCAGAGCCGAAAATATGAGTGCATCGTCGTCCAGGACCGATCACATGAGTAGAGGTGACGACACGAGTATCTATTCGAGAGATGAATACAAGGGGGATTCAAAAGACCTTCCCAAGCTGAGCCAATCAAAGTTCTCCGGCCCCCACATAACTACTTCCTATTCAGGCTCTCTCAGTGAGCCACTCAAGTCCCCAACCTCATACATGGTGCACCCCGAACGACTGCTTGATCCGCGTTCCCCATCCAACTCCATAAAATCGCCCACTTCACAGTTTGCCTCACCAGGGTACACTCCTGTGCAGCCTTTGAAGGTGAGGAGCCTGTTCAAGAACCATGGCCTTCCTCCATCGCACGCGGACTTTGATCGCTCGCTAATGAGCACACTGGAGTTCATTGAGCTTTTGCTTTTCGAGAATAAGGAATTGCAGGCCACGGTGCAGCGACAGAAGAAGGAGATCGAGGTGTTGAAGCAGCCAAACGCTCACGAACCCAAGGACCCGGTGCTGGTATCACCGATAGATTCACCCTCGTCGATCGAGGTTCCGGTGCGCTCTGCCAGAAGGCGGCCAAATGAAAAGGAGGAAAGGGTACTGGTAATTTCCCCGGTCGAGGAAGACACAGAAAGTGAGAAGGATATAGAGGCTCACGGAGAGAAACCTCCAGTATCTCGTGGTCCCTCTATAACCAAGTCTCCAGTCCATGGTTCCATATCGCAGTCTTCAGTCCATGGTTCCATATCGCAGTCTCCAGTCCATGATTCCATACCGCAGTCTCCAGTATCTCGTGGTCCCTCTATATCGAAGTCTCCAGTGTCCCGTGGTCCCTCTATATCGAAGTCTCCGGTTAGATCTCGTGATTCGATATCCTCACCAGTACAATCCAGATCGCGTGGGCCATCTATATCCAAGTCGCCCAATCAATCGGAAAGGTTGCCTTTATCGAAATCTCCGGTTGCATATTCCACGAGCCCCCAGCGCAGCAGCACTGTGATTAGCTCGCAGCAGACGTCGTCATACCACGACGCTATTGCCACTCCACAGGCTGGCGATGGGTTCCTTGAAGACGACATACTTCACGAGGGTCCAATCGATGTGGGCGACAGTCACGGTTTACAGAGTGCAGTTCTGGTTGAGCGGGATAGCGCGCATGTCCTGCGCAAGCCAAGTCAGATACTACCAAGGATCAGAAATGACAACGAGGAAGCAGGGAGAGCTAGGGCGGGGTCTGTACATTCTCATGCCAGAAACCCCTCATTTACTCATGATGATTACTCTACGGTTACTGGGGACCCTTCTGAATTCACTGGAATACAGAGGGGGACGTCCGTGCGCAGTACCACGTCTAATGAGGTTCGTTTGGTGAGATCGAACGAGCCCAAGCTTGGGATACTGAACAAGAACGTGAGCAACTCCAGCGTGAGCTCGTACAAGCTGAGGATCAAGTTGCCGCACACAATGAGCCAGCAGAGCATGGAGAAGAACCAGAAGCATAACGGCAAAGCGCACTTGTACCCTGGAATGGAGCACGACCAACTTCGTTCCCCTGTGGCCGTTGCGCATTCGTACAACACACCGCCTGCACAAATCACTTCGTCGTTCAGCGACCAAAGGAAGCCAAACTCGGCGAGAAAGACGTCGCCAGAGAGCTATGCGGATACGCTGTACACCGAAGACTTGCGCACACCGCTCAGCAATTCGTTTCCGAGCAGCGATTCAGTGAGACAGGGCACACCCAACTCAAGTTACCGTGTGCTCAGCACACCCAACATCGAGGAGGATGACCTGCTTTTCATCAAGCCGGAGGAGTTTGGCACCATTGAGATTCTCGTCAGCAGTACGATCCACGTGAGCAACAACCAACATCGTCGTCCGGACGATCCCAACTTCACGTTAGCTATATCGGATCGCGCACTGGGCAAGGAATTGTGGCGGATACGCAAGACCTTCCAGCAGCTCCTTGGGTTTGACAGCGAGATCCGGCCTGTGATTGAGTACTTTGGGCTTCCACCCACACCCGACCGCCAGCTTTTCTTCCTGACGGCTCCGAACAAGATTGAAACACGCCGGAGCGCGCTCCAGAACTACTTCAACTCGGTGTTTTTGATGCCGCACATCCCGCACATGATTCTCTACAAGATGTGCAAGTTTTTGTCGCTCGACTTTGTCAACCCGATGGACGACTACCGTCTGGGTGCGGTAAAGGAGGGGTACTTGGTGCGGCGGTACAAGGCCTTGGGCACGTCGTGGAAGGTGCGGTGGTGCCAAGTTGACGGACATTTCCTTGAGGTTTACGAGAACCCTGGCGGGCCTCTTTTGGAGCTGATCTGTTTGCTAGGTGCACAAATCGGCCGTCAGCTGTCGGATGCAGTTGCTGAGGATAGGGGGTATCGCCATGCGTTCCTCCTTGTGGAAACACTGAAGCAGTCCAAGTTGTCGTCGCTGTACCCCAAGCACTTTTTCTGTGCGGAAACTGATCCGGAGCGCGATGCGTGGGTGGATGTGCTTTTGGGCCAGGATCTCCACGATGGAGTTGAAACGAAGCTGGAAGAGGACACGCTTGAGCAGCCGCCAACGTATACGCATCTGCCAGGGTCTCACAACCTGCTTCCGCTGTATCAGAGTGAGGCAGGGCAAGTTCCGAATACACAGGTTCCGAATACCCACACCAAGAGCCAGAAACCTCCACAGGTTGAGCAACCCAAGGCACAGACTGTCGAGGAGCCGAAAAAGGCCAAAAAGCGGAGTCTCTTTCCGTTCCGCAACAAGGCCACCGAGGAGGAAAAGCCCGAGGCACCCACGAACTCTATGCAGCAGTATCTTGATCAGATGAATCTCGATGAGGGCATGTCGAAGCTGATCTTTGGGCGTGAGCTTGCCGAAGCATTCGCGCTCTCACGGCACCGGTTCCAAAGCACACGTGAGTTGCCAAGTGTATTCTACAGGTGCATTGACTATTTGATGCGCACGGGGGCTGTGTACGAGGAGGGTATTTTCCGGTTGAGTGGATCTGCGCTGACGATCCGTGCACTCAAGGAGGAGTTTAATGCGCAGTTTGACTTTGATCTCTTTGAGCTGCAGTTGCGGCCGGATATCCACACTGTCGCGGGGCTTTTCAAGTCGTACTTGCGCGAGCTTCCCAGCCCACTTTTGGGTGCGCATGCGTACAGCCACTTGAACCAGGTGGTGCTCCAGAATTCTTCGTTGCCGCCATCGGTGTTGGCCACTGTGTTCCGCGATTATATCAGTGAGCAGGTGGACGACATCCACTACGACGCGTGCTATGTGTTGTTCCAGTTCTTGCGCGAGGTGATTTCGCACCAGGCCAACAACAGGATGAACTTGAGGAACGTGTGTATAGTGTTTGTGCCGACATTGAACTTCCTGTTGGAGGTGTTGACGACGTTGTTGGTGGATTTCGAGTGTATTTTTGAGGGTGGTGCTCCGGTGGGGGATAACGAGAGGGAGGTTTTGGATTTGAAGATACCTAATTTTTAGTGAGTGAGTGAAGCGAAGAGAACATGAACGGAGCGAATGTGAACGAGACAAGTGAGGATTCGTGAGAGAATTTGAGTGTGGTGGTCCTGGTGAGTGATGAGAGAACATGAGCGAATTGAAGTGTCGAGTGAGTAAGGATATTAGTAATAGAGGAGATGGCAATTAACGAGTGAAGAATGAACATAGTGTTGTGTGAACGAATACAAAGTAGAAGATTACGAGTATAACAGTCTGTAGACAGAAAATTAGATTACGATGGGATTACCCAAATGATTATCATTGCGTAGCTAAAACACGCTGTTCAAATAAATTCAAAGATGACCCAAGCTTATCTCCTTTATCCTTCCAAAGTCCAAATTAGCGTACACTCCCTGAAATGCTGCAAAGCTAAAATACGGTGTTCACCAAGAATACAAAGTTAAACTGTGCTAAAAATATTATGCCTTTTGGACCGTTGCACTTCAGCCTTTTTCCTGCATGCGCTATTTTTAACAATGTGACTGGCACAGCCTAAACGGAAATAGGCGAGATCACGGATCGTATTATCAATGCCACGATACAACCGCAGTTGTTACTATATAAGTCAAGTATTCCTGTAACATTCATCTCTCCATCAACATGTCTGCTAACGAATTTTACGCCTCTGGTCAACAGGGTAACCGCGAACACAACTACAACCAACAGAACCAGCAACCTATGGCAGGCCAGGGTGAGAAGGGGTTTCTTGCTACGGTAGGCGGTGGTGCAGCAGGTGCATATGGAGGAAATAAGTTGTTCAAGAACCATCCTACGTTGGGTGCAATTGGTGGTGCTATTGTTGGTGCAATTGCCGCAAATAAGGTGGAAGACAGATTTAAGCATGGACACCATGGACACCATGGAAACCAAGGTTTTGGGCGTCCGGGGAATGGGTTTTGGTAGGCGAGAGAGCGAGCGAGTGTGAACGACAAATGTGAAAAGCCACAAATCAATATGAATATGATTCTGCATGTGTGAATATGAATGTGATTCGACATGCGAAAGTGAATATGAATGCGAATAAATTTCAATAGTATATCTGGTGACTAGATCACCTATCGTACTTTCAATCTGATATATGAAAGCAACTTTGTAATCACATCATTTCTCCTCTCAATTTCCTACTTCGTTTTTGTATCGCTCAATTTCCTCCTACGTTTTTGTACGCTGCCTCCTCTCCAACCATGCAATCTACACTTCTTCCAGTCTTCTTTACTAAATATTCCGAAACCTCATGATCTCGTCCTTAAATATTCTACCACTCACTCTCTCCTGTAGCCTTTTGGAACACATAGTCCTTACCATCGATGTTGGCTATGCCCTCCTTCAAGTTACTCTTCCACTTGTTCTTGATTCTTTGCACTTTATCGTACAAGCACAACATGATCTGGCCCTCCTGGTCGCCATCGTCTTCGTCTGACTTTTCGCTCTCTAAATCGTCGTCCAAGTCCGAGTTGATATCGTCAGAGTCGTTGAAGATGCCCTCGTCATCGTCGTCATCGTCGTCATCGTCGAGACCCCCGTCCACTTGTGGCACCTTGGTCTTCTTCTTGCGCAACAGCTTGAGCATGTTCTTGTCGTCGGTATACATGGTGAACTCAAAGGTTCCGTCAGACTGTCCAATGTTCGGCAACATCAATCCCGAGTCGTGGTCACCTTGGATGTTGGGTAGCTCAATGCCCATGTCGTTCGCCTGTGAGTGGTATTTCTGTGAGTGGAATTCATCCGGTACGAGACCTGTATCGCCCAGAATGATATCATTCACAATAGGGATTGTTTCCTCGCGCACAACGCCGTCGTCGTGCTCGTCATCCCACGAAAACTTTGCGACCTGCGACTGCGTGAGCTTCTCACACCATATTCTGCGCAAGTCTTGTAGTGTGGATTCGTCGATTCCGTTATTTTCAAAGTCCTGCCTCGACTCGCTGATTACGTCCTCAATGATTGTTTCATACAACTTGGTGGTTTCGTGGTTGGACATGTTTCCTCTCCAGCTGTGGTAAGTCTTGTATGTATCTCTCTATCCTATCAGAAGGAAATTGTCACCTTTTATTGAAACCAATGTTGTTCGTACCCTCCCCGTTGCAGTTGGTCGTACGTTTGTATTGCTGCTGACTTTTTTTTGTCTCACAATTTTTCGCTATTATGAAGCACGTGAAAAAGGGCACGTGAATGGTCCCGACTCTTATTCGAGCTTCTCTTTCAGCTTATCTACTATTTCTCTTCAACCTATTTACTGGTTCTTTTCTACTGTTCTCCTTCCAACTTATCTATTAATTTTTATCTGCTATTCCTCTTCAACCTATCTACTGGTGTATCTACCATTCTCTCGTTATCTCGTTTAGCATATAGTACCTAACCATTCTAAAACCTCATTGAGTGCTTCACAGGACTGCCGTTCGGGGTACCCGAATACTGCCCCTTGGCATGCACCAACTCAGTCATCTTTTGCACCTCCTCCATAGCCCTGTTCAACTTTCTCCTCAACAGATCGCACTCTCTGTGCAAACTCTTTCTGTCCTGGTTGGCAGCACTCAACTCCTTTTCATACAGATCACGCACTTCCCCAAGCTTGCGCGTGTGCTTCTCGGCATACAGCTTGTGCAAAAACGTCGCAACATCATCCAATTTCTTCTGCGCATCGGCCTCCAGCAACTTGATCTGCTCCTTGTAATAAGCAGCTTCCTTCGTGGAGTTGGAAAGCTCGCTTTGTGCCTTGTCCACCTGTTCCTTGTAGTCCTGAATCTGCTGTTCGTACGACTGCTTCTTTATCTCTATAGCCTCCACTAACTCGTTGAGTTTGCCGATATCCTCTGAAATGATGGACTCCTTTTGCGCTAAAAGTGCCAGCAAATCGTCGCTGTGTTTCTGCACTTCCTTCACCTTGGCATCGTGTGCTTTGTTTGCAGATTCGATCTCAACCTCCAAGCTCTCAATCTTCAAATTCAACTTCCTGTTCAAGTACTTCTGAGACTTGGCTTCCTCCTCCGACGCAGCCTTCAAAGTGGCGAGTTCAGTCCTCTCTTGGCCGACACTCAATATCTCATTCGACAACTCGTTAATCTTGTTATTCAACTCCTGCTTCTCCTTGGAGTGCTCACTCACACTCTCAGACAAACTTCTCTCGAGGTTGTATATTTTGTCGTTTGCCAAACCCTCCAAATTGTCCAACTCGGTCAAAAGCTCTTCCTGCTTTGCATTGATCTCCTGAAGATTCTCGTTCGAGGTCTTGAGCTCGGATATTTTGGCGATGCTCGTCTCACTTTCTCCCCGCAACTTTTCCACTTCGAGGTATGCTGACTCACTCAGGGCCTCCAACTCACGAATCCTGTCTTGAAGCTTGCGATTGTCCTCAGCCAACGACTTGTTTTCCAGTGACAACGACCTCTGCATGTTGCTCAAAGACTGGTTCTCCTCCGCCAAAGACTCGTGCTCATTGAGCAAAACGCCCCTTTCGTTCTTCAACGAAGCATTCTCATCCTCCAACGCTCGCCTGTCGTCCGCATGCCCGTCAATTTGCTTATACAACTTCCTGTTCTCAGTGTTCAACTCCGTACACTCCGTCACGTACTGGTCGAGCTCAGCTTTGTTCTGGTCGTAGTTAGCCTCGGTCTGCTTCAAGTTCCTCAACAGTGACGCCAATTCCCTCTCATTGTGCTTGAGCTGAATCTGCAATATCTCGTGGTTGCGCAACATCTCGTCTCCCGCATCTGCCAAACTCTGTATGTGCTCGTCCTTTGACCGCAACGCCTTCTTCAACTCATCGATTTCGTCATGCAACGATGCAATGTCCGTTCCGCGAGCTCGTACTGTGTCGCGCAAAGCATCGATCTTGGACCGGTCTGTTGCCTGCATCTGGTTGAGCTGGTAAACCGAAAACACAGGCTTTGAGTTCGGCGACATAAGCATGTTGATCGTTATGTCCTCTGGGGTTTTGCGTGTATCCCCCAACTCCTTTGCATCATCACGACCACGTATATGCTTCAAGGGGCTTGTTGTGTCTTTCGAACCGTCTCCCTCTAATACTTCGTTGATTCGCCCGAGCTGGTTGGTGGCAGGACTAACCGCAACCGGCTCAGTTGGACGTTGCGGCGTGATGTAGTTATTTGAATTGACCTTGGTCACTTGCGTAAAGTCAGCATTGGCGGCGATCTTACTTCCCGATGCCGGGATTATCGTCTGACTGATCGTATTTTCGATTCTCCCATAGTCCTCGGGATCACTGTCACTGTCGTTGTCAATCACAGCATTGGCTTTGTACATTTGCAGAGAGCGTCTCAGCGACGGTCTCAGCGAGTGTTTCAGCGATCTCCTCAGTGATTTGAGCTCGGCAATCAAGTCCTCTTTGTAAAACACCTCATTCACCTGGTTTGCGCTTTTCGCGATTTTGCGAGGGGGCGACTTGGCCAGGTGGAGCAGCCTCTTCTTCAACGGCGAACTGTCGGGAAAAGAAGTATCTGCCTGTGACTTTGGATCTGAGTCGGGCCTAATTGGACTGTCCAAAGGGGCGATCTTCCCCAAGCTCCCAGTGTGCGGGGCCTCATTCTCTTTTTCAGAATGCTGCAAACGGGCGTCGATAGCGCGCTTGGCACGTCTAATGCTCTCTGCATCAACACTGCCCTTGCCATTGGGAGACGTCTTGGGGTTTAGAAGCGGTGTGTCCACGAGTTTGCGTGCTGGATACGCGTGGAGCGTATTACGCCTTCCATGTTTGTTGGTTAGCCCGTGCGCAACAGCGATGATGCTTTCGGGCGAGTTGTGGGAGAGGCGTTCAGTGATGCGACCAGGAGTGACTGACACGGCTTCCGGGAGCTTGACAGGCGAGAAGCTATCGTCTCGTGGAGGGGAGATCCTTTCGCTCATGTTGATCTGTACACAAATTGTAAACAAATCGTTTGTCACCTGGTAAGGGGCGTGACTAGCGTCACATGATAATATTCACGTGCTGGCTATTTTCAGAAAAGCGCGACTTTTACACAAACACGAAATCTATTGTTCGCGCGCCATGATGTAAGGGGAAAGTCAAAACCACAATTAAGGCATTCAATTAAGAGCGCGGAGCGCGAGCGCGTGAGTGATGACTACAATAAGCAATACAGGGTTGGATGGCCAGTGAGCAGTGTTGATGGGAGAACTGGTTATGCACAGGGGGTAACAGTATGAAGTGGAGTTTTAAACAGAATGACAGTATGGCTTAGCAGCACAGCATCAACAAACACGAGTCTACCGTTTGTTTTTGTGCACAACACGTTTAGGAATTTGCGGCCACGTCTCCGACTGGGTGAGAAGGCATGTACTGATACTACTGTACACAGACAACTGCACGTATCTATTGCACACACTGACAACTGCACGTATCTATTGCATATACTGACATATCTATTGCATAGCTGCTCTATTGCACCACTACGGCTACAATCTCAAATGAACGGGTATTGATAGAGTAAAAAATACAAGAAGAAATAAAGGCTCCCTAATCATCCGATAGGGGCCGCCTATCTCTACCTGCATTCACCAGGTGACAAAAAACTCTTTGCAGGCCTCTTACAAGAAGAAAAATCTCTTGTGGCTGACTGGAGCAGCCGAGTAGACAGAAGCACTGGGAGCAGCGGAGTGGACGGTACCGTTGGTGTAGCCGGTAGAGGCGGGAACCGTGGAGTTGACCAGAGAGGCCACAGCAGTCGCAGACGCTGGGTATACAGTCTCGGTGGTGTAGGACAAGGTCGAGGTGACGTAGACGTTGGTGGTGATGGTGGTCGTGAAGTCGGAGTAGGTGAGCTCAGCAGTGACCGGGAACAGGCTGGTGACAGTCTCAAACGAGGTGATCGTGGAGGTGACGTCGCCCTCGGTGGAGGCGGCGGTTGGGGTGGCAGTAACGGTAACAGTGACAGTGGAAGGAACACACTGCGAGAGGGTCTCGGTGACAGCAGAGGTCTCAGTTGACAACAAGGTTCTGCTGTCGCTGGTGACGGTGACGACGTTGGTGATGGTCGAGGTGGTAGTCTCGCCGGCAACAGCCTTCTCCTGCGCAGCAACGGTCGAAGGAACAACCGTGGAGGTCAACGTGTTGGTGGCAGACGTGATGGTGCTGCTGCCAGAGGTCAAGGTCACGTACTGGATGATGGTGGAGGTCAAGGTGGCGTCGAACTCGGCCTCAGACGCCTCAACAACAGACGATGGGACGATCGTCGAGGTCAAGGTGTTGGTTGGCGAGGTGACGGTGGTGTGGTCGGACGTCAAGGTGACGTACTGGATGATGGTGGAGGTCAAGGTCTCGTCAGCCTCAACGGACTCGGCAGAAGCCAGGGCAAGCGCCTCCAGGATCTCGCTGGTGGCCGCGGTTGGCAAGGTGATGGTGCTGGAAGCGAGGGTAATCGTCACGTACTGGTTGACAGTCTCGGTGACATCCGCCTCAGAAGAGCTTGGAGCAGAGACAGCCGAAGTGCTTGGAACAGCGGTCTCGGTGACGTTGTCGTATCTCTTGAAAGGAATGGCTTGGGCGGCGGCGGCCATCATAACTAACTGGGCAAACTTCATTGTTGGTAGAGCACTTAAAGGTGTAAAGGAGTGGACGCGATTATTGGACGCAAATGCTATATGGAAGCCATCAAAAAAGCAGCGCTTCCGAAGGTTATATACGGAGAAACGCCAAAAACTTTGTTTGAGTCTGAGCCCCACACCTTTGTGATATATTTTGTTTCAACTAGCTCCTTTTTTTCCCAAACGTGTCCGAAAATGTAAACATCAAAAGCGCGTTTGTTAGTACAAGACCTCCCTGAATGATGTCTGAATGGACTGGTCTGAAGTCTGAATGGTGTTTGGTGTTGGCAGTGTTGGTGTCGCCGGGAATCCACGAACGGGACTCAAGGTTTCAGGCGTTGACGAGCTGATGTCGCAGGAATGTCTCCTCGCCTAACGGGGTGACGTAGTGGGGTCGGGGTTTTACTGTGATACGATGGAGCCTTGTGTTTCCTTTCGTGATCCACTTGCCTCTGTTAGTTCTTGAGTTCTTGTGTCGAGGCGGTGTGGAGCAGATCGGCTTGCAGCAATAGACGAGAAAAAGAGCATGAAAAGGTCGAGAGAAGGATGAATAGCAGGGATATGGATAGTAGTATGAGGACGAATTGCGTGCTGCGGTGGCATTGAATGGAATGGGTGTAGTGCTGGGATGAGCGGTATGTGCACGGCTCTCTCCGGTTGACGAGTTCCAAATAGATCGGCATTCGTGTGTGATACATATTCTTTACGTCAACCATGTCTCACTATGCAGGTGCTACCGTTCGCCTATGTGACACTGTTTATAGAGTGTTTGTTTCCGGTAACGGATGGGGTGAAACGATCGGAACAGATTAGGTTGTAATTAGATGATAATTGGGAATGGAATGGTACCGGAATGGCGGAATGGATCACGAGAAGAGAGACGGGGAGAGGAATAGGAGAGACGATAAGAATATGATGAGGAATGAGATCGATGGAGAATGAAGAAAAGGACTTCGGGAGAACCAAGACTAAAAAGGACATCGGGAGAACGAAGACTAAAAAGGACATCAGGAGAACGAAGACGAAAAAGGACATCGGGAGAACGAAGACGAAAAAGGACATCGGGGAACGAAGACTGAAAAGGACATTTGGAGAACGAAGACTAAAAAGGACATCGATGGGTAAAGTGTACTATGAAGGAGATCGATAATGCAGTCGATGGACGATGGATTGTGTAAAGTGACACAGAAGATATCACATGATTCAAAGAATTCTTTTCATGACCGTTGGTGATCTAAGATTGTCTCTGGTGATGGCTGTTACTGTTGACCCGATGAAAGTTGCGTTTTAAATTCAGTCTGCCAGTTTCATTTCCGTTTGTCCATTCGTCAACCGGAAATGGAATTTTGCTGCTGATAACTGGCCCAAATTAAGGTTTTTCGTTCAGGTACACCATCGGAAAATCACTGTAAGCCCCGATACCAATTGCTGTGCGGAAGGAAATGAGTGTATCAAGGTGATGCTGCATGCACGCGCAAGGCGAAGTGTTGAAGGATGCTGGATATCATTGTGGCTCGTCTAGCACGATTCCTCTTTCTAAGCAAATGAGCCCTTTTGTTAAACTATTACCTTCTATTGTTACTGCTTGTCAAGCTTTATTCTCACTAAAACTATCAACTTTCTATTGTTACTTCTTGTCAAGCTTTATTCTCACTAAATTCCGCCAGCTTCAATCGAGAGTTACGCCGATCCAATTTTTTCACATTCTTCACTAGTTCCATTCAAGTGCACTTCATTGCCACTGCGTTCACGTCAAGTTCGTCCGTTGATTCTCGCTTGGTTCACCATCTCCCACCCTACATTGCTAAAGCCAATCTCCTCTCTGGCCCGCACACCATCCAATTCCGCCTTAACCGATAAGCCTGTTATCTTTAGCTTTGTGCTTATTGTGTCTGACTCACGTGACACAAAATGAGGTGATAATTTGACGTGTGAATGCAATGGGAGGCAAGTGAGGTGAGGCAGGTGCTACTGCGTGCGTCAGAGACTAGGATTGAGGTAAGGGCAGGTACTACTGCGTGCGTAAGAGACTAGCATTGATGCAAGAATCAATTGGTGCGGATCATGAATTGGGAAGAGAGACGGTTCAGTTGGTGGGGACATCAATTGGTGAGACAATTGAGACGGTTCACTTGGTGGGGACATCAATTGGTGAGACGATTGAGACGGTTCAATTGGTGGGGACATCAATTGGTGAGACGATCGAGACGGTTCACTTGGTGGGGACATCAATTGGTGAGACGATTGAGACGGTTCAATTGGTGGAGACATCAATTGGTGAGACGGATCATCAATTGCAAACTAGTGGCTGACAAACATCACAATGAAGCGCTTGATGATAGCCACACTGTCGATCAGAGCCAACAATTGAAAGCCTACTGGTCATATCGGCTCACCTCCTCCGGTATAATTCCGCATTACACAAACGGCTATAAATACCCTTTTAGTCAATCACTCGACCAATTGGGCTTGCCAACGAAGATTGCTCCATCCAAACTCCCTTCATAAACCTCTCTCGTATACTGAAAAGGGGCGGTCATTGATCTCCTCGCAGCAATGCTCTTTTGTGTAACAACAGGGGTATATAAATTGTGCGATCCCCAGATTTTAACCCAGCAATCATGGTTTCTCTTCCCCTCGACGACGACTCACCATTGAGAAAGCTTGACAAGCGCAAGTCCGCGTACGTGGCCACCGGTGTGGTTGCATTGTTGGTCATCCTCATTGCAACTCCCTTCGTGGGCGTGCTCCGCATGCTTTTCACGTCCACGCACAGCGACAAGTTGTGCCCGTTGGCCGAGGTTGTGGCGCCGAAGCTGTACAAACTCGACAACCTGACCTTGGACATCATCGTCAACGACAAGAAGTTCAGAATGCAGTCTGTTCAGCGTCTTGCGGGTGCCGTCCAGATCGACACGCAGATCCAGGACAACCAGCCAGACGTGGACGATGCCCCAGAGATGTGGAGCAACTTTGGCGACTTCCACAAGTACCTTTTGAAGACGTTTCCATTGGTCCATCTCAATGTGGAGTTGACCAAGGTAAACACCTACGGATTGGTGTACACGTGGAAGGGCACGTCGTCCAAGTTGAAGCCGTTGGTCTTGACTGCGCACCAGGACACCGTTCCAGTGCAGAAGGACACCTTGGGCGACTGGGACTACCCTCCGTTCAGCGGCCACTACGACGGTAAGTACGTGTACGGAAGAGGTTCGTCTGACTGCAAGAATGTGTTGATTGCAATCTTGGAGAGTTTTGAGCTCTTGCTCAAGAACGGCTTCAAGCCAACCAGATCAGTTATCGCAGCTTTCGGTTTTGACGAGGAGGCTAGTGGTATTCACGGCGCGGCAACATTGGCCAAGTACCTCGAGAAGGTCTACGGACACAATGGAATCTATGCGATTGTGGACGAGGGTCCAGGACTTGTGAAAAACCCACTTACAGACACCATTGTGGCCACTGTTGCCTCGGGGGAGAAGGGTTACGTTGACTTGAAGGTCGAGTTGAAGGTCAAGGGCGGCCACTCGCTGTTGCCTCCTGACCACACCTCGATTGGGCTCATTTCCGAGCTCAACACGTACATTGAGGCCGACCCTTACGGGTCGTTCTTGAGCAACGAAAACCCAATGATGCACTACTTGCAATGTATTGCGTCTAACGACTACAAAAAGAAGGTTGGGTGGCTCACCAAGAAGGCTATTTTGAGTGCTGCGCGCAACAGCTTCTCCAAGTCCAGGCTCGTCAAGCTGTTGGCCGCCAACCTGTTCACCAAGTACTTCATCACCACGTCGCAGTCCATTGACATTTTCCGTGGTGGTGAGAAGGCCAACGCGTTGCCTGAGTTTGCCAGCATCATTGTGAACCACCGTATTTCTGTCGAGAAGTCCGTGGCTGACATCAAGACACACTTCACCTCGAGAGTGCTTGAGTTGGCTGACAAGTACGACCTCACGGTGGAGGCTTTTGGCAAGAAGGAGTACTCGCCAAAGGACTCTAAGGGTACAGTCGTTGTGAGTGTGTACAGTGCTCCGTTGGAAGCAGCTCCTGTGAGTCCGTTTGGCGACAGTGTGTGGAAGGAGTTGGCCGGTGTGACCAGGCATGTTTTTGAGGACGCTGTGTGGCCAGGAATCGAGTATCCGATCTTGACTGCCCCGGCATTGATGCCTGCGAACACTGACACCAGACACTACTGGAACTTGACCAAGCACATCTACAGATACACCCCATCGTTTATTGAGGACTTGTCGGCGTTGAACATTCACAGTGTGAATGAGAGATTGCCTTTCGACACCCACTTGCAGGCGTTGGCGTTCTTCTACGAGTATGTGCAGAAGGTTAGTGAGACGAAGTAGGAAAGGATAAGGATAATAAAAGATATTGTACTAAATTTCGTATTCAATTAAGAATGACATTCATGGTGTCTTTAACAAATGTTTACCTGTGGACTACATTAGCAAAAAGTGAATATGCACTGGAAAAGAACCAGGTGTTAAAGTCTCCTTTTGCTGGTTCCTTAGCACATATGGCTTGCTGTGTTAGAATTAAACAGATTGATTGAATAATTTGCAGTTTGCTATATAGTGTATGCCTCGGAGATTAATAAGTGTGGAGTGAGCTGTTTCTTATCAAATACGAGATGAGCTAAAAGTTACCCCACATTTTCTAATTTAATGACGAAAAGTTCGTCAAAACTAAAATCTTTAATGGAGTCATTGAGAATGGTCGACCCTTTCCTACTATTTTCATAATATCATAAATTCATCGAAATAACTAAACGTGAGAAGTAAAAAGTGCGGACTTTTAGACATCCTTTCAGGACTTTTAGACATCCTTCTGTCCAACAACCTTCAAACCGATAGGGGTACCACCGGTGCAGTCGTTGTCAGCCAAAGAGTACTTGTTTTCTGCCGATGGACAGGCCTTCCAGTTGGCCTTGTCGTCGTGGTACAAAGAACCATCCTTGATGGAGAAGCCCAGCGATGGCTTGTTCTGTCCAAATGGGTCGACACTTCCCAACTCACCAGTGTTGCCGTCGTAGTAAACCCCAAGACCATCCTGGTCAACCATTGTACCGTCAGGGCTCAAGGTGAATGTGATGTCGCTGCCTTCGTCACCACCAACGCTGAAGACGTGTGGGTGGGCTGGAACCTTCTTGATGGGGCCGTTTTGGAACTTGGAACCAGAGCGAATTGTGATCACGCCAAACTGAACCTTTCCTTGGTGTTCCTCAGGCTTCTCCTCTGGCTTCTCCTCTGGCTTCTCCTCAGGCTTCTCCTCAGGCTTCTCTTCTGGCTTCTCCTCTGGCTTCTCCTCAGGCTTGGAAGGGTTGTCGACCTCCTTTGGCTCCCACAAGCGGAGTGCTACACCGAGGTTGCCATTGTCGGTCAACTTTCTGGAGCTGTCCCAGGTGAAGCTGTTCAGGTTGTACTTCAAGTAGCCACTACCCTCGCCAAAGCCGGTGTCTGGGGTGTCGGTCTCCACATAGTAGTTGTCCTTGAGCGTGACGTACTTCTTGCTCTTCTCGTTGTACAACGCGTTGTCGTCGGTCAAGATGTACGTGGTAGCGTCTCCGGACCTCAAGTAGAGCGAGCCGTCGTCGGAATTAACGAAGCTGTAGTGCACTTCGCTGCCGGATCTGATGGCCAATAAGGTGAAGCTCTGGGCTGCAGCGGCAATGGCAGCCAAGGTCATGAAAGATAAAGTGTTAGAGAATTGCATTGTTGTTGATGATAAAACGAAAGAGAGCTGATATTCGCAGTCTTTTATACTAGACTCGCGGTCTCAAAGTGCATCTATTCACGAAGGATCTTTTTGCAACCATGCTAAAAATAGGAAAAAATGCACAATGATGTCAGAAGACGATCCAAGAAGATAAAAATACTTCAGGACGTAAACCTTATACGGTTATGAAGGCTCTAAGCCGTGATGAGAACCTTCGATTGCCGAGAAACTGTGGGGATAGGCTTAAAAGACGTTCTATCAACTCGTAAGAAGAGTTCCGTTTTCGGTTGCAATGAGCTACAGATCGGTGCATAATTGTGCGACTCTCCGAAACTCGATCGAATGTGCAACCGCTGGTTGAAGGAGGAGGTGAGAGAAGGAGCTCGGATCAGCATGGGGTTATGAGGCGACCACGGTGCCAATGGTGGGTTAGAAGAAAAAGGTCACAGCTTGAGACGTGGGGTGGTCATTGTGGGACAAAGTAAAGCGCAATTGCTATGGTTTAAGGATGCTAAACTAGAGTGGGTCATGCCATAGGCTGCATTGTGGCTTTAGGATGTTGTTAATAGTGGGTCATGCTATAAGCTGGATTGGTAGGTGGGGGTGTAGGTGTCTCAAAGATAAAAAGTGGAACGCTCTCCCGTGCTTACTCGTGACTCCAACGGCCAGTTCTGCATTTCATTTGTTTCTTTCGGTATGTCTACTTGGCCTATGACGTATTCTGTTCGTACTACGGCTTTCTAACCGGTCATTATTTTCTCTCTACCCACCGTGACCGGTTTATGGACCCTGAAGTGTTTTACCAGTCATTTGCCAAGAGTGGTTTATGTTATTTTGAAGGAAGACACAAAATGATATAGGAGAAGGATCGGTTGGAAATAAATCGGGTGGGCAAGTAATAGAGAGTGAAAGGGAGGACGAGTAGTAGAGAATGGAATGAACAGCAGTTCTGAGATTGTGAATAAGTTGGACAATTTTTAAGTCAGGAAGAGGGATTAAGAGTCCTTGTCAGGCCATTGCAAATATACAGTCGAATGGTTACGGGACAGGAAGATAGAGAAGTTGAAGACAGAGAAGTAGGAAGATAGAGAAGTTGACGACAGAGAAGTAGGAAGATAGAGAAGTTGAAGACAGAGAAGTAGGAAGATAGAGAAGTTGAAGACAGAGAAGTAGGAAGATAGAGAAGTTGAAGACAGAGAAGTAGAAAGACAGGGAAGCAGGAAGACAGAAAATTAGGAAGACAGGGAAGCAGGAAGACAGAATATTAGGAAGACAGGGCAGTAGGAAGACAGAGAAGTGACATTGTTAATGTGAGCCAGCAGTCATTCTGTTAAGCCACTGTTTCTATGATTGTCTCCGTAGCTCAACATGATCCACTCAGCATCACGTTAATATCACCTTCTCTACATCAGTGGATCACTACATCTTCGTAGGTAACTCAGTATCCTTTCTATCTCGGTCGCGGATTTCTTCTCTGGAACCTTTCCATTACATAACGTCCTTAATCTTCTCTTCTCTCGCAACCCTTCCATTACATAACGTCCTTAATCTTCTCTCTATCGATTTATAAAATACACGCAGAATACTGCAGTCAAGGTCTATGAATCATGAGATGAATATAGTGAGGGAGAATGATCAGTGAGTATGAAGTCAAGTGAAGGCCATGTAGGCAAACAATTTTCACAGAGTGCACCGGAAGTTTCACTGATTCACCAAGTGCACCAGAAGTTTCACTGATTCACCAAGTGCACCAGAAGTTTCACTGATTCACCAAGTGCACCAGAAGTTTCACTGATTCACCAAGTGCACCAGAAGTTCACTGATTCACCGAGTGCACCAGAAGTTTCACGAAGTACACACAATATCTCAGTATGCACTCAGCACTTCCACGCTGTACATCCCATGTACGTACTAGCATAAAGTGTATTCCCACTATTCATAAGTTCTGACACCTGTTTGTCAAATCATTATAACTGATCATACCTGTCTCATCAATCATCCCATCCGCCTCCATCCAATCATCATTCCTTGTACAGAACTCGTATCCTGTCAGGACGTCCATTCAGTTGTTTTCACGTTTTGAATGTTCACTCTCGTCCACTACGTTCACGTTCGTACCGTCAAGCTCGTTCACCTTCGTACCGTCAAGCTCGTTCACGTTCACTTCGTTAACGTTCATACCGTCAAGCTCATTCACGTGAACGAGAGATGAAGTCCGTTTTGACTAGGCAATCTCCTTCTTCTCCAACGGATTGTACCTCAAGAACTTCTCAATCAAGTCGACATGCGTCAACACCATTCTCCTGCAACAGTACCGTCTCAACTTCAACTTGTCCAAAGCATCGCCCTCCGTCATGGACTCGTCCTGCAAGTACTCCAAGTAGGTCTCCCACTTGTCACCAACGACCTTCCCGCACGAGAAGCAGCGAATAGGAATGATCATCTTGTTGTTAATCAAATTTTTTCCGTCACGTGAACCTCATCGACCAAATTGAAAACTTCACACATTTTTGCTTTTCCACCATGACCGCCACGAACGACTGGGCCATGTCCATGGCCACAGGCGGCAAGCCGGTAGTGCTCCCCCACTCCACACTGGCGTCGAACGTGTTTCTGCGCGACGGCCGCTACAACATCGTGGTGCTCAGCTACCAGGTGCGCGTGTACTTCTTGTCCACGCGCCAGTGCATCAGGACCATCGCCTGCGACTGCTCCGACGTGGTGGACGCCCGTTTGGACGCGCAGCAGCTCCTCCTTCTCTTCACCAGCAACGGCGAGGTCATCTCCGTCAACTGGAAGGACAAGGTCGCAAATCCCATCGTCGCACGCACCGAGCTCGCCATCGATGCGCCGCTCGAGAGCGTCATCCTGGCCGAAAACGGCACCTACGTGGTGGTGTGCGGGCGCAAGTCGCGCAAGCCACACACGCGCACGTTGTACCGCGTCGCTGAGGAGGCCGAGGCGCTCGCCGAGGTGCCAGGCGCCATCACATACGGCATCTCGCACGACCGCACCAAAATAGCATTTGTCACCACCGACAACACCATCGTTCTCGTGAACGTGAACTCCACCGAGGTCTCCTCGGAGGTGGTGCCGTTCCCGTACCGCTCGCCGGTCATTTCCGTCGCGGTGTCGCTGGATGCCGCGGTCGCATTGGGCACGGTGACGGGTGTCATACAGGTCTTGTACGGCGGGCTCGTGTCCGACAAGCCGCAGAGGCTCTTCAAGTGGCACGTGGACCAGGTGCGCAGTCTCATGTTCACTCCCGACAACAACTACCTCGTTTCCGGTGGGTTGGAGAAGGTGCTTGTCTTCTGGAACATGGACACGGAGAAGACGCAGTTCTTGCCGCGTCTCAGCGGTGTCATAGAGCGCATTGGCGCGGACCCACACAAGGAGGACCACTACACGTTGCTTTTGCGTGTGAACGGGCTGAGCGAGGACTCCGACGACGCCAACCACGAGGTGTTGGTGATTTCGGCGGTCGACTTGGTGCTGAGGCTCAGCGTGAATGCCGTGAGGCCCAGGTTTTCCGCCCCTTTGAAGAGCGTGCTCAAGAAGGAGAAGGCGAGAAGGAAGGGCGAGGATATTTCGCCGTCTCTCCACCACGACATCTCTGCGGTGTTTGAGATCCACCCCAAGACCAAGAACCTCTACTTTCCCAATGAAAGCACCATCCAGGCGTACGACTTGGTGAAGAACGAGCAGAGCTTTGTGCAGACCGCTGCGCCGTTGGTGCTGACGGGTAAAGTGCGCACTGAGACCAAGTTGATTGATCCTGTGGTGACACACATTGCGTTTTCGCGCGACGGCGACTGGATGTGCACGTTCGACACCGTGGCGACGTCAGAGGTCGACAACCTTCTCTCCAAGGACGACAAGGAGCACGCGCTCAAGTTCTGGAAGTTCATCGAGGCCTCTGCGGCGCACTCCGAGACGACGGTCAACTCGCTCAACAACAAGCAGGGGTTCTGGGAGTTGTCGACCAAGATCGTGGACCCGCACGGTGCGGGCAACGCGGTGTTGGCGATCGAGGCTGCTCCCCTCGAGTACCACCAGGGCCTTGCGTTCTTGACGGCAGACGACAAGGGCGGGTTGCGTGTGTGGAGACCCCGTGTGCCGAAGGAGATCTATCAGCAGGTGAAGAACGGCGGGCGTTTGCAGCAGACTGCGTGGACCATGCGCAAGCTGCGGCCTCCGGTGGGAGCGATGTCCCTGCCTGCTGTTTCGGCGTGCTGGAGCGGAGACGGCAGCATCATCGTGGTTGCACACGAGTGTCTGATCCAGGCCATCAACACACAGACCTTTGAGGAGGTGCCACCAAGCGTGTTCCGTGTGCCTGCGCTTTCTGGGTCGCGTATCCGCGCTGTGCACCTTGTGGACCACCACTTGGTTGTGTTGTCGAAGACACGCATAGCGTCGTTCAACCTCTTGACGGGTGCGATGAATGCGCTCGTGGCACGTATCAGCACCACGCTGGGTGCTCGCAACATGATTGCGGTGGACCACAGCAGCCGTTTGGTGTGTTTGGTGGCTAACTACTACAGCGACGAGGGAGTGCAGCTGAAGGTGATGGTGTTCCACCCCGACCAGCTCCAGCCGGTGGTTGTGCAGCGCCACACGCAGGCGATCGCGAGTGTGCGGTGCTCGAACCTGTCGTTCATCTTTGTGGACACGAACCTGCGCATCGGTGTTGTTCTGGCGGCGCAGGCGGCGGAGGAGACGGACCTCGCGGAGGAGATGCTGAGCATGTTGGCGAACGCGCAGGCGACGGCGGACGTGATAAATAGCAGGAACGTGGAGGTGCGGGTGAGCAAGGGGGTGGAGATGGAGGCGGCGTTGGACTTGAGTAGTTTCCAGCCGATCTTTGAGAATGTCGAGGGGCTTCCGATGGAGAGTTTGTTTGAGCGGGTGATGAGGGTCATAAAGTAGCACTGGCGCATGAACGAGGTGAGTGGGCTACGACGAAAGCGAATACTCGAACGAACATGAACGAAGTGAATGGACTGCGACCAAGGATGTTCGAACGATATGACGAAGTGACCTAATGAACGTGAATATCGAACGAAAGATGTGGAGTGAGCTGCCATCTTCAACGTCAATGCTCATTGTACACCAACGAGGTGAGGGGCAAGGAAAATAGCGAAGTGAGGAGCTAGTCATAAAAATGCACATTTTATAGAGGACGAATGTAGATGAGAGCGAATGAACATGAACGAAGTGTGTGTGAGCTGGTATAAGGCGGAGTAGTGAACAAACGTACACGAGATATGAGTGGGTTATGGACACACACACACGAGCTATGTGATATATGGACTCGCATAATGAGAGTGGATATAGGGAACTTGTATTGTGAGCGATCTAGTATACCATCTTCGTTCGTAGTAGAATTTGGAGTCGTTCGAACTAACATATCATAAGAATGCACATAACTGTAAGTGGAGCTTTATGTGAGCAGCAAGTCACAAGGTGAAGAAAGCCAGCATTTGCGATACCTAGTTCAATTCAATCCAGATCATTTTGCTCTCATCAAACAACTACTAACATTTAGTATTATATATCAGTGAGGTCTAAACGTTAGATTAGTGTATACTAGCAAATGCAATTGTTCAGGGCCCATTATAAGGTTGTTGGTAACCATGATGTGATTGGGAATTGCACATTACCAAGTGGGTGATCATGCATTGGAAGTTTCAATCGTTATGGAATGACGACTTTGGGGACCGCTTTTATTGCATAACTTTGGCTCGGCTCTTTATTAAATTACCTTGGCTCTTTCTTTATTAAATAACCTTGACTCGACTCTTCCTTTACTGAATAACCTTGGCTCTTTCTATATTAAATAACCTTGGCTCCACTCTCTTGGCATGCCCGTATCTTCAATGCCCGAGTTGGCTTCCTAAGGTGTTGTTTTAAGTTGATTTCCAGTGGCTGCAAATTGTTACATGCAGGAGACCAAGGTCACCACATCTTTCAAGTGGGCATAAATCACATATTGAGAATCTTCGGATGCCGAGCTAAGTCTTTTCCCTGGCGAGTCTGAGGTCAAACCGCCTTTTCATATCCTTCTATATTGTTGGACTTAATTCTCACTCTTCTATTGTCATTGAAGTTTCGCGGAGAGTTCTCTCAAAAGGGATTTCCGAGCGGCATAGCGCAGCTTAGATCTCAGATGGAACTTGACAATCCATCACAAACAGTCTGTAGGCTACTCTAAGCTATTATAGTAATATCTGCTTGAATTTGAGTGAGCGACGCAGAGAATATCGTAAAACAGTTACGAGCGACCTAAGAAATGAACAGAGATTGTTTTGACAGTCATAACGGACTTCATAGCAAGGGATTCGAGCCCCAACTTACATAGGGTATTTCAATAGAGCTCCGGAGGAAACGGTGATAATATAATAGATATATAAATTTTTGTGTTTATGTTCGACCGCATTAACTACTTTACCTTTTTTGCACCCATTTATGCATAGTTTACATCGATTCATTTTATGAACCTTTAATCAGATACAGTTAATTTGTACCAAATAATATAATACTGTCTCACCTTTTACAATTATCATTCACTTTGTTTATTTATCATCCAGACGTCCTCTCTGGTGAAAGGAGTCTTGGATGATAGTTACATTTATTCAAGCGGGACCATGTCATCCTCCTCGAATGCAAGTATTTCTTTCAACCACATCCCTTTCACTACAAACTCTTCTTTCAACCACTGTCCTCTTCGACCACTTTCAAATCTGCAGCAAAACACCTGTCCGTGACCCTCTCAGACCGGTCTACTAATTCTGTCATGCTTCTTTAGATCCTCGCACCTTCTGCTATACTAAGCTGTTTGTGAAGCAAGTCATGAGTCTGTATAGAGACCTCAAAGATTTCAGTCTTTTAAGAAGCACGTGTCTCGACGTATCGCTCTCGAATGTTAGCATGGTACTCCGGTCATATTTAATTCGTGGATGGCAGTGTGATTTTGCGGCATCTTGGGTTCCTTCACGTTGGGGGTACAACAATGTTATTGCTAGTTAGAAGATGCAACCAATTGTGTCAACTGCCAGTCAGGAAACATTCAAAAATGCAACCAACAGCTTACAATTTTTGCACCCAATTGCTATGGACACTCCCGCAGTCAAACCAGAACCAATAGCTTCCAATTTAAGGAACATTTAATTTCTAAGAAAGCAAAGGAGATCTCATGAGAGGACCACTAGAAGGTTCTCTAAAACCACTAGAGTCCTCTTAAAGAACTGAAACCTTTTACAAGAGAACCACTTGTACCCTCCAAAATCAAGAACTCTCACCCTCCTACATAAGTTTTACAATAATAAATGAACTTTATTTCCGTATAGCGATTTTGTAACAGAGTATGATTATACTTCCATTGATGGTTCTAACATTTGTGAACGTCATTGTACTTTATTATTCACATACATTCCCCCCCTCACCTTCTCCACATCTCGTATTCTTTGCATCCTCATTCTTCCGTCATCGATTTCCGTGTACGTAAAAAATGAGCATTGATTAAGTGAACTAAGTATACCAAACATGAACAATGCGAGGGCTGAAGGAAACAGCACGTGCTACCTTTTCTTTTTCTGATCTCTCTGCTTATCTCACGTTGCTCGTATTTTTTACATCTTAGCTCTTGTGCATGCTCTCATATTTTTTAGCCGTTTTCCATCGCTTCCATCAAACTCGTGTCCATTTCATCAAGCTCTATTATTGGATTGAAGTACCTCTATTTTTAGACCCTTCATCCAGAACCAAGCCCAACCACATCCTTTATCGCATATCGTTGTTTTACACTACACGCACCAGTAAGTTCAGTCGTAGACAAGGTGGCCTTCAAATCTCTCAAAGTGTTGTCTTGAAGTCGACCTGAATCATAGCCTTTGACTATATAGGGATCTATACTATTTCAAGTATTCTTCAGGTTCCGTTTTTGAACCTTCACATCCTATCCCATCCGTATCTCGTATCCTTCTTCGACATATTTTCACGACATTGTTCTCGTTGCTCATTCTCTTTGTTCATTATTTTTGTCTACTTCGGCCCATTGTTTTCTTCTTCTCTTCCTATTCTTTTAAATTTTCATACTTCCTTTTATATTGACGTCTCGCCATAGTCTTCCAGTCCAACCTTTCAAGTTCCATCCCCCCTCAAAGCTCACTCCTTTTTCACTACCGCAATCCTATACCTTTGATTCGTCCTCTCACCCACTCGTTTCTAATTCTTTCGGCTCCAAACAACCCCTCCTGCAGCGAGCGCAAATATGACAGCTTCACGGCACACCCGAAGCTATCTGAAATTCATTTCACCCCAAGATCAGAATGACAGAGAACGGGCATAGTGTAAAGAGTGGCATAAGCTGGCATGTCTGGAAGACCAAGATTGAATTAGGCTTGAAAACATGTAGACTTAATCTCACCTAATCAGAAGAGAGACCGGTACAGCTTGCTCACCTGCCATGTTCTATAATTAACGTTTGTTTTGTGTCACAGCTCCGGTTGCAATTTCCCCGATAAGGTTTCGCACTTCCCACGACTTTTTGGGTGCAAAAAATGCATCATAGATGCCGTACGCATCTAAACACAGTTTGCCTACGTCTATATAAGAAGAGAATCCCATGTCGAATATATCTTCATCAAACATGTTACCTCAACTATTGTTATCGTCTCTTGTCCCACTTGCCCTCGCCGCTCCCTCGTTCCTTAAAAGACACGAATCTGGCGGCCTCAAGCTTCCCTTCGCTCTTGATGTGAAGCCTTCTTCCGATTTGCTGAAACGTTCTGTCAAGATTGACTGGATCGACACCGGAATATGGTTCAAGTCTACCATCCAGCTCGGATCCAACAAACAGAGTATCGATGTTTACCTTGACACAGGCTCCTTCGATATGGTGGTCCCAGCTAACTTCATGACCTGCACTCCTCCAACAGGCCAGACGACTCCCAGCAGTTGTAAGAGGTGGGGCTCTTTTGACCCGTATGCTTCCACATCTTACCGGACAAATAACGAGGTTTTCGGTCTTCGCTACATCGACACTGAGGTTTCAGCCCTCAAGTCGCAGGATACGCTCCATATCGGCGGTGTTGAGCTTGACGAGTTCTTCTTTCTCTTGGGAACCAGAGGGAGCATTATGTACAACTTCTTGGGGATAGGCAGGAACATTCCGTCAAATCTCCCTGGAAGACTCGCGCTGCTGGGACAAATTCCAGGAAACTTCTACTCCATGTACATGGAAGGCCCAGGTGACGGCGCAGTCCTTTTCGGAGGAATTGACCACTCGAAGTACACAGGTGACCTCAAGCCATCGCCCATGACTCCTGGTATTCGCATGAGTGTTCAGATGACTTCTGTAACGTTCGCCGATTCTGCAGAGGCACCAGCCTCAAACAATGTCGCGGTGATTGACTCTGGTTCCTTAATTTCTTCACTTCCGGTCGACTTGGTGAACTCAATTGCAAGCAAGTACAACATAGTTCTGGTGGAAAACAGTCGCCACTTGTTCCATTGTGACCAGGCCCCGGAAGGTGGGTTCACTGTTAACTTTGAGGGAGGTGCTAATGTCCACGTATTGTACAAGGACTTCGTTGCTGCGAGAAGAAACAACATGTGTGTGTTGGGCGCAATTGGTGTCCCTGAGGGAAGTTTGACTCTTTGGGGAATTCCATTCTTGAGGAGTGCTTATACGGTGTTTGACAGTGACAAAAACGAGATCTCCTTTGCCCAGGCTGCGACTGTTGGTCAAGTACCAGAGTATACAGGTTGAGTGAGTACCTTTCATTTCCTGAATGCAGGCTGAGCGAGTACCTTCCATTTCCTGAATAACGATCTTTCTATTCCGTGTACTGATTATCTATTCATCATCACTGTACACTATTTACTATGCCCTATATAGGCACTGGCATCACCATAAATGCCTTGACCTATTATACACACCTTCGATCTCGAAACACCCTAATCTTCCTTCACCCACATAGACCTATTTCACCTTTCAGACCTCCTCCTCTACCAGCCAAAAAGTCCCTTCCCTTCGTCCTTCTCCAACCTATTAATCTTGTTCCCCTGCGCAGCCAAAACTGAATCAACCCGCGACAACGCATCCTCAAGAAGCTCCTTCCTCTCCTGCAATTCGATGTGCTTCTTGATCTTGGGGTCCTCCTTGGCGAACCTCTCGATTTCCTCCTTCAGCAAGTTCAACAATTTGTTGTCCAACTCGCGCGGGAAGTTGTAGTAGAAGTCGCTGAGCAACTCGACATTCAAAAACAACACCGCGGTCTGTGTCACCTTCGTGGCCACCGCATCCAAGAAAATCTCAGGACACTGGTACTTGTTCTCTCTACTGGCGCATTTTTTGGACCCCTTCACAAACAGGTGGCGCATCTTGAGCAACAGCAAACGGTTCTTCAAAAATATGGCCTCCCGTCCGTGTTGAACCAAACTTGGCAGAAACCCTAATGCCTCGTTCAAACTGTAGTCCACCTCTTGTGGTGTCGTCGATTTCTCCAAATATGTCACCACCTGCAGGAGCTTCCTTCCCCCAATCTTCTTCTTCAACGCCGAGTACGCATCGTCACACTGGCGCATTTCCTCCTTGAGAAGTGCCACCGAGTTATCCCTACTTGTTTGCCAGTCTCTGTCCTCGAGCTCGATCTCGTATTTGTACGGCTTGATGCAGTTTTCCACCTGGTCCGAGGTGGAATAGTACTTGGCGCTCAAAACGGCTCTTGCAGCGTCCCGTACTGCACCCCGTGCCAAAGCATGGTTACGCAACTGCGTTCCGCTCACAAGGTTCTCGACCTCCGTGAGAAGCGCATTGGTAACCATACTCGTTGAAAGCCTGCCCACTCCGAGCTTTGTGAACGAACCCGTAGTAAGATCGAGTTTCTTGTGCCAGTACGTGTCGTTGGACATGTCCTTGATCTGCGAAAGCTCTTTGAGCGACGGCTCGTTTGTGCCCAACGACCAGTAGCGGTCTGCAAGTAAATCCAACACACGCTGATCAAGCTCGTTCTTCAACAATGCCTTCAATTCACGGCGTGAAAACGTGTGTGCCAACTCTTTGGTGGCAACCTTTAACGCATCCACATTACTGGCCAAGTACGTCTGAGGAGTCAACGCACGGTCGTTGAACTCAACCTTGAACTGGTACGTGGCCTCCTCAAGCTCTTGTTGTATCGCAAAGTGTGTCGGTCTCAATGACGTAGCCATAGACTTCTCCAACACCTTCATCAACTTCTTCTTCATATTGCGGGTTCCTGTGGTAGTGCCCTGGAACTCATCCCTGTGCTCCTTGAGATATGTGTGCTCAAAGTTCTGCTGCTGTATGAACGACTGATAGGACGACATCTGCTTCTTCTGCCCGAAAAGACCGCCGTTCTTTGCATTCTGCACCGGGGCCTTGGTTATAACTCCAACATACCCCATTCTCAAAGGATACTTCTTGTTGGTCAAGATCGCAGTCGCTTGCTCTGGAGACACCAAGTCCAATTTGGTCACCACTCCGATGGTGCGCTCTCCGCGAGGATCAGCCTGACGCAGTGCACGCAATGCTGCCGAGTTGGCTAAATCAACATCGGCCGCAGAAATAGCGAGGATGATGTTGGGTGCCTCCAAGTACCGGCTACACAACTGACGAATCTTTTGCTTGAGCTCGATGGGCTGATCGGCTGCTTCCACTTGAATGTACCCCGGAAGATCCACAAGCGACAAGTCCGGGACACGTGGTGACCTGATGGTGATCTGGATCGGATCATTGGAGATACACTCGTGTGGTGGAACTGCCATATTTAAGTCAAACAAGATTTTTTGGACTTGTGAAAAGTCCGTCAAGTTGCTCATCTTCAAAGCTGGGAACTCGGCCACATCAGCTGCGCTTTCTGGGGTATTGACCAATGTCAACTCAATTGGTCTACGGGTGACCATGTTGGAGCCTTTAGGGAGAAATTCCTGCCCAGCAATGCTTTCAAGCACTGACGATTTTCCCAGTGACTGCGACCCAATGACCACAATTGAAGGGAGTTTTATTGTATCGTGATCGATGGAGGCAAGGAGGTTGCGGATCTCGATCATCTGGCGTGTAAGCGAAAGCATTTCGTTGTCGGTTTCGGCTATTGAATCTGCGTCAAATTCATCCTCCTCCTCAATGAGGGTTTCCTCGTCCTCCTCTTCTTCCCTCTGTGCTTCCTCTTCTTCTGGGGAAAGACCGACTGCAGCGGCGGCCGCTATTGCTATGCCGTCGCCACCGTCTCCGTTACTTCCACCCTCCTGGCCACTTCCCCATCCTTTGAAAAAGTCACCCGTTTTATCAAACATGTCGCGGATGCTCGCGAGTTTATCTGACGTGTAGTTTGAGGCCTGCTCGACCTTATAGGCCACGTAGGACCCTCCTGCTGCGAATGTGCCGCCTACGTAGGCGGGTACTTTGGTTGCGCGGGTTAATATTTTAATGAAGCCCAAATTGCGGGAGGGCACCACCATTCCCGCCTTGGTGCGAGCGGATACGAAGCGCGGCTGCATGCCTAGGTACATCAGCCTCGTACGTAGCATCAGGAGGGATGGACCCACTGATTGCTGCGACAAACGTGAGAGTGTTCGCGTACTTCGTGGAAGCATGATGTGGTGATAATTGTTTTTTTTGTGTTCGATTTGCCTTCAGCAATGAAGACGATAATATAGTGTAACGAATGGTGTATATAATAAAACGAAAGGTGTGTAGAATATGATGAATGAGTATAACGAGAGGAGAGTAAGAACGAATTGAGATAGAGACAAAGAATGTCGGAAGACTTAATGAAGCCTGAAGACTTAGGAGGGAAAACATAATCGTTATGCCACTAAAAAAATGCCCCCTGCCAGAATTGAACTAGCGACCTTTGCATTACAAGTGCAACGCTCTACCACTAAGCTAAAGGGGCAATTTCTGGAAGGACAACGGCAGATTCTGCCACACAAATAGGCATGAAATTTGATGATTACCCATGGAAGGTGCAACAAGTTCTCATAATGAGGGCCTACTCATTTATGAATGACTGATTACCCACTGCTTCTCAGGACTAATCTCGGGTATTCTACTTTTCACTAATCTGCTCAAGTATTCTACTTTTCATTCATCTGAATATTCTACTTTTCACTAATTTTCCGAAACCTAAATCTACAGCAACTGTATAACCCCGGCTCAAAATTTCATCTGGATTTTGAGCAATGCAAGTTTGACATCTGCCTATGTTGCATGGTACCTACTTGACAACATGCTGAGTCATTGTGAATAAATTCAAGTGCCACAGTTGGTAGGTGGCAATTCTATTGTTACACTTTGTGCCTCTCTTCTCTCTTGTTTTATTCTTGCCTCTCCTATTCAAAATTTCGTCCCCTATTCAGCCTCTCTCCAAGTTTCAGTTTTCTTTCTTTCACCTCACGTTTCAGTTCTCCTTTCCACCAAGTTTTTTTTTCTCCTTTCCCCTATTCGTTTGGAGATAATTTCGATTCCCCTAACTCCTCCTTTCTTCCCTCTCATAAAGCCGATCTCCTTTTTAGCTATTCTTATCGCGCAAAATAATTTTCTCAGCCTCCCCTACTGTCCGCGACTCCCGATAACTGGTCCCGGTAGTAGATGTAAAGTGCATATGTTTGTGATACGTCATGTGGTTGTCCAACGCACATAACAGTTTCACTTAGTATTGAGAAAGAGCAAACGGCTGAAATTCCGAAAAGGGGCAGAAGAATGTGGTGGGATGATCTGTCGGTTCAAATTGCACTCTTCATTACACGTTCTCTTGTTTTCGCCCCTCCCATCCCCCTCGATCTCGTCTCGTTATAAATCTGCTACCGGCAACGATAGATCCTCATCGGGACAATTTTTCAAATCTGCTGTGAATATGTGCAGCGGCTTTTACGCCACACATTGTGTCCATCCAGTCCATCCGAGTCGACCTATGTCTGATACATTGTTAGCACGTCGCACAAGAACACTGCAAATTACTCCACACAGTTCCGGGCTCTAGTATTGGAGCAACCGTTAGGTAATTCGGTGCAGGTGTATGTAAACCAGAACGGGAAGTTTGCTGAGTGAGTCAGCGGGCATGCGCAAAAACAAAGAAAGTTGCAGTTCGTAACCACGCAATCACCGGGATCGAACAGCCGGTGGTGGGACGATGCCAGCCCCGTAAGAACGGCTAACAGACGGAGTCTCCACGTTTTTGTAGCACGTTTGCTGTCCGCTGATTCCGCGGTGTATAGTGTATAGCCCGGCGTGAGCGGCAGAGCACCTGATAAACTTCTATTCCAGGGCAATGGAAACAAAAAAGAAAGAAAAGCTCCGCGCCTAAAAACAGGATATAGGATCAAATATATATGGCCTCGGCTCTGCTCATTTTACAGACACCATGCACATTAAATACAAACCAAGCAGACGCCGAAGCCTGAACAGCAGCAGCGATCTGGACGACTCCACCATACGCTCCATCAAAAGGCATAAGCGTGAGATCATATCTAAAATTAAAAAGAAGTTGGGACGCGCTGGCCCTCAGCATTTGACCTCAACCACCATCAACAACAGCAGCAGCGAGGATGTCACCGACAAAAGTGAGACAGAATCTGTTTTCTCAGTCGAAAGCGACGCGAACAAGCGAGGTTCGAGCGTGAGAGGAAGGACTAGAACACAGGCATCGATTTTTGAAAACGCCCAGAAGGTAGTTATAAGCCATAAGGAGGTGTTTAGAGGACATTCTGAATCCGAATACACACCGTTCACACCATCAAAAGTTTACCAAGACCCCACACATATTCAAACAGAAGAACACAGCCAAGATGAAACCGCTATACCCCACGAGTTAAGAAGGAGTGTTTCACCAGGATACAACGTGGTGAAACCTCGCAAACTCATGTTTAGGTCCCAGTTGCTGGAGGCGAGAAACCTGCCCCCACGCAGAGGGCCTGTCGGCCGCGATGCCATCAGGCAACGCTATACACAGTACAGAATCGAGTGTACGATGAAGGATATCGACTGCGTGAACTCGTACATAACGTCCCTCAATAAGGCATTTCCAATCGCACTGGGTGTGTTGGTAGGAGGGATGATCGCGATATCGTTATTTAACTTGGCTTGATGCTAGGAAGTTTATAGATCTAATGAAGTAGCTGGACTACGATGAAGTAGGTTGAACATGAATGGACAAAGAGCTTACGATTCTTGATGGATGAATAAAGAGCTTAACGTTCTTGATGAATAATAAAGAGCCTGACAATCTTGATGAATGAATAGATAGCCTGACAATCTTGATGTATGGATGGAAGAGAAGGAAGAAATAAGCTTGATGGAATTTAGGTGTTTGTGACAAGGTTCTGTTCGATGGATAGTGCCCAAGAATATTACACAAATTTCGAAATTTGTGGAAATGTCTGAGACTCGAAAAGTGGGGATCAAAGCAAGCATAACATACGAGCTTCGTGGGGTCAACTGTAAAGCCCATGTGGAGATTGATTAATAAATGTACACCACCCCGTGATGATCAGAATGCCAAGGCCTGGGGTCACCAAAAAAAATCCTTTTGGACAATTTTTGCAGCCACGAAAAAAGAAACAGGGCGTAGTCGTATAATCTAGGCTGTGGGGAGGGCTAGACTAGGGAAGTCAATCAGAAGAAAGGACTGACAGGCTGCTTGGAGATTAATCAACACTTTGCAAAATCTATGAGTTCTGTACTTCTTTTATGGATACATTACTTCTTGAGAATCACATTCTTCCCCTGGAAATCAAACAAAACTCGCTCAAGTATCTTTATCAAACCTCTTGTTATTCTTTCAGATTTCGCTCAAATGCGCTCAAGTTCTACAATTTGTCCTTCATGAACAAATCACTCTAATAGTATACCGTCTGTTACTATACAAAGCTATCTAACCATTATACGGAGTAACTCCCTTCTTGAAAGCCTCAATCTCACTCAAGCTGTCGAACCATTTCTTCAACAATGGCCATTGGGCGATATCGATGTCAAGCTTGGACAAGAAGAACGCCCATGGGTAGAAAGCCACATCCGCAGAGGAGATGTGGTCGCCCACCAAGAACAAGTTCTTGTCGTTACGCTTCAAGTACTCCTCAAAGACGCCATAAATACGCTTTGTGTCGTTCTTGTACCTCTCGATTCCGTATGGAATCTTCTCGGGCGCATAAAAGGTGAAGTGGTTGGCCTGGCCTTGGATAGGACCATTTTCTGCGACCTGGAAAATAAGCGCCTCCTTCTCCAAATAGTACTCCTTGGTGCCCTGCTTGTACGAGAACTTGTGCTCCTTGTCGTAGTTTTCAGCAAGGTACTGGAGAATCGCACCGGTCTGAGAGATGGTAACGCCAGTGTTGGGGTCAACGATAGTGGGAATACGCCCGTTGGGGTTCAACTTGGTGAATGCCTCCTCCTTCTGCACACCGGTGGTGATGTCGATCGAGATGGTCTCGTAGGAGAGCTTGAGCAACTCCAAGTAGATGGCAACTTTGTAGCCGTTGGGAGTGGTGAATGTGTAGAATTTAATAGGAACTGGGGTTAGTATGCAGGTATAAATATCAATCATTAGTAATCGTGAAGGCAACTTGGCCAACTAGAGTTGACAGGTTGGGGTGTAGTTAACCTAGCCCCAAGTAGGAGGGTGTAGTTAACCTAGCCCCAAGTAGGAGGGAGTAGTCGACCTAGCCCCAAGTAGGAGGAAGTAGTTGACCTAGCCCCAAGTAGGAGGGAGTAGTTAAACCCCAAATCAGCATGTTTGCGCAACCGAATCTAATTGACTTTCACTTACGAGACATGTTGTTTCTAATTCTTATCTATTGAGAAAATTAGATCTACTTATACTCTGGCAACGGAACTAAATGTTCCGATCAACGCCATAATGGTGCCATATCCGGAAAATTGGTTTGTTAGTAAGCCACATGGAGTATCGCGTATTACTAATGCGAATTACACCAATGTCTGCCCCGTATCCAGTTCTCAACATGACATCACTCTGAGTATGAGTGGCCCTGTCATACCCAGAGCCACATCCCTTGGTCTACCCCTATCTACGCTCTTGTCGTGTAAGCTTTGACACCCCCACTTGGCGTGTTGTTTCCCACGTGATAAAAAGCAGGTGACTCCTTTAATTCAATCGATTCAACTTTCTAATTACACACACAAACTAAATATTATGAGTTCAGTCACTCATCTGGCTCAAGTTCATAACGTTACTCTTCTCTCTTCAGAATCGTTTCTTTGTGCTGGCTTTGCTCACTCATGCTTCACGTCTGGTAATTTTCACTCAGTGATCTTGCATCCTCATCACCATCGCAAATACTCGTCACTTTTCTTTTAGTCCCCTCATTGATGCCACATTGCTCACGTTTTAAGTTCGTTTGTGTTCACTGACTCTCTTCACGTTTGCCCAGAACATGCACTGATGGCTGACAGTAAAGTTCATTTTGTTCAGTGCTGGTTGCCTGTTTGCTAGGATTGTGAATTCTCTTCCTCACGTTTGTTTCCATACATTCATTCTCCCAAGTTCACGTATATCCTCTGAAGTTGAAATATTACTCTTTCTGTTCATGCTGCTCACTGAAGTCCATCAGCCTGTTCCGTTCGCTTCACGCCGCTCTCGCTCAGCCACTACCTGCATATGCCTCACCCGATGCAAACCTTATCGATTTTTTTGTGCACTATTCAAGGTTGACAGCTGGGCAGGTGGGGAAGCCGTTCCGATTGTTACCAAAAAGAGGATGCGTATCCTCGGCTCAAAACAAAATATTTTCCCGTAAACGTATCTTCTGTGCATTTCCCTACATCATCACCCACACGGCGGCCTGCACACCCGTGTAAATCCAAACCCTTATGGTCAACAAGATATTGACCAAGTCACAAAAGCACAAAGCTGGGTCGGACGATCCCAGAGAAGCTGGGCACGCCGCATTTGGTGCCACAGAAACACCGAAAATCCGCGCGCGATCACGCGCGATCGCGCAGATTCGTTGGGCCCAGAGTACCCGGAGTAGTGCACCCGTGGTGGCATATTTTGCCCAGAACATGATCACGAGATTACATTTCTCCGCTTCTGAAGCGCTGTAATCAGAAAAAAAAACTCGGTAGGTGGTATTCGTAAAAGAGTTTAGGGAAAAAAGACCACAATAGCAGGTGGAATTGAACACACATTACTTCTTCGACCCGCTCAGTGTACGAGGCCAGTGATGGAAAAGAAGCTGCAGCTATACTCTCTTGCGGTCGAGCGCCGCAAGAAAGTCACCCGAGCGTGCGACTACTGCAAAAAGCGAAAGTACAAGTGCATAGGAAGGGCGCCATGCGACCTTTGCAAGAAGAAGAAGATCCCCTGCGAGTTCCTGATAGTTGACCGCCGAACCACGAAGCGCAAGAGCCCAGACGACGAGCCCAGCGTGTTGTTTGGCAGTGTCAAGGCTGAGAAACCAGACTACACAAACACAGACCATCGCCAATACAAACCAGAGGAACGGCAGTACAAGCCCGACAACCAACCCTTCAAGGACGACAGGCCGTACAAGGCGGAGTCCACCGACAAAACAGTGCCTCCCTTCATGCCGTACTCGCGTGTACCGTCCCAGGAGTTCCAGCCCGAGAAACGCAGACAAGGGTCTATGGCATCGTACCACTCGCCGTACTACGAGGACAGCCCGCGGTCACAGGCGCTAACAGTTGCAAACGGGCAGCTTGAGCCTTCGATACAGCCAGTTTACGCGCAAGCATCACATGCGGCCCAACATTTACAGCCGACACCACTCCACAACAGCCAGATGCTACAGAGCTACCCACAGATATACCAGGGGCACTATCCCTACGATAGGCGCACGCCACTGGCGTCCACGCCACAGGTACACGGGTACCAGTACTTTGAGAGAGATAAGTTTCCTAGTCAGAATTTGAACAACTTGAACAACGTGAACTTGAACAACTCAAACAACTCAAACATCTCGAACAACGTGAACTTGAACAACTCGAACAACTCAAACATCTCGAACAACATGAACTTGAACAACTCAAACAACTTGAACAACTCAAACAACTTGAACAACTCGAACAACTTGAACAACTCAAACAACTTGAACAACTCAAACAACTTGAACAACTCGAACAACGTAAACTTGAACTCAAACAACCCGAACAACTTGAATACCTCAAGTGTGAGCTTGCCAAACCCGAATATTGCTAACCCTGCCACGAGTGTCAACTCGAACATGACTTCCAACATGAGCATCAACCCGATGAACTCAAGCCACTCGATCTCAAACCTCACCAATCACCCCAATCCGCCCCCTTTGGCTGCCCCAAACACACTCCCAACATTGAGCATGGTGAACCAGGCCGAAGACAAAAACACAACAAAACTACCCCCTGCGTCGAAACTCTTGAAACTCACGTACATCCCGAAAAGCCTCCAGCCGTTGCTTTCGTTCCCGATGGAGGAGAACAAGGGAGTGGAGGAGGTGCGGGAAAACACCCCGGTAAGCGAAGAAAAGGGAACGCCCAAGTCGCTTCCACGATCGCCCACGTCCAGAAAGACCAACGACTCAGACAGCGACGAGAGCAACCTCGAGCCCAAGGGCTCCAACATTCTCTTTGACTCCAAGACGTCCACTCGGTACATTGGCGAGAGTTCGCCGTTGCTGATGCTTTTCGAAGCGCGCAAGATCTTTGGCAAGACGCTTGGCGAGTCTGCCTTCACGATGGACACGCAGGGAATCAGCATTTTGGACGAACCGGTGCAAATCATGCCGTGTGCGCGCATGGGGCTTCCTCTGCGGGTAGTCTGCGACGAGCTCCTCCGGATCTTCCAGAGCAACATCAACCAAAGTTGGTACATCTTCAACAAGGAGTACTTTAGGCGGCATGTCGTGGACCAGGTGTACAACGCCGAGGAGCAGGGCACGCGGGACCTGTGTCTCCACAAGGTTGCGTTGTTGCATCTCACGTTGGCGTTGGGGCTCTACTTTGCGAAGCTCTCGGGCAACCCGGTGTGCCAGCAGCTTCCTGCTGAGTTGAGCCAGGCGTTCTTTGACAGCGGTTTCAACATCTTGAGGAACACTGTGGATGACGGGAAGCTCTGGCTCACGGAGGCGTACTTCTTGATCCACTTCTACTACCAGTCGAAGGGAAACAGAAGCACATCGTGGCTCATGTTGGGGAATTCCATCCGCAATGCTCAGGCGTTGGGGCTCCACAGAAAGTACATCAACGAAAGCTACGCAGACAAGAGCGTGGTGGCCCACAGACGAAAGTTGTGGGTGAGTCTCTATGTGTGCGACAGGATATCGTCTGTTCTCCTTGGACGGCCGTTGCTCATCTACGACTACGATTGGGACGACTTTGACGTGAACGAGGAGCTCATCGAGTCGGAGCCCGACAACCGCATCAACTTGATGTGCCTCATTGAGATCTGCAAGGTTGCGGTGATCAACGGGAAGACGGTGCACAACTTCTATCTCACGGGGAAGATCAACCCGTTCCGTGCCGAGAAGTTGGCAATCGAGTTCAAAAGCTGGTCTATGAACTTGCCTGCGGAGCTCCAGATACACAAGATCTTGAACTACCTGACGGAGAACCGCGAGATCTCCAACCCCACCAACAAGGTGCGCAGCGACAACTTCCTGGTGTTTGCGCTCCATTTGGCGCAGTTGTACGGTATCATGTTGTTGACACGGCCGTTTTTCTTGTACGCCGCCTTCAAGCACAAAAAGGGCTCCAAGCACACGTCGCGCAGTGAAGAGATCATGGTGCATTTTTGCCGTGCAAACGTGAAGGCGCTGGTGTTGACAATCGTTTTGGTCAACTTCTACTTGCAACAGTACACGGAACGTGTGGAGCTGTATGCGGCAGTCAACTGCTGCTTCATGGCGGCGATTCCGCTTGGGTTGTCCGTGTTGCACAGGAAGCTCGATCCGACCTTTGAGGACGACTACGACACGATGCAGATTATGAAGCACTTGGAGACGGCGCGCAAGCTCTTGGAGACGCTCGGGCAGATCAGCGTGACGTCGAAGCGTTTCAGCAACATTGTGACGATGATGAAATCCGCGCTTTTGAAGGAGTACCCGGACTTGGACATTGAGCGTCCGCCCACTACGGAGGTGCTGTTCACGCCCGAGAACATGTCGGACGATAACTACGACAATGTGGGGGACACGCCAAAGGACATGTACGCGCTGTACAAGTCGCGTTTGAGTGCTCAGGTGAACGGGATGGGCTACGTGCCGTTCAAGAAGATTCCGACGCTGCTTCCGCAGGAGTTTGCGCAGGAGATGGTAGACGAGGGCGAGCCGCTAGAGATGTTGTTGGACTTTCATGAGCATTTTGTGCCGCAGAGTGCGGACGGGTGGGTTCCAGAGGATACCGAGAGGCAGGATCTGTATAACATTGGGACGAGTGATATTTTGTTCGATAATAATTTATAGAATCGAACAAGCATCATGAATGAAGTGAGCTACACCAACGATCCTGAATATTGATCGAACAAGAAGTGAATGAGCTACAAATTGAACACATATGATCAAGCCAACATGAACGAAGTGAATGGAGTGACTACATTAAGGCGAATATCGACGAATGTCGAAAGAAACTCAACGAAGTTAATGTGAGCGAGCTATACTAACGAACTTGAATATCGAATGAACGAAGTGAATGGAGTAAGCAACACAAAGAATAATACGGATCGATCGTTGATATCGATTGAACGTGAATATCAGACGAACAAGAACCAGGAATACGCACATGATCGGATGAACAGATTTGAGTGTGGTTCAATATTTGCACTCCATCAAACTGACATGAATGCGAATGCGCACTCACAAGCATGATCAACCAACTTGAAAGTAAGTGAACCACACGATCGAATGAAAACTGAGTGAGCTACAGTCACATCGCCCCCACCATCCTAACACAGCCCCTCCACTAGAAGCCAAAAATTTAAGAATAATCTAGACTGTATTCAAGCAGTAATATTGAGTAATTATCCACACGTAAGCTACCCCACCACAACCCCATCTTTTAGGAAATAACATGAACCCTGGCCCACCCATTTAGGAATGTCATAAATCCGTGGACCCTTTAGAAAAGTTTAAAATGTCGTCATGTAGACGGTCTTTGTATGTTTCCAATAACGGGCAGTGGAAACCTTTTGGTGTATATTTTCGACCGCATTTCAGCTGTGTGGTGTACACGCAATATCTGCGTCGTGGTAACTTCATCTGCGCAATACGCAGATAAGAAATTCCTTGCATACAGTGAAAGCAAGTTGCATAAGCTGCCACAAGTAAAGTTTAAATAGGAATACTACATACTACAGTTATTTACATGCTATTATTCTACATACTATTCTACATGCTATTATTCTAGATACACAGCCTATTATTTCCGTCACTCGTTCATTACACACTTCACTCCATCCATCCGATTAGCGGGGTCTCAAAGCCCAGTCGTATTCGACAATAAATAAATACACATTTGATACTCGGAACCTCGGGTGAAAGACGATCCGCGCGGATAGTTTTTTGATCGGTGTTCATGATCACTCGGCAGTAATCGTTCTCACTCAACAATGAGAACTCAAACTTAACGATAAATACCCGATAAACCTTTGATAAGCACTTGGGTACTACTCCACTTCCTTTGAATGTCCACTATTTGACTTTTCATCTATTCTTTAGGTTGACTTGGAATTTCGAACTTGGACGAACTCAGTCGTCGTTTAGTTCGTGTACACAAGTAGGACTTGTTTCATACTTATGGTCTCTGTCAAGTCTCACGCTCACTTCGCTCACGAGAGACTTCCTCTGAAAATCACTTCGTTCACGAGATACTTCCTCTGAGACTCACGTCGTTCACGTGAGGCTGCTGAGACTCCTCCAAAAACCTTCTAATCCGCGCCAAACTCTCACTCAACTTCTTAAATATCGACACCTTGATATTCAGATCAAACAAGTACGTGAGCACCGCATCCCCAACACTCAAAATATACAACGTCTTCTCCAACGTGTACGTGTTGTCCCGCTCCCCATACAACTGCATGTTCCCGAAGAACTGGTCGAGCTTGTTCTGCTGCAGGTACTTGCTCTTCAAAAAACTCTCGAGCCGGTCAAGCAACTTCAACACCGTGCTGAACCGGTGGTTGAGCTCAAACAATAAATACGCAGAGCTGTCCAGGTGGGCCGTGCCGCGGCTGTTCCGCTCCGAAACATACATCAGAAATGCCAGGAGAATCGCAAACACATGGAAGAGCATCTGCAGGTGGATCAGGTTCGTCGAGTTGTCAAACTCGTCCTTCACCCTAAGCCCGATGAACTTCTCAAACGTGCTGAGCGTGCTGTCGCCCGGAGAACCGCCCTCGTCCACTTCAGCATTCTCCGTGCGGAACAAGCTCAACTTCAAGATCATAATGCAGCAGTCGACTATTTTGAGGTAGTCCGCGTCGCTCACACGGGCCAGCGTCTCCAAAAACCGGCTGTAATTGCTCGTGAGGTTGTCCGCGTTGCACAACCAGCTCTGCTCTTTGATGAGACTGAGATCCATGAGCGATGAGATCTTGGTGAAGTTCACCAAAAGCGCAAAGTCCAAGCGCTCAAATGACCGCGCCTGTCGCGACGGCTTCGGCACAAACATCGTCATCGTGTCCAACACCAGCAGAACATCAAAACTCTTGCCCTGCTGCATCTCGTACAACCCGTGCACGAGACAGATGAACGTGAAGCTGCTCTGTCTGCTGAGCCGCTTGAGTACGTCCTTGGTCTGCCCATACTGCGGGTTGAGCTTCACCAACTCAAGAAGAAGACCCCGGTACGTGGTCTCGGCAACTCGCGGCTGCAATGTCACCTGCGGCGATAATTCGGCCACCAGCAGCGCGAGCCAGATCTGTTCGTCTATCGTGTCTGGCGCACTCAACGTCTGCAAGTCGTGCACACTCAACGTGAGTGGAACCAGGTACATCATGAGAAGGAAATTCGTCAAGCGGTAGATCATAAACACTATCCGTGTCTGCGACTGCATGTTGATGTTGGCCCGGAACTTGGTCGCAAGGTCCATCGTCTCGCCTCCCTTGTACGCCTTGAACTCGCGCTCACTTTGCGCGCACAACAGAAATAACAACTCCCGCAGCGACTTGATGCTCGTCTTCACAAGCAGGTTCAACGCATTGAGCTGCCGTATCACAATGTACACGTTGTTCTCGTTCTCCAGAAACAACCCGTAGATCACCAGGAGCGTGAGCAGCTGGATCAACCAGAGCGGATTCACAGTATTAGTATTCTCCAAGTTGACCGAGTTCTTGCGCGACTCGAGGTAGATGTGGATCGTGCGCCGCAGCGCCTCGTAGAGATGCTCCAGGTCGTACTTGTTGTTGGCCAAAAGCGCACCAATCGTCGCCACAAGCAACGGGAGACACACACGTGCACTCTCGTTGCTCCAGTCCTCGTCCTGCGTCATGTGGAGGATCTCTGCCTCGTTCAACCGCAGCGGGTGGATGAACGGAAAGTGGCTGAGGAATATCTGCACGAACGTGTGGAAGTACAACTCCAACTTGTCGTTCGTGGGAATCAGCGGCGCCATAATCCCGCTGATCGGGTACTTATCAAGACTCTTGTGGATGAGCAGCCGCATCTGCGACGTGAATAATCGCGATGATGAAGCAGAAGCATACTTCGTGTTGAACGCCGGAAACACATTCGGTATCAATATATCGTTCACCTGGCCCTGTGGACTCATTATGCTCGGCGAGTTCCCGTCCAAGCCGCTCAGCAGCACCAGCGGGTTGTCGCCGTAGAAAAAGTACCCACTCGGTACAAACTTGGCCCCCGCGTCAATCTCGTGCGTGAGCTCGTCCATGTCGTTGAGAAAGTTCAAGTCAAAGTTCTGGTTCGCAGGTGTTTGTGCGCGGAGATCGTCGTCGTTCTCCTGTTTGATAGACGCGAGTGTCTTGGGGTACTTGTACGCAGTCAGACCTTCAAATCTGCCCTCGGGGATGTCGTAGAACGAATAGCCGTAGGATTCCGCCGGCGATGGCTGGACTGGAAAGGGCATTTCATTCGGTTTGAGCTCATTTCCATTGTATAAGTAGCCCTCTTTTTCCTTCTTGCCGAATCCGTTCTCGAACTGCGGTGGAAGGCCCATGTGTGCCATCTGTCCGTAGGGCTTCTTCTCCTCCATGTTCATCTGTCCTTCTTTCATCTCGGTGCTGGAAACCGTAGCAGACGGCATTGGAAACTCATACCCCTTGTCCATGTCAAAGGATTTTCCCTCGAACTTGTCGAGGAACTTTTCATTGAATGGGGTTTTTTCATACGCCTTTCCATCAAACGTCTTTCCATCAAACGCCTTTCCATCAAACGTCTTTCCATCAAACGTCTTTCCGTCATATTTCTCAACACCCTTCTCATTCCTCCTCTTATCCAAACTCATCTCCGGTATCTGCGACATATTCAACCAGCTCATCTCGTCCAGCATCAGCGGAATCAACTGCGGCGTCAGAAACTCCACGTTCGCCGGGTTCGGGTACAAGTCGTTAAACTCCGTGGCACCCATGGCGTAGTTCGCCCCGCTCTGCGCCGAAAACGACGCTCCTCGACGGTTGCGATACGGTGCCTGGTTGGGAAACACACCACTGCTCCTTTCAAAAATCGTCGTGAACGAGCTGTTGACGTTCTTGTCCTTACCGTACCTGTCGCTCAACTGGCTCACTCCCTGGTTTACACTCGTCTGAAACTGTCTCCTGTCGTAGTCGTCGTTTTTGTACTCCGCATCGTCCATCTGCTCGTCTTCGTCGTCTTCCTCGGCATCTGAGCCGCGTGCTGCGCTGATGCGCTTTATGCTCTTCCTACGCAAGCGTGTGATGGCGTCCAGACAGCCAGCATGGAGTTTTTGTGCGTGGCGAAGGAGAAGGTCTCGCCTCAGAAACTTGCGCTGGCACACGCCACAAGTGAACGGCTTCTCTTTCGTGTGCGAGCGTTCGTGGCGCCGCAAGTGCTCGAGTCGTGCAAACGCCCGCGTGCACACTTGGCATACGTAGAGCCGTGGTTTCCCCAGGGGAGTGGTTCCGTAGGACGTGAGTTCGAGCGGCACGTTCTTCTCGTGATCGTAGTCGTCCACGGGGTTGGCCATGCTGCTTTGGTTGGGCCTGCCGTGGTCCATTGTCATGTGCTCGGTTGTAGTCAGCCGCTGAATATTTGGACCGCCCTGCAATACCTGCAAAAGCATTCTGTTTTTTCGCTTTTTTTTTGGGGTCCGGTGCACACTGTGGGGTGGTAGGAGTAGGGGAGGTAGGTGGGATTATTGCGGGGGGCACAAAGGGTACGGAAAAAAAATGAGTGTGTGCTGAGGGTAAGGTTTACGTTTAGTGTCATTCAGGGAGGATGTGGATTTTGTGGGGTACGGGGCTCGCCGAGGCCGAATGAGGCTTTGTGGTCACATGAAGTTGTTGGGTGTCACGTGACATACGACCGAACGCAACGAAGTGAGTGAGCTACATGGACTGAACGGAGGAAGCCATTATCAAAGGATCGCTTAAACGAGTACTTGGAGCTATAATATTTGAACAATTGAATTTGTACGTCTGACTAATCGATGACCGTTGTAATCTTGACTGATCGATGAACGTTATTACACTGAATCGATGAACGATTACATTGACAGAATCGATTGTACGATTACATTAGACTGAATCAATTGACGTAGCTAGTATATTGACTGAACCGATACTAGTTCAGTCAAACCTATATTGTAAGAGTAAAATAGCTGTACGAGTAATAGTGGGGAAATGTAATTGTGAAATTAAACCAACGAATGCACAAAGTAGTGATGAGTAATTGAGAATCAGTGAATGAGGCACGAATAAGTGAGGATAATAATTGTGAATAATGAATCACGAGTAAGTGAGGATAGTAATTGAGATTCAGTGAATGGAGAGTAGTTGAGAATCAGGGATAATGAAGAGTTAAAAATTCTGATTCGGCTACAAAGTGAGCGAAGATTGTAATTAGAATCTCTCAGGCTGAACTTTGCACAAAGCGATATGATACTGAAAACTACTGGTTCGAGATGCAAGCGAAGGGGCTTCCTGATCACTAAACCTCGAGTTGAAAAGAGTAGGCTTGAACTAAATTTTACTAATTTTACAGTTTTTTACACAAAGTAGGGAAGAGATTGAATTGCATTGTATGGAGTATAATCTATGATTCTAAGTAGAACCATTGAGCATGGAGTAATTCAATGATTCAGTAATGAGTTACACACAAACGCTGAGATCATTTGTAATTCGCAGCAACCCCAGATCATGTAATTCGCGACAATCGCAGTTCATTGTGCGATCATACGATTAAGCATTGTGCAGATCCACCCATTGTAACGCACTAAAACACCTAGTACAACTGATGATTTTGATATCACACAATCCTCAGTGTCAATGTTGTACATAACTTTCAGTTACATTCCCGTTACCCACGACCACTATTGGGTACAATTAGTATACCGCTATATTTTTAGAGGGCCTTTAGTGGAGAGTTAGAGTAGCTGAAAGGGCCTTTAGTGCAGAGTTAGAGTATCTGAGAGGGCCCTTAGTGGAGAGTTAGAGTTCCTTGGAGGCCTTTAGTGCAGAGTTAGAGTATCTGAGAGGGCCTTTAGTGGAGAGTTAGAGTACCTCGGAGGGCCTTGAGAGTTAGAGTCTTTGGGAGCTTTTACCAAAAAAGTACGTTCTTACCTCGTTCTTCCTCATTCGTACCCCCTCTTTCTCGTTCTTCGATCATTCTTACCCCTCTTCCTCGATCTTACCTCAGTGTACCTTCTTACTCCTCTTCATTGTTCTTACCTCAGTCGCACCTTCTTACCCCTTCTCTTTCTCTTTATTCCCTAATCATCTTTTTTTTCTCATCACAATGGGCGTTATCGAGGTCGAATCCGAAACACAGTTCACCGAGCTCACCAAGGCGGACCCCACACAGCTCATAGCGTTGTACTTCCACGCGCCATGGGCCGCGCCGTGCAAGACCATGAACAGCGTGTTCAAGACGTTGGCAGACTCCAAGGCACTGGACCCCAGCGTCCTCTTCCTCTCGATCAACGCGGACGAGTTGTCGGACATCAGCGAGTTGTTCGAGGTCAGCGCGGTGCCATACTTCATCTTCATCAGGAACTCGACCATCCTCAAGGAGTTGTCGGGCGCAGACCCCAAGGAGTTCATCAACACCATGAACCAGTTCGCCGGCAGCTCGGCGGCCCCAGCCGCACCGGCAGCCGCCCCAGCACCGACCCCAGCGCCGGAACCCGAGTCCGAGGAGGCCTTGGACGAGCGCTTGAAGAGGTTCACGACAGCAGCGCCGATCATGTTGTTTATGAAGGGCACGCCGTCGCTGCCACAGTGTGGCTTTTCGAGGCAGTTGGTCGCGATTTTGCGCGAGCACGAGGTGCGGTTTGGCTTCTTTGACATCTTGAAGGACGACTCGGTGAGACAGGGGCTCAAGAAGTTCAGTGACTGGCCGACGTTTCCGCAGTTGTACGTGAAGGGAGAGTTTCAGGGCGGATTGGATATCGTGAAGGAGAGTATCGAGGAGGACGATCAGTTCTTTGCGAATGCCCTTATCGAGTGAACGGAGATATAAGATAACTAAACGAGCGAACGTGACCAGATTTGCTGTGACGTGGTAGCGAACGAGACACGAAGAGGCATCTTCAGTAGTTGAGAACACTAAGGGGCATCTGAACACTAAGAAGTGAGCATGTGGACACTAATAAGTGAGCATTTGAACACTAATAAGTGAGCATTTGAACACTAACAAGTGAGCATCTGAACACTAAGAAGTGAGCATCTGAACACTAAGAAGTGAGCATCTGAATACTAAGAAGTGAACGATCAAAGAGATCGGAGAACGATAAAAGGGTCTATTCCAGGAGTTTATACACTCTTGACAATTCATCACATTTACCATTATACAGCTGAATGTAACTTGGACCATATACCAATTTCAAGTCAGAAGGGTTAGTAAGAATAGATAGTTCTTATTGAATTTTTGATATACTTAATTCTATCTTAAATGTACACAAATTTGATATATTTGATTCTTAAATGGCCGATCGTCGATTGGTTTTTCACAGTAATTTATTACAGAATTACTTTAGTCTCTATACGTTATTTCTATTAATCTCCTTCGGTTTATTTCCTTTCCTTTATCTCCTTTCTTTCCATCTCCTTTCCTCCATCTATCTCCTTTGCAGTTATCTCCTTTCCTCCATCTCCTTTCTAGTAATCTCCTTTCCTCATTTCCTTTCCAGTAATCTCCTTTCCTCATTTCCTTTAGACCCTTCCCTGTGATATCATCATATCCAACTCATCATCGGACCAGTCCACACTCTCCCCACTGCTCTCTATCGGGTCACTGAGCTCCTCGCTCTCACTCACCTCATTATTGTCCACCTCTATCTGGTACTGATCCACTACCTTCACATCACTCGCCTCTCCGTCGTCCACCTCCACGTCTAGCTCTGCGTGTATCTCCTTGAACCGCCCTCCAATCCTATCGTACATGAACCGTTTTCTGTGCTTCTTGTTGAGGATCATTGGCCGGAAGTACCCCTCAATCATGTTCACGTCGTCGAACAACGCGCGGTGGTCAATCCACCGCTGGTAGTCGCGCACCCGCAGCGCTGTTTGCGCATACTCGCGCATCATCTTGAAGTGCCGCGGGAACTTCATCCGGAGCTTGTGTGTAGCTGTGGCGGGACCGGCGCTTCGCAACTGCACACGGGCATTTCGGATCCCATACTCCTCATCACGCAGCACATCGCCCACACTCAAGCCGTCCAAGAGTCGCGCCGCGACTTCGATGTCGTACTTGGAGTCTTTGTAGACGTGGTAGTTCTCGAGCACCGCCAAGTTGAGCAACCCGAGGTTCGTGTGCCTCTCAAGGACTGATTGTACCGAGAAGAAGTCGTTTTCGGTATCCAGTAGGTCCGCAAACTCCGAACTCAGGTAGATGATTTTGCCAATGGCGTGGAAGAGGTCGATGTGATTTTCTCGCGTGTAGCTTTGGAAGAATAGGTCGTTGGAGAGAGCGTCTTGATTGAATCCATCTCCTTCTCCTTCACCTTCCCTTTCTCCTTCTTTACTTCCTCCACCTCTTTCTCCTTCTCTTTCACCCCTGAAATTCGCCCACATCTGCAAGTTGGCTATAGCCGACCGCACATCCCCCACCCGCACCACCCCGTCCACAAACTTCCCAAGATCCTCCTGCGGGATCCCCCTAAACACGCTCTTTTCACTCTTTATCAATGCATTCACCGTCTTCCTCATGAACTTGTTTGCAACCGCATTGAACTTCACACACGCGACCTCGGGTGCACTCGTAATTGCCTTTCCCAATAGCGTATCTTTGCTCAAGTTGTTCTCGATGTTGTACGCATACCTGTTTTCCCCGTGGTATTCGATCTCCGTGAGACAAAGTACCAAAGGGGGGTGGTTTTCACTGTAGATCCACTCCTTGATGGCCTGCCGGAAGCTCCTCAAGGTCTCGTCGTGGAACACGTTGGGAAGCTCCTCAACGAGCACCACACATCCAGATCTGTACTTGCACTCGTTTAGAAATTCGGGGAAATGGTTGGGCTGCGCAGTGCCGGTGACACTTTCGTCAGTGTATTCAACGTATCCACGGTTTGTAGAGGTTTCATTTGATCCCATTCCATTCGATCCCACTCCAAAATCTCCAATACCATTCAATCCCAAACTACCATTCAATCCCAAACTTCCGTTTCTTGTCATCTCTTTCGCCAATAGCTTCACCGTGGTGGACTTTGAACTTCCCGCGGGCCCACTCAACACGAGTAGTTTGCACAGTGAGGTTCGGTTCATCATTCCCTCGAGTATTGTTCTCACCTGCTTGAGTTTTGTGGGGTTGATGGCAATGTCACTGGTGGTTCTTGGCTGGTACTTGTCGACCCAGTAGTCGTCGTGAGAAGCTGTGGGGTTCGCCTTTAGCAAGTCAAACTTGACTGTCGGTGTCTTGACATTGGACGTGTCTGATTTGATAATGGGGTCCAATTTGATCCTGCTGTCTGGTTCAAATGAATTATCTTGATTGGTCGAGCTTGAGTTTGGTGTCAGCCTGATAAGGTTCGCCTCTATTCTCGATACTGGTTTAGTGTTGCTTCCCACTGATCTGAGTCTCCCGTTTCTGAGTTTCGTGTTGCCTCTTCCTTTTCCTTCTTTTCCATCATTCTTCGACCTGAGCTGATTCTCGCCCACTTCCCTTCTATCTATCTCCTCCTCGCTGGATTCCTCAATCACGTCATCCTCATCCGACGATAAATGTCGCTTCATACGCGTACAAAATAAAAAGACAAAGTACTAAAATTACATTTATTCCTATAATACAATCTCCATCATTACCTTTCCAAGAATTCATATGATAGCAGCATGGTTTATCATCCGTATTTCATTATGGGCATACACTTATGCCCTCTCACTTGTTTCTTATTTGTTGCCATTCATCACTTTTTCCATCCGTTTGTCCTTATCCTTCGCCACTTTTCAATCTGCTTATGCTTATCCTCCGTCACCTTTTCCATGTGTGTCCTCCTCCGTCACTTTTGTCGTTCTTCACTTCCTCCACATCGTTTATCCGTTTCCTTGCCTTACCTCCCAACGTTCCCTCTCTCTAAATATTAATTCCCTCCGTTGTCTTCTCCACGTAAATACCACCCCCCTCCAAAGGACTCATCCTCGCCAATTCTGTCCCCACAGCGTAATTCTGGGCCCGCTTCATCAAGTAGTTCGGCTCTTCAGCCCTATACTGGATCCCCGGGTCAGAGTGCCTCTTCAACGGCCTCGCTGGCGCCACCAACACACTATCATAGGCCACCTCGAGCTCCTCAACAAGCCTAGGGTACACCATCAACCTGTATGAACGCTCACTCGTGTTGTTCTGTATCACAAGCCCGCAGAAGTGATTCCCACCCATTGAAAACTGTACAAACTCGTTCACAAGTGCGCCTCCATTGCCAGTACCGAGTTTGGGCCGGTGGAATCTGCACAAAACATCGCCCTCGCTGAACATCACCGCATCGCCCATCGCACACGTCGCATGGTATGCTCTTGTGCATTTTGGATGCGTGCACTGGAAACACGCACCGTGCACATTTCCCGACTTCCTTCCACAAACAACACACTTCAACTTCTTCTGCGCCTTGGAGATGTTCCGCGTGCCGTAAACCACACCGTTATCTACCACCAACTGCTCCAGAAACACACTGACACATAAAGCGTGCACTTGCAGTCCATCATCCGCAGGAAGTAATTTGAACTTGGGATGTCTCGTGGCACTTCCGAGATTGTTGGTACAGAGCGAACATTGATAGGAGGGAGTTTCTTTCGCCACCTCCTTCTTCAATTCCACACCCTCTCTCTTCACTTCTGCCTTTTCGACCCCATCTTTCTTCAATTCCACCTTCCTCACATCCACCCCCTTGTCTTCTCTCTTTTTTTCTTTCTTTTTTAACGTTATGTGCAACTCCTTGTTAGGGACTTTTTTCGGCTTTTTCGCAGCCATGATATCTTCATCCTCCGTCAACGGCTCGTCCTCGGTGGCATCAGAATCCTCACTACCATAAGGAATCCCGCGGTACCTGCACAATAGCTGTTGCACATTGATTCCTACCGAGTCCGGAATGCACTCGCACTTCTTGGTGATCTCGCCTATGGGGAACCAGTCATCCAAAGCAAAGTTGACCGACTCCGCCAAGTTGTAGCCGAGGTTGAACCCAGCGTGGTAGCCGTACGGGTACGTTATCATGAACTCCCCCTCTCTATGTATGATCTTGTTGTATGCAACTCCGTGTTTCTCGAGGAATTGCGGCAGCACCGTAAAGGTCTTGTGACGTAAAAACTCCGGGCACTGCTTGTATTCATCGGCGAAAGTCTCCTTCATCAAGTTGAAAAACTTGCCTGAGTTCAGTTGCGGAATCAGATACCACTGTTTTGGTGCCCCAAAGTGGAGGTAGTTGATCAGATAAAGGTCCTGGTCCTCCAAGTGCCATGCAAACGTAGCCTTCCAGAGTCCCGCGTAGAGATACGCATCATTCACTCCCGGGAGCTTTGCTTCCATGAGATCGAGGATGTTGGGGAGCTGTGATACGTTCCACGATGTGATTGTGGGGGGAAAGAGCGATCCGAGCATATCTGCTCCGTACATTGGTTCTGCGTACGTTAGCGTCCTCCAGTAATTTTTCTCGAGCTCTTCGCACCGCTCTTTGGTATACTGTGAGATGTCGATAGTGTATGGCTTTGGAAGTGGTGTGTTTGTGGGATGTACTAGGTTATGGATGTTTAGCTCTTTGCGTGTGGTGGCGTCGAGTATCAGATTAAGTTGTTCGGATTTTACATCTCCCTCGTTCTCATTTACTCCCTCGTTCTCATTACCATTTGCTTCATCCTTTTCTTTCTCCTTGTCTCTTTTTCGTTCTTTAGGTGGTTGGTAGTTCTGTTTATTCAGCAATTCAAGCCATTGCAGAAGATTGAATGTTCTTGCTCTTTCCACGTTTTGCAGAGTAAACACTCCGCTCCCCACGCCGTTGATTTGTTGTACTATCGGGTGCTTTATTTTCACGTTGCTCAAGTTCTCTTCGGTGTAGATACCCTCGAGTTGTCTGGACCACTCGCTGGGCGGAATCACCTTGACTATCCCCGATTGCATGCCGTAGGGGTTGATGCCTTTATTGTACGAGTAGAAGTCGTTGAATTCATTGATGCTGGGAGTGAATACCGGTACACCACCTTCATAATATGCTGGGTGTACGGTCATGAGTGGAAAATTTAAAGAGAAAAGATAGACATGTGACGTAAAGAAGGCAAATAGAATTGGCAAACAAATTGGCAGATAGCGGACGACAAATTGGCAGATAGCAGAAGAGACAATCAGAGGTTGAAAAGTTGCCAGAGGTGATAAGACCAAGAGGTCTTCGAAAAGGAGGTCGGCGATCAATGATACCCATGCAAATGCTAACATTACTGCAAGAGCATCCATTCATCATGCAACGAACAACCATTCAACTAACAGTCCACAGACAACCATTCAACTAACAATCACCCCACAGACAACCATTCAACAAACAACGATCAACGAACAATACTCACCACCCCACCTACTCTTCAAATCTATCGTGGCTTTCTTTTCTATCTTTTTTGTCACCATGAAAAAGCCAGCCTATAAACCACAGGAGAGGATATCGAGATCTCGCGCGTTGAATGCAGGTATCCTCACAGTCCTTACCCTTCTATTGTTGGTGCTCTGGTTCTTCCACGCAAAGTGGGCCATCAGCGTCATGTACTACAGGCCATATGGCAACTTCCTCAACAACTTGGTGTTCGGACCAGGAACTTTGGTGGCAAACGCTGGTATCACCACGAAAATAGTGGCACACGTCAACAAGCTCTTGGTGGAGGATAAGATTGATGCGGACCACAAGAAGTATATTTAAGAGAATGAACGAATGAACATGAACAAATAAACCTGAACGAATGAACATGAACGAAACATGAACAAATGAACAAGTTCACGCAGTGTATGTGAGTGAGGGAGGGAGGATGACTAATGGGCAAGTTCGACATGACTGAGGATAAAGTTGAACTTGAAGAAACATGAATGAGGAAACATGCAATCTACTCAATGAATGAGTGAGGATCAAGTTGAAAAGTTTAACTTGCTGGTGGGTTTGGGCCAATGGTTGTAAATCATGAAAGGGAATACCACCTAGACATTGAAGGTTAGTATTATGAAGTTCAACCTTCAGAAATATCCAATATTAGAAATTCTACGCATAGATTTCACGAATACACACGGACTTACAAACATCATAGATAGTAATCGTATAGCGATTCTCATATCATCATTAATCATGAATCATAACTAGTAGCCTTGCCCACTTGTTCTCCTCCCTTTAAGTGGAGACTCAACAACCTCGTCTATGCTCACCTCACTCCCGTCCTCCAAATACTCAAGTATTCCCTGGGGACTGGACGGTACCTGCACCACTGAAGTAATATGCTCCTCAGTGCTGTCCGAGACCTCTCTTGTGATCTCAAACACACTGATGTTCCCTTCTTCGTCTTGCAGATCCGGTATTTCGTTGTCCATGTCAATGACCACTGGCTCAGACAGCAACTGGCGCATCTGCACACGGTTAACCGCATCATTATACTCCACGAAACGCAAATTACTCCTCACTTCGTACCGTGTGGTTCTCAAAACCTTGCGCTTCTTTGTTTTCCGACCCGGCATGGACGACGGAATTTGCGTTTCATCGAATCGCGACCGCGCCGTCGAATACTCGTCTTCCGAAAACACAACCTCGCTGCGCACAGACAGAACAGCCTTTTGCGCAGACGATGCCGAGGGTGTCATGAACTTTGACGGCAGAAGCGGGCAATTTTGAGCGCTCGGCAGAAGTACCTCTTCTTGTATCTTCTTTAAAGGATTGCTGGCAGCCTCTTTTTTCACCGGCAGTGACATGACTAATTGTAAAGCTGGTTGTTCAACCTGACTAAATGCTTTTTTGTCTTCTTCTCTGGCTATGCTTTTTGGCGATCTGATTGACGTGCTCTCCTGGAGTGGCGTAATGGAAGACCTTACCATAGGGATTTTTGCTGGGCTTCTTGGCAAGCTCAATGAACTCTTCCGCATATAACTGGTTGGAATCGATGGACTTTCTAGACTCTCCGTCACTTCAAAAGGCGTAATTTCAACACCCTCCATGGACACTTCCTGCAATGTTGAGCTTACCGGTGACATTCTGTACCGCTCTTCTTGCAACGTTGAGCTTACCGGTGACATTCTGTTTCGCTTTAAATCCTGTCTCTTCATTTCCCCCTGTCTCTGTCTACCCGGCAGTCCCAACTCCTTCAGCGACAAATTTCTAAGAGTTGGCTTCTTTGTAAGCAGAACAAACGGCGAGCTCATAGGGGTGGGTTTCCCGATCAAATGCTCGACATTCGCCTGTATGTCCAAACTGTCGTTGATCTCCACCACATGGTCAGGAAACGAAAAGCTGGGGTATGCGGCAGACTCAACCACGGGCTGGTGTGAGCTGACGGGTGTGCAATATCGAAGTTCTTCAACCTCAGATTCAGAGTCGGGAATCTCCCCTGGTGTAGAGGGTATGCTAAGGGAATCTTCAGAATGAGATGGTTTGTCAAAAAGAGGAAGTTGACTTCCGTCACTTATTTCATCTCTCTTTTCATCCGTCTTTATGATCACTTCATCAGTCTTTATGATCTCTTCACCAGTCTTGTTGATCATTTCATCAGCATTCTTGACCCTTTCAGTCATCTCACCCTTTTCGTAGAGCACATCCTGTGACAACGTACTCACAAACATCAGATCATCGAACGAGACCTCAGCAATATCTCCACTTTGTACCCCCCTATCGCAATCGTAGAGCCACAAGAAGTCCTCCTCTGTTAGCGACACATCAGGCTTCAAAGACGCTTGTGACCAGAGCGTTTGCAGGTCCGGAACATCGTCCCTCTGTGCTTCCTTCGTGATCCACCTCAAATTTCGCTTTCCCGTGGACCCCAAGTCGGGAAACTTCAGTCTGATGTGGTGGAGGACCAGCGCCCACTCTTCTTTGGTGTAGAGGTTGGAAATCTCGCGCGTGTTGAGATTGTATACGTCTTCCGGAGAAACGAAGCTCTTCATGAACTGGTCTATGTTGCCTTTTCCACTGAGGTACCCTAGCGTGTTCGACTGGAACTTGTTGCGAGCAAGGTCCTGTAGGGTGGACGGGTCTTTGCGCTTTTTGGGCCTTTTGACTGGCTTCTTCTTCGCCTTGCTCAAGATAGTGGCGGGAGACGCTGATTCGGGGGTGCCTGACGAGCTCTTGAACCTGCTGAGCGTCGGGATCTTGCGTTGGAGGTCTCCGTCGCGTTTTTCTTGTTGTATAACCTCTTCATGTCGGCTTTGCATCTGCGTAGATACAAAGTGGTGGTCCATGACGCGTGGAGTAGATTAAGAGTGACAAAATTAAACCTATTCAATCTACACAAAAAATACAGCGACTTCTACGAAATCTTTGCATCTTTACATCCACTTCACTTGAAACTTCAGTGACTACGAGGTCTTTACATCATTGCATCCATTTTACATGAAACTTCAGTTCAATCCCAATTTCCTATAACTTTGAAGTAACCTTCTATCAAAAATATGGTCCGTAGATTCCTCACTCAATTGCAAATGACCATCTGAATCAGTATTTCAGATTCTCAATATGCAATCAGCAAGCCAACATTCAATAAAGCCTCACTCACAAAGTCTCTTATCTGCTCGCTAGGTTCACCCGTTCGTTGTGTCTCATTCGCTCAAACTTCATTCTGCCTTCACTCGAATCCTTCTTACTCTCATTCGCTCAAACTTCTTCCACCTTCACTAGATTCCTTCTTTACTCTCATTCGATCGTTTCACCTCCCACACCTTCGTCTTCTTGTTATACTCCGCCAAGTCCTGTATCGTATTCCGCAACAATCCCTTAGTAAACGCCGCAAACTCCTTCTTCGACAACTCAACCAACGTCCCTATCGTGAATTCGTTATTCTTCGTGATAAATTCAGCGAGTGCGCTCAAAACCTCCTCATCCTTGATAGTCTTCTTCTGCGGCACGAGTACATTCACCACCGGTGCTGGTACGCTCTCAGTTTCTGTGACAACAGCCTCTTTACTCTCAGCAACCTGCGCTTTTGGAGTCTTGATAGGAAACGTAAACCCCTGGACCATCATTGCTACCTTGAATCCCCTGAAAAAGTCGTCGTTTGTGCCGTCGTTCAACTTGTTGGTCACCACCAAGGAGTTAACCTTGCGCTTTTGTAGCGAGTCGCCTTCTACAAAGTCCTCGATGTCGTCTTCATCACCCGCATCCTCTTCTTCTTCCATATCCTCTTCGTCTAAGTCCTCGCCCTCTTCGTCGTTATTCCACTCGAGGTCCAGGTCGTAGTCGTAGTCCATCCCTGTCAGCGTGACGTCAAACAGCCCACTCAACGCCATTCTGTGCTTGGGTGCAAACCACGTTCCAACGTACGGTGGCCTGGCGTTCTCGTAAAAATGGAGATACTTAAGAGGCGGAATCTGTGCCAACTTCTCGTGCAACTGCGGTTCTGAGGTTGAGTTCATAGCATTGAGGAGGTCTGTGGGTGAGCAGGGCTTTTGATGTAGTTCTGTATGCCCTTTAGTCATTTCAGGTGCTTTCGAAGACTTCTCAAAAAACTTCAGTAGCCCTTCACCCTCCAAATAGCGGTCTAGGTTTTCGTCCGACGATCTACCTCCCTCAGGGCCCATCACAACGTTCTTCTTCACAAAGAACGGCAAGAAGTCCTTGTTGAAATCGCTAACTGCCGGACTTGCTGGGGCATCTTTCACCGTAGACTTCTTCACGAAATACGAAGATATCTTCATTTGGTTGCGCTCCTCTGCCTTCTTCTTTTCCATCTCTTTGCGTTCTTTTTCCTCTTCCAACATGCGCTTCTTCTCCAATCGCTCCTCCTCCTTTACCTTCTTCTCCTCCTCGCGCTTGCGTTCTCGCTCGAGTCGCTCTTCCTCCTTTTTCCGCTCGCGTTCTTTCCTTTCCTCCTCTTTCTTCCTCTCTTTCTCAACGCGCTCCGATTCCTTCTTCTTCTCTCGCTCGAACTTGTCGTGTTCCTTCTTTCGCTCCTTTTCGAGTTTGTCGTGTTCCCTCTTCTTCTCTTTCTCGAGTTTATCTTGTTCCTTCTTTCTTTCTTTTTCGAGTTTGTCTAGTTCCTTCTTCTTCTCTCTATCGAGCTTGTCCTGTTCTTTCTGTTTGTCCCTGTCAAGACGATCCTGTTCCTTCTGTCGTTCTTTCTCAAGTCGGTCCTGTTCCTTCTGCCGTTCTCTTTCAAGTCGGGCCTCTTGTTTTTTGAGCATGGCCGGTGTGGGTTTGTGGTCTTGCTCTGGCTGAACCGACTCTTTATCTGCTTTCTGAGCTGACTCTTCTGCTTCCCGACCTGATTCTTTATCTGCTTTCTGACCTGACTCTTGCTGAGTATCGGAATTGACTTGGTCCACCCCCGCGCTCTCATAGGGTCGCGTTCTTTCAGTTTTGTCGTCCTTTTCGCACTTTACCCGCTTGGTAGTCATCTCTAGCAGCTCACCGACTCTTTTCTGAGCCTCAACTTGCTCAACCGTCATATCGAAGACGCGTTGATAAAAAAGTATCACGTGAATAAAAGACCAAATACAACAGTATTTCATAGATCAGCAATGTCGTTGATAATATACATACTATAGTCACTAGATCTATAGTCTTCGAACTCTTTTATTACTTCATCCCATTTCTACTTCACATTACGCTACTAAGCAAGCTTAATGTAGGCTTAACTACCAATTAATTTAACAACTTTTCCCTCACTAATAAGTTGCAAAAGTTCCCCCCAACGAGCTATTCTTCACGTTGACAGCCAGCTGTCAATTCTTTCTACCTCCGCATGACGATCTTTACATAAGCAATGTCCACTTGATGTTACCTAAGATGATCTATTCCTCACCACAAGTTGAACAGTGACCCACTTATCAATGTCAACATATTCCTACAGTCCGGTTCAAGTTCTGTCTTATTAAGGCGATACACTACCAATTAATACCTTCCAATGATCTATCCCAACAGTTGTCAAGTCCACTTCGACAAGTCAAAGCTCGCATTATCTATAATCTGGAACCTCCAAGTGGAAGAAAGGAGTGTCAGTGCCAACCGCCGCAAAGTACCCCGAGTCCAATGACCCCGTCTCCAAGTCCTCGGTGGTGGCCACATTCACATACGTGGTGCCACTCACCAAGCCCTCGCTCTCGTACGCTCCAAAGCCAGCTTTGAGCAATCCCCTCCTGATCCACGGCGACATGATCCCTGAGAAGTGGAACTCCACCTCGCGGTCCGCATACCTGTTCAACGCCTTGCGCAAGTCCACCAACGCCTGGATCGACGTCACGTCAATCAGCGACACCGCGGAAAAGTCCAAGTGCACAATCCGCAAAGTCGGACGCGTATCCTCCTCATAGTGGTCCTGCAGTGTGTCGCGCTTCACAAACGGAATGTTCCATCTCAACGGACCAGGGTCGTTCCACGGCCTCGAACCAGCATCGTTGCCCGCGTACGGCACACCACGCTTGGTCAAGAGCTTTGCCTCGTCGGAAATGCGGTCCACCTGTCTCGATGAGTTCGGATACACAAAAGCCTCAACAGGTCTGAACACAATGACACCCGGTGGTGGAGGACGCACATTGAGTCTCTCGTTGATGTTGTCGTTGTTGAGCGGTACCCAGCGTGTGTGGAATCTGGCATTGGGGTTGCTCTGAAGAAGCTGCTGTGTGCTGACAGTGGTGATCTTCTCGCCGGAAACAAACTCAGCCTTGGACTTACCCAGCACCGAGTTGCTCAACACCTTGTGGATCTCGAGGTCCTGTGACGACTGCGAGTCCTCTTCAATCTCGTTATCGGAGTACTGTCTGTTGGGGTTGATCACCGGGTTGATGATCTCAGCAACCTGGATTCTGCCCAAAAACTGGCCCTTGGGCACAGCAACACGGAAAAGCAACACGGCAGCAGACGCACAGATGGCAAAGTACACACCATCCTCGATCAGCGCGAAAACAGTGATAATAACGGCAATAATGAAGATACCTGCATCCAAAGGCGAAATGTTCCAGAAGTTCCACGTGACCTTATAGTTTGCAATCAAGTCGGACACGGCGTGGATGATGACAGCAGACAAGGTGGCCTTGGGGATGTAGTAGAAAGCGGATGTCAACGCGTAAAGCGCGAGCAAAACGACACAACCGGTGAAGATACCGGCCAAGGGGGTCTTGACACCACACTTGGCCTTCAAGGCGGATCTCGAGAAGGAACCAGTGGCGGGATAGGCGTTGAAGAATGTACCAATCAAGTTGTTCACACCGATGGCAATGACTTCCTGGTCTGGGATGACCTTGTAATCGTTAACACGGCCGAAAGACTTGGAGATGGCAATGTGCTCCAAGAGAAGAATAATGGTGGAGACGGGGATTTCCAGGGCCATGTCACCAAGGATTCCCTCGGGGATGGTCATGACTCCGGTGTGCTTCAAACCACGTGGAACAGTACCAATAACACTGATGGGTGGCTTGAACTTACCCGTCCCGTGGAACGCCTTCTTCTTCGGGTGCACGATACCCCACGAAATGGCGGTGGCCACAATGATGACGATGGCGTTTCTCAACTGCTGCACGTAAAAGAACCACATCTTGGCCTTGGGGTGCTTCTTCTGGCCAAAGTCACAGCCGAACTTCCAGACATAAAGAATGAAGAGCGGAATAAGGCCGAATGCGGCGTCCAGGGTGGTATGGGGCAAGTTCTTGAGGGTGTTGACAACGACCTTGTACGAGGCCTCTCTGGTGTTGACACGGGAGTTGAAACCCATCAAGGCTGGGACCTGGCCAACAATAATGGAAAAGGCGGACCCAGACATAAAGCCCATGACGGCAGGGATGGAGATGAACTCGAGGATGAAACCCAAACGCAAGATACCAATAGCAGCGGAGATACCACCACAGATGAGCGAAAGGAAGGTAGCAATTTCTGGAGCGGAGTACCTGTCGCCGGCCTTTGCCATCACATTGGCAACAACCTTACCGACCTGCATAGACATGACAGCGACAGGACCAATCGAGACATCCTTGGAGGTGGCAAAGAACGAGTAGATGAAGACACCGACAAAGGACGAGTAAAGACCGTATTCTGCGGGCAATCCGGCCAACTGTGCATACGACATGGACTGTGGAACCAAGACAACACCGACGGTGATACCGGCAACCAAGTCACTGTAAAGCCACTTACCGTTGTAGTGGAAAATCCACTGCAAGATTGGAAAGAGCGACGTCAAGTAGTACTTGATCTTGCCAAGGGGGTCGGCGAAAACCTTGCGGAACCAGTCGACGACGGTGACATCGTGTTCGTGGTACTCGGGAACAGCGGTGTCAATGACGCCTTCGATGTTCTCGTGTCTGTGAACCTGTGATACGTTTGACCTGTGCGAGTTATACTGCTGAAGCTGCGGTACCGTGGACTCCTGTCCGTGGTCGCTAGTCAAGCTATTGATTTTATGAATGAAGTCAGACATGCTTGATGGGAAAGAACCAGTGCGACTTAGGGTTAAATATATAATACATAGGTGCTTTGTCAGGAGAATGGTGCTACACTGTGGCGGAAAAATATGGGTTGCAAATATGCGATTTGATCCACAGTTTGAAAAAGAAATCTGAAAAGGCGGGATTGGTGAGGGAAGACGGCGATTTTGGGCAGAGGTATGGGAACAGAGGTAGTGCGGGTGAGCAGAGGGCCGTAGGAGACTGTTTGTCGTGGTGGTTTCTGTGTGTGTCAAGACTTTGGTAGCTTTGCTGATGTCACGTGTGGGGTTGCAATTTTTTTCAATATAGACGTTTGTGATCATGACGTTTTTAGGTTCGGACACAAAGAGGTAGGATGTGGCTTTGTAGTAGGTTTCGCCGTGAGATAGAGGTGAGGGATGGAGGTGAGGGGTTTGGATGAAAGAGATGGAGGAGATTGGTGAAGGACGGAGGAGATAGACGAAAGAGATGGGGGAGGTAGATGAAAGAGATGGAAGAGGAAGATGGGGACAAATGTGCGTAAATGAAGGGAAGATAAGGGTCAATGCAGAAACGAGTAGAAATGGGGAGGAGAAATGAGTAGAAATGGAGTGTAGATGAGTGGAATGGGATTGTAAACGGGTGAAATGGGATGGCGAAAAAATTGGAGAAGAACTGATATCATTGAGCACTTCGATGGGACATAAAGGAGGGTGCGTTAAGAATGTGCTCATTGAATGCAATAACGACTGTTTGCATTTATGATTACGGACATTACCGAACATCTCGTGTAATCGTGGGGGTATGCAATAAAGATTAACCAAATTGGCAAGAGAGTTTAATTGCAATATCACAGGTAGGTTAGTGTATTAGCAATATCCAACTCTTCGCACGGGATAATTGCTAGCCACAATAAGTACTTTCTTCAAACCACCGCAGGTTGGAATGTGCCAATGTATTCTATGTTCTGTGCATATGCATTTGCAGGCGGCTGTAGTTCTTCTGTATTCTCTATATTCTCCCTCTCTTTATTCTTTCTCTCTCCTCTCTCCCTTTCGCTTTTCTTCTCTTCTACTTCTATCTCCCCTCCTGTTCATTCATCTCATCTCTCAACGTTTTCTGGGCGTTTCAATTGCGCAACTGTTGGCACCCCTTATTCAAAGATAACAGTTGTGCGTAAGCGGAGTAAATTTCGATAACGACATCGTACGCCTGAGTTGAAATTGTGGCTGCAAATTTACGGGAAATTACATCTCGTATTAATTTACGGATACATGTCTTGTGACGAGAGGGAGTAGGATAAGGGAGGGACTGTCGGTGTAGGCGAATAGGGCATATTTGAGTGGTGAAGAAAGAAACACTCAAAATATCAATACGTGGATTTAACAAGAAATTTGACATTCTCTTGTCGATAGCGAATTCAAATTCTGGAGCTGTTGATGTTTACTCGCAGTTTATAGTCAAGAAGCATCCGATATGGTGTAACGGCTAGCACAGTTCGCTCTCACCGAGCAGACCCGGGTTCGACTCCCGGTATCGGAGTATTTTTTTGAACCTATGAATAAGATAGTGCAATGAGTGGAAAGAAAAAACTGATAGCTTTATCAATTTTTTGACACTCAAGAGACGTAACTCGAGACTCGGTGTTGCAGGAGCCAGTGTTGATACCAGTTGTTGAAGACCTATGGGTAGTAATGACTATTAACACTCCTTAAGGCAGACATTATGCCTCAATCTTGGTTTGTTGCTTTTAGCGGTTTCACTACAAAGATTCTTGTTGACTAAATTTGTGATCACCTTACACAATCATCTTCCTTTCTTCTATTATCTCTTTTGACATCGCACAAGTATCTCGCCAATCATACGTTTTATGACGTCATTTGCACTATCTCTCCACCTCTCCTCATACGATATGACGTCATCTCTTTTCGCAGCCTATATCACAGTCTTTCTTCACTGTCAACTTCATTGTCGTTCACGATACAAAACCTCATACCTTTCCTGTCTCTTCTACTCACTATACATTTTTTTTCATTCAGTTACATATTCTTTACGTATATCCGCACGATCGCTGATAATCTAGTTCTCACGCCTTATTGTTCTCCGCCTCTACCCCATCAACCAACTTCCTATACTCCTGCTGCTTGTAACACTGCTCCAAAAACACCGCGTACTTTGCATTCAACAACCTCCTGTCCGGGTGCGACTCTGGCGACGGCAAAATCACCTTGCCCGGTCCCGTCATCTTCTCCATCACCCTCCACAACTTGTCGCCAGGATGCCCTCCCACAGACTTGCTGCGCTCCTTGCCAACCGCAGTCAACGGCTTCAACCCCAAACTGCCCAACTTCTGCGACAAGCCCTTCTGCACATTCAGCTTGGACCCGAAACTGAGCGTCTGCTCCTCCTCCTCGCTGCTCTCTTCCTCTTCCTCGATCTTCTGGTTGAAGTAGTCACCAGACTCCTCCTGCACCGACGGGAACTGGTGCAACGAACCCGGCTGTCCGTGCGAGTAAGTCAAAGCCGCGATGTTGGTGGTGCTCGTTGTCGCAGTTGGCGCGGTGTATGGCGAGTGCGCACCACTCTGGGCAAAGTTAGATGCGGATCCGTGGCCAGTCAAGTTGGTTTGCGACTTTTGCGTCAACAAGACTGACGACCGTCTCGAGCGTCCCTTGCTCGAGAGGTGCTCGGAAACAGCACCCTCGGCAGCCACAGCACCCAAGATCGCCGATCCAAATACAACCGCAGCATCAATGTACCTAGGAACAATGATCGGCTTGCCTGTACAGTCGGCCAAAAGACGCATAAGCAACCCGTTACGACACTGGCCACCACTCATAAACACCGATTTGATCTCGTGGCCCAGCTTCTCCATCTCCTCAATGATCTGGCGGGTTTGCTGCGCAATAAACTCACACGCTCCAAAGTACTGGAGGGCCAAGTCGTTTACCGACGAGTCCATCGACTGCCCAATGATGTTCGCACGCATGTGTGGGTCGGCAATCGGCGAACGGTTGCCGTGGAAGTCTCCGTAGAAGAACATGTGCTTCGCCAAGGCCACCACAGACCGCGCGTTGCGCAGCTCCGTCAAGTTCTCCAAAATCAAGTTCAAGTAGTCGAATCTCAGCACGTTGGACACCTCAGCAAGGTGGTTGAGCTCAGAGTGCGCAGGGTGGATAGCCAACACGTGTGCAAGCAACTGACCGGTACACGACTGGCCGCCCTCGGCCAACCAGTAGCCCGGTGCCATCACGTCCTTGTACGGGCCCCAAACACCACCAACAAAGTACGGGTCCTTGGTCATGGCAATGTGGCACGTAGACGTACCTGCAACCGCAGCCAAACGCCCACAAGAAGTCGCAATCCCAGTGTCTTGTGTGTTTTGGAGCTCGGGCACATCAGCCTTGCCCGCTACAGTACCAATCCACCCAGCGTACGCATCAATAACAGGGGACGCCACAATACACTCGGTGGTCAAGCCCAACTGCTCAGCGGCCTGCGGGGTCAACTTGCCCACAATGTCACCGGCACTCAAAAATTTGCCGTTTTGGCCAGGAACACCACCCAACTTGCGGAAGTTGTCCTCCACAAGCTCTGGGAGGTCCAAACCCTCCAAGAACTCCTTCGACCAGCCGGTTTCCGAACTCTCTACCCCCAATGGGAGCAATCCCTGCTTGCACACTGCGGAGCAGAAAGAACGGGCTTCTGAGCCGGTAGCCTTGTGGGTCAAATAGTCTGGCAAGTCGTAGAACTTGACATCGCCAATTCCGCCCGGCATGTTGTGCTTCAACCACTTCATCTTTGGCAACTCCATCTCGATGGACATCTGGCCACCCACGTACTTGAGGCACTTGTCGCCAGTAGCGTTGATGGCGTTGGTCTCGTCCTCGGCCCTGTGGTCCATCCAGAGAATGATGTTCTCCTTGTGGTCCAAGAAGTCTGGGCCCACGCCAACTGGCGAGTCGGTCAGCTCCAGGATCGCGACCAAAGAGCAGGTGGCGTCGAAACCGATACCGTACACGTGGTCTGGGTCAACGCCGCTATCGCGCAAGCACGCCTTGACACAGAAGCAGATCGCGTTCCAGATCTCAGTACTGGACTGCGTGATGTAGTTTGGGCGCAACTCGTGTCTGGTGATGGGTCTCTCTGCAAGGCCCAAAATGATACCGTTGGTGTCAATGATGCACGCTCTGGCAGACCCGGTTCCGACGTCCACACCGACGTAGTACACGTCGGGCTGTGGGGGTGGAATGTTGGCAAACGAGGGTCTTGAGGCGAGGTTGGTGTGTGATCTAGATTCAACCATGTTATATCAATAGATGTATATGTATCAATTGATCAATTGGATGTATCAATGGATAATTGTATGTGTATCAATGATAATGTATATCAATCGGTGTTGTATGGATACGATCTCCTCGTGTAATTTAACGATAGTGGAATTGGCAAGTTTAAATACTCCGCATAGCAACTAAAAAGAAAAGCTGAAAAATCAGGAGTACGGAAGAATCTGGCAGAACACAGGTGAACGGGTAAACACTGAACAATGGTGAAACGGGTGGGGTACACATATACACAAGAGAATTCATTACAATCCTTACGTTTCAATCTTTACAATCTTCCCTTTTACAGTCTTTACTATTACAAACCTTGCAATCCTTTACAACCCTATCAGCAACAAGCAACTACGGTACATGACAGTCCGACGCAGTATGACATCCTAACAGCAATAGCTTGCTAAAAATGGCTTTGTGACAGTAGATCTCCGCAGAAAAAAGTTGACATAGGATCTTGCCAAAAGATCTTGCTTGAGGAAGGTGGATCCCAGGGGAACGGGAGGTGTGTTACGTGGACAGCTGATACAAAGTGTGTACGTCAAGACAACTATTATTTTGCAGGTTTGGGGAAAATCTGAATGAAAATGATCATCTTTCAACAATTGCCATTTAATTGTACTTGACTGCAATTTCGCTTTAACTCTTCTACACTCCCCTTTTCACTTCAATTCCATACTTACTCTTCTACACTCCCCTTACCACTTCAATTCCATACTTACTCTTCTACTCCCCTTATCACTTCAATTCCACTCTCCTACACTCCCCTTATCAATTCTAAAATTGTCCTTATCGATTTTCTAACTGTCTAAGTCCTATTGACCATCACTTCTCTTCTACAATTCTCTATAACTGTTCATATTCTGCAGTTTACAATTGTCCTTTTTCACAATTGTCTACGACCTCCTTCTACAATCGTCCATCTTGTCTTTTCTACAACAGTCCTTCTTAACTTCCTCCCTTCTACAACAGTCGTTCTTATCTTCCTCCATTAATCTTACAATGCTCGTTCAGATTCATTACAAACGGCTGCTGACAATCTGACCAAGAGACAAAAACCAGCAATGATCTCAGAAGTTCGTCATTTCTCGTCTATGGACCTTCATGTATCCAACACAGGCCACTTGGTCTTTTAATGCATTATTCCTCTATCTCGTCGTCCACTTTTAGTTCTTCAACGGGGGGTACTTCTCCACCGCCTCCACCAAGAAGTCAAACTGCTCGGTGTTATCCACCGCAGCACGGATGTGCGAGGCACTTATGCGCTTCACCCCCTGTCTTCTCGCCTCGATTATGCCCGCCTCCACCAAGTTCGCCATGAAGATCTCGAGTGCCCTCCCCACGATTATGGGCGTGGCCTGTGCGACCTTGCCGATCTCCTCGTCCAGCTGCATTATCTTCTTGATGCGTGCCGCTGGAAAGTGTGTTTTTATCTTCTCAAAGCTGTCTAGTATGGTCTCCTGCGGCACCTTGCCGTTTGCGTCCTCCGCTTTTGGCTTCACCTTGGGCTCCTCCGGCTCAGGGGTCTCCGGCTTGGCCGCAACCTCGTCGGCAAACAGCTGGCCGTAGGCCATGGGCGCTACCACGGTGGTGGGCTCGACTTTGTAGTTGTAGCTGAAGTCATCGTCCTTGTTGATCAAATCGCTGAGATTTGACATCGCTAATTGTCTGCAGGATCGTGTTTCGATGAGACAATCGGGGGAATTTGAATGAGTATTTAAATGAAAATGGACGCGTTGGAAAAAAGAAACGGGGTAGTGTGTGGATCAATAGGTCCTCATAACACGAAGCAGCGAGAGAACCTGCGGGCGAACGTGAACGGGTAGAGAGGTTGACGGTGGCCGATGGGCGTGAGCAAAGAGAATGCTTAGCGTTGTTGACTGAAAGTGGGGCATCGCAACGGGAACATGCTTGACAAGCTGATTGATATACACTCTGTGTCGAGGCATCTAATGATCATTCTGTTTTATGGGATGGTGTAAAGGAATGCTGAAAGCAAATGCAAATAAGAAACACAGAGAAGGTACAGACAAATGATAGTGTAGACAAATGATAGTATAGACAAATGATAGTATAGACAAATGATAGTATAGATAAATGATAGTACAGACAAATCATAGAACAGACAAATCATAGTACAGACAAATGGTAGTACAGACAGACAAATCATAGACAAATCATAGACAGATCATAGCACAGACAAATCAACACAAATACTAGGTTACGATTGGTGGGCCTAACGAATAATTCTAATACTTCACAGGTGATCTAACGACTGCCCGTTCGAATGACGTCTTCAAGCTTCGCAGAACTCAACGATCTGTTGTAATCTAGAATAGATGTCTCTCACTTTGTGTAACATCTTCTCAATTAACTAGTTACCTACACAAAACACACGTTGCGAGGTTTATGGGAATGCAAGGCGAGCTGCCAATGTGTATGCCAAGGTATGTAAGTGCGCCAAAGCAATGAAGTTAATACTGATATTCGTCGAGTGTCCCAAAGTGACCAAAGTTAACGTTGATGAAGAATAGCCATGGAACAGCCATCGGTCCTGCACGGATCATCACGGATCGCATCAGAAATCGCATCAGTAGTATTTTGGTGTCCTCTCTTCTCCCGCCCTCTCCAAGCTCACCCATAGCAACTTGCCAATCACTGATCATTATTTTCTCACGTGACTTGGAACCAAACAATCCAAATTTTGCAACTTCAGTAGACTTTACACTTAGATTGGATTCTGCAGCAAGAAAAAGTTTACTTTTGCATTCTTGACAAATGATGGTTGTTTTTCTTCTCTTCGCAAATGGTGGTTCTACTCTTACTCTTCTTCACAAATGGTGGCTGTTTCCACAACTGGTGGTTCTACTCCTTCTCTTCTTCACAAATGGTGGTTGTTTCTACTCACTTTGCCATCAATTACCTTACCATCTATTTACATCAAACCCTCATCGGCGTAAAGCACCTCCTGAAATACCCTCCCACACCCTTCTCAACCTTCGTCTCATCTCCCTCCACACTCAACCGCTTGTGCACCATGTGCTCGCGTATCACAATCATCAACACAAAACTCAACACATAGAGAAACCCCGTGAATAACTGCAGCGGCCTGTACGGGTGCGCACTGCCGTCCTTCACCAACGACAACGCAATGACCCCCGACACCAAGCTGAAGAACGAGTTGATCACGTTGATTCCTCCCCACGCAGCAGTCGTCTTTGGCTCCATCACAGTTCCCTCAAGCAAGCCGTGGCAGAGAGGTAAACACATCGTGGGGGCCGCACCAATAAAAAGCCCAAGCACTACCGCAAACCCAATGAGCGCACCGTACGTGTGTGCGTTGATCCAGAACACCAACACAAGGATCGCCACAATGATGTTGAACCCTGCGGTCGTGTTGTAGCGCCCAAAGTAGTCACCAAGTATACCCACGCCCAGACGGCCAACAACCTGCGCCGCATTCACCAACGCAGTGAGAAGCGAGCCTTGCAGGTGCGAGTATCCCTCCTTGGTGGCGTACGGCGCAAGGGTGTACAAAGTCATGGCGTAGCCTAGAAGCGAGACGGCGTACCACAACGCAAGCAACGCTAGGTGGATGTGCTTCGCAAAAATAGTGAGATCACACGTGTTTCTAAGCGTGGATATGCAGTACTTGGGCGTGAGCGTCTCGCTGAAGGGTTTGCGCGGCTGTTTATACGGCCTGAGAACTAGAGCACCAATGGCCGTGCAAAAAAGGGCGACAAAACAAACCATGCGGAGCGCCCATTTCTGGTCACCAGTCCTGGCTATGACCTTCTCAATGCTGAGCGAGAACACGAGGCCACCGAGCCCCGATCCTGCGATCACAATGCCCATGGCGGTAGCCTTTTTTGTGGTGAACCAGGTGGGCACGGCGTTAGTCACCGGGATGAACACAAGCGCGAACGCCACACCCGCAAGAACACCCTGCGTCATGAAGATCTGCCAGAACGACACGGAAAACGAAGCCATGAGGTACGCGGCGGTCTGGAGCACGATGCCCACGCAGATCACGGGCTGGGTTCCAAAAATGCGGCAGAGAAAAGCAGCAAACGGCGCGAGAAGCTGTCCTAGGCAGATCACAACTGCTCCAATGAGCGCGTACTCTCTGTCTGTGGTGCCTTTGAAGGTGTTGGCGGAGAGATAGTGGTCAAGGAAGACACCAAAGGCGCCGTTGCAGCCCCAAGTGCAGAATAAGCAGAGCAGGCCCGCAAACGCAACCACCCAGCCAAAGCCCCCATCGGGTGGCACAATTTGTTCAGGTTCTTTTTCAAGCTGCTTCAGCAGCGTCAGCGACTGGCTTTCGAGTTGGTTGTCATTCATATTGTTGTGGCGTTCATCAGTTCTTTTGGCTGCTACTTATATGTGGAGAAATTTCGGAGGGTAAAATCGGGACTTCCGAAAAAGTGCGGCTTGGTAATCACTAATCACTAATCAGAAAACTGCAGTCTAAAGATCAGCCAACACAGAAGAACGGCCCTCAACAATGGGAGCAAAGTATACAATGGATATAGGCTAGCTCATAGCCATTACACCAATAAATGACCACGGGGCGTAGTTCAACTGGACCCCTGGTTTCCATTTTGTCGTTTTCGGACCTGAAGGCCGTCGGTCCGATTAGACTTTTCGTTGACTTTGACACTCGGACCGATCCGAAAAAAGTCAATTTTTGCAGCTCGGCTGGGACCCGATGGGTGTTCACCGTGCTCGGGGTATAATACAATGAGTGGGTAGGTGTAGAGGTACTAATGAGGCGGTGATTATCAGATGATGTAATTTGTCATCACTCATTTTGAGTCATGGAAATGCGTTTGAGTGAGTTGAGTTTGGGTGAGTCTACATTTGCGTCCTGGGTCAAGGTAACGTTGCGGTATCTACGTATCTTTCCTTCTCTTGTGTCTCTTTCTCTCATCTGCCTATATCTTACGTGTCTCATTCTCTCATCTACCTATATATCTTCTCTTGTATCTCACTCTCTATCTCTCATTTCATTAATCTCTAGTCCTACCTGGAGCCCATCTTCTATATATAATCTCTGTAACCTTGAACTTCCCAAAATGCTCCATATACTTCTGTTTCAAGTCGGCATGAACGGCACCAGGAGCTAATGAATCACCATCTTCCGGTGCCTCCGCCTTCTCAGTGTACGCCAACACCAACGTTTTCTTCACCGTCCCTATGACCCTTCCAATCGAGGCCATCTCGAACCAATCGTAGTCGCTCTCCTCAGTCACACACATCACAGCGTACTCGGCGTGCATGAATGGAGGTCCCCGCTTGTACAACAAGTAGTCCGTTCCAAACTTGATCCCCGACCGCACGCACCACCCCATCGACCGGTAGTGGTGGTAGACGGCGTAGTGTTGCACAAACAACGGGTCAACTTCGCAACACACACGGTACAAGTCATCTAACGTGAACTCTTTGTCGCCCGCGACTCTCACCACGTCCATCGTGAATGCAAGGAAAAAGACCTCCACAGGCTGTAGCTGCAAAAATTCAAGGTTTTTGTGTAATTTTCGTGTTACGGGGTCGAACAACGCCGTGTCTTCCGCACTGACTTCGACCTCGTTCGTAGACATCTCGATTGCGCCTCCTTTTCGCAACATGTCCACTTCCAAGATCAAAGCCTCCATTTCGGTCTTCTCGCTTGCAGCGATGGTGTTCCTCTTCTCCTTCACTTCGAGTTCGTGCAACCGTGCACGCTGTTCTTTGAACTTAGCACGTTCTTCCCGTCGTCTTGAGGTGAGATCTTCCATCAGGAGCTTGTTTCTGGATCCGTTTGACTTTCCGTCTAACTTTCCGTCTAACTTCCCATTTGACTTTCCATTAGCCTTTCCATTTTCAGACGTTCCAGAACTACCAGAATCATCTAACCCGAGTCTCTCTATTGTCCTTCGCTTCCACGTAGGCTCCGATCTGGAAAGCGTTCCCTTGCCGAAAAAGCCGTTACACCAGAGAAAGTTCATTTCGTCGTCTTCTACTACCTTGAATACCCCGTCTTCGAAAGACACCAGTACTCTGGCTACAATGGCATGGGGCGGCATCCTCACTACAGTCAGAACCCACTTCCACGCAAAGAGTAACCATGACACAGGATTATGCGGGAAGACTTCTGGGAGTGGCCCCCACCGCTCACTTGACAAAATCAACGGGAGCGGGCGGGCGTATAAGGTTTGTTTAGTTATTCGTTTCCCCATCTGATTGTTAGTATTGGTTAAGGTGATTTTCCTTTCAGATACCGTTGTAGTCTATTGAGAAATCATGTGCTCACAGTGACCGAGGTCTTCAAGCAACGTTGTTATCATCAGGTAAGGATAGAAACCTTTACATACACTTTCATTGTAGAGAGAGTTGTCTTCGAAAAAGTAAAATATTTCTTCTTTTATAGCGTGCTTTGTCCGGGTAAATTTGTGTATAGGGATCATAGCATTATCAACGATATATTGACGTCACATTTCATATAGACGTATCATCACCTACACATTGACTCGGCACATATCAACGACGTATCCAACATTAGCAACACCGTTCAGATTAGCACATGCAGTTCAATTGCCGAAAGTGTAACGCACCAATCAAGTTAGACAGATCGCTTCTCAAACTCAGTCCTGCGCAGCTCAACCTTCTCATCAACAAGACACACCACCATGCCCAGGATGAGTCGAACCTCGAGATACTCGAGCTGCTAGACCCAAAAGACTACATCCCCGAGGAAAGGCTAGAGCGGTACGAAGGCGCCAGCACCGACAAGCCGTTGAACAGCTGGAACTTGATGGAGAGCGACGACGAGAGCGACAGCGAAAGTGAGAGCTTGAAGGACTCTAGCAACGTGAGTTCGAATTCGTACGTTGTGCTCACAGACGACGAAGAGGCGCCCGACAAGCCAGAGGAGAGACACACAATATCAGCACGCGTAAACGCACTAGAAAGGATCTTCGAAATGCTATCACAGAACCAGGACGTGCAGCACCCACTCTCACAGGACTGTGCAGATCTCTTGCTCGAGCTCCTCAAGCAGAAGTTCGACCAGCGCCAGCACGAAAAGGACTCCTACCTCAACTTTTTGAAAAAGTTGAAGGAGAGGGAAGGCTCGGGGATAATAGAGGACGACGACGTGGAAGAAAGGCTACAGGTGCAAATGAAGGAACTCTCGCGGTTGAACTTGGAGCAGGAATCCAAGTTGACAGAGTTGAGGGAATTGGAGCACCAGAGGAAGTCTCTCGAGCAGGACTCGAGAATGTACCGCCAGGAGCTCGAGAACTTGAACAAGAACGAGTTGGACAACTTGCTACAGCTAAAAAACCAGGCGCAGCTAGACTTGGACAACCAGTTGAACAAGTTGGAGCAACTCAAGGCTTCGTACAAGTTGAACTTGAACCACTTGGACAAACTCAGACAGTTGAATGTGTACAGCGAGATATTCTCGATATCATTTGATGAAGACTACAGCACTATTAATGGGTTCCGTTTGGGGTACAAGGTGGTGTGGCCCGAGATCAATGCAGCGTTGGGACAGATTGTGCTTCTATTGGTGTTTCTAATCAACAGGCTCAAAATAAGCTTGGACAATTACCACTTGGTGCCGATGGGGTCCCAGTCGCGGATAGTCAAGTTTTCCTCGCAGGGGTCTACGCGGACGAAGAGTGTGTTGAACTTGTATACGTCCAATGAGTTTCTGTTGGGGAAGTTGTTCAATTTTAACAAGTTGGATGTGGCGATGATAGCGTTGTTGGACATTGTCTCGCAGATAGAGTCCCAGTTGTATGAGATTGACCTGGAGATCGAGTTGCCGTATAAGATCAGTGTGAAGAAGGACCAGATTGGGGGGAAGAGTATCAGGTTCACGCTGAATGGGGAGTGGACACAGAGCTGTATGTTTTTGTTGACGAATCTAAATTGGATATTGGCGTATACGAGTGGGTTGACATAGCTGGATATTGGCTTATACGAGTGGGTTGACATAGCTGGATATTGGCGTATACGAGTGGGTTGACATAGCTGGATATTGGCGTACACGAGTGGGTTGACATGGCTTAAATCGGGAAGTGGCAATATTAGCAGTCATCTAAGATTGCGAATCAGATGGGAGGCATAATTACTGACAGGTTATAATAGAAGATAGAGGAGGTGTCACACGAGTAATAGGAATCAGACATATACGAGTAGACATGAACCTTAGAAAGTGCGCAATTTGGTGGACCATAATTCGTCTTTGAAAAAAATAATGAAAAAAGAAACTCCGATACCGGGAGTCGAACCCGGGTCTGCTCGGTGAGAGCGAACTGTGCTAGCCGTTACACCATATCGGATGCTATTGAAAACTACAACATGTTCTCTCATCACCTTCTCACTTTGCCGCTGTCCCAAAATTGCTGCAAAAGTTATAAGAAATCATGGAGAGCTTCCACTGTGTATCGGACACGCCCCCAAAAGGGTTGAATCATGATTGGACCTCTCCATCGATGTACAGTCTCAAGTTTGACCTTGAGTACAAAGGGAAGAAAGAGCTTCCGACACATGCGGCCCCTGCTAGCATCTTACTTCATAAGCCCCACGGATCCTTCTTAATGAGCTCGCCAGCAACGGTGAAATTGAAGGAAGAAGGGGGTTATAATACCGGAAACCTCCCCTTGATGGGCACTCACCCCACCTCGCTCTTCTTGGGTTCTACCTCTCCTAAACATAAAAACTATAGCTTTGACGACTCGGTGAATTTGGTATTAGAAGAAGACCTCGATAAGATAGAATCCGTTCCGAACACTGCCAACCAAGAACCACTCAACAATTTGCCGGTGCCAGTTTTGGACAAATTTGGCGGATTTCTTCACGAATTTGAACCCTACGACACTGAAAACCTCGTCTGGACGAAGAGCGAGCCCGATTATGACGAGGTTCGAAGTAGTCCAATAGTCGACCTAGGGAAACAAGGCAAGAAGCGCGGGAGAAAGAAGAAATGGAAGAGGGACCCTTCCATCCCATACACTGGTAAAAAGCGAGGTCGAAAACCGAAGGGGTTTCGAGCACAAAACGAACCCCTCGATTCTGCCGTCACAGAAACGGCGAATAGAGAGCCTGATGGACATCTAGCGAAGAACGAGCCCGAGAAAAAGCGCCGATTGGGTCCACGGTCCAAAAGCGGTTGTTGGACATGTCGAGTGAGACACAAGGCGTGCCCAGAGGATAGGCCAAGTTGCGCGCAGTGTGTGAGGTTAAACCTTGACTGCGATTACCTGGAAAAGCGTCCGCTGTACATGTACGATCCCAACACGCAGGCGGCCAAACTCAAGGAGATACGTGCAGTAACAAACAAGCAAAAGCGAGTAAACTTTGCAAAGAGGAAGAGAGTCACGACTAGCGAGGGTTCATGCGAGCAGCCTTTCCCAAAGGTGCACCAGCCTTCTCCTGCAATGGATCTAGGCTTGCAAGTCAGCCCTTTTGAGAGTTTTGAACGACACGCGTAAACTTGTAAGGCTTACAAAGAATCATTTCTTTTTTTTTCCGCGTCCAGTCTGTCCTTTCTCAATAGAAAAATACAGTTTTCAACACTCCGCTACCGAGCTAGATCACAAACATGTATTTGTTGACTCTAATAACGTTCTTCGTGGGATTGGCCAATGCATTTTACCTCCCTGGTGTTGCCCCAACCAACTACCAGGAGGGAGACGTGATTCCTTTGCTTGTGAATCACCTCACACCTTCCATGCACCAGTCGAGCACCAACGGGAAGACCAAAGCAGACAGATACGTGTACTCGTACGACTACTACTACCCCAAGTTCCACTTCTGCCAGCCTAAAGAAGGGCCAGTGAAGCAGCTGGAGTCGCTTGGATCCATCATCTTCGGTGATCGTATCTTCAACTCCCCCTTTGAGATCAAAATGTTGCAGGACAAGAAGTGCCAAAGGTTGTGCAAGTCCAACTACGGCAAGATCGACTCAGTTTTTGTGAACCGTAACATTAGAGCCGGATACAACCACAACTGGATCATTGACGGGTTGCCTGCTGCAAAGCATGTGTACGAAGAGAGCACCAATTCGAAGTTCTACGGCACCGGTTTCCGTATTGGTGACATTGACGAGCAGAACTCTGCCACCTTCTCCAACCACTTCGACATCACTGTCGAGTACCACGAGAGAAAGCAGAACACGTACCGTGTTGTGGGTGTTACTGTGAACCCGTACTCGATGGACCGTAGCGAGTTGAAGGACGGCGCCAGTGCTGACGACTTGTGTTCCACCTCGTTGAAAAAGGTGCACTTGAACCAGGAGAAGACCACCGAGGTCCTCTTCACGTACTCCGTCAACTTCAAGAAGTCTGACACGCCGTGGGCCACCAGATGGGACAAGTACTTGCACGTGTACGACCCTAAGATCCAGTGGTTCTCGCTTGTCAACTTCTCGCTCATTGTGATCATCTTGGGTATCATCATCGGTCACATTTTGATGAAGACTTTGAAGAATGACATCATCAAGTACAACGAGGTCAACTTGGACGACGACGTTTCCGACGAAAGTGGATGGAAGTTGGTCCACGGCGACATTTTCCGTCCACCGAAGCAGAAGTTGTTATTGTCAGTGTTTGTTGGCAGTGGATCGCAGATCTTCTTGATGGTCTTGGTGACTATTGTGTTTGCGCTTTTCGGCTTGCTTTCCCCATCGAACAGAGGTGCGTTGCTGACCTTCATGTTTGTGTTGTACATTGGCTTCAGTGTTGTTGCTTCCTTTGTCAGTGGGTACATGTACCGTTTCTTTGGCGGTGAGAACTGGAAGTTGAACATGGCGTTGACCCCAGTTCTTGTTCCTGGAGTGCTTTTCGGAATCTTTGTGTTCTTGAACTTTTTCTTGATCTACGTGAACTCGTCCGGTGCCATTCCAGCAGGCACAATGTTTGCGATTGTGGTGTTGTGGTTCTTGATTTCGATTCCGTTGTCCATTGTTGGTTCGATTTTGGCGCTGAAGAGACCTTTGCTCAGCGTGCCGGTGAGAACGAACCAGATCCCACGCCAGATCCCACAGCAGCCATGGTACCTCCGCACATTGCCGGTGATGTTGATTGCGGGCATCTTCCCATTCGGGCTGATTGCCGTTGAGATGTACTTCATCTACCTGAGCTTGTGGTTCAACAGAATCTTCTACATGTTTGGGTTCTTGTTCTTCTGCTTCCTCTTGATGGTGATGACGACCTCGTTGATCTCTGTGATGATGATCTACTACACGTTGTGCACGGAGAACTACAAGTGGCAGTGGAAGTCGATGTTCATTGGTGGAGGGTGTGCAATCTACGTGTTTGTGCACTCGTTGTTTTTGACTGGAGGCGAGAGATTGACTGGCTTGACCTCGATTGTGCTTTACGTGGGCTACTCCGTGATGGTGAGTTTCCTCGTTTTCTTGTGCTGTGGCTTCATTGGGTTCGCAAGCACCTTGGCGTTTGTGAGAACCATCTACAGTCAGATTAAAATTGATTAGATGAGAAATATTCGTGCTGTGATGGTAACCTTGAATATCTATACATGACCATAGCGAGCGATGAGAGTAGGCGTAGGTAAGCGTAGGGGAATGAGCGCAGAGTGTGAGCGTAAAGAGCAGAAATGTAGACTTGAACAAGAGCTTTTGAAAAACCTAGATGCGAAGTGCAGAGTGAAGGCAAAGTGATGGTGTACCTCATTTACTGTGCAACGACCCCTTTAAGGAAGGAACCATGGTATTTGTCCCCAGTCTGTTGTCTCGTTTCGTTTATGCGAGGACTCATTTTCTCAAACTTATTTCAGCTTACTCAAATTCGTTCAAATTTCCAATTGCTGCTTATTGATATATTGGTAGCTCATTCACACTCACTACGTCCGTCTTCATTCACATACTGTTTGCGCATTCGTACGTCCGTGTTCATTCATATAATAGCTCACTCACCCCATTCGTGTTACTCGGATTCCTACTCCACTTTTCGAACTCATACATTCAATAGTGCGCTCTCGCACCTTAATAAATAGGCACATATAATACACGTTCCTGGAAGGAAAGACGCTTGTCTGATTCCCATCTATTGCCAGCGAATGTCATTTTGGCGAAATTTCTCACTTGTCGCTGTCGGATTCTTATCAGATCCTCTTCCTGCTATCCCCTTTCCGTTTCATATCCACCCCTCCATTGTCTCCCCCTCTATCAATTGCACAACTCCGCCAAACACCTCCGCCCATGCCTGCAAGCTCTCCCGAACACTCCGTTGACTCGCACTCTTGAGCACAAACGTCAACTTGTACTCCGTGATGCGGTTGCGTATCGCCGCCGTGGCCACCTTGCCCAACGGCATGTTGGCCAAATTGAGGTTCAACAAGTTGAAACTGATCAGGAGGTCACTGTTGATCTTCACACACCGCGAATGAAGCTCCGCCAAGTGGTCCAGCCGCAGCTGCTGCGCCTGAATCAACTCTGTGAGCGCATCCACCACCACCTTGTTGAGCTTGATCAAACGGAACAATTGTCCGAGCGAGATGTTCACGAGCGGGTTGAACGTGTCCATGCGCTGTGCACCAGCGTCCGTGCTGATGTAGTTCGCAAACTGCATGATGGTCCCCAGAAGCTTCTTTAACAAACGGATCAACTTCACATTGTGGTCCATCAAGTTCTCGATCAGCTCGTCCGCATCGCCGTCCAACTGCAACGCAGCAACCTCCCCAAGAAACGTGTAGAGCAGCAACTTCTCCGCCACGAGCGCCTGGAAATGCGTGCAGAATAACGGGCACGTGGTGGGCACAGGCACCACAGGGTACGTGGTCTTGGGCCCGTACGCCAACACACTGTCCCGAGCTTGCACAAGCTGCGTAAACATCGGTGCCATGTGCAGAATCGCGATACCCTGCGAGAGATTGTGCGCCTCAGGCACTAATAGCGCCACATTCCGCGCCAAAAGCGCAGACGGCAGGTCTGGATTCACGGGGATAAACCGCTGGACCCCAAAACTGAGTGCATACAACAGGTCTATCGCTTGGAGGAAATGGTAGAGCTTTGGGAGATAGAGGTGGATGGCATCAGGGTGCTCCAGGCCTATGGGTCCGCTTTTCCCATTGGCTTTCTGGTGAACTACCATCGCAAAGTTCTCCAAAACACGAAAGTCGTTGAAGATCGCAACAGCAGCACCTATCCCGACCAGGTACGTGTCGCCACTGAGAAGTATCGCATAGTTCAAAAGCACCAACGCACTAAAGTAAAGCACCAATATCAGATCGTGCGCAGCAATGCGCGTGGCACTGAACGGGTAGAGCGAAAGCGCGTGCGAAAGTGCACGTGCCGCATCCCCAGCAGTCAATGTGCGGAAATGCGCGAGATGGTGGAGCGCAGCACTAAACACATCCAATATCGCACGGTCGCACGGTTCCCGCTCAATGAGACGTGGGATATACTGCGGGTCAAACGGGAGAATGGGGAAGTTCGGGTGGATGTGCTCGTAGTAGTGCGCGAGGTTCGGAATACCCGCATCCAGTGCTGGGTTCTCCTTTTCAGGCGCATGCACTATGGAAGGAAGCTGTTGGGGATACTGTGTGAGTGGAGTAAATGGAATGGACGGGTTCGTGGGGGGACTCTCAATGGCCGTTCGGTTCATCCTACCCGTCAAACTCAGCAACGACAGTATCAGATTGCTCGGCGACAACAGCACCATCAGACTGCGTGCCGAGTTTCGCACCAGGTAGAAGTCATCTTCGGATTCAGACTCGGTTCCACTGGCATTCGACCTATAGAGAAGCCGCAGTCCGTTCGTCGAAGTGGACAGAACCAGGTCCACACTTGATCTCCTGCGTCCTGACGGGTTGTTTCCCACCAGCAGGCGCCGTGAATGCGAGTTCAGACTCGGATGCCCAGGCATTTCGTACGGAACCTTCCAGAACGGACCCTGTATGGGCGGCAGCTCGACATTGGGCGTCACAGGCCCCACTGCATTAGACGTGCGTTGCTGTGCCACCACAGGCGCTGGTTGTGGCTTGTATGGCGGCTGTCCCTGTAGCGGTTGCGCTGGAAGTGCGCCGTTGTAGCCCACTAGTGGCGGTAGAATTATCGGCCCTTTCGGGAATGGTAGCGGTTGGGGCACTGGTATCTGGTAGTACGATTCTTTGAGTGTTTTGTCGGTGACCTTGTCCTCTAAGTCGCGGATGTAGCCTTTTGAGGGTCCACGCTTCAAAGGGACACGCAGAAACGTACAGTTTTCGCCGTTCTTTACGCAGTTGAGGCAGATCTTGGTGACTTTCTGGAGCAGCGACAGGTACTCGGCGTTGCACTTGATCTTTTTGCGGCGACACGAGTCGCATGCTCTGGAAACTTTGGACCGTTTGCGCGGCGGGTCTTCTGGGTTTTGAGGGCTGTTGTCGCCATGCACTTCACTTTCGCCGTTTGAGTATCCGTTTGATTCTTTGGGTTTGGAGAGTTCATTGGGTTCATTGTATTCTTCTTCAGTGTACTTGTCCTTGTACTCGTACTTGTCCTTGTATTTGTCCTTGTATTTGTCCTTGTATTTGTCCTTGTCGTAGTAGTCGCTCTTTTCATCTGGTTTGATGTCGCTGCTGCTGTTGCTGCGTTCACTGGCCTTTTCCTCATCCTCCGCCCGAGCCATACCCGGTATCTGTGGTGCGCTCGAGTTCTCGAGGCGTGACATAGTGGTGAGTTTTTTAATTCGAAAATGGTGGAGAAAAAAATGAATGGAGGAATACGGAGGATGATGGAATAAAGGGGAGTATGGAAAATTCAAGTGTGGTATCGAGTATAGAGTGTGATATCGTTTGTTATCGCATGCTATTTTTTGCATGGTGTCGTAGGGTGTCGACTACGCATCGAGTATTTGTACCTGCCAAAAAGAGATTCAGAATCACAAGATTGAGAACCAAGAATAAACATCATCCAATACATCACTATATAACTGTCTTTACCTGAACCATACACTATCAGACCATTTTCGAGCACCCTTGCGTTGCACCCTTTGCCCGACTCCGTGTTGTTCCGGAGAATCTCAACCGCGGCACTCCAACGGTTTCGAGCGCGTGACGCTTTCTCGTAAATGGGAGCACAGAACCGAGGAGAAGGTGGGGAAGGATGAGGAGGAGAAAAAGAAAAGCAAGATAAAGCCGTACTTTGAAGTGGAGGAAGTACAGCAATGACAGAGATGTGTGCTTGAGGATCGAGTTTTGTGGTTTAGAAATGACGCAATGGTGTAAGGAATGCGGAATAATGGAATAATAGACGGAATAATCGGCGGAATAAGGTGGATCCGATATTCCTTAGAAGGAATGGGAGAAGCTGGGATTGTAGAACTCGTTGGAATTAATAGAAGAGACGGATTCGCAGTCGAAGGAACTGAAGGATGAGTATGGGGTAGATAGAAAACAGTCTTATGCATGATAGGAGCTGTACTTGGAAACACAATGTCTAGTTACTGGTTCACACAGCCACAAATGCTAAATGGGACTCAAGTATCTTGGGCTCAAGGGACCGTTGCGAGCCTGGAAGTCAGGTGATGTTAACAAATGCTACTTTTGGTTGCTGGCCGCCAAGAGTCGTGGTATTGTGTGCGCGGGGAGTTTTCATACACGCCGGAAAAACCGAGGAGGTGAACGTGAAAGTGGGTGTGTGAGTGAGGGGGTGAAGTGAAGCTGAGTGTAAGGGGTGTTTTCAGAGAGCGAATATGAAAACAGTTGGCCAGTCGTTATTTATTTATTGATTGATCTATTGCATGAAATTTAGTGTGCATTGATCTCTTATGCATTGATCGGAATGCGGATGATTCCATAACTTACGTAATCATATATCCAGGAGTTTAGAATTTCTCTGATCAATATTTTCTAGGCGATGTTCAATATCATGATATTGTATTTCAGCGATATTGGCTTAAACTCTTCTTATATTTGAAGCCTTTTCATATTCATTATTTACTTTGTATATTTCATCAACCTTGGTTATTCCCTCTCCATATCTTCTCTACTCCTGAATTCTCTTCATTATCTTCCATTCAATAATCTATCTCTAATACTAGAGTCAATAATATATACTAATTACTTCTTTCAATCATATCCACGTCTTCTTCATTACCTTCTACTCAACAATATATTCCCATCTCACATCATCTCCTATTCCATCTTACGTTATCTCTTACATTGTCTCCTATTCCATCTTGCGTTATCTCTTACGTTATCTCTTACATATCTCCTCCGTCCTCTATACCAAACACAAATGTATCCCCCACTCCCTTATGATATCCATAAACTCGCACTCCTCCTCCCCGTCCCGCCGCTTCCATATCTCAAACAAAATCTGCTTCGCCCGCCAGTAGTTCGGCTGTCCCCAGTACAACCGCCCCGTGCTCAACCGCTCCACACGCTCAATATCCTCCCGCAGCCGCGTCTCAGCCCCACACACAAATAGTGTCCAGAACATCGGCCGTACTTGCTGATCCTGTCTATTTTCCAGCTGTTCCTGTATTCTCTCAATCTCCTCCAACTTGCCCAAACACGCTTGTGCATTCGCCGCGATATCAGCTTCCTTCCCTTTCACTAACCGCAGGTAGTACACCCGCACAGAAAGCTGGAAAGCCTCCACATTCAACCGCACACACGCCTCAAACGCCCCCTCGCCAATCTCCCAGTGCTCCGCAATCAGCCAGCTGATCAACCTGTCCTCGACCTCCGCACAGATCTTCGGGAAGTTGCGTGGAAACACTCGCCGTTTCTCAAAGATGTTCTTGTGGTTCGTCAAGTGCACCACCTCGTGAAAAATGTCAAATAACAGCTTCGGAACGCCGTACATGAGGTATATCCCCCCCACGTCTAAAGACCCCGCAAAAACCCGTGGAATACGCACTGTACGTGGCTGCTCGGCCTGGACTACCTCGGCATGCTGGTAATTCGAGGTGTCTGTCTTGTTAAACGCAATTGTGAACGATAACGGTGCGTAGTCTTCCACACCCACACTCTTTGACACCACCACTTTTCTGCACATATCACCATCGCTTTCGTTTTCCAGGTCATTCTCCGCCAAGTCGTAGTCGGGATTGAGATCTGGGTACTGGCTTCTTTCTTCCGTTTCGCTGATCTCATAGTTGAACAAGTTGATGGACTGTGTGCCTTCGTATACCGTGTACGTGATCTTGAACATGTTGATCAAGAGCCGCGTCACACTGAGGTGTTTGGGCGAGCTGAACTTGTTCTTGATGATGTAGTCGCCAATGGCAAACACCACTTCGTAGTTCTCAAAAACACTAAACCGCCCGTCAAGCTCGATCTGGAGCACGAGCGCGAGCAAGAGCAACGTCTCGTACTCATGCAGCTCGGCGTTGTCGGTCTCGGCAAGCAACTCGTCGTGGTTGTCGTATTCGTCGAGATGGTGGTTGACAATTCGGATCGCGAGTTTGCGAAACTCCATTGCCATGGTGAGAAACTCCTTGGGTTCGGTGCAGAATCCAGCCGATGTGAAGTCAAACGTGCCGGATGCTTTGTATCGGCTGTGGATGTGTGTGGTGAGGGTTGATATGGTTTCTGGTTCTCTAGTCATGCGAGTTGAGCTAAGCGATTTTGAGCCATTTGAGCCATTTGAGCCATTTGAGCCATTTGAGCCATTTGAGACATTTGAGACATTTGAGCCATTCAAACCATTCAAAGCATAACCATCTAAGCTGTTTTCTTTGCCGTTCTTGGTTTTGTCACTCTTGGCCTTCTTCTTACCGACATTCTCCTTCTTCTCACTGTTATTGTCCCTATCCTTGTTCTCCTTCCTACACTCCTCAAACAAGCGAAAACTCGCCAACCCCAACGTCAAATAAACGATCCCAAGTTTGATGTTCCTGCCGAGCATTTCCTTGCTGGGAACCTCCGGCAACACGTGCGACCACTCTGCCCCATCCTCGCACACGTACTCACACACATACTGCTTGAGGTACGGAATCAACACCGAGCTCAAGTAGTTGTTGGTAAACATCACGCGGTTGAAAGAAAAGAGATCCGACCGGATGCTCTTTAGAAGCTGCCGAAATAGCGGCATGAGCCGCATGTCGTTCGCATCCTGCCTGAACAAACGTTCAGTAACAGCAATATCCGCATACCAGTCATCTGAATCGACGTTCGGGAAGAAAATCGGATAGAGAATATGGAGCATGTTCTGCTCTGTGAGTCGGTAAGACGGTCCCTTGATGGCTATAATCGTCAACTTGGCATAGTCGAGCAACTGCGGATGTACCCAGCTATTCGCTTGTGAGAAAAACATCCCCTGAGCCTCCACATTGACCTCGCTGTTGAGAATTTGCGTGCCGTTGAGGATATTGATGGGCTTTTTCACAGACGGCTCGCGCTTCCGTTTCCGCAGAGTGTCGAACACGGCAAACGGCCCGACGGAAAACACGCCCTTTGACAGATTCTCCTCGAGTTTCTCGAGCGCCTGTGTGACTTGATTGTATGTTTCGTAGGACATCAGCGGCGGAAACTTGACGGACTCCACATTTCGGCGCTGGAATGTGTCTTGTGACTGAGACCCCGGAAATTCGAGCTGCACGAGCTGGTTGTCTTTGACTGTGAGAGGGTCGGCCCACCCTAGCTTGAGATCAAAACCGCGGCATTCTATGCCTGCTTTGGAGCACCGTTGGCACTTGGGTTTGGTGAGATCGCACTTGACTTTGCGCGAACGGCAAGTCCAGCACCCGTCGAATGCTCTTGATTTGCCCATGTGTGGTAGTGTGTATTATTGTGTGGTTGTTAGGTGTGAATGTGTATGTAATATGATGTGTACTGATTGTGAATGTGTATGTGGTTGAAGTATGTGTATGTGGTTGATGTGATGTCTGTGATCGTCTGATACCTACGATTTTGAATATTTAACACTGATAGCGGGTAGTTCTTTAGGTCGGTGATTAGTTCCGAGATTCGACAAGTCTTGGTATAGTAATGCAGTTGAAGGTACCGTTTAATAATATAGTTGATGCCGTTAGTTGCTGGTACAGTTAGTTGCAAATACCGTTGATGCCGTTAGTTGAAAATACCGTTGATGCCGTTAGTTGAAAATACCGTTGATGCCGTTAGTTGAAGGGTTAGTTGACGTTGCGTTTAGTAATACAGTTGATGGTTTGGTAGTAATAGTCCAGTAGCACAGGTGTGGTACAGTCTAGGCACAGTTGGTAGTACACTTTGGTGTTTGAATCCTGTGGTTGTTCCTGATTCTATCTCTGCAAGATTTATCTCTCAGTATCATGTGTAGATCTCTTCCGATAAGCGAAATTTCCAGGGTGATGTTGAATAGCACTGGTAGGATACGATCGTGGGATACCCTGGACGTTTATCCGGTATATATGGTGTAGGTACCAGAGGTACTGTGGTTGGTATTTTGACAGAATCAAAAATCCGCGAATAAACAGATAGCACACTTTTCAGCACGCAATTGAGAGAGTTAGAGTGACGTTGAGAGAGAACAACAGGCAGGACAGACAACAGAGAGAGACAGTCATATAAGAGATAACAGACAGTCATATATCAAAAGAGACAGTCATATAACAAACAGTCGTGTGTCAAGTGTCATCTAGCACAGATAATAGAACTTAGCCACTGTTCGGACACATTCAGTAGTGCCCGTTAAGACGTCAACATCCCACTACGTCACACTGCATTCAAACAGTTCATCCGTGTTCCCATGGCAGACCACCCAGTTCAACTCGACTTTTCCCTAGAGGTCGACCACCAAATCGCCAACGTCCTCCCCCATGCCAAGATATACTCAATACAGGTCGGCAACAAGTTGTTCCGGTTGAGCGGCTTGTCGCTCCTGTCGGATGCGCCGTCTTTCTTCACCAAGTTCTTTGGCGAGGAGGAAAACGCAGACAAGGTCTTGTTCATAGACCGCAGCCCCAAAACCTTCGAAACCATATACAACCACCTCCAGGGCTACTCCACCACCATCGACGACGGGTACCAGTTCACGGCGATCCTCCTGGACTGCTTCTACTTTGGATTGAAGGGATTGCAGCAGATCTTGATGAACGAGGATGTTTTCGCGACAGTGGGAAACCAGTCGTTCAAGGTATCCAAGAGCTTGTTCACCACCACAGGGAACTGCCCCAACTACTTCACGGTGCTTTACGAAAACTACTTCGTGGACATCAAGACAATAGAGCTGAAAGGCATGCTTCGCCCCCCCCCACAGCGTCCCGCGAGTTTGAACAACCGCTCGGCGAAGTTGTTTGCGGATTTGTTGGAGATACTTCGCGGAAACAACCTCGTCATCCAGCTGGACGAGCACCGGCACCTCCTTGTGCGTGAGTGCAAATACTACCGGTTCCTCGAGTTGGAGCAGCGCATCATGAAGCACAGAATCGTGAATAACCCGTATTCGCCGGTGCGGCAGGACATTGTGATCAATCTCAACAACCTCCAGCCTCAGGGCGTGTACAACGAGCTGCCTGACGTGCTGACACCGCTCCCGATCCTCTACGCGCGGCCTTTCATGAAGTCGGAGCCGAAACGAGGGCTTATTTTCGAGTTGACGTCCGACGTGGACGTGTTCAACAAGGACTACTCGGAGGTGCGACTCATGTTGAACAAAACGTTGAAGATCACCTCTGTGCAGATCACAAACAAGCTCTGCCGCAAGATGCTCAATGTGTTCCGGGCCTACAGCCAGGACTTTATCACGGAGGGGCTAGACACCGACAGGCCCACGTTGACGTTCTTGACGGGGTTTGGCGACGCACACCTGGTGATCAACGGCTTGGAGATGAAGGAGAGCTGGATACGCGACATAGTGTCGGGAGAGTACGAGAGCGCAGAGACGCGGTTCGACGAAACACAGGTGGAGCACAAGGAGAAGAAGCGCAGGAAGGTGAATGACATCAAGGGCGATGTGTTGGAGTTCAAGTTGACGAGGAGTCTGTGGCGGATGATCATGCGCGCGGATAAAGTACGGCTCCATGCGGTGAATTTGGAGGGGGTATCTGACCAGAAGTCGTTTAACAAGGAGGTGATTACTTTCTTGAGTAACTGAGGTAACGAGCAAAGTGAGATGGAGAATTAGTGAATGAGGTGCGAATGGGAATTAGTGAATGAAGTGCGGATGAGAATTAGTTAATGTTAGAAAGAGCAAGAAGAGTGAATGTGAGAAGAACTGAATGGGAGAAAGTGCGGAGAACCACCAATCAGGAATGACAAAAGACAAAGCAATAAACTGAATTACGAAACATGAACGACCGTTCAATGAGGAATAAAGAGTAGTACGCAAGCCACAACAAGCACTCACGCTTTTTTTACTAACTGCAAAATGAGAGCTGCAAAAAATCCCAAAAGGGTAATATCAGCTAGAGGAGTTACGAAACTTAAAGTGCAGTTGCAACTTAACTCTGGTGGCAATAAGTGAAGTCGCAACTCAATTCGGGTGGCAAGAGCATAGACGCATCAATAGCAATATTCATCTTCTGCTATCTGCTAAGCCCCGTTATTATTTACGTCAAAAAAGTATCCGATGTGGCCCGGCACCAGTATTCCCGAGTTGATAGCACCGGATCCTCTCGTACGGCTTCTTGATCCTGGCCACTCCCACTTTTCTCCTTATCGTCTGCGCATCACGTGACCGCATATATATAAATGACCCAAATTGCCCCTTATTTTTTTGCCTCCAAATGCTTCCTCGTACTCTCATTGCGTTGGCGGCAGCCCTTACGGGTACACAAGCGCTTGTTTTGCCAAAGTTAGAGGACCTTGCGGTCTTCACCCAATGGAACCAACACCCCATACAAGAAAGCTCGAACTTGGCGACCGAGCTCGCCGAGTTGGCAAGCAGATTGGGCACCTCGATGGCCGAGAAGCTCGGTGGTAAACCGCTCCACACGGCCCCGGCGCCCATTCTCAGGCCCTCGAGCAGCGAAAAGTCCATCCCCAACAAGTTCATTGTGGTGTTCAAGAACACCGCGGCCAAGGATGGCATTGAGCAGCACCTGCAGTGGATCACCAAGTTGCACTCCCAGGCACACGCCAACGAGGCCCTGGTGAGCGCGGACATCGACCTGATCACATCGAAACTCGATTTCTTCAACCTCGGGCTGATGCGCGGGTACGTGGGCTACTTCCCGGAGAAGCTTATGCAGGCTATCGCGCACGACGTGGACAATATCTTGATTGTGGAGCAGGATTCCGTCGTGAGCATCAAGGAGTTTGACGTGCAGAAGAACGCGCCATGGGGCTTGTCGCGTGTATCGCACCGCGGTGCGGCGGTGTCGCCGAAGCTCGACTACTTGTACGACAACGAAGGCGGTGCTGGTGTCACTGCGTACGTGATCGACACGGGTATCAAGGTGCAGCACGAGGAGTTTGAGGGCAGGGCCGTGTGGGGCAAGGCTGTGGCGGTGCCATTTGTAAAGTACGACGGCAACGGGCACGGCACGCACTGTGCTGGCATCATTGGGCTGAAAACGTATGGTGTTGCAAAGAAGGTGGACTTGGTGGCGGTCAGTGTGATGAACTTGCTTGGGCTGGGAACCACGGGCGACATCATCAAGGGCTTGGAGTTTGTGCTCACGGACCACAACGAGAAGATGAAGTCGAAAAAGTTCAAGGGATCCACGGTCAACATGTCGATTGGAGGCGGTGCCTCCTCTGCGTTGGACATGGCTGTGAATGCAGGCACAGACGCTGGGTTGCACATTGCGGTGGCGGCTGGTAACGACAACGAGGACGCGTGTACTGGTCTGCCACTGCGTGCGCAGGGACCGGTTTGTGTAGGTGCCACGAATGTGCGTGACGAGCGCGCCAGTTTCTCCAATTGGGGGCGGTGTGTCGATATCTTTGCGCCAGGCGAGGACATTGTGCTGACGTACATCTGGGGGGACACCACGAGCATGAGCGGAACGTCGATGGCCGCGCCACATGTTACCGGGTTGTTGTCGTACTACTTGTCGTTGCAGCCGGCCAAAGACTCTGAGTTCAGCACCGGGAGTCTCATCGAGCCGAGGGTGTTGAAGCATAAGTTGATCAAGTATGGCACAAGGGGTGTGCTTCTGGGATTGGACGCGGCGAGTCCGAATGTTTTGGCTTTCAACGGTGGTGGAGGGAATTTGACAGATTTCTGGGGAGCCAATGCTAATACCATTGAGTACTTGTGAGAGTGAGTGAGCAAAGCGAGTGAACAAGGCGAGTGAACTAACGTCATTGATACTGCTAGTAAGTATGTGAACTTGAACGGTTTACTTTGTACGTTTGCTCACGTCCTTGGTTGATATACTAGGTAAATTCGGGGTAAACACAATAAAAAGGTCCTTATCATCGTGTATGTGTGTCTTCTTCCTCATAATTCATGTGTACTTGTCTCAACTATTGTGTATCTTTGTGCATTTATGTATCACGATTCTGTATTGTATTCGTATATTTCTACTATATCTCTTTACGACGTTCGTGTATCTTCTACATCTCTTCACAATGTTCGTGTACATCTCTTTAAAAGTCCGTGTTCTACCCCCATTCTCATGTCTCTACGTCCCTTCTATGTCTATCATAATTCATAAATATCTACTTTTAATGGTAGGTCCGCTGGGAAAAGGAACTTTCCTCCTCGTAGGCCCACTCTTTTGAGAAGTTTTCCTGGCCGTTTTTTCTCTTCCAGTGCTTGACGGCACTCGGGTACAAGTCTATCAGCCACATGATCAAGATGAAGCCGTACCAGAAGGCTATCAGCCACTCAAACACCGCACTGAGGAACTCCGAGTTCTGCCCCATCATGACCGCAAAGAGGATCACAAACACCAAGCCGATCACCAACCAGACGCACTTGAGGAAGAACGACACCATGTAGAGGTTGGACCACCTGTGGGAGCCGAAAATGACTTTTTCGTGGTCTGGAGTCAATCTCTGCGGGAAGTTGCCGAATATGAATGTGTTGATGATGTTTGCACCTATGGCGACGGCACAGAACACAATGAAGACGATAACCATCAGATAGTGCACTCTGTGGTGCTTGACCAAGTTGAACACGGAAACGCATATTATGCCCACCTGGCCGATGACCGAGCACACGATACTCACCCACTGCCAGCCCACCTGCTTGGAAGAGACATATGGCTGGAGTTTGCGCTGTTTGCGGAGGATGAGCTCGGTGACGAAGGTTCCCACGAAGAAGATGGCCTGGAACCCGGCACAAGATATGAAAAGCGGCTGGAGGTTCGTCGCGCCGATATCCGAGATGTACACCAATCTCTGGTTGTAGCCACCCATAAACGGGTACATCGGATGGCCCTGGGCCAGCCAGCACACGAGCATGGCGATGAGCATGCCCCACCACACGGCAGCGGCCACTAGCGGGATGATGTAGTAGTGGACAAACTTGAAATGAAACATGTAATTATCTTCTTTTGTTATGGCAATCCATTCTCTTTATGCTACTGGTATGCAGCATTGAAAAAAGAAAAGACCAACCGCAATGAAGATCGCGTGACACAAGTGTGGTTAAGGGTGCGCCAGCACGGTAGCACACAATAGATGGCTGAGTGAACTCATGGATGGCTGACTAGTGCACGGATGGCCGAATAGTGTACGGATGGCCGACTAGTGTACGGATGGCTGAGTACGCGGTGCTAAGTGCTGGCACGTATACTCTCTGAGCCTCTCATTAGGCTGTACCTTCCTGCATACAAAAGCTGTCATAATGCCAGGGTGACTAATGGCGGAGTTTGCTGGATAACGCTGCGGCGAAATAAAGACGGATCATGGTTTTAGGTAAACGTTGCGGCGACGACATAGAGACGGATTATAGGGTTTTAGGTAACGAGGCGCGGGATCGGCGGATCTAAGCCGGTGGAAATGTTTGCGGAAGGCCGAAAAAAGATGAGTTGGGATTGGGATGTAGGGATGTTTGTGTTGCTGATGATAGATGGATGATGTTTTTGTCGCTGCTGATAGATGGATGATGTTTTTGTCGCTGCTGATAGATGCTCTAATTTTTGATTGCTGGGGGAATGTTAGGTGGTTAGGGATGGAGGATTTCTTGCGCACTTCATGTTGAATTATTAATAGGAGGCGAAGTCCGACGAACTTTGCAAGGACAGAGGAGTATTGGGAAAGACTTTCGAGAATGACCATTCTATCAGATGTGTTATTAGGCGACTCACCATGTAGTCTCTTGCAAGAAGTCTCTATGAAGTCTCTAAAAAGTCTCTTGCAAGAAGTCTCCAAGAAGTCTACACGATGTGCCTAAACATTTCCCTCCCATACACTTTTGCGTGTTTGCGACATTAAGTTATCTCATTTAAAGTTTCTAATTTTTGACGCTTACGTAAAATCTTACATCACTTTCTCCGGACCACTCGGTGAGTCTGCACCGGCTATTTCCTTTTCTGGTATGTTTCTGAGCCAGTTGACGTCAAACCAATTTCAAGAGCTCTGGATTCATTGACTGCAGAGAACTCAAGGAGATGCAAATTCCGTTCCGTAGGCGATAGAACTGATGAAGTTCACGCATTTTGCTGTGCGCCGGGCTCTTCACCTTGGTGAGGATTTCACCTTGAAAATGCACCTCCAGACCTCAGTTTTATAGGATCTTGTTTAATCAGTGGCACCAATTAAAGGTGTACCCCAGTGCATTATTGTTAGCCTAGATGGTGGTCGCAGCTGACGCCTGTTGTTTTTGAAGCTAGCCCGAGAGATGGAGAGTGTAATGAGGGCATGTAATGGGCTGGTAGTCAATCAGGTATAACCGCTGCCGTTTGAGCTCTAAAGTTATTTGGTAAATGTGGAGTATGCGTGAGAACGTTGAGCATGAAACGAGGATAACATGAAACGGGGTTGTTTGAGCCTACAATCTTCTCTTCATTCAAAGAGTGGGCCTAATCAGTGAATGTTTCAGTGTTCAAGGGTTGGATTTTTGTGATTTAAGCCTGGCTCAACTGACCAACACTTGATGCCGTACCACCCACTCTATTCAGAGCTTTGCTTGGTGTTTCATATTGTGTGAGCATTGTTCCTAGATAAATTCAAGACGGTTACACAAAGTGAGCCCTAAAATAACGGTTTCGAGCTGGTAATTTCTTTAGAATCGAGGTGTAAAACAAGCATAATCATTACGTATATGACACAAACAGTGAGTATGTGGCAAGAATAGATTCGTTGTTATGACGGGGAATTGACACAAACAGAAGTCGGCAAAGTGTAGGATGATTGATAGGAGTGAGGTTTGAAAGCCTGCGAAACCGTGTGAAGGTCCAATTGTTAAAGTTGCGGATTTCTTAAAGGAGTAAAAGAAGCTTACGTAATGCCATAATACCAACATAAACCACGCACCTCCTGGACATGTAAGCAGCACATCTAGGCATGCTTATGTAAACAAGCAAGACATATCAAAGCTCATACAAGGCTACTTACGAGCAAGGGATAACAAAGGAGGCGCACGAAAGGGTTACAACCAGTACTTGCGAGGCAAGCCATTCAATCTAGGTCATAATGTAGGCAGGTGCTCACATACAGCAGGAACAAATCTCATACAGGAGACAAAGACGTAACAAAGTCGATTGTAGACCGCCTACGAATATTCATATGGATCATTCACATTGTCGGTCGTTACGTGGTATCCTTGCAATTTAATGCCGGTTTCTACGCCTAATGCCGAGGTATTCCATGTCGTGACTTCCTGTTGCATCCCCTCACGGTCCCTTCCATTCAAAACCATTTCCAGCAGTTCAGTGCAGAGATCACTTCTGAGCCTAGTAACCAAGTCCATACGCCTCGGAGATGGCCTGTATCTGCAGACCGTCATTCCTCATGTAGAAAACAGAATTAAGAGGCTTCTCCAATTACGTTCTTACATGGTACAAAAAACGCAAATAAGCATTACTGCAGCGACACAAAACGGAAGTGTAAAAGTCACTCATAGGATTGTGAGATCGACAATAGCACCTTATTATGCCGGGGTTCAATGGTACGGCACAGTAGCTTCTTGCGGTTACCATCCACACCCAGTTCTAGAGTTGGGGAAGAGAAAATATTCACGGAAGCGGAGAAATGCATCGTCTTACTTTAAAACAGAATAAACGCGATGGATAGATGCTCTGGATGTGAGGGGCCGGGAGCTGCGGAGCTAACAACCCACCGATCAACCACGGGGAAATTCACTGAATGTTTGTGTATTGCGCCTTAGTGTCATGTTGCTGTGTGTTCATCAATTTCACTAGGTTGTCTGCCCTTATTGACGTGAGAGCTACAAAAATACACGCTGGGAAGGTAAAAAGGAAGTGGAATGGATTCCTAGAGTAGTTTCAGCGTTCGTGCCACAAATATTCCTTCTGGGCCAATCACTGTGCACCGGGATTGTGGCCTGTGACCAGGCAATATTTTAGGAGTGTACAGAACTGATCCAACGTCCGAGACTGCATTCAATGGTAAATAGGTCATGAAATCGATCACTGTGCACCTTGGCCCTCTCCTATACTCGTTTCTGATGCTAGCATATTGTGAATGTAGACAATATTTGCGCTCTACATGGCCGTGTCCGCGCTATTGTGAGCATCTCACAGGGATGCCGTGAATTCACCCTGCAACAAGACGTCCAGCCTCCATATCGAAGTATTTTTGAGTCGCCCTTTAGCCATTCTGCTCTCCTTCGTTGCTTATGCTTTCGGGTCTGGTGACAATCGAGACAAGCTGCGAGTTTCTGCCCTTACGTTTCCGCCCATTTCTTTTCTGTACGTTCTCGTTTCTTTTTTCGACCATGGTAATTTAATGCTTTTAATGCTTTCTTTTTTTTGAGAAGTATTGGCGGTGATTCCAAAACTTTTTTTTTTTGAATGTCTTCTATTGAGTACCTAAAAATATTTTCTTGGTATTTTCTACCGTGCGGACTGCATATCCAACCTGATGTCTGTCCCCATATATATTAGTTGCAGTTCCTACTCAAGTTCTGATTGAAGACCATTGATATCAACATGAGCAAGGCCAGCTTCCTGAAATTGGCATGGGCGGTGATAGATAGCCCCAACCCCGTCGCCAACTCTCTGCGTCGCTACAATGAATTCAACAGAAAGTACGCTGGTTTCGTCTCGCTGTTGCTTGTAAACCTGCAAGTTTCCCCAACTAATTTGGTGATCGCGCTCTACTACCTCCACCGCTACCAAAAGAACAACGTGATCCACCACACCATTACAGACTTGCATGAGCAGGAAGAGAGCCTGAACAACCTCGACATTTACTTGATCATTGTCGCTCTCGTGCTCTCCAACAAGAGTTTTGACGACCAGTCCTACACGCTCAAAACATGGGTCAACATCATCAACAACACCGTCAAGCAGACATCGGCACCCGTGACCGGTGACTTGAAACTTCTCAACTCGCTCGAGCTGTACTTTTTACTGTGTTTGAACTACAAGCTCAGTTTTGCACCCATTGCGGATTGCACTGAATTCTGGAACATTTTCGCAACATGTCCTATTAAGATCAAGGACAGCAGCATACAAAACATGCAGAACACAGTGACGGAGAGACGCCCAGCGTCGTCAATTCCGATCAGTCCACAGCTGATTCAGACGCTGATGGCACCACCAATGGCGCCTCCGATTGCATTGCAATTCGCACCTGCTATTCCTGTGGTGTGTCAATTGCAACCGCTTCAAACTCCAATTATGAGCTCACCAGCGGTGAATTTCACTTCTTCAGTTTGTCTGCCGCTCACTCCACTCACGCCAAGTTACGAAATGCACAACTACGGCTACCCAGTCAAGAGAAAGTGCTTGTATCAGGGTGTGTTGAGTAAGGGATTCGGCAACCAAATGCAAATACAGCTTCCGCTGCAGTACAAGACTGCACCGATGCAAGCAATGAACAACGTAATGATTAATGGAATGGCAACGCCAACTCCAGGGGGTTTTCAAACACCAGAACAGCATGGGTACCAATATTGGTAGGGTATAGAATGGGACAAGGATAGGATAAAAATCGTAGATTAGTAGGTGAATCGTTTGAGGTTGTTTGTGACAACATCAGTGATATGTATTGGACCGCCAGGGGCATTCCACAACTGATATTTCCTTGTCTCAGATTTGAGTAATCTACTAGAATCCATGTACTTGAGTATCTATGGATGTGATTGAATTCCAATAGCTCAAATCTGAATATGATTTGAGATTTGAGTATCTGAATATGATTGAATTCTAGTACCCATATCTCAATGTTTTGAATTCTGGCTGCAAAAATAGTAATACTCCCCATTTCGTGTTAAACGACAGCTTTGGGGCCACCCGGCAACATGACCAGAAGAGCATGCCGAATGAGCCACCCTCCTAAAAATGCAATCGCAATATATCGTCACCCTGGTTGGCTTCGTATACGATTGTATTCCCCTTGCATGCGTGGACTGGAATTGCGATCAGCTCAGTTCGAATTGACACCCACAAAAAATTTGCAATTGCTTTTTTTATTTTGCTTATTGTCGTTACACAATATCGGGCAAGGTAGCACAAATGCAAGTACTTGGCCATCATACCTACAAGAGAAAGAAAGCTCTGGACTTTAAGTCATTTAAACTTTGATTAGAGAAGAAAGAACCAGTACACCGCCCCTCAACTACCAACGGCCAGTTTGGGTATGATTCATTTCGGTTGGACGACTCCTGTCGTCTAGATGAATCATTAGGGTCAACACAACCTCCTGCACATGGTTCCAGAGTGGCAGATCTTGGGTTGGTATGCTTGGAGAAGTCTTCCTATTGTTAAATTTTGTATATGGTTGGTAACATTTATGGGTGTTAGAATTGCCACTGCATTGTGATTTTGGGGCTCTTGACAAGGTTGTGAGAATTTTGCTAAAGGATATAAGCCTGTACAAGAAAAGTCACTGTCCTGTGGCACAGCTCAAGCGGGACTTCTACTTGAAACCCTTGCAGAAGGAGTGTTTCGAAACCACACACATCGAGCACACTTCTAGACAACTTGCGTGCCCTTAGAGCTCCATTTGGACGGCATTTTTTTTGTAGAATACAAAGGGTGAACATTCATCGGCTAGGAACACAGACCAGTAACCCTACTTACATTTTTAATCAAAGTGACGATGGCCTACGAGGTGACGCACACTCCAACGTTCATGTGTTGCAACACACCTAAAATACCACACTACAAATTTCTAAGGGATAGCATATGCACAGAACAAGACAATAGCTTGGCTTGGAATCCCAATAGCCGGATGGCTTGTAGCACTTCAATAAGATGGCCCCATGTAAAGTCACACAAAAGTTTTGTCTCATATGGTTCGTGTGCAGTCCATTGGTAAGGTATAATTTTACATGAATTCAGAGAAAAAAGCCAATATGCATGAAAGTACATCGGCAGTAATGCCTAAATCGATGATGTTTGGTGGGTGCATAGCAACATCAGCTTTTTTTTAATTTATCTCCCTCGAAGTAGTATAGACGCAGAATCGAGGTGACTTCTAATTTAATGGAAAACCGCTCTACATCAGCGGGGATGAGCTCGGTGCTTTGGGAACAATTTTACTCGTACTAAAAGCTCGTATGAAAAATAGGGGTGTGCACGCTGCCTCCACCAGTCACTCAGGTTAAGAGACACTGCGGTCGTAAAGCGGAATTTTTTATTGCTGCATAGGTTGCGTGCTCTGAGTAATTAAATGTACAGAATGTTTTGAGCGCTAGTCTCTCGTGGAGTTTTTTTTTTTGTGGGACTCTGATAAGCCTGCATTCAAGGCTCGAGGCAAGTGGGCCAAACGTTCGTGAACGAAATTCAAGTAAATAGATTAGCAGCCGAGCGGACCTAGCGGCGTTTGCGTAAACAATCGCACATTTTTCCAATTCTGGCAATATCGTATAATAAGAGTGGGCTGAATGTAGAGCTTATTTCCCAAGCTAGAGTTAAGAACATTTGAACTTCAAATGGACTGAGTAATATTTGCTACCACATTAGAATCGCCATCACTTACACAAAAGCAAACCCACACATAGTTCATCACGGTGAACAAATAACAGACGTGTGGACCAAACCAAGCAACTTTGTTTACGCCGGGCTATATTTAAACCGAAATAAGCTATATTTACCCACCCTGTATTTGCTCAAACCATTGCCAGTAATATTTACAATCAATTGAGCTAATATCACCAACATCTGATTCTGCCCATTTCTCCCTTTACCACGCCTGGTTAATTAAAGCGAACGTTCAAAGCTAGGCATGTTAGAATATCCATATATTGGGGTTATGAGCAAGTGGAGTGTTTCATATCAGTAAATGCATATTATACAGCATTCATTACACGACTCTCGAGGCTGTCAATCCATTACAATAGAGGTGGAACAAGGCGTACTTAAAGTATCTAACCGAAAGTAGCTTACAAGAACGTGTGATTTACTGCCGGCCGTGATTCTATTAGAAGTGCTTTTGCAGACACTATTTCCGTCAACCAAGCTAAGCTGCAGTCTGCACGACTACATGATTTCATTAGGCCCTATTTACGGTAAACTTTAATACCCACTGTTTTTACTTGATTCATCAAATGTACTCATCAATATCTCACCCTCAGCATTCTCCCCTCTTCGTGTTCATTCAAACCTTATATTGACGCGCAACTGATTTGCTACTTTGCAGAACCTTCTTGCATGAAGGATAATTTAACATCAGCTTGCATAATAAAGACGTACACTTGTTTGTGTAATTTTGGCTACATCAATCGTGTAGGAATCGATTCACAGAATTCTGACAGAAATTGGAGGATTGTAGTGCTTTCGATGCGCTTATCGGTGTTAAGATTATTGTGTGACAAAATTGAGAATTCAATTAATGTCTTGTCTCTCACAAAGGTACGATTTCACAAGTGTGGCTTCAATCTATCTGCGATACGCTACATGAATGAGCCAACTCGTGTTTCTGGTTTTCGTTGTCTGCGTCATGCTACTCTCGCTACGAGAAATCGTTTACGAGATGTATCATTTGAATCCAATGTAACTGGTGCTTTGGGGCTCTACTATTGTTTGAGACAGCCTTCGTACTTACTGTGATAATGATCTTTTCATGCTCATTAAGGTGAGCGATCTTATGTAATCACAGGTCGGAAATGATGATGTCGTATTAAACAGAATTTTTAGTTATCCGGAACCACAAAACAGGTTCAATGCTTATGTACGACCGTTTCAGTATATCCTCTTGAATTCGCTTACGTTGCTATGTTATTTTCCTACATATAACCGTTACATACTCTTTCTTTATAATCTTTATATATTACACAAGTTTATATATACATAGTCTTTGTATCTTACATGATCTATACTTCCTACACATTCCTCTCATCTTACCTAATCCTTAAATCTCACATATTTTTCATATCATATATAATCCTTGCTTCTTACATAATCTATTATCAATATTCTTCCCAATGTCATTACATAAGCTTCATCAAAAATCTGCAGATCACCATCTGCATCCCCACAACATGCTCTGCCAGTTCTGCGAGCAGCAAGAAACCAAGTACAAGTGCCCGAAGTGCTCCAGCTTGTATTGCTCACTCGTATGCTTCAAAAGCGAAGCACACAAACAGCTTGATATCGCGGATGAGAAGAGTACAATTGAGATGGGAGACGACAATGAGAAGACAAAGGATGTGGAAAACGAGAGGACAGGAGGCGTGAAAAATGACGAAAGCAAGGAGGTGAATTCCCTGAAGCAATTCGAACGCGTGCTTCAAGATCCCGTAATTCAACGATTTCTCAAAGAACCAACATTACAATTCCATCTTCTCACATTGATCAAGATACTTCAGGACCCTCAGTTGACCAGAGAGCACAATCTGGAAAGCAGGCGAGCGATAATGAACCTCAAACTCAGCGATTTGAGAGCAGGAGGAGGGGAAGCGAATGAGCTTGTGGAGGAGTTTGTGCAGAGGGTGCTTAACGTGTTGGAGGACTGAGGACATATGGGGGAGTAAAATGGAAAATTATAGACGTACAAGAAGTTCTGTGTTTAGGCAAACTATAGACGTACAAGATCTGTAGGTTGTTAAGTGAGTGTGGAATATACTTCAAATTCAAACATTATGGTTTTACCTATTCATTTACATTCATAGAAATCAATGTCAAATGCACAGTACTTAAGCAAACCTAGCATGCCAATTACAATTCTTCTCCTCGAAAACTTATGCGCTTGTGTCTTTTGTTCACTTCTTCGCTTTGCTCAGAAGTCCAATTCTTCTCTACGAAAATGTACATAGCCTGTGTCTTTTGTCACGTCTTCGCTTTGCTCAGAAATTCACTTATCTTCTATTCGCCCCCCCACACATTCTTCACCGTTCCCTCAAGCCCATCAAGAGGCAACTTGAACAAATGCCCTCCCAAATCACTTCCTTCGTGGTGTGCAGGACCCTCCACCAAGTTCTCGTTCATCGTTGTGACATAGGCATCCTTCCCAGCAATTGTCACACACGTCAACCGCTTTGCAGGAAAATGCCAGGTCTCCTTCAACTCTCCACTTGGCCCAATGCGTGCAATTGTCGATGTACTAAACACACACGCCAAGATGTCGCCGGCCTTAGTTATGCTGAACCCGTCAGGCTCTGGCGACTCAAAGTCTGGGTAAAGCTCCTTGAAGTTCGCGTGCACCTTCTTATTGCTCAACTTGTTGGTGGAATGGTCGTAGTCAAACAGATATATGGAAAACTTGAGCGAGTCTGTCCAGAAGAACTTCTTGCGGTCGCCTGAAAAGCCCAACCCGTTCGAAATCTGGATATCGTCGCCAGGAGCCATATCTTCAATCGTCAAATCCTTCGCATTGATGCGGTACAACTTGCCCTCGGGACTGATGCCTTCCTTCTCGGCATAGGGGAAGTCAGTCATCAACCCGATCCACAAATTTCCCCACGGATCAATAATTCCGTCGTTGCTTCTCAACCGCTTGTTTTCGGGGTACTTCACAAAGTACGCGATTTCCTTCGTCTTGAAGCTTCCTTTCGCCACACCATACTTGCCACACACTACGACCACGTCCGGGTCCAGTGTGAGGCCAATTGCGCCGATACTTTCGCCGTCGCCGGCCAATTTGATCACCTCGTGTGTGGAGTCGGGGTTGGTGAGCGCCACCCGGTGGACTTCTGCCTGGATGATGTCTACCCAGAGAAGGCTCTCGTTGGCGGGGTTGTAGGTGATGCCCTCGAAGAGCCGCCCGCGGACCCGGGGGAGAAATACGTTGTCTTTTGTGGCAGTTGGCATTGGTGTTTGTGGGTGGATGCTGGGTGCTATTTATATTTTATATTGTTGGGTTGGATTAGGAAAGCGGGGTGGAAAAGTGGGGGATCAAAAATGAGTAGAAGTGGTCGGAGTAGAGAAGGGGAAAGAGGGTAGTAGAAGGAGGTAAAAGAATGGACTTATTGAGTCAAGAGTAAAATATTGGACTGATGGAATCAAGGTAAAATAATGGACTGATCGAATCAAGGTAAAATAATAGACTTAACGAATCAAGGTAATAATGGACTGATCGAGAGTATAATAATGAACTGAATCAAGAGCTCCATGACAGAGTAGTATTTCGAGTCTCATGAATCAGTGTGACGTAGTATGAAGAGTGAACTAAAATATCACTGTGGTGGACTACAATATACTAAGGAATCGGAGAGAAAAGATACCAATGGTACAAAGCTTCCGTATCCGGTTATTGCAATTTTGCATCCTATGATTAACTTTTTTGGCTCATATATATAAGGTTGTCTGTTTAGAGCACGTTCATCTACTAAAACTTGACTCTTTCCCAGAGCTTGCATTGTTGCTGTGAGATGGCTGCGAAAACCGGGCTCCAAACAAATGCAACATGAAAAACATGGATTTGAATTTATTGATAATGGAGCATGGGTGCAACAGAGGGGAATGAACGACGGAACAAGAATTAGTATGAATGATAATGGAACGGGGATGGAACATTGACACAGGGGAATGACAGAACGAGAGAAATTTGAGTACGTCTCTACATCACAACAACTCTTACTTTCCATTCTATACCGTTCCATTTTCTATCTAGTTCTATATCATCCCCACTTTCCCTGTATCTTTTCATTTCCTTCCTTCTCTCTACTCCTCCTTCCTCTGCATCTTCTCCCACTCCCTCGCAAACTCTGCGAGCTCAGCACCTCCACTCGTACTCGCACTAATAACCTCGAGAGGTACCTGGCTCTCGCTAAACTCTTTGCTAGCAAAGCGGCCAAGGTTGTTCTTGTCAACCAAGCGGAAGTCGTACTCGCCATCCTCGTTCTCCAACATCTCGTTCCAGGTGAACAACAACGGGTCGGTCTTGCGACTGAACGGATTAACGTCAACCACCCTCACTTTGTCAAAAGGTCTTGGCACGTAAACGTCCATGATGAAGTTCTCAACAGGGAATTTGCATAAGATATCCGACGCGACAACAAACTCATCAATGGCAGTCTTGATTTCACCCTTTATCTTCAGCAAGAACTCGTAATTGTTGAGTTCGCGCTGAGAAACACCGATAATTCTGCGGTTCTTGACGAAGATTCTGAATTCGAGAGAGGGGTTGATGTCGATCCACTTTTTGAGCACAAGTTCGTAGGGAACGTCGTTATCTCCCTTCTCAAAATTCCCGTTCCCGTTCCCTTTCCCTTCTTCCTTCAATTCCTTTTCACTTCTTTCTTCCTTCAATTCCTTTTCATTTCTTTCTTCCCTCACCTCACTGAACGGGGCATCCAAATCATCGGCTATGTGGTCGCTTGCATTCAACAACAAGTACACGTCCTCCGGCAAATGGCACCTCATGGTGTTCCCTGTGGCAATCCACTTTGCGTCCTTTGGCAGCGACCAGTTGAGCTTTGGCACCACGTCGTGCTTGCGTAGGGTCTGGATGATGAATTCGTGTACGTCCTTGAAGTCGTCGAAGGAGAAGGTCTCGTCTGAGTCATCGTCAATCTCTGTGATTTTCTCATTGCCAGGCAATTTGATACTGTCTGATCCCAAGTAGTCGAGGAAAGCTTTTGGGAGCGGTTTGATGACATCGGCTTTGTATGTGTACTTGGACAAGAGCGGCAGCCATGCCAGGTATGAGCATGCCAACACGTCTTGTCTCGTTAGGGGTATTTCTTGGAAGGTGTAAGTCATGAAAATAGAAAACTAGATGACAAATGTGAATATGGACGACGAATGGGATAATGATGACTCAGAGGTAAGAAGAGAGAAATGGTGATTGAAAGTAGTTAGAGGAGAGAAATGGTGATTGAAAGTAGTTAGAGGAGAGAAATCGTGATTGGAAGTAGTTAGAAGAGAGAAATGGTGATTGGAAGTAGTTAGAAGAGAGAAAATGGTGATTGGAAGTAGTTAAAAGAAGTCCATGGAAGGCAATCACTAATACTATCTATACCCTCCAACGATAAAGCGCAGTATGATTAGAATTCATGTAGAGCTTATTCGTGCAAAAAGACAATCTACAAATCCTACAACTTTTCACTGCCTCTTCACCCTGTCGATCCACATTGTGTAGTGCTCGCTTCTACTCTATTCTCTTCTTCGTTCCACAGTCATATCTCTCGCTTTCTTCCTTTCTTGTTGTTCCCTCTTCCTATTTCTCCCTTTCTTTCTTTCTTGTTCTTTCTCCTCTCTTTTTCCCCTCTCTCTAGCATTCGTTTTCTCCAGCTCCCTAGTAATCTACTTTGTCATTCGCTTTAGTCGTGTTTCAAAATTCACCAGTACACTTGGAGCAGTTCTCATCAATCTCCAAGGTATTTTGTGTATTCGCACACGATAATCCAATCACCGGTACTCGCCCATGTCACTCATGTGCACTCTACGCTCACATTCGCTCGACTTGAATTATTGATTCGATTGCTCTTTTCAGTTTACTCGTTCACCTTCCCCGTGTTCTTTAACACTTGTTTCTCCCATGTTAATCACTTTCACTATTCTCACTCAACACTCATTTTCAACCATCTACGATTACCTGCTCTCACTCAGATTCACTCGCTCATGTTCAGTTCGTTGCAATGTGACCTTCGCTGTGGTATGTTCAAATATTCACGAATATCTTTTTCTCTTAAAATTTTCACCATGTCCACCCCGTCCAACGCGACATTCAAGAACAAAGAGAAGCCGCAGGAGGTTCGCCGCAGCAACATCCTCGCTGCGCGTGCGGTCTCCGACGCCATCCGCACATCTCTCGGTCCAAAAGGTATGGATAAGATGATCAAAACCAAGTCCGGCGAAATCATCATCTCCAACGACGGCGCCACCATCCTCAAACACATGGCCATCTTGCACCCAGCAGCACGCATGTTGGTGGATGTCAGTGCGGCACAGGACGTCGAGGCCGGTGACGGTACCACGTCCGTCGCAATCCTCGCGGGCGCGTTCCTCGGCGCGGCAGACCGCTTGTTGAACTTGGGCATCCACCCAACTCTCATAGCCGAATCGTTCCAGAGAGCGGCCACACGTGCACGTAGTGTCCTCCGTGACATGGCGGTGCCTGTGACGTTGGAAGATCGCGAACAGTTGATCCGCGCGGCCTCCACGTCGCTTAACTCGAAGATTGTGTCCCAGCACTCTTCGCTTTTGGCGCCATTGGCGGTGGATGCAGTTCTCAAGGTCGTCAACGAGGCACAGACCAACGTCGACCTCAACGACATCCGCCTCATCAAGAAGGTGGGCGGTACCATCGACGACACCGAGCTCATCAAGGGCGTGGTGCTCACACAGAACGTTGTGAAGAACGCAGGTGGTCCCGCACGTGTTGAGCGTGCAAAGATCGGGCTCATTCAGTTCCAGCTCTCGCCACCCAAGCCAGACATGGAGAACAACGTGGTGGTCAACGACTACCGCCAGATGGACAAGATCTTGAAGGAGGAGCGCGCGTACCTCCTCAACATGTGCAAGAAGATCAAGAAGGCGAAGTGTAATGTTTTGCTTGTGCAGAAGCTGATTTTGCGCGATGCTGTGAACGACCTTGCGTTGCACTTTCTCTCCAAGCTCAACATCATGGTGATCCGGGACATCGAGCGCGACGAGGTGGAGTTCTTGCTGAAGGCGACCGGGTGTAAGCCGATTGCGGACATCGACCACTTCACCGAGGACAGACTCGGGTCTGCGGACTTGATTGAGGAGGTGGAGTCGTCCGGGCTGAAGGTCGTCAAGATCACCGGTGTGACGAGCAAGCAGACCAAGCCTACTGTGAGTGTGGTGGTGCGCGGTGCGAACCAGTTGGTGCTTGACGAGACCGAGCGTTCGTTGCACGATGCGCTCTGTGTGGTGCGCTGTCTCGTGAAGGAGAAGGCGTTGATTGCGGGCGGTGGTGCGCCGGAGATTGAGGTGTCGCGTGTGCTCACCACTGAGTCGCGTGAGCTTCTGGGTGTGGAGCAGTTTGTGTACCAGGAGTTTGCGCAGGCGTTGGAGGTGATCCCGACGACGCTTGCGGAGAACGCGGGCATGAACCCGGTGAATGTGGTGACCGACTTGCGCAACAGGCATGTTAACGGGGAGAAGAACGCGGGCATCAGTGTGCGGAGGTTGGGTGCGCTGAACACGTTTGACGAGCATGTTTTGCAGCCGGTTTTGGTGAGTATGAGTGCGATCACGTTGGCGTCGGAGGTGGTGAAGAGTATTTTGAGGATTGATGATATTGCTTTCTCGAGATAGCGAATGAGGAATGAGTGAACGCAGAATGAGCGAAGCGAGTGACGAGTGAAGTGAGTGTGAAACTGCAGATTGAATCTAAAGAAGTCAAGGCAGAATGAAAGTAACTAAACGTCAAGGTAGAGAAACAAACTGAACTCGAAGCGATTGAATCTAAGAGAAGTCAAGACAGAATGAAACTAAGTGAACGTCAAGGTTGAGTACAGAACTCGATGCGATCGTGAACGTGAAGTGCAGAATGAATGCCATGCATTGTTGAAATCAGAATTGAACGCAACTTCAAAGTAATGTTATGCACTCGGAGCTGACGAAGAAGTGGATGATAAGTAGCGACATGGTGATTAGAAGACGGAAATGAGATAGACCATAGTAAGGGGATATATAAGTTCAAGATATCTAGATTGATGTAAGGTATAGTGTTCCATGTGCAATCGCCTATTTTGGGTGCTGACGTAAGTGCTGACGTAATGGCTGCAAAAAGTTGCGTCCAAAATTGGCGAATAGTATACAGTAGTTTTCGGCTGAAATCAGCTCAAGCAAGCCCACCCGTTTCTGGTTCATAAAAATTCTACAAGAGTTAACAAAACATATAATACTGGTTATCCAGACTACCGAAACGGTTTAAGGTTACTGAGCTGGCAAAAGAAACGTTCATCTTGCTGCAGCTTCAGAAACATTTCCTGATGTTGAGCTTAAGAGACTTTCATCTACTTTTGCAGCAGCTTCAGAAACTTTTAGTGATGATGAGCTTGGAGAGACTTTCATCTACTTTTGCTTGCTCATCACTAAATGTTTTTCACCAACGGCTCCATCAACATATAACTCTCCCCCGCCAACTTCTCATTCGCATCGTAGTCGATCTGGAACACCGACACCGACGACTTGCACTCGCTATGCCCCACCACAAAGTTCTCCGACGGCAAGGCACAGTCACCAGAAGTACATGCCTGCAAAGCATCGTACGTCGAAACGCCGTACGTAAACGACCCAGACGTCTTGTTGTAAGCCAATTCAATGACCGACGAGTACTCACCGGTTAATCTCGCCTTGACAAACTCAGGGTCGAGGCAGCTCTCGTCCTGGTACCCAACGGGGGGGAAGTTGACGTTGATACCGGCACCCAATGGCAAGGCTCTGGCATTTTCTCCCTGGTTCTTGAAGACGGTGTCAACGAGCTCCACGACCTTGTTGGCGTAGATGGTCGAAGGCTCCCTAAGGTCCTCCAAGTCCAAGAAGTCCTTGAAGAAGGTGTTGTTTCCGTTGGATCCAGAAAAGGCAATGGCTGGGATGTCTCTGTACACACCGTTGTATGTAGCACCCATGGTACCAGAGATGGAGAAGAAGCCTGGACCCATGTTAGTGCCCTCGTTTGGTCCAGAAACAATTAAGTCAAAGGTATAGTTGATGTTCTTCTGTTCCTGGAAGTACTCTGGCAAGACGTATTTCAAAGCGAATCCGACGCACGACGCTGGGGTGCCGTTGAAGTACCAGATGTGGTCGTCGGTCTCTTCGTGGCCCCATGCTGGCGCACCTCTCTTGACGTACCCAAACTCACCGTCAGACTCCAAAAGGTTCTTGGGAACGGCGAACTGTCCACCAAAGCCCGATCTCTGCGAAACAGGGGCAACTAAGATGACATCATGACCAGCCTCCTTCAACTTGTAGTAGGTGGCTCTGATGTTAGTGGAGATCCACGAATCATCGTTGGTCAACAAGATTGTCTTGGAGAAGGCAGTGGCTGCTAAAAAAAAGGCGCTGAGGATTTGCAATTGCATATTTGTTGATGAGAAAGTTAGCCGCAAATGTGTTATTTAAACCTCAATCCTTCAGTACTACGAGGTGTAATTTCCCCTTGGCGGAAATAGTACTCCGATGGTCCTATCTGCGCCCCAGTTTCATTGTCTAATTGATCGCACGTTGTGTTTGGTTTTGTGAACAAAAGTGAAGATAATGCGGAGTTGCGAGAAGGAGCATAAGAAGAAAGATGAAAAGCATAAGAAGATGAGAAGCGTAATAAGAAAGCTGAAAAGGCCAGATGAGGTAAGGAACGAGCTGAAGTAAGTATTAGAGTGCTAAATCTAATTATCACGTTCGCTCGATTCCTGCGTTAGGTCAACTACGACAGAATAGAAAACCATCCCTCTAAATTGCTCGTTCTTGTCCTAATCAACTGATTAAATGCAAGCTCGAAAACGTGCCCCATATTTAGCCAAGTTAGCCAAAAAGGTGTCAAATGTGCGGGTCGTAAATTGAAGCGCAATTGAGCCTTGGTGATATTTCCGTTGATCGGACTTTTCCGAGATCTAAACGATTAAGCCAAGCGAGCCAAACGAGCGTTGTACGCTATTTGGTGGCTAATATCATACGCCTAACGACCTGAAGCGGTGTGAATCTTACGCCTAACAACCTAACCGGTGTGTCTTACACCCAACATCCTAAAGTGAAAATTATCAACGACCTTAACCTGTGTGAAAATTGAACTGACTAAACTACACTAAATCGAGATTTTCTATCCCCCTCTTTTCGTAATGCTGACATCGGTGACGAGAATTTCATTCTGGTACCTGTAATCTCCCCTATTATAATACCAATCTGATGGCCAGGCACCACTCACTACACATTCATACATTTCCACCCCCTTGTTCGCCAACAGGTCGGCCAAATCGTTGCCTTCTACTTCCGAATGTCCTTTCACGTACTCAAGTCTGAAACTGCCGAGACCCCCTTTTTCTCAAGTGGTTGACATAATTGTGCTTTTCAAGGCATTCCTCTATAATCTCCCTGTTCATCACCCGCATTCCTCTGGCATTCACCCAGCCGTTGTTGAGGCACTTCTCAGACCAAACTGTGATGGGTTTGAGTGCATACTGTGAGTCGGTGCATATCGCGCAGTTGTCACGATACCCCATCTTCGTCGCTCCTGTAGATATGAAGGTGCTCTTTCCCGTTGAAGCCAACATTCGAGCCATAATATCATCCAATGCTAGCAGTACAGCCAAAAACTTGGCCTTCTGATTCGTTGGCGTGCCGTACTTTCCTTCCTCAAGAGCAATGTCTTTGTTTAGATGTTGAAGAGCCGAAGTAGACACCGAAACCCGCAACCGCATCCGGCTGGCCGTTTCTCTTACACGCACCGTCCACGCACATGACCGCTTCTTCGGTGCGGATGATTGGTTCACTCCAAATATTTCCCAGGAGCTAGGTATCTGCCTAACAAGTGCGACTAATCGGTTTGTACACCATGGAATTCAGCCAATAAGTGTCGTCTTTGGAACCAAGAGGTGGGAGCTCGAAATATTTGATCGAAAGCTGCGCACAAGGCTTTTCATAAACGCAGTTTGCTTGTTATACTTTACAGTATCCGGTATGGTACCTTTGCAAAGAAATACACAATCGTCTTATAAAAACCAGAAATACGAGAACGTCTTATGGAAACCAGGCATAACGTGATATTTGGGCTCAATTTGCAAATTCTACCAATTGAATTAGAGGCACAAACACAGAATACTTTGGAAAAATACAATTGAGTCAAGAAGAATAAGGATGCCAGCTAGAGAAGGATCTAGGAATTCCTGATAAAAAGAACAGAAGCTATAGAAAATTAACAGAAGGAATGTAGAATTGTACAAGTTGTTTCATGGTGTCTTGACGAATGAAGCTGAATATGACGTCATAAAAACATAATGGCTGCAAATCTGCCCACACAGAATGTCACCAAGTTTGCCATAATTAGCACCGACTCTATTCGCATGCATGTTTTATACTTACTTTTACTCCTGCATACTCTCCTTCTATACGCATACTCTAATTATCCCCTTTCCTACTCTCTTCATTCTCTTTCCTATTCCTATTCCTATTACACAAGCTTCACCGATCTCGTCGTGCCCTTCTTGATACCAGTCTTTTCTCCCTCGTAAGGACCCTTGTTGCTCTCGTACACCTGTCTCACACTCTTCAACTTCTTCTGTGCCTTCTCGTACTGCTTTCTCTTCTTGACACGCGAGTTTCTGTTCTCCTTCTTTCTGTGTGGCGTGAGACCCTTGTTCTTCAAGATCTGGAAGTTAAGTGCTCTCTTGCCATGCTCGTCAACATTCTCCACCAACTCCGCCAATTTGCCGTCCTTGGCCGCCTTGACCGCGTCCTCGTGTGCCTGGCGACGTGCCGACTTCTTGTCTTCCTGCTCAGACTTGAGTTTGTCGTATGCTGATTCGCCAAACTGCTCCAACTCGCCATCACCAAGCTCGCCATCGCCATACGGCTCCAACTCTGGCTCCAAGTCGTCCAAGTCCGCACCCTCCTTTGACAAGCCACGCTTTCTGGCCTCCTCGATCAAACGCTGCTGGCGCTCGAAAAGACGCTCCTGGTACGGCAAGTCCAAATCGCCCGCAAAGTCGCTGGAATGCACCGAGTTCTTCTTTGCGGCCTTGTCGATCTTGGCGGTGTAGAAACGAAGTGATTTGCGGCGACGCTGTTTCTCCTCCATATCCACGTCGTCGGGTGTGGCAGATTCGGTGTAGTCGGATATCTTTGAGGATTTGCGGCCCTTTGATATACGTGGTTTGGATAAGTCGATGTGGAATTCGTCGACAGGTTCGGAATCTTCTTCATCTTCGTCTTCTTCGTCTTCTTCATCTTCGTCTTCTTCGTCTTCTTCATCTTCTTCTTCATCTTCAATTTCATCCTCACCTTCAATTTCATCCTCTCCTTCAATTTCATCCTCTCCTTCGACATCCTCCTCGACCTCTGCCCCAACGTGCTCATCACCCTCCCTTATCTCACTTGCCTGCCTCCACACCTCCTTCGCCGTCAAAATCGCCTCCATCACCGGACTGTCCTTCATCGAAAACACCTCGCCCGAACGCAACGCATCCGTGAAGAACGCAAAGTACGACGCTATCAGACCAAGATACGCACCCAATGCCACCAGCTTGACCCTCGCAACGTCGCCCTCGCCAGCCTTGTAGCCCTCGAGCTGTGGCCGCAATGTCTGCAACTCCGTCAAGAGCGGCACAAACTCAGGATACCGCTCCTTCAACGCATCCATGCGTTCTTTGTCGTCTAACGTGTGCAAGGCGGCGGTCTGTGTCTCCACCACGGTCTCTGTTTCAACCGGCTCGCTCGATTTCTTCCAGCCCTCCATCATCTCCTCGTCAATGTAGTCGTCCATCGCAAGGTCCTGCAAATGCTTCCTCTGCTGCTTGAGTGCCTCTTCCGACATCTGCTTGGCGTCCTCGTCGTCCGAAACCTCATCACCACCATAGTAGTTTTTACGTCCACCCCATCCTTTGTCGTCTTCGTCACCTTCCTCATCTTCGTCCTCATCCTCATCCTCATCATCAAACTCATCGTCATCCTTTTCCTCCTCAAACCCCATGACCTCGTCCTCGCCATCAGTGTCACTTCCCGCGGCACTCCGGCCGTACTTTCCCGCGGCGTCCAACAACACCTTCTCTCTGTTCGAGTCAAACTCGTCAATCTCGTTGTCGTAGTCCATGATGCTCATCGAATTTTTTATTTCAGAAAAAACATCACCATGAGCAACAGACTCGAAGGACTCACCAAGAAAACCCCGTCCAAATCGCTCAAGTTCAAGCCCAAGGTCGTGGCGCGCAAGTCCAAGGAGGAGCGCGACCGCGAGGCACCGCAGGTCAAAGAGGAGCCGCTGGATCGCGTGAAACGCGGTGCCCCCGCCACCCGTGGCCGTGGTGGCCGCAAAAACCAGTACGCGGGAACGCACATGGTGTCGCTGGGACCGCTTCTGTCGGGCTCGGTTACCATGGGCAACGCCAGCGGTACCAAATTGGGCCTCACACAGGACCAGACATTCAATTCCGTGTCGCCAACCCCGGAGTTTCTCCAGAACCTCCGCTTGAAGGAGAAAAAGGAGAAGATCGAGACAGGTGACGCAGTGGATTCCGACGACGACGACCCCACAAAGATAAACATGACGAAAGAATACGCCTTTGCAGACGAAGAAACGGTGTTGTTCCCGGTGAGACCAGTGAGGGCTGCCCCAGCACAAAGCGCCACTGTAAAGCGGGAGGAAACGGAAACGGTAAACTCGAGGGACCTGCTGGTGGTGCCCACACGCGAGTCCACAGTCAAAACAGAGGAAATCAAGAGTGAGGAGCCGATCGAGGTCAAGATCGACAAAATCAAGGCGCACAAGGACAAGCTCGAGACCAAGATCATCATGGCCACAGACACATTTGAGGCAGAGGAAGCAGACAAGTTGTTGTCGGACCACGCGCAGCTACTCCGCACCATCACAGACAAGCTTGCGGACGTGGAGTTGGACGACAGGTACATGTTGTTCCAGTTGCCGAGGAAGTTGCCCAGGTATACAGAGCACAACGAGTATGAGCAGAAACAGGAAACAGACGAGTTGGAGACGGACGGGTTGCAGGAAGAGGTGAAGCAGGAAGAGGTGAAACAGGAAGAGGTGCTTCCTGTGCCCACGGGGCAGATAGGGCGCATAGATATCCACCAGTCGGGGAAGATAACAATCAACCTCGGCAACGACAACGACTTGGCCGTGCAGAAGGGCAGCACGGCGAGTTTCTTGCAGGAGTTGGTGTCGCTCGAGATGTTTGCGCGTCTGGAGGAGGACATGGAGATGATGGACGAGCAAGGGCGGAAGATCCGCGGCCAGTACGGCCGGTTGGGCGTTGTGACTGACAAGGTGATTGCGACGCCGATGATATAGAAGGATAGGTAGATTCCACTAGCATGAGTACGTATGAGAATTGATTCCACTAGCATGTATGAGAATTGATTCCACCAGCATGAGTACGTATGAGAATTGATTCCACTAGCATGAGTATGAGAATTGATTCCACTAGCATGATACTTACGTTTAATTTGAATGATGTCACTGGCATGAGGGTGACGTTTAATTTGGATGATTCCACTAGCATGAGTACGTTCAGAGAATTTGAATGAGTGTAGTCATGGAGTGACTTCACATGAGCAAAGTGAAGGTGAAGGAGAAATCAGGGGCATACAACCAGGAGAATGCTATTTAGACACTTGGTTGAAGAAAGTTGATCTATGACTAGGTGAGATTTAGGTGAATGAGAATCAGGAGCACGCAACCAGGACAGAAGAATGCTATATAGACACTTGGTGGAAGAAAGTGATTCTATTGACTAGGTGCTTTTTTGGAAGTCGATATGGATACAAGGACGTAACAGAAAGGTCGAACGTCTGATCATAGTCTTGTTCTCGGATTCAGATAATTGCGAGTGCTCTTTGCGCATAATATGATTTTGGATGGACTAGTGCAAGGACAGGCCATAAATGATGAACTCGCAATGGTAGCATTCGGTAGACACGCTAATAAGGTAAATATGCTAATAGGTGGATGTGCCAAATATAATGCAGTACTCATAAAAACCTCTCTTTTCGATTAGTTCACCAGTTACCCCTATGAAGATTACACCATACAACAGGGCCCGTAAGGAACATCAAAAGTGAGCGGAAGTATGGAAACATCCCCCCGCTTTTTTGGGTAGCTTGCAGCCCCGCGCTTCCAAGGAATAGATCCTATGTATCTCCCCACCCAGAATGTTGCTCCGCGCATATTAGTGGCTCGTTCTATTCTTGAGTGAGAACTAAACGTTACTAAAGAATTGATAATTATAAGATATCATCAAATCTCTGGGACATACTAGATCTGGCGTGGTTTTCACAAATGTGTGCAAAAGATTCTCCAAGGGGAAAGAGAGTTGAGACAGCATGACAAGATATCACTCGTAGACCAGAACTGTTTGTAATAAGGGACTTTATAAGCCCTCGCCAGTTTAGTACTCAAGCTGGATGGGAAGGAAGATAATTACTAGCAGTTAGAAGTAAACACATCGGTCCTCAAACATGTAATATCGTCACCCTTGATGCTTTGCAAGCAGCAGGCCCCTTAAATCAATGACGGCGATCCTAAACCGCTTCTGTGTGCTTGTAGTCTGCTTCCTCCTCTCAACTATTTTCAAAATTTACAAATCGGGAAGTGCTGCAAAATGGCTGCGAAAAGGTCGTGGGAAGTGTCAAAAGATTATTGAGGTAGGAAACATGGGAAAGAGTTCAGCATGAACAATAAACTAGCTCTTCAGTTGCTGATATAGCCTTTGCTTTTTGAATTCTACACTGAGAATCCAGATAAGAGCACTCCCATACATTTGTACAATTCCCTCTTATCAATTTACTGCGAAACCACCCATTCTCTACACTTGATTTGTTTATCCTCTATTAAATTGTCTATTTTAAAAGTAGCCGGTCACATTCGCTTTGCGTATCACATACCAGTTGTTGGTTTTGATTTCGTTCGCTTGGCGCACCACATACCAGTTGTTGGCTTATGATTCAATTCGCTTTGCTCGTGTTACCATTCGTCGTGTTCACTCATTCACATTCGCTCACATTAATCTCTTCGTCAACTCCTCCAAGTCCTCCAACGTCTCCGGCTCATCCAACTCCACATGCCCGACCTCCTCCTCATCCTCACTTTCCCTCCACCACTTCGCCTTCTTCTCACGCGGCTCGTCACTCTCCATATCCTCCTCCAACTCCTCCTCCCAGTCTTCCCTCCTCTTCTCCGCATCCTTTCTCTTCCTCTTCTTCTCCTGCCTCTTGGCCTTCGCAGTCGCCTTGTCATCCACATCCGCGGTCTCCATCACGCCCGTGCTCTTGGACACAAACTCGGCCTTCTGGTCCTCGGCATCACCCGCCTTCTTGAAGTCCTCCTCGTCCTCTAACTCGTAAAGCGCATGCGCCACGCCCTCGTCATCAAACTTGAGCTTGGTCGGGTTGCCTGCCAGCGAAAGCTTCTTACTGAGCGCCTTCTTTGCCGAACGCTTCGAAACAGGCGCATGCAAATCCGGCAAATCCTCCGTAATTCCGTGATCCGTGCGCTTGATCTTCATGAAATCTTCGTCAGAATCTTCCTCATCTTGCTGCGTCATGCTGAGATACTCCTTCGACAAAACCGTCTGGTTCTGTCTCTGGAACATTCTGTCGTACTTTGTACGCTGCTGTGTCTCCACCTTCTGCTCTTCGCCCTCCTCGTTGGTCTCGCCCAACGCCATCAACTGCCGCAGCGCATTCTTCTTGTCCTTGCCCGCACTGCCATCGCCCTTGAACTTTATCTTTGGAGCTCCTGGAAGCCCCAAACTCGCCGCATACTTCTCGCCAGGCAATGCTGCGACAGAAAACACATCCTTGTCCTTTTGCACGTGCACAGACCGGTAGTAACTCACGAACGCACGCTGTGCGAGATTCTTCATCACCGGGTCCTTGAAGCAAATCAGCTGCAACTGCGGCCTAATTGTCTTCTTGCTCTTCAGCTTGATGTTCATGAGCTTCGGGTCAATTCCCTGAAGCTTCAATCTCTTGAGAAATCCCTCCAGCTCAGACGGCAACAACATGAGGAGAGACTTACCCTGGCGCCCGAATCTGGCTGCACGGCCCACACGGTGCACATAAGTCGCAGCGTCTTCCGGACAGTCTAGCTGCACAACCCAGTCAACAGCAGGGAAATCAAGTCCTCGTGCAACGATATCCGTCGCAAACAACACCGCGTGCTGTGCGGCGGAGAATTTCGCCGTGGTTTCGAGTCTCGACTGGTGTTTGTGGCGTCCATACAACCGCAAAAGCGAAATACCCGGCTGGAGTGTACGGAAACTCTCGTACGCATACTGCACCTGCTTAGAACTGCTGAAAAACACAATCACCTTGCTCTTGAGGTGGCTTTTGATGAACGACCACAACACATCGAGCTTCTCCTCGAGTGCTACATTCACATACGCCTGCTCAAGTGTGTCTGGAGTCGCCGAAACATCGCGGTCACTGCTCGTGCCAATGCGCTTGGGGTTTGTGAGTGACAACCGCGCCAAAGACAGCACGGAGTCCGACTGGGTCGCCAGGAAAAGGAGTGTTTGGCGTGTGGGGGGAAGATGGCCCATTATGCTGTCGATCTGCTTCTTGAATCCCATGTCGAGACAGCGGTCTGCCTCATCCAACACCAACACCTGCAAGTTGGAGGTTTCCATACCCACAGCCTCGTTGAGGTGCTGCGAAATACGGCCTGGGGTCCCCACTAAGATGTTCATTCTGCCCACACGCTCCTTTTCGTACTGTAGGTCCTTGCCACCGGTGACCAAAGCCGCGGAGAACGTGTTGTGGCGACCGATCTTGGTCAAAACCTCGAAGATCTGCACTGCCAACTCACGGGTTGGCGAAACGATCAACGCTGCGAGTCCGTCGTACTCAGTGATCTGTGCGCGTAAAAGGGCCTCGATTGTGGGCACCAAGAACGCGAGGGTCTTGCCGGAGCCTGTTTTGGCGGTTCCCATGATGTCCTCGCCCTTGAGTGCTGCTGGGATGGTCTTTTTCTGGATGTCTGTCATGGCGACGAACGATGCTTCGGTGAGTCCGCGGGCGGTGGCCGCGGAGATGGGGAGATCGCTGAACAGCGCCATGTTTTTCTCGTCTGTGGCGGCATCGTAAGCGTCTATGCGTTGTTGGAGGGCCGAGAGGGATTCCTCGGCGCGGGGGCGCGATGAGCGTTTGGTGGGTTTCTTCATGCGATGAGGAAAAATTATTTTGACAACCTTTGCAAAATAGAGGAGACTGGACAAGTTGAGACAACCGTAACCAAAAACAAAGCTTGACAAAGTCTCCTATCAAGAAAGCTTGAAAGGGGGCCTAGTTGTTTATAGTGTCGTAGCGAGAGATGTAGACATAAATAGAGATGTTTAAAAATGACCACTAAAAGTTGCCATTTAGACAGTACTCTCAGGTAAGACCACGCAAAGTTCGTGGAATCTGCCTACTTCCATTTGGACAGCCTACGGTATTGCTCATCAGAGTTGTTTTTGAAAGGGGTTGTTGTCAAAGGCTGCAAATCTGAGACTTTTGATAAATGGCAGATTCATAGTGTGAAACTATCTAAAGCGTTCCAAAATGTCACTACTAACAAATGACAACACTCGCGAACCACAGATGAACTTCCTTATTCAGTGATCAGCTTATGGTACTTAGAGCACCTGCAAATTGACATGCTCAATGGACGCTACCATGGAGGAATTTTGCAGTTTGCTGTCGGCATCGAGACTGAAGATTGTAAAAATACGTATAATTCCCCGAGTGAAAGTCATAAGCATCCATACAATCCCTCGAAAGCCTTTCGTAAAGATATGCGATAGAAGTGCTCCGTGATAACATACGTTTTGATTTGGGTGAGTTGCATTTTGACTTGGGTCACCTCCTGACTTGGGTAAATTGTCTTTTAGTTTTAGTAGGTTTTCATTGAATAAATCGTCAAAAGCCTGAGCATATCTGCCAGTCTCTTCTACATTTTCCATTGGATATATCGTCCAAAGTCTGGAAATATTTGCCAGTCTCTTCTACATTTCTCACCATGAACATACATTTTTAAGGATCCAAAGGATTTTATATACTTTTGAACAGCACATTAAGTAGTTGCAGCCAACACTCAAACAGCTATTCAACTCAACGCACTTAAGCAATGGTGCAAGAGTAAGGAATGATCCCGACTGGGGTGGCTCTTGGGTTTCTCAGGTCCTTGTCAGCGTTGGAGGACTTGTTAGTGGAAGTGTTAGTTTGTTGAGCGGCCATTGTTGTTTGATGGAGAGAAACAAAGGTTGATAGAGGAGTATTTATAGTGTTTGCGAGGTAGTACCGGGATTGTCATATCAGGTAGGTGTGTAATCGGGACTCTGTAGTACTAGTGGTTTCATGAAAATGTTGCAAATTTCCCGATTGGGACTTTTGAATGAGATGTGTGATTTTGCTTCAAGAGAATCTGCGAAGGTGGCGGAGATGTAAGTGAGTTTCAGCAAATGGGTGGTCTCGGTTGTACAAGACGAGTTAAGACGAAAACATATAGAAGAGTGAGATGGAGCAACATGAGGAAGGTACTATTTGTAAAAACGTTCCTCGGATCACAGAAAGAGTAAATAAAGTATCAATCGCAGAATAAACAAGACGATTGGGCTGTGTGATTTTTGTCTATTTTGATTCCTAAAACAACTTCAGGTTGTGAAAATGTACTGAAAAATACACCTGCAAGGTGGTAAAATTGTTGTTGATTATCTCCGACCAATGCAGGTGACAAACCTAATTTATTCAACCAATTGTCAAACTATCGAATTCCTCAAGTGGGGCACTATAAAATGTCTTAAATGTTGAAGTCAGAGCTGTTTATTATGAATGCAGGAATCACCCCCTCTGTGAAAAATCCCACCCCACCATACACCGCACTGACCGTAGTGGTCGCCAGGAGGTGGAAGTGACAACACTTCTACTACCTCCTAAGGACAGGCGTTCGGCGCCTGTCCCTACGAGGGGACAGTCTCCTGGTCCCCTAAGGGGCAGACTTTTAGTGTCTGTCCCCACCAAGGAAGCAGACATTTTTGTCTGCCCCCCCTACAAACTTCTAGCCTGCCCCCAGAGAAAACGTATTGTGGCGCCTGCCCCCAATCCGAAGACTGACCTTTACCTTTCTCCACCCATGAGGCAGAACCTGACCTAACCCACCCTGTCATAGACTAGAAAATACCGCCGATATGATCCAAACTGCAAGTGTGTTCCAACCCAAAAGCAAGTAAGATATGCCATCTGGGGTGAACATTGTTAAACGCATCTTATTCAGTCACCTCACTAATTAAGGAGTGCCACTCCGTGAAGGCAATTGATAATAATAAGTTATTGTAAAATCTGGGGAGAATTTTTTTTGAAACTTGGCGGGTATGATTTTTACAAACACGAATGGGTGCAAAAAAATCTTAATGAGAACGTTACGTCAGGTATGAGGGAACGAGAGCTAACTAAGCAGTATCAGTATGAGTAGTGCGTAAGGGGATTGTGGTGGCGTTGGATTTCTAGGGAGCTTGTAAGTGAGGAAACGGTAGTTGAAGGCGAGGTGAAACACGGGAGTGGTTGGAACTGAATGCAGTCACAGACGTGAGAAGTATGTGTTATATATTACAAGTATTCTATATTCCTCGCTCTCTATTCTTGTGCTTTCCGCAAATGTTGCAAACTTCTTATGCTCCTGTTCCTCCATTTATATAAACTCACTTTGACGACCCTCAGCGAAAAGGCAATTCAAAGCGTACAAGAGCAAGAATTAACAACCAAAGAAAGTCAGACACATCCGGTTCATCTGAAACATTTAGGTTGCCAAAAGCGTCTTCGCAAACAAATACAAGAATCAAGGTTGCAAAAGATGACATGACAACCAAGAAACAAGGTTGCAAAAAATTAAAAGCTCCCGCTAAATTGGAAAATGTAGTTAAGTACATCCATCATGTGCCACTCCGTGTTCAATCTAATATCTAAGTTAAGTCTATTCCCGTTCTACTACCTCATGAGCAGCATTCTTCCCGTTGCTTGTTCTACAAGCTTCGCAGTATCCGCCCGAAGCACTAGTCCTCTCTTCGCTCCTACACCGTTATAGCCCTTTCTCGCTCGCATTAACTCGTTCTATTGTTGCTCTCTCACGTGGTTCAGTCTGTATGAAGTTCGTTCACTTCCATTCACTCATCTGTACGGTGCTCTCGTTCTCTTCCATTCACTCATCGTACGGTGCTCTCATTCTCTTCCATTCACTCATCGTACGGTCCTCTCATTCACTTCCATTCACTCATCGTACGGTCCTCTCATTCTCTTCCATTCACTCATCGTACGGTGCTCTCATTCTCTTCCATTCACTCATATGTGTATCATTCATGTTCCCTTCTCCACCAAGTCTCGTAATGTGATCGCTTCGCCAACTGCTCTCAGAAGTCCAAAACATTACTATACTGATAACACAAATCCCCATACAAATCGCTATTCTCCTCATCAAGCACCCCACAGAACATCTCCCCCTCGGGAATGCCGTACTTCACGCGCGCACTCTCGAATGTGCTCTGCACATCCGCCCGCGCGACCTTCTCGGTCAACTCGATCTGAATAAGTAACCCGCGGAAGTTTCCGTGCAAAAACACGTTCGATGTCCTTATGGTCAAGTTGCCGTTCTCCAACAGGTACGTGTTTCCGCCGTCTCCCTTGATCAACTGCCTCTGTGTCCACAAACTCTGGAGCTTCTGCCCCACAAAGTGGTCGAAGGGGTCGTTCAACCCGCTGGTGGCTCCCATGTGCAAGTGGTCGTCCAGCACCGACAACGATGAGCGCTGGTCGCTCTCCTCGCTCACAGAGCTCGAAAGAACACCCGCCAGTCGCTTGTTTATAAGTGCGATCGTGCTGTCGCCGAGATACGTGGGCGTGAGCGTGTGAAGGTACCTGGTGTCCGGTGCCTGTACGGCATCCGTCAATTCTGGCGGAATTGAATATATGTTGTTTCTGTAGATGCGGAAGGTGAAGCCCCACTTGCCTTTGATGGTGGGGAGCTCGTTGGAGAGCTGGTCATGGAACTGGACGATGGTTTCCGGTGCAGCTTTCTGCACAAATAGAAGACTAGAGTTAGTATGGTGGACTTTAGCGAGCGAATGTGAACGACACACTGCATGGATTACACCATCAGTGCGAACTGACTTTAGCGAAGCGAATACACAAGTGCATGCACCATCAGTGCTTCTCTCGTACTTACGCAGTAGCCATAATGATATTCTACAATTATGTCGCACATGTCGCATGTCGCTATTTTTCAACTCATCTCACCATGGCCATCTTCACCGGCGCCAACAAACAGTCGTTTGTAGCCGACTACCAGCGCGGGACGAACGTCGTTGCGTACGGCGCAGCCACAAACGTCGCGTTGTGGAACCCCCTTGCTACTGTGGGCGTTCATGCGACTCTCAAGGCACACACCAAGGAAGTCACTGGGGTCAGATTCGTGCCCAACAGCCCCTACTTGGTGAGTGTGGCCGAAGACTCCAAGACCGTCGTGTGGGAGGAAACTGACGGGTTTGTCGTGCGCGAAACATACACGGATCACTCCAATTCGATCACCTGCCTCGCGACTGCAGAAGGTCTCTTTGTTACGGGTGGAGCTGACGGAAAGGTGGTTATACGAATGAAGGGGGATACAGACTTCTCCAAACAACACACCCTTGTTGTGTCTACGGGCTTTTTTCCGCTCACATTGGCGGTGCAGCCGTTGGGCGGCGACAAGTACGTGTTGGCCGTGGGCGGAACCAGAACGCAGCTCCACATCTACACATTCACATCCGAATCGGTGCAAAAGGCGTGTGTGTTACCGGGGCACGAGGACTGGATCAAGTGCTTGTCGTTTGTGGAGGAATCGGAGGACTCGTACATCCTTGCGAGCGGTGCCCAGGACAGGTACATCCGCTTGTGGCGTCTCCGTGTGGGCGAAAGGACCAAGGAGGCCGAACCACAGGACAAAACTACGCTCACGCTCTTGCTGAACAAGCTGTATGGGTTTGGGGTGGGCGGAATGCGTGCTGCGTTCAACTTTGAGGCTTTGATCATGGGGCACGATGACTGGGTGACTGGAATGGAGTGGAGAAGGAAGGAAGACAACGGGGATGATCAGGCAAATCAAACAAGTCAAGATGATCAGGCAAATCAAACAAGTCAAGATGATGAAACAAATCAAACTTCTGATAAATTTTGCAGCCACGACGATAAAGTTGGCACCTCCAAACTCCAGCTCCTCTCCTCTTCCGCCGACACAGCACTCATGGTGTGGGAAATGGACATGCTGAGTGGGATTTGGGTGTGCGTGCACCGTCTCGGGGAAATGTCCATCAAAGGCGCTTCCACCGCGACCGGATCGTCGGGAGGGTTCTGGTCGTGTCTCTGGATGGACGACATCATCGTCACCAGCGGAAAAACAGGCTCTTTTCGTGTGTACCGCGAGAAAAACGGCACTTTCGAGGCGGTGCTTGGTGTCACAGGGCCCGTGCGCGAAGTCACCGACGTAGTGTGGGACCCCTCCGGCCAGTACCTCATGGCAACATCGCTAGACCAAACCACGCGTCTCTTTGCACAGTATAAAGGCTCGTGGCACGAGTTTGCACGTCCGCAGATCCACGGCTACGACATGATGTGCTTGGACAACGTTTCCGCAGCACGGTTTGTGTCGGGAGGAGACGAAAAGGTATTGAGAGTCTTCGAAATGACCGAGTCTATTGCAGCGTTGTTGAAGAGACTGTGTGGGATTACTGTGGATGCCGCAGACCTCCCGGAAGCGGCGTCGTTGCCGGTGCTTGGGCTCTCCAACAAGGCGGCCAACGAGCAGATGGAGGTGGGCGAGGCGGCCCAGAGACAGCAGGACGATGAGGAGGGAACGTCAGCTGCGGGCCTGGAGGACGTTTTACTGACATTGTCCAGTCCACCTTTGGAGGACCATCTCCAGAGATACACGTTGTTCCCGGAGGTTGACAAATTGTACGGTCACGGATACGAGATCACGTGCTGTTCAACCTCGTGCGACGGTTTGGTAGCGTCTGCGTGTCGGTCCAACACTGCGAAGCACGCTGTGATTCGTCTTTTTGACCTGAAGCGCGAGTTCCAGCAGGTGTCGAAGGTGCTTGAGGGGCACAACCTCACGATTACGAGTCTTGAGTTTTCGCCTGGCGGGCGGTACTTGGTGGCAGTGTCACGAGACCGCCAGTTGTCAGTGTGGAGAGTTGACAAGAGCGAGGGCAGTGACAGGTTTGATATCGCGCTCGTTTCTTTGCAGCAGGCTCACAGCAGGATCATCTGGGACTGCTCGTGGGTGTCGGATACGGTGTTTGTGACGGGGTCACGTGACAAGCATGTTAAGATTTGGAGGGTTGGAGAGAGCAAGATCAGTGAGGAGAGTGTTGGGTGTGTGCTGATGATTGAGAGTGTCAAGATGAGTGAGGCTGTGACGTCGGTGTCTGTGCATAGGGGGGAGGGGTTTTTGGCGGTTGGCATGGAGAGCGGGGCCATACATCTCTACCTGGTCGGGGAGAGCATTGAGTTTGTGAGGGCGTTGGGTGATTTGGAAACGCCTGCTGGGAGGGTGAACAAGTTGGCATTTGGGGATAGGTTGATGTTGGGGGTTGGGAGTGCGGATAATTCGGTGAGGATATACGACGTTTCCTGTGAGCTTCGAAAGGGAACGAGAGGAGAAGGATATGGAGGTTCTTCTGTCAACAGAGGACAATAACTATATGGAGGTTATTCTGTCAACAGAGGACAATAACTATATGGAGGTTATTCTGTCAACAGAAGACAACAAGGATATGGAGGTTATTCTGTCAACAGAAGACAACAAGGATATAGAGGTTCTTCTGTCAACAGATGACAACAACGATATGGAGGTTCTTCTGTCAACAGAAGACAATAACGATATGGAGGCTTCTCTGTTGAGCTTCGAAAAGACAAAAAATATGGAGCTCTTCTGTTGAGTGGGCGAGACTCGAGACGAACAGGATGCTGGAGTGTCCGTTACCTAGCGAGACAGGAAACAAAAACCTTGGAGTGACAAAAACCGTGGGTTGTGACATAAAACATAAAGACAACCATCAGAGATGTTCCATAGGAAAGAGTAGTGCTGGTAAACAAACTTTGAAAGATGAGTGTAGTTGGATGAGCGTAGTATGAGAAAATCTTCAGATTGTGTTCAGGTGAATGTTCCAAGAATCATCACGGTTCTGTTGAGCAACCTGACTCTCTTATAACAACGATCTGAAACGATTTGCGCTGAAGCAAAATCACTTCATTCTCATTGCCACTCCACTCGTACTTCTCATACCCATACATCCCATCTCCTTTTCTCCATGACCCCATTCGCCAAGATTACACAAACTCCCATAATTAACCGAAACCACTACACATGGGCGCTTGGGACATTGGGCTATTCGACAACGACACTGCGCTCGACGCAATGGCGCGCTACCGCCACGCCGCGGACCCGTTCCAGTTGGCCGTGGAAGAGCTCCATCTTGTGGAGTACAAAGCGGAGAACGAAGCGCCCCTTGAGGAGACGTACATTGAGATGGACGAGACGTCTGACAACGTGATCCAGGCACTCTTGGTGATTGGCGTTGTGTTTGGCACGAAGGACTTCGCCAAGTACGGCCTCAACGAGATGACCATCGAGTACTACGACGAAATTGTCCCACGGGCCGCGCCGTCCCTCGCAACCGCGTTGAAGGAGCAGTTTGCGGTGGGGGAGGACGAGAAGGTGGGCTTCGTGGACTTCTTGTTGGTCAAGTTGAACCAGGCCATCAGCAGCGAGAAGACGTCGGAGTTGTTGGAGCTCTGGGTGGAGGCGGGCGAGGGCGAGGCGTGGAAGGAGACGATCACGCCGTTGATTGGGGGGTTGGAGGACGTGAAGGGGAGGAAGAGTGGTTAATAGGGGGCGAAAATTGTAGTCATAGTACATTGTTGTCAGAACTGTAGTAGTCGTAAGTACATTGTTGTCAGTAGTCGTAAGTACATATTTGTCAGAACTGTAATTTGCAGTAATAGCCTGATTAGGTGGTGATATTCACAAGACCAGGTAGTCAGTAAGGTGGTGATATTCACAAGACCAAGTAGTCAGTAAGGTGGTGGTATTCACCAAACCAAGTCGTCAGAAGATGGTGGCAAGACCAGTAAAGTAAGATGCGATAAGACCAAGAATAGTGAATGATACAGCGAATGTTGATACAGTGTTGATACAAATATAAGCCAGATGTAGTTCAAAGTGGCATAGTTAGAATAATAGATCAAACGATCAAAATACTACTGTTCTGTGAACAGTCCTCGTCACAGTCGATCCTCCTCTTCTCCCTCGGTCCTTTCGATTACTTCAGATTCGGTGGATTTTGTCGTTTTATCTCCCTCACTTCGTTCATGTTTTTTCCTCACGTGCTTTTTATTGCCACGAAATCAACAGCAACATGAGCGACAAGTTTCCCGAGATTGCATCCATAGACAAGGACCTCCCCGAGGTAGACAGCGGGGCCGACGGCGACTTCCTCTCGCGCGAGAACGAATTGGTCGGCGACGAGTTCAAAACGGAAAACGACCAAGCCGAATTGGCCGACAGCGACGACGAAATAAATACCTTCAAGGCCCAGTTCCCCGACGTCGACGACAACCAGCACCAGGAACCCGAGGAGGACGACTTCGAGGAGACATACGAGCTGGCGGCGCCCACAGGCTCCTCCCGCCACTTGGAGGAGTGGAAGGAAAGACGCGACTTGGAGATCTCCGAGAGGGAAACGGCCAACCAGAAGAAGAAGGACGACGTGATCGCCAAGGCGGAGCAGACCATCGACGACTTCTACGACAACTACAATAACAAGAAGGAGACCGGCCGCAAGGACGTTTTGAAGGAGCAGGAGCAGTTCGTCGAGAAGAGAGACGGCTTCTTGAAGCGCGGAACCGTGTGGGACCGTGTGGGCGAGTTGGTCGACGGCGTTGGAGAGTTGCCTGCGGACGACTCCAGAGACAAGTCCAGGTTCAAGGAGTTGTTGAAGAAGTTGAAGGGCAAGGAGGGTGTTCCAGGTGCTGCCGGGTACAAGAGTGGATGAGAGTGAATGAGTAAAAAGTATGCAAAGATGTAGACGAGGAGTCGAGAAGATCGTCGATGTAGACAGAGGAGTCGATGTAGAGAAGAAGAGTCCACTGAAAGAAAAACACGGAAGCAGTAATAGGAAGGACGAGTTGAAGTGTAGATCCTGTTGTGTATCTGTATTTAATGTTTATATGAACCCTTCGTGTGGATCCAGCGAAAGAATATGCACCGGTGCTAGTGTTTGATTGATCATCCTGTATCAAGTTGTCCTCACCATACTCAGTAAATTGATAAGTATGTACTTGTCTGTCCGGATTTACTTCCACAAGTTCGTGTCACTTCATCGTTTTTGTGACCACACTTGAACCCTTTCCTTTTGGTGGTCGCACCATGCACTCCAGTTCGTATTTTGCACCGCTGAGTGGTTTGTTCGTTCGCTCATCGTCACCATTTTCTTGCTCATGTGACTATAGTCGATTAATCACATTCACATCGCTAGAGTATTCGGAATCTATTGACTTCCTCTCACTTTCTCAGCCACATAATATCCGCCTGCTAACGTTGCAATAGCTAATTATCGTATTCAAGATGTTCTCATTCGCTCATGTGCTTATTGTTTCAGTTCTCATCCGCTCATGTGCTTATTGTTTCAGTTCTCAACCGCTCATGTGCTTATTGTTTCAGTTCTCATTCGCTCATGTGCTTATTGTTGTAGTTCTCATTCGCTCATGTACTTATTGTTTCAGTTCTCATTCGCTTCCTCATACCTCTCCTCGTTCCCCGATATCGCCCGCGCAGCCCGGATCAACATGTTCCCATTCAACTTCTGCAACCGCACATACTCTGGGTGCGCGGCCACATGGTCCCCAAGATTCAATATCTTGTACATGCCGAAACACATCAATCCCGTCTCCATGCTCTCCCACGCCCCCAAACTCAAGCGCTTGAACCACGGGTGGTGCCCCTTGGTGATGCGCCACTTCGACAACAAAAGAAGCCGGAACAAGTACACGTTGGTGCTCTTGAAGAACCCCTTCGACAACCGCCGCGGCGAATCCTCCTCTGTAGTGCATATGTTGAGACAGAGCGCTGCGAACGCAGACACAAACCCCACGCTCTTGATGTACGACTTGAGAAAGAGCTTGGACTTGTTCGCAGTGAGCACATTCAGCGTGAGCAGGATGAGGAGCATGCTCAACAAGCTCGGCACATACACGAGATTCGCTATGCCATTGGCCTTTCCGGCAATATAAAGGCCGAACTTTGCAGCGACATCTTTCACAGAAGCCGTGGTCAATTCAAACTGCACACGATAGTATTCCTTCAAGAAGCGGTCTTTGAAATACACCACCGCGAGGATCCCAACAAGCGCGGCGTTTAGCAACGCGTAGTTTCCGAGGATCGAAAGTCCATTCACCGTTATTGTGGTGCTCGTCAACGAGTAGTTCATCCATATCGGATTCAAAAAGTACTTCTTGATGGAGCCCGACAAGTACTTGTGGTTGAGCTTGAGTTTGGTTGGTGTGAGGTAGTTTGAGAGGATCTGCGCGTAGATCGCGGGGTATACGAGGAACTCTTTGTTGTTGTAGAGCTGCGCGAGCCACTTCTCGTTGGAGATGCGAAAGAGCGGGGCCACGCCGGGTCCAATCTCCAGCGACGACGGGGGGTTGAGCTCGCTGTAGTACAGCATGAGGTAGTAGACAGAGCAGTAGTCTTTGGGGAGGTTCGAGCGCACAGACGCGTAGTAGAGCACGCCACATGTGAGGGCGTTCGCTAGTGAGTTCGCGTCCCTAAGATTGTATCTTTTCACGTAGTCTTTGATGACGGGGTTGAGCGAGAGGAAGCTCGCCCACGCGAACGGGCGTTTGACGCGTGCGAGGAGGAGGACGACCACCCATTTGAGCCATTTGTGGGTGGCTCTTTTGGTTGACATGAAAAAGTGGGGTAATGGAAAAGTGGTAACGTGGTGGTGTTAATGTTGGTGTGGTAGTTGGTAGTGTGGTAGTAGGTAGTTGTGGTAGTAGGTAGTTGTGGTATGGTAGTGGGAAGTGGTGTAGTGTAGTATTGGCAGTCGTGTTGATGTATATATGGTAGTAGTTGGTATTAGTGTTGATTTGTATGGTAGTAGTTGATGATATATGGTAGTTGATGATATATGGTAGTAGTTGATGATATATGGTAGTTGTGGTATTGAATGTATGTCGTTGATCTGTAGTTGTGAATCTCTTTCAGCCAGTTGAGATAAGAATATTTGTCCAGATCTCTCGGTTATGTTGTTTATGTCCCTTGATCTAAAGCTGGGCCAAAAATGTCTTCTGATTTCTTCTAACCGCGGCATAAAATACACAAGGTACGAAATGGATCAACAGAATTTGGGGTTCATAATTCATAAGTCACTTAGATCCACGATCTTGCGCGACCGTATACTACGACCACGGACTACTACTATACCTCAATTGCTGATTTGCCAGGATTTTGTACCAGATCACTCCATTTCTCCAATGTCCTTTTATTTCTTCCTCTCCTTCTCCAGTATCGTCTCCATCATTTCTCCAACATCCCTCCTCAATTATATTCTCCATTATCCTCACTACAATCCTACATCATCCTCACCATGCTCCATCTTGCCATTGTCTGTACATTTTCAATACATTAAAATCCTGTTCCTTATTCTTTTTTCTACAACATGAGAACGCGTAGAGAGCTGTCGCCCGAGCTCGCCAAGCTACGCCTCCCCTCAGACCGCTCCCTACACACACCCCAGCCCCAGCACCTAGCCCTCCCGCGCCTGGAACCCACGCGAAAAGCCGAACCACATGCCAAGCTCACGCGATCCGCCTCCATGCGCTCGCGCGGCCTCAACCTCAAGATGGTGTCGCCAGCGTCGCACAAGCGCTCCGTGTCCCACAGCCTGCCCATCCTCACGCAGGTCACCGAAGACCGCTTCCCAGACAGCCCCGAATCCGTGCCGCTGATGGACCAGCTCGCCACGTTGGAAATAGACGAGCAGTTGCGGCTTCTCGCGTTCAAGGAGATGTCGGTGGTGGAGATTAAGGACAACATCAGCTTGTTGACACAGAGCTTGGAGCGCCACGAGCAGGAGATCCACAAGGTCCGCGAGGTGATACAGCGCAGTCTCTACCGCGAGTTGAATCTGAGCAGCAGCGAGAATCCACGGGACGAGGCTGTGGCATCTACAAAGAGGACGCGCAGAAGAACGCTATCGGCATCGCGGCCAAACCCAATGTCTTCGCCAACAGAAAGGCGGAGGGACATTCCGATCGACAACCTGGACAAACGGAATCTGAAGTTGTGGAGCAGCATAAGCAAACCGTTGAACCTTCTCCAGCAGTTTGACACGATGTTGCAGAACGAGTTCGAGAGGAGTTTGGATGATGGGGTGGCAAGGGAGAAGGCTGGCCTGGCTGGGAATAGCAAGGGTACTGGGGATAAGTCTGGTGACACTGATAAGTTTAACACTGACAAGTTTGACACTGATAAGTTTGACACTGGGAATAAGTCTGGTAAGCTTGACAATAAGTTTGAGAATAAGTTGAAGTCTGGCAAGTTTGATGATGCTGGATTTGACTTCGACAAGTCTGAATTTGACAAGTCTTCCGACTACAAACACAAACGACGCTCCGAGGACTCCATGTCGAGCTACGGGCTGGTGTCGCCGTTGAAACTGAAATCGCAGAACCTCAAGGCCATCAACTACGACCAGATCGGGCTCGACAAGGAGGAGTTGAAGGCGCGCGAGGCGGAGATCCGCAGCAAGTACCTCATGTTGAAAGGCAAGCCGCCGGGGGACGAGTTGTTCCAGCTGGTGTCGCTGCTGATCTGGTCGTTTGTGAACGACGTGACGCTGAACGTGCTCCTGTCGCTCAGCGAGGAGGGGCCGTATGAGGAGATGAACGTGAATCTGAAAGAGCCGCGGCCGGTGTACAACTTGGACAATGGATCGGCGGTGAGTTTGCATGAGAATATGATTGACTTGGGGAAGAATTCGAACGATTTGAACAATTTGCATGAGAGGAAGAAGGAAGGGGACAACAAGGAAGAGGTTAACTTGCATAAGAAGGAAGGGGACGGTTTGCACAAGGAAGAGGACAATTTGCATAAGGAAGAGGACAATTTTGAGCAGGACTTCAATTTTGAGGAGTTTGAGGCGAGTGATCTGGAGGAGAAGATTGATTTGAGTATATATAGGGCTCGGAGGGTTAGTTGATGATGCAGGGGGAGGTAAGAAAAGAACGTGCTGGCTACACCGAGAGGATCCTGACGACTGAGAGGACACTCAAAATTATGACTACACGTACTACTATGACACCGATTATTACTGCTACTACTATTGGGAAAACTGTCAATACAACGATGACAATCGCTGAACTAGAATTTCGCTCGTTGACGATGACAATCCTGGAACTGAGGACACTGATTTCGACAATCATTACTTATTTATACGCATCATGCCTTTGACCGATGGCGTTGTACATAACGAATAGATGACATACATAGAAAGTGAGTGATGAGCAAGCGGCCGAGACGAGAGCTAATGATCATGTGTGGATGATAAGCTGTAGAGAAAACATAGAAAGTGAGTGATGAGCAAGCGGCCGAGACGAGAGCTAATGATCATGTGTGGATGATAAGCTGTAGAGAAAACAATGATTACCAAGTAGAGATGAATATAATGAGATGATGGAACAAGATCTTTCAACACGAATGAGTAAGACGACGTGGTGTCTACTCCTGCCCACATTTCCATGGCGAGCTTCTTCGTTCTAGCTTCTCACGTTCACTGCTGTAGCGGCAGACCTTAAGTATATCAGTATCTTGAATTTTATTGGGTTTTGCTATTCAACTTGTATCGATGCAGTCACGTTATCTCTAGGTTCAATTGAAAGCTTATAGTACGATTGAGTGGTTACTAAATATGGTTCAATTGAGTGGTCACAGTTAATATTTCTCACTCACTAACGCCTTGCTCAAGCTCGCTGTATCGACATCATGTGCTTTCTCACCCACATTCGCTTGCTCATATATATTCGTTGAATTTCGCTAGCATCCGATCGTCGTTTGCTGGCGTTTTAATCACTCAATCGCTCCAAATCACTTCAATCGCTTGCTCGTGTTCGCCTTTGCTCAAGTTACTTTTGCATTCCCTCAATAACGCGCAAATGCTTCTCGTCCTCCTCCCGCTTCGCCCCCACATCACCCACACTGCGGATATCCTTCAACAAAATATCCTTCAACTTGTCAAAGTACACCTCCTGCAACAAGTTCCTGATGTTGTACTCGCTCTTCTCGATGAGCGTGCCCAAGTTGACCAAATGCTGCGTCTCCAACGCCTGCGTGGCCTCCACGCCCACCACCTGCTCCAACTGCCTCGTCAAGTTCCCTCCCAACAGCAACCCACTCCCGTTTGCCAAGTCCAATATCACCGTACTGGTCACCTTGTACGCAAACCTGCCCTGGTCAGGAATCACCTCGAACACGTGGATGGAGTCCCACTTGCCGGACCCGTCGTTGATCTCCTTCTTGAACAAGACCACACCGGCAAAGCCCTGCTCCAATGGCGACTCGTCGTCCTCCGCAGTGTCCCAGAGGTACACCAGCGAGGTTGCATTGCCCTCGTAGTACAAGTCGCGGTAGATGTCGAAGCTGTCGTTGGCCTTCTCCTCCAACTCGCGCAACACGTCCGAGGGGTACGGGGGGAGTTCGTCGCCGCTGACAGGGGGGTAGTACTTGTTGGACCACGGGGAGCGGTAGGAGTCGCCGTCGCGGTTGTAGTCGCAGCACAAGTAGTGCTTGCCGGAAGCACTGCACTTGGCCAACTGCAACGGGATGTCGACGGAGGAAAGGAGGTCCTGGACGAGGTCCTCCTGGTCAGGCTGCTGCTGTATGAGCGTGCATATGTCGTTGAGGTTGGAGGAGATGTGTTTGGGGTCGAGTCTGCGGAGGAGGTCGAGCAGTGCGTTGTATTTGTCTTCGGACATGGTGAAAATCTAAGTGGTAATTAAGCGAACGAAAGCGAATGTGAGAACAGATAATGTCGAACAAGAGAACACAGTAAAGCGAGATGAGCAAAGAGTGAGAAACCATGATGGATTGTAGCGACCATGAGAGTGAATAGTGAGGACAGGAATTGTAACCATTATAAGCGAGCATGGTGAGGATTGTCAAGACCAGTGTTTGTACTATTAATAGCGAACACGAGTGAGAATTTGAGAGCAGATACTGACGACAGTAAGCGAATAAAACTGTGACAGTGATATGGAACATGAAAGTATGACAGTGGTCATTGATGAAAGTATGATAGAGATCATAGTTCAACTTGAACGTGACAGGATGCTGCAATGTGGAGGATAATGTTAACACAACCGATACAATAGGAATTGATGATGGAAGTCACTATGTTAGAAGGCACTGGTGATGCTGGAAGTCACTAGTGATTTTAGAAGTCATTGGTGATTTTAGATATTGAAGGATGTCCAGATCGTTATTTGATAACGAAGATTCTCCTATGTTGGAATTGTTCTAGTGATCTTGAGCACCTGACAGTTTAATCGTCGATTTGATCAAAGGTGCTAAAACTAAAGCATTAGAGTCCATTCAGCCAGTGTCAGTTGCATCGCCCTTCTCGAATACACATCCTCATGTCAGGTTGCGTACCCCTCTTGAATACACATCCTCATGTCAGGTTGCATACCCTCTTGAATTCACGTCAGGTTGCATACCCCTCTTGAATACACAGTCTCCCCAATGTCAGATTGCATCATAATTCTTGTCCAATACCCTTGAACATCCGATATCTCCAGTGCTCAATATCTCCAGATCCTATCCACTTTGTGCGATTTGTCCTGTACTAGAATGCACCATATTTCAGGGCAAACTGTTTGCTTTGTGCAAAGTGATCGAAAATCATTGAGATGTACGGTACCGAGCTGCTAGCAGAGTTTTGCATTAACTGTGGGTCTTGTAGATTCAGCTCCACTTTTCCGTCAATTGTGGGTCTTATTCACTCGTGCTTCAGCTAATTTCCACTTTTCTTGTACGTCTTGTCCCCAGGTCACACTTCCCTAATTCTTGTCGTTGCTCACAATGTTCCATCCCTGTTCATTTAAGGCCACTCACTTTATTCTTGTCGGAAGTATGATCCTATCGAATGTTCTGTAACAATCTCTATTCTTGCTCGCGGTCGCTCAAAGTCACTTCGTGACCTCTTGCATTCATCATATTCTTACCATGTTCATCATACACCTCTTTACCATGTGCTACCATATACTCCTTACCATGTACTATCAGATACCTTTACCATAAGGTTCTCATATATGCTCCTTCTCTACACTCAATCACAATTATATTATATTCTTATTCTTATTCTTATCCATTATCCTAACCCGACATCTCGTAAGTTCTACCCTTGCTTGGGGAGTACAAGATGAGCGCGTTCAACAAACCAGCAATCAAACCGGCGATTGGCAAAGTGAAGATCCAGCCACTGTAGCACCAAATCACCATTCTCCAGTTGACCGACTTCCACTCCTTGTTACACAAACCAACAAAGACGGTGGCACCGACGGCGGACTGTGTGGTGGAGACTGGGATAGCCAACTGGGTGGCCATGACAGTGGTGACGGCAGCACCCAACTCGATGGAGAAACCACGGGAAGGCGACTGCAAGATCAACTTGTTACCCAAGTTAGACATGATTCTGTAACCGTAAGTCCAACATCCCAAAACAAGGGCAGCGGCGGCGTAACAAAGAACCCAAATTGGCACATCGGCCTTCTTGGCGGTCTCGTTGGTGGTCCAGACCAAGTACACAGTGGCCAATGGACCAGTAGCGTTGGAAATGTCGTTAGCACCGTGAGCGAAAGACATGGTACCGGCGGTGATGATCTGCAAAAGCGAGTACAAGTACTCCAACTTGTTGTCGTAGTACTTGGAGCTCTGGTGCATACCGTGGATGTCACCAGACAACATGTCCTTGGAGTCGGTCTGCTTACCAATGATGTCCTGGGTGAACCCGTGGCTGACCACGAGCCACAAGAGCCATGGCCACAGCTTTGGACCGGCCTTGAGCAAAGACCACCACAACTGGCGGGTGGTCTGCTTAGGAGCCTCATCGGTCTCGAGGGAGGTGGTGTCGACGCACACGTGCTTCTCAATGTCGGACTCGCTCTTGACGTCGGACTCGGCAACGCGCTTTCTGTTGATGAGGACTCCGTCAATGTCGACGGCCTCACCAGCCTCGTTGTATCTTCTGCCGGCGTAGTAGTCGATGGTCAACTTCTTTCCCTCTGGAATAGGTGGAATGTTGTCGGTGCTCTTGAACCAGTAGATTGGGCCTCTGAAGACGTCGATGAATCTCAAGGTCCAGTCCTCGTGGACCACCTTTCTTCTGTAGTATGGGTAAAGGAAGAGCATGTACACGGCACAAGCAACACCACCCGTTCCCAAGATGGCACCGATGGTGACACCCTGGCTCAACTTGTCCAAGTTCAACTTTGGAGATCCCTTCCACACAATCAACATGGTCAAGATGGAGAAGGCGGCGAAAACCAAGATTGGCACCAAGATCAAGGCATTGCGCACGGCGGTCTTTTGCGAACGCTCAAGCACGCAGAACTTGGAGATGAGGAACACGATGGACGCGAAACAACCGGCGATAAGTGGCGCAATGAACCACGAGGCCACAATCTGGGCAACACCGCCCCAGCCCCAGTGGATGTTCTCACCACCCTTGGCGGCAATGGCAGCACCAATCACACCACCGACGATGGAGTGGGTGGTGGAGACAGGCATACCCACACTGGTGGCAATCGACAACCACACGGAGGAACCCACAAGGGCACTCATCATGGTAAGCATAAGAACGGCTGGCTCGCCCTCAAAGACGTCAATGTCAACAATCTTGTTTCTGATGGTGTCGGACACACGGGAACCGACAAGGACAGCACCGAGGAACTCACAGAGACCGGCGAGCAACATCGCCTGCCAGTACTTAAGGGAACGCGAGGAAACGGACGACGCAAACGAGTTGGCAACATCGTTGGCACCAATGTTCCAGGCGTCCAAGAAGGCAAAGATCATCGCAAGAGCGAAGATGTAGTCAAACTGATGTAAGGCTTGCATTGTGTTTGATGGTCTTAGTCTGAAGAAGAAAGCTAATGGGTCTGTTCGCGTTATATATACTCTCCCTTCTATTAGGCGCAGAATACCAAGACTTTCGGCTGCAAAAAATTCCAAAAGTAACGTGTGCCAAGGCAAGGCGACAAGAAAAATCGAAACGTTTGACAACGTGGGTGTCCACGGGGGATAATTACATCTGTGTCCCCTGATAGCGTGTGCGCTGCTGCTGCCGTGGTCTGCTCGCGCTTGGCCCGCTGGTCTGCTATACCTTGCAGCCATTGCCGTACTGAGCTCTAGCAGCCACAAATTCCCAATTCGGAAACAGGGAGTGTGCACGGAAAAAGCTGCACTTTCCCAATTTGCACCCACGTGGGAGACAAAAATGGACAATTTTACGATGGCCTAGGGAATCGTGTGCAGCGTAGTGAACAAGGGATGCGGAAATGCACTCGCACCAGGGATGCCATGAAGGCAAAAGTCATTCACTCGCAGACATGGATCTTCTGCTCAGAAGCATTTTGCTCACGTGCGCAGGCATTTCTGCCGCTACAGCTACCTCAGGGGCTACCGCTACAGTCTGGCGATGCTAATGCCCCTCATTTGGCCAAATTCGGGGTGCAATCTCCGCCAATCGTAAAAGCCTTATTCAGCCTTGCAACCGTAAATGAGGGTGACCAAAATCCACTCTGATGCCGTGCAAGTGTCTCTGACCATAAATCCGGACCAATTTCTTTTCAGATCAATTTGCAGACTAAAAACGGTATTTCTTCCCGTTTGGGTTATCTGCCTGTCACCACGTTCTTACCAAGCAAAATGGTCTTCTTGAAGTGCTCCTGCATAACTTCCCCGATAATGCGATGCTTGGAATCCCCACGGGAGCTGTCAGGGTCCTGGTGGGTGTAGAAGAATGTGCAAGCGCTAGCGGGGACAATTGAGCTGCCAGTTGCGATTTCATTTTCAAGCAGCTCAAATACGTCAACGTCACGAATTCCACCTTATCAGTCGATCTGAACATGCGTTCGAAGGCGGACTTAGAGATGATCGAAAACGTGTCTGCGGAGAACACCGCCTGGTCATTTGACAAGAAATATACGGGAAAGAAGCAATATTACCTCGTGTCAACTGAAATTCCTGTCACGAAGTCGAAGTGGGACCGGGTTTACTTTGTTGCGATTAATTATCCGTAAGTCAGACTACCGTAAGGCTTGTAGAGTCGAGGTATACAGGTGCAAGTGGAGTGGTATGGCATGGGCGTACAAGTTGAGTGGTAAAGGACGGGGTATGGCATGGGCGTAGAGGTATGGCGTGAGTGTTTTTTTGAGAGAAGTGTTTTTGATAGTATTACGACTTTCTCGAGCTCGTGTTCACCTGACAGGATTTTGTAAATTTAGGTTAATCTACATGGTCTATTTTTTAGGATATTCGACAAAAATTACCAAAAATGTAGATCCAACAAACTAAGTGTAATGAAGTTTACGGATATACTTCTTCATTCTACATTCGTCAACCGACCACACAACATAATATGTAGTTATGACCCCAATAATAGTACCATCTTTACGAACATTGCCTTCATACAAAACAATGCACGAATGTGTCAAAAGAAAAATCTTTCGGTCCGATTTTCTCCACCATGGATGGTCCGCTAGTTCTGAATAGACTCAGATCTACAATCGTGCCGTTCCCATTATTCCGTTATTATTTTTCGACCACCCATCACTCTGTGTACCTGCTTCCACCTTATGCTACTTTATGCACAACTGGCACTCTGTACTGTCATTGACCTCTTATTCTCTTCCTCCTTTAACCTCCCCTACAATTGAAAACATTGCTCCTTTAACCTCGATTGAAAACATTTCCATTGTAACCTCGATTGAAAACATTTCCATTGTAACCTCGATTGAAAACTCCTTTAAGCTCCCCTACGATTGAATACACCCTCCTCTATTAACTATACAATCTCATTAAAAACTATTCAACACACTTCCATACTTCTGGTCCGCATACTTATTCATGAAGTTCAAAGCCGCCTGCGTAACACGATTCACCACGCTTTCTCGCTCATTTAGCAACATATGCTTTGCGTTCTTGATGACAATCATCTCCTTGTCAATATTATTATTAAGCATGTTGAAGAACTTATCTGTTCCGTCGAGAGAAACAATGTAGTCGTTTTCGCCGTGCGCGACAAAAAGCGAAATGTTGGGGTTGAACCGTCTCACAAACGGCTCCAGAATTAGCGAATCGCACCGCACCATCATCTGGTTGAACTCTTTCACCATCACCCGGATCTTTTCCTTGTACACCACATCCCGGAAGTACTTCAGCCACTCCGGGTCCGTGGTCATGAAGCTGAAGTTCACCTTGTGGTACACCCTGAGATTTGGAACGACCTTGGTCAAAAACGGAGTCGCCTGCTTAATGACCTTGCTGAGTGCCGTTTTTTCGTGGAGTTGCACTGACGGCAGAAACGTTACAACCAGTTTGATCCAGTCTTGGTATTTTCCCATTGTCGCATAGCACAAAATGAGCACAGATCCCACGCCATTCCCCATGAGGTAGAACTTTTCGGTCTTGTCGAGTCTCTCCTCCAAGTTGTATTTGATGATTTGGTCCAAATCGGCTATATCAAGATTGTTGTAATCGTCTCCGCTTACACCGCTTAAATAATCTTGAGGGAGGTGCACCACGGAGTCGAGTGTGGATGTTGAGTCATCCAATGTGAGTCTCTGCGTATAGAAAAACACCTCGTAGCCTTGGTTCAGGAGAGTCTCGAAGAATTTCCCGTAAAGCAGCAGGTTTTCCCCCAAGCCATGCGCATATATTACTTTTCCTTTATACCCACTCGTTACCGGTACTTTCCACACCTCGAAGTCGAAGTCTTGGTTGTTGCAATGGATTTTGCCGGTGTATGTTGACCCTCGTGCTCCAATCAGCGGAGGATTGGATTGCACTGTAGTCGTGGACTGACTTCTGAAAAGAATTGTGAAATGGTGATCTTCTCACCAGTTGAGCTTGTATCAAGGTTGTGGTAAATGTGCCACCGGGTATTGGTTTGGTGGTGCACTGTCGATTGTAATTTTGGGCACGATGCTTTCCGATCAATTGTTGCGATGTGCTAGTCTATTGTCACAGTTGTCGTTCTAAACAATTGTGAATCCGTCAAAGCACTATTCAATAAGGGTCGATTCGCGCAGGTGTCAAAAGCAGTCCGAAATGTCAATGAATTGCTCGGGCTTTTATACTTTGTGTCCGCCTATACACAGACCTGCTGCATATGTAGCCGAATAAGCGAATTTGCTTCGAAGTCCCTTGTTTCTTTTCCTACATCTTTGAACCGCAACCATAACCCCCAAGTATCAGACTTAAGCTGCCATTACCGTTTTCAAATACACTTAGTCAATTACCCCCAGAAGGCATCAGAATGATGGTACCCTCAATTGTTCTTGTATTCTCCTCGCATTTATTTACAATACTTAAAACTTTATTCTATATGTGGAAATTTTACTGCTGGTTTCTGCATCGGACAATAAGGGCTACATAACACAAAGAGCACCTTTGTAATCAGGAAAAAATTCCGCAAGGTGTCGCGAGAGCCAGAGATAATGATAAGCGAACTTTCTCAGCGTCTGGTATTGTTCGCGACCGGAGGAACCTATGTCGAGCAATACGCTGAACAAACGGGGAAAAATGCAGCAGAAATGTCCTCATGCAAAGGTCTTAAGCATCCTCTCAGCTTAGGCGAGCAATAGGCTTCGCACTTTCAAATGCAAGGGTCTTGCGCATTTTGTGAAATTACCCGAAGTCATCAAAATATTGTGTAATTCACAATTCTATTGTTCTGAGCAGAGATCGTCCCTTTGTTGTTCTGCACGAGGTTAGATTGAACATATCAAGGTTATAAGACAGCATTCTCGCTGTCCCCAACACTCCATATTGGGGCGCAGGAGGAAGCCCCGTGAACACTTGGCGATTGCGGAGACGGGAGACCACAGAATTGGAGTCATGGAATTGGTTCAAGATACATCCAATGGCATCACAGTATAGAACCATAGCTCTTAACAAAGCCCAGAACCTTATATAAGCTCAAAGTACAAAACAATCGGTCACAACCTACCAGGGCCAATGAATTCCGAGCGTCAAAGTAAGGTTACGAGATCATCGAGGGGGGCAAGTATCCCAGTAAGGGGATATTTTATTGGTCACGGGAAATGTTGACCTTGTTTATATCTAGTAACCTCGAAAAAATTGTAGATGGCTGTGGTTCAATTTTACTCGTAATGCATCCCGCTTAGAGAGGTATAGAGTGGGGAACAATTCTGTACCTGGAGCAAAACGTACAGGTGAACAGGTGGCAGGCTCCATCACACGTGTCGAATAGCCAATGTACATGTGTGGTTTCGTCGAATCTGATCGTATCGAAGATCAAGAATGTCGAGTCCCCCACACGCTGCGGACCGCCGCCTCAAGAACGAAGAATACGCAGGTGAAGCACGATACGTCAAGGTGCGGAAAACCTTCGCTGTAGAACCACCGCAGAACTGGGGGGCATGGCGCGATAATCATGAGCTGGTATCAATTCGTAGGCGCCCAGATCTTTTACACCAAAGCATTCACAAACCGCTAGGCGAATGGCTGCATCGAAAGGGGGAGATACTTGGGTAAAAGGGGAGGATAGCAAATAGAAGAGGAGCAGTAGAAAGCAATTAAAAGTGGACGACTAGCAAAATAGAAGAGATTTAAACCTGAAGTGAGCGTAGTAATTGCCCCGGAAGGATTGAAAGTCCCCTCTTTGTATGCTCTTCAGCAGGTGTGAGTCAATTAGGATTTTGCATCAGCCATACTAAGACTTCTTTTTTCGGTTTTCATCATGTTCATTTTTAATCCACATGTGCGCAGTCATGTGAGCAGATATGATGGTGGCTTTAGGTTTATATAGGAGTTCAATTAATGAAAATAGTGAAGTTTGTGTGGTCAACAGTGTTGGTGACTAAAAGTTGGCGGTTTGAGATAAGGGGCACACCTATTATTAATGGTGATAATTGAGCAGGTTCCATGAGGACCTCTAAGAATTCACTCTCCTACTTCAATAGCATGGTATTCACCCTACATCTCTCATTGTTTGGTAATTAAACTAGCACCATCAATAGAACTACGCCTATAATAATACCGGATTCGTTATAGCATGAAATTAAGTAACAGATCGTCATTCGTACTCTTACTCCTTCTTGAACTTCTTGAAAGCATCCAATCTCTTCTGGTGGTCCTGGATGTACTTGATCACCTTCTTCCTGTTGGTTCTCAAGACATCGTTCGTTCCAACATCGATTTCGTCCAACTTGATGGTCTCCTTGAGCAACATCTCGCCAATGTAGTTGTACTTGTACTCCTGATCCTCGGCAGACAATTCGTCGTACTGCTCGATATAGTTGTCGATCGACGGGATGTAGGTAGCGTCCACATGCTCTAAGATGCTCTGGATGTCCTTGTTGGCTTTCTGCGCCTTGTTCAACTTCTTCTTGGTCGACAGCTTCTTCTTGTGCTTCAGCGACTTCTTGTCGGACGAACAAAAAACACTGACGAGGACAAGACTGGTGACACCCACAATTGTAAGCGTGAGGGTGATTGGTGTCATCTTCAACTCGTTGATCACTTGATCCTTATTAATGCTCTTGACGTACGCCACGACATAATCGCTGCTGATCTTCTTGACCTTGTCAAGCCACGAATCTTGGTGGAATGGCGTTGCAAACTTACTCGATCCAATGTATTCTTTGGCAGACTCAACGGCCTCCATGATTGATTCACTCATTGTACCTGTTGTTGATTTTTTTTTTAGCAATCAAAAAAGGTAAAAGGGCAACAAAAGGACAAACAGGAGTAGTGGACTGCAGGTTTTAGAATGCGTAGATTAGAAAGAGGATTTATTGAGCCCTTATTAGTAGCTGATCTAAAAGATTAAGCAAATATGCAATGATTATCAAAAATCACATTCTACGATGGTAGAAATACTATATATTAAGGGATCGTCTGATTTCGTCAAGATGGGCCGAATCTTTATATCAGTAATCACATTCTATGATGAAGGGTAACAACACATTCTATGAGGGTAACAATAATCACATTTTATGATGAAGGGTAGAACACATTCTATGAGGGTAACAATAATCACATTATGTGATGAAGGGTAGAACACATTCTGTGATGAAAAGGTACCCTATAAAAACGGTATCTCCTCCTCTGACTCTGACACTATCAGATCGGCCGTTTGAATATTTATATCCTCCAATTGTGTGGACGTGTTGGCATTACCTAGATCACGTGCTAGTTGAGACAAGGACTCTAGGTTTCTAGATAAAACAGACTTTGAGCTGGGACTTGGGGGGTTTGATGAGTTGGGATTTGATGAGTTGGGATTTGATGAGTTGGGATTTGATGAGTTGGGATTTGATGAGTTGGGATTTGATGAGTTGGGATTTGATGAATAGGTATGGTTTAAGGAGGGATTCAATGGATTTGAGGTTTGAGCCGAATCTTGTTTTAACTCTCGAACTGAAGTGGCTTGGACAACCCCTTCGAATTTCTGACTGACCTTTTGCAGTGGACTGAGGTTGCTCAATATGTCTTGCACGTTGTCTCCCTTCTCAAAACTAAGTTCATTCGGTCCTGTTCCATCACCTACCCTTCCTCTTTTCCTATTTCCCTCAAGTTGATTGACTTCCTTTCGCTTTCCATTCTCGGTGAAACTGCCATTTTCGTCGACTCTTCCTTGATTGTGGATATCTTCAACCAGGACCTCACCAACAAGATTGCTTGAATTATCACCAACCAGTGCCTCAACAACATTGATTGAATTATCACCAACAATATTGATTGAATTATCGTCAACCAGTACCTCACCAACTGATACCTCACCAGCCAGGTTGTCACCGACTAGGTTGTAATCGCCAACATCACCACCTCTATAATTTTGTAGTCTCTCTCGATGGACCCTCAGATCAAGATCTGAGACTGCATCTTGGACGGAGGGTGTTTCTCGCTCCTTCTCCCCTATACTTCCCACACTCGTCAAAACGCTTCCCACCGACTGTGAAACACCCAAATTCAACGCGCTGGGCATTGGCGTCCCCCGCTGCGACGCGGGGCGCACCAGTCGCAGCAAATCCGCAAACGAATACCCCTGCACATCAAAGTGAACCGGCTGAGATACCATCTCCTGCTTCTCCACCTTCACACACCCCACAAACCGCCTGTATTTAGGTCCCCCCGAACTCTCGCGAAAGTGCACACTCAGATGGTACCAATCCCGGTAGAATAGCGCGCGTGCCGTGACAAACTGGTCCATATCCTCGCGAAAGTGCTTGTAGTTGAGGGAATTCCCAAGAACGAGACTCCCGCCCTCCTCGTACTCCTCGTAGTACGGGTCCAAGTGCCCCGCTAGCACCACAATCAGCTTCTTTTCGATCGTGTGCCCCATGAGTTTGTTCATCAACATAAAGAGGTGCTTCTTGAACTTGACCAACGGGTTCTCCACAATGAGGTCGGATCGCAACGGAATCGGCTTTGTATCGGGCAGCTCGCACACACGGAGCTGGTGCTTGTATATGGTCTCTTCGTACGCACTGACTATTTCGTGTTTGTAGAGCTCCACCATTTCGTGGAAGCTGGAAAAAAGCACGAGCGACTCGCTGGGCAACGAATCCACCGCCACCAACACCCTAGCGAACGTGTCTGCCGCGTACACCGTGAGCTGGCCAGCAGCTTCCCACTCGGGGTTGAATTTTGGGTGTTTGAGAAGCAAGTCCACGGGAAAGCAGTCCAGATCAACGATGACGGCGCGTCTGTTTTGCTGGAGATGCGAAAGGAGCAATTGCACGCACACGGCGTGGATGTGGGTGTTTCCCAGCGTGGACTGGAAGTCGTAGATGCGGTGTGCGCTGAAGGCGGACAGGAATAGGAGGTCGTCGAGGGTGGCGATGCCGGTGGTGATTTGGCGGAGTTGTTGCTGCAGTCGCACCAAATCGTAGAGGCTGACCATGAAAAACGGCTGCAAAGAAAAAAAGCAAGTTTTCTGGTTGTTTTCTAGCGAGGCACGAGAGCGAAGGTTCAGCGGGTGATTTTAAGGGAAACGGAAAACAAACGATAGCTTTTAATTGGGCTTGCGGAAGGAATCTTCATAAACGAGTGATTTAAGTGACTTGCGGAAGAAATCTTCATAAACGAGAGATCTAAGTGGTTCGCGGTGGGAAACGAAATAGTGATTAGTCTTATGGCGAATCATGAAAGGAGTTAACAGACTCCATTAGCAAAATGGATGGACGAAGAGGAAATATGAACTTGGTAAATCTGAGGGCAATCAATAGAACTGAAACAAACAGAGGCCGAAAAAGAAGTTTCTTGAACAGCGGATGAAAAGTATCGATGAAAACAAAGACGATTTGGATTTCTTGGAACCCTCGATGTACTCATCAGACTTATTACTACCTCTCAGGTAGTAGTCTTTTCGGATTGTTCACCACTTCCTCGAATCATCGTAGCAAAATACATCAAAAAACGCTATGAAACAAGCTCATCGATAACTCTGCTCAATTCAATTAGTCATTACTGAATTCTCTTGTTCACAAAATGCTTCTAACTGGTCATGCGCAGTATACTCGCCTATTCTGTCGACGTCCATTAGCTCCACATGTGCACTTAACGTCCACATTCACTCATGTGAACTTAACGACGGCATTCTGTGCACGTTATGTTCACCGTTCGCCTCGAAAATGACGCCAACCTCATCAGGTTACGAGCGCTGAAAAGAAGCTACGTGGATGGTTTATACCCTCAAAACACCCAATCCTCCGAACTACATGCTCCTCTCACTCCTATACCCCCCACTCTTTTCTACTCTACCCTGTCCCTTATCCCTTATCTCTCGCATCTCTTTTTTTATCTTATCATTTTTTCCACAGTAATGATCTGATGACCAACTCCACGTATCCAAACCCGATGGAGGACACCATCGCACACATCTCGCGGGTCTCCGGCGTGCTCTCGCTCTCGATATGGCTCTTTGCACAGCTTCCCCAGATCATAGAGAACCACTTGAACCAGTCGGTCGACGGCGTCTCGCTAGCCTTCCTCCTCTGCTGGATCAGCGGCGACACCACCAACCTCATAGGATGCATTTTAACAAAGGCGCTCCCGTTCCAGACGAGTTTGGCAAGTTATTACTGCTTCATAGACTGCATCTTGTCGCTCCAGTACTGGTACTACACGAGGGTGTATCCCCGCCAGCGCGTGCACCACAACTTGCTCCAGAGCCCCAACATGATGCGCGACGACCACCGCCACAGGCACAAGATCACGCGCACACTCTCGCGGAGAAACCGCTTCGATACAGAGTCGCCAATAGATATTCTGAATAGAGGGCGACCGAAAACAAGAAGCTACAAGGGATCGTTTATGAAGAGGATGTTGAGCGGCACGATAGTGGGGAGTTTGACAGGGAGGTCGAATGCAACGCCGTTGGGAAGGTCAGCTAAACGAACAACTAATCAAGTACAAAGGGCTTTAGGAGAAACTCTGGACTCGCTCCTGGATAAACTCGAGAAGATCAGCAGCAAAATCATCCAGGCGTCCACTATAGCCTTTGCATTCATACGCCACGTCAAGCTTGAGGAGATCGGAAAGTTCTCTGCGTGGCTATGCTCGTTCTTCTACTTGTGTCTGAGAAGCCCGCAGATTGTGAAAAACTACAGACTGGGATCGACGAAAGGAATATCGGTATTTCTCTTTCTCTTTGCCATGTTGGGCAACTTCTTCTACACAGTGTCGATTGTGCTGGATTTGTATCTCATCCAGCACGAGCCGTACTTTGAGCAGGTGCTCCTGGACCAGCTCCCGTTCATAGTGGGCAGCTGCGGCACGGTCATCTTTGATTCCGTCATCATCTTCCAGTGCTGGTACTACAACCGCACGAGAGACTCTCCACAGGAGAACGAGCACGACGAGCTGCTCCACTTCCAGACCCCGAGCTGGTACCAGCCGGCGTACAACCCCAAGACATGGGAGGACGAGGAGACACATTTGATAGACAGACCCCCAATCAAGTACGGGTTCGACACACCGCCGCCTTCGCACTACATCCAGGCGCTGTCGGTGGCGTCCAACCAGGTGCAAAACACGAATGATCTCATGTCGAGCGCGTTTCTGGCGATAGCGAGCCTGTTCAAGCGCGAGTCGCCGCGGTACGTGCCGACATCGTCGCCGCTTCCGACTAATTTGATCCCGTCGATCATCGGCACGTACTCGGCGGTGAACAAGAAGTTGGCGAGCGAGGCGAAGACGCCGTTCCTGCCGATAGACTTTTTGAACGACGAGTTCCATAAGCCGGTGGAGAGCAGCTATAAGCTGAGTCTGATGCTGCTCAGCAGGGGGTTTAGTGAGTAGGGGACTTGAGCGATCGCCAAAATACTTATCGCCGGCGTAGCCTGCAGCCCGCTATGCGGGCGTACAATCTAATAAGTAAATCCAGCTGAGTCTGATGCTCAGGAGGGTTAAGTGAGTAGGGACTTGAGCGCATAAAGAACATTACAAGCCGAGTCTGATGCTCAGGAGGTTTAGTGAGTGGAGCGACTAGAGGTGTTTGGTACCAGTACATTGGAAGCTTTAGTACATTGGAGCGTACGGAATCACATTAGATATAGAGTGATGTAATAGACAGAGGGTAGTGTTCAAATGTAGTGATACGGGAAGGGTAGAGTTCTCAGAGTGATTCGACGGGAAGTGAGAGTTATTGGAGTGATTAGACTGGAAGGGTAGAGTTCATATACGTAGTGATGACGGGAAGGGTAGAGTTCATATAGTATGATAAAGACGGGGGTGTAGGAGGGCAAGTATATTGGAGAAACTTTGGAACTTAGGTTGTTTCTTGAGAATTAACTCGAGATAGGCTAGTTTAGAGATCTCTTTGGCCGTTCTATAACTGTCTTCTCAAGACTGCAAAAACGTTATATGCAGGATAACAAAATAGTCAAGAGGGCAGTGATCGACACAGAGGCCGAAATGGCCATCATGTATCATTTAGCCTAGGCAGCAGTTTCTGAACGTCTTCTTCTGACCACATTGACACTTTGGAATTTTGTACTCTAGTCGAACATCCTTTTAACATTCTGAGGTCTCTGAGAGCCTGCAGCTTTCTTTCATGAGGAGTCTCCATTATATAGACGGCGATGTTAATCACTTCTTTGGCCACATGTGGCAAGTTGGATACGGTGTTCAAAGAGTCTTGAACTTATTGTCTCTCTTTCAAAGAGTCTTGAACTGTCGTTTCTTTCTCGAACCCGTCTGCTTGAACTTATTTCTTTTCAAGAAACCGCCTCATCGACTTACGGTCTATGGGAAACTCTGATCGGCCCTACACCTTTGTTCTTATTAATTGGCTGCAAATTTTTACATGCAGGATATGCAGGGCAGTCATAGGGGAACAGTAATGTAGACACCAAATATACTCACTTCATGATGGGTTGCTTCGAAATACCTCCCTAAGTTAGCAACTTCGGTGATTTGAGTACAAACACGGTCTTTTTCATATCGAAACTCAAGACACCTACAATTGTCGTAGAAACCACTAAGCTACGGTTGTAGCCAACCCACGATTTTAGGAACCACTCACCTAAGACGATCTTTTAATCACCATCAGCTACGACGATCTTCTAATCACCGCCTACAACTCAATACCTGACTCACTGTCTATTCTGTATCACATATTCTACTCCCAATTGGGTGCCATTTGGCAGTTAATTTAGTCCATTTTCACCGTTCGTGCTTGGGTTAGGCGTCATAATCCTGTTCGTGTTCTCAACCTGCCCAAAACCACTTTTTCGTTCATACTCTTGATCATGTTCGCAATTTTTCCGTTTCTCTCATATGTGTGATTTCAATTTGAACATTCGTTCAAATAACCGTGCGTTCAATTCGCTGCCTATTTCAGTGTGGTCTGCCGTTCACAATCTCTTGCTCATTTCAGTTTGTGGTCCGCTCATGTTCAGAAATAGCTGGTCCGTTCCATTCACATCCACTTCGCTCATGCTCAGTAAAGTGGTGTCCGTTTCATTCACATTCACTTCGCTCATGCTCAGTAAAGTCGTGTTCCATTCCGTCCTCACTGGCTTCGCTCATTCTCAGAGAAGTGGTGGTCTGCTCCGTCACGCTTCGCTCGTGTTCAGTTGTGCTCGTTCACTCCCTTACCCTCCACGCACTCCCAGGCAAACTCTGCAAATACCCCGCCTTCCGCTTCACCCACATCCACACCACAAACCCCACCACCACACACAACACATTCGTATAGTAGTACCCATCCCGCTGCAACACAACCTTCCCCCCGTTCGCCGTGCAAGCCATCTTCATGCCCTCATCAAGAATCTGCTGCGGTTGCCCGTTGATCATGCACACATTGCGCGAAAAACGGTCAATCAACATGAACACCAACAACTTCGGCCACGTCCCCCCGTAGTTCGACAACGTGTTCAACGTCGTCATGTACGTCCCCCCTATCGCCGGGTCCGCGATCTTTGTGAAAAACGCACAGAGCGATACAAACTGGATCGTCGCCATAAACTGCTGGAACAAGTGCTGCGCACTTATAAGACAGAAGAAGCCCAAACTCACCTCACCGTTCGCAGGAAAGAAGTACACCAACATCTGCGCCATCACCGCAGACACCAACTTGCCCGCAAACCCGATAATCCACGGCCGCAACGGCATCTTGCCGTTCGACCACCGCCCCGCCGTGTAGCTGAACATCATCTCTAGCGGGAAGTTGATCAACACAATCAACGAGAGATCCTCCTTCGAGAGCCCCTTCTCTACCAACTTCAAGTTGGTGGCAGCCTCGTTCGCCTGGAACCCGATCTTGGCCACCAAGAGGATGCAGATCAACACCCGCACATTCGACAACTTGAGCACTTGGAACATCTGCAGGTACACCGAGCGCACCATGCGCAAGCGCTCGCACACAGGGTGCGCGGGCTTGTTGTAAACCTGTGGCCCGTCCTCGTGTTTCTCCAAAACCACAGCGTTGCGCTGCACCAAATGCGGGGGGTCCTCCGGCACAAAGTAGAGCAAAGCAGTCACCACGAGGTACATCATGCCCCAGAACCGCAAGTACAGCCCCATGGTCACAAGCCCAGTGTCCTCGGGCACTTCCCTCACGTACTTGTTGGCAAAGTCCGGCGAACTGAGTGTGAGGAAGAGCGTGTACGAAAAGTAGTAGCCGCCGTTGATCCCGACAGTCTGCGCCGTCAGCGCGAACGAAAGCGACTCTGGCGAGAGCACCGTCAATGCCCACCCGTCCACGGCAATGTCCTGCGTGGCACAGAAGAAGATGAGGAGGAAAAAGCACCATGTGATTTTGGGCACATGGCTCGCGGGGTTCTCGAGGAGGCTGTCGACACCGAAACTGAGGTATATCAACGTGAGGCCGGACACTATCTGCACGGGGATGATCCACAGGCGTCTGCGGCCGACTTTTTTCAGGTACACGGCGTCAACAATTGGGGACCACAACAACTTGAGCGAGTACGGGTACGAGGCAAGCGAGAAGAAGCCCACCTCGGTGAACAGCAACTTCGCCTTGAGGATGAACGGCACACTGCCGAATGCGAGTCCTAGCGGCACGCCTTGGAGAACGTAGAGCACCACCAAGATGTAGAACGCCTTTCTGTCTATGGGGAGAAGCTTTGTGTTCTTGCGGTCCACGCTTTTGGAGCGGGAGAGCGGCAACATGCCGTCGTTTTCCCCGATCTCGTTGTAATTGAGGGGGTTCCTCATCGACAGCTCTTTGTCCTCGACGGAGTGGACCCTCTTGTGCATAGCGGGGAATAAGCGAAAGTAAAATTAAAAGAATTCGTAAATGAGAGTTGAGAACGGTTGAAGTACTGTGAGAAAAGAGAGTGGAAAAGACAAGTATAGAGTGTGAAGAGTTGATATAATGGGTTTTCGAAAAGACGTGACGTTTGCCGAGGTTGTCCAAAACGCGTCATTTGATGGATATGATACAGGAAATTTTCCACAGCTTGTTCGTTACTAGAGTAGAACTAGTTCGAGCTGGATCTCTCTTAACTACTCGATATGCTTTTCTCGTTTACTGATTATTCTTTCTCACCAGATTTCACTCTCACCAGATTACATTCCATGAACTCGATTCATCAATTGCCAATTCGCGATTCACGAACTCTCGATCTACTTTCTGCCAAGGTTCATTGGGTTTTTCAATCGACTTCACCAGTTATACTAATTCTTAGTTCTTGATTCGGTCACGTTCATTCATACTCTATTCGGTCTTCTAATTCGCTCATGTTCACTCATACCTTAGTCAGAGTTCTAATTCGCTCATGTTGACCTTCTACATTCGCTCGCATTCTGTACTCTAATGTTTACTCACACTCATATTCACTTCTACCAGTATCGCTTTACTTGCTTCGTCCATGTTCACTTCTACCAGAATCGCTTTACTTGCTTCGCTCATGTTCACTTCTACCAGAATCGCTCACCTTCAGATCTATATTCACTTCAGAATCGCTTTACTTGCTTCGCTCATGTTCACTTCTACCAGAATCGCTCACCTTCAGGTCTGGAATTCCTCATGTGCTCGCTCGCCTTGCTTCGCTCATGCACTGTCTACACTCACTTCGCCCATGATCACTCTACGCTCACTCTTGTTAACTCTTGTTCGCTATTCGTTCACATTCGCTTCGCTCATGTTCACTCTTACAACCCCAACACCTTTCTACAAGCTCTCATCACAACCTCCTCGTCTGGGAAAGCAAAGTCCTCCAACTCCTTGGCGTATGGAGTTGGCACCTCACAGCCAGTCACTCTCTCAACTGGCGAGTCCAAGTAGTCAAACGCCTCGGTCTCCATGATCTGCGCACACACCTCGGATCCAACACCGAATGCAGGGAATCCAGCCTCAACGGTGACCACATGGTGGGTCTTCTTCACAGACTCAACAATGGCGTTGACGTCCAATGGCTTGATGGATCTCAAGTTAAGAACCTCGGCCTTCACACCGTACTCCTTCTCCAAGGTCTCAGCAGCCTCCATGCAGAACTTGACCGATCTCGAGTGCGAGATCAACGTGATGTCGGTACCCTCTCTCTCGATCTTGGCCTTGCCGATTGGCGAGACAAAGTCTGGGGAGAGCGCCTCCTCTGAGATCTCAAACGACTCACCGTACGCAATCTCGTTCTCCAAGAACACAACCGGGTTGGGGTCTCTGATGGCGGCCTTGATCAAGCCCTTGTAGTCCTCGGCAGAGTATGGCGACAACACCTTCAAACCTGGGATCGAACCGTACCACGCAGCGTAACACTGAGAGTGCTGCGCACCGACACCGGCAGCGGCACCGTTAGGACCACGGAACGTGATGTTACATGGCTGCTTACCACCCGACATGTAGTGTGTCTTGGCAGCAGAGTTGATGATCTGGTCAATGGCCTGCATGGCAAAGTTGAAGGTCATGAACTCGAGAACTGGCTTCAACCCGTGGAACGCAGCACCGACAGCCAAGCCGGTGAAACCCATCTCGGTGATCGGAGTGTCAATCACTCTGCGCTCGCCGAATCTGTCCAACAAGCCCCTGGTGACCTTGTACGCACCGTTGTACTGTGCAACCTCCTCACCCATGACGAAGACGTCGTCGTCGCGGTCCAATTCCTCGGCAAGACCGGCGTTGAGGGCGTCTCTGATGGTGATGGTCTTGGTGCCAGCAACAGACAGGGCGGCTCTGGTGTCAACCATTCTCATGGCCTGGAATTGGCCAGACTGAGCGAGGTTTCTGCCGACTTGGGTCTTCAACGCCTGCGAAGCTAATTGCGCGGTCTTAGCGACACTAGAAATGGGGGCCATCTTAGAAAGAGAAGTGGGTGTGTTTCGTTTTTTTGCTCCGACTTTTTGGTTGTCTTGTTTTCCGGATGAATGAGGACCGCCGGTTTTTTTGGGCTCGGAGATGTAGGTCCGGGATAACCGCGAACACGAGCGAAGCAGGTGTGAGCGGTGAGTGATGAATGATGAGGGTGATGAGAGGCCAACGATAGGAGTAGGATTGGGCAAACGAGTAGGATTGGGCCAACGGTAAGAAAGGGATTGGGCCAACGGTAAGAATAGGATTGGGCCAACGACAAGATTTTGATATTCAGTCTAGATCAACCTCTTTGGTATTCGAGAAAGCTTAGTTAAGGTTGAAAGCCGTTACATAACGGGCTACACGCGCTAGTCCTGTCCGCTCCTCCTCCTCCTTCTGCCCCGGTTCCCCTCATCACGTGCCTGACCCGGACTTTATCACGTGATTCGTATTTGTTGGCCGATAAGACAGATGGATCGATAGTGAATGTTGGATATAAATAGGGAGTAAAGGATAAAGATTTATATCAGAGTAGATAAGATATATCAGAGTTCATTGATATATCAGAGTTGATAGATTTATATCAGGTTTATAAGATATATCAGAGTTGATAGATTTATATCAAGTTCAAAGAGTCCTACTATAACCACTCTCCACCACAACTACTCGATCGGTCAACCACTGCGGACTAGTCAACATTCAACAACTATTTGCCAACCACTAGTCAATCGCTAATTAATTGACTTCACGAGTCTTATCTAAACATTTTTCGGAAAAACCACTGACATGATCAAATCCATCAGATCCGCCAGAATCCCCCTCAGCGCACTCCGCTACAACAGTAGCGTGCCAAAGAACTTCCACCGCCCCGACGCTGCCGGTTCCGACAAGGCTGTGGAGGCTGCCGACGCCACTGCCACCATCATGGCAGACATGGTGGACAGTCAGCACGTCTCGCCAAAGCTGGGCAACTACAGCCCCAACAAGAGCACGTGGCTCGCGGCGTTGACGGAGCGCAACAAGCAGTTGAAGGAGGGCAAGATCTTGGACAGTTTCCTGTACATTAACCCCAAGACCACCAAAGTCGGCGAGCGCACAAGAGGCGACTCGTTCACCTATTTGAGTCTTCCATTCAAGCTGGACGAGTGGCTCTGTGACTCGTACATCAACGCGTTTGGCAGATTGCGTGCGGGCCAGTTATTCCAGGACTTGGATGCGTTGGCAGGCAGAATTGCGTACAGACACTGTGCCCCGGCCGAGCCTGTCAATGTGACTGCTTCCGTTGACAGAATCTACATGGTGAAGAAGGTGGACGAGATCAACAACTTCAACTTCCTCTTGGCCGGGTCTGTGACGTGGACGGGTAAGTCTTCGATGGAGATTACCGTGAAGGGCTACGCCTTTGACGAGGACTTGCCCACTGAGGTGAGTCTCGAGTCGTTGCCTGACGACAAGGTGTTCCTTTCTGCCAACTTCACGTTTGTGGCGCGCAACCCACTCACACACAAGTCGTTTGCCATCAACAAGCTCATTCCCACAACCGAGAAGGAGTGGCTCGACCACCGTCGTGCTGAGTCGCACAATGCGAAAAAAAAGTTGGCTGCGAAAAACCACCAGTTGATCCAGCCCAGCGACGAGGAAAACAGGTTGGCCTACGACATGTGGCGCTCCGCCAAGGGTCTTGTGGCGCAGCAGAAGGTTGTTCCTCCTGGAATTGCGTTCATGAAGGACACCACCATTGAGCTGACTCTCTTCATGCAGCCACAGTACAGGAACAGACACTCGTACATGATTTTCGGAGGGTACTTGTTGAGACAGTCATTTGAGTTGGCCTACGTTGCGCTGGCGGACTTCCTGAATGCCGGTCCTCGTTTTGTCTCGTTGGACCTGACCACTTTCAAGGCCCCGGTGCCTGTGGGGTCGATTCTCCTGATGAAGGCCACGATTGTGTACACCGAGCACATCCACTCGACTGAGCTGAAGAACGACACAGACACGCCGTTCAACTTTGCGTTGCCGGCCACCAACAAGTTGTCGGTCAACGCGGACGCGTTTTTGCTGGAGCCGGGCACTTTGATCCAGGTCAAAGTGGACACGTTTATCAAGCTGCTTGACACCAAGGACCAGAAAGAGTCGGGTACGTTTATCTACTCGTTCTTTGTTCCACAGACGTCGGGTAGTGGTAAAGACCAGGGGTTCAGTCTGGTGATTCCGCAGACGTACTCGGAGATGATGGAGTATGTGAATGGTAGAAGAAGGGCACAGGACACCGCCAATTATGTTGATTCGTTGCCGGTATCGGATTTATAGATCGAGTGAACCGAGTGAACATCGAGCGAACATAAACGAGTTGCGTGCTTTGAGAGACATCAAGTGAACATGAACGAGTTGCGTAGTTTGTCAACATGAAGTGTTCGTTACTGAAAGAGACAGTGTAGTCTCAGATAGAATGACAGAGCTGACGGCACTGAATAACTAATATAACCGAAATATTTAATTTAACTGCTAAAATAACCAGTATTGAGAAACCAACAAGAACTAGGAGCGTCAGGTCATAGGAAAACACCCATTGCGCCGTCAAGGTAACATCATGTGTGGTTATTTCAGTCCACGTCAACAGAAAACAAATAAATAGATCGCGGAACCATGAAAAATTGAACTGGGTGTGAAGCAAATACATCTTACTTGATAAACGACCCCACGGCATGATCCAACTGACCTCTCGAATTATCGAGAAAACCATACACATCACCTCAAATCTTTTCTGAATGGTATACCTCAAATACCATATTTGTTTTGGGTTCAAGAATTCTCGGAATGTCCCTATTGGGACCTTAGATTTTTGCACCCAATTCAAGGATCTTTCTACGACACATTGATAAGCTAGCATCCAGACGCCATTTACCTCGTCTCTGACTATCTATGAACATAAGGAAGATTGACGATTGAGTCATGAGGACGCAATCGGTCAATCAAATATGTTCATTTACCTGTGTTCTCTTGCATTCATCCACACATTCGGGAGAATCATCTCTTTCAGTCAAGGACTTCTCTCATGCTCAATATCACTTCAATTGACTAATCGCTCATTCGCTTGCCATTCACGAAGATATCACCTCTCTTTACTAATCGCTCACATTCGCTATGTTCACGAAGATTATAACCTCTATTTACTAATCGCTCATTCGCTTGCTCATGTTCACGAAGATTACCTCTATTAGAATACTTCGTCTATCTTATATTACAACTATTACACATGCAATGCTAGACCTACTGATGGATCTTCGCCGTCTCCCCGTTAAAATCAAACTCGTGCTCGTGCACCAGCTCACGCAAACTCCCCTTCCTCGTAAAGTCTATCAACTTGGCCTTCGACTTGAGCGACGTCTCCAGACGCAAGCGGTCCACAATATCTGTGCTTGTCGAATGCACCGACACGATGGAGCTCGCAGCCAACGTCTGCGGCGTCAGCTCCTCGAAGAACAGCTCCTTGACCGGTGTCACCAACTTGGCGCCCGATGTGTTGGACAAGTTCATCCCGAAGCTGCCCTCAGACCACTTGAACTCCCCGTCCATGTCTCTTGTCGCGTGGAAGTCGTCATATGGCGCCCCCCGAAGGTCGTAGTTGGAGAAATCGCGTTCGCTGTTTGATTGCAGCGGGTTTCGCGACTCGCTGAACTTTTGGAGCAAGTCGTAGCTGCTTGTGTCTGTTTCTTCGTTGAATCTGTAACTCTCAAACCCCCCCAATGTCTCCTGGTGCACGCCGGAGTAGTCTCTAGAGTTTTCCTCAGTGACCGCATCCAAGTTCTTCCCGTGCACTATGCCCACAATATTACCATCCGAGTCCAAGCGCTGCACGTTTCCCAGCAGCGACCGCGTCAAGATGTCGTTGAGCGAGTTGTTGCTCAAGAAGTTGCGCGAGCCTATCGACTCCGATACCCCCAGATCGCGGTTCGACTTGTCGTCCACCAACCGCACCAGGAACAAGTGCTCGGTGTTGACGGTGCTCATCGAGATCTCCGACTCACGGTTACCCTTGGCTCTGTCCGAAATGTCGTTGGCCCGCCACGACTTGCTGGGTTTCTCCTCAGCGTCGTAGAAGCGAGGTTCGTTGTTGTCGACATGTGTGACTGAAGAGCTTGTGCTCTGTGCGTCGCTTACATAGCCCTTGTACTTGTCGTCGCCCTCGTCATCCGTCTTTCCCTCCAACGCCAACGCACTGATCGCAGCAACCTGTTTGGCACTGCTCTCCGTCGATCTTGGCGCAATCGGCGCTATTGGCACAACCGGCGACCTCTCCGAGTCTGCCTCGGACTTTTTGCTTCTTCTTTTGCGCATGCAGCAGAAGACAAGAAGACACAACGCAATACATGCGACGGGAATTCCCACTCCGAGCCCAATGGCAAGGTTCTTGTTGGAGCTGCTCTTTTTAGAGGCAATAGGTGCTGCAGACGAAGAGCTTGGTGATGCGCTTGTGGCGGTGGGTGTAGCAGAACTCGAGCTTGTACTTGGGGTGCTTGCTGACCCATCCGCTCGTATCGTAAACCTCTTCACCTCACTGTCAAAGGACGATTCCGCCGAAACATCCACATCCAACGTCTTCATGTCGTCCGGAACCATCCCGTTCAACGTCTTGTTGTCCGAATGGTACGTCAACCAGCTCGCAGTGAAATTCGCACTCACTTTAGTGCTGTTCACCTCCGTGAAATACGAGTTGAGCAACTGGTACTGGAACCACTCGCCCTGCGTTGCATTCACGTCCGGCAACCGCGACAAGGTGAACACCGAGTCGAGCGAATCGAACGAAAACGGAAGGTCCACCACATTCTGGAAGACATCCTTGACGCTCACCGAAAAGTTGTCGAAAGTGTCGCTATCCGGGAAGTTGCCGCTTAATGTGTACTTGGACGTGTCCAACGCCACAAACGAGGGCAAGTTGTTTGCGTACACCAGCGAAATGTTTTCCGCTGCAATCACAGACCCATCGAGGAAGACCTGCGAGAATATCGGCAACTGGATATCAAACTCGCTGTTGAACGTGCCGTTGATTTTGATCGTCTCGTTCACCGACGTGCTCAACTGGTGCGCACCCACCACAATCTTGAAGACGCCCTCTGCTCCCGTGTAGCCGTAGTAGTCCAGGCCAATAAACGCAAACAGGTAGTCTATCGAAGGGGCTACGCTCAGCGTCACGTACGGCACGGTACCGCTGAACGAGCAGTCATCACCGTTGAAGGAGATCCAGTTGGGGAGCGAGGATCGGTCCTGCGAGCGTCCATAGCACGCGACGATTTTCCGCGTGGAATTCGCGTAGCTTTCGAAAATGTCCTTGCCGTACGAAATGTCAAACTTGTCGCCCTGCTTGAGCACAAGCCCGTCGTTGCCGTTTGTCTGCCCGTACTTGGAGAGCTGAACAAACATGGCGTCTGCAGACAGTAGATGGAGTCCGGTGTCGTTTGACACCACCATAGTGTAGTTTGTCAGAATCAGTGTCTGGTCCGCGGAGTCTGTGCCGCCGACAGTGACACTGAATTCGCCCACGTCTTTTTCGACAGGCATGCCTGAGAACGTTCGCGAGTTCGAGTCGAAGCTCATCCAGGTGGGGAAGTTGGATGCTGAGTACTGGATGGAGCCGCCTGCCCACGACTTGTATGTCTGTGGCGAGAACGTGAACGAGTACGCCTGGCCGACTCTCGCCACATTGGGCAACTGCTCGTTGATGGGGAAGCCCACGTACAACTGTGCGTGCACTGCAGCAACTAGTACCAACAGTAGAGTTTGGTAGAGCATGCTGGTTGTGGTTGTCTAGTGATTATGACACGCGCCGTGGAATTGGTATATATTTATTGCAGACTCTTCGGCAAACTGACACAGAGGCATAGAATGTGCGTTCCGTCGCGGTGCACGTAAATATGGTGATGATCCGTTTTGGGACTAAATGGAACGCGACGCGTGTAAGGGATGGCTGGGGGAAACGAAAGCGAGGCAACAAGAATAGGTAAAAGAGCCAAACAAAAGCATTCTCGTTCATGACCTATCCACCATCTTCTCTGCCGCTTTTCGCGTCAGAAGACCGCACTTCCACGAGGTCTCATCCCTTGTGTGTTTATATGTTTTGGTTTTGTGAAACTTAGATTGTTTAGCGAGGTTTCAGAGATTTTAAGGAGAGCGCGGCTTTGTGGAAATTATTCCAGGTTAGACCATCGATGGCATCGCTCGATGAGGATCAAGCATACTAGTATGGAACATACTCAAGCATACAATTGCATCTTATACATCTCCGTTGGTCTCCTCCAGTATCATGTTCTCTCAATACAACCTCTATTTGACAGCACTAAAACATGTGCGAGGCTATCAGACAAAAGACGATAATTATCCTCTTTTCGGAGGACAATAGGCCTAAAGTGGATGGATAATGATGTGACGTCGTAAATAAACATGCCAGACATAATATACATAAATAGGAATATAAATAGACAACGTATATACATGTACTTCATTCACCACCTTCGCCCACCTTAACCCACCCACTCACCTCCACTCATATACACTTACACCTCTCAATCTCTGCCCAATCTGACGACGTCGTAAATATGCCAGTTAGACTTCTTATTTGGCCAGGAGTGGTAAAATTGAACTCGTCTGTTTAGCCGTTCAGTGTCTATCATATATTACTCTATATTATTAATGTCATGATTTGTTCTCGCGTATTGAGGTATTCTTCTCGTATACCTCTTCCAAATCTTACTCTCTCCTCCTTCCTATTTTCTTTCCTCTTTCCTATTCTCTTCCCATTCTCTTCCTATTCTCTTTCCTATTCTCTTCCTATTCTCTTTCCTATTCTCTCTTATTCTCTCTTATTCTCTCTTGTCCTCCTTTCTATTCCCTATTATCATCCTCTCTTCTACCCCCTACTCCTTCTTGCTCCTCGCATCTTGCCCTCTTCTACCCTCTTGCTTTCCCCTCCACACCAAATAAACCGCAAAAATCCCCACAAACCCAAAGATCAACCCCACAAACTTCTCAAACAACAGGTGGAAGTAGATGTTCGTCATGAGCAACATAAACCACCACAACCCAATGAGCTGCATGAGAATCACATGCGGGTGCTCCAACACGACACCCTTCACGGCCGCCAATGTCACGCCGTTCTTCAACTGCCCCTTGGCCGAGTCGTACAACTTCGCCCACCCCGCCCAGAACGCTGTTCCCTCCAAGAACATGTAGCACAGTGCCTGGACCAAGAGGAACACATGGCCCAGCGGGTCGTGGCCGCCCTCCCACGTACCGCGCAATTTGCGGCACTGGTACGACGACAAGTTGGCCAGAGCGTGTTTGCCGAGGTCCTCCACAAAGAGATGCTTTAACGCACTGAAGCCCTTAACGTCGTCCAGCTCCACGTAGCACTTGCCGCCCGTGAGGAGAAACACCTTGTCCATGATCGGAACACCGAAACACCACTGTGTAAAGAGCCACCACCAGAGGGTCACCGCGGCCCACCGCAATCCCGCGCGCATGAGCTGCTGCGACGAGACCCGCTTCTTTTTGTACAACACGGCGTAGAACGCTACGATGCAGAGCGTGGTCCAGCCCCATCCACGCTTCACAAACACCTGGTTGAGCACATTGCGCTTATCGTTGTAGTAGTTGTAGACCTCGTACGAGGGCGAGAGGACGTGGACTAGCTTCCCCAAGACGAAGTTCAATATGAACGACCCAAAGAAGAAGAGCTCTCCGAAGGTCATGTGCGTTAGCATGCTGGCTTTGTTGAGTTTATCTAGAATGACTCGGTAGTGCTCGTCGTAAACAGACATGGTGGCAATAATAATCCAACAAATCCGGGGAAAAAAGAGCAACGAATGTTGAGGTGGATTGAGAGGAAGAGGGAATGGAACCTGAGAAGTTGATGAGGAGATCATGAAGTAAGAGGTTGATAAGAGGAAAGTTTAGTGGAGGTTGAGAGCTAGTGAGAGTTGATTTAGAAGTGAGTTGATTTAGAAGTGAGTTGATTTAGAAGTAAGATGTTTATGATTGAGAAGTTAGTTAGAGTTGATTTAGAAGTAAGATGTTTATGATGAGAAGTTAGTTAGAGTTGATTTATAGGTAAGATATTTGTGATGAGAAGTTGAGTGAGAGTTCAATTATAAGATGTTTATGACGTTTATGATGAGAACTTCGAGACATAATCCATGACCATAGCATAAGACAATACAGCCTCAGCACAAACTTACGCGCAAAATCAGTTTCAGTTTTAGGTTCAATTTCTTGTTCACACACTTTTTTAGTTTGATATTCCTTTCAGTCTTGTTGGGCATTCATTGTGTTGTTCTAAAGTCATGTCATGACAGAACCTCTTTGTGCTATTTATGATACATGTAGATCTTTTGTCTGATCCGTTGAAGTGACGATCAAAGTCCTGTCTGACCCGTACGTCTGTCTGTCTGCTGTACGACATTACTTCCATGTGCTACGGATCATTGCTCTTCATAAGGCTTTAGACTCTTCACGTCCACTTCTATTGTCGTATCGATTATTGATTGCTCGATCTTTTATGCTCCATCCTATTATGCCATCCCTATCTTCATGCTCCATCCTATCATTCATGCCATCCCTATCATTTATGCTTCATCCTATCATTCATGCTCCATGTACCGGCACATTGCAGCATTCTATCACCTTACCGAGGTCCGTTTCGTATGTTCAGCATCCCTCAAGTCATTATCCACATCTCTTCAGCGATTTCCTTCCTCTTAGCTCTCCAGTTTTACCCCATTGGGCAGCACCTTGGGGCTCTCCTTCTCCTTCTCCTCCTTCTCCTCCTTCTCCTTCTGGTCTTGCAGCCACCTCCCCACCATGTCGTTCATCAACGTATTCATAAACTCCACATTCGCAATGTTCTTCCTAAAGTCCGCATTCTGCAAGAGCTTTAGTATGTGCAAGCAGTTTGGATATACCAAGTGCTTGGAATACTGTGGTTGTGTCCAGTAGTTCAAGTACTCGAGATAGTTGACGAACAGCTCGTCCGTGAGATACTGGTTCTGTGCGAGGTAGTTGAGGTACTGCAAGTTGCACAACGACTGTACGAACTCTAATTCAATCTCCCATCTGGTGGGAAGCTCAGGTAACTCGTCCAGGGAATTTTGGTCGCTCATAGTAATACGATAGTTTTAATGATGGATGATTTTTGGTATTTTTTGTTTACATCAGGAAAGTAGAGTCAAGGCTAGAGCTTTCTTCAGGGCTTTCTAAGAACAGATCTCAAAGTCTTCTCCGTTAAGGGAACTTCAAAATCTACCCAGTACGACCTTTGCCTTCATTATGTCAAGACAAGCAGCGCTCGAACGCGAACTCGAACAGTTGGTCAAGATCAACAACACCATCTCCAACCTCATATCCACAATCAAAGTAACGCTGTCCAACATATCGCGGATGAACACGTCCAGCAACAACACACACGACCTCCTCGACCAGTGGATCCGCATCCTCTCGCAAACCAACTTCACGCACGAGATGATCAACGACTCCACATGGAACGGCGTCGAGAGCAACAAATTGGCCGAGATCGACGACCCTGACGACAGCGAAGAGCGCTTGACACGCGAATTGGAGCACATCGAAGCCGAAAACAGGCTGCTACAGAATGAAATCGACCGCAAAACAGCGGAGCGCGAGGCGAGAGAGGCCCGTGTGCACGACGCGCTGACCAGGAGGCGCAACGAGTTGGGATTAATGCCAAGGAATAGAGTTTACAAGTAGATGGGGGAGCAGATGGGAGAGGAATATGGGAAAGGAAATAGGGCGGGAAGATAGAGGAATGGGGTAAAGAGAGTGTGCAAAGATAGAGGAATTGAGTAAAGAGAGTGTGCAAAGATAGAGAATTGAGCAAAGGGAGTTTGCAAAGATAGAAGACTGATGACATTGTTTGTGCGACTTCAGATAAGGAACTTGAGTATTTGTCTACTTGAAGATTGTATTGACATCTTTGATTGACGATGGGACTGAAAAACGTCCATCAAAATTTTATCTTTCCCACCATGCAGCTTGACCCAGATGCCCCGATGATGTTATCCGAGGCAGGACTTCGGAGCATATATAGACTAATTTATCCTCAAGCTACCCAAGTTGAATATATTTTTAATATCACTTTTCGCAGCATTTTCAGAGAATAGAATAAACACATGATTTTTGTGAACTATACAAGGTGGATTGTTGATCACTATTTGATCTTGTTAAATACAATCCTCACACAAGTTCCTCGGCTCTATTTGGCTTGTTCCTCACATCTTTTAATCATTGGTTCTTCATTCTCATTCTACTCTCTAAACATTCTCCTCTTGTCATTTCTTCGGTAAAGTATATACATGTTCAGTTCTCTTGCTCGCGTTCGCTCACTTACCTTTCCCCGCTCACTTTAACCACCCATATATTCGCTCCGCATGTTCGCTACTATTCGTATCTCTCGTTATTTATCATCACCTTCTATATCATTATACATTAAATCAAGCAACGGTCGTGATCAAGTCGTTCGCCTCGACCGCATCACCCTCCTTGACCGAAATAGGCCCAACCTTACCGCTCACAGGCGCACTGATGACCATCTCCATCTTCATGGCAGACAACACGGCAATTGGGTCACCCTTGTTGACCTCAGCACCCTCCTTGCTTCTGATCTCAATCACCACACCCGACATTGGCGCACCAACGTCGTTTGGCTGCGCGGCCTTCTGTCTGGTCTTGGTCTCAACAGCAGCGCTCTTGTCGTCAACGGTCACAGATCTCATCTCACCGTTCAACTCGAAGAACACCTCTCTGGAGCCAGTCGCCTGCGAGATCTCACCCACAGCCAACAACTTGATGATCAAGGTCTTACCCTGCTCAATGTCCACAGTCAACTCCTGCCCAACCTTGCACGCCTTCAAGAAGAACCTGGTTGGCAACACAGACAAGTCACCGTACTTGGCAGCAACCTTGCGGAAGTCCTCGTACACCTTTGGGTACATCACGTAGCTCGCAATGTCGGTCTCGTCGATGCCGTTGCCGTATCTGGAAACCAACTCCTGCTTGATCGACGCAAAGTCGATTGGAGGCAAGGTCAAACCTGGTCTCTCGTCCAACTTCGCTCTCTTGTTGCCCAACATCTTGGTTCTCAATGGCTCTGGGAACCCTCCGTATGGAGTACCCATCAATCCAGACATGAAGTCCAAAACAGAGTCTGGGAAGTCCAACTCGCCAGCCAAGTTGTTGACGTCCTCGGCGCTCAAGTTGTTCGACACCATGAACTGAGCCAAGTCTCCAACAACCTTCGAAGTTGGAGTGACCTTGACCAAGTCGCCGAGAATCTGGTTCGCAATCTTGTACGTCTCCTTGGTCTGCAACCACTTGGTACCCAAGCCCAACTGCTGGGCCTGGAAAAGCAAGTTGGTCAACTGCCCACCAGGAATCTCGTGCTGGTACACCTCTGGGTCTGGACCCTTCAAGTCGGCCTCGAAGCACGAGTAGAGCAATCTCATCTGTGCCCAGTAGTTGTCCAACTCCCTCACAAGCGACTCCAGAACACCGGTCTCAATGTCGCCCTCCAACGACGCCAAAATGGCACTGATCGACGGCTGCGATGTCATACCAGACATCGAGTTCGATGCAGAGTCAACGACATCAGCACCAGCACGTGCACAAGCAACCATCAGCGAAACACCGGTACCGGCAGAGTCGTGGGTGTGCACGTGGATTGGCAAGTCAGGGTACTTGGCTCTGATCTTGCCCACCAAAAGAGTGGCAGCTCTAGGCTTCAAAGTACCAGCCATGTCCTTGATACCAAGGAAGTGCGTGCCCATGGCAACAATCTCGTCGACAACCTTCAAGTAGTACTCCAAGTTGTACTTCTTACCTGGCTTCAACATGTCACCCGAGTAGCACACAGTGGCCTCAACAACACCGCCAGCCTTCTTCACAGCATCGATACCAACCTTTAACTGCGCCAAGTCGTTCAACGCGTCAAACACTCTGAAAATGTCCACTCCGTTGTCCTTGGCCTCCTTGACAAACTGGTCAATCGCGTTGTCTGGCAACGACGAGTACGCCACACCGTTGGCACCTCTCAACAACATCTGGAAAGGAATGTTTGGCACCAACTTACGCAACGCACGCAATCTGGCCCATGGGTCCTCGTAGAGGAAACGCATGCACACGTCAAACGTGGCACCACCCCAACACTCGAGCGAGAACAAGCCGTTCAATGCGTGCGCAGTGGTAGGAGCAATGTTCACCAAGTCGATGGTTCTCACCCTCGTAGCCAAAAGCGACTGGTGAGCATCTCTCCAAGTGGTGTCCGTGAGCATGGTACCCTTGAACGCTCTGACCTTCTTGGCAAAGGCGTCTGGACCCTCCTCGAGCAACACCTGTCTCCAACCACGTGGAACTGGCGCGTTGTCGACGTCGATCTTGAGGCCCGTGGTGGGGTCGTGCAACTCAGGAATGAGCGCCTCCTCAAGCAACTTGGGGTCGCCAATCTGGCCCTTGATCGAAGAGCCGTTCACGACCAAGTCTCCCAAGTAGCTCAACAACTTGGTGGCTCTGTTCTGCGAGCTGATCATGCGGAAAAGCGACGGAGTGTCGTCAATGAAGGTAGTCCAACAGTTACCCGCAATGAAGGTCTCGTTGGTCAAAAGCGCCAACAAGAACGGAATGTTGGTCTTGACACCTCTGATTCTGAACTCAATCAACGATCTCAACATCTTACGGCGCGCAATCTCGTATGTGGATCCGGTACACGAGCACTTGACCAACATCGAGTCGTAATGTGGCGAAATGACAGAACCGGCAAATCCGTTACCACCATCCAATCTCACACCGTTACCACCAGCAGAACGGTACACCTCGATCTTACCGGTGTCGGGCTGGAAGTTCTTGGCAGGGTCCTCGGTCGTGATTCTGCACTGGATGGCAAACCCACGGGTGGTGATCTTGTCTTGCAAGAGTCCCAACTGCTCCAAGGAAGCACCGGCAGCAATCTGAATCTGCGCAGCAACAATGTCAACACCGGTGATCTCCTCGGTGATGGTGTGCTCAACCTGGATACGAGGGTTGATCTCGATAAAGTAGTGTCTGTTCTGCTCGTCAACGAGAAACTCGGCAGTACCAGCGTTTCTGTAGTTGGACGACTTGGCCAACTTGACAGCGTCCGTGAGAATCGCGTCTCTCACCGCAATAGGCAAGTTCTTCGCTGGCGCAATCTCCACAACCTTCTGGTGTCTTCTCTGCACGGAACAGTCTCTCTCAAACAAGTGGATGACGTTACCGTAGTTGTCCGCCAACAACTGCACCTCAATGTGCTTGGGTTTGTCCAAGAAACGCTCAATGAAACACGTACCGTTACCAAACGCAGTCTTGGCCTCACTGGTGGCTCTCTGGAAGGCGTCCTCGATGTCGTCGCCCTCGCGAACGACTCTCATACCTCTGCCACCACCGCCAAAAGCGGCTTTGATGATGACGGGGTAGCCGTACTTGGCGACAAAGTCGCTCGCCTCGGAAACAGAGTCAATTGGGCCGGGCGTACCAGGGACAACAGGCACGTTGTTCTCAATGGCCAAGGTTCTGGCACTGACCTTGTCACCGACAGCGTCAATTGTCTTGTACAGCGGTCCAATCCACGCAATTCCACTCTCCTCGACTTTGCGCGCAAACTCAGAGTTCTCAGACAAGAAACCGTAACCTGGGTGGATCATGTTGACCAGGTGGTGCTTGGCAATTTTGATAATCTCGTCGATCTGGAGATATGCCTGCACAGGCGAGTACTGGCCCTTGGTGCCGATGACATAGGACTCGTCAGCCTTGAGTCTGTGCATCAGCAAACGGTCCTCGTGCGAGTAAATGGCGACGGTTTGCATGGACAACTCGTGGGCTGTTCTGAAAATTCTGATGGGAATCTCACCTCTGTTGGCCACCAAGATCTTGTTCATGGGGCCAAGCACAGTCAGTTCGCTTCTCATCTCGTTGATTCTGGCGCTCTCGCCAGACTTTGAGTTGCTCATGTAAAATTTGCTTGGGGCGTAAAAAAGGGATTTACGGTACAATAAATACTTTTCGGAGAAAAAGATAGTGACCAAGCACTTTTCGAAAATTTGCATGAATTGGTGAAAAGATAAGAGGTTCGTAGCTGGGGTAGAAGCACTTGCAACGAGTGAGTATCACAACGTACACACTCTCCTACACACTCTCGAAGCACTGTCGACACCTCCCCACCTTCTCCTCCACTATGACTCCTAGCGGACACAAAGCGGAAACTGGAGGGATGGGATTGATCAATCCGTTGGACGAGGTAATAAAAGTCCGAAACGTAGCACAAAAACGCTACGAGGTGGTGACGACACCTGGGAATCGCCAATATCCATGGATACTGCATACTACGAGAAGTCCGAGGCCGAGTGACTCAGCGCCTTCACATGCCGCGCTCTAAAAAGTCGAAAAAAATCTAATTCCTGCTGTGTGCAGGCCAACGTCCCGACTCCATATGATTGGATCAAGATAAACGGAATATTATGTCCGTTTGCTTAAAACCGGCGAGGATAAATGGAGGGGCAATTCTGGACTTGGCGATGTTGGGGAGGTAGGCACGAGGACTGAGACGGAAGATGGGGCTGGATGTCGGGAACTGGTGATGTAACTGGTGACACCATAGGAACAATGTTGCCCCACTTTTTGCGTTTTTTTTTTTTCACCTGATTGCTGAAAAATCAGGTTGTGGAGATCAGAGATGCGAAAAATCGCACAATCAGCCACAACGCAACAGGATATAAAAGGCAAGTCAAATCCGTGTTAGACTGCAACCATAATGTTAGCTAAGCAATTCACCACTGTCTTCAAGAGATCTTTCCAAAAGAAGTCTGCCACGCAGTTCATCAAGACCGCTACAAAAGATATTCCAGTCAAGTCGGCCATCTTGATCGAGTCCAATACCACACCACTTAGATGGGCACCAACGCACGAGAACTCATTCCGTTCTTTCGCCGAGTACAGATTGAGGGTCACTAACCAGAGTCCCTTGGCCAAGGCACACAAATGATCTCCGCGGCCTGGATGCTGCTTTTCAGTTCTAGTAATGTATATTAATCAGGGAAATTGTAGGATAAGGGTTATCAAGACTGGGACTAGGCTTCTAAGACTAGGATCGAGCAATAAGGCTTTTAAGACGAGGACTAAGTCTATCAAGACGTAATGTCGACGTGGAGTTAAGTTCGTTGGTGACAAGATGCCTATTTTGACTCAGACCTTAGCTCCGGAGGTGTATTTTTTTCCATGCTTCAATGAAGTTATCTTGGCATGAAAACACGCCAGTTTGAGACACCTGAAATGAAACGACGAAGGCTGAGGGAGCCATTAATGGCCTGACAGGACTTTAGGTGATCATTTGTTGCTTTAGGGAGTTCAATTGTACATGTGGCAGTGAGGTGATTGCAGGGGAATGATACCTAGCAACGGATTTTCATGCAGGATTAACTTCTTCTCGAGGATGTTACATATATACGAGAATGGGTTAGGTAGTAGGGCACCATGGTGTTGAGACTGTGCAGGAATGACTGTCACAAATCAGTATCTCTCACGCTACAATAGATCTATAGTGTTTTGGATTGATTTGTGCTGTCAACTAACAATAACAATCAATTTGTACAGATCCGAATTCTCCTTTTCTCCCCTCTCCAATCCTAATTTCTTCAATTCCTAATTCATCTAATTCCTTTTTTCCTCTTTGTTTCTATTTCCTCGCCCTATCGCCACCAACCGCTTTGAGCGCTCCCCTTGGGGAACGGTAAGCAAACCTGCTTTGGCCGCGATATGCATCGCCGGCCGGACCATGTCACAATCACTGATCTCGGTTGGAACGGTTCATCTACGTAATCTGCTAACATCTTCCAACCTCCTAATCCTTCTCTTGACACCTTCTCCCGTTATCAATCACATTAGTAATTATGCACGTGATCGAATCAGATAAAGTCACGTGTGATGGTGCAAGAAAGGATTGCTCCTGATCATGCAACCAAAAAAGACAAGAATAGGCTACCAATAGACCATAGTACAGTGTACCGAGAAAGAAGCAAAGAGCAAAGGTAGAGAAACTCAAGAGACATCACCGGAAGTACACCGCCACAGCGAACAACAACTTCCATTAGCTTTGTCGCTTTTTTTTGTAATTCAATTAGCGTTACCGCCAGACGTGACTCCACACTTTGATTCCCAACCACCTATATTAAGACTCCGATCCCAAAAGAAATTAGAACACACGCTATGAACACAGAGGACGAGAAGTACAGCACGTCATCAGTCTTGCTTGAGCAGTTGGTGTACATCGACAACTTCATGTCGTCAGGCTCTGCAGGAGACTTGACGCCCAACCTAGACATGGATGGCCAGCTCTCCATGGATTTGGCTGCGTTCGCGGACGACTCGTTCATCTTTCCGGACGAAGACAAACCCAAGCAGAACAAGAACCACGAGAATCTCATGGCGCTTGAAGCGCCAAACCACATCGAACCAACGGATATGAATTTGCAGGACCCTTTCATAAAACAGGAGCCCGACACCTCGTTTTTGAACAAGGTGAACGTGCTGGACTTGCCAAAGTTCCCTGTACCGCCGGGGGCCAAGTCCTCGCTTGAGTCTGCCGGCTTGAGCCAGAATCAGATCGACTTGTTGAGCGCGTTGATTGCTCAGCACCAAACGAGCCTAGGCAACACGATACCGGAAGGGGAACCAGAGAAGGAGACGATGCAAAAGCCTGTTGTTCCACATCTCCTTCTGCAAGCGAACCCACATCTGTTTACGCCTGTGAGGCAGCACAACCTGATCCCGGGTGTGGATAGCAATAGGGGGGAGTACTTCTTCAACCAACCGCTTGGCAACAACATCGACAGCAGCGTTTCGCTGCTGGTGAATCTCAACAGCCCCATGCAGGCACTGCCCAACTCCAGCGAGGACACGACGACCACCACGGTGTATGGCGATGCGGCCACGCCGATGAACGGGTTCTCGTCGCTGCTGGAGCTCGACAAGAGGAGACGCAACACAGCGGCACTGGCACGGTTCCGCATCAAGAAGAAGATGAAAGAGAAGCAGATGGAGAACCAGCTCCACTCGTTGAATAACGTCATCAAGGACTACGAATCGAAGGTGCAGCAGTTGGAGATGGAGAACAAGTTGTTGCGCAACTTGATTGTGGTGAAGGGCACGCAGAAGTCAGACAACGAGTTGAAGCTTTTGAAGGAGCGTGCGAGATTGGGATAGGCAGGGCACAGGCGGCATTCTACTTCTATTTTGTATTATAATGAATTTTAGGATTATAGGTGTAGGAGGGAAGGATAAGGAAAGAGAGGGAGGAAATGAGAATGAGAGAGTGGAGAAAGGAAAGAGAAAGGGAGGGAAATAGAAAGGAAAGGAAGAAAGAAGAAGGAGTGAGAAAGGGAAGAATGAGAGAAGGGGAATCGGTAGAACTGGAAGCACGACTCATTGAAGAGGGGAATAGAAAGGGGCTGGGAGCGGGGTAGATGGATCTAAAATCAGTCATACTCCCACTAAATGATTCATACTCATGTACAACGACAGTAAAAGAAGACTATGTGGCTAGCACTAGAAAGTGAAGTAAACATCTCTCAATCTTCTACCCACCATTTGTCGTTCTCCATCTCTTATCATTTTTTCCCCTTATAATTTTGCAGAAAATTTAGCAAACCCACCCATGGTTAATACCAGGTCCAGCACGCAGAAAACCCCCCGGAAACAAGAAGGGGATGCCGTGGTACCGATCAAGACGGCTCTAGAAGGGCCCAGTACGCAGTCTCCGGCTCAAAAGAGGCGAAAAACGAGCGGATCGGAAGGAGGACTGGAGCACATCGATTTTGCAGCTATCGGGGGGATGCAGCTGTTTAGTTTACCCACGATAATGCAATCGAACGCAACAAAATCGCTAATGCTGTCTCCACCGTCGACAAAGCTGTCGTCGCCGTATATGAAGGGTAAGGAAGAAGGGAGAGAAGGAGGGGAAATAGGGAGAGAGTATGAAGGGAGAAGAGAAGATGGAGAAGAAGGGGTAGAAGTAGAGAGAGAATATGAAGGGAGAAGAGAAGGAGAAGATAGAAGGGGATCAGATACACGCGGACACAGGAAGAGAAAAGGATCAGCGAGCATTATTGGGGCCGAAAAACCCATGGTACTGCCTAAGGCAGTCACCTCGATAATATCCTCGACTATCGATACGCTGGGAAAGCATAAACCGCAGGAAATGCTCCTCCTGCCTATGAGTACAGAGTTGACAGACACCGAGGAGGAAGACCCCAAGCGAAAATACCGGGACCGCGGAAGCATCAAAATCAACAAGAGAATCATGAGTAAGGATACCGGGGAAGTGATTCGGATCTTCAAAAAATTCGATGATGAGGTGTTGACTAACCCCGCTGCAAAAGCACGCCTTCTTCTGCTTGGATTTGAGACACGCAAGCGGTACATCACGACGTTCAAGCATTTCATCCGGTTCTGCTGCTCGCGAGGCATGGACAACTTTCTAGTGACAGGTGAGTTGATGAGGGAGTTCTACCAGGAACAGCTTGGGAAGAGTTTGAGCGACAAGCCCGTGATACGATTGCGCAAGATGGACCCAGCCTTCAGTAAGTTGCAGGAGATCAACTTTTTAGTCTACGGCTTGCAGAACAAGGAGATCCCGAACCGGTACTTGGCCATGAACTTCTTGTTGGAGTTGGAAAGTGGCAAGAAGGCAGTAAAAGCCGAGACAAAGGAGGAGGGGCATGATGCGGCGAAGATTGCAAAGGCGCGCGATAACTACACAAGGAGGTATAACAGCATTGCCAAGATCACCAAGAATGCCGCTATACTAAAGTTGGTTCAGAGCATATGTGATGATTTTAATGCTACGATTGAGAGTATGGGGAAGGTGAAAGGAGCAGCGCACACAAAAGACATAGCAGAAAGTGAATCAAAGGACATGGCAGAAAGGGAATCAAGGGACATAGCAGAAAGCGAATCAAAAGACAAAAGAGCATCCAAGGAAGCCTCATGGACCGGGTGGCCCACTAGGATTCCTCCACCGACTGACGAACCCATCCAGATCATCGACCTCAACCACGAAATAAATACCGTACGTGAGCTTATGGAGGAGTGGTACGTCATTGTGCCTACTGTTCAGACGAGAGTTGCGAAGTGGGGCCTCAACTGGATTCGGGACGAGATCGACTACGATACGTTTCACGAGCGGGAGAGCATAGTGAAGTTCGTGGAGCAGCTCAGTGGAGAGACCGAGAGAGACAGATGTGAGGTGGCGCAATTGTGCGATGAGTACATCCGCGAGAAGCTGCTGTTGGAGGAGTTTGTGGGCGAGATAGAGGTGGATTATGAGGGGTTGTTCGAGATGATACGGGGCAGGGTAATAAAATAGCATAGGAATAAAGCAAAACGAAGCATAAGGAGAGAGTTGAAATAAGAAGGAGTAGTGAGGAATACAAGGGAGGAGTGACAAAGAACGAAGAAAGAAGTAACGCGAAGAAGACTGGCATCATGACGAAGAAATACAAGCACGACCAAGTAGAATAAGGCGGCTTTCGTAAGATTGGCAATATGTAGAAGAAATAGAAGTACGCCAATGAATAAGGCGGTTTTCACGGAATCTGCAAGTATGAGTAATCCAAAATTCTACCCGAAACTGATTAAACTCTGCCCATCCAATCTACATCTTCAATAACCATCAAATTGAAATTACTAAGTGCACCTCATGTTGCAACTCCGAAATCAACTTCACTTTTACCCAAACAACTTGCGTGTTACGTCAAAATTCGCAACCACCGGCCTGTGGTCCGAAATATACTCACCTCTGAAGAAGTTATTCAAAATGCCGAATCTCCGAAGTAAAATGCCAAACTTTGGCTCTGGGTGATCCTTCTTGTGCTTCCGTTCTCCAGCATGCCTGTGTTTACTCCCATCCTCATGATTCCCGCGTTTTTCATCCCTCCTCCCCGACGACTCCGCAAAAGGAGGCGACCAAATGTAGTCGATTATCTTATTCTCCTCCTTCAGCCTGTCAAACCCGCTAAATGTGGTGTTTTCGCCATACAGGTGCTTGGGATCGACAAACACCCGCGAATCGTGGAATCCAGACGCACTCAAGATGCTGTACGGTGCATCCGTGGGCTCCGTGTTCAAGTCACCCGCGAGAAACAGCGGGAAGTCATTCAACCTCTTCAACTTGTCCACTATGAACCTGGTCAGGTGACTCCGAGCAACCTCGCCCTGGTGGTCAAAGTGGGTATTGAAGAAGTTCAACACCAAGAACGGATTCTCCTTCAGGCGGAGCGTCACAACAGTGAGGATTCGCTCAAGTGCAGCGTCCCAACCCTTGGAAGGCACATCTGGGGTAGGACTCAACCAAAAGGTCTCATTGTGGACGAGAAACCACTCGCTGGGCTTGTACAAAACAGGTGCAAACTCGCCCTTGGACTTTCCATCAGTGCGTCCCACTCCGTACCACGCCCACTCCTCACCTGGGACTGCGTTTTCGTTGAGTCCGTCGAGAACATCGTACAATTGGTGCAACAACACCTCCTGGAGATTCACTACGTTGGCGTATCCAGTGGCAGTGTTGAAGTCAATGGACTTGATGACACCGTCCTTGCGGTGCGACCACTTGAACTCGTCCTTGTCAAGACGGCCCTGGTTGTCGTAGCGGATGTTGTGCGTGTAGATGCGCAATTTCAAGGGGCGGTTCAACAGCGGCAGGTGCGACCCAAAGAGGCGCAAAAACGACGGAATTAGCGCGCCTAGTAAGATGATTGTGCCGACAAGGGCAACAATGAAGAAACGCCGGGCCTTGAGAGGCGGTGGTGCTCTGCGTACGTTGAGAAGGGGTTGATCCATGGTTGCAAGAAAATGTGTGACAAAGAGCAATAATGTGGAGAAAAAATCTTGGGAAAATAACTAAGATGAGGAATATGTAGAATGTAAAGTGCTTAGCAGTACTGAATCGGCACCAAGTACTCTAGAATAGAAGTACTCAATAAGAACGATACACGACGACATTTTATTGATCCCTGGCGTTCCTCATATCTCACGTGGCTGGCTACATCACCATTTAACATGGCTGCAAATTTTGGTTTTTCGGTGCAGAATAATCCCATCAAGATGCCTATTGTTCTCAATTAAACTATGCACTACCTCCTCTTTCTAACCTCACTTTCATCACTTTTCTCAACAATCTTCTGTTTTATCTCAGTTCCTATCACCTCTTCCTTTCCACTTATCTCGACTATCTTCTCTGTCTTCTCTACCTTCCCTCCCTCCTCCATCTTCTCTATCTTCTCTCCCTCCACATCCTTCTTTGGACCCACGACCAACTCCTCATCCTCATCAAACTTACTCAACTCCTTCCAGTTGTACACCACAAACACCGCCACCGCCCACGACCCAAAAGCCAACGTGAAAATCGCCACGAACGCAGCGCAGTAAATCGCAAATCGTATGGGGTTCTTCAAGATCGTGTTCACAGGGTCCAAGAAGAACTCAAAGAAAAAGTCCTGGGCCTCCAATCTATGCTTCTTTACAAGCAAACGCAAAAACTTGGCAAACTGGTGAAAAATCGACTCGTCGCTCTCCGTTCCATAAACAAGCTCGTCAAAGTGCGGGGGAGGCGCAACTGGCTCGTGCTTGATAGGGGTCTTGTGTGTCTCTTTGTACTCCTTCTCAAGCTTGTACTTCGGAGCCCAGGTCGCATTTCCGATCTTCTCGGCCTCCAGCACATGGTGCCCCAAGTAGATGTTGTCGAACAAGATGTTGTTCTGCATGCTCCAAAGATCGAAACCCAAACCTCCAATCTCGCCATTCAAGTCCGACGGGCGCAAGTCCTCAAACCAGTCGGGATTGACCTTCATGGGCTGGAACCACTCCCCCTTGTAGTTTGGATTGGCGATCTGCGGTGCCAACCACGGCCCCACATAGTCCTGGTTGGGGACCTTGGGCGCGGCCCACGGTCCACAGCCGTGCTCTTCACACACAGGGTTGGGGATTTCTGGTGCAATCCACTTGCCATCTTCTTCGTCGTCCCAGTACTTTGGCTTGGTGGCCGTCGGATCCTCTATCACAAGCGGCTCACTTTCATCCCAGTCCTCAGGTTTCACCGCATTTGGGTCGTCAATCCAGGAGGATCCGTGGAGCCTGTCGTAATCCGCAGGCTTTTCAACCGAAGGATCAACAATGTACGGCCTATCGTCCCAATCGTCTGGTTTTTTGGCATCCCAATCAAGTACATGCTTTGGAGGGTTCACCGGGGGGTCCATGAGATGCGTGTCTGTGACCAAATTACCGGCCTTGGCGACTTCGCCGTTGATACGGATCTCGAAATCCTGGTTCTTGCGTAAAATCAACGTGTAGAGAGTGGTCAAGTCCCCCCCACGCGACATGGGGGACCGCACGAGTTGTTTCTCCTGCAATTGGCCGTTGAATGGGCGTTTGATAATGAAATGGACCTTGTTGTCCGAACCACACCTATCGGGACCAAACATGATTTCGTATGGGGTTTCCGCATCGAAAGCGCTGTAGTCATTTGCCACGCCTAAGAGCTTGATATAGGAGCCACCACAACTCAACTCCTCTTGCAACTTGATTTCGTATTGGAGGACCAAATCGCGATTCGTGTTGTTGAAAGCTTCGGGGAGTGATCTAGCGATCGCATGGTGGCGAGCACGGGATTTCAAGACCAAGCCGTTGTCGCCTTCGTACCCTGGATTTACCCTACTTTCCTCTACTGCCCATAATCCGTCGTATTTCGGTTTTTGCTTCTGGCTTTTGGTGTCGAGTACCTTCGACGGGGACGGTTCCCACGGAGACAGTTCCAAGTTTGGGTAGTTGAACTGTTCTAAGAAGGAAGACCTCTTGAGACTCGAGATATCGTAGGGCTTGAAGGGTTCCGCTGCCGCTGCTGTAATTAGCGCGACAAGGAGGAGCGATTTTGGGGGCATGGTGATGAAATTTGGAAAGAGCCAGGCAGTGAAATACAGAATAAGAGAAATCGACAGAATAAGAAATCAAATAAATAGAAAGAGGGAAAACCATAGATCTTAAGAGCGATTGGAAAGCATCCAGAAGTTAATGTCGATGTAGCCTTACCTTAAATTATTCAAGTCCAATATGTACTATACAATATCCCGTATCTATTATCTATGCTTCCTCCTCATCCAACAACGCAAACTTGTTGTTCAACTTGTAATCGACCGGAGTGTCCTCTTTGTAGAAGTTCTTCACATACTCCTCGTCATTCTCCTCGTCATTCTCCTCCTTCACGTCTTCCTTCTCCTCTTTCTTGGTGATGCTCTTGTTGATCTGCTCCCAACCGGCCTTTCTGGAGCCTTGCACAAACTTTGCACGGGCAATACTCTGCTCGATCTTTGTTGCCAAAACACCGCCAAGCTTCTCGTTACGCTCGATTTTGGTCTTGAGCGTGTTGGTCTTCTTCTTGTTGGTCTTCTTGATGCGCGAGTTCTCCATCTTTCTCTGGAGGAGATGCTCGTTGTTGATGGTGGATCTGATGATGGACTTCTTGATCCCATTGTCGGCAGCAGGGAGTTTCAGCAACTCCTTGGCTTCTCCGCCTTCTTCAATGAGTCCTCTCTTGGCAGCTCTGCTGTGTTTGGAGACTGGTGTTAGTATGAGGCTGTGGTTCCCACTAACTCGTTTGGGGTTTATGGAGGTCGTGGTTCTCATTGGCTCGTTGGAGGTTTATAGAACTCGCAATTCGCATACCTCATAGAGGCTCTTTTGTATACTCACTCTTTTTGGCCATATTCGTGCTTCATCTCATCTCAAATTTCACAGAAAATAGTTGTAGGGAGAAGGTTAAGAGTCAGTTTAGTGAGAACCGAGTGATCGAGCGATGCAGATATTGGAAGGTTAGACGAACCGACACTTGTAGAATCTGAAGACGGAATGAAGAACTTGTAAACTGACGATGACACCAAGGAGTTGTAGACTGACGATGACATCAAGGGGTTGTAGACTTCCGAAGACGGCATCAAGGAGTTGGTTTAAGATCTGATAAGGACATCAACGATGAAACCGTAAGATAAAGGAGATGGAATACGTGATGCTGAGTTCGAAGCAGATGTCCTAGACAACGATAAGAGGACAAAGAAAGGCCATGACCAAATTGAAGTGAGCTCTATCGAGGGACTCAAAATTTCGGCCAACTAGTTTAATCAGAATCATGCCAACCAATAGAACAAAAGCACCTGAATTGGAACATTGCAATCCGCCACAACATCGATTACTTCCGAAAGACGACCATTTGATATCGCTTACTATTTTCCCCCAGTTTTTTTGAACCCATTTTCAATTTGTCTGTTTGTTCGCCTTCCATCTCCTAAACTCCATTAATTACATCTTCGAAACTCTATTAATTACCCTATTTACACATGAGTTGTTTCCACACCCACAAGTCGTTACATCACTTCCTCGTTTCCTGTTCTTGATTTGATGCTCTCCGATCAGTTTGTTCGTGAAGAGTTTGTTTGTGACGTTCTTTCATTTCCGTGCCCTCACTTCGTTCGTCATTCGTTGATTCCTCTGCTCATCTCCTCGTTTGCCATTCGTTTTATACATCCGCTCAGTTTATTCATCAGTCGATTAGGTTGCTCGCATCTTTCACCGGTCGTGATCCCTTTTTGCTCGCATCTTTCGCCGGTCGTGATCCCTTTTTGCTCGCATCTTTCGCCGGTAGTGATCCCTTTTTGCTCGCATCTTTCACCGGTAGTGATCCCTTTTTGCTCGCATCGTTCACCGGTAGTGATCTCTTTTTGCTCGCATCGTTCACCGGTAGTGATCCCTTTTTGCTCGCATCGTTCACCGGTCGTGACCCTCTATGGCTCCCTCTCACTTCGTTCTCGTTCGGTCGCTCTCGTTCGGTCACTCACGCTCGGTCGCTCACGTTCGGTCGCTCACGGTCGGGGTTTGTTCCTCCTTTTCTCTCTGCCTCCTCACTGCCTCCACATACTCGCCACACGCCTTGTCCAACGCCCGCTCGATCGGCACCAAACAGTTCCCAAAGTCCTTCTTAAACTTCTCCATCAGCTTCTCGTTGCCCAACTCCTCAATCTCCCCGAAACTCGCTATCGACCGCTTCTTGAACTCCGCGATGTCCGCCTGGTACGTTTTGAGACTCGTAAAGATCTTCTTGAGCTGCACCAAGTTCGTCCCGCTGAGGAAGAGCTTCCAGAAGTGCAGAAGAAACTCCACCACCGTCATGTTGTACCGCACAATCTCCTGAATCAAGCCGTGCGGAACAATGTTCTTCACCCCCGGGTCGCTGCTGCTCGTGATGAGCCGGTACGTCTTGTAGTTCTGCTTCACAAACACCGTCATCTCGCTCGCCGTCTTCTCAATCTCCGCGTTGCGCTGGCTGTACGTATCGCGCAAGTCCATCGCCGTGCCCCTAAACTGGCTCCCCGCAAAAAGCTGTGCCACCTGAGCCGCATCGGCAGCAGGCGCAACAGGCGCCACCGACAGCTCACGTCCGCCAATCTCGGTGTCGATGTTGAGCCGTATGTACTTCAACTCCTCAACCTCGTTCAAGTCGTTGAGCTCCAACTCCGGCATGTACTCGTTCTCCGTGCTCACCTTGCGCCTCTTGGTCGCATGCTGGTCCACCTGGCGCTCGCTGATGCTCACCATCTTCGACAGCAACTTGTTCATGTTCTTCATGAGCACAATCATCTCATTTGCGCCCTTTTCGTTGGACTCCGACTCCGTGAACCGCATCGTTAAGTCGGGCTTGTTGCCCAACCGCTGCGAGTTGTCCTCCTCGTTACCCTGTAAGTCTATGAACTTGTTGACATGCGGATCCACTGGCCCCGTGTTCTGGTCCAACGAAAGGTACTTGTCAAGGATGACATCGCCACGGTCACTCTGCACATTGACCTTGTCACCACGCAAGCGGCGGAACAACTTCGAGTTGAAGAACCGCGACCACAACTCGCCCTCGCTGAACTTGGCGGGGACCAAGTCGTCGAACGCCCTCTTCACTATTGGATACGTGTCGAAAATCTCATTAATCATCTCCCTTGTGACATTCACATTCACCTGGTTGTCCGACGAGGCCACTGGCTTGATCGTGGACAAGATGTTGTACGGCCCCTTGTGCTGCGATATCGTGAGCGCATACGTGCGCAACTGGTTGATGCGTGTCGACCAGAACACTGCAGGCAGCAACTTGAAGTTCATCACCGACTGCGTGAAGATGTTTCGCAAGGTGCGGTCCTCCAAGAGGAGTTTCTGCTGGAGCTGTAGGTTCTTGAGCAAGTTCGCGTCCAAAAGCGCGTCTGGGTTGCCGAAACAGTCGAGACCCGTCACCACGCCCTTTGGGGCGGGTGTCCCGTTAGCTGGGGCGGGTGTGCCCGTCGGTGTTGCCGCCAGCGGCAGGTCCTTGATAATGGTGCGCTGCCTTGCCACGATGGCCTGGAGGGCGTCCTTGATGTTGTTCATCGTGGGGCGGTTTGTGAAGGCCAACTTCACTGCCTTTTCCTCGGATTCGCCCTGTGGTTTGTATATGACCTTCAAGATCATCTTGGGGGAGCCGTCTTTGGTGGCCTGGAGGTTGACCAACAGGTTGAGCGGGATATTGAGGGTTTTGTTGGCGTCAATGGCTTTCCACTCGAGTGCGGACGGTGTGACGTCCTCACGGACATACACCATTCCGGTGAGTTTGTCGACGGAGCACGATCCAGAGACGTCCATGGTAAAAAACTGATTGATTGAAAATAAATATCATCGAGCATACATATATCACACCAGATACATATTTCAGCCATCTCCACGCAGCATACAAATACCCAGGTAACGTACACGAAGTAGGTATCACCAGGTAATATATCAACAACACCGCTTTCAACCACGCTTGCAACCACGCTTTCAACACCAGATTCACCACATCACCATGTTGTCAATCAGAAGCCAGCTCGCTAGATCTGCCAGAACCATCAGACCCCTTGGCCTCGTGAGGCTTGTCCACAACGTGGGATCGCCAGAGGCGCAGAAAGACATGCCCATCAGGCTTGCCAACGGCAAGTACACGGGTCCCGTGACGCTCGACCGTGACTTCCCCGACCCGTTCGTGCGCGAGAAGCAGAACAGGTGGTACTTTGTGACGTACGGTGCGGGGGTGATCATCGCGTGTGCGATCATCTTCAACTACGAGAAGACCACCTCGCCGATCATCACGTCGACGTTCTTCATCTTGCGCCGTTCGAAGGTGGCCACGGAGTTGTTGGGGCAGACGATTGGGTATTCACTGCTGTGGCCGTGGATCTCGGGGCCTTTGAACACTGTGCAGGGGCGCGTTGACATTTCGTTCTCTGTGAAGGGCGAGAAGGGCGAGGGCACGCTTTACTTGAAGGCGGACAGAGAGTCCAAGCAGCACCCGTTTGTGTTTGAGAGGTTTGCGTTGGTGGTGGATGGAAAAGAGCATGATTTGACGAAGGATCCTGCGATTGAGTTTGCGTTGTAGCGAACAGTGAACATGAGCGAAGCGAATGTGAACATGAGTTGCGATGAGCGAACACATGAGCAAAGAGACAGTGAATAATTGCACGAGCAAAGAGACCGTGAATGATTGCACTTAGCAAGAGACAGTGAATAATTGAATATGATCGACTAAACATGACCGAGGGGTGATGACTGACATGGTGAAGGAACAGTTATGTCAGTGCTATCTGAACACAGTGAAGTGACAATGATGACTGACATGATTGACAGTGATGTCTGAATGCGAGGAAAGTGAAAAATAACTGGATCAGTGATTAACTGCACATGAGCAGCGTGACGGTGAAAAACCGTAGATAAACGTGCGACACGATGAGAGAGAACTGGAGCAAAAGTGTGAGCTGAAAGAGTGTTCTCTTCATCCATGTTCACTATTCATCATCAGACGAAGCACATTCCGGATAGTGTTACCGAACAAAAATAGCAGAAATCAGTCTTGTATATAATAAAATGGAGATGAGATGAGATGAGTAGAAGGATAAGAGTAGGCTCAACTGTTGTTAAGTCAAATAATATAAATAGTGATGGAAAAACAGAATATAAATAGCGGCCATGATGGAAAATCCGAGCTCATAATACCGTCTGGGGTGATCCCAAATTATAATTGTGATCTACTCTGTCGGCCACTTGTAATTATATTCTCAACTCTGTCGTTCACTAGCAATGATATTCTCAACTCTGTCGTTCACTTGCAATGATATTCTCAACTCTGTCGTTCGCTTGCAATGATATTCTCAACTCTGTCGTTCGCTTGCAATGATATTCTCAACTCATTTGTGGTACTTATATCGTTGCGCTTTGCGGTGCCCATCTCATTTGTGCTACCTCATACATGTGCACATTTTTGTACTTGAAACCCTAGTGCAACTAATCATTCTCCCAACTTTCACCTCCCCCTCTCTATTTGATTTGCTGCTCCACACTTGCCCTTCCCACTATTTGGTTTGCTATTCCATCTGGTTTATTCTTCCCTCTCTACTGATTTACTCTTCCCTCACTACTGATTCACTCTTCCCTCACTACTGATTTACTCTTCCCTCCCCTCTATCCTCCCCAACTCAAATTATCACCCCTGAACACGTCTACTCGTACCAAATTTACGTCAACTCACCCCTAACCTTATCTTCATCGCAGACCCTTGCGCAAAAACCCGCTACCCTGAGATGCGTCTCGCCATTAGCCTCATTAGCTCATCGTGTTGTTTCAATAGCTTACTCAAAAAGGAAGTCACAAAATCAAGTGCCAGAGAATATGTAGTGTATAGTCACAACAGTCGCGTAAGGGTATTCGAAGTAGTGCTATAGTGGTAGAGTTACAGGCAGAGACGTAGTAATGGTAGAGGTGTAGTGATGGTAGTGGTGTAGTAGTGGTAGAGGTATGGCAGTGTACAAAACGTGTAGTGTAGTGGCCCCTTTCGGATCATTTTTTCACCTTTCGGCTTAACCCAAATTGGACCGCACAGCCTTATGGGAGTCCCAACCACATCCTATACCACAGTTTACAGCTCCCTAAAATATGTTGCACAAAATAAAATTCCCCGTGTTTGCCCAGACCGTGTCGCATCTTGAAGCAGTCCCTGTCCACAGATCTCCTATCTGCCTTGCCGAATTGCCAAAAAAGAAAAGACGACTAAAAAAAGAAGTATTTGAGTGGCCAGCATTCCGAAAAAGTGCACTTGCTAGGCTTGCGAAAAAAGTAGACACCATGAATCAAAGCGGCCTTATTGCGGGCTTGTGTGTGGGCGTGCCTGCGCTCATCGCCGTGCTCTTTATGCTCTACATGTGGTTCTTCAACCAGAAAAAGCAAAAGAAGGAGGACTCCTACGAGATAGACGACGGCCGAGACGACGAGCTGTTTGACCACTTCAGAAGCGAGTTGCACAAGCCGTACGCCCTGAAGGTCACGGAGACCTACGACAAGCTGACCACCCTGGAGGACAACGTGGACGACAACCTCGCCTCGCACCTGTCGGACAGCATAGAGAGGCCCAAGGCGGCCCGTGCTCCAAGCACACCGTCCAAAACACGCTCCCACGAGGCAAGAACGCCTGCGAGCTTCGACGTGGGGCAGCGCACGCCTCTCGAGAGCAGTTCGCGCACGTTTGACATGGGGCACACCAAGACACCGCTGAGCTACGACTTTTACGACTCCTTCATTCCGGTGATGGCCAGCAGCACTAGTGTGGACAACCGGCCACAGTTCGAGACCGCCAGCGAGGAGCACGGGACGGACGCGGCGTCCACGAACCGTCTGTCGTACAGCGTGCCGTCGGGGATCCACCAGGAGAAGTCGTTGGACAATTTGGCGAAGCAGCTTCAGGGGCCGCAGTTTTTCGATAAGTTGCCCACGCGCATGCACACGGTGCTGATGAAGCAGCGGCCGGCGGCCCCGGGGACGACCTTCCACAATCTGAGCACGGACTTGATCTTGTCGCAAGAGGCGAACGGCATCAACGAGCATTTTACGTATGAGGCGAATACGTTGGAGACGGACAAGCCGCATGCGTACGCGGCGTTTGTGACGGGGTCGCCGAAGAGCGATGAGAGTCCTTTTCGCGAGTGAGCATGAAGAGACACTTGAATGACACTCGAGTGAACATGAGCGGAGCAAATGTGAATGAGTTGAGAATGAGCATGTGAATGAGCATGTGAACGAACGGAGGAGTAGTGAGCATGAAGAGTGGCGAGTGACCGAAATTTTCGAGCGAAGATGGCGTGAACGTGAACGATTGATTGAAGAATGCAAATTGATGATCGAGCGAATTGATGATGCAAATTGATTAGTTCAGCAAATTGATGATGCAAATTGATTAGTTCAGCAAATTGATCGTACCAATTGATTAGTTCAGCAAATTGATCGTACAAATTGATTAGTTCAGCAAATTGATCGAAGACATGATTATTGAGCAATTGGATAAGGAGTAACATAATGTGAAATCATCGACCTTGGAGTGACATTGGGTCATGAAAGTGGGAGAGAACGTGCTGAGAGTGTGCGATGTTCGAATACATTGAGATTGATGAGTCCTTTGAGACTAGATTGATCCGATACATTGAGATTAGATTGATTCCCTGGGATTAGATCAATTCCTTGATTCCCTGGGATTAGATCAATTCCTTAATTCCTTGGGATTAGATTTCTTGGATTAGATCAATTCGTTGATTCCTTTGGATTAGACCAATTCGTTGATTCCTTGGGATTAGATTTCTTGGTTTAGATCAATTCCTTGATTTCTTGGGATTAGATCAACGCCTTGATTTCTCTGATTGGATCAACACCTGATCCGATAACTTTGATTCAAAAGTTCCATTCCAATGTTGCTAGAATGCACCAGGTTTGCCATTGTGAAACTCTATTGTTGAAAAGTTGATTTCAACTTGTGTTGCTGCAGCCTGGGAGGTTGTTGGTGAGGGATAGTGGTAGAAAGTTGACGCCATTTCCCTAGTATTCAGTTCATTTTGTATTATTATAGGTTATAGAATAGTAAGAGGAGGATTGTAGATATATAGAAGAACTAGTTCTGTAAGATAGCTGCTTCGGCATAGCCACAGATCATTCTGGTTATCTTTTTCTTTTCCTATCCATTTCCATATTTAATCTTCCTAATACCATGTTCCGAGTTCTCCTGGGGCTTCGCCCCATGAGAATCCTGAGGCCATTTCACCGTTTTGCCTCCTACAACCGCTTCAGACCGCAAACCCAAACCTCCCTCCCCAACCTCCTCCGCAGCAGAAACTCCCTCTACGCTGCCGGTGGATTCGTCGCCTTCTACCTCTACAACCTCGACCTGGCGCCCTTCACAGGCAGAACGCGACTCATATGGATTCCCTTCTGGCTCGAGCGCAAGATTGGCGACTACTCATACCGCCAGATTTACTCCCAATACGGCAACCAGATTGTTCCGTCCTCAGATCCCCTTTACGCCAAAATCCGCACCATTATGAACCGGCTACTCGCGGCAGCACTTGCCAGCACCACCGACGAGAAACAACGCGCACACCTCCAGAGCTTGGACTGGTCCATACATATCATCCAGGACGACTCGCTGCCCAATGCCTTCATTCTCCCGAATGGCAAGATTTTCATCTTCTCGTCGATACTTCCCATCTGCAAGGACGAACAAGGCCTAGCAACGGTGTTGGCGCACGAGCTCTCACACCAGTTGGCACACCATACGCTGGAACAGCTCTCGCTCCAGCCGTTCTACATACTCTTATCGACGTTGATGTACAGCATCACGGGCATCTCGGGCTTCAACGACCTCCTCATCCTGGGGTTTCTCCAAATGCCCAGCTCACGTGAGCAGGAGAGCGAGGCCGACCGCATTGGGTGTGAGCTCATGGCACGGCTGTGTTTTGATTTGCCGCTGGCGGTGCTGTTCTGGCAGCGGATGCAGCAGGTGGAGGAGCGGGATGCGAGGAGAGATGGCTTGTTGCTGCAGTTTATGCTGACGCATCCAGCGACTACGAAGCGGGTGCACGATATTGAGAGCTGGATGCCGGAGTTGGTGGCGATAAGGGAGGCGTCGGGGTGCAATGAGTATGGGAGGTTTGAGGGGGCGAGGAACTACTTTAAGAAGGTTTCTTAAGATTCCTTCCTGCTGAGCTTGCGAAGCAGGAAGAGTGAATTACTAAGATTATTCTCGATTTCCGCTGAGCAGCAGGAAGAGTGAAAAGACCAAGATTCGATTCCTGCTGAGCTTAGAAGAGTGAAAAGACAAAGATTCGATTCCTGCTGAGCTTGCGAAGAGTGAAATACTAAGATTCGATTTTTGCTGAGAAGCAGGAATAGTGAAACACTAACATTATTCTCGATTTCTGCTGAGCTTAGAAGACAAGAATATTCTCGATTTCTGCTGAGCTTGCGGAGAGAGAAATACCACTGTTTTGCTGCTGAGCAGGAGAGTGCAAAGACTGTGACTATTCTCAATCCTAGCAGCGACTGCCACTCTCGATTCCACACTAAGACTATTCTCACTTCCTGCTTAGCTCAGCTGGAAGAGTCCAGACGTTTCCAAGTCATAGACGTAACGGCCTACCATCTGATTTAGATGTATATAAGTGATAAGGTTGTCTGAGATGTATTAACTCAGAAGGTAATTCTTAGATTTTTTGCTGCCATTATAGGGAACTGTAGATTATTATTATTTAGATAACGTCTATTTTTCAGTACTTAAAGCTAACAGTAGTCTATTCTTATATCATTTAAATATAATACTATTCCTATATCATTTAAATATAATACTATTCCTTTCTACTTGAAGTACTATTCTTTATTACTTAAATATAATAGTATGCGTTATTACTTGAACATAATACTATTCCTTAAAACTTAATTATAAATCTATTCCTTATTTCATGATACTATTCCTTAGTACATTATACTATTCTTATTTGCCTGTACTTGAAGTGCTGTTAAAGAACGTATTTACAAGATTCTATCCATGTGCAGACTTCAGTTCTTTAGTTCACGGTAACATTGATCGAGCGAGATACCTCAAATACATCATGTGTTTGTCTTTCATGGCCAAGGATTTCCTTCTCATGTTGGTCGTCGATGTTTTTGCTCGCCCACGATTACATTCGCTTTGCTCTCTGTCCACCGATTGTCGGTCGCTCACAGTTCACAATGCGACATGTTCTCTGTTCTGTTGGTCGACACTGTTCACATTCGCTTTGCTCATGTTCTCTGTTCGCTACTTGGCCGTTCTCTGTCACTCAATAACTTACTTTCTGTTACTTCCTCCCCCCTCACCCTCCCCACAACCTCCCTCTTCGGCACCATCAGATACGTCGTGATCTCCATCAACACCTTGTACTCTTCCCACTCCGTCTCCAACCCCTCCAACAAATACACCTCCACAGCCCCCAAACGCCTCCCCCCCATGCTCTCCAGCGTGAACGGCATCGAGAGCTTGATAAACTCCCTGTTGACGCCGTCCACCTTCGTCGTCAGCATAACAAAGCTCTCGATATCGTTCTCCAGAATATGGACCGCAAACTGGTCGCCATCCATGAACAATCGGGTGATTTCCAGCTCGTTACCTTCGACCACCTGCTGTTGGACATACGCTATTATGCGCTGCCCCACCACGTCGGTGATCTGGCGCTTGAAGTGGTCGTACTGGCTCTCCATGCCGTTGATGACGTTATACACGTCCAGCTCGTCGTACTTCTTTATGCGCACTAGGTCCAGATCGGCATCGACAATGCGCTTGAGTTCGCGCTCACGCGTGCGCCTCTTCCACTGCTTGTTCGCCCACAATCCGCCGAGGATCACCGGTGGAGCGAGCGTGACGATGGTGTTTGGGTGTAGCTGGGTGATGGCGGTGGCGACGGAAGCCAAGCCGCCAAAGTACTTGACGTTCTGTGGGATTGTGTATAGGAGGTGGTTGGCTGGGTTTGTGATGGCGTAGTACGACTTGCGTGGAGCAAGTCGCACGGAGGTGGAGAAGCGTCGGAGCATAAATTAACAGAGAATACAACTTTTAACGACAAAACAATTCATTTACACCTTCAAGTCAAGATTCCAATATCAAGGCAATAATCGACCATAAATAGGCATAATCAACCATACTTCAAATAGGCATAATCGACCATACTTCAATAGCCATAATCAACCATATTCGAATCACGAATTCGTATTCAAATATCAAAACGAATCAGACGGAATCATTCAAATATCCAGACCACCAAGAACTCTTCACTTTTGCCACCTTACCATCATCCTCATGGCGCGCGCAGAAATAGGAACAGCCAAACACCAGGCCAAGAAACTCAAGGCAGCTGGACTCCAGAAACTCAAGTACTACTGCCAAATATGCGAGAAACAGTGCCGTGACGCGAACGGCTTCAAAAACCACCTCTCGTCGCCCAGCCACCGCGGAAAGGTCGGCAGTGCGGACGGCCGTGTTGTGGAGCGGTTCTCCGCGCAGTTCAAGAACGAATTCGTGCGACTTCTCCGTGTGAACCACGGCACTAAGCGCATCAACGCCAACAAGTTCTACCAGGAGTACATCACAGGCGACCGCGACCACGTGCACATGAACTCGACCAAGTGGTCGTCGCTCACGAGTTTTGTCAAGTACTTGGGCCAGAACAGCATCGTGCGCGTTCACTCGGAGGAGGGCGACGACGAGTTCAACTTGGAGATCAGCTACATCGGTGAGCAGGAGGAGGAAAACGAGATAGAAGCAGTAAGCGACGACCAGATCGCGATGAAGTTGGTGAGTGCGAGGATACGGAAGGGAAAGGAGGAGGAAAAGCCGGAAGTAGACAGGAAGGTCTCAACGGGGCCGGTGAAGATAGCATTGAGGAAGGAGGTGAAGAAGCCGAGGGCTGGGGGGAGTGTTTTTGATTGATAGAAGCGGACTAGCAGAGGGACAAGGTAGGATTCATAGAGCAATATCTTATAATGAGCACTAATTTAGAGCAAATTATGAGAACAAATACATAAGGCAAATTAGCTGATAGTGCTAATTCATAGAGGAGCTGACAGGAATACTGAATCGCAGAGTATACAGAAATTTTATAGAGTAAGCTAACAGAAGTAACTTGAGTATGCTAAACGAAGCACTTTCATAGAAGTGAACTTTTCAGTGAATTCAATTTTGTACACCAGATAGGTTTTAAGGACATCTTATCGCATCCTGTATTTCAAAAATTCGCACCAAAACTCTGCAAAAAAAACTCGAAATTTGCACCCTAAAAATCACTCATCTAATACCATGTCATAAAATTCATGCCTCATATAATACCATGTCCTACTTTATAACTACTATCCGCATTATCAATTCCGAACTTCCTATCTCCTTACCTTTCCCCATCCACCAATTCTATTAACTCTACATTCGAATCTGCATCTATTCTACCACACCATTCTATTCATTCATGCTACCATCTCAATTCTATCCCCATTCTCCTAATAAACCCTCTCGTAACTCAACACATACACATCCCGCGACACCAAGTACGGCTGCACCTGGTTCCCATGCGCAACATTCGCCCGCACAAGCTCGTCGTCAAAAACACACCAGTACGGACCATACCCTTGCGGCGCCTTGTCCACAAGCGCTGTGTAGTGCCCGCTCTTCAAGTTCCCGTAGTGGTTGATCAACCCCAGCAACTTGTACATCGCGCCGTCCAATTGCAACTCCAAAGGGTACTGTATATTCACATTCAACTTCTCCGTCATGCTGTTGGTCAGAAACCTCGAGAGATGCACAAACAACACCTTAGGGAGCTTTGTAAACTCCAACCGCTTGACAGACTTCTGGTTGCGGTGGTGTGCGTGCGGTGTGGTACGCTTGGCAGGCGACCTGCTCCGCTTGCCCAACCGGAAGATCCCCGACTTTCGCGGTGTGAACACCGGGTGCGTGTCCAAACTCGACGCCACGGCTCCAGAATCATTCTTTGCACACTTCGGGCAGTTCCAAGCGTTGTCGCCAGTCAAAACCTCGTCCTGCGAGTAGTGCCTGATACAGTCCGAAAGGTTGACGGTCGCCAGACCGTGGTTCGGGATCGGAAGCGATAATATCGTGAACAGCGAGTATGTGGTCGATTCAAAGTCGCACTGGCTGCATATGAGCCGGTTCCGGAGGTGTCCCTGAAAGAGGTCACTGATTGGCAGCGATCCCTCGTACTTTAAAAGCGACTTGTACCACTCGAGGTACTGCGCATCGGGCTGGTGCACCTCCAACCGGTTCATGTACTGGTCCACATTCACGGCACCAGAGTCAATCGCCTTTTTGTTCGACAACTCCTCGTGCAAACGATCCAACACAAATAGAAGAAACTCCTGTGCATCCTGCTGCTCCACAGGGATGTTCAACTCAGGCTTCAACTGCGATGCCACACGGATGAACTTTGTGGGTGCAATCGAAGACCCCCCAAACAGACGGAATGTCCGCAATAGTCCCAGAACAGCTTCGCTGAGAAGAAGCGAGTCGCGACCCCCTTCCTTCAGTTGCCGCAACATCCGTACAAATGTGGGGTCCTTGAGGTACGCGTGGTACCCCAGGTTCTCAAAAATCGACTTGAGCTGTGCAAGACCGAATATCACCTGCACTGTCAGGTTGAGGTAGCACGACGAACCAAAGTTCTTGAGTCCACAGATGGCGTAGTCTTTTTGGAAGTTCAACTTTTGCACCTTGAGGTGGTTCTGCTGTTCTCGGACATGTGGGGGTATGAATCCGAATTGGACTGGTTGGGAGTAGCCATAGCCCGGATGACCCTGGTATCCCTGAAGATTTTGGTTGCCCTGGAGATGTCCCTGATAGCCCTGGGGGTATCCTTGTTGGTAGCCTTGAGGATTCGGTGCATATCCTTGATTTTGGTAACCCTGGGGACCCTGCGAATTAGGACTTGGCCCTACCTGACCCTGGTATTGTGGTACCTCAGCTATCGGCCTTGCATACGGCTTGTACTCCTCCCCGTTGAATTTGCCCTTGGGCTCATACGAACTTGCGGGCCGTGGTTTCTGCTGATTGGCTATTTGTGGCGGTAACTGCAGCGGAATCGGCGGCCGTGCCGACGTGGGGTACGGGGCATCCATGCGCTTGGGTTTTTCGGTCCGAACCACAGGAACGGAGGGTATGCTCAATGCCGACGTTGTCCCACCTCCCATGGGAATCGGTTCCGTGGGAGCTTTTCGCGGGAGCCGGTGGATTTCTGGAAATCTTTGCTCAAAGTCTAGTTCGTCTAGACTTGAGGTGGGTAGGGTTAGAGACCCATGATGCAGTGTGTACAGCGAATCGTCTGAATCAGTAGGACGCAGTTGATGCAGTTGATGCAGTTGATGTTGATGCAGTTTGGGTTCATGATGATGAAGTTCACGATGATTCAGTTTGGGTTCATGTTGATGCAGTTTGTGTGCCCGTTCGTGATGTTTATCATGTTTATGCAGTTGATAGTAGCCATTTGTTGATCCATTTTCTTTGGCGCTTGTTGATTTTGTATCATGTAAGTTCAGCGTGCTTGAGTACTTTATCGTGAACAGATCATTTCTAGGGTAAACTTCGTGTTTTGGAGGGGTTGGAGGGGTTGACGATCTTGTAGACCCAATCTCCAAGTTGTCGAGCTGTGTAGTTAGAGGCTGAAATTCGAAATCGTCTGGGTCGAGAGAACCATAATCGAGAATGTCGTTGTCACGCTTTTCGTAGCGTGTGCCATCATCCCTGACATGAATTCTTTCACCCTTGCCTCTTCCATCAATGCCAACGTCTTCCTTGCCTCTTCCATCAATGCCAACGTCTTCCTTGCCTCTTCCATCAATGCCAACGTCTTCCCTGCCTCTTCCATTGACGCCAACGTCTTCCCGGCCACTCCCATTAACCCTGAAATTTTCCCCGTCAAGTCTGCCACCGTTATCTTTTTCTCTGTCATGGCTTGCTTTTTCTCTGTCATTTTCCCTGTCATGTCTGCCATTTTCTGACGTCTTTCTCCCATTTGTTTCCTCGTCCATCTCGCGCAAATACTCGATGTACAGCAACAACCAGTTGTGTAGCTCCTCGACGTCAAACGAAAGCAAGTGGCGCGACACCAAGTAGCGCAAGACCATGTCTCTGAGGCGCTTCAACGGTATGGATCGCAGCGCGTCCACGGCCGTTGTGTCGGAGTTGTAGAACTCAAACAAGTTGAGGTAGATGATAAAGTCCTTCTCGCTGTGCTCGATAAATGCGTCGAATCCCTTGTAATTGAGCATGATGAAGCTGTTGATGAAGTAGTTCATAATGAGATAGCCGCGGACGTAGTTGTTGATCTGGACCCCGGTGCCTTGCGTGAGCGCCAGCCCGTAGAGCAGCACACAGTAGTCGATGAGGTCGAAGAGCGACATGGCCCGGAGACTCGCGTCGAGCTGGAGCCCTCGGAACTCGCGCGAGATGAGCTGTTGGTAGTACTGCTCCAAATCACCTTCTGTCATGGCTAAAAAAAGGCGGAGACAAAAAGTGCAGATAGAGTGTGGAATGTGAGGGAAGGATGGAGAGAAGAGGGAGGGTCCACAGAAGAGGATGAAGTAGAGAAAGAAGAGGATGAAGGAGATAAAGAAGAGGAAATGGAGAGTAAGAGAAAGAAGGAGAGAAAGAAGAGGAGAAAAGTAGTTAAAGGATTGTCGGAAATGAAGTTTGGTGACCTGTGAATCATCTTTGTGGTGAGATCTCGGATCATTTGTATGTCGGCTGTGTGGTTGCTATGATTTGTGCTTGGCAGAAATGAGAGGACTAGAATGGAAAAGATTGTGATATATTGAGAAGGAGTGATGGAGAGGGAGTAATGGAGAAAGGTAGATGGAAAGTTGGTAGGGTTAAAGGTCAAATTTTCGACTTCTCTTTCACAGTCTCAGTAGCTTAATTTTGAAAGCTTATGCTGCCCCTGAATTTGGTTGCGAAAGATAAGCTGTCAGCGGATGAAGGGATGAGGACTGAAATGAGAAACGAAGTGGGAAAGTGGGATGAGGAATAAAGAGAGTCAAGAGGGAGAATAACTGGGAGGAGAGAGAACGAAAGCGGAGGTAGTAAAGAAAAGAAAAGAGAATATGTCGAGATTTACGTTTATAACGAGGACGAGAATGCTACGATAATGATTATTATGCTGACGAATACTACTATAATGAATATTATGCTGACGAGAATACTACTATAAATATTATGCTGACGAGAATGCTACTGAATACTATTATACTGGCGAGAAGACTACTACTGAATACTATTATACTGACGAGAATACTACTATAAATATTATGCTGACGAGAATACTATTACACTGAATACTATTATCCTGGATTACGATGAACTCTTCTCGAGCACATGTCCAATTCTAGTAATGATACAGTATGCGCTCTTGAGCCGATTCGGAAATCGGCGGTGATGGTTGCCAGAATTGACAAATGATCGACACCAAATTGTGGTTTCAATAAGGCGATTTCACTCACTACTCCTTTTCTCGTACATCTCAGTTGATTTCTGTGGAACCCAGAAATAATATTGCTATTCCACAGTTCACTTTTGAGATCACCCGTGTCCAATAGTGTTCGATTTTCGAGCTATCTACCCTTCTTTCTTTTCGATGACTCTCACCCAAGATGACAGAGCTCTAGCTCTCTAACTAAGTTTTCAGTTCTTTTCTCATTTACATGCTGCTTATCCACCGTTATAGTCTTGCTCACGTACTTCAGTGCTCTTCTCGAAGCTCATTCGCGTGCTCACGTACTTCTAGAGCACTTATTGTAATCTCGAAGTTCGCGCTTTACTCACGTTCAGTTCTAGTAATCTCGACGTTCACGCTTTGCTCACGTTCAGTTCTAGTAATCTCGAAGTTCACGTTTTTCTTTATTTTTTTCACCTCATCATGTCTGTCATTGGAATCACCTTCGGTAACACCACCTCGTCCATCGCCATCGCATCTGCCGACGGCAAGGTGGACGTCATCGCCAACCCCGACGGAGACCGCTCCATCCCCTCTGCGCTCTCGTACGTGGGCCACGACGAGTTCCACGGCACCCAGGCCATCAACCAGTTGGTCAGGAACGCCAAAAACACCGTCATCAACTTCCGCGACTTCATCGGCAAGAAGTTCGACGATGTCAACACCAAGGCCGCCAACCAGGTCGGCGCGCCAGCCGTCAAGTCCGCCGAAGGCGGCGTGGCTTACGTGCTCGAGCGCGAAAACGGCCCGGAGACCGTCACCGTCGAGGAAATCGCCACGAGACACTTCAAGCAGTTAAAGGTCGCTGCCGAGGACTTCATCGGCAGTGCCATCGAGGGCGTGGTCATCACCGTGCCAACCAACTTCTCCGCACACCAGCGCGAGGAGTTGACCAAGATCTCGAATGCCGCCGGCCTCAAGGTGTTGCAGCTCATCCACGAGCCATCCGCCTCCCTTCTCGCACACTTGTCGACCGACGAGTCGAAGTTGTTGGAGGACAAGATCTACGCTGTGGCTGACTTTGGTGGAATCCGCTCCGACGGTGCTGTTGTCGCTGTTCGTGGTGGTGTGCTCACCATCTTGGCTACCGAGCACGACAACACGCTTGGTGGCGAGGAGTTGGACGCTGCGTTGGTGGACTACTTTGCGAAGGAGTTTGAGAAGAAGTACAAGGCCAATGCCAAGGGCACTGCGCGTTCTGTGGCCAAGTTGACTGCCGAGGCCATTGTGGTGAAGAAGACGCTTTCGAACGTGCAGACGTCTACGTGCTCGATCGAGTCGCTTGCCGAGGGCTACGACTTCCACACGTCGATCAACAGAATGCGCTTTGAGTTGACTGCGAGAAAGCCATTGAGCGACATGACTGCGTTTGTCGAGAAGGTTGTGGCCAAGGCCGGCCTCGAGCCGTTGGACATTGACGAGGTGCTCCTTGTGGGTGGATCCTCGCACACTCCAAAGTTGGGTGCCAATGTGTCGTTCATCTTCCCAGAGAACACGACTGTGGTTGCGCCTTCGTTGGACTCGAAGGCCGTGGACCCTGCTGAGTTGGCCACGCGTGGTGCTGCGTTGCAAGCTGCGTTGATCGAGAGCTTTGACGAGGAGCAGATTGCCGAGTCGCACCAGGCGATTGTGGTGAACACCAACCATTTGTCGAAGCCCATTGGAGTGAAGGCTGCGGACGGCTCGTTCATCCCTGTGTTCGTCGCCGAGACTGCGTACCCGATCAAGAAGGCGATCGAGGTGACCAACGGCGAGAGTGAGAACGTGGCGATCGAGTTGTACGAGGGCAAGCGCACGATAAAGGAGACTGTGTTGGAGGCACAGCAGTACTCGGACGAGGAGGACGAGGAGTACTCGGACGAGGAGCCGGAGATCAAGCGCGAGGTTGTGTACGAGGTGGGGACGTTGTTGGCCAAGTTGGCGTTGAAGGGCTTGAAGCCAAATGCCAAGGTGGAGGTGACGGTGAATATCACTCAGAACGGGACTTTGCATGTTGCGGGTAGGGAGTTGAAGCAGGGCGCTGGTGTTGTTAAGGGGGAGATTGTATCCGCGTGAACGTGAGCGAAGAGAACGTGAACCATTAAGCGATGCGAACGTGAGCGAAAGTGAGCGAAGCGAACAACCAGAGCGAAGCGAACGTGAACGACTAGACTATAGTGAAGCGAGATAGCAATAGAGTGATAGTACAATAGACGTAGAACAGCAACATTTCTCAACACATTCCATATCTTTCAAGTCAACAGATTTTTGAGAAGCGTTTGGTGAAAAATCAGAGAGACAACAATTTTGATAATCGTTCAACATAAATTTTGATGGCTATACCTTGATCGCGTGCGAAATCGACGTGAATTGAAATTTTTGACATCATGACTGACGTAGGAAAGGTTTGGTCATGACTGTTTGGTGTGGAAATGACACATGACTCGCTGGTGTGGAAATGATCATGACTCGCTGGTGTGGAACTAACACTAATCTTTGTTTAATAGACATGTTAACTACTCTTGCAAGACCACTACCGTCAACACAAAGACGCATTGGTTGATTCTAGTGTCATTTCATGGTGGCGGTTTTTCCACAGGCTACCAGATCCATCTACCATGTCTAAATATCTGGGTGCAAATAAACGATCCACTTCATGGGAAAAAACATCAGTCTTGGTGACCCTTGAGTGACGTCACGGATATACAGAGCACATGTAGAGTTACAAGAAAGTATTGGCTGTTTCGTTCAGTCTGGCCACTCGTTTACTCGTACGACAGCGAAATAGCTACTGGTGATTTCACCAAAACTTTAGGTAGAGAGAGACTCTTTAGTCACACATTTACCATCTCTCCTCAACAAGTTGCACTTGCTCACGCTCGCTTCGTTCACATGTCATCCACATTCAGTGGTTCACATTAGGTCGTCGTTAACATTAGGTCGTCGTTCACATTAGGTCGTCGTTCACATTAGGTCGTCGTACACATGAGGTCACATTCGGTTCTCGTATTTTTGTCGTACAAGAAATCCATTTTGCCCTACGTCACCATTGATGCCAAATCATTAACCACGGATCACCGCACCACTCAATCCGATCACATCCCCCGCAACCGCTCACTCTCACCAATTGATAACCAGATCATACTTCCATCATGCCCAAAAAGAAACCCGAGATGTCGCAGGTCTACAGCAACCCCAAGAACGAGTTCATATTTGGCGAAAGCGGCGGCAAAGGCAAACACCTCCTGCTGTTTCTCAAGAACCTCTCACTCACAGGCTCCAAGGAACGGCTGAACGTCGACGAGGTCAACAGCAACATCTACGGATCCCTCACCTACAGCCCACCCGCACCGTCCACACCCGCGTCCGGCGGCCACATCTTCAATCCCCCCAAAAGGAGGCCCTCGCGGCGATCAGTATCCCTCGGCCTGTCCATTCCACAGCTCCCCTCCCACTCCCCCGAGCTGTTTGGCAAACGCAGTGCCAGCGGCACACGCCGTTCGTCACCAAAAGTACGCTACACAGACTTGGACGACGACTGGGACGCGGGCTTTGACGAGGTGAAGAAGACCCAGTCGCCGGTCTTGGACGCACACTACCCCGACCTCACCATCGTCCCCCCAACCGCCAAAAAGCCCATGACATACATTCAGCGTGCACAAACAACGGAGTCCTTGGGCAGTGCGTTTGTGAGCAAGTCCAGCCAGCTCCAGCTGAAGATTGCCAAGTTCAACCGCGTGCTACAGGGCGTGGATGGCTCCATCAATCTTCTGGACTTGCGCAAGCTTTCGTGGAACGGCATTCCCTCGCAGTTGCGCGCAGTGACGTGGCAGATACTATTGGGGTATCTCCCGACAAACACCGCGCGACAGGAGTCAACCCTCAAGCGAAAGCGCCAGGAATACTTGGAGGGCATCGACGCAGTGCAGATTGACTTTTCGGACGACAAAAGCGCGGGTGGGTTGAAGGAGCACGATAAAAGTGCGGGGGGGTCGAAAGAGCGCCAGTTGTACCACCAGATCAATATTGACGTGAAGAGGACTAATCCCTCGGTGAAGTTGTACAGTTTCGCGGCTACCCAGCGGCTGCTCAGACGGGTGTTGTACTTGTGGGCGGTGCGGCACCCTGCGAGTGGCTATGTGCAGGGGATCAACGATCTCTGCACGCCGTTCTTTCAGATGTTTCTTGAGAACTACCTCAAGCAGCTAGTGGAGAGTAAGGAGAGGGGGCAAGAAGAGGACGGGCTTCCAAGTTCGGGTGGTGAAAAGTTCCCGATTCCAGGACTGGACGGGGATGAAAAGTTTCCGATTCCAGGGCTACTTGGGGACGGGGATGAAAAGGAGAGGGCGCTTTTGGACGATCCAAAGCTTGAGACGTACACCGTTGAGACGTTCGACCCGCTGCTTCTCAGTGCGCGAGTCATGAACATCATCGAGGCGGACACGTACTGGTGTCTCTCGCGGCTTCTTGAGAACATCACCGACAACTACATCCACGAGCAGCCGGGGATCATCCGGCAGGTGAGCGACTTGCGCAACTTGATGCAACGCATCGACGTGGAGTTGCTCGCGCACTTTGAGCACGAGGGCATTGAGTTCATGCAGTTTGCGTTCAGGTGGATGAACTGCTTGTTGATGCGCGAGCTTCCGCTCGAGTTGATTGTGCGCATGTGGGACACGTATCTCAGCGAAACGCCGCTTGGCTTCAACAACTTCCATGTGTATGTGTGTGCGGCGTTTTTGAGCAAGTTCAGTGCGGAGCTCAAGGAGATGGAGTTCCAGGATATTTTGTTGTTTTTGCAGAGTCCGCCGACGCAGAGCTGGACCAATAAGGACGTGGAGTTGATGTTGAGCGAGGCGTTTATTTGGCAGAGTTTGTATAAGGATGCGACGGCTCACTTGAGGACCTAGCGAACATGAGCGGGAAAGAAGGACACACGATTATAATCCCGGGCAGAAGGACAGACGATTGTAATCGAACGTGACCAGAAGAACTATAATCGAACGTGAGCAGAAAACCGACAATCGAATTGTAATCGAACGTGAGCAGAAAAGAAAGTCTAGACGTCGAGGATGAGCGGAAACGACCTGACGAATTGCAACCGAACACGAACGAAGCGAATGTGGGTGGAAATAGGACGGGACGAATAGCCATCGATCATCGATGTTAGCACAGATAATAGTGACGATGCTAGCAAAAATGAGCGACGAATGTGAGTGGGAATATCATAGTGACGATTTTTAAGCGAACTTGCTTGAAACACGAACTGTCAGCTGGGCGAGCACAAGACTGTCATCAAAGTGAACGGAACCGAGCGTGGTGACGGGTAAGTAACAATTCGTGATTTGAGCGACAACCGTGACAATTCGAAGTGATTTGAGTGACAACCGTGACAACTCAAGTGATTCGAAACAACCATGACAACTCAAGCGATTCGAGCAACAACCGTGGCACTCGTCAATGACGTTATTCGATAGCAAAATGGTTAGACTTGCACAGATGAAATCTGGACCCTCCAAGTGTCTAAGCTACTGGCAAAGTATGGCTTATAGCTCCATGCAACTTATTACCAAAACCATTCGATCGTGGGATGCATAATTAATACGCTGATGTAGTATATTTGGATACATGCAGTTGGTGTGTAGATGTTGATACATATAGTGGATATTGATGTATAGATGTTGATACATATAGTGGATATTGATGTATGTACTACATGTACTGATAATGATATATTCGACACATGTATGACTTAGTTGATATGTACTGACTTAGTATATACTGACTTAGTATATACTGACTTACTATATACTGACTTACTATATACTGACTTACTATATACTGACTTACTATATACTGAATTACTATATACTGACTTACTATATACTGACTTATTGATATATACGGACTTGTTGATATATATGGAGACTGAGTAGTCGATTGTTCTCACCCCGTGTCCCAATCCGGAAGGTTGCAAATGAGATGAGGTGGCCGCGTCGGATTATTGAAAAGAGGGTGATATCAAGAATATACTGTAACTCTTCGTATTTGGCCGATCATTGTACCACGATTATCCAGGTATTTATACACTTTCCTCCTGTTTCATACTTCGTAATTCGTATGTTTTCTTACATTATATTGTTACGCCTCTATGTCTTCCTGGTGCCCTTCTTGTGTCTAATCATCTACATCTACGCTATTCCACTTCTTTCTCCATCGACCCTATTCTATTTCTTTCTCCATCGACCCTACTTCTTTCTCCACTTTTGTCTCATTTCCTTGTCATTTCCTCTTCTCATCCCTGCATATACCCCCTATTACATTTGACTCCCCTAGTCATTTTTTTATTAACATGTCCAAACCCGCCGGCAGAACCATCCTAGCATCCACTATCGCCAAGCCCTACGTCGAGGAGGTGACCCTGTCGGTCACCGCGCTCGGGTACACACCCAAGTTGGTCGGCTTCCTCGCGAACGACGACCCCGCGGCCGAGATGTACGCCAACTGGACCGGCAAGACGTGCGAGCAGCTCGGGTTCCAGTACGAGTTGCGCAAGGTGGACAAGAATGAGTTGGAGAGCCAATTGATCCAGGCCAACGGCGACGATGCCGTCAACGGCATCATGGTGTACTTCCCCGTGTTTGGCGACAAGCAGGACCAGTACCTCCAGCAGTTGATCCTGACGGAGAAGGACGTGGAGGGGTTGAACTTCATGTACTACCACAACTTGTACCACAACGTGCGGTTCCTCGACGCGCCCACGAACGAGCAGAAGTCGATCTTGCCGTGCACGCCGTTGGCGATGGTCAAGATCTTGGAGTACCTCGGGGTGTACAACAAGTTGTTGCACTACGGGAACCGTTTGTACGGCAAGAAGGTGATGGTGGTGAACCGGTCGGAGATTGTGGGGCGTCCTTTGGCGGCGTTGTTGGCGAACGACGGCGCGACGGTGTACCTGGTGGATGTGAACAACATCCAGCAGTTCACGCGGGGGGACGACTTGAGTGCGCACAGACACAAGGTGATTGAGTTGGGCGCAGAGGAGACGGTGGCGAGCTTGGCGCCGCTCTGCGACGTCATCATCACGGGTGTGCCGGTCGAGAGCTACAAATTTCCAGCGGAGCACGTGCGGAACGGCACGGTGGTGATTAACTTTCTGAGTGTGAAGAACTGGGAGGACGACGTGAAGCAGAAGGCAAGTTTGTATGTGCCGTCGATAGGGAAGGTGACGATTGCGATGTTGTTGAGGAATTTGTTGAGGTTGATTGAGAACAAGGAGATCCGGAGTAGGAAGTAAACTGAACATGAACGAAGTGAATGTTCAAATTGACTGGAAATGACGAATGACGGAGTAAGAAATAAACAAACTGATGTTGAACATGAACGAAGTGAATGTTCAAATTGGCAGGATATTGACGAATGACGGAGCTGAAACAACTGATGTCGAACATGAACGAAGTGAATGTTCAAATTGGCAGGATATTGACGAATGACGGAGCTGAAACAACTGATGTCGAACATGAACGAAGTGAATGTTCAAATTGACTGGATACTGACGAATGACGGAGCTGAAACAACTGATGTCGAACATGAACGAAGTGAATGTTCAAATTGGCAGGATATTGACGAATGACGGAGCTGAAACAACTGATGTCGAACATGAACGAAGTGAATGTTCAAATTGACTGGATACTGACGAATGACGGAGCTGAAACAACTGATGTCGAACATGAACGAAATGTGAGTCCTGCCAACTGAACGACTGAACATAACTATTGAGTCCTGCCAAATGAAATCGACTGATGAAGTAAATGCTATTGACTTATTATCGACTGAATATGTTGAAGAAGCATTTATACGTGAGGGAGAAGTGGATCTGAAATGAGCGTATTGGAGAGTGCCAAATTGGCTGAATATTCGACTGATCTTGATGTGAACGGATACTACAACAGACCAACCCAACTTGAGGAAGTTGATGTAACCGAATGAGGAATATAACATATACTCTTGATCCAAACACTAAATACTACTAGGACAAGACATAAAAAGATACATGATCCAAACTAAATCCTACTACAAGACAAAACAAAAAGATACATGATCCAAACTAAATACTACTAAAAAGATTCATGGTCCAAACTAAGTACTACTAAAAAGATTCCTGTTCCAAACTACTACTAAAAAGATCATGATCCAAACTAAATACCACAAGACAAAATAAAATGATACATGGTCAACGTATATTTACGTGGATGTGTGGTCTAATTGAAAAGCTGAATTAAGGCCTTGCTCACATTTACTTCGCTCGTTGAAATTACTTGTAGTTGATCTAAACATCTTTCCACAAAACCGTTTTTTGTCTCTGCTCTTCTCATTTGGTCATATTTCCCCACTTCTCAGAGGAGAATTGTACACTGTAGTTCTACATCCTACTGATCTTGTTTCAGTATTGCTCATCATTCACTATAGTACTGTCAAATACAGTATTACTATAGTATTCATGTACATTATTCATTCACAACACATCATTCACTACCGTTTCATTATTTATATTCATGTCGGACAAACATAAAAAACGGGTGGTCCCCGTGGACCCGTTGGCACTCACCGAGTCCATGGGGTTCAAGACGTTCCGGCGCACGTCGCGGCGCCCCTGGCTGAAGGAAGAAGACGCCAGTCTCGCGTCCTTCATGAAGACCTCGTACGGGGTCGACCACGCCAGCCCTGACTTCAACCTCGACAACGTGGACTGGGAACAGGCCGCACACGCCATATCCAGCACCGGGCAGCGCAACCCGAAGGACTGCCGCAAGCGGTGGGCCAACTCGTTGGCGCCCACGCTCCGCCGCGGCCGCTGGGAGCCCGAGGAGGACGCCAAGTTGATCGAGGCGTACAAGCAGTACGGGCTGTCGTGGCAGAAGGTGCTGCAGGTGATCCCTGGGCGCACCGATGACCAGTGCGCCAAGCGCTACATCGAGGTCTTGGATCCCAGCACCAAGGACCGTCTTCTCCCGTGGACCCACAGCGAGGACCTTCTTTTGATCCGTTTGGTGCGCGTGCACGGCACCAAGTGGCGCACCATCCTGAACGAGTTCACCAGCCGGCCGTCGCTCACGTGCCGCAACCGATGGCGCAAGATCTTGACAGATGTGGTGCGGGGGAAGGCGGACAGTGTGATCAAGCGGGAGGTCGACAGTGTGGGGGAGAGTGGGGATGTGAGCAAAGAGAACAGGGATACACTTATTGGTGGGAGGGACATATCTATGGACGGGAATCGAGTATCTGCCGTTGGGATGGACATATCCATGGACGGGAATCGAGTATCTGCCGTTGGGAGGGACATATCCATGGACGGGAATCGAGTATCTGCCCTTGGGAGGGACTTACCTATGGATGGGACAGATATACCTATGGATGGGGCAGATCTACCCGGGATGGATGGCACTCATGCAGAAACGATCTCCAAACCCCCTCCCAAACCCTTGGTCAGCGAGACCGAATGGCGGTACTCGTTCGGCGGGAACGAGGAACGGCTACCCCACACACAGATATTCAGCAACGGAAACGGAGGCGTGATTATGAATCAGGAGCTAGTGCAGCAGTTGATTATGTACGCAAAGACCCACGACTTGGATATCACCGTGCACCAGCACATCCACCACCACTATGCGCCGCCATCGCAGCTTCTCGAGCCGGCCAAGAAGACACACCACCACCACGTGGACGAGGAGACTGCGTACGCGATGGAGCCGGAGGCACAGCTCACACGGTATCAGCACTTCAACTACTTGTCGCCGTTGACGGAGTTGCCGAAGCTCACGTCGCTGGCGCTGTCGCCAAGCGGGCTGTCGAAGAGCGGCGAGATGCACCACCACCACCACCACCATCATCACCACCATCACGACAAGAAGAAGGAGAACAGCTTGGGGCACATTTTGAACAAGGAGGAGAAGAAGGCGTTGACGCCATTGACGCAGGCGGTGGAGATGGCGGTGGCGGCGGAGAAGCGGCCTGGGGAGAGTGGTAGGGGCGTGGCGAAGCGGTTCAAGGTGGAGAGCGAGGAGGACGGGGTGGATTTCTGGGATCTGATGAGGAGTTTGGGGCGCAATGAGAGGGAGGGGGAGAAGGAGAAGGATTACCAGAATCAGAATGATCAGAATCAGAATGATCAGGACAGTCAGAACTACCAAAATAATCACAACCAGGACAATCAGAATATTCAGATTAATCACAACCAGGACAATCACAGTTATCAGAAGAATAATAACCAGGACAATCAGAATATCCAGGACAATCAGAATATCCAGGACAATCAGAATATCCAGGACAATCAGAATATCCAGGACAATCAGAAATATCTGAAGGAATATCTGGACCATCAAAAGAATTATCAAAGCCTTGAAAAACAGATGGAATACAAAAAGAGTGACTTGTCTGCAGAGCTAACCGACGGCTTTTCGTACAACCAGCCGTACTTGCAGTACCCACAGGAGCAGTTCCAGCCGCAGCCGCAGAACGTGTTTGAGATCGAGGAGTTGGACGAGGAGGCGATGAACTCGTACGGTATTTTCTACAACGTGTACACCAAGGAGGGTTCTGTTTTGCCGGAGCGGCAGCCCGAGCCGCCGCACCTGGACTCGACGTCGGCGTACGATGCGTGGGGTGGTGGTTTTGGGATAATTCCTTTTAATCCGTCGTAGGTGAGCGACAGAGAACAAGAGCAAAGCGAATGTGTGAGTGACCAACAACCAGTGAACAGCTGAGGAGAATGTGACGAGTGAACGCAAACTACTGAACACGACTGGGGTGAACGTGACGAGTGACGCTAGAGTGTCCGAAGATTGCGAATGATTGATGGATAGGAGTGGAGTGAGGACCTCAAATGAATGGGAATTCAATGAGGGTCACAGTCAATGAATGATGGAGATTCCATGAATGAGGGTCAATTGGACAGTCAATGAATGACATAATGGAGATTCCATGATGAAAAAGTCAGACAATCAGTGATTGAAAAGTCAGACGTTCAATGATTGGGAAAGCCGGACTTCAATGAGAACATGGATTCGATGGTCTCTGTGAAATATTCCCCGTGCAAGACATACCTTACGGCTGTGGGTCCATACAATGATGAAATAAACGAATACATAACGACTTTAATAATATTGAACGATTCTGCCTCTTATATTTGATGAAAGGCTCTTGAAAGACTTGGATCTAATCAAGACTCTAATCAAAGACTCTTAAGACTTGAACAAAGACCCTCTAATCTAAGACTTGAACAAAGACCCTCTAATCAAAGACTCTTAAGACTTGAACAAAGACCCTCTAATCAAAGACTCTTTAGACTTGAACAAAGACCTTCTAATCAAAGACTCTAAACTCGAAAAAACTCAACTAGACTTAACCTTGAAAGTCTTTAATCAAAGACTCATCTTGATCTCTACTCCTACATGACTCTGCTCACTGGACTGTTCTTGTTTGCTCCTACCAGTTGAAACACAAGATCCGTCTACTACTGTCTATTGTGGCACATTCACATTTGTGACATCTTTGATCTTTTATTTACCATGACTCTGTCGACCGTGGACGACTTCCTCTCCAGCATTTCACAGCTCTCACAGAACCGGCTTCGTGAGGATGACAAGCGCCAGCGCGACCTCCAGAGGAAGGTGGACGAATTGCGCCTGCGGCTGAACTCGCCTGTAAAGAGCACGTACTCGCGAGTGGGTCTGGAGTACGCGAGCTTGAGCAACACACCGAGGCTACCGGCAGACAAGGAGAAGTTCTTCCTGGACTTGAAGCAGATGGACGATGAGGACAATGCACCGCCGTTGCCGAGAAGAGACAGTCCTCCGGAGTTGCCAAGGAGGAGATACGAGAGTCCTCCGGAGTTGCCAAGGAGGAGGTATGAGAATGGAGAGAGATATGAGAATGGAGAGAGGTATGAGAGGAATGAAACGCGTGGAGGGGACTCTCGAAGTGGAAGCTATGATGGAACAGAGGGAAGTCAGAATAGGAAATATGATGGAAGAGAGGGAAGTCAGCCTAGAAGATATGATGAAGGAAGATTTGGTGGAAGTGACAAAACATGTGATGCACCTTATGAAGGACGAGGCGCCAAATCAAAGAAAGCTCCACCGAAGCCAAAGAAATTGCAGGGATACTCGAAAGAGGATGAGATTGAATTATTGTATCCTGTTGCGAGGAGTGGAAGGGAGGAGAGAGAGGAAAGCGGAAGGAAAGAAAGGATAGACCATGAGGTATATGGAGGTCATAACAGTCGCTCAGGTAATGACGTGGATTTTGACTCGCATTCTGGTCGTTTTGATTCAGATTCTGCTGGTCGTTTTGATTCACATTCAAACCGTGTTTCTAATCGCTCTGATTCCTCAGACAACCCATATAAAACCACTCCATCTTCGAACGACATCCAAGTCGATACCTCCCGCTTCGACGTCTCAGAAGCCCAAAAAGCAAAGTATGCTGCAATCTACGCCTCCAGGAATACCGACGAAAAGACTTATAGGTCTTTCGCCCAAATTGAAAGCGATATCCAGAGGGGAGATGCAGCAGAATTCGAATCGAAGTTTCCAGAAAAGTCACAGCTTGGGAGACCTCAAAAGTCAAAGCCTGAGAGACCTGACAAGCCTCTGGGCTTTGCTCCTGACTCAGACTCCAGAAAGCCTCTGGGATTTGCTCCTGATTCAGACTCCAGAAAGCCTCTGGGATTTGCTCCTGATTCAGACTCCAGAATGCCTCTGGGCTTTGCTTCTGAGTCAGACTCCAGAAAACCCAAACCTCAGAAACCTGAAAAAAAGGTAACTATTCTGGAAGATCTAAACGACACAAACCCCACTTCCAAACCTCCCAAACCACAAAAATGGGTCCCTCCAAACTCCAAAAGCTCCCCAGCAAAACTGTCGGGCCCCATGCCATTATTTCCCCAGAAAAACATGTACTACTCTCTGCTGTCGTTGAAGAAGTGCGACGACAAGCCTCCCAAGCCAGCAAAGCTAAGCGTCAGCTCAGCGAGCGGGCCAAATTACAGAATTGAGAAAGCTGACTGGTTGTCGTCAACATTGAGCAATAAGGGCTCTACCTCCACCAAACAAGCCGAGGAGTTTTCTGGGGTTTCTCGTTCACCCACCAAATCTGATTGGCTCTCGTCCTCGCTCTCCAACAGCTCACCCACGAAAGCCGCATCTTCTCTTAATCGCTCTGCGGCCCCATTAAGTCACATTTCCCCCAGCAAAAGCGACTGGATGACTTCACTCGCCAACTCGAAAGGGGGGCAATATACCCCGCAGAGTGCACCTGTACTACTGCCCATCAAGTCGCCAGAAAAGAAGCAGAGCAGCTGGATAGACAGCGCACTCAAAAAGAGCGACTCGCACAAGTACATCGAGCCCGTTCAGCCATCATTCAAGATTGTCAAGAAGGACACGCCATTGCCAAAGGTCGAAGAAGCCACACCGGAACTCTTCTCACGTGCCAAGTTGAATAGTCCTGAGAAGGGCGCCTCTCCAGTGCGCAGGGTTGCGAAAGAATTTACGCCCGAGCCTGAGTTGCTTTCCCAGTTGGCCAAGGTTAAGGGGAAACAGAGGGAAACTGGGAAGAGTGTGAAAAGTAGCGACAACCAAGATGATGAGCTCCTCAAAGCTACAATGTCGAAGTTGTCGACTGCAAAACCACCGAAACCTGCGAAAAAGCCTGTTTCTGCATACACACATGATGAATCAGAGCTTCTAAAGTCGACGATGTCGCGGTTGTCTCCAAGTAAGGCTCTCAAGCCAAAGGAAAAGTTCACCAAGAACGAGGAGGAACTCCTCTCACTGACAATGGCGCGGCTCTCCGCGAAGAAAACCCCGTTGAAGCCTGAGAAACCGTCTTTGAGCAAGTATGAAAGCAGAGATGCGGAAATGATGAGGTCTCAAATGAAACAGCTCGGGAGCAAGAGCGCCAAGTACAAGCAGTTGGAGAAGCAGGAGGAGAGTATTGAGGGGGTGGAACAGCGTAATAATTTGAGGCTGGTGAGTGTGCAAATGGAGGTAAAGAAGACGCCTCCACGACCATCAAAGGCCGGTCTCAAGAGGTTGGGGTCACTTGATAAGGCGGAGCCTTTGGAGACACAGTTCGAGAGTAAGACAGATTCTTTGGAGACACCAAAGTTGAGTAAGACGAAGTCTCCAGTTGAAGAGTCTATAAAGGCAAATAACAGCCCGTCGTCTACATCGAGCACTTCCTCTTTCCAAGATCAGCTTTCGAATATTCTTCTGCGCGCTGGTACGGCCCCCGAAATAGGGGCCAGTTCGCGGTTCGAGCCAATCACGCGGAGCAGCACAGAGCCGAAGAGAGACTCGGTAAAGAGCGAAATGCTTACTCATCCTAATAAGAGCAGAGCCAAGGGGCCAAAGAGGAGGTTGCCAAAGGCGCAGAAGCAGGGAAGTAGCGTGAAAGGAAGTAGCGTGAAACAAGAAAGCAGTGAGGTGTCTCTAAGTCAAGATGAAGTGAAGGCGAAGCCAAAGCCCAGACCAAAACCGAAACCTTTTGAGTTGAGACCAGTTGAGGCAAAGCCGTCGAGGAGTTTTAGTGGGGAGGTGTTTATATAGGTGAGCATTAGCAAGCAACGAGTGAGATTGAGCGAAGCCAAAGTGAACGAATGTGTGAGCTGAATGGGAACTGGGAGTAACATGATCGAGGTCAAACTGTGAAATGGGAGTCATTATTCGTCGTTGTTCACGTCTCAGGAGGAGACGGAGTCATCGGAAACGCTCTTGGTAAACTTGGACGTCTGAGTGAATGCTAAAAATACTAGTAATAGAATCGTGGATGAACTTCAGAAATGGATATTGCATTGAATGAACCTCAAAATGTTATTGTAAAAAAAATAAGAAAACCTAATCAAAATCGAAAGAGATAAAAAGGAGTGTTAAAGCGTAGGGAACAGAGACGTGTGTCAGTAGGAAATGCTCCTAAGAAATTGGCTCCATAATGCAATGTTGCATTGCACCCCATCTCACAAAAAATCGCACCCCACCGTACAACGCGGCGACCGTAGAGATCGTCAGAAAGAGAAAGGAAGTGACGTGACTTCCCTCCACTTTCATGGGACAGGCTAGCGGCGCTTGCCCCACCACGGGGACAGTTGCCCGCCCCCATCAGAAGGCAGACTTTTGGATCTGCCTCCGTTGGACAGACTTTTGTGTCTCCCCACAGGCTCTTACTCCTGCCCCATATATACCCATACATAACTAAACGCCCAGTAACCGGTACGTCACCTATACTCCTAACCTATTTCGCGAATCAAGCAGTCCAAAGGCTAGCCATAGGGTAGGTTATACGAGCGGTCATAGAACGTGGGGAATTCCCGATGGAATACCATCAACTCACAACATGCACAATTACCAGCTGAAGGGGCATAAAAGTGACAGACTGGGCCATGGTTCATAATAGTCGCACTCGACCTAGACTGCGAGGTGAAGTAATAGAGGATTATAAGTTTTTGTAGATTGTGGGGAATTTATAGCGGGTAGGATTCTTTTTACAAACGGAATGGGTGCAAAAAACTTCCCAAAAGGGAAAGGAAGTGGGCAGATACAGCAAGATACGCAAGAAAGAATAAGACTGTCGATAGTCACCTTGTTATTGGTATATCGGGAATTCAGAAGGGCTCCAATAGACATTACGTTCCCAAATGCGCTCCTTAAATAAAAGTGGTTGCACAAACTCTCATAGGTATACACGGGTGTAATAGTCATAGAACTGTTATTCCTACTTCGCTCGATGTTGACAATTTTGTTCGCCGTCATATAATCTCTGAATGGACTGCTGGCAAAACTGACATTCCCAATCTATTGCAGGGTTGACTCTTATTGAGGCTGTTTGGTTCCTTTGACAGGCTGCCATTTGTAATACCTCAAGCCATTTTTAACTTGCATCTTGAGATCACTCACAAAAGTGATCTAAGGAGGTTCTTGTAGAAAACCACCCTATAGACGTTTCTGAAGTGTCGCTTAGTATTCATTAAATCACATTTCAATCACAAAAAGGCTACGAAATGGTACAACACCAATAATCTGGAGGAATGAGTAGCAAAAGCACTCGGTGAATTACGATAGCAAATGCTAGTTCGAATTGTATGCCCACAAAATCAGTCGTTGCTTTAACTCTTACATAATAATTTACACTTTTCAGTTTTTCAAAAATTGGTGAGATTTTGGAATATTGTCATAGTGTCAACTTGAACACAGGTCGTTTTACATCACCACCTCAATGTCTGCTCTCAGACCCCATGATTCGTACATGTCAAACCCCATAATTCGTACATCCCAGACCCCATAATTCAGTACATTCTACTTCTCGCGCAAATTACCTCATCTCATCTCGTTTTTTTCAGGCCATCTCCACATTTACCTGATCTAGGTACGTCAATCCTCTTTTCCGATTCTCTGATCCCTCCCTCCACTCCTCTCATCTCATCACTTAATCATACTCTCATCTAAACACTTAATCATTACTTTCATCACTTAATCATACTCTCTCATCACTCAATCATTACTCTCATCACTTAATCATACTCTCTCATCACTTAATCATTACTCTCATCACTTAATCATTACTCTCATCACTTATTCATACACTCATCTCATCACATAATCATTACTCTCATCTACATCTCAGCCTTGCATCGCTCACGTTGCTCAGGTTCCTACTTTATGAATCCCACTCACGTTCCTTCGCTCCCTCTTTTCCCACCTAGCTCACTATTTTTTATCTTTTTTCCTCATCTCATGGCTACCGTCATCCCCCCCCCCTCCAAGAAAGCCAGAAGAGAGGCACAGCAGGTCCGCGACGTGGACTTGGTCCCCGCGGACCTCCCCAACGTCCTCATCAAGTTCCAAGCATCGGATACCGGCGAGTCCATCGGCGGCTCCATCCGTGTCCCTGGTGGCATCACGGAAAAGCAGCTCGAGGAGTTGCTCAACTCCCTCCACAACGAGACAGACGACCCTGTCCCATACACGTTCGCGCTCCTCGGCGACGACGCAGCGTCCTCCGTGGACATCCAGGACAACTTGTACCACTCTGTGTTGAAGCCCGGCCTCAAGACCACCGAGGACTTCCTCACCTTGGTGTACACGCCCCGCGCCGTGTTCAAAGTGCGCCCCATCACACGCTCCAACGCCGCCATAGCGGGCCACGGATCCACGATCTTGTGCTGCCTGTTTGCGCCCAACGACTCGGGCCGCATGGTCACCGGAGCCGGCGACTCGACCGCACGCATATGGGACTGCAACACGCAAACGCCACTCAAAACGTTGTCTGGCCACTCGAACTGGGTGTTGTGTGTGGCGTACTCGCCGTGTGGCACGATGATTGCCACCGGGTCCATGGATAACACCGTGCGCTTGTGGGAGGCCGACACCGGGAAGCCACTTGGTGCTGCGTTGAGTGGCCACGGCAAGTGGGTCTCGTCGCTTTCGTGGGAGCCGTTGCACTTGACGGCCAAGGGAGCCTCGCCACGCTTGGTTTCGGGGTCGAAAGACGGCACTGTGCGTGTGTGGGACACCACGAGCAGGGTGTGTGTGCTTTCGATGTCGGGGCACACGAACTCGGTGTCGTGTGTCAAGTGGAGTGGGTCGAACATTGTGTACAGTGGGTCGCACGACAAGACGATCAAGGCGTGGGACATTTCCGCGGGTGGCAAGTGCATCCAGACGTTGAAGAGCCACGCGCACTGGGTGAACCACTTGGCGTTGTCGACCGACTATGTGTTGAGAAGGGGCGGCTACGACCACACCTCGAGCAAGAACACGAGCAAGGCCGAGGGCGTTGACGAGATGAGGCGCCGTGCTGCTGTGGAGTACGAAAAGGCGGCCAAGATCAACGGTGTGGTGTCCGAGCGGTTGGTGACTGCGAGCGACGACTTTACGATGTTTCTCTGGGAGCCACTCAAGGGCAGCAAGCCTGTGTGCCGGATGACTGGGCACCAGAAGTTGGTGAACCACGTCTCGTTCTCGCCGGACGGGCGCCATGTGGTGTCTGCGTCGTTCGACAACCTGATCAAGGTGTGGGACGGGTTGAAGGGCACGTTCATCGGGACGTTGCGGGGACATGTTGCGCCAGTGTACCAGACGGCGTGGTCTGCGGACAACCGCTTGTTGGTGAGCTGTTCGAAGGACACCACTTTGAAGGTTTGGGACATCAGGACAAGGAAGTTGAAGGTGGACTTGCCGGGGCATGCGGATGAGGTGTATGCGGTTGATTGGAGTGTGGACGGGAAGAGAGTTGCGAGTGGGGGTAAGGATAAGATGGTTAGGTTGTGGTCTAATTAGGACCGACAGACTGCACATGAACGAAGACCGACTGAACATGGACGAATGCCGACTGAACATGAACGAAGTGAATGTGAGGGAGCACCACCATGGAGTGAACATGAGCAAAGCGAATGTGAGCGAGAAAACAAAGATAGTGGTTTGGTGAGGAATCTAAATGCCGATTGAACAACGACTGAACATGAACGAAGTGAATGTGAGGGAGCACTAAATACCGATCGAACGTGAAGAAGTGATTTGAGGGTACAGAACGTCGACATTACCTAAAAGACTGAACTGATGGGTAAAGACTGAAGTGATATTTGAATGTGAACTAGCTCATGAACTAACAATTGAACTGACGTGAATGTCCGACGTGATGACCGACGTGAATGACTGACGTGAATGACTGACGTGAATGAACTGACGTTTGCAAACTGATTGATCTGAATGAACCGACGTTTGAAACTCATTGTTCTGATCGCACGACTTCACGTATCGATCCTACGAGATAGAAGATGTTAGAAATGCTGGATATCTGGCGGACTGGCCGAAGGCTGCTAAAATTTATACTGGGAACTAATAGAAAGTGTTGAAAGATGTAGTCGACGAACGTGAACGAAGAAGCGAGTAACGGGTGTATTTGGAGAGTGTATTTGTCAGAGTGAGAACGTATTTGGTGAGTGAGAGTGTATTGCGTAAGTGTGAGAACGTATTTGCTGAGAGTGAGAGTGTCTTGCTGAGAGTGAGAACCTATTTGGTGAGTGAGAGTGTATTGCGTGTGAGAACGTATCTGCTGAGAGTGAGAGTGTATTGCTGAGAGTGAGAACCTATTTGGTGAGTGTGCGTAAGTGTGAGAACGTATTTGCTGAGAGTGAGAGCGTATTTGCATGAAAGTAATATGATACTTGAGCATACTTGCATGGGCAGATTGAGTGCACATTTGTATAAACATTTATATGAGTGTACATTGTATGAGCATTTATATGAGTGTACATTGTATGAGTGCAGAGAAAGTGAATGAATATAGATGTCTTGAATCGTAATCGCGATCATATAAACGTTGTTGGTAATCGCCAAGTGAAGTGATTTTGTGTTGATTGCACCAGATGAACTGAACACGCTGTGAATGGACTATTCATACCAATCACACTATTCTCCAATGCATTTGCCGGACACATCCCAAATCATTGAGCTTGCCCAGCTTCCTCCGCACACTAAACTTTCCGTCACTCATCCTCCTGCTTCGCCCACAACGACATTTTCACGACATTCAAGATACTACCCTCGATCCGCACTCATCCTTCACCTCATTCACCTCAATCGCCATTCCTCACTCGCCATTCCCCAATCGCCATTCACCTAATCGTCACGTCACCACCTCGCTGATCTTTTACGCAAAACATTCCCTTAATTTTTCGCACATTCGCTTTGCTATGTTCGCTAAGTTTAGTTTTCTTCCACCACTTCCGAATGGCAATAGTAAGAAGACGCAACAAGGACAAACAAGCCGCGCCAGCCAAGACCGGCATCCAGAAGGCCGAGTTTGACCTCCACAAGAAGAAGGAGGTCGGCGTGTCCGACCTCACGCTCCTCTCCAAGATCACCGACGAGGCCATCAACGACAACCTCCACAAGCGCTTCATGAACAGCACCATCTACACGTACATCGGCCATGTGCTCATCTCAGTCAATCCATTCGAGGACCTCGGCATCTACACCGCAGAGCACCTCAGCAAGTACAAGGGCCGCAACCGCTTGGAAGTGCCGCCGCATGTGTTTGCCATCGCCGAGCTGATGTACTACAACTTGAAGTCGTACGGCGACAACCAGTGCGTGATCATCTCGGGCGAGTCCGGAGCCGGCAAGACCGAGGCCGCCAAGCAGATCATGCAGTACATCGCCAACGTGTCTGTGGACACGTCCAGCAGCGGGGGCATTGGCAAGATCAAGGACATGGTGCTCGCGACCAACCCGCTCTTGGAGTCATTTGGGTGCGCCAAGACGCTCCGCAACAACAACTCGTCGCGACACGGGAAGTACTTGGAGATCCAGTTCAGTGACGGCGACGTACGGCCCGTGGCCGCGCACATCACCAACTACTTGTTGGAGAAACAGCGCGTGGTGTCGCAGATCTCCAACGAGCGTAACTTCCACATCTTCTACCAGTTCACCAAGCACTGCCCGCCGCAGTACAAGGAGGCCTACGGCATCCAGGGCCCTGAGACGTACGTGTACACGTCGGCTGCGAAGTGTATCAATGTCGACGGCGTGGACGACGGCAAGGACTTTGCCGACACACTCCGTGCGATGCAGGTGATTGGGCTTGAGCAGAGTGAACAGGACTCGATCTTCAAGATGCTCGCGGCGATCTTGTGGATCGGAAACATCTCGTTTGTCGAAGACGACAGCGGCAACGCCGCAGTGCGCGACGAGCTGGTCACACAGTTTGTCGCCTACCTCCTCGACGTCGACGCGACAACCTTGAAGACAGCGGTGCTCGAGCGCATCATGCAGACGTCGCACGGCATGCGCCGCGGATCGACGTATCACGTGCCGTTGAACCCCGTGCAGGCGACAGCGGCACGTGACGCGCTTGCGAAGGGGATCTACAACAACTTGTTTGAGTGGATTGTAGAGCGTGTGAACATTTCACTCCGCGGTGCGGGCAGTGGCACGTCGTCGCTCAAGCTGATTGGGATTTTGGACATCTACGGGTTTGAGATCTTTGACCAGAACTCGTTCGAGCAGGTGTGCATCAACTACGTGAACGAAAAGCTCCAGCAGATCTTCATCCAGCTCACCTTGAAGGCCGAGCAGGACGAGTACGTGCAGGAGCAGATCACGTGGACGCCGATTGAGTACTTCAACAACAAGGTTGTGTGCGACTTGATTGAGCTGGTGCGGCCCACGCCCGGGTTGTTTGCTGCGTTGAACGACCTGATCAAGACTGCGCATGCCGACAGCGATGCTGCTGACCAGGTGTTTGCGCAGCGGCTCAGCATGGTGGGTGCGGCGAACAAGCACTTTGAGGACCGCCGTGGCAAGTTCATCATCAAGCACTATGCGGGTGACGTGACGTACGACGTCGCCGGGATGACGGACAAGAACAAGGACGCGATGTTGCGGGATCTCTTGGAGCTCTTGTCGACGTCGGGCAACCCGTTTGTGCGGGATGTGTTGTTTCCGCCGGAGTTGCTTGCGCTGCAGACGGACTCGAAGAAGCGGCCGGAGACTGCGAGCGACAAGATCAAGCGCAGTGCGAATGCGTTGGTCGACACGCTTTCGAAGTGCCAGCCGTCGTACATCCGTACAATCAAGCCGAACCAGACCAAGCGTCCGAAGGAGTACGACAACGCGCAGGTGTTGCACCAGGTGAAGTACTTGGGGTTGAAGGAGAACGTACGGATCCGGCGTGCGGGGTTTGCGTACAGAACGACGTTTGACAAGTTTGTGCAGCGGTTCTACTTGCTCTCGCCGGCGACGGGGTATGCTGGAGATTATATCTGGCGTGGGGACGACTTGACTGCCGTGAAGGAGATTCTCCGTCTGTGCAAGATTCCTGCTGCCGAGTACCAGCTCGGTACGTCCAAGGTGTTTATCAAGACGCCCGAGACGTTGTTTGCGTTGGAGGACATGCGCGACAAGTACTGGCACAACATGGCCGCGCGGATCCAGCGTGCGTGGCGGCGGTACATCAAGCGCAAGGAGGACGCTGCGAAGGTGATCCAGCGCGCGTGGCGGGTCAAGAACCACGGCAACCAGTTTGAGCAGCTCCGCGACCAGGGCACGCAGTTGCTTGCGGGCAGAAAGGAGCGCCGGCGCATGTCGATGTTGGGGAGCCGTGCGTACATGGGAGACTACTTGGGATGCAACCAGGGGTCTGGGTACGGGCGGTTTATTGCGTCGCAGTGCAAGATCTCGGAGCCAGTGGTGTTTTCGTGCAAGGGCGACTTGTTGCTGTCCAAGTTTGGGCGTTCGTCGAAGCGTCTTTCGCGCATCTACATCATCACGAAGCTGACGTTGTATGTGATTGGTGCGTTTATGGTGGACAACCGTTTGCAGCCGCAGATCGACCACCAGTACGCGTTGCTGTCGATTGTGTACGTGGGGTTGCTGACGTTGCAGGACGACTGGGTGGCCATTTCGGTGCGGTCGCCGTCGCCACAGCAGCCGGATCTCTTTGCGAGCATGGTGTTCAAGACGGAGTTTGTGACGCAGTTGAAGCGCGTTGCAAATGTGCAGGTGAAGGTGGAACCGACGGTGCTGTACCAGAAGAAGGCGGGGAAGTACTCGGTGGTGAAGTTTGTGCACGGGAGCGGGCCGGATGTGCCGAAGTATGGGGACAGGTATAAGTCTGGTACGGTGACGGTTGAGCAGGGGTTGCCGGGTAGGAGTATGAACCCAAAGCGTCCGAGGGGGAAGCAGAGTGCTGTTGATTATTCGAAGTATAGGAGGGGCAGGGGGCAGAAGCAGCCAGCGTACTCTCAGCCAGCTCAGCAGTATTCTCAGCCAGCTCAGTCTCAGCCAGCTCAGCAGTATTCTCAGCCAGCTCAGTCTCAGCCTGCTCAGCAATACTCTCAGCCAGCTCAGTATTCTCAGCCTGCTTATTCTCAGCCAGCTCAGCCTGCTCATTCTCAGCCAGCTCATTCTCAACCGGCTCATTCTCAACCGGCTCATTCCCAACCTGCTCATACTCAACCGGCTCATTCTCAAGCACAATCAGCGCAGCCTGCACGCGTTCAGCCACCTCAGAGAGTACAACCTCAACCTCAGCCCAGCTATGCTAAACCAGCTGCTGCTGCTGCCCTGGCGAGAGCGAAGAAAACCGCTCCTGCTCCGCCGGTGAAGAAGGCCGCGCCTCCACCACCACCGGCGTTGTCTGCACCGAAGTTTCCTACGTACAAAGCGATGTACGACTACGACGGTTCTGTTGCGGGTTCAATTCCGTTGACGAAGGATACGGTTTATTACGTGACGCAGGTTAATGGCGAGTGGGGATTGGTCAAGTTGTTGGACGAGCTGAGAGAGGGGTGGTCGCCGATTGCGTATTTGCAGGAGATCAAGGCGGGTTCAGTTGCTCCTGCTCCAGTTGTGCAAGCATCTACTGTTGCTGCCGCTGGTGCTGCCGCTGCCACTTCTGGCGGCTTGAGTAATGGACTTGCTGAAGCATTAAAGGCTAAGAAGCAGGAAGAGACTACTCTTGCTGGTTCATTGGCGGATGCTTTGAAGAGGAGACAGGGTGCTACTAGGGATGAGAGTGACGAGGATGAGGATGATGATTGGTAGTATAGAGTAAAAGTATTAGTATGGTAGAGACTAAAAGTATTATTATGGTAGAGAGTCAAAGACGTATGAGGAGCAGTGAGAGAAACGTATGAGGGAGAAAGAAACGTATGAGAAGTTTAGAAATCCAACAGTGCGAGGAAGTAGTGAAAGAAACGTATTAGAAATGAAACGGTGTGAGGGATTAGTGAAGGAAACGTATGAGAAGTTTAGAAATGAAACGGTGTGAGGGACTAGTGAAGGACACGTATGAAAAGTTTAGAAATGATATGAGGGGGTAGTTGGTGTCATATATGGGGAAGCAGCTTAGAAATGAAAAGTATGAGGGGTACGTAGAGTGAAAAAGTATGAGGCGTACTTCGTGAAAGAAAAAGTATGATGGAGTGTTTTATGGTAAAAGGAGAGGTTGGGTTTGGACATGCTAGCTAGTGAATCTTTTGCTCAGATCGTCGTTTCTTTTTACATCTCCATCTTATCAATTCCTGCACAAATGGTCGCGATGGTGAAGACGGGTCAGCTACGGCACTTAAGGGGCTAATCAGAGGGTTGGTTTATCGAAAGTAGGGTTTTCAGAAGAAGCTATCCAGGACTACGGGGTAGAACCTCAGCGGTGAAAAGGCTAAATCATTATTTGGTATTGCTAGATTCAAGCCTTTCTTATCACTTGACATGTACTGATTTCTCATGTCATCTAACGTTATCCTTCTTCCTTCTACGTTCTTCCCATCTTCAATTTGCACCTAACCTTCTCTTCCTGTACAAATCATCTATTTTTTTCACCAACCATGAACAGAGAGCTCGTGCTTGAGCCGTTTACACAGCAGATAGAGCAGATCCAGAGGTCTCGCGCTGACGCTCAGGCAAGAAGGAAGAAGCCGGTTGCAAAAACCACCTACCCTCGCTACAAGAAGGAAATCACTCCGGTCCCACAGGTTTTCGCACCAGCCGAGCCCTACGGTGCGTTCAAAAACGACCGTGTTCCCGAAGCGCAGTTCGCCATCCCCTCGTGGTTGGACGAGCCCGCAAAAGCACCGCAGAAGCTTCTGCCAACGTCTACGTGGTCGACCGGATCGACACCTCTCCAGAAGACGGTTTTTGACCCATTTCAGCCGGTTTCGCTTGCAAACTCGCAGTCGACGCCGTCCAGCATCTGGAGCAGTGGTTTCAACGAGGTGTGGGGGTAGGGGAGAGAGGGATATGGAATATGAGAGGTGAAGAGAAGATGAAATATGAGAGGTAAAGAGAAGATGAAAGTGAAGAGAAGATCCAGAAGATGAGAGATGAAGAAATATGAAGATACGAGAAGAAACATGGGACGAAATAGGATTATATGAAATATGGGATGAAATATGAGAGAAAGAGAGAGATGGAATGCAGATCGGAACTGGTCTCTCTAGGTAATAGGAAAAGGCGGGTATATGGGATATGGATAAGGACGTATCTTTGTGATTATAGGAAAGAAACATTCTGGTTTGTAGATGATTTTTGTGCAAAGAACAAATACGATTCTTGGCGATTGTATACGCGTGAATTTGTGATTGGATGAGTGGATGTGGTGTGGTTTGGAAGCATGTGTGGACGTGCGATAGAGGATGTTGTGATGGTGGATGTGGAGAATATGTGCTGTGGACGCAATGATATCTGTGGATCTCTGGATCTACTTTTTTAACCGGCGGAATCGGCTCATCGAAGTCGGCCCGACGAAAAAAGAGAAATACTACAGAATACGCTAGGATTGTCCGTTTTCCGAGACCCCAATCCGCACCGTTGCTCCCGCCTCTTTTCCCCTCCCTATTTCCCACACGTGGAAACAAACTTGACATCCAGGCCTCACCGATTGTCACTTCTTTTATTCGGTTATTTGTTCTCCCCTTTCTGTTCTTATCTTGCCCGTTTCGTACATCCACACCTGTATACAAGGCAATCACGTTTAACCAGCCATACCACGAATACTGTGTTCTGAAGTCAGTGTTTGAAGTAATCTGTATCTGGGAATATCTCTATTTGAGCCAGTGTGTATTTGAGAGTCTTCTGTATTCCAAAGTGTGTCTTCTCAGTCCACGTTCAAGTCTGCTGGTCTCGTTTTTCATTCCCCTAAGCCATCCAAACTGGCTACACGCATCATACTAGCTGCACGCATGTGACTAACTCCATGCATCTAAGTACACCGCAATCATTCGTACAGCTATATTATTCTAATCGAACTGCCCCATCCTGCTTATGCCTGCCATTCTCCCCACCCCCTCGAAAAAAAAATTCAGACAACAAATCGTCCACCATGAGCCATAAAACACCGCACATGTACAATAAAAAGGCGGCGATGGAGGTTCCACCGAAAGGCAAACCCAAGGGCAAGTTTGGCGGAAGCGTAAGCAGTGCCAGCGGCAAGCCGCCGATGGATGGTACTCGAAGCGTGCTGGACGCGCTGGCCACCAACCCTCGCCAGTTGTTGAACGCCTATGTGTACGACTTCCTCGTCAAGTCTAGGCTACCACAAACAGCACGGATATTCGTCAACGAGGCCGAGGTCCCGCTGGTGGAGGGCAGCACGGACTCTGGCAAGCTGTCGACCAAGAACTCGCCGCAAATCCCCACCCCGAGAACGCCGCAGATAGCAAAGGACAACAACCTCCCCAACCTCCTGGTGGCAATGGATGCTCCGCAGGGCTTCCTCTTCGAGTGGTGGCTGGTCTTCTGGGATGTGTTCCAAGCAAAACATAATAATAACAAGGGCTCGTCAAACATGGCCCACCAGTACTACCAGTTGCAGATGATGAAACAGAGACAGCAGCAGGATATGCAGAACTACAGCGTGCAGGCCGCCATGATGGGTGCGTTGCCCAACCAGCAGTTCAGGCAACAGGGCCCGCCCCAACCTCTTCCCCCCCAGGCTCAAGGACCTCCACCACAGCAGAGCGCGAATGTTCCACCGAACCAGCTGATTCCAGGTGGACCTGCGCCCGGACCTCCGCCCGCTGGTCCGCTTCCGATTGGCATGGCCATTAATCAGCAGGCCAACCCCGACCAGCGGATGATGTCGCACATGATGCTCAAGAACCAGATGGACCCGAATGTGAATCCAATGAATCCAAACGTCAATCCGAACGTGAATCCGAATGTGAATCCGAACGTGAATCCAAACGTCAACATGAATCCCAACCACGTGATGATGGGGCAGCAGTTTGGCAACCAGCACATCCAGCAGCACGCGCAGACGCAGATGAACAACTTGCGGCAGCAGGCAGAGCAGCAGCGCCACCAGGGGCCACCGCAGCAGCAACAACATATCACGCCGCAGTTCCAGAACCTGGCGCCGATGGCAATGAGCAATGTGCGGAAGCCATCGCCGGTGATGAAGCTGAATACACCGAAGGTGAACGGAGCTCCTGCGAACGGAGCTGCTAATAGGAACATGAATGCCCTACAGGACTACCAGATGCAGTTGATGCTTTTGGAGAAGCAGAACAAGAAGCGTCTTGACATAGCGCGCAGTGGCAATGAGCAGATCTTGGCCTCGGGGATGCTTCCACCGCAGCTTCAGGGGCAACAGTCACAGAAGCCGCTGCCTGCAACGTCACACAGCTCGCCGGTGATCAGCAACAAGCCGTCGCCGAGCAATGGTGCGAAGAAAAAGAAGGATCCCGTGAAGAGGGGAAGGAAAGCGAGCACTTCGTCGACGAACGGGGTAGCAAACGGTGCGACGCCGTCGTCGACGCCGTCGCTTCTAAAGAAGGAGTACAATGCGCCTTTGACGCCCGCTCTGGAGCAGGATAACAAGCGCAAGAGGAAGAGCACGGCTGCGGGGGAATCGCCCAAGAAGGCCAAGCCGGCGAAGAAGGAGAAAAAGGAAGAGGTGCCCAAGGAGGAGGAGGTGCCGTTCGCGGACCCTATGGCGTCTGACCAGATGTTTCCGGTTGAGATCTTGGGCAAGAACGACGGGCACTTGTTTACGGGGGGGCAGACGCAGGGCTTGGACGACATTGATTTTGATTTCAATCAGTTTTTGGATGGGAATGGGGACGGTGCGTTGGGGGATTCGAATTTGGGATTTAGCTGGGGGAATGTTGATGCGATAGAGAACGAGTAAGTGAACATGAGCGAAGCGAAGGTGAACGACTACAAGTATCTAAGTGAGCGAAGTGAACGAGTCAACAAATGTTTGAGTGAACATGAGCCAAGCAAATGTGAACGAATAACAGTGAGTGAGCGCAGCGAACGTGATCGATTGCATGTGACCCAAGCGGAATCACGATGACATGTGATCAAGCAGAACTACTCACGATGACAAGTTATCCAAACATCAACCACTCACGTATACGTGTGTGATCGAACTACCGCAACATCTAGGCAACTAATACCCCCCAGTACCTTCCGAATCAGAAACACTTGCCCAGTTGATCATGGTATAATAATTGTGTTTCTGTCTCATTTCTCCATTACGCACTAATACTTGTAAGAGTATGATACGAGGTTAGCCTCACATAAATTCAAATGGACCGGAACCTTCTGTAGGCTGGTGCAGCACTGGTAGGAACGGACGCATGTAGCGACTTGTAATATAATATATAGATTAATTCAATTATTATCGAGTGTATGAGAGGAGTATTGAATTAGTTGAAGTCTATCAGGGATATGCGATGTTAACCGAATAGAATCTGCTGACGTTGGGCTTCAGTGATTATGAGACGATATCCGTTCAGGTGTGGTACTTACTCCCTCACATTTACTCGTTCATGTTGAGTCGTTATCAGTGTTCTATGCTCCCTCACATTCAGTTGTTCATGTCCAGTCGTCATCAGTCGATGTCAGTGTACGCTTGCTCCCTCATCGTTCATGTTCAGTCGTTATCAGTGGTCTATGGTCCCTCACATTCGCTTCACCCATGTTCAGTCGATATCGGCCGCTACTCATTCTTCTTCTTCTTCTCCTCCTCTCCCACCTCCACCCAGCAGCTCGACCTCCAAACACCCACCAAAACCCCACCCAAAATCCCCACCAACAAACCACTGCTCCACTTTTCCAGCGGAAACACGTTCCAACACACCTCATGTGCCACCCAGACGACGCCCGCCACAGGCGCAGGCAACCCCGTCCAGTACAACATCACAGGGAGCTGCCAGCAGTACCATGACAAGAACTGGTAGTGCAACGAACGCGCACAGAGCACGCCTATGATGTTCGTGGTAGCAAGCGTCATCAACACCAACTTCGGCCCAGTTTCGCTATTCACATACAAGTTGTTTGGACTAACCGTCGACCGAAGCGCAAATGCATCTCTAACCAAAGCTGGCACAGATTTTCCAACAACCTTCTTGTTGAGAAATCTCGTGAAGATAAAAACAAGAAGGAGAAGCACGTGAACACCAAGAAGCACAGACGCAAACCGCTTGCTCAAAAACATCTCCTCGTCAATGAAGCGCCAGTTGACGGTCCACTTGTACAAAAACTGGCGCGAAAAGTCAAACGCATTGTTGATGTAGGTCCAGCGCAAATACACCGCATCATCGTCGTGGAAGAGAGGAAGGAGGAACTTCCAGCCCACCATGACTTGCACAAGCGGGATGATGGCCAAAACCACCGCGAGCTTCAACAAATTCTCACCCACCAAGAAGTAGCTCACAATCACAAACGCCGGGAGGTAGAGCAACGCGTTCATCTTGACCGATATCGCCAAGGAGAACACATCGGCAGCCACAGCAGTGAGCGCAAATGCCACGCCGTGGCTCGTGGAGTACCAGTACGACGCCTGCTGCAAGAGCACCGTGACCGCGACCATCCCAAGTGTGGTGAAGCAGTCGTTGAACAAGCGCAACACATAGATGGAAAAGATGCGCTTACTCAAGAGCAAGCCGTAGAGGGGCCAGGGAGGGAGGTTGGGGACCATAAAGTAAGTGATTATCACCAAGAGGTTGTTGAATGTCAAGACGTAGCCGAAAAACGACTGGGCGGTGAATATGTCCTCGCCGTCACGCGTCATCCAGCGGATGAAGCGGTAGATGGACACGTAGCCGGCGGGGTAGACAATGGGGCCGGTGTCGCCGGTGATCAGCGAGTAGTCCAACTCGCCGTCGTCAATGAGCGATACCTGCTGCATATAGGTGGAGAAGTCGATCTCGGTGTAGGGCACTTTGGCTATGATGATCTTGGACACGATCAGCGTGAGGATGAAGATGAGGGGGGCAACGAATGCTTTGGCGTCGGGCGAGTAGACGATCGCTCGGATGCCGTCAAGCACGTCCCCTGCGACGTTTCGCAAGGTGAATGGGGGGAGGGGTTCTGGCATGGACTGGAATATGTAGCTCCCTATGGGTTGATTTCAGTTGAATTTGGGGATAGCCTGAGATTCTGGGTCGCGATAGAACGGTTGTCTTTTGTGATCGTTGGTGTTGCAGATATAAGAGGTGAAATTTGTCTTCGATAAAAGTGGTGGAAAGTCAGTAGTGACTATACAAGGAAGCTAGAGACGAAACAGACTATACAGGGAAGCTAGAGACGAAACTATACAAGGAAGCTCGATAAGGAAACAGACAATTCAGGGAAGCTCGGGACGAAATCAAACTCAGAATTGATTTCGAATTCATTTACTAGCCTTTGTTACTCTCTTTCTTGTGTAATACTATTTCTTTTCCATCTTCTACAGTATCATATCAACGTCACTGAAAGAGCAGTACAAGTTCAGTTAAACAACACCAGTCACCTTTCGATCGCGACATTGAGACCGGTTTGCATAGACTTCAGTCATCTCATCACGCTCATTTCCTCACGTGACTCCATTGTTGAGTACTCAAACTCACGCGCGTTCATTCGAATATCACTCGCTCATGTTTCATTCGTATACTACTCTATATAACTCGCTCATGTTTCATTCGTATACTACTCTATATAACTCGCACATGTTTCATTCGTATACTACTCTATATAACTCGCACATGTTTCATTCGTATACTACTCTATATAACTCGCTCATGTTCACATCATTCGGACATCAATCTATATAACTCGCTCGTGTCCATTCACATTCGCGCAAACATTCTTATCACTCACGATCGCTTCGCTCAGGTCATTCGAGTATCACTCTCTTATAACCCGCTCATGTTCACTTCGGTCACATTCGCTCGCTATACTACTCTCATCTTCTTCTTCATCAACCGCAACGCATCCTTCCGCCTCTTCTTGCACTCCGCAGTCACCTCCCCCCTCACGCCGTAAAACCACTCCTCGTACCCCGTGTTGTCCCTCCCGCTCGTCACCTCCACTTCCGGCAACCTGATCGCCGAGTCCAACGCACCCACCTTGCTCAACTGCGACTGTGTCAGCAAGAACGGCGAGTCGGCGTGCGCCCAGAACAAACCAACCCGCTGCGACTTCTGGCGCAAATGATCCTCGCGCTGTTTCTGCTGGATCTGCTCCAATAACTGCTTCTGCTCCTCCTCGTTCTCTTCGTTTTCAACGTCGTCGTCTTCCTCAGAAAGCGCGAGTTTGAAGCCCGCCTGTGTGTCGGGATTAAAGAGAGTACGGAGGGTTTCAGTGTTGTTTGGTGCTCCAAAAGTAGGAATGAATTCGGTGTCGAGGTCTTCCTCAGATGCTTCGGATTCTTCCTCAGATGCTTCAGATTCTTTTGTTTCAGATTCTTCCTCAGACCCTTCAGATTCTTTTGTTTCAGATTCTTCCTCGCGTTTTATATCTTCACTTTCGGATTCTTCCTCAGTTTCTTTAACATCTCCACTTTCGGACTCTTCTTCCCCTTCACCTTCATGAGTCTCCTGAGTTTCTTCGAATTCTAGAGTTCCTGTTTCCTCCTCCACTTCCTCCTCCTTCATTTCCTCCTCCTTCATTTCCTCATCTTCCTCATCCTCCTCTTTCACTCCCTCCTCCACTTCCTCCTCCACTTCCTCCTCCACTTCCTCCTCCACTTCCTCCTCCCTTTTGTGCTCCTCCACTCCACCCTTCTCATCCCCTTTCACTTCCTCCTTTTTGTGCTCCCCCACGTACCGCTCATTCAACGCCTCCGTCGTGTACGCACGCCCAATCGCATCCATGTCCAAATCATTCCCCTCGTCATCCTCGTCGTAGTACACCTCCTCCGCAGGACGCACAAGCTCCTTTTCATTCTCCCTTATGATCTCCACCACCTTGTCAGCGTCATAATGCGCCACTTGCTCGTCAACCTCGCCTCCCTCGGCCTCGTAGTCGAACCTTATCACCTTCCTTCTCCCCTTGCTGTCCACCACAATGTCCTCCTTGTCAATACCGTTGTCCTCAAGCTCCATCGGCTGGTCAAACGCATACTGGTCCAACAACCCCGCAAGCACAGCCTGGTTCTTGCTTCTGTCATCAGCAAACTCAGACACCTCGGCATGGCCAGCCTCGACATCCTTCCCGTACTCCACCGCCTGCGCACCCGAAATCCCACACCGGTTCACGCGCTCAATCACGTGGTCGTCGCCAGACCGCCAAACACCGTCGTATCGCCACGTCAAGTCCTTGGCCGTCTTGTTCTTCTCGATACCCCACAACTTGGTCTTGTACGACTTCACTGTGCGGAGCTCTCCGTTGATCAACGTGCGCATTGTCTGCTGCCTCTTGACAAAGTGCACTGCGGGACGCGGCGTCTTTCTGAACCGCCCGCGAATCACCTCACCCGCACCGCCTGTGTTGACACACGCCCGTGCTGGAAGTGTTTGTGCCGAGTACGACTTGATGCCTGTGAGCCCCACCACCGGTGCGCTGTTTTTGGTGTTTCCACACGCGTTGTTGTGTGTGTGCGGCGATATTCTGAACCCCTGGCTCGAGTTAGTGGCCAGTACCGTGTTGCGCGGGATCATTTCGCCCGTTATGGCATTCAGCTGGTATTTCGTGGTCTCCTCTTTTATGCGCTCATCGCGTGCGCGCGCGATGCGCTCGCGGTTGAGGCGCTCGCTTTTGAGCGCATCGGGGCGGAGGTTGTCCTGGGCGTTGCGTTCGCGGTAGTCAGGCTTGGCTTTGTCCACCGATAGCTTCTTGCCCATGAAGAGCACGCCGTTCAAGCTCTTTTTCAACTGCTCGAAGCGTGCCGGCTCGATGTCCATGGTGACGTACCCGAAGTAGTGGTCGCCCACGGGCTTGCTGAAGAGCTCGAGGGGCTTGCTGATGGTGCCGTACTTGGCGAGACGGGTCTCGAAGGAGTCCTTGCTGTCGTGGAGCCGCTGCGAGATGTTTCCGATGTGGATGCGGGTAGTCATGAAAATTAGTGAGAAATACAATGCAGGAAATAGAGATAGATGAGAAATAGAATGCAGGAAATAGTGACATAGAAAGCAGGAAATAGAGGATTAGATGAGGAGGCAGGAAATAGAGGTAGATGAGAGGGGAAAGATGAAGAGAAGTGGATAGAGATCGTGTGGAGTAACACAAATTAGTATATCGATAGAGGTTTTGCATGTTGTGTGTTGAGCGATGAGATCAATGAAGGGAAAGCTCAGTGATACATAAATATGGGAGGAGCTCAGTGAAAGGTGGATTCCTCATTCTTTCGCGTTCGGAACAGTCTTTACACATTTCCCGTTCAGATCTTAGACACTTCTTCACATAGCATTAACACTCTCTTCATATCTTGACTACACTTAGCATATTTCGAACTTCGACTTCTCCACACGTATGATACTCGACTCTACACCCTTCCCCGTTCCATCTCTCGTAACTCCCTCTGCCTATCAAATCGGTTTGCATCGCTCCATCGTTCTTTTCGATAATTCGTTTCTGCTCACATCTTGCTTTTTCATCGCTCACCACTTTTCAATGAACACCCAAACATGGACCACCCTCTTTGAACAGCACAAGGCAATCAAGGACGACAAGATAGGGATCGACTGCCCACGCATTACGGAGATCATCGAGGGGCACGTGGATAGAGAGGTTTTGGAGGAGGAGATCAAGCGTTTGGCTGCGCAGTGGTTTTGGAAGGGGTACTATGTGGGGAGGGAACAGGAAACAGCCTAAGACATAACGCATAGGAGATACGAAGCAAGAGACCTCGAACTACATAAACGGTGTCACACCTAAAGTGCCCATTTCTATACTCTACAAAATTTGAAAAGTACACAACATCCCCTGTGGCCGAGCCAATACTACATGCTCCAGGTGAGTAGCTTCATAAAGCCAAAGTACTGAGTCTGCAGCTTTGTAATGCAAAGTATCGAGTCTGTAGCTTTGAAATGTAAAGTATCGAGTCTGTAGCTTTGAAATGTAAAGTATCGAGTCTGCAGCTTTGTAATGCAAAGTAAGCTTTATAATGCCAAAGTGTCAAGCTGTAGCATTAGTTGTCAGCCACAATCTTCATCGTTCATTTTACATCTATGCTACATTAATTGATCCCCTCTCTATATCATAATTCTCCTCCGTATCATAATTCTGCATGTCAAATCGTTGGTTCACGTTGCTCACGTTCAGTAAATACTGATACTTGTCGTTACTAGTTCACGTTCGGTAAATGTACTGATACTGTCGTTACTCGTTCACGTTCGGTAAATGTACTGAGACTGCCGTTACTCGTTCACGTTCGGTAAATGTACTGACACTGTCGTTGCTCGTTCACGTTCGGTAAATGTACTGACACTGTCGTTACTCGTTCACGTTCGATAAATGTACTGACACTGTCGTTACTCGTTCACGTTCGCTATGCTCACGTGTCATAATACTCCCAGTCGTCACGTCCTAATCATTCCGGCTGGCGTTCGATCACATTCTCTCAAAACCACACGAGCTCTAATCATTCTGATTTCGCCCACTCTCTACGTGGCCCTCCACAAATCAGACAATCCCATAATCGACGTGATCGTCCCCGCCAACCCAACATCACCCTCCGTGAAGTGCAACAAGTCCAACGTGTTCAACGCAATGAACGCGTCGAGCGCGTCCCACACCAACTTCCTCTTCGCCTTGAACAACTTGTCCTTGTCCTGCTTCTCGGGCTCCTGCAGCTTCAACGCCCTGATGATGTGCAACGAGTTGATGAGACCAGCCACCAAACCCAACAACCAGAAGCGCGACGCGTGCTTGCCGACGTTCGGGTACCGCTTCTTGTCCACGAGGCCCAACATCTTGAACCAGGTGATGGAGTCGAGGGTCAAGTACCCCGCGTACCCGATGTTTCTCACCACAGTGGTGGCGCGGAGCACCGGGTCCAGGAGCTTGTTGTCGTACGCCTTGGCCGCGGCTTCGAGGTGGTTCAACGGCTTCAAGAAACGCATTCCCTTCCTGAGGAACGTCACATGGCCCTTGAGGTCGCGGAAAAGGGTGACTAGATCCAGGGAGTAGCCTTTTCTCTGGAGGTAGTAGCTCAAAAAGCGCGAGAGGTACGCAACGAGTCTGAACGACTTCTCTCTCTTGGGTGTCGAGTCCAAGAACTTGATCAACTTCCCAAACGTAGGGTGGTACACTATTGCGTCTGCGACCATGGTTAGTGGGAAAAAAAAGGCGGACGGCCGGCTTTATGTATCCCCACAAAAATCACGCGCAGCCGAGGATGGATGAAAGGAGAAAAGGAAAAAATGACAGAATGGAGGGATGGTATTGGAGGATTTCTTTTGAGGAAGGGTCTGGGTGGACTGTAGACCACACTAGGAATATGCTTTTTGACTTCTCGAGAAGATGCTTCACTTCTGAGTCCTTCTCAGTACTATTGACTTTAATACTACATGCTAGGACTGACTATTGACTTACTGCATGCCAGGACAGATATTGACTTTGAATACTGCATGCCAGGACTGACTATTGACTTTGAATAATGCATGAGGACTGGCTGCGGATATCGTACTAAACAAGCTTCTGGGCTGTCCCAATCTGGGGTATGACTTTGTGTCTGAAAATATCGTTGCTGTGGAGAAAGTATGAGTGGGTTGTAAGTGAATGTTATCTAATCCTTTTCACTATTGGTGGAGTGTGGGGAGGGTATCGATATAGTGTTAGGTGACAGCAGAGCTCAAAACTAGTATACTACTTGCTCATTAATATCTACTAGGCACTAGTACCATTCATTAATTTTCTATCAGCGAAGTACTATTCATTTTCTATCAGCCCAACTCTACTAGTACCAATTTCTATCGATCCAACTCTTCCAGTACCATTCATTCTATCGACCCAACTCTACTAGTACCATTCATTCTATCGACCCAACTCTACTAGTACCATTCATTCTATCAAACCAAGCACTCCATTATTCTATCGAACGCCAACTCCTATATACATACAACGCTCATCATTTCGTCCTTCAAACTCAATCTCTATAAAACAATTTCATAACTTTCTATTAGCTCTACCTGACCTTGACCTAGTTCATTCTCTAATGACTGGTTCTCTATTCGCTCAAAATTGCTTAGGAACCTCCATCCAATTCAGTCTCACTCCCTCGCGTTCTATGCGGTCTCGTTCGGTTGTGCTCACGTTCTTTGCGCTCCACGTTCGGTCGTGTTAAACCCTCTTCCCATTCACCTCCTTCAAAACCTCCTCAACTTGCGCTTGCTTCTCCCTCTCCCTCTTCTTCCTCTCGTCCTTGCTCTTCTGGTGCGACAAGTTTATCGCAGCCTTCTCTGCAGCAGAAATAATCTCGCCCTTGTGCACGTCCCGTCCCAGCAAAAGGAGATCCACATACTCCTGTCTATACTTCTCCTTCTGGTCCATGTTCATCTCCTTCCACCGCCTCGATATGTTCTTCCTGTCTGCGCCCTTCTCGCGGTACAGTATCAGGAGAAAGTAGTTCCACGCGTGTGTGTAATTGATCTCCTTCTTGACCTTGTTTTTGCGCGGCGACGTTGCTTCTGCTGGCAATTGCACCTCATCGCGCATTTGCAGTCGGTAGAGCGCATCGGCCTCGTATTTTGCAACGTCCTTGGCTGTCGTCTTGTCTGTTTTGGGCACTTCGGCGAGATTGACCTTGGCGGCCCATTCCGCGACTATCTGCTGGAGGGATGCTTGTTGCTGTGATTGAAGTGGATTCTTGATCTCTACTGAATCGGAAACGTGCCCCGGCAAAGCAGAGTGGAGACTAGCTGAAGATTGGTGGAGGTCTGCGGCAGCTAGATGGGATAGGAACTTCTCTTTGTCTGTGCTTCTGCTCTCTCTTCCGCCCAACAATACTTCCATCTGGTCCCTAGTCCATTTGTACAGATACACAGACTCTGGTATTGCCACCCATCCCCTGTTGGTGTGGATTGTCGTGAACAAGTTGGGGTACTTCTCTATGTTTTCCAACGTCGGGATCTCCGCGTCGGGCAACCGCTTGTACGTTGTTGTTTGAACATCCGAGCCAAGCAGCTTCTTGACAATAGCGCGCTCGTCGCTGTCAAGCGCGGCTTTGTTTAGCACTCCTTTGGTGCGGTATGCTCTTGTGGTGAGGAATCTGCGGATCATGAGATGAAAAATGATTTGAAAAGGGAAATGCCAAAAGGAACAAATATGGACATGGAACAAATGAGAAGGAACGAATAGGGAACATATGGAACAAATGAAAAAGGAACAACTAGAACATATGGAGCAAATGAAGAAGGAACAAATAGAACATATGGAACAAATAGAACATATGGAACAAATGAAAAAGGAACAACTAGAACATATGGAGCAAATGAAGAAGGAATAAATAGAACATATGGAACAAATAGGGAACATTGGAACAAAGAACACTGCGACAATTCTAGGAACAAATAAAAAATGAGAGGGAACAGATACGAGCGACCTCTTCAAGTACTGACCAAGAAGGAGATGAGATGAGAACTCTGGAGACTCTTGAAGAACAAATGGCTACTAAAGTTGGAAACTTCTTGCGATCACTGGAGCAAAAGGTTGAGTTGAATTCAAGTATATTATTTTGGGATAAGTGTAGGCTGTCACACTCTCCATGGGCCGAAACACATGCAGCTCCATTGGGAGTTTTCCAGGGAAACATCTATCATTCCAACGAGACCCTACTTCAGTATCGCAAAATTTTGTACCCTCCATCACTCTGCCAGCGTCTTCCTTCTATCCAACCCCCTCAGGTCTGACAACGATCTCCGTTGCCTTGTGACTCTTGGTGAAAATTAAATTTCTTTTTTTGCAGCCACTCAAGAGTTGAAGGACACAAAATGCCAACGCACGTTTCCAAAGATCCGCGTAACCGATTGGATCAGCAGCGCCGATTGGTAGTTCGGATAGCAGCACCGACTTTTCGGTTGTGGAATTATAGTCTCACCACTGTTCTGTCATCCTGGAAATGCATGCCGTCATCACTCGATTTATATGCTGTCATCCTCGATATGTATGCCGTCATCACTCGATTGTATGCCTCCGCCGTTTTGTCGTACATCACCGATTTGTTTCTTTGCTTGCTTAGCAGAATACCTTCTCTAGCCCGTGTACGGCGGTTCAATCGCGCTCCTCCTTGAGCTAATTCTTGACTTTCACCAAGAAACTGGACCACGTTGGCTCACTTTCAGAGTGCACACAAATTATCACGATGAGGCCTGACATTCCGAAAGATGGATTCTCAAGTCTCAAAGAAACTTCTCTCATCCATGCTATTCGCGTCATTATGAACTTTTGTCTACTGTGGCTTTATTTTACCACTTTTCCCACCGTGCATCTTCTCCTGTTTCTGTGTCACTAACAATTGAGCCCCCTCCTTGATCAGCTTAAATTGTACCAATCTGAGCCGTATGGGCTAGGTAATTTTTCCCAAAACTAGTGGTAGTTGTTATTGTTCGAATGTACGGAAGATTTGATCCAGCCTTGCGTTGGGTTCCTACTCTAGTCACTTCCTCAAGCTAGTCGCTGTTGGCTAGGTTAGTACCTACTCTTGGTACTATTCGCTATCCACCATTCAATACTATTGGTACTATTCGCTGTCCACCATTCAATACTATTGGTACTATTCGCTGTCCACCATTCAATACTATTGGTACTATTCGCTATCCATCAATATTCGCACTTACCTTTTATTTCATCACCGATCACTTCACTCACTCCTAGTATTTTCTGAAAAGAAACGCAACCGCAGGATCAACCAGTCAAGTGGGGTACGCGAATAGTGGAGAAGTCTGAAGACACAGCTAGGAATAATCAAGTGTTCGTAATAATTCACGCAACCACAAAGACAACATTTGAACACACAATTTCATCGGTTGCATTTCTCAGTAACCATCTCACATCCGACTGCAACATATTCACGAAAACGGCAGACGGTTCTCACATTCTAAATTCCCTCACATCCCATGTCCTCAATTCCCTCACATCCCATATCCCTCCCATCCCTGTATCCTCGATTTCCTCCCATCCACCGCCCCTCCTTCATCCTCGTCTCCCTCTCACCACCCTTCCCTCGTATCCCATCTTCCCCATATCTTTTCGTTTTCCTCCCTTTTTTCTCACCATGAACTCGCCGCTCTTCCCGCCACTACTGCTCGTCCCCAACGTCCAGGATGTGCCGGACGCAGCCTACACACCGCAGCTCCCCGAAAAGCCGAGCGCGGCCACCGCGTCCGTTGAGGTCTACATCATCCCCACTGAAAGCAACATCTTCGTGGAGGGATTCGAAGCGCACGAGTACGCGGAACGACCGCCGTCGCTCCTCAGAGGATGTCTCTACCTCCGGATCTTAAAACCCACACGCATCAAGAGCATTACCCTCGCCTTCAAGGGCCAGGAACGCACAGACTGGCCTGAGGGCATCCCCCCAAAGAAAACCACATACCTAGAATTGAACGACATCGTGTCCCACACCTGGCCGTTTTACCAGCAGGGAAACGTCCTTCCGAACCACGGCGCAGACATCTACACAGAGCCCGTGGACGAGGACAATCTGCATTTGGATCTCAGCAGACAGAGTTCGCCCTCACAGGAGCCACAGTCAGGAAGCTTTCTCCGCAGTCTATCGCCAGGATTTATGCGGCGACCCGTATCACCCTCGCCTGACCGCACAGCGGACATTACGACCGTCATGTCGGTGTCTCATAGCCAGAATTCGGCGGAACCGGGCCTTTTTGCGCCAGGCGACTACATTTACAACTTTGAGCATCCGATCCGGCCAGGCATCCCTGAGACGTGCAGTGCCACGTTTGGGGAGGTGTGCTACCACCTCGAGGCGGTGATTACGCGCAGCGGGGCGTTCAAGTCCAACATCACCGCACGGCTACCCATCGAGATTGTGCGTGTGCCGTGCGAGCAGAACCTCGAGGAGAATGAGCCCATCGTGATCACGCGAGATTGGGAGGACCAGTTGCGGTACGACATTGTGATTGGCGCCAAGTCGATTGTGTTGAACCTGTATCTCCCGTTGGCGTTTCGGTTTGTCCCTCTCTGGGGGAAGGTGGCGCTCCACAGGGTGCGTGTGTATCTCACCGAGAACATGGAGTACTACTGCCGCAACAAGAAGGTTCACCGCATGGAGCCGCAGAAAAAGTTCCTCTTGTTGGAGCACAAGGCCAAGAAGGGGCAGTCGTTGTTGGCGGAGGGCGAAGAGGGCGACGAGAACTATGAGGTGCTTCCGAAGGAGCTTGAGTTCCAGTTGTACGTGCCTCAGAAGCTTACAGGTAAGCACAACCACTCGATCCACCCAAACACGTCGCTCGACAACATCCAGTCGCACCACTGGATTAAGATCTGTTTGCGTATCCTGCGCAAGAACCCGGACAACGAAGAGAAGCGCAAGCATTACGAGATTCTGATCGACCTGCCGTTGCGGGTGTTGTCGCCGTTAGCCGCGCACGGGAACACGTTGCTTCCGGCGTACGACAACGGCGAGGAGTGCATGGCGTCGCCGCCGATGAGTCCGGAGGTCCAGGCGGTGGACGGGTGGGGGCGGAGTGTGAGTGCACAGAGGTTAGAGAGTGTGTTGGGGAGGACTGGAAGTGTTGGTGGGAATGGAACTAGAACTGGAACTGGAACTGGGACTGGAAGCGGTAATGGAAATGGAAATGGAAATGGAAATGGAAATGGAAATGGAAATGGAAATGGAAATGGAAATGGAAGTGGAAGTAGGAGGGGAAGTGGAAGTGGTAGTGGGAATGGTAATTGTAATGGAAATGGAACTGGAAATGGAAGTGAAATTACCGACCATCTCATCGTTGACCAAAATACACGCGGAAGAGACTTTCTTTCCCGCTCCATCTCCCACTCATCATCCGCGGACCTGTTCCAACACATTTATCCCTCTGACGGAAACGCTGATATGCACTTAGAATCCAACTTGTATGCACCTGAAAACAGCGAAGAGCTACTTTCGCTTTCGCCTCAGGCTGTGGCGCATCCAGATACGTTCTCTCCGGTCTCGCTGCCGGTACAGCGTCCGATCCACCTTCTCCGCAAACCGAGCTACGCTCCTCCGAGCTTTGAGGAGGGTGCGCCGCCAGCCTACACCGAGGGAAAGAACCGTGAGTTATCGCTCTCGCCGTTGCGCATCGACGAGGGGGGTTTGGTAGCGCCATTACACGTGGACGAGGGCTTGGTTGCCCCGGAATTGCTGGAGGTGAGCATGGTTCCGGCGCCGCAGACTGCAGACGCCCCAATAAAGGATTTGTTAAGGGGGCAGTTGATGGGGCGGTCCAGATCGGGGACAGAGAGCACGAGGTCTGGGTCTGATAGGTCGTTTGTATCTGAAAGGAGGACTGAGAGATCCGATGGAAGATCCGAAAGCACATTGGGAAACTTGACAAGATCTGATTTAAGCATGTCGAGATCTGGTACAGACGATTTGGTAGGAAGGTCTAGACCCAGAGCTAGCACTGAAGGAAGCAAATCCAGTCAGTCCTCGATAAGAAGTTCTTTGGATAGTCGAAAAGCAGATGAGCCCGGAGCCTTCCTCAATGCTCCCAATTCTCAAACGCTCGTCTCAAGCACCTCCCACCACAGCACAGATTCACAGTTGCCTGCGGTCCTTCTCCATCCTCCCGAAGACTCTTTGCCGGTGGGTCCCACGGAGATTGAAGGGTCTGCGTCGACTGGTCCTACGGATATTGAAGGGTCCGCGTCGATTGTTTCTATGGAGATTGAAGCCGGTGAGGATCTCACTGAGTATGCCGGGCTGCCAATTGGGCCTTTGCGTGCGCTTTCGCCGGTGAGAAAGTCGAGGAGATCGTCGTCGTCGTCCGAGTCAATGCGGTCGATTGATCTTCCGCACGAACAAACGATTCCTCTTCTTACTATGTCGCTGACGTCTGTGAATTCCATCCGGACGGACGAAAACGACCCCTTTCACGTGAACGGCTACTTGCGCAATGGCAGTGTCAACACGTTGGCCATGGACTTCGGCCGCAGAAGCAGCCAGCCGTTTGTTTCTACGCAAAAAGTGGACCTCATGGACGGCGGTGATCTAGGGGGGGGTGAGAATGTCGACGGCGGGGACCTTCTGGGGTTGCGCAACCCACGTTTGAAGAGGCACTACCAGTTTGCGGATCCGTTTGAGAGGGAAAAGACGCCCCCGGCGAAGACGTTTGGGGTAAGTGTAAAGAGCCCGGTGGAGGAGCGCGAGGAGTCGGACGATCTGCAGGGGACGGTTAAGGAGAAGGAGGACGGGAGGTTGGTTGTTTGACAGGACGGAGCGAACGTGCGTCAAATGACCATGAGCGAAGCAAACGTGCTGCCAAATACACCGTAAGAAGTAAACGTGCTGCCAAATACACCGTGAGCGAATTCAGCTGGATGATAAACCAGTGGTTAACAAAAAGGCTCAGTTGACTAAAGCAACAAGTTTGTACATCTATGTAATCAGAAGGGGGTAAAGTTAGGTAAGAAAATAGAGTAGCCAGAATAGAGGATGTGATTATTGAGGTAATTGGGGTTATTGAGGATTGCAAGTAACCGCAACTCAGTGTGATGCAAGTTGAAACTGGTATAGGTTTGATTGGTTGCAAATATTTTTTGATTCAGCAGCGAAGGTGTCCCGATTCATCTTTTTGTAAAAAATATCAATCTCTCTGAAAATCCGTATTTCTTATCATGTTTATTAGTGAATGGAAAGATAGTGAATTGCACTTAGGTATTCCCTTACAATGTCCTTAATTCAAAAATATATGGACATAGAAAAGGCTGGCTATTTAGGAGTAGTTTTTACATAAATTCAAGCGTGGGTACCCCCAAGATCGTCGTGCTTGGAATGCAGATCGATGAGGAGCGGAAAGCGTTAGTTGAGAGCTGTTTGGTAAGGTAGGAGGTTGCCAAATTTCTGATATCCACGATTTTTCTTCGCAAGAGAGATCGAAATATGAAGAGAGTTGTGGAGAACCGTTTTTTGGGGTCTAGTTGAACGAGGGTTAGCTTTTGGTGCTGTCCCAATCTTGAGTCCCTATATATTGACAGAATTCAGGAACATACCATTATCAAGAGGTCACGTCCATTACGGAAAACATCCCTAACCGCAACTCTCTGTATTTGATTGCACCCAAACGATCTTTAGGGGGCTTTTGGGGGTCGAATATTTTCAGTTTTTGTAGTGTGACATTAACGAGAACAATACCTCAAACAATACAAGAAAAACATCGAATAAATTCCTATTATAACACCCTCGCTATAGCCTCATACTTTTATTACTAGCATACTTTTCAGACCTTCTCGGCCTTCCTCTTCAAGTCAACCAAGTTTCCCTCCGCATCCTGCTCCAAGTCACCCAACCACTCGTACAACACACCCAAATCCCTGTTGGCAATGTCGTCTCTCTCACATGCCTGATCGTACCAGTGCTTCAGCACATCACCCAAGAACATGAAGCGGTTGTTGAACGCAGCCAGCTGTGTGGCCAACACCAAGTCTTTTCTCGTCAATTTAGTCACGAATCCACCCTCAAACCCAATGTCTGCAGGCATGTTTTGCTCTGGGGGGTAGGTTCCCTCAATAGGGCAGTTGTCCACCGAGGCCCACGACTTCCCCGTCGAAACTGCCACGAGTTTGGCGTACTTCTGAAGGTCGAGCCCAAAAGACTTGGCCAACTGGAAAGAGTCTGCTACTGCCAAGTTGGTCACCGCGAGCAAATAGTTGTTCAGCAACTTTGCAGCCAAACCCGTGCCGTGGTTTGAGCCGCACGGGAAAATATTTGCACCCATTTTGTTCAACAAAACCACCAAAGACGGCGAGATAGAAGCGTGGTCTGGTCGAGAAAGCATAAATGAGAGACTAGCTTTACGTGCTCCAGCCACACCACCAGATACTGGCGTGTCGATGAAGTCGAACTGTGGAATCTCCTTCTTCACGTAGTCATGGACCTCGATGGAGGTGGGGATGTCAATCGTGGACGAATCCAAGAAAGTAGTGTTGGTTGAAGTTATGTCTTTCTGGGTTTTGTACGTGGTTACCAACTCCTCAATAACGCCTTTGACATGTTTGCCCTCGGGGACCATGGTAACAATGTAATCTAACTGCTGATCCACGTCTGTAACAAAGCTCTTGATGGAGGGCAAAGACTGCACGAGGTCCTTGTTGGCTGGGGTGATCTCGCGCACATTTGCAAGGAACTGGTCCACAGCGGCTGGAACGGTATCGTAAACGTACAATCTGTCCGCAGGGTCTAACTTGTTGTAAATGTGGCGTGCCATGTGCTGGCCCATTTGGCCGAGACCGATAAAACCATAGCTGGTGAGTCTAGCCGGGGCTGACGAAAAATGACGGATAGAACGAAGCATAGTTGAGGAAAAGGGTAGGAAACACCGAGTATTTATAGTATGCTTTCCCCTCTTTCCCCATTATCACAAGTGAAAAAAGACTGGGGTTTCCCCAGATTTCCATGGGTAATGGATTGGGGAAAAAAGAAAAGGCACTGAACAGAGTTTGAAAGGATCTGGCGGATAAAGTCGTGTGGGTAGCGCGGTGTGCGGTGATTTGTGGGTAGTGCTGGTCCGTGGTGATTTGCGGATGGGATGAAACGTGGGGGTAGAACGTGGAAGGAGGTCAAGAGACAGGCAATGGGAAGAGTCGTGTGAGAGCGTTTTGATCGCCATTCGGGTGTAGTCCGCCATAACCGAGTCAATAGATGCCGGAGGCTTAATATTCATTTGATACTGAAGGCTTATACGCATACAGCTGTCAAATTTGGAGGTTGTTGATACTAAATCCGAGGTTGCAACAGCGGTAACCTCCGAAGGAAATAATTTTTAGGTTCTTGATTCTATCGAATGTCTCAATTTATGTTCATTCTATTTGTGCAGCACCCATCCCTTGTGAACCTATATACATTCATAACCTCAATGTTTCGTTTAAAGTTCTTCTATATCGTTCTATATTCTTTGCATCTTCATCTCCCTCAAACACTTCCATCAATTGCTGTCCCTATCCAATCACTGATCTCATCGTTGGTTACAAAGCCCGCAACGTTACTCCCGGTATACTCCAACTTGTTCTCCTCCACGAATGCCTTCAAGTACTCAAAGCTATCTTCCACTTCATCCACAACAGAATCATGGTAACTTAACTCAACACTTTCTAAATTTGCAGACTTGCTAACATGGAACTTCACCTTGAATCCCCACTTATCATTGACAATCTCGTGAGAAAACGGTGGGGTGTTTCCGTACCTCCAGGACCACTCTTGAAGCTCCCTCGCAGTCTCATGCACTTCCTCAGGAAGCATTTCTTCAGTGATTTCCACAGTCTCAACCTGGGGCAAGAATTGGTTGAATCCAAACATGGCGTCCTGGTCAAAGTCTTCATCCGTACTGTCCACTTCTTTACCCGCTTCACTTACCTCCCCGTAAGCCATCTCGAAACCATCCCCGACCGCTGCCATGAATTTCTCCTCTTCGAGCCCGAGATTTCCGACCTTGGCAGGGACTGAGCTAATGGAGTTCCTGGCATCCACTACCCCTAACTTATGCGTATCTCTATGCAACAAGCTACGCAAAACATCAAGTTTCAGCGAGAGAAGCATTGTGCCATGATGGTACGACTTTCCTCTGCTCAATTTATACGCCAGACCACTGATTTTGAGGTTATCTTCAGCAGTAACAAGATCTCCGCGATCGTTCACCTTGATCTTCTTGCCTCCATGCTTGTTGACCGATTCAGCCACTAATTTCGCGAATGTGAACCGATCAAATGCTTCTTTAGTTGTCATGAACGAGTAGTTGACATTTCCAGCATCATGCACGACAGTACCCCCTCCAGACCTTCTACGTATGAGTGGAATCTGAAGGGATCTCAAGAGAGGAAGGTTGACCTCTTTCCACGGATTCTGGTTTTTGCCAATTACCACACACGGCGAATTAATGTAGAAAAGTAACCTGTTGTAGTTCCCAGTGTCTGGAAGGGGCATTTTGCTGTATATGAAATCTTCAAGGGCGAGATTGAGGTACGGGTTGGATACTTTCGAGTGGAATATGACGGGCTTTTCGAGGGATGCAAAGTACTGTAAGGTGTCCGAAGACTGGGAAAAGCCTTCAGACTCCAGGTTTGTTTCAGTCGTGGGGTTTTCTATGCTATGGTTCCTTGCATTTTGTTCCGTTTTTCTGGTTGCGTTACCGCTTGGTTTCTGAGACCTCTCATCAGCTTCTCCTCTGTAAGCATCTCCCATCATTTGCAACTTCTTCCTTCTGATATCATCAGACTCTTTATAGTGTTGGAAGTCATTGAGACCAAATTCGTCATCAACCGTGGTTAAATCATCTTGAAATGGGACCTGGATATTGTTGAACCAGCGTCGTGGCTGTAGTTGAGTACACAGGCGGCATATCGAGCGAATCATATCAAGAACGATCAACTGAAGATTAATGAAAATTATCAAATGCACAGAAAATCTTGACAAAATCACGAACGGTTTTGAAGTGCCAACCAGCTCAAAAGAGTCATATAGATGACCACAAATAAAGAATCATTCACTCCCTTACTTGTTGGAGCCAAAATTTACACTCTCTTCAAAAACACTCTTTTATTTCCTTTTTTACTCCAAAAATCACCATGCTCGAGACAGTCGAGAAACAGTTCCTCTCTCGATCTTATGAGTCGAAGAAGAAGATCGAAGAGCTCTTGGAAACCCGGTACTCTCAAAACGGCGGCCAAAAGCCTTATCTCATCTTCGGAGAACGTACAAGCACCGAAGATGCGCCAGAGGAGATGAGAGCCATCGATAAGCTTCTCACCAAGAAGCGAAAACAGCACACGAGGACCCAACTCAAGGACTACATCACAACGACAATCGCCAACCAGAAGAAGCTCTGCAGAAAGCTACAAACACACAGGAAGACTAACAATGTCAAGTCTTTTCCCATGGAGAAAATGTTGGATCACTACGGCATCCCAACATTCGAAGAGTTCGTGCCAATGAATAACTTGTGGCAAAGTTACATGCAAGATCTACTCTTTCCAAATGGCCAGATCCACGGACCACAGATGGTCTTACCAAGACTTTCGTCCGCAGATTACAACGGGTGCTTGTTGACTGTTACTCATTCTAAAAATACGAATCTTGTGGGATTACGGGGAATCGTAGTCTGTGATGCACAATACCTGTTTGTGATGTGTTGCCCCAGGGCAAGGGACCTGAAAGAATGGAGCGAGGATGTAGGTACCATCGATGACTTGTCTCCGCTGGAAGTGGTTGGAGGATTGAAGGTAGTTGCAAAAAAGGGTTCGATGTTCTCTTTCGACGTTTTACTTCCTGGTAGTGATGATGAGTGCATGGCATACACCTTGGTGGGGCTGCGAATGGAGTTTCGTGCGGTGGACAGGTCGGGCAAGAAGTTTAAGAATCATAATGTCGATGATTTATGAGGAATGCATAAATACAAGATCTGGTGAACTCGTTGTAGCATTGGAGTAATACAGTAGGCACAGGGTTTGGATGGGTGGTGAGGCGAGATGAGCTTTGTTTACCCCGCAATTATTGACTCTATGCTTGTCATATCATCCCTTTACCATTCGATCTTTTCTATTATGCCCCCCGCTCATGTTCACATAGCTCACGTTCACTGAAAGTGCGTTTTCTTACTAAGACTTCTCCCGAAGCTTCTCGATTGTCTCCTCAAAATCCCCCGTAAACTTCACACACTGTTCTCGCACAAACCCATCGAGCTCGACCAAAACGCTGTCTATGTCGACCTTTTCGGGCTCATTTGAGATGATTCCGAGTCCGCTTGGTGCTTTTTCCGAGCTCAGTAGCCTTGTCAAGGCCTGGTTCAACCTGATCAACTCGTAGTAGTTATCGTACACAATCTCCTTCTTATCCAGGCTGTTCGTGTTGTATTTGTTGGCGACGGTGTTGCGGTACTTGAGGATTTCCTCTATAGTGCTGTCTTTTATGAATGCATTGAGATCGTCGTCTGACGTGAGGTGTGTCTTGGGAGCAGTCTCGGTGTTTGTTTCGGTGTCTTTCGACTCTTCGCTTTTGATGTTGTAGAATTCCTGCAATGCTTTCCTCCGCAGCGATTTCCGGTCCGTTATCACCGGCGATGGCGCGGATGGTATAGAGGGCGAGTTGGCCTGACTCCTTTTCTTGTATGATAGGATGGGAGTTTCTGCCATGAAAAGAGAACAATTAGAAAACGAAGTATTTTAAATGGAATCAGCAAGTGGGGGAATCAAGAAAACGAAATCTTTTAGATCAGTGGAGACAGGAACCAGCTGTCAAGTAGGAACCGTCATGAAAACGAAGTAATCAGTAGAGAATAGGAATCAGCCGTCAAGTGGAGGAATAGTGGTATGGCTGTATTCATAGGTAAAGCAATAAATAGTGGAGACGAAGCCTAGCAATTAGAGCATTTGTAGAAGTTTTGAAGAGATAAATGCTGTTCAAATCTTTCAATTGCCGCATTTTCGAACATGGCCACCAGTCCCCATGGATGCAAAATAAATCACTACAACATCTTTATATCTATCATATTTACATCTTTATCTAAACGACGCCATCATTTACATCTTCATCTAAACTACGCCATCATTTACATCTTCATCTACCTCTACACCATCATATTTACATCTTTTATCAGCTCTATTAATTCACACCCACGTCTTATGGTGGGAGTCATATCTCCTACCACTAATCCTGCACCCAGCTCTCCAAATACACCAAGTCCGCCTCCTCAGTGTTATCTCCCGTCACCGCATAATGGTCAAACACGCTGAATGGCTTGTTGTCCAACTTCTCCTTCACCAGGTCAAGCAATCCCCCCTCGGTGTATGCGCGGCCGTATCCCGCTTCAAGAACCGAGATCCAGGTTGCCATGTAAGTGTCAGCTGTGTGGTTGACCAACTCCAATTTGTCGTCAAAAACAAGCACGTCGCAGAGCGAGCGCACGTCGTTCACACCCAAGTCGATGTTGGTGATCTTGTTCGCGGTGATGAACTCCATGATCGCGTCGAGGTTCACAAAACCCGTGTGGTTGGCGGGGTAGGTTGCCTGGAGAATGTTTGTGTCTGCAGCTGGCGACTGAAAGGCGCTTGGAAACGTCTTCGAGGCTACAAACCGCCAGATCACTGTGAGAAGCGAGTCGATAAACTCGGTATCGAGCTCGGAGTCGGTGAACCACGGTCCTCCCGTGACCTCTATCGACGGCTGGAGGTTGTACAACATGTAGATCTTCCTTGTTGGGTGCTTGACTGACTTGATGGACTTGATGTAGCCCTGGTTCTCCAACGCTTTCAAACACCGCACCACCACATGCTGGTGGAGATTCGTCTTGGCCTTGAGTGTCTTTGTCCATATGCCCTCACGTCCCGAGGCCTCGATGTACGAGTAGATCATGGCCTCGTCGTCGCTCATCTGCGTGATTTTCAGTGCTTCCTGGAGCGAAACAGCTTGGAAGCGCAACTGCTCGCCCTGCTTGACCAACTTGACGAGCTTGCTGTTGATCAATTCCTGTGCGAGGTTGAGGAGTTCCACCGGTTTAGCGATATGGAGGAGTTCCTGGAGCTCCTCCTGGGCGAAGAGCGTTGCCGGAGGCGACTCCAACATCTTCGCGTGAAGTGTACGAGCACGGTCAGATATTTCCATGTTGTTGAGTTGAATTCGGTGGTCGGTGACTGAGTTGAATAGGTGGTTGGTGAGCGTGACTATTGAGTTGGAATCGATAGTTGGTGAGCAGTGGTTATGTTGCACGTGTAGTGAATCAAGTGAGTTGCCGCGTAGTTAATCAAGTGAGTTGCCGCGTAGTTAATCAGTATTGAGTTGTACGTGTAGTTATTCAACAGTGAGTTCACGCGTAGTTGGTTCTTGTGTTTCAGCAGCCTCTTTGGAGCTTGTCTGTATATGCTTCTTTTCTCGATGAGGTTTTTTCCACATGGGACCAAAGAAAGCGTTGTTCAAGAAGAAGGTCGTGAAGGGGATAGAAAAGAAACGCAATGAGGTGAGGGAGGTGGAAGAGGTCCAGGAAACAGGTGAAGTCAAAGTGGAAAGCAAAAGAAGGAACTTCAAGAAGGTGACGAGGGTGCGGAGGAGGGAGGAGGAGGATGAAGAAGATGGGCCAGTTGTTGAGCATGTTTATGGGATCAAAGAAGAAGATGGGCCTGTTGTTGAGGATGTTTATGGAATAATCACAGACGTTGACTCTGCTACTACTGTTACCCCTCCTAAGTACGTACCCATACTGACAGACTCGGAAATCCTCACCAAACGACAAATGATCTCCAAGTATGCAAACGAGTACACCGATGCCTTCAACAACCGAGACCAGGAGGATATAGACCGTGATGAGATGGAGCGTGACGATCACGACTTGGATATAGATCCTGAAGATGCCTGGGCGGAGGATGAGCCTTTGGATTTGCAGAGGTTGGGTAAGGAGAAGTTTAATGAGTTTGTACTGATTGAGTCGGACACAAGAAAGGAAACTATCGGAATTCCTGAGGCTGCCGGACAGAGCAATTCCCGACAAACTCCCCAACAGTTGGAAAGCCATGATCCGCCCATCAATATGGACAAGTACAACTTTGAGCTCAGCGATGACGAGGAGTTTACCCCGAACATCACCGTCAAGACCATTCCGACCATATCTCAGCAGGTTTCTGAGATTGAGGAGCTTGTGCGGACGCTCGAGTTGGACATACGAACGGGCGAGGAGGTTGTTTCGAGGTGCGAGGGTGAGTTGGTGGGTATTGCAAGGGAGAGGGAGGAGTTGTTGGGGGGTATATGAGTGGCTGAACGTGAACGAGTGAATGTGAACGAAGTGAACGTGAGGAGTTACGTGGATGAACTCGAGTGGGACTGAATGTGAACGAAGTGAACGTGAGGAGTTACGTGGATGAACTCGAGTGAGACTGACGTTAAAGAAGTGACTGAACGTTACGTGGATGAACGTCGGCTTAACGTAAAGATGACTGAACGTAGAAGTGACTGAACGTTACGTGGATAAACGTCGAGTGAACGTAAATTTAACTGAACGTGAGAGTAACTGACCGTGGATGTTCGTCCACTTACGTGAACCAAGTGAGAGGGAGTACGTGGACTCAGCGTCGACTTGCGTGAACCAAGTGAGGAGTTCGTGTGAAGCGAGGCAGCGGTAATACTAATAGGAGTTCCTTAATAGAATTAACCTCAGATGAAATGATTCATGATTGTTATTCGTTGTAACACTAATTCAAGTTGACACACAATCACTAGGTGCAGCAATTCACATTCTATGTCATCCGATGCACAGAATGACGTAATCTGAGGATTAACATTAACTAAGCGTATGACTCCAAGTGCACCTCACGTCCGCCTTTCCACTGGGTCACATGGGGACATTTTCTTCTGTGCAGCACATGTCACAATCGTTTTGCAAGCCTGAGTCAATATGTGCCATGCCACTATCTTACAAAACCACAGCCTGCGTAAATATGTATTTTGACAACGACCCTTCTCCATTCTTCTACTGCTCTTGAATTATCCATCAACTGCTCTTAAACCCCCTTTTCTTCTGCTGCTCTTGAATTATCCATCAACTGCTCTTAAATCCCCTTTTCTTCTGCTGCTCTTGAATTCCTCTCCAGCTGCTCTTAATTCGTTCACCTCGTCTTTTACATTCCCGCTTTTTTTTTTCTTCCGATTTCGTACCGCGCTTAACCTCTTGCCCGATTGGTCTGACTCATACTGAAAAATATAAAAAGCCTCCACTTTCCAAATGAAAACCGCAATGACCACCACCTTAAGCAACATCTCCACCTCTATCAAGGCCGCAACCGTGTCCATCCGGTACAAGCTGACGTCTCCACGCCACCTCGTCAACATGATCGAGTTGAGCAACAGCGAGCTCCGGTCGTTGGTCGACCTGGCCGCGCACTTCAAGCAGATCGCGCGCGCTGGCGTGTCGCCCGAGAACCACGGCAAGTTGCTCGGCAAGTTGGTGGCGTTGCTCTTCTCCAAGCGGTCCACACGCACACGTGTGCTGACGGAGGGTGCCGCGTCGTTTTTCGGTGCGCAGCCCATGTTCTTGGGCAAGGACGACATCCAGTTGGGCGTCAATGAGCTGGTGTTGGACACCACCAAAGTGTTGAGCTCCATGACGTCGTGCATCTTTGCACGTGTGAACTCGCACCAGAACATCTTGGACTTGTGCGAGCACCTGCTGGTGCCGGTGATCAACTCGCTCTGCGACCGCTACCACCCGTTGCAGGCCATCACCGACATCTTGACCATCAAGGAGGCGTTCGGCAAGACCGAGGGCCTCAAGCTTGCGTGGATTGGCGACGCCAACAACGTGATCAACGACTTGCTGATTGCGGCGTTGCGCTCGGGGATCTCGGTGCTGGTTTCGGTTCCAGAAGGCATCGTGTTCGACGAAAGGGTGGGAGACGTCGCGCGCCAGTTGGCCAGTGAGGGCGGGTTGTCGTTCGAGGTTGTGCACGACCCACAGGCCGCGTTGAAGGGCGCCAATGTCGTTGTCACCGACACATGGATCTCGATGGGCGAGGAGGACCAGAAGATTGCGAAGATGAAGCAGTTTGCGGGGTACCAGATCACGAGCGAGATGATTGCGAAGGGGGGGGCGGCGCCGGACTGGAAGTTCATGCACTGTTTGCCGAGACACAAGGAGGAGGTGGACGACGAGGTGTTTTACGGGAAGGAGAGTTTGGTATTTGGCGAGGCGGAGAATCGGTTGTATGCGGCGATGGCTGTTATTGAGGGGTTTGTGGTGAGAAAGGGGGATATCTGAATTGTGAGCGATAGAGCGAATGAAGGATTAGGACCAATTGTGAGCGGCAAGCGAGTACCATCATCAGGATCATTCTATCAACAAGATCCGAATTGATCGATTAACGAATCGAGCGAGTAAAGTCAACAGACATTGTGAACGAACGATTCCATCAATCGTGAGTCAACAAGAGGAGTTATGTTAATTATGAATACAAGAAAAAGTGAGTAACGTAGGACTACTTAAGTGGCGATACACATGGCCTATTGAGCGTCTCCTCATTCTGGAATCTACATGTTAGTGGGGTCTTGCTAAGCTCAATAACGCTCACAGTAAACTCATAACGCTGAAACTTCTCAGCCTTCCTCTCCATCATCTCTAAGTTCTATTTGCATGCAACTAGCATATCGGTTCGAGAAATCGTTTTCAGTAATTCAGATCCTCACCAGTGTCATTCACTATCTGAGTTCAATACGTTCACTGGTACTCATTTTAGTCATTCAAATCCTCACCAGTATCATTCACTATCTGAGTTCAATAAATTCACTGGGACTCATTTTCAGTCATGCAAATCCTCACCAGTATCATTCACTATCTCTAGTTCAATAAGTTCACTGGTACTCAGTTCCTATCAAGTTCAATATATGGTACTGTATCACTATCTACTACTCAGTTCCTATTTGGTGCTGAGTTCACTATCACCATCTATTACTCAGTTCCTAAGTTCACTATTTGGTACTGAGTTCACTATCACTATCTATTACTCAGTCCCTAAGTCCACTGTCTCGTTCACTGGTATCGTCACGCAATCCATGTTCTCAGCTCCGCTCAGTTACTAGTTATTTAGCTCACTCGTACTCGGTTACTCTCGCAGACCGCTCGGTCGTCAGTAGCTTGATCGTTCGCTCACTTACTCACAGTCCATTCAATCACGCAGTCGTTAGTGTGCTCACTGCGACGCTGACTCAATCGTGTGCTCACTGTTGACGCTCATTCAATTCGCTCACTTATTTTTCTTTCTTCCTCATGAACACACCGCGGCCCCCAACAAGAAAACCAAAGGCGCTCCTGACACAGCCCCTTAAGGTGGGGTACCAGCGCGTCAGCATCGACGTGGACATGGCGCACCTGCGCATTGACGGCACCACCGAGATCACCGTCTTCCCCCTCCTGGCGGCGTTGCGCACCATCCGGCTCGACGCCAGGGAAATGCGCATCAGCAACGTCTACATCAACAACTCGCGACACGTCAACTACATCCACAAGGACCTCCTCTACGTGAACGACGACGCGTACTTCGAATCATGCGCCGAACAGCAGGTCGTCAACGTGCTCGACCTCTACGCGCAGGACGTCTCCATCCACCAGCACCACCTCATTCGCCAGAAGCTCAACTACATCTTTGGCGAGAACAACTACGACCCCCGCGCGCCCCCCGCAGAGCTCCACGAGAACACCGGCGAGTTGTGCATCTTTCTCCCGGACAACCTCAAGTTGGAGCCCACCTCGCTCAACCACATAGGCACGCCCGGATCCGGTACACCGCTCCACTTGAAGCTGAAGGCGACGTCCAACGACATCTACACGCCCATCTACCTCAAGATCGAGTACGAGGTGGTGAACCCCGTGAACGGCATCAGCTTTGTCACCGACTCGCCCGACCGCAGAAACTGGCACGCCTACACCACCAACGCCACACACAACATTTCGACGTCTTCGTGGGTCCCATGCATAGACAACTTGTGGGAACGGTGCACGTGGTCCGTAGAGGTCAACATCCCGCGCACAGTGCGCGACATCGGCAACCCGCGGGTGGTGGGCTCGCGAACGCGACTGCGAGCAAAACGAAACAAGGAGGATTACGAATACGACGAGCATGAGGACGACGACGACGACGCGGACAACAGGGACTTGGTGGTGTGCTGCGGCGACTTCAACAACGTGAAGGAGACGCCGCACCCCATCGACCGGCTGAAAAAGGTCGTTTCGTGGTCGATCTTCAACCCGGTGTGTGCGCACCATGTGGGGTGGGCCCTCGGGTGCTTCGACAGCTTTGTTCTCGTGGACGAGGTGGACGATGAAAAAGAGCAGGGGTTGTTCAAGGACGACTTGTACGATGGGGAGAAGGACGTGAAGCAGCCGGTTACGGTATACTGCTTACCTGAGGTGATTGAGGCTGCGAGGAATACGAGTATATTCACAAACAACGCACTCGACTACTTTGCACGGGAGTTTGGGTCGTTTCCGTTTTCCTCTTATGCGATAGTGTTTGTGGGGAGCAGCACCACCGATGCGAACTCGTTTGCAGGCCTCTCTGTGATACACGACCGGCTCCTATACCCCGCCGACATCATCGAGCCGATATTCCACCTGACGGACGTGTTGCTCGAGTCGATTGCGTCGCAGTGGGCGGGCATAAACATCGCTGCGCACACGTTCAACGATCTCTGGTGCACAGTGGGCATCGCGCGGTACATGGCGTTCCAGTACACGCGGCGGTTGATGGGCGAGAACGAGTTCCGGTTTCGGATGCGGCGGCTCATCGACGAGATTGTGGAGGAGGACTACGGGCGCAAGCCGCTTGCGATGCAGTTCTACCGGTCGCCGATCAGCGACACGGACCTCGCGTTCGTGCGGTTGAAGGCGCCGGTGGTGCTCCACATCCTCGACAAGCGCATGACCAAGACCGACAAGCTGTTTGGATTGCTGCGTGTGATTCCCAAACTCTTTCTCCAGGCGATGCTGGGCGACTTGCACAACGGCACGCTTTCGACACAGCACTTCCAGTACGTGTGCGAAAAGGTGAACAGGAACAAGCTCGAGGCGTTCTTCAAGCAGTGGGTGTACGGTGCGGGCGCACCTGTGTTTTACATCACGCAGCGCTTCAACAAGAAGCGTGGTTTGATTGAGATGAGCATCAGGCAGACACAGGCGCAGCAGAAGCACAAGGTGCGGCCGCAATCCAAGCACTTTCTCGACGATGCCGTGGCGCTTCTTGACGACGAGCCCAAGTTCCACGTGCAGCCGATCTTCACGGGGCCGATGACGATCCGTGTCCACGAGTTGGACGGCACGCCGTACGAGCACATAGTGGACTTGAAGGAGGGGCACACCAAGGTGGACATCCAGTACAATGCCAAGTTCAAGCGGTTGAAGAAGTTGAAGGAGGACATGGACGAGTCGATCGCGACGTACAACCGCTTGGGAGATGTTCTCGACAGTCCGCGCGAGAGTGCGGACTGGGGGCTTGCGGACTTTGAGCGGCCTGAGGACGAGCTCCTCTTTGCGGACGCGTTTGAGTGGATCCGTGTGGATGTGGACTACGAGTGGATCGGGCGTTTTGAGATCAAGCAGCAGGACTACATGTACGCGTCGCAGTTGGCGTACGACCGCGACGTGGAGGCGCAGTACCACGCGGTGAAGCACTTTGGCGACATCGAGAAGCCGTCAAGGGAGCACTGCACGGTGTTGACGCGCACGTTGGCCGATGCGCGGTACTACTACGGGATCCGCATAGCTGCTGCGGAGGCGTTGGCGCGTTTCCTGAAGCAGTCCAACCAGTTCATCGGCGTGGGGTACTTGGTGCGCTTGTTCAAAGACCAGTACTGTTTTGAGGGCCTGATGGTTCCGCGCAGTAACGACTTCAGCGACGTGGGAAAGTTCCTCTTGCAGAAGGCGATTCCGAAGATATTGAGTGGCGTGACGGACGACGACGGTGCGACGCCCCCACAGCTCCGCAATCTTCTTTTGAATTTGGTCAAGTTCAATGACAATGCGAACAATGCGTTCCAGGACTGTTTCTACGTGGCGGGCCTATTGGAGGCGTTGGTGAAGAGTGTGTGCAACGGGGAAAACCTAAAGATAGAGAGGACAGACAAGGTAGAGCACTCGCCTGAAAAGTTGGCCTTCTCCCGCAATGCCAGTGCAGAGGTCAATAGGCTCCACAAGTTGGATATCTGGGTGCCACTGTACCAGCACGTGCTCGCGGTCACGTGCATCAGGTGTAAGATTGAGTTGGCGCGGTTTGGGATGATTCTGATGTCGTTTGAGGAACTATTGTACTACACGACCAACAAGTATGCGGAGGACGTGCGTGTGGAGGCGTTCCGGGGGCTTTTTGTGCTTGGGGCGTTGAAGACGAAGAGCATCATGGAGTACTTTTTGAAGACGTGTTTGATTGAGGCTCGGGGGGCGTACTTCCGCGACCGGCTTCTTGGGGCGCTCACGGAGGCCATCTGTACTGCTGCGATAGAGGGCACGCCGTCGACGCTTGACGACGCGGAGTTCCACGTGCTGGAGCGGGCTGATTCGGGGAAGGTTGCGTCGAACATGGTGATCATCGAGGACGGGTCCAACAGCGAGATGGATGCGAAGCGCGATACGTTTGCGCGTGCGACTCTCAAGGGTGCGATCGAATTGCTCAGGCGCGACTACCTGGTGGGGACTGGGTTGAAGAATGCGCTCTGGGAGCTTCTCCACACGTCGTTGCTCAGTTTGTACGAAAGACGGAATGTGTTCACGGTGTGCCAGATTCTCTACCGCCCGATCGACAGCGTGATGGTGCGGATTCCGGTGCCGAGTGTACCTGTGGACGAGATGAAGAAGAAGATTGTGATGAAGAACTTGGGCGACGGTGTGGTGATGTTGCGCAGAGAGGGGCGCTTTAAGATCCAGTTGACTGCCCGCAGGGACAAGGGTGACAAGCGTCCCAAGGCGAAGGAGAAGGTGCGGCAGCTGCCGCGGAAGCGGGAGGATGAGAGCAAGCGGGAGGATGGGGTGGTTTTAGCGTCCGTGGCCGAGGTGCCCTATGAGCCTCCGCAGGTACCATATAAGCGTCCTGTGGCGGAAGCGTATGTGCCTGACGTTTCTGTGGGAGAGGAAGTGACTGAGGCGCCTGAATCCCGTGTTGTTGTTTTGGATACTATTGTGACATTTAAATTGGGGAGCAGATTGAACGAGGTTAAGGTGGTTAAGGAGGAGGCAGTAGACACGACAGCTGGTGCGGTTGATGCGGCCCCAGTGGAAGACAATTTGGTCTCAGAAAATTCAGTGGAAGACGATTTGGTAGCAGTTAAGTCAGCCGACGACAAGCTGGTAAATGCAGTTGAAGACGGTTTGGTTGTTATTGCGACTCCGGAAGATATTCCACTGAATGCGACTCCGGAAGATGGTTTTGTTCCACTGAATGCGACTCCAGTAGTTAAAGTGGCCCCATTTACTGCTCCCGCTAGTGCGACTCCAGTTGATGCAGTTCCAAATAGTGCACTTAGTGCAACTCCTTTGGAACGATCCTCGCTGTCTGTTTCTGTCGAAGGAACTGTGGTTACGATAAGAAGGCTGCGGTCTGTGAACAGGTATGTGAAGATTAACACCCGAGAGAAGAGGGTTTTCATTTCGCCGTCGCCTTTTGAAAGGGAGAAGCTTTCTGGGGAGAAGGAGTCGAAGAAACATTGTGCTCCCGCTACACCTAGACGTTCTTCAAAACTGCCATCTCGGGGTTCTCCCAAGTCGGTTGCGTCTAAGCAGCCGTCAAGGGCCAGGCAGCTGCCGAAAAAGGCAAGCTCTAAGCTGATCTCTGCACCGCCGGTGATTCGTGTGAAGACGGAGGATGACGATTCGTTGCGTCGGAAAAGACCACATGAGCTGTCCAAGCTTAAGTCCATCAAGAGCACTCTGGTCGATGTGGAGCCCAATCTGCGTGCCGTGTCGCCGTTTGAAACGCGTGGAAGCACGCCTTTCGACAGTGCGCGGCCGGTCAAGAGGAAGAAGACCAAAATTTACATTCACGGCTCAACAAACAGCCAGGAGTCGAGTCGGGAGTCGAACAGCCATGAGTCGACTAGTCCTGATTTGGTGGAGGAGAGGAAGAAGGTTGAGGTGAAGCAGGAGCCGGGGGAGGAAAGAACTGGAAACAAGTCTTTGACTGAGAAGGAGAATGAAATTGAAAAGAAGGCTCTGAAGAAGGTTGGAAAAGAGGAGACTCAGAGGGAGACTGAGAAAGAGTCTGAGGTAGAGAAGTCGACTGGGAAAGAGTCTGAAATGGAAAAGTCGACTGGGAAAGAGTCTGAAATGAAAAAGCCATCGGAGAAAGAGTCTGAAATAGAAAAGTCATCGGAGAAAGATTCTGGAATAGAAAAGTCATCGGAGAAAGAGTCTGAAATAGGAAAGTCATCGGACAAAACGAATGAGCTAAGTGAGGTTGGAAAGAAGAAGTCCCCGAGTGAAAGCATCGCACCTGCTACCGACAAAGAGTCCAGTACGGGAAGCGAGAAGCCACCGAGTACCGATAAGTCGCCCGCGCCTCCGAAAAAGGTGGGATTAAAGTTGAAGCTCAAGCTCAAGCCGAGCAAAGGAAATGATTAATGAGTATAGATTGGAGGGGTATGTAAAATTTGCATAAATAATGAGTAAGGTGTTGTAAGGTACGTGAGAGAAGCGTTAACAAACAGATTAAATACTAACATAGAGTGGTGAAAGTTGGCTCAATTCAACTCGCGAGAATACACTTGAATCACCGTAGAAGGTAAGATAATTGAAAGAACTACAATGAGTGACAACTGGTTGCTCCCCTCCCTCAATGGTTCTACATTCCCTTTTTCCTAGCACAATTTTATTCTAGGTTAACTCCTCCTCTCTACCCTCCGGTGGACAGAACTTGGCTTTACCAAAGATAGCATGGTGGAATAGGTTGAACCAGGTGATTGGCTCGCAAGACTCTTCCGTGGAAAAAATTGAGCTCATTTTTGCAGCCTCCGTTTGATTCAAAATCAGTGCCTGTTGGACCTGCGCATATTGGGTATTTCTGGGAGACTCTACTGTGGGCTCATTTGCACGAACTAACGATAAAGGCAAGCTCAAAAATCCGCTTTCGTCTTCGACGTCTCGTTTAGTGTTACCCCACTCATAGTGCTCGTTAATGTAGCTGCTCTCTGTGTATAGCCCATCGTCTTCCTGATCGCTTTCATCTTCTTTGTAAAATGCTTTCAAGCGGTTCCTCACGCGAGTGATTTTGTCCAGGAGTCCAAACACAGATGCTGGATGCTCTTCATCATCCAGGTCGTCCATTGCCCCCTTCCTTTCGCCGGCGTAAGTGACGACATCTAGCAAACCTCGCTTCTGCAATTTCGTCCAGTCCAACGAACCTGGAACTTTTGGATTATCGAGAGGTCGACGATTCAAACGGTGGACACTGCCATTGCTTCCAATTTGAAAGACTGTCTGCGGCATTTCATGCCTTTTCTTCGTGGGGTCCTTTTTGACAATCCTGGCCGCATCAATGGAATCTCTTTTGGAAACTTTTCCCTCGCCTCTGTGGAGCAACTTATCAATACGCATTCCGCCTGAGCTTTCATTAGGAGGAACCGTGAAAGTCGCCCAAGATAACAAGTCAGTGACATTTTTCAACCTTGCTTTGACGTTTTCCTTGGTAGCTTCTTTGATACTTTTTTGGAAAGGAAGAAATTGCAAAACGGTGTCGTCGGGGATTTGCAAGCAAAAGGAGTCCTCTTGCGAGGTTTTGCAAAACACAGAATTGAGGAGATTCTTCACGTCCAGACTCTGCACCCAGTGTTCGGCAATCAAATCAAAAAACAGAGACACCGCCGTTTGCTGACCGTTTGCGGAGAGGTAATTCTCGATGCTAACGATGGGGATCTTGCTGTCGGAGACTTTCTCCTCGTCAAAAGTGAAGACCATTAAAGGCTGACCCCCGCTTATTTCCTTCTGGAAAATAGGGAGTAGGGCAGTTGTGCTTTTTGTGGACAATTTCGAGTAGAAGTTGTCCAGCCACTTCGCCTGAGTCTCAAAGTAACTCTTGGGAACAACCAAGTAGTAGTTGACCATATTCAACATCTTGGGAACATTGAACGGAAGCGCCGTACCGATCAAGTCAGCCATGGCCGTGTTCTCATCGTTGACCGATGGAAGGTGGACAAGATCAGTAGACTCAAAGAGAAACAAGTTCTTGCTGGATTCCGGAATAAGAATGTCGTGAGAACGGGCGCCGAAGTTAAAATTCATGTGGTGTGACTGATTTGCAAGACGGCCCAATCCAAGGTTCCTAAATCCATCGGTGTTGAGAAGCGCGCTGGGGATGATAAGGAGCTCATCAGCGTCCACGGTGTTCTTTTGGTAGCTTTTCAAGAAGGTAATGAGAGAGGAAACTTGATCGTCCAACTGTAGCTTAGACTCCTTGAGCGACTTGAGCTTTCCAAGTCCCCCAAATCTTCCGAGCGGGAGTGTCAGAGCAAAACCGACTGTTAGTATAGTGAGTAGTCTTATTGTGATTGTGGTTGCAAAAGTTTCTTTTTTTTTTGCAACCACAAATATAATTACAAAAATCTACCAGAGAGACAAGAAAGCACCGTTTTTTGGTGACGTCCTGAAAGGAGTGTGTCACGTTAGAATCGAGCAAGATATATAAAGGTCTCTTATATAGTAAAAAAAAGTGAGTCGCGTGAGAATAGAGCAAAATATCAGACGATTCTTTCAAAAACAAAAATAATGACTCCTAGGCGGTTCGAACGCCTGCATCTTTACGATAGTAGAACTTGAGTCTACCGCCTTAACCACTCGGCCAAAGAGCCACTTTGTAGAAGTGTTATCGGTAGTTCTTTTAAGTATAACGGTAGATATTTGCAAGAGTTTTTTACTCTTCCAGAGCTGGTTACTTGGAAGTGCAATATCAGCAGTGGGCTTGACAGAACGAATCACTGACCAATGGTTGATTCGCTCTTATTGCTGAGTTGTGCGCTCACTTGTTCGTGCTTTCACTAATTCGCCCAATTCACTAATGCGTTCACGCTTACTATCTACGTTTCCCTGAATGTATTAACTATTAAACCCCTCATATCTCAGATAGACGGGAAATACCTCTTCTATATCATCTTCCTCCAAAAAGATACACCAAAACCATCCGACTAGCACTCATATCCGTCCCCGGAGCAATCTCCAACATGTGGCCCTCCTCGCTCAAGTAGAACTCCTTCAATGGCTCGCCGGTGACCGGATCGTTGAAGGGAGGCTGAGGGTACCCGGCCCCCACGAACCCTCCGGCCTTTTCCAGCGACTCGTTGAACTTCTTGCTAATTCCCTTGTTGCTGTAGTCGAAATTGATGTCATTAAGCAAATTGAGTCGCGAAATATACAAGGTGGTGAGGAACATGACCAAATCCCCCTCCCACAAGAAGGTCGACACAATTGTGAAGGCACTCACTGCTTTACGGAGTCGACACACATCACCCTCACCCGTGGGGCAGCTCGCTGGGATCACGGTGGATGTCACCATCACAAACAGCACCAATTTCATTATGGTCGCGATCGTACAGTAGAAACTCCCGTTTCTGCGCTCAAAGTTGATGATGCGCGTAATGAACAAAATCGCCACCACCAAAGACACCACAGAGTCGGCAATCATGTACCGATAGATCCCATCGGCAAACCCAGCATCTCGGCTGACAAGTAACAGCGACAACGTAATCAGCGCTATACCACAGAAAATCTCAAACAAGTAGACGATGAAACTCGCAGTAATAGTTATACGCGAGTCTGGTGGCGCATCCCTGTACATTCCACGCGCTTTGAACGACACAAGTGGTGTGTTCATCACGTGTGTGACAAGCTCAAGCTCGAGCTTCTGTTGGAACAGTGTCACAGACTGTGTATCTTTATTCACTCGGTTGTTGTAGTAGCCCTTGCGCGACGGTTGTTGGGGATTCGGATCTGCGGCCGGGTCGTATGTGTAATCCGGTGCAGTCGGTGCTACTCCCCGGATCTGGCCACTTGCGTCTACAATAGCTGTCTGAAATGTTCCTTGTCCTGTGGGGATAAGAACAGTTTGCCCTGGTACAACGGCTTGCGCAGGTGCTGCTGGAGCTTGTGGAGCCGGAGCTGCACCTGGATATCCTGAAGGAAATCCTGCAGCTCCTTGTGGGATTGGCTGTTCTTGAGGGTATCCAGATACTGCTCGTGGAGCTCCCGGAGCGGCCCCGGCCTCATAATGCTTGTATGCCGGTTCTGTTACCAGTCGATTTTTTGGCGAATCTATCACAATGTTCGGTAATGGTAGGGCACCAGCGTTTTCGTAGCTGTTCCGTGCACGGGGTTTGGCGTAGTCGAAACTGTTTCTAGGAGTCGGCTTTTCTTTTGGTGGTGTGGGTGGTAGCAGCTCCTCCTTGAGGTTCACAGCCCCAGCTCGCATGGGAATGGGAATCTCCGGAGGCGAGTATGGGTGGCTCCGGTCCATGTAGTTGTGTTTTCCACGGCTATCATTTTGATAGGCGTACAGTGTGGGTGGCTCGCGCTTTTGATGGGCAAACTGCAGTGGTTCGGGCTTCTCGTAATACAGTGTGGATTCCCGCTTTTCGTAAGGATACAGCTTGTCGTAGGGGTACAGCAGTGACGCTTCACGCTTCTGGTTGGGGTACATGTGCTGCTTGTTCTTGGGGTATATGGTCTCAAAGGTAGCGCTGCTGATTCCGTCGTCCGATGGAGGAGGTCTTATAGTATTGTCGAATTGGAACCTGGATTCGTTACTGACCTCGCGTTCAAACGGTTTCATCAATGGAATTGAAATATTTAAAGTATCTGCATGTTTAATTCACCGGGTCATTCCATAGAGCCGCAAACCATTGCTATTGCAACGCTGGTGTGGAGGCTGGGAGTCTGTTCAGGGAATTTCCCAATCGGGAATTTTCTCTCGATAAAGTAAATCAGCCAGACGTTTCAGGGGCAGAAAAATTGCTGCGAATCTGTGGAGCAGATACTACAATCGGTTTAAACCCGAGCTCTCTCGTAAATACAAGGTTCAACAATGCTCAGCGCCAGGCCAATGAGACTTCGGTACAGAACAACAATAATACAACAGTAAATTCTAATAAACGAGGACTCAAACTGCTAATTAGGCCAAGACACCAACCAAAGTTCATAATTACAGATCTGCATTGCTTGAGACATAATTGAAGGCTGTTTCGAAACCGACATGTCACTGTTCATAGCGCGGACCTATTTGACATATTTTGAGACCTTTGTGACATTTTTCTGTCCAAGCCTCTGGTATACTTTACAGATTTTGATTCCTCTGCAAATCTATCTCAACTCCTTACTTATGTACATATATATCCTCTTCCTTCACCTTCTACTCACTCAATAACTTTTGGTATATTATACTCCTACACTCCCATACGAATATTTTCTTAAACAATAAATACAACAGCTTACTTAGACTCAGCGGCGACGGCAGCCATCTTGTTCAAAGCAGAACCGTACTTGAACCACTCAATCTGTTCAGAGTTGTAAGTGTGCGACAACTCAGTCTCCCAAACTGGGGAACCGTCGTGTGGGTGGACTCTCAACACAACTGGCTTACCTGGGGCCAACTCGGTCAAACCGACCAAGTCAACAGTGTCCTCAGGCTGGATCTTGTCGTAGTCAGCAACGTTGATGAAGTTCAATGGCAACAAACCCTGCTTCTTCAAGTTGGTCTCGTGAATACGGGCGAACGACTTGGTGATGATAGCAAAGGCACCCAAGAATCTTGGCTCCAAAGCAGCGTGCTCTCTGGAAGAACCCTCACCGAAGTTCTCGTCACCGATGACAACCCACGGCTTACCAGCATCTCTGTAGTCAGCGGCAGTCTCTGGGTATCCCTTGTAAACACCAGTGTACAAGTTCTTGACGTTGTTGATCTCACCGTTCTCAGCGTTGGTGGCACCAATCATGTAGTTGTTGGAGATGTTCTCCAAGTGACCACGGTATTTCAACCATGGACCAGCCATAGAGATATGGTCAGTGGTGGTCTTGCCAACGGCCTTGACCAAGATTGGCAAGCCCAAAGCATCCTGACCGTTCCATGGCTTGAATGGAGTCAACTTCTGCAATCTGTCGGAAGTTGGACTAATGACAACATTGACAGAGGCTCTGTCAGTTGGTGGGGCCTGGTAAGTGTTCTCACCAGCATCGTAACCGTTAGGTGGCAAACCAACACCAACTGGCTCCTTCAACATGAACTCGTTTCCGTCAGCGTCCTTCAAGGTGTCGGTGATTGGGTTGAAACCCAAGTCACCGGAAATGGCGTAGACAGTGGCCATCTCTGGGGAGGCAACGAAAGCGTGGGTGGCTGGGTTACCGTCGTTTCTAGAGGTGAAGTTTCTGTTGAAAGAGGACACAATGGTGTTCTTGTCACCCTTCTTGATGTCCTGTCTGTCCCACTGACCGATACATGGACCACAGGCGTTGGCCATGACGACACCACCGAAGTCCTCGAAGGTCTTCAACTGACCGTCTCTGGCAATGGTAGCTCTAACCTGCTCGGAACCTGGGGAAACAGTGTAGATGGCCTTGGCCTTAAGACCGTGGGCACCAGCGTCCTTGATGATGGAAGCGGCTCTGGTCATGTCCTCGTAAGAGGAGTTGGTACAAGAACCAATCAAACCAACCTTGACCTCCAATGGCCAGTCGTTGGCAATGGCAGTCTCCTTCATCTTAGAGACTGGGGTGGCCAAGTCTGGGGTGAATGGACCGTTGATGTGTGGCTCCAAGGTGTTCAAGTCGATCTCGATGACCTGGTCGTACTCACAACCCTCGTCGGCAGACAAGAAGTCGTTCTTGTAAAGGTCAGCGAACTGAGCAATCTGGGATCTGTTGGTGGCGTCCAAGTACTCAGCCATGGACTTGTTGTATGGGAAGACAGAGGTGGTGGCACCAATCTCGGCACCCATGTTACAGATGGTACCCATACCGGTACAGGAGAAGGTCTCAACACCAGAACCGTAGTACTCGACGATAGCACCAGTTCCACCCTTGACAGTGGTGATACCAGCAAGCTTCAAGATAATGTCCTTTGGCGAAGTCCAGCCAGACATCTTACCGGTCAACTTGACACCGATAATCTTTGGAGCCTTCAACTCCCATGGCAAGTTAGCCATGACATCGACGGCATCAGCACCACCGACACCAATGGCCAATTGACCCAAACCACCGGCGTTTGGAGTGTGCGAGTCAGTACCAATCAAAAGAGCACCTGGGAAAGCGTAGTTCTCCAAGACGATCTGGTGGATAATACCGGAACCTGGTCTCCAGAAACCCAAGTTGTACTTGGCACATGCAGAGGCCAAGAAGTCAAAGACCTCCTTGTTTAAATCAATGGCTCTGGCCAAGTCCTTAGCACCACCAATCTGGGCCTGGATCAAGTGGTCACAGTGCACAGTGGATGGGGTGGCAACCTGAGGCAAACCAGCAGACATGAACTGCAAGATAGCCATCTGGGCAGTGGCATCCTGACAAGCGACTCTGTCTGGTCTCAACTTCAAGTAAGAAACACCTCTCTCGATCTCCTGTCCGTGTGGGTCGTCCAAGTGACCGTACAACAACTTCTCAGCGTAGGTCAATGGTCTGTTCAATCTCTCCTTGACGATCTGGACATTCTCCAAGTGCTTCTTGTACTGGATGAATGAGTGGGTCTCCAACAAGTTCTGGTTGACTTGGGAGTCTCTGGTTAAGGTGGAGGTAGCTAAGCCACGAATCGAGCGTGGAGCTCTCACAGCAGTTCTGGTGGCAGATAACATGGTTAAATTAACTGACCCTTGAGAAAAAACAAGGAAAACGAAAAATTTTACGGGGAGCGGCCACTTATATATCATGGCTTTTAGGGTTTCCTGATCGGGTAGGTAGGGGGAGTTTCGGTGAGTTTCGAGGAAAAAACATTACGGTTCAGCCAATAGCAGCGCTGAAATTTATAATCTGGGGAATCAGAAAAAGACCTCATCGACTACTACGCAAGTACGGGAGTGTTCTGTAATTGTCTCACGCGCGAATGTGTATGCTAGCCCAATGCTCCGTTTGGCACTAAATTTTCTACGTTTGTTGGGCGTAGTCTGAAGGGGCCACGAGATTAGCCCACCCTCGGAAGTCGCGCGAATCACGCTTTTTTTCTCCCGCGTGTCCATATCTTCTCCAGATTTCGAAAAGTCCGAACACTGAAAGTTGATTTGTCTTCAATTTTATTGGGTGCGTGGAATTCGGGGCCGCGCTTCGGTGTACCCCAAGGTCGCAAAAAAAAATTTTAGAGATGATCCGAGGAATACCTAAGGTGCCGAGCTCCGAACTGGACCCGAGAGGTCAGGGCAGGAGGTTTTAGCACCTGGGTATCACCCCTCTCATCAATTGGAGTGTAGTGTTTATAGAGATTATTGTTGCGATAGATGTTTCGTACCATTGGTAAATGCACCTTCTTGGTACAACCAGATTTAATGTTGGTTTTCTAAGGGCATACATTCATCGTTGGGTATTCACGTGTCGAAACTTCGATAATAATGTCACAATCATGGTTACGCGTGTGAGGGCTCGCAATGAGTAGAAAAGTGTTTTTAGTGACAAAATTCAACAGGGTAGTCAATACCTACAGTTCCGGAGGTAAAAGAAGGTTGTGTCGAATTCGGCCTCAAAAGACTTACTCTCGAAAGCCAGAAGATTTTGGAAATACCGGGTGCAAAGAAAAGGAAGCGGATCTAGAAAACTGTCGAAAGGGGAAGCCGTGGAAGTTTCAATCTGGTATTAAAAGGGAGACTTGAACGAACAGCAGTAAGCGAAAATACTGTGAGCAATGATCAGTTCTCGTAAACGTCTTGTGGGAACCCTCATTAGGACGCTCCGTTGAGGTTTGAAAAAAGGCCAAAATGAAGTCCGAAAAAGAATGCCAAAATGCTAAAATTCGTTACTAGTATCTGATTAACGATTCTTCATTAAAGATAAAGATGAGCCACAAGATCATACTGTCTGCACTTGCCCCTCGAAATTAAAGTTCAGTTCTCTCTTTCTTATATTCGATCTCAAGAAGCTTTAGAAGGGAAGCTTCAACGTTTTCCATCCATGTGCTGGGAATGACGTATCTCCATATTCGTTCGCTGTTCAGGCAAACACCAAATTTCACTTCCTGACCGTCTTCATAGCCCATCTCGAACTTTCAGTTATCTAATCATTTGGGTAATCCTCAATCAAACATTGTTCACGTTCGCTTCGCTCTTACTGCTCAATCTTCATTTTACCTCCTTTTATTTTTCTACCATCTTTTGCAACCTTATGGCAGACATACCCGTATGCGGGCTAGCCGCACTAGGGGCACCAATGGCACCCGATAACTCGAACGCGTTCAACCCCTGCTTTCTATGTTTACTCGTGTTCATAGTATCTACTGCTATGTTCGCTTTGGGTGGACTCTCACTCGTTGCCGTCAAGAGACTGCGGCTGTACGGCACTCTCACGCCAAAAAACACGGGGTTGATCCACTATATCAGAGTTTCAGCAGTCGCAGTACACACGTTGCTCTACGTCTACCTTGTGGCGAACTACTTGAGCATCCATGAACGTTTTGCTGACAATAAGATCATTGCCTTTGGCGCCTTCACACTTGTGTTGCTCGCGGTCGTTCTTCCGCTTCACATCATCGAAACATTGCACAATACCACTGCTCTGGACGCACTCTTGTTGTTCTGGCCTGTTGTGGTGGTGTGGCAGATCACCTTGTGGTTCCAGGACACGTTCACGACATGGAAACTCGTTAAGCTGACGGTTTACCACTCGCAAATCCACGCAGTCGAAGCATTTTTGGTGGCAAATTCCATCTTCATATTCGTCTTGGAGTACCGCTACTGGAAACCGTCAAAAGATCTAGTGTTTGAGTACACTAAGCGTGGCGATGCGAAGCTCCTCAACACACCAAACATAATTAATCGCGAGACTTTCATGTGGATGAATCCGTTGATTGTGGACTCGCACAAAAACCAACAAGTGGTGCACACAGAGCTTCCCAACTCTCCCGCTAAACTCTCAACGCGCGAACTGGCCAACAAGCTCATTCTGCATTGGATTCCGGGTGAAAGAACCATAGCCTCGCTGTTGTCTCGGGCATTTGGACCACTTGCGCTCTACTCGTTTGTGTTTGAGTTCTTGAGTAGATTGCCCAACTTTATCCAGCCCCAGCTTTTGCGAATTTTAATTCGCTACTTCAGTGAGGACAACCCACCCCTCCTCAAGGGTGTGCTCATCTCGTTCGGAATGCTTCTCAACACACTCGTGCAAACAGTGTTGTACGGCAACTACGTTTTGCTTAACTTGGAATTGGGTTTGGGCTGTCGTGCATCACTTACTTCCCTCATCTACGAGCAGGCTCTCCTGTTGTCTACTGAGTCGCGCAAGGTGCACTCGTCGGGTGATGTCATCAACTTGATGTCTGTGGACGTGAATAAGGTACAAGCCATCACCCAGGATATCAGCACGTTGGTCCTTGTTCCGACAGACGTCATCCTTTGTCTTGTTTCGCTCTGGCCATTGCTCGGCAGGGCTACTTTATCTGCAGTGGTGGTGATTGTTGTCCTCACTCCGGCGAACGTCTTTGTAACACGCTGGTACAAGAAGAAGAACAAAATGTATATGAAGCTGAAAGACCTTCGTACACGTTTGATTAATGAGATCTTGACATCCATCAAAAGTATTAAATTATTCGCCTGGGAGCGGCCCATGTTGGCAAAATTGCATGAAGCTCGTGTTAAGCGCGAGATGCATGACTACTTTGTGATGCGCTTGGGTGCCCAGGTTGCCAATTGCATCTGGGTCTTGATCCCGGTCCTTGTTTCGTTGGGTGCGTTTTCGACTTTTGCGTTATTTGACAAGCGTCCACTCACTTCAGACATCGTGTTTCCTGCATTGGCTTTGCTCAATTTGCTCTCACTGCCGCTTTTCGAGATTCCCAGCATTATCACCACACTCGTGGAAGCTATCACCTCCATGGACAGGATCAATCTGTTTTTGATTGCCACAAAGGTGGACCCAAAAGTCACCGTGCGCACTAAAGAGGCCAAAAAGATGTGTGAAGTCACTGTGGACGTGCGAAAAGCAAACTTTTTGTGGTCCCCGGGTACTTATGCTTTGAAGAATATTGATTTCAAGGCTAAGAAAGGTGAATTGTCTTGTGTTGTGGGAAGAGTCGGTGCTGGTAAGACATCTTTGTTATATGGGTTATTGGGACAGCTTTCGGTAGAAGAGGGAGAAGGGAATGTTCGAAAAGATCTGAATGCTCTATCTGTTGCCATTCATGGCACTATTGCCTACTGCTCTCAGCAGCCATGGATTATGAATGCGTCTGTGAAAGAAAATATTCTCTTTGGTTCACGCTTTGACAAGGACTTCTACGAAAAAACATTGGACGCATGTCAGCTATTAGCTGATTTGCAGATCCTACCTGATGGGGACAACACAGAGGTTGGGGAAAAGGGAGTGAGTTTGAGTGGAGGTCAAAAGGCGCGTTTGGCGTTAGCCCGTGCAGTTTACGCCCGTGCTGATATCTATTTGTTGGACGATATTTTGAGTGCAGTCGATTCTCATGTTGGAAAGAACATCATCAAGAAAGTGTTGAGCAGCTCAGGATTGTTGAAAACGAAAACTGTTGTTCTTGTTACGAACTCAATCCCAGTTTTGAGCTACTCGAATCTGATCAGTTTAGTGAAGAACAATACTATTGTGGAGACCACTTCGTTCAACGAGATCGATGAGGTGCACCACCCTGACATTTTCAAATTAATCTCGGAGTTTGGAAGAGATGAAAGAGAGATTGTTGAGGAGAAGCCCATTGTGAAGGCTGAAATAGGGGATGATGACGACGGACAAGAGACTCTTGATATCAACACAGACTCCTTGGCTACTTCTACTTCCTCCTTTAGTTCAGTCTCGCAAACTTCTCTTAGAAGGGCGTCTATTGCAACCTTCAACTGGGAGCCCATTAAGAAGCTCATGCCAAATTTGCGAAGTGGCCAAACCAACGAGATCCTGGCTAAGGGCAAGGTCAAATGGTCAGTCTACCTCGCATATATGCGTGCTTGTTCTGTTGGAGGAGTAATTCTATTCATGGTGTTACTTGTCACTGCGTCGATTCTTTCAGTCGGAGGCAATTACTGGTTAAAACGCTGGGCTGAGGCAAACTCTAGAAATAATGCAAACAAGGACGTTTGGAAGTTCATAATAGTCTATGCGTTTTTTGGGTTTGGCACATCGTTATTCCAGGTTTTACGTGGGATTGTCGCAATGCTGTGGATTGCTATCAATGCATCAATCAAGATCCATGACGATATGGCTAACCGTGTGTTACGCGCCCCTATGTCCTTTTTTGAGCGCACACCCATCGGTAGAATAATGAATCGGTTCACGAACGACATCCTGAAGATCGATTCAGCTATTCCTTCTACGTTTTCGCGGTTTTTCAGGATGGTTTTACAGACCGTTATGACTTTGTGTGTCGTAGGATACGCGATGCCGGTCTATGTTATCATCATCATGGCTTTGCTGACGTTGTACGTGTATTACGAGGTGTATTACGTCTCCATCTCACGCTCGTTGAAGCGGTTGGTTGCAATTTCGCGGTCGCCAATTTACGCCCACCTAGGGGAGTCGTTAAACGGTTTGGACACCATCCGTGCCTATGACCAGGTAGATCGTTTCGATTTCATCAATCACGCCAACGTGGACTTCAACTTGAAGTCGGTGTACATGTTGCGACTGATCAACAGATGGCTTTCATTCCGTTTACAGTGCATTGGATCTTTTGGTATTTTCTCTGCTTCGAGTTTAGCCACCATTTCACTCATGACTCTGCACCCACTTTCTCCCTCCATGGCTGGTTTCGTGATGACTTACGCGTTGCAGGTGACCCTGAGTTTGCAACGGGTGGTGAGAGTTTCTGCTGAGGTTGAAACCAATGCTGTTGCTGTGGAGAGATGTATTGAGTACTGCGATTTGCCTGTGGAAGAAACGGATGAGATTTTGACAAAACTCATCAAGCCTCCTTCAAACTGGACCCAAAAAGGTTCCATCAAGTTCCACAACTATTCCACAAGGTACCGCGAGAACTTGGACTTGATTTTGCGCAACATCACTATCGAAATAAAGAAGGGCGAGAAGGTCGGTGTTGTTGGTCGCACAGGTGCTGGAAAGTCTTCACTTGCGTTGTCTATATTCCGCATTATTGAGGCCGCTGAGGGATACATAGAAATTGATGGGCTCAACACGAGTCTGATTCTGTTGTTCGACTTGCGGAGACACTTGGGTATTATACCTCAGGATTCTCAGTTGATTGAGGGCACTATCAGGCAAAATTTGGATCCATTCAACTATTACACTGAAAAAGAGCTTTGGAAGGCACTTGAGTTGGCGCACTTGAAAGAGCACATCGAGCAGATGACCCAAGATGAGGAGCCCTCCGATGGCAAAGCTCGCGCAGACGAGAACAACTCAGAAGGAGATCTTCCAGCCTCCAAGTTGGACTTAAAAGTGTACGAGGGTGGATCGAACTTTTCGCTGGGTCAAAGACAATTGATTTCACTTGCAAGAGTATTGCTTCGTATGAAGGATTCGAATATCTTGGTTTTGGACGAAGCCACGGCGGCCATTGATGTTGAGACGGACAAAATTATTCAAGAAACTATCCGCAAAGAGTTCAAGGACAAGACAATCATCACTATTGCACATCGGTTGGAAACGGTGATGGACCTGGATAAAATCGTATCTTTGGATCAGGGTGAGATTGTGGAGTTTGATACTCCGCAGACATTGTTAAATCAGCAAAATGAGGATGGAGTTTTTTACCGTTTGTGTCAGCAGGCTGGGTTGGCGTGAAATATCAAAGTGGAATTAGGATGAGGACCCTGAGGTAGACAATAGGTTTAGGTCCATAATTAGAATAATAGAAAGATAATATTTTGTAATACGGCTTGTCAATGAAGTGGATCAGTCGTGTATATGTGATTCCCTGGGCATGGATATAATGGTAGTATATGTTTTCCATTGCGTGGTGGAATTTGTTGTAATTTGCTTTTGCGGTATTCGTTTTTGCGACCTTCACAAATAGTTTCATATTAGTTGACCTAAAAGCAACAACAGACTAACCAGCTCCCTGGCTTGACGTCTTGACTGAAAATAGTGCCAGTCAATCTTCTTGGTTACCTTGTCTTAGATCCTTAGGCAACCACATAACGGGTACACTATAACATCGTGGATACTGGCTGCAAAATTCAATTCACAGGCGAAAATACACTACCAAGGAAGTTCTGTAGCGTGAGTACAGCACAACTTCATTGAACCTCGCTCGATGGCCAATAGCATGTTTTCAAGTGTCATGACTGACATGAGTAGCCTCGCCAATTACCGCGATGACAGGTTGAGTGCTTCACCGTATCATGTCGTTATAAAAGGTGTCCCCGAGCGCTCTACTATACAAGTTCTCAAAAGAGACTACATGGAACTTCTCAGCAAACCTCTTGAGAAGATCACTTTCAAGCAGAGTGAAGAAAATATCTGCCAATGGTATTTCCTTATTCATGGATCAGAAGAAACGCCGTTTGAAGGAGGTCTTTACATGGGCGTAATGTTTTTCCCACTCAATTATCCTTTCAGTGCTCCTGAGATACAAATGATACTGCCCACATGCAAATTCATGACTCGAACCTCCATATGTCTCTCCATGACGAATTACCATCAGGATCTGTGGTCTCCTTTGTGGACAGTGGAGAAGCTCCTCCTTGGGTTTGTTTCCTTTATGAACTCGCGAGACTATGGGACAGGGTGCCATTTTCCGGGAACATACAACAACGCTCTTACCTCGACCTTTGCAAAGTGCTCCAAGAAGTGGCTTGCGTACAACTGCAAAATGTTCCCGATATTTTTTCCCCATGAAGCTGACGTCTTGAAACTTGCATTTTCTACCGAGATGGCAGACTATGTGCTAAATGACTCCCTTCAGACACAACACAGGTTCAATTTGGTGAAAAGGAGGCTTTGCACTTTCTCCGAAAACCGTACGATAGTGCTTGCACAGTTAGAGGAGTTGCCGGCGGGGAGGCTGCAAAAAGTCATTCTGCAGTATCTCCTGGCACTGGCAGATATCGCGACAGTGAACAGACTCGGAATTCTGTTTCTTTGCGAGGAGGATATCCGTGAGGTCTATTCGGATGATGAGACATCTGTCTCAGAGATTACAGAAGTAACCTCTGAGGATCTTGACAATAGGTCGTTCCCTGCCCAATTTTTGTAGTTTTCAAGTTTTGTGGAAAGCGCGGAGTTTTTGAAACCAATCATCATGGCCAGTGCAGCACCACACGCATCTAAGTTCACGCGCTTCTTACAGTCTGAGACCGGACCCAAGACTGTGCACTTTTGGGCACCGATGTTCAAGTGGGCGCTTGTTTTCGCTGGTTTGAATGACATGCAGAGACCAGTGGAGAAGATCAGTGGAACACAGCAAGTCGCTTTGTTCGCTACAGGAGCGATTTGGACCAGATGGGCTGGATTTGTTATCAAGCCACGCAATCCATTGTTGGCTTCCGTCAACTTCTTCTTGGGTGGTGTTGCTGGTTACCAGTTGGTTAGAATCGCAAAGTACAGACTCGATGCAGGCGACTCTCCAAAGCAGGCATTAGACTACATTGTGGGCGGAAAGACTGCAGATGCAGCAAAGACCGAATAGAGATGAGGAATTATGTATGACAAATTCAATATGACTACTAGATATAAGCTCGTAGGCAACGATGGTGTTAGACATGTTTGCAATGTAGGGGGAAAGAGTGGTCCGAAAAAAGTGGGGAATTGAGGAGAAAACAGGAAAAAAGCCCGCAAATGTAAAGGGTAACTAGCTCGTGTAAAAACTTACCGGAATGCACCTCACTTGCTTGGAATAGACAAAATTTGTTGATGATTTACAGTAAGCAGAAGCTTGAGGGGAGTTGTAGCTTTTGGAATTTGAGTTTGAGGGGGTGGAGTTTCAAGGCAACTGATTTTTGCAAATTAACGCAGAAAAGCTGCAAATATCGGCTTTGGCTCTGAAAGGTAACTGATGAGACCGAACGTACTACGTTTCAAGCTGTCACATAGGCGAAAGGAAAAATTGAGATCTGCAAAAATGATGACCAATTACTATCAAATGGTACTTAGACTCAAATTGAGGATTTCTAATCCATTATACAACCTACATTTTGTTGGTTCCAAACATACATTTAACATAACAGCTACTCCCCACTCGAAATGTACTATCTATAAAGCCTATAAGCTAAACCCTCCATTCCATCACGCAAAAATCATAAAACGTACACTCACTCCCCTAGTGGTATTAGTCAATAAGCATTTCGTCCCCATCGTTGCCAACCAGGTCTTCACGTGTCGGTATTGATACAGGCAGGTCTCTTTGGGACTCTATGTGGTTCGTATCCGATTCAAATCCATCGAAATTACCTCTGTTCCCGCGATGACCGCCCTCGTTGTGGTCGTGTTCGCTGTCGTCCATTTCATCATCATTGGCATCGTCATGATCAATGCGATCGTCAAGGTCGATATCTCTATCACCGTCCTCTTGAGCATTGTCATCCTGATATTCGTCGTGTTTTCTTTCACCTTCGCTGTCCTCGTCCTCGTCCTCATTTTCTACGACGTCAAACTCTGTCTTTTTGATGTCCTCAACTTTCTTCAACATGGCCGGTAACTGGTTATCGAAGAAACCCTTCAACTCCTGCTCTCGTAAAGACCATTTGGCGTTTTCCGCCAGAATCTGGTTGCGCATATGGACTAATATGTCGTGCTTCATCTTCTTATTCACTTTCAACCGCATGTCAATGGCAACAAGCTTCTTGAATTGATCCAAGTCTGGGAATGGGAGGTCCGCCTCCCCATCCACCGAATATAATCGGTCCAAGGAAACCACGCGAGGGAGCTCGTCTATGTCCTTGAGCAATGCAGAGTCGTTGAGTTGAACGATAGCCTCTTTAGAAACTTTCCAAGAGGGTAAAGTTATTCCTCCACCCAGGGTCTTAAGCTCTTCATATTCTTCCATTAACTCTGCCTTCCTTCTGCTTATGCGTGTCATCTTTGCCGTTGTCTTGTTGTACAGCAAGGAAACATCCTGTGCCAGCTGCTTCTTTGAATACTCCCATTCTTTGTATCCTCTGGCTGCCTTGCTGACCTGGAAGGAGTCAAGTATGAATGCTTTCTGGTCGGCCTCGCCTGCACTCTTTGCAGCCTCTAAGAGAGAGTACGCTGAAGATACTGTTTGTACTGCATCCACTAACTGGGCTGTAAGGTCCTTTGTTGGCATTGTGTGGGAGAAAATCAAATCTTGTGGAGAAGAATTTATCAATAAAGGTGACACAAGATGTAGAGCTCGTAAATCTAGACATGACGTTAAAAGCATATGAAGCTTCGGACTGAAATGAGAACGGATGGTAATAATATGTGGCTAAAATTGTGGATATGAAGATAACAAATTGTAAGTTGACGGATTCTAAGTGTTGATCCGAGAAAAACGCGTTCTTGTAGAATTTTGGGTGATACTCAGGAGTGATGTCATGATGTGAGAGGTTCTAGAGTACTTTGCACTGTGCAAGACAAACATATTCATATCCGTAGCTGAAATCTACTGATTTTGCAGCATTCACCATTTCATACACTATTTTGTACGCGCTGAAAAAAGCTACAAGCTAGGGTAGAGTGCAAACAAAAGTCAATCGACATCTTCCGGTTCCCAGGCAGCTAGAATTAAAGTTGGCATAGCACTAATTACCTAGTTGAACATTTCAAAGTCTACCGTGCCCACCTTGACCAACTACAGCACTCAGCAAGTGGAGGAAGTTATTACATTGCATACACAACAAAGGCTTAATAAGTGCGACTACTGACCACAATCCGGCAAGAACCATTGAATAAGGAACGCAATCCATTCAGGCCAAGTTCACAGATTACAACACCACTCACAGCATCAGCAACAAGTCAAACCATAACGACTTATCGGAACGGTGTCGAACAATTATCCACTCACCTTCACGTCTTTACACATCCGTCTTTTCCCATGTCACCAAAAACGCTCCGAACAGACTTGTTCCTTGCATGCCAGACGCTATCCAATCTCAGTTTACATCAAGCGTCCAAATGGTGCGCTGAGGCATTGAATGGGCTACCTCAATCATCTCTGCCTGTCGAATATCCACCTCTCCAGCTTACTCCTGAAGATATGAAGGACCAAGAGAAGTTTCTCCTCGCCAAAGCATACATAAACTGCAAGGAGTTCGATCGTGCAGCCAACACATTGAACGGATGTGTTAGCGGTAACCTGGTTTTCCTTCGCCTCTATCTGATGCTCATCGCTATAGACAAACGAGCAACAGAGGAGACTGGTGGATCGCTCAGTTTAGGTGCTGTAGGAGATGAAGGAGTACCGCCTGAGCGTGAAACGAGCGCAACTGTGAACGGCAAGTTGTCCAAAATTCTTAGGGAGATCGATCAGTTCCACAGCAAAAACCCAGATAATGCGTTCTTACACTACCTCAGCGGAGTCATATACAACAAGAAAAAGAAGTACACGTTTGCACAAACCAGCCTATACAATTCCCTAGTGCTATTCCCGTACAACTGGTCGTGCTGGGAGGAGCTTACTGCGCTGCTTCACTCACTCGATGAGGGTATCGCTTTCATAAAACGAGCGAAAGCAAACAAAACACCGCTCGTTAATAACGTGATGTTTCGAATATTTGAGGTGGTGACACTTCAGGAGTTCTACCATCTGCTGGCCGATATGAAAAGCTCGCTCAAGGAGCTTGTGGAGCAGTTCCCCACATTTACATTCCTCAAGATCCAGCAATTCCTCGTATGCTACCACAACTTGGACTACTTCCAGGCGGAAAGCATTTTCGACATGGTTCTTACGACGGATCCACTACGCTTGGATGACCTCGACACATACTCCAACATGTTGTATGTGATGGAGAAGAAGTCAAAACTTTCGTTTTTGGCGCAATTCGCATCGCAGATAGACAAATTTAGGCCAGAGACTTGTTGCATAGTGGCCAACTACCACCTGATGAAGAGTGAGCATGAAAAGGCTATCATGTACTACAAACGTGCTCTTGTCCTCAACAAGAACTGTCTCTCAGCGTGGACTTTAATGGGTCACGAGTTTGTAGAGTTGAAAAACTCGCATGCTGCAATCGAGTCATACAGGCGTGCGGTGGACATCAACCTGAAAGACTTCAGGGCATGGTACGGACTCGGCCAGGCATACGAGGTTTTAGACATGCATTTGTACGCGTTGTACTACTACCAGAGAGCGACTAATTTGCAGCCTTTGGATAAGAGAATGTGGCAAGCAATGGGCAATTGCTACGAGAAGATCAACAAGTTTGAAGATGCGATCAAGCTGTTTGAGGAAGCGCTTCTGATTGATGAATTCAAGAACCAAGGTAACGAGGAGACTTTGACAACCGCGGAGCCGCATGTATGCTATAAGCTTGCGATAATTTCAGAGAAGGTGGGAAAACCTAAGGAGACGTACAAGTACATGAAGCTTTGCTTTGACCTGGAGCTCGAGTGGGGAATAAGCGACTCGACTTCTAAGGCGCGGTTGTGGTTGGCAAGGAATGCGCTAGAGAACAGACGGTATGGTGAGGCGTATGAGTTGGCCAAGGATCTTAATCAGAGCAGTGCGCATGACATAGAAGAGGCCAGGTCAATAGCGAGAGAGGCGAGGAATAGAATGATCAAATAGGGGGGATGATGGTCTTGAAGTCAGCTATAGTGCTGGTGGGCAAATTGTCCAAGTCAAGAGAAGGTCCCGTATAGTTCCGAATTGAATGTTGTAAAAGGCGGTTAGGTAGCTCTCTGTTGCATGGTTACATTGAGAGGGACAGAGTCGACGATTACGTTATTATCCTTGATAGACTTCCAAAAGTAGTAGAGTCGTTTAGCAACACCCTCTTAAGCGAATAACTAGTTACTATTTGATACTATAATATTGAGAATACCACCGATTACTAAAGTCTTCTTCTCGTTCTCCATCTACATCGTTCACGTTCGCTTTGCTCACGTTCACTTTCTCCAATCCCCTTTGGTAACTTTTGTTCTCTACAATCCGCTCGCTACTGAACTACTCATTCTCAGGATTCATCTCCTCTATTCTTCTTATCTCCCTATCATTAATACTTCCTAATTCTCTCGTTGATCTCCTCGATTCTCATCGCACAAACCTTGTTTGCGGCGGCATCCAAAGCACGTGCAAGACGGTCCAACTCCTCCTTTGACACCGATGCAGTCACATTCACTAACAAGTGTGGGGACGTCAACGGCAAGTTCTCGTGTTCAAGGATCAACTTCGTGCGCGTGATCAAGATCCCAGCAGAAGCCAACACGTCGTCTACGATCAACTGCAAGAGGAAGCTCTCCGCGTTGTAGTTGTCGTCAAACGCATTCACCTTCTTGCTGGGCCTACCGGTGGTCAAGAACGACGTGTTGCCGTAGTACAACGGGAAACCCAAGGCCTCGCTGAGCTGAGCGGAAAACGCAATGTGTATTTGCGCAGAGTGCGGCAGCGACACGACAAGGAGATGGCTGTTCGAGCTTAAAGCGTGCTGCAAAGCCGAGTAAGCATAGCGCACGTTATCTTGCAAACGCCCCACCAAAATCGAGTTTCCATCCGTATCCAACTGGGTGATCTCCGCAATTGCCTGTGATGCCACCTTGGCGGCGTAGGGTGGCAAAGACGCACTAAACACGTATGCAGTGGACTGGATACGTTGGTGGTGAACCATGGGGTCCACACCCACACAGAACCCACCGGAAGACGCCATGGACAACGCCATGGAGCCAATTGTTATGGAAATTTCATCGCGCGGAATCCCGTAGTGCTCGACAGCACCTTTACCGGTCGCACCCAAAACACCTATGGCGAGCGTTTCATCCAAAAACAAACGGTACTTGAATCTGTTCTTCAATTCGATGATCTTTGGCAAGTTCACCACATCTCCAGTCGACGAAAAGATACTCTCGGTGATGATGAAGCGCCTGCGAAGAGGCTTCTGCTTGTCAAGCACAGGTTTGAGCTCCGTCAAGATCTTCTCGAGATGTTCAGCGTCGTTGTGGTCATACCACTCGATGTCACAACGCGACACAATAAGTGCTTTCTGTATAGCCAAACTCACGCCGGAGTCAACGACACACAAGTCGCCACGCTTCAAAAACGCTGGGATGACAGAGCCCGCAGTGACAAAGTCCTGGCCGTACAAGATCGCTGCTTCCGTACCGAGGTAGCGCGAGAGGTCCTCTTCGAGGCGCACGTGCACATCTTGCGTTCCATAGAAGTTTGGCGGGCCACACGCGCCAACACCGGCAGTCATCATAGAGTCACGTGCTGCTTGTACGATGCTGGGGTCCTCGTTCAAGCCGAGGAAGTCGTTGGAGGCGAGGTTCGTGACTGTACCTTCGTGATCCTGTAGTTTCACGTGGATGCCATTCTTGCCCACGATGGTGGGGATCGTCTTTAACTGCCACTGTTCGGTAGAGGAGATGGGCTCGATAAGCGGTTCAGGTTCCCACTCGGCACACAATTCGTCGATTTCGCGCTTCAGGAACTTGACCACCTCGTTCTTGTTTTCTTTCTTCTTCAGTGAGAGGAAGTACTTCACCGCAAAGAGGAAGAGCGCAAGCTCGAAAAGCGACCGCACGGGGTCGTTCTGGTGCGACGACTTGATGTACCGGAGCACGATGGGACCACCGGGGATGCGTCCTAGGCTGTTGAGGCAGCTGAGGAAGTTGTCGGAGAGCGACTGTGTAATGAGGTCCCACGCCTGGGGTATGGGCGAGGGCGGCGGCGCGTAGTCAACGGTGACGACCATGTTTGTAAACAGGAAGAAAAGAGAACAAAAGAGAAAAGTGAAAAGGAGAGGGAGGAAAAGAGAGTGCACGAAAAGAGAAAACACGGCGAAGTTTACGGATAGGAATGATCCAAAGGCCTAACGCGGGTGCTCAAGCATAGGCATAATGTTGTAGCAATATCTTTGAACGCTCGTGTGATGTTAGCCGTTGAGATCACTGTGTTTTCGTCCCCCAACTTGGAACTGAAAACATGCGTGTTTGGGAAGCGAAAGCTGGACCTAGACTTACGACTTGACCGCCTTCGATGCATTTTACTTGCTCTCCTGTGTTTTCGTCACTTCGCCTGCCATCGTTGTCCTCTGAATAGGAGTGCAAGAATTTTTCACCCACTTGGGGGTGCATGTCTATGCGGTAAAATGCTCGTGATAAGGCCAGAAATAAGGAATTGGCTGCTTGCAGCTAACTTGGTCGGATGATTGCACTCCCCAGCTGAAAGCTTGCTCGAGCCGTTCCAGCGATCCGGTTCACAGGTGGTCTGGCGGTGGGTACTTCTCATTGCTAATTATAGTTGGGCAATGTATGCAGGATATGAAATATGGGTCTGAGACAGGATTTCAGCATGTGGAGATTTGGTAGTAGGCTGTAAGTATTCGATGATGACCCTGTCGCGTCATTCAATATATTTCGATTAACAGCCTTCAAGTTCAAATATTGCCTGTTGTCATCGACCGTTGACTGAGCCTCCGGCCAATGGTTAATGTTTCCTGTCATCATGACGTCATTTACTACTTGTTAGAATATGGAGAAAGGTATCGGTGCATTCGCACGTTGTCATAAGCCTCATCTATCTTAAGCCCCCCAACGCCTCTTCTCTGTGTTGACCTCTAATAACGCCTACTAATCAGATCTAGCTGTATCCATTCTAAGCTCTGTTTTATATGCCTTCCGAGCTTTTTTATGGTATAAACACCTTGGAAACCCCATCAACCACCCTCCTGCAACAAACGCACCGGTTGATCCCTTTGGCAACCAACGTGATTCGGCACGATTCACAAATTGCGAAACATTTACATGGCCACGTTATGATCTCCCTAGTGTTGCAATGACAGATGACACAGTCAAACTTGCTGTCAAAGTCACCCCCCTCCCGCTGTGCCTCAATGATCAGCAGCAACTTCGCAGACTCGTTGTCACTGCTTTTGAACACAGAGCGTGTGATGCGCCTCTCTGAAGTCATCCGGTGCTTCAACACGGCCATGCTGGGCGACTTGATCAAGTCGACAAACTCGCTCGCATCCAATAGCTCGGACATTGTGGTGTCCGCAGCCTCAATCTCAACCTCAGACTCATCTTCGACGTCTCCGACATCTTCGATATCTACTGCCGTTCCCAACACGTAGTCTGGCGACTCATCCTCTTCATCCAAGTCGCTCCCGGCCAAAAGGCGACCGTACTGCTCGCCAACTTGGTCCACAGTAAGTGCAGCCAAGCTCACAGGCGGCAGCTGAACAACAGACGCGTAATTTGCAAGGAAGCTGGGGATCTGGCGAGGCAGGTTTCTGCGAAACATGTTCTTAGCATAGCTGGAAATAAGCTCTCCGAACTGCGTTCCCACTGCACGAAGTCCTTTGACTCTCTTGCCAAGCTCTGTGGGCCCCTCCACTTCGTTTTCTTCAATGGGGCGCGATATGAAATTGTCGTACCCCCGCTTGGCATCCAACCATGTCACTTTATTCAAAGTCACCGCGCTGATCTCCTTGGTGTAGCACGATTTGCTCGCCAGTTGTATCGCCAACGTGCCCAAATTTATCAATGCCGTGTAGAAATCGTCGCTCCAGTCGAGGAGCATGACGTCTTCCTGTGAGAAGAGAGCCAGTAAACTTGGGTCGCGCAAATCGCCGTTAAATAGCGTGGCTGCTACAAAGATACCCACGCAAATGAGAATCACGCCCACAATCACAAGCTGGGGCACCACCGTCGCTATCAAAATAAACGGGAGGTCCAAGATCGACCCACTCCACAAGGTTTTGGCAAAGTATCCAAGGAGCGAGAGCCAAATAACAGTCAGGGGAATGAGCCTGTAACGGTTGTCATTGAGCACCGCACTGATGTGAATGTTCAAGTGCGACAAGAGCAGTAATGCGCTTATGACGAGAACCTGCTCGGTAGGTCTGTTGTAGTAGTAGCTCGGGTCTCCGATCGTCCCGGGCCTCTTGAATTTGCCCAAAAACAAGCCCGCTCCTCCACTAAACTCCTGAAACATTATCGAGAGCTCAAACATGGAGATTCCGGTCTCGGTGAGCGGCAGCTTACCTTGTATGACCAGCACAAAGCTCTCCACGAATAACAGCAAGCACACGTTAAGGAATATGGGCCAGTTCATGTCCGTAGTCGGGCCGATCATGACCTGGCTCTTTGGGGTGCTGAAGTATCTCGACGATGAGTAAAGGTCAACGTCGTAGGACAATAGGGAGTCAGGGAGAAGGTCCCTGAGCCACCCGGGTTCTGCGGTGCCAATATGTGCGTGGACATTGAGGGCAATCAAAATGTGGTACAAGTTGTAGACCAATTGGAAGATGATTCCGAAACGGAAAGCGAGCACACTCAAGGACCGTAAGGACTGCAAGACTGCTCTGTTGGAGTCCAGTGGTGCTATTCCACGCGAACGGAGCTGATTTAGACGTAGACTGTTGGTCAGGGCAATGACAAGCGTCCTATTTAGCACAAGTGCCATAACGAGACATACCACGCCGTATGACAGACAGCAATACAAGCAGATGCGGAACACGCGGTACCGCAGCCGCTGCATGTACAGCTGCTCTGACTGGTCCGCCACAGCTTCAATGAGCTGTGTGAGGATAGAGTACAGCGTAACGTTCGTGGAGTTCATGTGGAGGAAAACGGAGATTATCAGGAAAAAATATTGTGGATCGAATGCGGAAAGGGAATACGACTGAGGGGCGAGAGTGAGCGGAGGAGAGGGTGGAAAGGGCGAGGACAAGATCTCAAGGAAACCCGAGTTATGTCTGTTGGTGCAGATACTGATATTTTATCTTGTTGAGTCACGATCCCAACTGTTGCAATAGGAATCTCAGCGTCATGCAACGCAAAAACAACGTTGGGAATAGGAGAAATGTCTAAGAGCTAGAGATCAGACGCAAACGGTAGATACTCGTTTGAATTGGCACGCTACTGCCACCAATAATAATAGCTTGAACTTTCACATGTTCATTCCTGAAACTAGTATGCGTTTTCGCCCATCATATTATCAGCTCCGCCACATGGATCGATATTTCGCTTCTCTCTCTTCCGCTACCTTGTTTAGCGGAATTTCTTCAACCTCGCCCCTCTTTCTCTTCTTTTGTTTAGTACAACTTCACTGTTCTCTTACATTACACTGGCTGCTAATTTTTTTATTTTCACATCTCTTCTTTTCAGCATGGGGAAGCTACCGCCACCACCACCACCACCACCAAACAGGCGACCAATGCCCCGTGAGGAGACTGATAAGAATCCAAATGGAAATGGACTGGTTAATGGCTCTCGTGGAGGTATACAAAGAGTTGATATTCCTCCTCCACCTGCACCTCAAAGAGGACCTCCACTGGCAAGCAGATTACCTCCTCCGCCTACACCAAACAGAATACATCCTCCACCGACAACAAACAGAGTACCCCCTCCTTCGGTACCAGGACCTAGAGGGGTTCCTCCCCCTCCTCCCACACCAAAACCTAATAGAGCATCCGGAAACCCTCCTCCTCCACCAAGCGCATCGGTAAGACAAACGCCGCCAACACCTTCGAAAATTAATACATTGACTGTGGCCTCCAAAAGGCCAGCTCCTGCTGACCTTGAATCACGCAAGAAACGATGGGTTCAACTGCGTAAACAGGTGGTAACGCGCAAAACACTTGTGGTTCCCCAGAAGCCAATGATGCCTCCGGAGCATCTTCGTCGTATCATGCGAAGTCACGGCGACCTTCTGCTGCGCAAAGTTGCCACGGACAAGAAGGCATACCTTGCGCTGCTCAAGTATCTCCCACACGCTTTGTTGAAACTAATGGAAAATATGCCCCAACCATGGGAACAAACACGCGAGGTTCGCGTGCTATACCACGTCACTGGTGCAATTACATTTGTGGACGAAATCCCGCGCGTTATAGAGCCCGTTTATGCGGCGCAGTGGGCAAGTGCTTGGGTGATGATGCGCCGTGAAAAGCGCGATCGTAAGCATTTCAAGCGCATGATCTTTCCGCCAATGGACGACGAAGAACCTCCAGTAGATTGGCTTGAGAACTTAAATGAAAGTGAGCCCATGGACGCCATCCAGGTCGAGCCAACGGTATTGGGTGAGCATGTGGCAGAGTACTTGTACGACGAAAAGCCACTCGCAGAAAATATTGGGAGCTCGTACCGTAAGTGGATGTTGGACTACAAACAAATGGCTGAGTTGTACTCGATGGCACGGGTTTTCGAGTCATCCCAGGGTGGGTATCTATTCGACAAAGAAGCGTTCTTTACAGCCAAAGCCCTCAATATTGCATTGCCCGGTGGACCCAAATTTGAGCCGTTGTTTAAGGATAAAACCAACAACCCGGAGGCAGAAGATTATACGGAGTTTAATGCGGTGGACAGAATTATTTTCAGAAACCCTGTGAAGACCGAGTACAGAGTTGCATATCCTTACTTGTATAACTCCTTTGTTAAAGAGGCGCACGTGAGCAAGTGTTTGGGAAAGCAGAAACAGAAAAGTTACTCAACATTTGGGAAACACAAGTTCAAGTTTGTGGAAAGAATAGAATCAAAGAAGCCTAATGGCCACTTGGAAAGTCTAGAGGATAAGATGATCGAAGATCGCACTATTGAAAGCAAATTCAACATAAATCAGAAGTCATCCCCCGATTTGTCCTTCGCTCCCCTTATGTCCGATCTTGAGCTAGCCCCGGAGGGAACGCAAGTGGCACTTGACCTTCTTCAAGCTCCATTTCCATTCAACCGCCGCAGTGGGCGTACAGTGCGTGCTCAAGACGTATCACTTGTGAAATGGCACCACAGTCGTGCACCTCGCGGCACAAATATCAAAACACGCATCTCCCATCAGAAGCTTTTGAAAACACATGTGATGAACGAATTGAGGAAGAGCAAAAAGAAGCTGCACCAGCGCAGGGGCGCTTCACTACTCAAATCACTCAAGGCTACGAAGTACTTCCAGCAAACCCAAATCGACTGGGTGGAAGCAGGTTTGCAAGTTTGTCAGCAAGGCTTCAACATGTTGAATTTGCTTATTCATAAAAAAGGTTTAACATACCTCCATTTGGACTACAACTTCAATTTAAAGCCCACTAAGACACTCACGACGAAAGAGAGGAAAAAGTCGCGTTTCGGAAACGCCTTTCACTTGATTCGTGAGCTTTTGCGTGCTATCAAGATAGTGGTGGACCTGCACGTACAATTCCGATTGGGAAATGTCGACGCATACCAACTCGCAGATGGTCTCTACTACGTTTTGAATCACTTGGGTCAGTTGACTGGTATCTACCGATACAAGTACAAGGTGATGCACCAGATCCGTGCGTGCAAGGATTTGAAGCATTTGGTGTACTCTCGGTTCAATGAGGTCATTGGAAAGGGTCCCGGTTGTGGATTCTGGCAACCAGCGTGGAGGGTGTGGATATTTTTCCTTAGGGGTATCATTCCATTGTTGGAGCGCTGGTTGGGCAACTTGCTTGCACGTCAGTTCGAGGGAAGGCGAAGCAACGACGTTGTGAAGACCATCACCAAGCAGAGAGTAGACTCATATTACGACTTGGAGCTCCGTGCACAGGTTATGCATGACATCCTTGACATGATTCCCGATGGGCTCAAGCAGAACAAACTGAAGGTAATCTTACAGCATCTTAGTGAAGCTTGGCGGTGCTGGAAGGCAAACATCCCATGGAAGGTTCCTGGGTTGCCCGAGCCAATCGAAAAGATGATTGAGCGGTACATTCAGGCAAAGGCTGACGGGTGGATAAGTGTTGCCCATTATAATAGAGAGCGTATACAACGCGGCACAACTGTTGAGAAGACTGTTGCCAGGAAAAATTTGGGTAGACTTACGAGGCTCTGGATCAAAAGTGAGCAGGGGCGCCAGCAGCTGTTTGCAAAGGATGGGCCTTACGTGAGTCCCACCGAGGCCGTAACGATTTTCCAGACCATGGTACAATGGTTGGAGTCACGCAAGTTTAGTCCGATTCCGTTCCCACCATTGACATACAAGAACGACACGAAGTTGCTCGTGCTTGCGTTGGAGAGTTTGAAAGAGAGTTACAACGCAAACTCTCGGTTGAACTCTGCCCAGCGAGAGGAGTTGGCATTGATTGAGCAGGCATATGATAATCCACATGAGTGCCTCGCCCGTATTAAAAAGCTCCTTCTCACGCAGAGAATATTCAAGGAAGTTGGCTTGGAATTAATGGACTACTACAGCCATTTGATGCCCACCTACGTTGTTGACCCATTGGAAAAGATCACCGACGCATACCTCGACCAGTACATGTGGTATGAAGCAGATAAGCGTAAACTCTTTCCCCTGTGGGTCAAACCTGCTGACGACGAGATTCCCCCGCTTTTGGTATACAAGTGGTGCCAGGGTATCAACAACTTGGAGGGTGTGTGGAAGACTGACGAGGGCGAGAGTAATGTGATGTTGGAAACTAATCTCAATAAGTTCACTGATAACATTGACTTTACGGTGCTCAACCGTTTGTTGCGTTTGATTGTGGACCCGAACATCGCGGACTACATACTGTCGAAAAACAATGTTAATCTTGCTTACAAGGATATGAACCACGTGAATCAGTATGGTATGGTCCGTGGATTGCAGTTTGCGTCATTCATATACCAATTCTATGGCTTGGTGGTGGACTTGCTCATTTTAGGCTTGGACAGAGCCACCGAGATGGCCGGGCTGCCATCACAACCGAACGCGTTCCTTCAGTACCGCGATTCCGAAACTGAAACGGCTAGTCCGATCAGATTGTATGCCCGCTATACTGACAAGATCCACATCTTGTTCAGATTCTCACATGACGAGGCGACTGGCTTAGTCAATGACTACCTTGCAGAGAATCCCGACCCCAATTTTGAAAACATTGTTGGGTATAACAACCACCGTTGCTGGCCCCGTGACTCTCGAATGAGGCTCGTTCGCACGGACGTGAACCTTGGCCGTGCGGTATTCTGGGAAATGGCTTCGCGTATTCCGCGCTCTGTCACGTCGTTGGTATGGGAACAAACGTACGCGAGTGTTTACTCGAAGAACAATCCAAACCTTCTATTTTCCATGTGTGGTTTCGAGGTGCGTATACTTCCCAAGGTGCGCGCAAAAGAGCTCTCATCTTCGGAGGGTGTATGGGACTTGGTGGACCACCGGACTAAGGAACGTACTGCGCAGGCTTATTTGCAGGTATCTCAAGAAGAGATTGATCGATTCAATAACCGAATCAGGCAAATATTAATGTCCTCAGGATCGACAACATTCACTAAGGTGGCTTCGAAGTGGAACACGGCATTGATCGCGCTTTTTGCATATTTCAGGGAGGCTGCAGTGTCAACAGAAAGGCTTTTAGAAGTTTTGGTGAAATGTGAGACCAAGATCCAAAACCGTGTCAAAATGGGCCTCAATTCGAAGATGCCGACCCGTTTCCCGCCCGCGGTCTTCTATACACCAAAAGAATTGGGTGGTTTGGGCATGTTGAGTGCGCTGCACATCTTGATACCTGCCTCAGACTTGCGCTGGTCGAAGCAGACCGATACAGGCATCACACACTTCCGAGCTGGAATGACACACATGGACAATAAAACTATTCCTACGATATATAGGTACATTTCTACGTGGGAGAACGAATTTTTGGATTCTCAGCGAGTGTGGGCCGAATATGCTATCAAGAGACAGGAAGCAGTGGAGCAAAACCGCCGGTTGACGTTTGAGGATATGGAGCTGAACTGGGATCGCGGTATTCCTCGTATATCTACCTTGTTTCAAAAGGATAGACAAACCCTCGCATATGACAAGGGCCATCGTATTCGCCGCGAGTTCAAGCAATTTTCGCTTGCGCGTTTCAACCCATTCTGGTGGACTCTGAACCATCACGATGGTAAGTTATGGAATCTCAATGCGTACAGGGCGGATGTTATCCAGCTGCTTGGTGGTATCGAAACTATATTGGAGCATACGTTGTTTCGCGGTACTGGATTTGACTCTTGGGAGGGTCTTTTCTGGGAAAAGGCATCCGGTTTTGAAGACTCATTGAAGTTCAAGAAGTTAACTAATGCCCAGAGGTCCGGATTGTCACAAATCCCTAATAGACGATTCACATTATGGTGGTCACCTACAATCAACCGTGCCAATGTGTATGTTGGGTTCTTGGTGCAGTTGGATCTCACTGGTATTTTCCTTCACGGTAAAATCCCCACATTGAAGATATCCTTGATCCAAATTTTCAGAGCGCACTTGTGGCAGAAGATCCATGAGTCTATTGTACAAGATGTCTGTCAGGTTTTAGACAAGGAGTTGGAGGTGTTGCAAGTTGACAGCGTCGAAAAGCAGGCCATTCACCCGAGGAAATCTTACAAAATGAACTCTTCCTGTGCAGACATTGTTTTGACACCAACGTACAAGTGGAACGTTTCTCGCCCGTCCCTTCTATACGACAAGAATGATTCGATGGACATCAGCACGAGCAAGTTTTGGGTTGATGTACAGTTGAGATATGGTGACTACGACTCTCATGATATTGGCAGGTATGCTAGAGCTAAATTCTTGGACTATACTACCGACAATACTAGCAGCTACCCTTCGCCAACAGGTATCATTATTGCTATTGACCTTGCCTACAACATGTATGAGGTGTATGGAAATTGGTTTCCTGGTTTGAAGCAGTTGATGCAAAATGCCATGAAGGAAATCATGAAGGCAAACCCTGCCCTTTACGTTTTGCGTGAGCGTGTCCGCAAAGGATTACAATTGTACCAGTCTCAACCTCAGGAGGCATTATTAAACTCAAACAATTACGCAGAGTTGTTCAATAACGAGACCCAACTCTTTATCGATGATACGAACGTCTACAGAGTTACCGTACACAAAACTTTTGAGGGAAATTTGACCACGAAGCCAATCAATGGTGCCATCTTCATCTTAAATCCAAAGTCAGGTCAGTTGTTCTTGAAGGTAATCCACACCTCCGTGTGGGCTGGACAGAAGCGATTGGGTCAGTTGGCAAAATGGAAGACAGCTGAAGAAGTGACTGCGTTGGTGCGCTCTCTCCCTCGCGAGGAGCAACCCAAGCAGTTGATCGTAACCAGAAAGGGAATGTTAGACCCATTGGAAGTTCATATGTTGGACTTTCCCAACATCTCTATCCGCACCTCAGAACTTCATCTTCCTTTTGCGCTGGCAATGAAGGTTGACAAGTTGGCCAACATCGTCTTGAAAGCCAAAGAACCACAAATGGTTCTTTTCAATTTGTATGACGATTGGTTGTCCAGCATTTCAGCGTACACCGCCTTCTCGAGAATTGTCTTACTTTTCAGAGCATTAGGGGCAAACCAAGAGCGCACTAATCTCATTTTACGCCCTGACCCTTCTGTGGTCACACAAGAACATCATATCTGGCCAACTTTAACGGACGAAATGTGGATAGATGTGGAAGCACAGTTGAGAGATGTGATTTTATCTGACTATGCGAAAAAGCATAATGTCAACATTCAATCATTGACGCAGTCAGAGATACGTGATTTGATTTTGGGTCAAGAGATAAAGGCACCTTCAGCTAAAAGACAGGAGATTGCCGATGTCGAGGGTAAAACGGAGGAACATGAGAACAAGTCCTTGACTGCTGTTAAAGCCACGACGACTAATGTACATGGAGAAGAAATCACAACAGTGACAACCACCAACTACGAGCAGCTGACGTTCTCTTCAAAGAGTGAGTGGAGAAACAGAGCCATCGCGTCCAATAACTTGCACTTGAGGGCTAAAAATATCTACGTTTCATCGAACGATTTTGTTGATAATGGATCGTTCACTTATGTTATTCCACAAAACTTGCTCAAGAAGTTCATTCAGATTTCGGACTTGAGAATACAGGTGGGTGGGTACATCTACGGACGATCTCCACAGGATAACAACGAGGTGAAGGAAATAGTCTACATTGCCCTCGTTCCTCAATTAGGTAAACCTAATTCTGTTGATTTTCCACAAGACTTGCCCAAGATTGAAAAAGATGGACCCTTAGATGGTCTTGAACTTCTCGGTTGGGTTCATTCGCAATCGAACGAAGCGACATTCTTATCGGCGAATGATGTTACTGTTCAATCAAAGTTCCAAGATGAATACCCACAAAATTTTGTGTCCTTGGTCCTCGCATATACACCTGGCTCCGTGACACTCTCTGCTTTTGAACTCTCGCAGGAGGGGTTCGCGTGGGGGAAAACAAACGAAGATTACGCAAACCCCACACCTCAGGGATTCAGCCCGGATTTCAGTGAGAAGGGTCAGTTACTATTGTCCGATAGAATCTCCGGAGCATTCTTGGTTCCAGATGATGGCTTGTGGAACTACTTCTTTTTGGGCTCTATTTGGAACCGTAAGGCGGCTTTTGACATTAAGATTGGGTTACCATTGAGCTTCTACAACGAGGAGCACAGACCAGTTCACTTCTCTACATTCAATCAAATTGAAGGTGTTGAAGCAGATAGAGAAGACTTGTTCAATTAGGACGCTCGTATTGTTATATAGAACAATCGATAGTTTGATGCACATGATTGTACTAAGTAATTGTAGTCCGCGATCCTTTCGAGTAAGTATACGCAAAAAGCTTACAATTGCTGTTTTACGAACAGTATAGTTATATACTCATTGTTCGAGAATTACATGATCTTTGTTCTGTGCGTTACCTTTACCAGTGCCGAACGGATATGATATGATCTTCGATTGCGTAGAGTAGCTTTCGCAATTCAGTTCTTGAAATATTTTCTTTCAACAAAAGTAACTCGAGCGGTAGCTTCCCGTTCATGTACTTCAAAAGCTTGTAGAAGATAGCAATCAACTCGTTCGATAAATTACATTCTTCGAGGATGATCCTGTTTATCCACCTCCGCTCTAAGGTTGTTGCTCTGGCCGGGTCTGAAAGTATTGTGTCTTCGTCGTCTTCAAGCTTGATATGAGTTAAGAGGGTATTCAACTGAGTTGGGGAGCTATTGACATGACTACCCGCAGCTGCAACTTTCGAAATACCTCTCGCATAAAATGACCTGGCCAGATCCAGAGTATTTGGCAGAGCTGCCTGAGCGTGCAGCGAGGGCAGCTGTGAGTTCATGGACTGCTTTTTTGAAGAGTTGTCAGTCCCCACGCTGATTTTTTTGTTCATACTAGACTTTTTCTTCTGCGATTCATTCTCCAACTCTTCTTCTACCTTCATCTTGACTTTGCGCGATACCTTTAGCCAAATAAAAGTTAGAAGCTGAGTCACGTACCCGTGCCTTATGAGCCAGCTTAAAGCCTCGAGGTAAACTCCCTTGTGATCTTTTGAGGGTACAATTGCGGCAAATTGCTGCGGCTTTTTCAGTTGTGGACTCAAAAGCTTGAGAAAATGCGGAAGTGATGGAAGTGAAGGGTACATATCTTTGAATTTTTTGATATCCTCGAACATTTTCAAACTGATCGGTGCCATGGGTGACACTATGTAAGTGCATCTAGTGCTCAAAGGCTGGATTACTCTCGCTCTCCTCCAATAGATTAAGTGTAATGCAAAAGACTGGATCTTCAGTATAGGAATCGAGTCATTTCTAGTCGAGAGCTTGTGTAGTGATTCCGTAGGTTTGATCGATCTAATGAACACAGCAACCATGCTGTCTGAGTCTGCTTTAATGTCCTTAATTATAGTTTCTGGGTCATCCAATAGCATGAGTGCGAAGTAAATCAAATCATCGGAGACAGAAGACCCGTTGATATCTTGTTCGCTATCTGCCAGCTTTCTGAAAGAGTCAGCAGATTGGCCGTACCGTGTGCTTTCGCCCATATTCACTAACCCTGACGCTCCGAGGAAGCTTAGAGTGGACGATAAATGAGATCCTGGGATGTAAGGTACCGAGACCTCAGGCAACGTTTGAAACTCTGTCTTTATGGGGATCTGAAAGGAGCGCAATTTGTTGTTAATATTTAGATTCGCAATCTTTGATGTTGATATTGAGTGGAAACACAGGGAGATCACCTTGTATAGTTGCGATTGGCTTGAAAGCTGGTACTCTAGTTCTGGGGGGCTTCTGTATTGCTCTTTGAGCTCAAGAATCAAACGCGACTGTTTGGTGACATAGTCATTTTTCAGCTGCTCGTATCTCAAGGCCAACGACACTCTTGAGGTAACGTAATGGAACATATCGTCTATTCTGTAATTGAACTCAACTGTCGGTGGATTCATCACGAAGACCAAGTGGAACATGGACATATTGCTTTTGAGAGGGTCCGCATTTGCATTGTTGTTTGTGTCCTCTTCTTTTGACCTCTTGTGCACCTTTCTGGATCTTCTACTCTTCTCGTCTAGCTTACTCGTCCCTTGATGCAGGTTTCTCCATTTACCGTTGTCATATCTGTGCATGGGCAACCCTACAAAAACCTTGTCATCAATCATGAGTTCAAACCTGGAGTTGCACATCTTCTTTGGTGGAGCCAACATTTCACAAAGGTACGCCGGTTCTATCCCAAATATTGTCCGCACTTCTTCTTGATTGTGTGTTGACCCTATCAGCGGTCTGCTGTTCACTTTCGTCACGGTAGGCCCTATCTCTGTGGCAGTAGCTGCAGAGGGCACGTTAGCTCTCTGTCTTCTTCGCTCTTGATCATCGAGAAACAGTATAAGGTCCTTTCTGGTGCCCATGTAGTAGTTGGAGTGATTTGAGTCCCATTCCTGTTGCTCGGTATCTAAATTGTAGTCCTTCGCGTGTTGGAGGCCGTATGAGTCCTCGCGGCCCTCGAAGTATTCACTCTCGTCATCGGATTCTTCCGAGGTTGAGGCTGAAATTTCCTTCGAGACATCCTGGGGATAACTTAAGACTAATTGTGGCCCTGAATGTGTGGATATAACTAGTAGGATACCAAGCAAGCTTGGGTTGGGTAGGTTGAAACTCATCGATAGTTGATTTCCTGAAAATCAATAAAAGTTCATAACATTACACAATATACCACGGGTTCATGAATACATCACTCAAGCATAGCTCACCTCAGGGTACTATGCACGTGAACAATACTACATCATTAATATCACTATGAGTTGACTATGAGTTGACTACAATCTTGTTATCTTTATTCTCTCGTTCAAAACTTTAAATCTTGTGCTTGATTTCTTTCTGCATGAGCTGAGCGAATCTAGTTTGTGGGGCACCTTCAATCCACTTGTAAAAGCCCCTCACAGCCTCCCTCGAGTTTGCACTGGTGATAAGCTGGTCTCTGTTGTGCCTCAACAACGCCTTGTTACTGAGAATGGAAGGCTCGTGCAAGTCTTTGAAAGATTCAGTCAATTCATGGAGGACGTGAGCATTGAAGTCCTCAGTGCTCTTGAATTGGCCATCATAAGACTTATTGATGAAGCCCAACTGTTTCAACTCGGGACCCTTGATAGGCTTTGCCAATAAGAGGGCTTCCGCAGACTTAGACCAGCCTAATCTGAGGAATAATGTGGCGCTTGAGGCTCCCTCAGCGACCAACCCCAAGTTGGCAAATGGAGCCAACATGTAAAACTGTGACTCGTCTTTGACATAAATCAAGTCACACAAAGCAAGGAGACCGGTACTCAACCCGATGACAGGACCATTGACAGCAGCAGCCAAGATTTTGGAATGGTTGTGGAAGACGTCAGTAACATAGGTGTTTCTACCAACAAAGTTCTTGACCCAATACTCGTGCGAAAACAATTCGTCCACATTTTCTGTGAGGGTTCCTCCTATCTTTGCACCTGCCGAGAAAAAGCGACCGGTCGACTGGATCAAAGTGAGTATGGTATCCTCCTCTTGGTCAGCAGCCTCAACGAACTTGGCCAACTTGAGGTAACCTTCAAAGTCCAAAGCATTGAGTTTGTTCGGGGCATTCAAGGTAATGATTACAGCCCTGTCCCTAACCTCATATAAGATATCTTCGTCTGACATGTTTTACGCAATGATAATTTTGCGGCAAACATATTTGAGATTATATATGGCGCGGGAAAGAGTGGGGAATTTTTTCCCTCGGCTGTAAAAGTGGAAAGGATTGGGGAACAACATCATAAATTGAATGGCCAGAATGCACAAAATCACCTTGCTAATCACAGTGCATTCGGTATCTCGAGCGAGGGAGTAGTAGTCAACAGAACGGTAATGACAAAGCTTTATGAGCTTACGTCAGTCTTGCAGCACTCGTAGAATACGTCTCCGATGCTACAGACGATCATCCGGGGTAAATTTGTTATCCGCTGCGTGTGTCAATTTTCACCCCTTTGCGTGTTAGGCCGCACTTATTTGAAGGTTTTCACATGATTTCGTGATTATCTTTGTACATGCTGCTGACAATAAAGAAATCCACATTATCGCCACTTTTGAGCGGAGAGTCTTCGTTTCAATCCGTGGGTAAAATTTCATTGGCGAAAGAGCTTCATGATCGTTCAGGAAAACGTCGTGGGTTAATCCTTTTATCATCCCCCATATCTTAGATCTTAAACTTGATTAATGTCGCTTTTTTGAAGAGAAAACAAAAATGTCGTTTTGAACTTTTAAGAAAACAAATAAGGAACGAGAACTTCGCATGGCTACCTACCTACCGAAAGAGAGAATAAAGGTCTCGAATTCCACAGAGAAGAAGGCGATACAGTTCCAAGAGACAGATGGATCTACTCCTCGTTGGAAAGATATTGGTGTGAACCTCTTCAAGACGGATTCGTGGCAAGTTTTGGTCAAGGACTTGAGCGATGTATGGAACTTTCCGTCATCATACCAATTAATCACAAGAATCGTCAAAAACTCTGTTCTCAAGAAGGAAGACTTCAAAACCACGAGTGACACTATCAATGATTTCCTATTCTCGGAAGGTTTGATATCCGACAAGCTGCGTGGGTATTTCTACACATCCTTTAGCAAGATCTACTCCGTTATATCCAACAAGGAGATTTTCTATCCCGAGAATGAAGAAGATGACAACGATCTCCAGTTCGGTTTGGAAGATATGGAGATTGGCTCCCGGGAAGGAGCTAGTCTCGTTAAAGATGAAACGATCAATGAAATAGTAACGGTAGGGCAGGTTTTTCCTCATTACGCTATTCCTCTCCAACAATCACATGCACTGTTCAACTCATTGACGAACATTACGAAGCTCAATTATTACAAGACGCTCCAGAACTCCTACAAGTACTTGCCCAACAACAAATTGAGCTACACGGAAAGAGATTTGATCGCACGGGACAATGACATTTATGAGGAGCCTCCAGAATTGGAAACCCAGGAACCCGATAACGAGGATGAGCCCAAACGTAAAAGGTACAGGAAGGCCAAGAAACACAACGTGGACGTTGACCCAAATTCTATTGAGTTGGCTGAGTCCCTCATTCCTGGACAAGGATACATCCAGGAATTCAATGTCAATCACATTTGTAAAGTACCCAACTACAACCTCACCAGCCATGCACCGCTCGCGCCACCTGTGATGTCCGGGGTCCCAGCAATTGTTCCTGGAGGCTCGTCTCAAACTGGTACGGCAACATCCCTGGACACGCCTACCCCAGTCACACAGGTCAAGAGCGAAGTAAAAGTGGCAAAAAATGTCCAACAATTGGTTTCTAGCAGTGATGGTGATCCCCACGTTCACTCAAAATACCTCTACACAAAAAGTTATCGCGGACCGGGGAGTGGAAATTACAAAGACGCGACATTGATGAATAGAATTAACCGTGTCCCCACGACTACGAACGAAATTTCCAATCCTCATAAGAGCTCAGATCAATTGAAGAAAGTCAGGTCAGTCGCACGTACTGCGTTAAACTTAAAAGGTTTGGTGCATGATGAATTTCATAAACTGCACTGGGATTTTGTGTTGTATGCCCAAAAACGACAGAACGTGGACTATGAGAATATAGAAATGCTCCACAATAACTTACTGTTCAACTTCCTTGTCAATACCTACAGGACTATCGCTGAAGATGCATGGAAATCGTACTACGATTTCAAATTGATAGATTTCGAGCAGGAATTCGCTCTCTCGGAAGAACACAAGGAGGTCAGTGCAAGCCAAAAATTCGTTGAAGATATGAAAAACTGGAGGTCAAAAGAGGTAGAGAGGAAGGATAAGTTGTTGAGGCGAGCCGACGTGCAGAGAATGAAAGTGGAGCGTAAGCATGTTGCACAAATGGAAAAACAGCGCAAGAAAGAAGAACGCGCGAGGCGTATCGAAGAAAAGAAGAGACACGAACAGTTGGCTGCAACATTTAACGATCCTTTTGGTGACGACGATTTCAACTTGCTTGGCGAGGATATGAAGATTGATTCCCCGCAAAATGAGGATGACATCGAAGATGAACACCTGGAAGAACTGGAAGAGGAAAACTTGGAGATACCATATCAGCCGCCAAAGCCAGTCGAGACCCCACAGCTCGAGGTGCTTAACCGATTTACGCTACCAATTGTTTACCCTGAAATTTTGCAGCTGTTGCCTTTGGACCAAAGATCTATTAACAGAGTAAAGAAAGATGATCATGCTCCTGCGATCAAGAAGGTAATTCGTTACGTCAGCACTTATCCAGATAGCCAACATCCAGAAGTCTTGAACAAGATTGAAATCATCAAGATTCCAAACTCAAATGCGATCGGATGGGATAATCTCAGGAAGTTCAGAAGGGACTAAGTTTTCAATATATAGCACTCTGTTTTACGTACTATGAGCTCCGATAAAAATGAGATTCCTTATACATACATTATTAAAACCAAATTGACAGCTTACTTTTCGCGGTCGTTAAATATTTCAAAATCTAGTTCGTTTTTCAGTTTGATGTTTATAACGTTGTTGAGACTTTTCAAGACGTATTTCTTGTTGATTGCTCCTGTCATTGCTCTTCTACGGCTAAACGGCGATGTTGATGGCGATGGGGTTGGAGACGACGTAAGCTGGCTCTGAGCAGGCAGCAGTGGGGGTGAGGACAGATTCACTATGCCCTCAAAGTTGAGTTTTTTTGGCTTTATAGCACGCTCCTTAGACGTCAACTCCCTGGTTGTCTTTTCTCCTGTGTGTTTGTTTACCAACTCAGTGTGAGTGCTATAATCAACAACAGGTCCAGACGATAAGAAAGGATTGTGGATTGAATGCTGCCTCTTTGGGGCTTTATCGTAAGATTCGACGAATGGGTTGGGAAGCTCTTCACGGGATTTACCTGTGAATGTAAGTTGGTGATAGTCCATCTCATCTTCGCTATCTGAAAAGTTCCCACTACGCAGCTTCCCATGCCAATCTCGCGTTAAATCCTCCGTGATGATATTTCGCGTAGGTGTGGCTGGTTGGGCTATCATCTCCGCATCCAAGTCATGTCCTTGAACCTTATGCTGTGGTTCTTCTGCGCATTCCATGACGGAGTCACTGCAGTCGATCTCACAGAAGAGATCACGCAGGATATCTCTACCTTTGGGTGGAAGTGCTTCCTGAGAATCTTCAAGTAATGAGTTGATTTTTATGGAGGGGAGAAGGCCCTGCAGTCTACCGCTTCCAATTGTCAGCTTTTTGCTGGAAAGAGTCTTCATCACTTTAGGCAGCATTAATTGAAATATGGTATCCTTTTTGTGCTTCTGAGGTGTGAACTCGGGACTTAGCATAAGGTCCGGCTTATGCTTGCGTTGAGTCTGTGGAGGGATAAATCTTTCTGCCAGGTAGGATTTATGCTTTGAGGTCAAGGGCGTGTGCAACATCTCCTTTATAAGCGTCTCAGGTGTTCTCCCTTGTTCCGGGACCACGTCGACGTTCTTCCTCGCCCTTGGAGGCGTTGCCGGGGACTCGAATTCTCTCGACATAAATCTTGTAGTTGGTGCAGTGGAAACCCACTTTTTTTGCCTGTTTTAGAACTTTATTAAAACCAGCAAACATGGCTGGCTTTCAATTTTTACATTTTATAGCGCGTGCAATATACCCCGTGCTGATGTTTCACGTGTCATTTTGACTTGTTACAGCAATTTATGTAGGGACCTCAACGATTGGGAGAATTCTCTTCCGCGATTGATATTGCGGACAGTCTCTTAATCCAGAATCTGAAGTGATTCGTAGGATCTGCTCTACACTTTGACATCGTAACATATCTCTTCCTGTTTGAGCCGCAATGGGTGGTCGATTTTTTCAAAGGTGTACTGCCTCGTCTGATCCTAAACACGTACACTAGGAAAAAAAGCTGATTCCGTTGTTTTAAAGTTCCAACAACCATACTTTCGTACCATGTCGTTTGCGGACAGTTTTTGGTCCAACGACTACGAGCTGGGATTCAAGATATTATTTGATCAGTTGTACGAAGGCATAAATGAGAATGAGGATTTCCTCCTGTTGTTCAACAAGAGGATGGACCTGGAGCTAATTTATGGTACGCAATTAGAAGCTATCGATAGTGTTGTCTCGAACAGACAAGCCAACGACGATTATGTCTCGCTGATTAAGAACTCCTATCAAAAGCTTAATGAGAATATCAGAAGGCAGGGTGAGCAACACTTACAAATTGCTAGCAATATCCGTGCTCTCGTGTCCACACCCTTTTCGCAATGGTGTAAAGACCACAAACAGCGCGTTGACTACTCCGAATCTGTGATCTTTGACAAGCACAAGCAGTTCAAAAGTAGCAAATCTGCTTTAGAAAAGACTCAAAAGAAGTACTTCAATAAATGCAGAATGGTGGAGGAGTTCAAATCACATTATACTGAGGACGAACTTAACCAGGAAATACAAGACATAGAGTTCGCAAAGACCTTGCCACATGCTGAATCTGATGAGCCGGAGGAGAACGACGAGACTTACGAAATTGGAGGATCCGTTTTCAACCGCAAGGGGGTGGCCTCTTTGTTGGCTGACATAGTGAAGAACGTGGGGCTTATTACGCATAAGGTTCCTATTTTAGGAACCTACCACAATGTCTCAAGCGGTTCTTCTATTTCCCTGTGGCTTTTGGACAACATTCCTCAACTCAATAAGAACATTGCAAAGGCTGAAGAGTTTGGACAAGGTTTGATTGCGAACGGCTTTCTTAGAATCATTGGATCTATGAGTACTAAAACCTTCATCAATTCATCACAGTTTTTTTATCAATGGAAACCCATCGTATTCGAGTTGACCAAATTGACAGGAACGGAAGCGGCGTTGGATGGTGACGAATCAGATGCCTCAAAGCCAGTCAACAAGGCATCCATACATTTCCTGGAGTATTTTGAAGATATGAAACAGGCGATTGGAGTAAACACCGTTGATTTCAACGACAAAACTCAATTGGCAAAACTTCTCAGTGATGTCAATATGTTGGATACGTTGTACTTCAACCAAACTTGTGAGCTCGATAAATTGAGATGCGAGTTTGAAGAACTCATCATGGATCACTTGGCTTTCATGCAAAAATGCGAACTAGACAGACTTAAGGCGGTTAAAAAGGCAACTTTCGACTTCTTGTCCAGCTTCTCTAACAAGATAATGTCCATGAAAGCTCTTTGTGAGGAATTGCTCATTATTGAGGAGACCATCAACCCCATCAATGATTTGAAGCTTTTGGTGGAGAATTATGCTACAGGTACATTTAAACCGCATGTCATTCTCTACGACAACTACTATAAATCCAACGTTAACCAAACTTTTGGTGTGGACTTGAATGTAAAGTCCAGGTTGGATAAGAAGGTTGTCCCAGTCATAGTGCAATGCATTTTGTCTCATTTGGATAGTGTTTATCCTGACATTGAAAGTGATGAAGAACGAATCAACTTATGGACGAAGCCCATCCAACTTTCTCAGGTTCACGCTTTGAGATTTTCTTTGAACGACGCAAATGAGAGCAGTTCCATAAAGGATGTACTTGAAAATTCTCATCCTCTCGTCATTACGAATGTTCTCAAGTTATACTTCATGGAATTACCTGACTCCATCATCCCTCACAACTATTATGACTTAATCAAGTCCTTGTATTCGAACTATCCCATCACAGACGAGACGAAGACCCAGCTGAGAATAAATGGATTGCAAAATGTATTAATTGACTTGCCAAAGTGCAACTTGGCGACATTGGATCTGATTTTAACGCATTTGAATCGTTTGATTCAAATAATTGGTTCAAAAAACCCTGACTTAAGCAAACGGCTTCAGTTGAAGTTGTCCAAGGAATTGGGAAATTTGATTTTAAAACCGAAGTACGATGCTTACGCTCTGTCCTTGGATTCTCTGAGACAATTTATCAATGACAAACACCAATTCAATTTGATAAACGACTTGTTTGAGTACAAAGAAACCATTTTCACCGAGTTAAGGAGAAGAAATTCAAGTAGAGTCAAGAATGACTCCAATGGAAATGGTGGTTCGGGCTCGAGAGTTGTGTCTACTTCTCGCGGGGGCGCGGTAGCCAACCGTGATACACCGAACATAACGCCCAAAACACTGCTTTCGGAAAAGTCGAAGAATAGGTTGGAGGCAAAATTACAAAAAGCAGTTCATAAACCAAGAGCTGTAAGTGGTACTCCTGTGACCGAGCCGAAGAATATCGTTAGTAAGGAAGTTTTTTCTGAGGACTCTCGTTCGTTGAGCGACGGTGACAGCATCATTGCGAGCGTAGTTACACCTCCTGGTTCACCGAAGAAGTCGGCTCCAAGCACCCTTAAACGTTCAACATCTCCGAACAAAAAGAAGCTTAATGCTCTTTTGTATGACGACAAGAAACCAGCGACAAAGATAGCACCAAGTATGGTTGTTTCTCTGAGGCCCAGCAAGAAGGACATTATATATGATAAAGGAGACACTCAAGAATATGGGGAGCTTTCGCAACCCAAGTTTGCACAACAGATTGGGAGAAAATCATCTGTCAAGGATCTAGCGAGTATATACGACTCGCTGACACCAGAATCTCCAACAGAAAGATCTCTCCTGCCTCCAAAAGTGAGGAAAAACTTACCCAAAAGCTAGCTGAAAATGTATGGAAAATCACTTATCTATTAATCGTATAATCCTAAAGTAACTTTGAATGCTTGATGTCATGTCTCAATCTCGATACAATCGCGAAGATAACTATGATCCCTATAACAATAGGGATTAAAATCCATTTAGTGACATTGGAGATAATGGCAACCGCCTCAGTACTCCTTTCGTCACTGTTTAGCAGTTGCTGGTCGTATTTCTTTTGAACGTCTTTATGATGGGACATTAGCAAATCAACCTTCTTACCTAGATTCTCCATCTCAAACTGATGGTCTCTAACCTCGCCAATGACCCTTTCATGGAGCTTCGTTATAGACCCGAGAAGTTGAGCATTCTGCAAGGACATCTCAGTTTTGAGGTCACCAATGCTCTGGATAACATCATCAAGGATTGATCCTTGCTGTGACTGGACGTGTTGAATTTTTTCAAAATTAGGGGATTGGCCCATGTTTTTGACTTCATTTCTTAACTCAGAAAGCTGGATGGTGAACCCGTCAAGAGACCCTGCCAAATCGACATATTGCTGTTGCGCTTTATCCTTCAACCCATCCTGCGAAACACTGAGAGGAACTTTGTCCTCCTGTTGAGCCCGAAATTGCTTTATGATTTCCTCCCTCTGTTTCTGGCTCTTCGCCATCAAAGATTCTCTGATAACTCCGGGCTTGACGTATGCTCCTTCACCGGTTGCTTCTGCTTCAGGAGAAGTCACCGTTTTGTAGACTACTTTTCTAGATCCGTCCCCCAAAATTCCATGATCATCTATGGCATCCAGCGTCAAGTGAGACCAAACTTTTATCTTGAATAACTCGATGATTTCTTGAGATTGTGCATCCACGTACGATGAGAACCCAAATTTGAAGTCATTGGCATCAAGTGGAATTGAAATCTTGTTCGTCTTGAAACACAAATTGTTGTCTACTTGCACTTTGAAGAAGCCTTGAGCCCGTGAATAAGAAATTCTAACAGTGAACGGTATTTGCGAATCTCTGTATGCAAAACCGCAGTTACCAATTGAGTGCGCTAAGTCCTTCGGTATGGCCTGTGATCCATCTCCACTAAAGACTTTCAAACCTTCCAGTTCGTCGTGATTGAGGAGAAACTGGAAACCGTCAAAAACTTCAGGTCCTCCGTAATTTGCACCGCCCAAAGGTTCGGAGTTGGCGTCATTGAGCAACCAAAACGATACGCCATTGGACAGTGCAGAGTTTCTCTCAGCTCCAGTAGAGCGAAATACTACTTCGATAGTCCACTCAGTTGCAGAATTTTCCATTCCAGCGATCGACCACACCGACCCCGAGCCACTTTTGTCTATCAAAAGCCTTCCAGTATCCAAGTGAACGTCTCCCAACAAACTCCATGTTAACAGTAAGTCTGAAATGTCTTTCACATGGAGCAAGTTTGGGAGCGAAAGATGACCAGGGTCTTCGTCAGGTTGCCATTCCGATAACTGCTCGGGAGCTATTGCAGAAACGACACTAATGAGAAGAGCTAAGAGCGTGAGAATTTGCATACCCTCAAAGTAGTTGTGAAAATTCTTAATTAAAGTTATTTTGATCTGATCTGCCACGTCAGAACGCGTCTAAACATCCAAGAATAATGTATGGGTACAAAACCACGTTGAGGAAGCGCTCAAGTATGGGAATTGCAGCCGATGGTTTGCAAAGGTGACATTCACGTAGATGTATGGAGTGTTCCTGACAAATGTCCGCGTAAGGTCTGCACAAGAAAGGCCACCTCGTTCTGAAAAAATTTACATATATCACAGGACCGAATGTGGAAGTCTCTTGGTCAAATTCGTATCCTCCCATGGGCCTACAGATGTATTCATGAGTATTCTTATATCAACGTTTATGCTACACTCGCGCACAAAGCTGCACCAACTCCACTGCCATCCTTGGCAATTCTGAGGTGGATCTTCTTCTTCTCTCCCTTCAATGGGTTGATCAACTCAATTGCTTCCAATATCTTTTCCCGGAACCCCGGATAAAACTCGACAATCGATCCATCACACCCAACTTCCAAATCCTTGTCATCTTTGTACTGGTCTTTTACTCTTCCAATAATAGCAGCCAATGGAATGGCAGACAAGTAAGCTGCTCTATGGGATACAGTTTGAGTGATCTTCTGGATTGCTAATCTTTCCTCAGCGGTCGTCGGTAAGCGCAAATGATTTTCCAATATTAGCTCGGACATTTTGAGATCTGTAGAATCATCAATTTGCAAATAAGACAAAACCTCAGAGGATAATTGCCACGGTTCAGCTAATCTGTGAGGAAGGGACCCACCCCTAGCTTCGTACAAACCACGGAAAAGGTGGCCGTTCTCAAATAGCTCAATCAATATGACCCTCAATAATTCTCCAAGAAACATTCCACTAATTCTCTTTTCAAATAAATGGTACCCCTTGTTAGCTGTCTCATGATCAACGATTTTGTCGTACTTCGTGTTGTGGAGAATTTTCAATGTATTGTCAAATGAACCCCACTCCGTATTAACCACCATTCCGGTGGCATCTTTCGGTAACACGACATCAGGACTCAACTTCTTGATGTTCTCAAGAGGCTCGACATAAGCGCCATTGGTACCTGTTCCAAAGATTGCGCCAATCACAGTGTGAGAGTTTGTCTTGCTAATATCGTTAGAGTACGCTCTTGATAATAAAGTACCCACAGTGTCGTTTGCCAATGCCACTATATCCACATTCGCCCCTAATTTATCAATTTCGGTTTGCAAAAGCTCAACAACGTCCTTGCCAACTCCATCTGGTAAGTCATAACCTTTGGTCCAACGGATCAAATGACCCTTACCCAACGCGGTTTGATCAACAGGAAACGAGAAAGTAAATCCCATCTTGAGTTTATCCCCCTCAGAATGCTCCTTATGGTGATCCTTCAAGAACGCTTCAACTTTCAATGCCAAGAACTTGAAAAGAGTTTCAGCCTGCGAATCTTGCATCAAGTCTTGCGGAACCTTTGTCTTGGATTGCTTCAATGTAAATGTGTGATCTCCTTTCAAGTTGATCGAGCACACTCTAAAATTGGTCCCGCCTAAATCTGCAGCTAAGTACACGCCCCTTTCTTTTCCAGTGGGAATTGCCGTGACGTACGAAGGAATCATGGGCATAAACTCACGAGTGGCTGTAGACTGCTTCAAGCCAGCGTCCATTGATGCGTTGAAAGTTCCTACAGCTTCGCATAAAAACTCCTTGTCGACTGCAAACTGCGAAACTATGTCATCGATAGCGGCTTGTAAGTCTGCGTTCATTTTGGTTGTGACGATATCCAGAAATACATAGAACGTGAAATTATCTGGCTATTTATACTTGTGACCAAGAATCAACTCCGCTTTTCGACGATTGTGTTACGAGTCACGGTTGCTACGAAAAATCATGAGAGTGCCAATACATAATGCGCTGACTTTGAAAATTATATTATGTTTTCGAAAAGGTTTGGCTGGATGAGTGAACTCCCTTTGCTACCGTCCTTTGTAGTGTTGTTGAACTATCACAGGAGCGCCGTTACTTCGAAAAAATCTACACTTACCCCGAAAAACCTAAAATGCACCCTGTAGCATAATTACGAATGCACAAAATATCAGCTTATGCGTTATCTCGGACATGAACCTAAACTCTCTCGTTGCATGATTCGAGGTTTGCTTGAGATGTCTTCCCACAAATAATGAAAGAATGCAGAACTGTCACCTATTCAACATTTGAAATGCTTGTTTCTGTGCCTGGCACCATAGAAAATTGCGCGAGTCTTGGACGTACAAGGGGCTGAAATACACATGACAACCCAAAAATTGGGACCTCTTGATTCTTCCAAAATATTGACAAAAATGAGATGAAATGTCATCTCACTCGAAAGGTTTCTCTTTTTTTACGACGAACAAGCCGGCTCGTGATGCACCGGCTGTGGAAGGCGATGTGCCTATTGAAAAGTGGTACCGCTTGAAGGCGAACTGATCACGGTCATGAGAGAAAACTTGAGGAAAAAAATCGGAGAATCAAACTCATCGGCGGATTCATGAGTGCTTTTGCTGCATTGAAAGGCAATAAACCAGGAGTACTCATCTTTGATGATGCAGCCAATGCAAGCTTAGTTGCAAAACGAACAACCCAATGCGATGAATTTGCCACCTCAGAATTTGACGACAATGATAATATCTGCTATGAGCAGAATTCGGATAGTGAAGAAGAAGACGACGGAAACTTGATATCGGTTACTGAAGACTTCGGGGGCCACGAAGATCAGCTGCTCAAAAAAGAAGAAGTCACAAGACTCGTTTACCAAGGAGATTTGAAAATTGCGAAAGAACCCATTTCTCACACAGATTTTCACTTGAACACTAGAAACCTGACTTTCACAGGTACAAACAGATTTGTGATAGGCCTCAACGTTGGCCAAAATCTAGTACTTGCAGGACAATTTAGGCTTTGCGTATTGAAAGGGACTGTTACCTTCAACGATCATCATTTTATACGTTGCTCAGGTAAAAGTGTCAAATATGAAGTGATCGCTCCTCAGCTGCATGGCCTACCCGTCATCTCTTGTATTGAATCAAATGAAACAGCTAATAGCATTGATAGGACAGTTTTTGATGACGAAGGATTTGAGACTGTGGTGCAGATTGAGTCATTTGACACCGGGTTGCAAGAAATAGGACGTCACTATCCGATGTACAAGGCTTTGTATGAATTCCACGAAGGGTCTGATTACCTAGAGTTTCTAAAGGGTCAATCGTACTCGGTTGTTGAAGAGAACATAGGGGTCCCAGCTTTGCAGATACACCCCACCTGGTCTCACTCAATCAACAACATTGTTCTGCAATCCACTGAAACTCCAAAAATTTCAATAGTTATTGGAAATAAGAACACGGGAAAGTCAACATTTTCGAAAGCTCTATTGAATAGCTATTTGCTAGCGGGGCAGAAAGTTTCTTTCCTCGACATTGATCCGGGTCAATCCGAATTTTCAATTCCAGGAACATTGTCCCTAAACACGATACATAAGCCCATTTTGGGACTTAGCATTCCGTCGTCTGATAACCTGGACGAGCAAACATCGGACTTGAGCCACTTCTATGGTTTTAGTTCGCCATCTCAGCAACCCAAGCTATACTTGGCAATAGTAAAAGCTCTTTGTGAACGTTACATCAGCCACCATCAACCCCTTGGGAAGTCTCTCATTGTGAATACGCCCGGTTGGATCAAAGGTTTCGGTAAGGAGGTCTTGAAGGAGCTTACAACTTTGCTAGAAACTGACAGTGTGATATTGCTTTCAGCACAACTAGATATCAGCGAATCTGAAAATCAGGAAACTTTGCACATGGTGTCTTTTAAAAACCTTAGCATTTGCAAATCTATGGATATTTCCTCAAGATATTCAGCTGCACAACTTCGTGACTTGAATAAAATCCAATATTTTCGCCAGAAGTATCGCCTAAGCTTTGATTTCAAAAATCATTTACTCTCCTGTCCCCCGATGAAATTATCATATGAAACAGAGAGTTCAACAGCTGATTTTGTTGGTGCAAATGCTGTCTGTAACATAAATCAAGATATAGGGACATCCTTGAACTATGGGGATTTGCCCGTTGTCTTGGAAGCTGCACTCTATGGCATGTACATTGTACCGAGAGGAGCCTGGGATAAAACCGTCTTACAGCTGCTGGAAGAATTTCCAAATTACCCGTACTTCATGAATTATTCATCATTCAATACAGTGGTACAGTATACTGGGGACCAGGCAGTGAAGTTCATGGGCTTGGGCATCATTCACAGCATAAATTATGTTCAAACATATTACAATATCTACGCTCCCCATCTGAACTCGAGGGCTATTGCCAGTTATTTGGAAGATGGGTTGTACAATTTACTACTTGTTAAAGGAGACGGAGAAGTGGCTGCGCCCGAATTCTTCAATCCGATACTACTTCAGGAACACGAGCAACAAGCTAAAACAGTCCACAAAGTCACTGGATCTCAAGACCAGGAAATAATTGACGACTCTCAAATAACGCCTATATACAAACTCCCGTATGTAAGCTTCGAAGCGAAGAAGCAAATTGGGGGTGTCTGGCGCTTGCGCAGGGGACTAAAACGCAAAGGGATGTCTTGATTTGTTCATGCCACAGGCTAGATATATAGAATGAACTTTATCACAGATGTGAACTCTTGAGTAGCCTAAAAAACGTGAACCTATGGCTACTCTCATGTACTTGGCACACCACTTGTTCGTGGCTATAGTGTTCAATCGGTAGAATTTGCGGATTGAGCCCCCCCTAAAGTATAGATAGGTCCTGATTCTTAGAGGATAGAGATCTTTCTTATGGTAAGATATTTAGTGTGTTAGTTTCATCCTGGTAACACATTGCTCAGATGTGTTAGTTTCACATATTGCGCCATATGTGTAGATGTGTTAATTATTCCCTCTTGAGATACTCCCGTCTTTATGAAACTCTCACATCTTCTTTCCTTCATAAATCAGCAAATTGCCACGAGATTATGACACTCGTGCTTAGGCGCACCAACACCACTTAGCTAGGAGGACCGGCACATTAATCACAACGCTAACTTCTGTTCCGTACAAGAAATGGAAATTAACGGAAATATTTTGAGTCAGGCATACATCTACGAAATGATGTATAAGATGTTCGCAGGAACTTTTCTAGAGTATGAAGAAATCCTGAAGATGGCTTCAATTTAGCAGCACTAATGGCCTTACTTGGAATCAGTTCTACAACATAAGGCAGGTACAACAACAGGATTGAATGTCATCAGTAAACAAATAGAAATCCAAGATAAAGAGAGTGTGTGTGTGGTTGCGTCAAATAAACTTGCATTTCAGCTGTAATCAATAATATAGTTTGAAGAAGTCCTGAAGATGGCTTCAATTTAGCAGCACTAATGGCCTTACTTGGAATCAGTTCAACAACATAAGGCAGGTACAACAACAGAATTGAATGTCTCCAGTAAACAAACATGTCTTTTTTCAAACAGTAGTCGCTTCACTTTAGTATTTAATGCTAGTTTTATATTTTGAATCCTTTTTGATATTTTCGAATATATTATTAAAAAAATACTTCAAATAGTTTGAACGAGTAAACGAAATCATGTTAATTCGAAACCAATTCAGGTTCAATAATGCGTAAGTATTGCCGTTTGTGAGAAATTATTTGGTTGAACTAATTTATTCATAAAGATCAATTGATGCTTAGCAGCGATTATGAATTATTTACAGTGGTCCACTCTTGGTATGAGTTCTTTAGTGTTGTCCTTAGAGGTTGACATCAAATTCGTTATTAAGAAAAGCTATATGGTTATTCACATAAATTAGATTTCTGCTATAGTTCGTTGTTAATTCTGGTGTATATTCACCGAATAAATTTTTGTATGTTTGAAGTTTGATCTGTTGATCAAATCGACCTGTGCAGCTACAACAACTCACTCTGTGACACTCCCTCAGTGTTCAACAGCAGAATTCGTCAGCATGGTGTTCTCACAATTGAGTTTGAGTGGAATTATGAAGTATAGAATTTTGTACAAGCAGATTTTATACAATAAATATGAAATAATTTTTCGAAGTATATTTTATCTAACTTTGAGGGTTTAGATATTGCATTGCGGTTCCATGATTAATTCATTGGTATTAAAATATTTCTCTTTTAAAAAACTTTAAATGGGGAAAAAGATCTACACCTACTTGAGGGCTTCTTATTTGTCATGGGAGATGATCGGAGTCGTGCAACAGAAATCGGGACCAATCGCCACGCTCATAGTTGGGCATCTCTGATTTGTTTTCGTTGATAATATCTGATTTTTATTGTTGAAGTAGTTATTTGGGTTTTTTTACATGGTCTGCAATCCTGCTCCATCTACTAGTCACAACGACACCAGGTCCAAGTTTTGCAACCACTGCTGCACATTTAGTAATCGATGATCTGCAAGTTGCACCCCTTGCTAAGCACACACTCACGAACGTGTTCGTTCTTGAATGTTAACTCCACGGATTTTAAACTCTGTCTTGTACATGTCTTCTTATATTGCCTGTTCTTTGAACAATGCAACTCTGAGGTATGCTAGTTCAAGATTCGTACTCCGAATTTTATATCAATGGTCACAAGTAAACTATTTATCGGTTTACTCAAAATTTGCTCATATCTTTCCGCAGTATTTTTATTCTCTACTTCCATGGTTGATTGAGTTCGTTAATTTTCTCTTTGTTAATAGCCTTTTGATATATATTGTTTGTGTGTATTTCTTATAAAGGTAAGCCCTGAACTGAATAGTGTAGTATAATTTAATTTCTATGCTCTAAGGTCCTAAAGGACATGAAAAGAGAGAGGGCGATATAAGGGTAGAGATAAGGGTGATCATATGAGGAGATGGTAGAAGAGGTGACTTTTCTTATATAGTGAACACCACATTTGAACATTGTGTTACAAGCATGAAACTATATTTTCCTGATAAGCTTCGCCCTCATTCGGAAGGTGTGGTATTTTCATATCTAAAACTATGAAACTGCCACTTCTCATACTCTGCATAAATCACTTGAGTGAGCACGTGATTCTGACCATTGTGCATGGGCGCAACGTGTATATTTCCTATTCATCTATCTAAAGTAATCGTCTTCAGTATTGAAATTGATCGGCCGATCTTCGTCGATCCCCAAGTACTGGAAGTACAATCTGGCATCATTTGGATCATAATTATTCATATTGTCAAAATCATTGACTTGGGCATCCGAACAGTTAGTTAGCACTGAGGCATAGTATTTGTAAGTTTCGAGGTCTTCTATAGAAGTCGACGCTCCGAGTAGATCCTCGTCTTGTTTAGAAATGCTTGTTGCGGGTTGAATATTGTCAGGGTTCCAAAGTTTAAGGTATAACTTCTCATCGGCGTCTTTGATTTGAGGTTTCACAATGTATGCAGGGTCAATTTCATCGTCGGATGAGCTCATATCTATCGAATTCAGATCGAACGAATTTCCATCGTCGGAGCCCTCTTCACTGTATCTTGGAGCTCTTATTCCCCCTACGTATCCGAGCTTCTCGATCTTATTTGTCAAAAACGTTTTGATCTTGCTTGGATGGGCCACAAAGGACCTATCTTCGAAGTTGATTCCATCAGGTTTAGGAGATATACCGGACAAAGGATTTGCATCAGCAGAGTGTACCAGATGTTCGTTTGTGATAATCCCCGAATTAGAGTATAGTGAGACGTGGTCACTTTCCACCTTGGCTGTATTAGGATTCCGTGATTGCGGACCTTTTGAAAGTAAGTATAGATCCTCATGTTTAGCTTTCCTAGATTCGAATGGACTGTAATCGAAGCCTTTAGTTGTGTCACTGTTGATATTGGAAGGAAAGTAGCGTGCATTTGAATTCATGTTGAATTGGAAGACCTCATGCAAGGATTGAAATTTTTTGGGCACATAACATTCGTTGAACCAATTGTCGTTGTAATCTGGGTACGCTTCAACCCTGCGATTTGTTCTGCCTCCACTTTTCTCTGTATCAATCGACTTCTCAGGCATTTCAAATCTATTCTCCCGCAAATACGGCTCGTTGAACCAATGCCTGTAGCTCTTCTTGGGTAGGCTATTATCTGTCGAATTCCCGTTGTGCAAGCTGAAGTCGTTCTGGAGCTCCCACAACCTGGGCTTATTAGGATCATATACATAATTACCTAAAAAGAAGTTGATCGCCTCTTGCCTTATCAGGTCCATGAAGGAGTTAGAATAAATCCTCTTCACACTATTTAGAATATCTCTTGTGTGAGAAGACCATTGATTTATTCTTCGATAAGAGTCCATTGTATTCACCAAATTGGACCCTCCATACTGAACTGCTATCGTATCTCCATGGTCGTGAAATATCTCTGTCAAGATATTTATCAAGTCCGAGTCGTACTCCAACAGCATCTCCTGCGAGATGATCCCCAAGGCCCTTAGTTGATGCATCAAAGCTTCCTTACATGTGATGAATTGGGCAGCATTAGTTCTATCAAGGCAGTCAATGCAGTTGGTCCTCAAAATTCCCTTTTGCACTTTGGTAGTCTTCAAGTCTCTCCCATTGTGGAAAAATCCTGTCTTCGATATGGCTTCGGAAGCAATTTTTTGCAAAGGTTCTATTACGTCTCTATTTTTCTTCGAGTTTTTTGACATATCGAAGCTGTAACATTGCAATTTGTGTTCCTCAGGCAAAAACTGGTTCAAATATGTGATGCAATCGTTGAAATGAGCATTGAGTTTCAGTTCACGAGGCTGCTTTTCTTTAGTCTTAATCAAATTTAAGATGATGATTGGCAGACCGTACCTGCGGAAAAGATCGTTGAAGTGTAGCGATGAACTCTGATAGAATGGATCTGAAAGATTGATTTCAATTGGTGGTTTAGGTAACTTGTTCAAGTCTTGAGTCCAGTATAATGGAATAGACCCTCTATGTTGGACAAAGCTCGTGTACCTCGGGTTATTGAAGAACCCATACTGAGGATCATGAAAAGAAGAAATCAACATATCAGATACGATTTGCTCTGTCTCAATTTCGTTTGCAACATTCCCTCGATCGTTCACTCCTCGCTTCAAGAATCTGGCTCCTGCAAAATGGTGAGAACGGCGCGCTATTATAGTTATGTAGATCTTTTTCCCAAAAATCGATATGTTCGCTTGATCAATAAACCCATGAATTATTGGCTGAAACCATTCATACGTTGCGATGTCAGGATTGTTCAAAATAGGTTTCAACAAAAGATTGTTCCAGACAAATCTTTCATTGTGATCAAATGTATTGCTCGCCTCTTTTAGTTTGGTATCGTACTCTTTTGGGCTTTTCTGATATTGGCTTGACAAGATCTTGTTTCTCATAAAGTTAGTTTGTAGAGAGTTTGTGATGTCGTAAGTGTAACTGAAGTAGAAGGTTTTACTCAAGTCCAAGTACTTGAAAATCGAGAGAAGCTTTTCTTCGTCACTATACTTTTCTGGCCTCTTGTAGTTCATTGTAAGCGGAATCAACTTGGTTTCATCGATGTGGTACAAATAATGACCACCTAAGATCGCTACCTGGCTGCACTTCGTTATTATGCTAAGATAGTATCCCTTGGTAAATTTGATCAATCCAAGTAATCCATACCCTTGCGTGATTTTATGAATTCCCCCGTCAATGCTGTCGTCTAATCCATTGAGCAATTCAATAATATCCTTTCTTGTGTAAAAGTAGTTTTTATCTTCTATGATCTGTAAAGCTTCAGCATCATTAGGATCCTTATCTATCTCTAATATTCGGAACAAGGTTTCCTTAGAGTTGCTTCCCACAATATACATCGTTGTAGATGAGTTATAAACCGTAAACCGCTGCAAAATGATCCTCTTGTGGTTGAATTCTGAACCAGAATTTGCATCTCCGTTGCTATCATTGTCAGATTCCTCGGTATCCTGAGCATTCTCTTCTCTCCGTAAGTGCGTTTCCTCAGATTTGGAGGCGGTAGTCATGTTCTCCTTTGCTGGCGGTATATTCTCGTTGGATATATCCGTTCTTGAATTGCACCCACTATTCACATGATCAGTTTGGCGAGAAGTCTTGCCATGTTCCAATTTGGGTACATCCCAACCAGAAATTGGCTCTTTACACTTCGACAGGTCTTTTCGAGAGTCCAGTTCCATGACGGAATTGAGGAATGAAATCGGATCTTTTTTGTAAGATTTTTGAAAACAATTCTTTCCTGCAGTACGTTTAGAAGTCGCAATGCATTTGCCTGCGAATACTACAATTGTAATTGATGCAGCCGATATTTAACGTACAAGCTACGTATTCAACTAAATACAATCAAGCTCTTCAATCCACCATCTTCGCCAACTCAAAGTCCTTCAAGCAACGGCATTTTCCAGATGAGTCCAGCTCGATCATATGAACAACTTGTGTTGTTGTCATCAGATTCCTGATCCAATTCGAAGTCTCCAAATCTGTTGATAAATTGACGTTTCTGATATATTGTAAGAAACTTAAAATGCCTTTTATGCCAGTATTTATAAAAAAAGTCCCCATAATCCATATGAACATCACTGTGAGGTCGGATGGTAGCTTTGTCTTCATTTCGAGAGAGGTAATTGTAGTCGTATTCTAAATCGTTCGGATCTCCATTCCCATATTCAACCGCATTTTGGACGTGGGTTAGCGCTTTGAAAAGGTTCTTCAAGGGTAGGTTGATGAAATATTTGTAATCAGTCTCTTTAATGGTGTAGTAAAGCAACTCGTACTCATTAAAAAGTAAGGAAGGTTGCGAGATATCGATGAAATATATTCTGAAGCCGGACTTGAGATAGAGCCCAATCTCTTCCATAACCAACTTCACTTTTTGCACATGGGATGTGCCGTTACTTTTGACAGTAAAATCTCCAATCTTCAACATACAAAACTGCTGTTTGGGCAAAATATCGTTGATATTAGTCGGGGGATAAAAAGTAGCAGTTGTTATGGAATCGTCCTCGCCATAGCTTACCTCAAATTTAGTGGTCCCAAGCCCACTACCATGCTTAACAATGAGGCCAATGCTCAAATTGTACTTTCCTGGAGCGAGCCATACGTCCTTGCTGTAGGATAAAAGGTACGTTCTGTTGATTTCAACGTAGTGGTTATAGACGTAGTTTCTTGGCTCATCAATTGTATAGTCTGAGTATTCGGCAAATAACCTCCTGTTTCGCAATACGGAGTAAACATATCTCCAGGAATCCTTAATAAATGTGGTATCCAAGGGGTGAGTATCGTTTTCATCTGCTAGTTGGTATCGTTTCGCAATTACTTGTCTCGATCCTTTTCGAAAAGCATCCAAGCTGCGTATAAACTCCTTCAACCATGGTAATATCTTGAGGAGGATCGAGATTACCTTTGTGCCGAACACTTCAATCATCTTGTCATAAAACAAGTCATTATAAAGCGTATAAAAGTGGCCACTCGTGTTTTTGAGATTTGAACGTGGTACGAGATTGAATATCTTGATTTGGACCTCCAACGGTAACTTGTCGATCATGTTCGAACCCTGTTAAAGAGCTGCTGATTGGTTTTGAGTTGCACCGCAATTCATGGATTGCGATAGAAAAAAGGTCATGTGATGTAATCGCACATACAAAATAGGCTAACATAAGCAACTTGGTTTCAACGGTGAGTCAACTCACGCGACAATTAGACGTCCACCCTCCTCCCTCAAAACCATGACAATACGTTGTGATGATATCGTTGCTAGCATCTGGTTCCAATGATTTTGCAACGGAGAAGGTGGCTGTTGCAGTCGGTGTAGTCCATCTTTTCTCTGAATAAATTTAGCATTGATAAATGAAAAAGGACACCTGAACCCTAGCTCGCGAGACGTCTGTGTTTCTCTGTTCAGCTATCTCAAACTGGCAAGATCTTCATTTTAGTGGACATTAGAAATACTGCATACAAACTTGATGTTTGGAGAATATTCGAGAACCTGCGAAATAGTGGACATGTGCGAACAAAAATTCATTTAAAAGAATTCCAACCGCTTTAGTTAATATCAAAAAACGAATGTCTATCATTACTCCCACCGTCTTATGGGCTCAGCGCTCCAGTGCAGATGAAGAGTCGAAGAATGTGCTCTACGTGACAATTCAAGCGGTCGACCCCGTCAACACCAAGTTGGACTTGACGGCCACTCAATTGACCCTTACAGCTGACGCGCCTAATGGCGCAAAGTACGACTTGAAGATTGACTTCTTCGACGAAATCTCTCCTGAGAATTCCCACAAGAACACCGACAATGGCTCGCATATCTACCTTGTTTTGAGAAAGAAGGCTGCCAAGGAAGAGTTCTGGCCAAGATTGACTAAGGAGAAATTGAAGTATCACTACATCAAGACTGACTTCGATAAGTGGGTCGATGAAGACGAACAGGATGAAGTCGCTGAAGACGAGGGTAATGACATGGCTAACATGATGAACATGGCTGGTCCTGGTGGTCCTGGTGGTCCTGGTGGTCCTGGTGGTCTCGGTGGTCCTGGCGGTCCTGGTGGCTTTGACTTATCGCAATTAATGGGTGGGGCTGGCGGCCTCGGCGGTGATGGTAATTTCGATATCAGTGCATTGGCAAGCCAATTGGGTCAGGCAGGTGCTGGTGCTGGTATTCCAGACGATCTTGAGGATCAAGAAGGCAGTGCGGAGGAAGAAGAAGAAAAGTAAAATGTATATGAGTAATGCAACCTCTTTAACATCATAGGATACTGAAGAAGCTAAGATTCCTCGTCAATCCACTTGACCAAGATCATCCCAAGTGAAATGGTCTTCAGTAGGGTGTGTTCGTTGGTAGATATTGTATTCGGGATCAATCGCTGCCAGATACTTATCGTCTCATAAAATGTGATCTTCATTTGGAGTAAGCGACAGCTGTTGTATAATCGATTGCACACCATATTCACTTCCTGAGCGCAATACGTCAAACCGTGGAAGATGTCGAAAAAAACTAACGAGTCGAGGTCTGAGGACAACGAAGTACATATGAACTCCTCTAAGTCTCCAAAATGTTCGAGAAGAACAACGTCGATCAGGTGTAACGCGTGGATTTTTCCAAATGTCAAGTCATGTAGAGATAGATCACGAAAATGTTCTATCAGATCTCCTGTAATAAAGAGTTTAGCTCTGTTGAACAGTGCTGACAATATAGATTTAACGCACTCATCAAGTCCTGAACAGCCCTTCAAAACTAGCGACATTGTCTTGGGTTATACCAGTTGATAATCTGTATTCGCACGACTGCGAAATGCACGAGAGAATTTTTTCTCCGAAAATTTTAGCCTAGACGTACAGACAATGTTAAGGTTGGGACTGAGCGTTTGCCATCGTTCTGGTGTACGTTTAGGGCTGAGATTCTATTCCCTTGTTTCTGAGTCCTCTGAAATCTCCTCTCAGAAGGAGTTTCGCGAAAAAGCCATTGCGGAGGCACTCGCTAAAGATGAAGAAACCAGTGCCAAAAACAAGGCCCTACGCGAGTTAAGATTGCAAACTGCTGAGCTCATATCCACGTTAAACAAGACCCCATCTACCTTGATTAACACGAGGTTGGACAAGTTGCAGCGTGATTTGGAAAAGATTCCGGGTGAAAAAGTCAAGCAGCTAGATGAAGAATTAGAAGACTTTATGCTCAACAATATGAACTTACCGCAGATCGATGTTGCCAATAGACCTTGGTTAGAGACAAGTAAGGGATCCAATACATCAGCCGAAAGAAACAAGATGAGCGACACAGTAAAACTCGGCTCGACTGCAAACATGTCGTTCTTGAATCAGTTTCCAAAATTGGTCCCCACACCAGAGCACAGATCGTACTCGGAGCAGGAGTTGTATTTGAGGCAATTAGCACACTCACGTCAATCGGGAAATTTGGGTTCAAAATTAGTCAACGTTTTCAAAGCCAGGAACGTGGCACTCAATCCAAAAGGCATCGAAGAAACCACAATCTCAACTCTCATGGCTGCGGGGTGTCATCTCGGCCATTCTAAGGCCATGTGGAGACCTTCCACGCAGCCTTATGTCTACGGTGAATATGATGGTATACACATTATCGACTTGAATGAGACCATAAGTGCTTTAAAGAGGGCCTGTAAGGTCATCAAAGGTGTATCCAATAAGGGAGGAGTTATTTTGTTTGTGGGTACTTCTAAGAAATGGGAACAGCAGAGAATCCTTGAGGAGGCCTCGACAAGAAGCAAGGGTTACTACGTGTCTAAGAGATGGATTCCAGGTATGATTACTAACTACATGGAAGTTACAAGGCAAATTAGCTGCGAAGGAAATAAAATTGAAGTGGACATGTTGAATAAGTCGACTGGCCGTCGCTTGGAACAACTGTTGCTTATAAAGCCAGACTTAGTGGTGATCTTAAATCCTGTGGAAAATAGAACCTGCATAAACGAGTGTATAATGCTGAGAGTGCCCACAATTGGCTTGTGCGATACAGACATGGAGCCCAGCTTGCTCACCTATCCCATTCCTTGTAATGACGATTCTGTCAGAGCTACAGGTCTTGTCACTGGAGTCTTATCTAAGGCAGCAGAAGAAGGGTTGCAAGAAAGACTTGAGGCCGTTTCCGCTTATAGGGAGCTGTCCAATGAGCCCTCTCGCAAATCGGGGTCAGCTTGATCTTGTCAAAATATTTACTGTACATAATAATAACTTTCTCATTGAGAAAGCTAGATGTAGATAATCTCTCTCGTCGAACTTCTATTGCTGTCATTAACCCAGATTAATAGTCAAGATGTCGCCTTTTCTTATGCGGTTCATTGGACACTGACTTTAAAGAATATCCCTTGGACTTTATCTCTATCATAAAGTTTTCCTTATGTAGTCTCTGAGAATCAATGTACAGTTGTACACCATGATCTCGTAAAATATACTCTCGATTCTGGTGAAATAAATCGTCAAGAGTTTCGGTATCAGCCACCAAGTTTGACAAATCAACATTGGTAGCATCGCGACCTTCGTTCAGGCGAACTTTGTCTATATTTGAAAGCTCATCAGTCCTTGTAAGAAGCCTTTGGGTTGCTGATGCAAAATTCACTTGCTTCCAGTGCCTTGAGACATGTTCGCAGACTTCTTTACCTGGAGCCTTCTCATATTGAGCTTCGTGGTAGTCCAATAATTCCGATTTCGTGATTCCAATACTCATGTGTTTATGGAATAAAATTTACAAAAAGTCAGAAATATTAGGAATTAGTAATTACTATAAACATCTGGAAGAACAAACATCGATCACGAACATTTACTTCTCTTCCTCACTGGATTCTGTTTCCGACTCTTCGTCACTTCTGTCGTCAACAGTTTCACCAACATTAACGTATCTGCCCAAAACACGGCAGATTAAGAACATCCAGTAAGCGTTGACAAGTTGTAAAGCACCTAACAAACCGAAAACAATTGGCTGAGAAATGTAACACTTATACTGCTGAGTGACCCAGTTCAACTCCCATTCTCCAACTGTTTTGAATTCGGTGAGAACAGACCACAAAATTCTCAAATTGATATAGTGCCTGAAATAAATCCAAACAAATACGAAAAGTACGAAGAATGGACCCGTGAAGCTTGAGTCAATATAGTTTAAAGTTTTGGACGTTGCCAAAAAAAAGTCGGAAACGTCCATGGTGACAAACACCATAACACCCATCCAAGTAAAGTGGAAACGGTAGGAACACCAGATAAGGGCAATGGTGACGATGTGGTGCAATACCAATTCTTTGAAATCCTTTCTAGGCTTCTCCAATTGCAAAATTAGAACCACCGACTGCTGTACCCAGAAGGCTGCCTGTCCCAAATAATAGCACTTGAAAAGGAAATCATGAGTAAAGTGGGGATAAGTTGCGTACATTGGTGTAAGTTCAAAATACCAAATCGGTAAACCTTTCATGATGTACAATCCTAGCGGTCCAAGAATACCATAGTAAACGATAGCATAAGTTTGTTCCATGAATCTGTTCATTTTAGCCTCCTTAGTTATGCCCAAGTACAGTGCGATTGGCCTCAAAATACAGCACATCATGAACTCTCTGAAGAACGTGAAAAACAAGGCATAAAATCCAACAAACAAAAAGTCGTTCGGGCCCTTACCGTACTGATTAGTGCCCTCGATTTTGTAGGAGGGCACGATCATGGACTCAAGAAACTTGTACGTCTTTGAGGAAGGATCTGAGAAAAAGTAAGTAAGCAATGCTCCAAACAAAACTATGGACGGCTTCACCCACGTGTGTCTGTACGAGAGTTCGTTGAACCCAATGACGATCTTTTTGAGAATCGCCCCGTCCGATTTCGATTCTTTGTTCAACTCAACCATTCTAGCATCGGATCTCTTCCTCTGCAACTTAGAAGTGTGCATGGTAGATAACGACGGAGGGGTATCACCGAGGTTTATGTTGCCAACAGAAGATCCACGTCTACGGTGCGTGCTTGGACTGGACTCCTTAGTCAGTGCACCCAGTGACTGTGCCGACGACCCATGAGCGAAACGTGGAACAGCAAGAGACGCAATACCTGCGTCAACTGGCTGACCGCCGACAACATGCGACTGAGTGATATGATCCTTCTTTCCCTTGGACATTGAAAAGAAATTCGAGTGGTGATGAGTTCAAGACACAAGCTGTAAGTGAAAGACTTGTGATTAAACAAATAAAAAAATAAAGGAAAAGTCGACCCCAGTATCTGCTTCCGTCAGGAATTCGCCAAAAAAAATTTACCGTGTACATAACTTTTCATGCGGTAGCTAAAATTCTGCCCCTATTAGAAAGTCGCCCTAAAAGGTAAAAGATCAGATGTTGATGTGCTAACGAACCATTTATTTAGTGACGTAATCAAGAACTTCTATTATTTTGCGATCTCTGTGAACTGTAGCCGAGCTCAACATTAACACTCGGTTTTTCGGTAATCGATGTCAGTTGCCATGAACCTCGGGATATACCCTCTTCTGAGTTGTAAAAAATGCGCCTTTCCACTAGACCTTCCTTATAAGGTCATTGCTCAATGTACCAACCGATTCACTCAAAATTCGATTGGTATATAAGCCTTCACTTTTCTTCGTTGCGGATTTCTCAAAATGCTACCATCTATGTCATCGTGCTACTACGATTGCACATGTCTGGTTCTTGAAATCTGTAATGCATGTTTTGTTGCAGGTTGAAACTCCTAATTTCTAGTGTGTCCTGCTTTCCGTTCTCAACGGGCGCGCTCGAAACAGGAAGCCTACCTCGGATCAATAATGTGTTCGAGGGTTTCCGGTGCCACTTTGCAGACAAGATCTGTCAATTTGTGGCTTGGAGCACCACTTAAAAATAGTTCAGGTACCCAACTTTTAGAAACAGCCTATTGTTGCAAACTTTATTGCACTATTTAGGTGAGAAAAGTATCAAAGAGTGGAACTTGACAGTATTGCCGTCGTTAAGTTCCCCTTTCTGAAACCATATGGTTATCAGCTTTTTTTTTGAAGTCGAGATGTAGTCTAGGAGAAGAGGCTGACCGAAAGGAAACATCAACGCTAGCATGTGAGACATTTCCTTGCGATTAAACATAAGACATTGTGGAGAAGATTGCGCTCCTTCCACTTGATCTAACAAAACGTCTACCTTTCAGAATCCAGACGGCGCTCAATGTGACTGAGTGAGAGGATTTGCAAGCTTATCAACCTGCTTCAATCACCGAGAGGAGTTGATAAAAAGATTAGATCAGTAGGGATTTGTTTAGATATTTCCTGCACATTGAAGGAGGCACACTAATAATTTACTCCTGGGTCACTATTTTACTTTGCCACTACCAATCAAGAAACATCAATGTCAGTGGAAGCCTTGATAAACAAAGCAACTGACGCCGCATTGACGGCAGAAAACTGGCAGTACATACTTGAGGTATGTGATAAAGTCTCTACCGAGCCCGAAGAGTGTACAAGACCAGCAATTAAACACATTGGACAACGTATGGATTCAAGTGACGCAAATGTGATCTTGCGCACGCTCTCACTTTTGGTAGCGGTGGCCGAGAATTGTGGTTCGAGAATGAGGCAGGAGATAGCTTCGAAGGCCTTTTTAAAGGATTCTTTAGTAAAGCGATTAAATGACAGAAAGTTACACAGGACTGTGAAAACTCGTATAGTGGAAGTCATCGAACAGTTGAACGAAACCTTTAAGAATGACCCGTCTTTGAAACCGATGGCTGACGCGTACAAGCAGGTCCGATCTGAATATGGCCAGTACTTCCAAAAGCAAGCAGCTCCTGATAAACCCTCGAAGAAGAAGAGATCTGAACAAGATAAGGTAAAGGAAGAGGAAGAGTTACAAAGAGCTTTGAAAATGTCATTGAATGAGTATGAAAGAGAGCAGAACGTGAAATCATATCTCGACAAAAAGCCTTTACCTGAAGTTCAAGAAGAACGGAAGGTTCAAAATCCTGTAAGCGAAAATGTGAAGTTAGCTCAACAAAAGACAGCAGAGCAGACTATAGCGACGGTCTCAAAAGTTCGGGCACTATATGACCTCATCTCTTACGAAACTGATGAGTTATCTTTCAGGAAAGGTGACGTTATAACCGTTATAGAGTCTGTATATAGAGATTGGTGGAGGGGATCAATGCCTGATGGTAAAGTTGGAATTTTTCCCTTGAACTATGTGACTCCCATAGTTAACCAGTCTCCTGCTGAGCTTGCGATAGAGTTGAACCTCGAAGAAAAGCTCCTCAACCAAGACCTGAAAAAGGTGGATAGGCTTCTTCTGCTTTTGAGCTCCACAAACGTCAACAGCTTAGATGAGGATGAGATTGCGCTGCTCTATAATGAAGTGATACCCTTAAGACCACATTTGGGCAAATCGATAGACAAATACAGCGTGCGGAAAGAAGAATTGATGGTGCTTAACAGCCATTTGAATGCAGAGCTCAAAGTATACAACGATTTAATGGACAGACTGATCTCACAACGCACGCAACCGCGCCATGAACAGTACGACAACCACGTCGCTCTTCCATACCCTTCCAGATTACAGACACAAACGTTACCAAGTTTCCCTAGCTACGCCGATCTGGAGCAGTTACAACAACAGCCCACTAGCTCAGGTTTCGGAAATTCGCTGCACCCGGGATATGGCCGCCAACCAGTTGGGTACTTCCAGGGTCAAAGTCTGAGACAGAGTGGAGATAATGGGAATCCTCAAAGCTTTCTGAACATCAACAGATTTCCGGACGTTAACAATATGTAAGGTATCAATCAAATCACTTCATAAATTGTAGACACTTAATTTCGTGCGCATACCATTTGGAGTGATCGCGAAAACTAATTTCACGCAAATTGACTATAATAGCAAACCTGATATGGGCGACTCAATATACTCACAACGAGAGCAACAAAATAACCAACAATTTGACCAGCTAGCACTGACGTTGCACCAATTTCGTACCACAGTTAACAACGATATACATGGCGCGGTTCAACAAGAACAACTGATCTTGGACTCACTTAGTGACAATTTTGGACAGCTTATGGACCTGGTGAAAAGGACAAGCGGTGACTTGAGAAGTGTCATGAACAGAAATGCGAGTCTCACAAGGGTGGTAGGCTTAATATTATTGGCTTTTTTTGTGATTTGGAGTCTTTACAAGCTAAGATAATCTACTCAAAAATTTCCAGTGGCATTCATACTTGGGATTTCTTTACAAAATTTACGACTTGTTGACGACATCAGAGCCCAACCTGTAGTTACCAATTGCTTTTCCCCAGTTGATTTTGGATCTTGTTACCGGTAACAATCTCCTCAAGTTTTTGAAGTAGTTCTGATTCAACTCATTGAAGTTCTTGACAATCTTGTAGGTCAATTCATTCTCCGTGCTGTTGATAAAGTTGACAATGGAACTGGCATCCTTCCCTTCGAGAACCGATGCCTCGGGTCTCTCATCGAAATGCAATCTTACGTTACCATCTTCGTAGTAGTGGATGTCTAAGGAAATGACAGCAGAAATCTTAGTCCCAGAAATTTTGTATAGCGAATTCCATTGACCAGTAAAAAAGTTATCGTGGTTGATTCTTTGGCCGATGAGAATAACGTTGACCTCGCCATTGACCTGCGGAATTACGGAGAAGCCATAACTTGAAGGGTAATGGTCAATTCCATAATCGCGTAACAATTTAATCAATTGGTCATAGTAACCTGGGAATTCTAGTGCACTCGAGTCGTAATCTTCAACATCAATCACTGCCTGCTTTGAAATATCGATATTGAATGCTTTCCCATTCTCAAAGTCAATGTGCTTAGAGGATTTGGAGTCCTTGTTTAAGTGTGAGACAACACTTTTGTTTGAAAACAACGCTCCTTTCTCCTTTACTATTGATTCCAAAGCCTTATCGATAGTTGCCTCTGATACACCCTCCAATATCGTCAACAAATCTTTCTTGATAGCAGCGAACTCGCCAGGCGGGCTGACCTTCACTAATGTTTCGAGGACTTCGTTCAAATTCTTGGACATTTTAGTTGTACAATTTTTGTATTACGTTTTCGCTCTGCTATTGTGTATTTCGTTACGAAAATATTGCTAGTAGATTAAGATAACAAAAATGCACCTGCGCCATCATTAATGGCCTGTAATAACCGCTCTTTCATAGTTGCCTTGGAGGAATAGTTAGGCAATTTCAAGTAGTTTGCACACGTCATTACACTAGGCAAATAATCGTCTGCAGTTAAGTCGTCTTCAGGGTGCTTGCGAACAACAGTAAGTTCTGGTCTTAATGACTTGAATCCTCCAATGGGTAATTTGGGTGAACCGGTGAGGAACTGTAAAAACTTTCTTTTGTCTTCCGTCGTGAAGCTAACAAGTATGTCAATGAGATATTCTATTGCCTCAGACTCCTTGTTAAAACCATGGTTGGCATGAATTGCACTTCTCAAGCTTTCTTGAGACCAATCTTCTTTACTATTTCCAAACATCTCCACAAGCTCTTGAGGAGAAAACAAAACTAGAGAATTGATAGGGAACACTTTCGAAAACCCGTCCATGAAAGCTCTTGTTTGCTGTATGACTCCCGCATACAAAGTGGCTTCCATGACCTTATTGATGAAACTTTCCAAATTGGACGCTGTAATTGGAATACCAGATCCATTCGGGATTAATTCATAATCTGGGTACCCTGGTAACTCGAAAAAAAGGGTTAAATCAGTTATGGTGGCCCCGTCTATAACAACGCTGTCTCTCTCCAGTTCCTCAACGTCCGAGAACTGCTTGACGTACTTGAGCAAGTGCTCTAATGAATCCGCTAGCTTTCGATCCACTAGGCGCAAACTTGTCAAATTATTCACTCTCTTGATATCTTTGGAGATCTGGGCAGGAGTTTTTGAAGTCGATGTAGATGACATCGCCTGGTGGTTCAAAAACTGAACTAGCCGCAAGAAGACAGGATTGAAATTGAAATCAATGATGCGTGAATCAAGCAAAGCACGAGCAATAAATTTCCCCAACGATGCAAAGAAATGTAAAATTTTCCTGCCGTTATCACTCGCAATTTGGGTCTTGTCAGCTGGTAACGGAAATAAGCCCATCTCGTTGTAAACGTAGGCTTCTTCCTCGTTTGAGTGATGCTCTGTGCTTCTCCAGAGCCTGAGTTTCTCTTTTGCAAATTCTTTCGACACAGTTGCGTAAAACTCTAGTGTTGGCCCTAATCCTGTCCCAACTTCGTCGTAATATTCTATTTCCAATATTCCTGGGGTAGACCCATAGAGACCCAAAACCTTGATAGCACTTTGCAAAATCATTTTTCTCGACAAACGTACTTTATGCCTGGTAGGCCTTCCCAACTGGGGTCTTTGACTTTGTATGCTTGAAAGAGAGTTTGTGCTACTATCTTCTTCTGCCTGGTTTGTCCTGACTTGCCATTGATGTATGAGTCTGGAATACCCGAAAGAAGTTGATTGCAAAAACGCCAAACGGGTCTCCAATGGGAAAATGAAGGGGTATTCTCGTGTGGTTTTGATAGACCACCCTGGTAGTGTACCACTAGCAACGATCAATGGCTCCTCTAATTGCCGGTTTAACTTAACAGTTAATTTCCAATTTCTGAACTTAGCTTCTGGGATTGTCCTAGCATTGTTCACGATGTTGTCCTTGGCAAAGCCATTCATTTCACACAAAACTCGCAACAACTTGAGGGCATTGAGGGTAACAGGGTTATAAATTTCAGCATCGTTCTCTGCAGAATGAAGAAATGGGGGAACCATCTTGGCATCCCTGTATACGTTTTCAGTGGTCTGTCTATACGTAATGTTGTGAATTCCTGTCCAGATCTTACTGGGGTTGATGGTCTCATCAGGTCTGGTCTGCAATGATCGGTATACTGCACCATAAATTGTGATCTCATTCGGAACAATTTCGCCGTTGATTAAAAACTCGATGCTTGAATGCTCTTTGTCTTCGGAAGTCTCTTCGTGGTCCTCACCTCTCATCGAACTTTTTAAACTATTGACGAACTGGAGTTTCTGCTTCAAGAACGTGTCGATCGACTTGAACGTTGCTATTGCGTGCACTGACAAGATCATGTTCTGCATCTCTGGTGAAAAGTCTTCTTTTCCAGATTGACCCTCAGGCGAGATACGCAATTTAACTTGCTTTGCCATTATGGCCGTTTGATCATATCCATTTTCGGAGTTCAATCCTCCGTGCGATACAACCCCGGACGACACTATATCGAATGACTCTGACCTAGTTAAAGTCTCTTGTAGTTTGTCAATCAAGACATCGATCTTGCGGTCATCTTGCATGAAAAACGTTTTGATAAATGCCTTATAACAGTTGCTGAATTCATATCCATATTCCGACGTTTTATCAGTAAAAACGCGTGTCAAGCTCTCAAATAACTTCGATGACACTAACTCAAAACTGGAGAGCTCTTCGGATGCAAGAACTATCTTTAACATATCCCACGTATGGACCCAAGTATCAAAGTCACTTTTACTCATGTCATCGCCATTCAAGAAAGAAGTGATTTCGATGAGACTTCTCATGTGCACCAGAGAAGCACCCAGCATTGAATTTTTCAGCGTAGTGAAACTTTCGTTTAGCATATGTGCGGCCTTTGATATATCGCAAAGAAGTTTACTTGAGTTGAGTTGGTAAGCATAGTCATTCAGAAACTCAGCGTCCAAGTACTTGTTTGTGTAAGATGCCAGTATTTGAAATAACCTGGACAGTGGTGTGGGTAGCACCACACCCTCAAGGTTCCCGTCAAGGGACTTCATGATAGCAACTACGTCACTGAAGAAACCTTCCCTTTCCAAAGAGAGGATAATGCCGGGTGCTCCGCTTATCAATGCTTGTGCGATGGAGAGAGAACTCAACAAAAGAACAAGAGAATGAATCTTTTGTGGGCTCGGTTTTGCTTCGTTTAAGCTCTTTGCCTCAATGTTCAGCTCAATGTCGTGTGAGTCCATCCAGCTTGGTGCCTGCAGATCGTCATTATCGCTTTCTCGTTTTGAAGAATCTTCCCCTTCATGTAACTCCTCGTTGTCTTGACTCTCTTCCTCGCTGCTGTCCAACATGTCCACATCTTCCAAAACTTCACCATTTACACCCGCGAAGTCGTGTGTGATTGAATAGGCATTCAGGTTGGAAACCGACGCCAATACGTTGCAAATAAAATTGACATCCTTAATAATAAATTCCTGGGTTGCAGGTGGAAACGACACGATCCTGAAGATTAAAATGAATATCTTACGCCGTATTTCGTAATCCATCGTGGCCAGATAGCTGTTTATGAGAAGAACCCACACGGTATTGACGAACTTGGAGTATTCATTTGGTGCCACATCACGACAAAGAATGCGCCGCGACTCGTTTATGGCCTCCTTTTCGGCAAAGTCCTTGTGGTCGTCGCGTAAAAACGGCGTATGCTCTGGTGAATACGATATTGGAAGTAAGTATCCGATCAAGCTGAGAAATGACGACAACAAATCTTTCGGTGCAGCCATTAACGTTTCGATTGAAATGTTACTCGATTGAGATTTTGCGAACTTGTTCAACGACTGAAGTATCAAACCTCCTATTTCACACTCAGTGAAAAGCACTTTCGACACATCTATGCTGACGGACGCTAAGACGATCAACGACTTTAGTAAGCTGAGGGCTGAGCCGTGTGTAAGGGACACCTTTGAAACCTCTGAATTTTTGGACTTGTTGCAGCTGAGCATTATGACCTCCGTCATTTCCTTGAGAAGCGAATTTTTCCCTTTGAACAAGTCGTCTAAGAGTTCCGGCTTCAACTTGAAGCTGGTGATGATGCGAGATACAGCTAACCAGCCATTTTCCAATACCACAGAATCGGTATGGTTCCGAACAATCTCAGCAATGCGATCAAAAACCTTGGAAACCATGCTAAAGTTGGCTACTAGGACGCCGGTGCACGATTTCGAGACGATAATGAAGCATTTTCTCTGGGCGTGTATTGTCAAGAAGTCCAAGTAATCCAATACACTCCCTAAACCTGGATTGGCCATTATGCGGGAGTGAGATGAAGGGTCACGGGAAATCATTTCCAATGCTTGAAGAGCTTGTTCCGTCAAGTCTATGTAACTGACCTCCATCAACTTGTTGCCCAATGCCTCCACTGCGCCATTTTCCACCGCGTCGTGTATGAAGTCGAGATTCACTTCCAAAAAGTTATAAAGGCAGCGGCACGCAACTAGTTGCAACTCCAAGTCCTCTTGGAGCGTTGATTCGACTAGAATCGAGCACAAGCACTTTGCCAACCTGCTCGATGGTATCGAGCGTTCTCCAGTCAAAGCATTCATCATCAAAAGTCTCTCTGCAAGCTCGTTCAATGACTCCAAGACCAAGTATGGGTCGATGCGCTGCTCCAAGTTGCTGATCAAGGCATTTATTTCGCCACTGCCCCTACTTTCGTTATCGCCACGGCCAAAGAAAAGGCCACCACCATTGGAACCCATGAGTCTGGACATAAGAGCCGCAGCACCCGCTGCAGACCCGGATCCTCCACTGAGTGAGTTGATTGTTCGGAGAAAGTCAGCTGTGTGTGCATCGTTGTTGACCTCGTCATTGTCATCATCGGTACTGTCAGCATTATCATTTCTTCGCCTTCCGAGGCCCAAAATCTGATGCAAATAGTATTCATTGGTATCACCCTCGTCACCCATTTCATCGTCATCCTCTTCACCGTCGTCGTCGTCGTCGTCATCTTGGTCGTTTTCATGACCATTGTCTTCGGCATTTTGATACTCGCTGTCTCCATTGTAATATTCGTCAGGAAATTCCTCGTACAGTTGTACATCGAGCTCATAGCCTCGATTCGGGTCATGGGAGTTACTCTCGGTGCGCCTTCGGGCCTGCTGCGATAACCGCATTAACGTATCTTCCTCGCTGTCGCTCGATAGGGAATTGGAGTCAACCGTGGGCTCTGGAATGTCATGCTGAGAATTGCCGGTTCTTGAAGTGCAATTTGGTGTTTCATGGCTGGCAGCACCATCACCTCTATCTCTTGCATTATTTGATTCGTGTGACATGAGTGGCGTTGACCTTTTGATTTGCCTTCCACGAAAAGCGCGTAGAAAATTGGGAAAAACAGTAAGGGAGGGAAGGTACAATAGATAAAGAAAAGTCAGAGAATGCTGGGAAAGAGATTTGGAAAGGCGAGGGGATAGCTTCATGAGATGAGTTGAGAGGAAAGTGAGACGTTGAAACGCACTATGAAGATCGGAGAGGATGGCTGAAGCTGACGGTGCTCCATTGTTGTCTATCAACTTCTCTATCTTCGTATTCTTATACATTTGCTTGTATACACGCCCTCCTGATCATTCAGTCAATGTTCGGATTGTGTGTTTGTTTTGCATCTTTGCCCACCTCTCACTGCCAGTTAGTTTACATTTTTAGCAAGATTTGTGCGAAAAAGTGTTAATGAAGTCATTCTCTCCAAGGCAAGAAAAAACACCATATTGAGCCACGCCAAGCAGTATTGACCTGAGGTTATCTTATCTTTTTGAGTTCCCGTTATATCGGGGAGCCGTATCTTTTAGCCCTCTCGTTGTGCCGAAAGTAACTTCGAACTCGTCTGTACGCAAAGTGGGTCTTAATAGAAAAAAAAGGCTAGTCCAGCCGAGCGTTCTCTCAACGGCCGCTATTTGATCTGCATATTCTTTTTTAGGGCAAGGGTAGACAAAATCGTGGGGGAAGGCACCCAGAACATAAACTTCGAGGAAATGATGTTTGAAAGTGCATACAGTTCCTTTGAAAATATGAATAAACGGACATATCATGGCCGTGTTCAAGCAGTGGTACTCTGATTTCGTTCGAATGCTGGATTTTACCAATTTCCTAGCAGTCCAACAAAATTCGGAGAGGACTCAAAGTAGACTCACAGCCCATTATTTATATAAGGTATGAGTGGAATCTCTAAGATTTCTTTCAATTTCCCTAAGGTCACTCCTCCACGCTCTACACACTGCATAGTTTGATGCGGCTCTCGTGGTGCACACCAACAACTTCTCTCCCTCTTCCTTTTTGAGCGTTTTTTTTTCCAACCAACAACAACACCCGATGCAATCCGACGACAAGCGCCTGGACTTCGTGGGCACCTTAGCGCAGCGCATCCTCCTGTTGTTGCCCATCAGAACAGGCAGAACTATCGAAGAGGTAGAACTAGACCCTCAGTTCGTTCTCACCACAAAAATTATACATGATCACCAACGAGAGAGACCATCAATCCTCCCACAAATATTGCTAGCCTTCACCGATGTCCTACAGATCATAAGCAGCGAAGCCATCACGCCGCGGTTACAAGACCGCGACCCTGAGCTGGTAGCGCTGATGCTCATCATATGCAAGTTTCTCGCCGGAGTATTGAAACGGGTGTGGAACAGAGAAAACGTCCGCGGGCCGGAGAGCTCAGCATACGGAGGGGACTTTATTGCCAACTACTCGCAATTCCACCATTTCGACAAACCCCCGCCAATGAGCCAAGAGGTGTTCGCGGAGTTGATCAACGTTTACGTTGATTTAACATCTCCGAGAGTTATTCGCAGAATTTTGGACCTCGCCAGCTCACCGGAGTTTGTATACCCAACCAACTCACAGTCTACCCAAGGCCTGATAGCCCATTTCGCATCCCAAGTAACTCACAGTACGCAGATATCGCCGAATGCTCTCTCGTCGCCGTCCACGTTCCGGTCGCCCATCTCGTCCTCCACAACAACGAGCATGGCGAGGACGGCGGTGTTCTCCGACGAAGAAGAAGACGACGATGACTTGGACCAGCTGAAATACCTAGAGGAGATCGACGCACACATTGGGTTCGTGATCAGATACATCGCAGGAGCTGCACCGGAGGCGTTCCATAGCTACATGTACTCGAACTTATTTGTGCAATTTGCACCAGGGGTAAGTGTGTCTACGGAGGCACTTCGCAAATACTTGCCTTTACTCCGCTATATGTTCTACACCGAGGGTAACGGCAAACAAAATTCTATCGACTACGAGAATGCTATGACTTACATTCGACTGAACTCGTGGCGTCGCATCTTTTTGATATTTGCCACGCTGCTGATACAGGACCAGGCATTTTCGCGCCCAGAAGACTACCATCACATTATTGGAAATGCAGACCCCGAGTTCCAGAAGACTTGCCGTGCACTCTTCAAGCTGGCTTGCGATGCTTTCGACAATTCCTTACAAAACCACTGTTCAGCTTTCGTGTTCAGCTGGCTTGTTACCCTATGTTTGGATGGGTTCGTAGCGGTGCTCGACAACAACACTACACCTAAGTTGTCGCGCGATAGGGGGGAGGGGTATCTTCGCTACCTTTTAAGAGAAACAGAGGCAGGAAGTAATATTGAGACTTTCGATGCTCTTATCAAGATATTTCACCTTGGCGCACGTCTTGTGTACTCAGGCTTCGTGAATCACCCAGTTGCGCGGTTCTCCATGAAGTACCTAGAGTCAACCAACCGTAACTTGCAGAACTTCGCAAAGACTGAGCAGTTTGTGGATGAATCCGAAACCACCATGAAATACAACTTGATCTACGTGAACTTCTTTTCTGCAGCCCTCATGATCAACCCCACCAGGTACGTTGAGGAGGTATTCCAAAAGTATAAAGAGTGCTGCAACGACATACGAGAGGTCCGTCTTTTAATGAAGGTAATGCGAGCAGTGGGAGAGTCACAGTCGGGAAAGGCCGTATTTCAGCAGTTAATGGTCAAATTCGCCCCTCATGTGAAGTCGCTCACTTTCGGATCAGTCAAGATCTTGCGCCGCCACGAGCTCCAAGTAGGTTCTACGGACACCGAGTCGCTCGCGATTACAATAAACTCGGACTCCAAGAGCGACCTGATCGGCAGCGCTGTCGATGCTGTTAGTACGCTTCCGGAAACATGTATTGACCATTACATCGACGAGATTTTTGAGAAGAAGGCTCCTTTCGGGAAGAGATATTCCATCTCGACAATTGTTGGGTACACTGAGGAGCTTCTAGCCGATCTCTTCGTGATATTCATGTCTGCGCCTGAGTATTACTTCAACGACGCCGAGCTTATGAGGGAAGACAAGTATGAATCTCAGCTGTTCGAAACCAACGCGACTGCCTTGGTGCACCATGCACACGAGATTGTGGTACCATTACGCTTCGCATTCACCTATAATATTTCCGGCGCAAAGCACTCTGATTTGCTTGACGCCGCGTGTGCATTGGCTTACACTCTTGTGAGCCCACATACTCGTGTCGCCAAGGAGTATACTACGTTGTCCACCTTTTGTAATTATCAGGAGACGAACTTCATTGTGCAATCGATTTGCGATGCTTGCTTGCAGTTATCGCTCACCAACAAGCACTTCAAGTCATGCTTCATCTTGATTCAAAACTTTTTGAATTGCCGTGAAAACTTCAGTCTGATCATCGACGCCAACCGTCTTTTGAACGACAAGCTTGCATCGCAGTTCATAGACTTCGGAGCGGCTGCGTCCAATGCCATCGAGAAGGTACTTCTTTTATCGTTGTGTACGCATGACATCCAGTTCTACAACACCGCTAAGTTGACAATGAAATGGTATTGCAACGATCAACGTGTGCGTGACTCAAACGGGAGTGCAGGGGAGAGCTTAGTCAAGACTTTTGAGCGTGTCATAGAAGATACAACCGTGTTCACTGGATTTGCATCCCTTCACAAGAAGTTCAGAACTATATTGAAAGATTCATACCCAACAAATTCATTGTCACAAGTTTGGGCAATAGTTTATGTACGTTGGTGCAAGATGTTGGAAAACAAAGAGCTTAGCGATGCAAACCTCATTTTCAGGCATTTTACAGGCTTTTTGCTGTGTACATCGGGTTGCTTTTTCTCCAACAAATTTTGTCCAGATGACGTTGAGGTGAGAACTAGAACGTTTGCACTCATTTCTGACTTCTTCGACAAGTGCATAGGACTTCTTTCATCCGCAGACTTGGTTGTGCGTGTGGTTGTCAAGGATTCGTTACTGACTGAATCCCATCCTTCGGCGTACCACATGATAGCGACAAAAATGGCACTGCTTGTTTCGGCGTATACGGAGAAGCGGATGGTGTCCGAGGAGAGCACGATATTCATTGAGCAGATTATTGTCATTACAACGGCCATGGTCAATGCTAAGAATAATGGCTCGTTTGTATTGGTTTCTTGGCTCATGACTGTTTTGAACGTCTATGCGCAATACTGCAATCTTGTGGACAATCTGATAGAATCCCTTCGATTGAAATTAAGGTTTTGCAAGTTGGGGGAAGCTATTGAGTCACAGAAGGAGTTCTTAGCAACTGCGGGATTATCCAAACACCGAAATGCTCTTGCCAAGGTCGTTGCTGAGTGGATGGAGCAGGCTATCTTCCTGGAAAAAGCTAGGGACCCTATTCTCAAGTCACCTAAGGAGCAAGAGGTGTCGTATTTGAGCTTGGATTTGGCCTCGCAAGCCTCGAAAGAGCTTGCGTTAAACTTGGATAAATTGAAGCTTGAGCTACCAGAAGGAACCAAAGACTCTGAGATCAAGAAGTACAAAGATTTGGCATTCGGCGTGTATTTCTCGATGTTCTACAAAATCATCGAAAATCTCACTGCCTCCGAACACACCAAGCAACGTAACAAGGTAAACATGATCATCGAAAATGTCTTGCGTTGTATGTCCAACATCTTGCAGTATGATACTGAGATCGGAATGCAATTTGTTCTTCTTTTGGGGTACCATGAAAACTCTAAGATCAGATCTTTGTTTATCAGCATGTACCTGAACATGTTGGTTCTGCGTGAAGGCACGAGGAAGGATGACGACTACACCTACTCCACAATGAAGGAATTATCAGAGGCCATGGTTGTGCCCGGCTTACTGATTTCAGGAGCCGTTGCAGATGCTGCCTCTCTGACCGAGCATAACCTCTTAGCCTCTTCGCTTTTCGGCGTTTTCCAGTTTTGCAAAAATTTGGACAAGCTCTTCGGACTGCTTATGAAGCATGAGTTTGAGAAAATCACTAGGCCAACAGATATGCTCCGTCGAAACTCTACCTTAACTAGACTTTTGCTGAATTTTGCAAATGACTATGGTAAGGAATACCTCGAGAAGACACTCAAAAAGTTCATCATTGAAATCTTGGATGAGGAAGTAACTATCGAGGTTGAACGTGTAACAGAGGCAAATGAAAACGACACGAAGATATACATGACATATTTGAACAGATTGATCAACATTATCAGTGAATCCAGTGAATGGATGCCCGAACTGTTCAAATTTATTTGCAGTGAGATCTTCAAAAGTGTTGAGGCAAAATTCGAGGATTCCGCACTTGTTGCTGTGGGGTCTTTCCTATTCTTGAGATTCCTTTGCCCTGCTATCATCTCCCCGGAAGCTTTCTTTAAGATAAATGTGACCAATCCCAAGGTAAAGCGTACGTTGATGCAGCTAGTCAAGGTTTTGCAGAACATGGCTAACGGTTCGTTGGCTCTCCTTAAATGGCCCGGCCTTGCGAATAGTCAGGACGAGTTGATACAAGCTAATGCCAAAATCATCAACTTTTTGAGAAGAGTTTCGTGTCAGGGGAATGTTGACTATGCTTTTGAAACAAAGACAAATGAGCCTATCGCAGAATTCAGGTATTTGCATAAGTTCATTTACACTTATGCAGCCACTATAAAGTTGAATTTTGTGCTGAATGACATCGTGTTTGATACACAGGTATTGAGTGATAGGATCGAAACGTACAGGGAATTTGATCGCATAGTCACCAACCTTGGGTTACCTAAACCCTCTGTGAAGTTACAATTGTCCCAACCATTGAAGTCCCCTGATAGTAATGGACCAGAGACTCAGTATAATGATTTCATGACAAAAATGTCGTTGACATACGTGGATCAACCAACTGTGAATTTGGTCCACAGCTCAATTTTTCACGACGGAACTCCAGTGATCGTCGTAAATTTCAAACGCCTCAAAGATATCGACGAGGATATACAATATTTGGTCTTTAAGTTGTTTGAAACGACTTCTCAGGTGTGGGATAACAAATTTTACATTGTGTTTGACTTCACTGAGTACATCAGCAAAAATGAGGGGCAAGGAAAGCTCTTCGAAGACATCATGGATACATGTGCACCTCAACCTTACTTCGATAATTGTCACCGTGCTTATTACTTCAACATCACCTACACCATAAGCGAAAAAGCCTTCCAAATTATGAGATCGTTGTCCAACAACACCCGTTTTAAATCGCTCACATTGTATTGCTATTCGTCAACTTCACCACCAGAAATCATCAACAGGCTTTGCTTAGATTCGCACTCGATAGCGGTTACACGTGATACACGAGTCCAGTTTGACGGTTGCTACGTTTACGATACTCAGAAGGAGAAGTTCCGCTCCATTTCTTTGCGAATGGGCCGGAAGTACATCCAGATATGCGATACCGAGAACACCCAGTTTATGGATACAAGTCTTCGCTTGGTGGAAATATATCGCTTGGCTGACTTGACTAAGTGCGAAGTGAGCCAATTGACGAATCACCTGGACGAGTTCACGATTTCTTTAGCTGCAGGGTTTGAGGTGACTTTAAGATCTCCCGATAGGCAGGAAATCTTGAGGTTCTTATACTATTCGACGTCGAGGTTGCAAAAACAGAATGGATACCAAGAAGCGGACAAAGAAATCGAAGGGGAGCATTTTATGCCATGGTTTGGCAGACTATATAACATTGTTTTTCAGGGCTTATTGTCGAGAGATGAGGACGTGAAGTCTGCATCAGGCCTTCTATTCAGTTCTCTTTCGATATTCTTTGGCATCAATTTTGGGATTGAGACTGGCCACACGAAGAATATTGCATTCCCGTCGAACACGTCCGATTTTGTGAACAGTGTTTCCACTCATTTGGCTTCACACTTCCCATCGATGTCCTACCGTTTTTTCAAAGCGTTTTTCGACAATGTTGATAAAATGTCACCTGAGAATAAGCTCTCTAGCGTTATATATTTGAGCCCCTGGGTCGACAACATCTACGAAAGCATTTATTTGGAAAACGAGGACCAGGGCCCAGAGCGTGTTGCTGAGTTAGTTCGCCAATTTTGTCGTATCACGCTGGTGAACAAGAACCATATTGCCTTCTTAATTGAGTACGTCTGGAAGAAGCTATTCAAAGAAGTGCGCATCATCCCCATATTGGTAGACGAAGTTCTTGCCTTCGCAATTGATAACAAAAACGATGGCCCTGACTGGTCATTCATCATACAAGTTGTGTGTCCCTCACTTGAAGTTTGTGGAGAAGTTGTTGCTCGTTTGATTGAACGTGTCAATAAAACCTGCCAGAATGACTCCACAATTGCTGAAAAGAGTAACTTATTTGAGATCAAGGTTTTGGTGAAAATATGCTCATCGCTCTTTTTCAACTCTTACGTCTTTGCACGTCTTTACTTGGCAGACGTATTCTTCCTTGCTACGTTGTTCATTAACAACCTGTATTTGGATTTCGGATCTGACTTGCAAAAGCTCCTCATAAACGTTATCCAGTCGTTCCTCCACAAACCACAGCTCACTCAAAAAGAAAGTGAGGTAGTTGATAATACGATTGAATACTTCAGCGACCAAAGAGCCAAAATGTTGTTTGGGCTTACGAGAGATATGGCCTCGAGCACTACTTACTCAGTACAGGTCTACAACAGAGCGATGAATTTCGAATTGTTATGTGACTACTTGAATGAGTTCATTACCCATTTAGGAGTTTCTGACGACACGTCCAACTGGAGACTGAGATGGTGTCTGAATGCAATTGATGTTGCTTTCTTGAAAGACCTGGTATTCCAAAATCGCGCCATTCTTGTCGTGGGAATATTGGCCAAACGGGGCATCAGCTCATCAACGGTGAGCAATTTGCTCAAGTTAATCGCAAACAATAATTCGACAAGCGTGGACTATTTGACCTGCTCCAGTGTGGCATCTGCAAGGATGCTTCAAGGTTTGCCAGGAGATTCCCAATTGCACGCAGTTTTGATATGGCCGCAGCTTTGCTACGGATTATTGAATCACAAAAACTTGTATCAATCCGCCACTCTTTGCTTGATGACTTCAGTCCTCAAAATAAGTGAAGCTGGTCTTGATTTCTTAGATGTGGCGTTTGAGCAGCGAAAGTTTTTGGAGCCGTACGTTACCAAGTTTGAGAAAAGTGATGGGATTGCTATTAAAAGAGACAATATGGGTATCTACATCTTCATGATATTGATTAGAGGATTAAGGGTACAGCAATTCAAACATACATCTTTGTGTTATCTCAAGCAATTCTATAAGTCAAGGTGCATTATCGTGGGACCCAATCCAGCTTCTTCAAGAAGTACTGATCTTGCCAATTATCCTTTCACGGGATACTTGGTGTTCATATACTTCACACTTGATGACAAGAGTTTCGCTGAATATATGGAAGAATTAGGATACGTTGACTTCACTTATGTCGAGAGTAACGGCTCGCGTATTCCACAGGTTGTTGTCGATTACTGCTCCAGCGGAACTGACGTTGCGAAGCTAGCTTTGGTGCTCTCAGCACAGTTTTACAACACTGAAACTTCAAATGCCCTGTTCAAGCTCAGGTTCTTGAACTTATACCACTTGCTTTTGATCATTCTGCCAGAGGACGGTTACTTCATTCTGCACATCATTAAAGCGTCCCTTGAGCAAGAACTCATAAACTCATCACATTCACAAATTGTGGAGCTAGTTTCAGAAGTGCTCATGCTATTGATGGACGGATATACTAAGGAGGACTCTTTTTACTGCGATCAAGTTCAAACCATTTTGAGCAGGAACAATGTTCAGAAATTCCACCAAGCAACTTCGCCGAAAGTGAGTGAGGACGCAGATATTTCAGGTATGATTAAGGTTTTGCAGGTGATGGCATACAGAACTGCGTGTATGTATGTGGAAGGTCTCTCTTTGGATGATTGACCAAATTAACTTAATACGTTATGATTTAATGAACAGCACTTTATATCGATGTAGTACCAATATCGAAAGACAACGCGGGCAGCAGGTTAACATCTACCGTTTACAAAAAGATCAAGATATGATAATCCGAGTCTAGGTTCCTTTTATGTTGCCCATAAAAAGTATACAAGAGATTCACACTCCCCTCAGCGAGCTATGCATTTAACGCTGATATCTTATAGATTTGGAGAACCCACTTCAACTTATCGATGATTTCTTCACATTCGTTTTCGTTGACGGCTTCCAAATCGTATTTCTTTTTGATGGGCTCCTTAGAATTCGTCGTTTCAGCAGCCAGCTTCCGAATGACTATCTTGAAATGGTTTGGATTCTTCGAATTTTTATATTGCTTCAACTTCGTGATCTGCGTGATATGGAACGATGACGTCTTCATCATCAGCTCCTTATAGTAGTTGTTGTAGTTGTACAAGTGGTGGTGGTGGTGCTGCACACTTTGGGTGACCAACGGAGAGTCGTTGGGATTGGCCTTAAATACAATATCGTCAGATGGCGTCAAATGAATATAATCTCCATCCAAGACGAGAGATTTTTCTATTTTATTCAAAATAGTGTTTTTCTTCCTGTAAACTTTCCACTTGAAGTAAATGGTGTTGAGGTTCGTGGGGAGCTGTAGGTTATTACCCGTCATTATGTCATCCAAGTATTTGTTGGAAGCAAGCTTATGATGTAAGCCCTCTGATGTAGGTAAGCGTTTGATAGAGGGATGCGCAACGTTCAGATGCTTAGGAGATCTCAGTTTCTCTTCTTTCAAAGAAATACGCCTCATTTTGTCCTCTAGGTTCTTTGCATCGGGCGTCAGCGTAAGTGTGGATTCCAGAGGAGTGATGTTGTAGCTCAACATCAGGTTCTCGCCCAAATTGTTGACACTTTTGTCATTAGGAACCAAGATCAAGGCCCCAATAATGTCACCCACAGTGTCAGAGTCCTTCAACAGCTTTGCATAGGTCCCTGGCATCATTCCTGATGGAGTCGATTCAATATCGGTCATGCTCCTGTATACTATTTCCTTGAAGTGATACTTCAGGGGCTGCAATCCTTGTTGTAGACAAAACTCACGCAATGTATCGCCGATTGTATCCGAGGCTTGCGCGACGTGCTTTAAGGGCACTGTTTCTGCGGGGCCCTTCACTTGAACAGTTAGTTCAACATCACCTGGAGGCTGACCTTCCCCAACATTGCCCAATATCTGGTCTATGCTATTTCTCTTACGTGCATATGCAGCCAAGTTCTGTCTAAGTTCCAATGGTAAAGGAGTCTGGGCCTCATTCTTTTCGATTTCCTCCTCATTCGATATGTGGCATAGAGCTAAATCATGTGGGTCATTATATGAGCTCAACACACGTGCCCTATCGAGTATTCCAAACGAGCCGTAGTTGTCGCCGTCTTCATCGGCCAACTCGAGACGCCAGTGATTTGAGTTATAAAGCCAACCTCTGTCTATATTAGCGTCTTGCTTCTGGGATATCTCCCACAATAAGAAACCTATCAAGTCTACCACTGGGACCAGATTCTTCACAGGTATGGCACTCAATACGGGAAAGGTGGCTGGTGGTATGAATACATTGACCTTGACTGTAGTATCTGCAATTTGTGGGGCCACAAACAGGTAGTACAGAAGGGGGTTCACAATGTTCATCTTGAACTTCAGCTGAATCATATTGGAAAGAGACGACGTGTGCTGTGTAGTCGGTGACGGCATTCTCTTATCAAATGTGAAAGACGTTTTGCGAGTATTGAGCGGCTTTTGAGGCCGCGAAGGAGTTGGAGTTTGCAGGCTTTGCTGGTTCAGCTCGTAGTATAGACGCTTTTTTCTGCGCTTCTTGAGGTCACCCTCCAAAAGACTGCTCGTCGCAGACTCTTCATATGAATTGAGGAGCGAGATCTCCAACATTGAGTCTGTCTCGATATCAGTGAACGCCGAGTCAGTGGACGATGTGTCGTCATCATCCGAATTGTCGTCGATATCGTAAACCTCGTCATAGTCATCGTCATCGTCATCGTCATCTTCATCGTCATCGTCATCGTCGTCGTCATCGTCGTCATCGTCATCTTTCAGCTCTGGTGTGTGGCCAGCGTTTGTGGTGCCATTGAGAGGCTCGGAATGATCGTCGATCTCCAGGAGTAAGTTATGCACCACTTCGCCGTTTGTATCTACAGGGACCCCGAAATCACTGTCTATGGTGAGCACGTCGCTCGTATCAGCGGGATGGGTATATATTGCAGTCTCCGTTTCTGTTTCATCTCCATCGTCTGTATCCTGGTCCTCCTTTTCTTCTATGAGCTGTAGGTTATTGGCGGTCTGTATGGAGCCCCCAGAATCCGAGTCATTGCTCTTGAAGAAGCGGAAGTTTCGCTTCCTAATAGTCTTGGTGTACTTGAGACCAGAATCTGATGATTCTTCTTTCGAGGATTGTTTTACTTCCTGCTCTCGATCACCGTGTTTTTTGGTAGTGGGATTGATGTCGTCGTTGACCTGGTCACGCTTTTGCTTCACTTTCGGTCGTCTGCGGCGCTCCATATGCGACTGTGCCTGTGAAAGGAACGTTATGGGAGGAGATTCTGACAACCCTGATATAAGGCCCTTCATATAACCTCCTTCCTCCTCAATTATGGCATACAGCAGTCGGAGTTCTGCGATCAACCGATGGGTATCTAGTGGAAACGCCATGGTAGACCCTGAAGTCTTATGGAATTCCTATCTAATGGCTAGGAGATTTGGGATTCAACACGTGATCACCCCCCCCTGTTTTGTATGCAGAAAAAATGTTGTGTGCTGTTAGTTGTAGAGCAAACAATACTTTGCAGCACAACTAATTAACGCTGGGTTTCACTACGGAGATACGTGAAACAGCACTCCTAGTACACTCCCTTATAAATTGTTGTTCCACGCTGCTTGATCATGAACCATATCAAGATAGATAGCAGCCCGACGCAATTCGGAGACCTTGCCAGTGAACTCGACAGCATATATAACACCTACAATGACAGGGGAAGCACTGAGACTTTAGACTCGGAAAAAGATCAAGCTCCAATGGCGCTGTCATATCGTATACACTTACAAAGGAAGCTCGAACGAACCGATCTGAGTGGAAATGTGAACAGTCAGGGCACATCCGGGATCTCGTCCATGGTGTCCACCGACAATGATTTCGACTTCAACCTTGCTAAACACCCTGACACAAACACCCTGATGCAGGTTCTCGTGGACTCGCAAACCGAGTTACCCTCGGCGCTCAATCAGGTGGAAACGGATGAGTTGTTGGAGGTGGAGGATATTGTCACGGAAGAAGATGCAATTGGAGAAGTGGAAGATATCGGCGAGAGCAGCGATGATGAGGTCCAATTGAGTGACGCTGCACTCGCCAAGAAAAAAGAGTGGACTGACCGCGGTGCGGCCGTGAAGGAGGTGTCGTCCGGGGAAACAACTCGCGTGGTACGTAGAGGAGTCCTGGATTTCAAGTTCGGACGTACGCTTGGAGAGGGAGCGTATTCAACGGTAGTACTAGGAAAAGACAAGCACACACATGTGCTTTACGCGGTCAAGGTGTTGAACAAGCGTCACATCACAAAGGAGAAGAAGGTTAGGTACGTCAACATCGAAAAGAACGCGTTGAATCGACTTGCAGACAGAATGGGGATAATACAGTTGTACTTCACATTCCAGGACGAGGAGTCATTATACTTCGTGCTCAGCTACGCCCTGCGCGGTGAGTTGCTCTCGTTGTTGAAGAAACACGGCTCGTTGAACGAGGACTGCGTCAGGCACTTTGGTGCGCAAATCTTGGATGCCATAAAATACATGCACGACAACGGAGTCATCCACAGAGATATCAAGCCGGAAAATATTCTTCTTGACGACAAGCTTAGAATCCAGATTACAGACTTTGGAACTGCAAGGCTCCTCGAAAAGAGAAGTAAGACTCCCGATGACGACGAGGAGTACCCACTTGACGTGAGGGCTAAGTCGTTTGTGGGAACTGCAGAGTACGTTTCACCAGAACTTTTAGAGAGCAAGTACTGCGGTAAACCAGGTGACGTCTGGGCATTTGGATGTCTCATATACCAGATGATTGCTGGAAAACCGCCATTTCAGGCTACCAACGAGTACATTACGTTCCAAAAGATTACCAAGCTTCAGTATGCATTCAGTGCTGGATTCCCTAATATCGTACGTGACTTGATCAAGCAAATTTTAGTGCTACAGCCGGCAAGGAGAGCCAAGATTGCGCACATCGAGAAGCACATATTTTTCCAGCTGGTTGATTTTGGCAACTTTGAGGAGATCTGGAATTCGAAGGTTCCCGAAATTGGGCCGTACAAGATGAGTGCACGGTCGATGATGAAGGTGCCAGAGTCTCTGTCGCCTTCTCCGGCTCCTGTCAAGAAGTATGCAAAGAGACCTGCTACGAGTCAAACCAACAGTGCGACAAGTGTAAACGGTAAACCTAAGGTGAGTGCCGCAAGTGTGGCAGCGTATGTGCTTCGTGGTGGCATTGAAGGCTCGGAGAGTGAGGAAAGCTCACCACCAGCTCCAGCATCGCGTGTTTCCTCAAGATCGTCTGTGGCAACAGTCAGCAGTACCTCCAATAACAGCAATGACTACATTCCGGGGACCAACATTCTCCGCCCCACGATCAATACGCGTTCCTTTTCAAGAGCTGCAGTGCCCAAGAAGAAGTCATCGCAACCTGCAAAGCCAAAGATCATGGAGGTGACTCCCGTTTCCTCTTTGGAGCTCGCCTGGGAGAAATTCTTAAAGCATGCAGACGAGAGGATTATCCGTATAGGACCGGTCTATGCGCAGCGTGAGAGTACTGAGTCATTTGAGAAGAAGAATAAGGGGTTGTTATACAATTCGCCATTGGGCTTAGCTGCGAAGTTGCAGCTGCTCAATGGTTCCAAAGGAAGTGGTAATCCGAGGGGCTCTTTATTGTCACAGGTTGTCAATGGGTCCACTAGCGGGTTGCGTGGAATTGTGCCCAGTGTTGAAGACCAGGCGAACGAGGATGAAACAGATGCAATCACGGAGTACTTGAATGAAGTGCCACTGGCAAAGGAAAGCACATCGGCACAGCCAAACAAGCATCGTTCCCTTTTGAAAAAGTTCCGCCTCACGTCGGTGGCAACGCAAGATGATTCGTCCGAAAAGGAGGAATCCAGACACCCATTGGAAAAGCAAAGTACATGCACCGTGATTGTTACTACCCATGGCAGAGCACTCATTTTATCGCGCCAGGAGGGAGGTGAAGGGGCCGATGCATATAAAGTATTGTGTGAGATCCGGTTGGCATTCCCCTTTGTGCAGTTCAAGGAGGTGGTAGGCAGCAATTCTAAATTCCAGAAAATATTGCCAACTACGGGTGTGTTTGCGATTGAGTCTTCTCTAACAACTTTTGTCTTTGAGGTTGAGAAATACGAGGTGTCCTTGTGGACTGAGGCGCTTGCTAGGGCCAAATTGAACCAATTGGAGAGGGAGAGAGCCGACGGCGAGGATACTACACCGACAGGTTCCAAGGTTGATCTTCGTAAAAGTGCGAAACCTGAGACCAAACCTAGTTCAAAGCCTAGGGAGCAAACTCAGACTGCTAGAGTAGCAGAACTGATTCGAATTACTAAGCCTGTCGACCTGGCAAGAAAGTCTACCGAAACCGCATTGCAACAACTGCCACAGATAGTTGAACATAGAGATAGCACTCGTCGGGAGCATCACGAAGGCGGAGGCGGAATGATGGCTGCTAAACTCAAACTCCGTTCAAATACAAGGCGTAAGCCCCCACCGCGGCCAAGTTCGCCACCTTCGAAGCCAAGTTCTCCCACGACCGACAGTGGGTTACATGCAGCGTTGCTTGCTGTGGCACACGGACAGCAAACTGCCACTACCGATAATAGACGCTCGAGTTTCACTAAAGAGAGCAACCAGTTACCTTTGGCTACTGTACGAGTAGCCAACGGTAACGTCACTTCCAAAAACTCCAAGCTTTTAGCGAGGAGCACCAGAAAAAAGTAGACTAGGATATAAGACGATCGCGGGATATAGAATGTGAGTGAAGTGATGGAGTTGGTTGTAGAGAGGTACGAGGTAGGAGAAGGTGCGGAAAAAACATAAGAAATTGAGTTTATGAAGACTCGGGAAGTGTTCTTGGGATCACGAAAGGACCACCCAAAACGAAGAACGAATTGAAATTGTGTAGATTTTTGTGGGGAAGATGACGTGCTATAAAAAGCGAACTTTGGGAGTTAGTCCATGAAATTTCTGGATATAGAAAACGGAGCGTCCTCTAGAAGCGCTATTAGCAACTGCTGTGTCCAGGGCTGCCACGAAATGGAGTGATACATTGTGTTCTTCAACTGTGAGAATTCTTCAGTGTTGAATCACGTGTTTTTATGAAAAATAGGGTTTCTGCCCCAGGAACATTTTTCACTCACACTATATTAGTGAGATGCATGTATGGTTACATAAGCAACACAATTGTGGGAAAATTTTTCGTTCGCACCAACAGGGAAAACTAAGTGATAAAAATTTTCAAACACTCTTTCTAGTCTTTTCTCAATCACCATCTATTGCAAACATGGCTAAGTTCATCAAGTCTGGTAAAGTTGGTATGTATACTTGAACCAACACAGTTGGGAAGCAGCAAACAGACAGGCTCAGTGAATTCAACAATACATTCCATCGCATCCTGGGAAACAAGGGATCATTCCGAACCACAGAAACCTGAAGAGTCTAGCACATCCATCAAGTAATGAGTACTAACAAGTTTAGCCGTTATCGTTAGAGGCCGTCACGCCGGTAAGAAGGTTGTCGTTGTTACCCCATACGATGAGGGTACCAAGGCTCACGCTTTCCCACACGCCATCGTTGTTGGTATCGAGTCTGCCCCATTGAAGGTTAACAAGGACATGTCTGAGAAGAAGATCGCTTCCAGAATCAAGTTGAAGCCTTTCGTCAAGGTCGTCAACTACAACCACATCATGCCAACCAGATACTCGTTCGACGTCGAGCCATTCAAGTCTGCTGTCACCACTGAGTCTTTGACCGAGGCCACCCAGAAGGTCGAGGCTAGAAAGGTCATCAGAAAGGCTTTGGAGGAGAAGCACCAGGCCGGTAAGAACAAGTGGTTCTTCCAGAAGTTGCGCTTCTAAAGGTTTTGTACTTGATATAATATAAACAAAAGACAGGAAACGTGGTAGAATGTAGATCGGAGCAGTTCAGAAGAGTGTGAACTGAAAAATAGAAGGAGATGGAGACTTGTATATAAAAAGAGTGACCTCTGAGGCACATTCGACTCGACTGCTCAGTCGATTTTTCACTATTACCTAATCTCCTCGTTTCGCTCACGTAAGCTATTACTAACTATCAATCGTCAAGATTTTCCTGTAGAGTCACCATGTCGAGCGGAATCGAAGCCGAAGTAAAGAAGATTGAGATAACGGAACAGCCTTCCGATGCCTCTGCTGGGGGCCAGAAGGTCACGCCATGGGAGGTCGAGGGTGCTGTTGTTGATGGAAAGTCCGTGGGGATCGATTACGAGAAGTTGATTCAGCTGTTTGGTACAAGGGCCATCAGCGAGGAGACTTTGACCAGATTCAAGGAGGTCACTGGCCACGAGCCACACCCATTCTTGAAGCGTGGGGTTTTCTTCTCGGAAAGAGACTTCAACAAGATCTTGAACATGTACGAGGAGGGCAAGCCGTTCTTCCTCTACACCGGCAGAGGGCCATCGTCTGACTCCATGCATTTGGGCCACATGGTGCCATTTGTGTTCACCAAGTGGTTGCAAGACGTGTTTGACGTGCCGTTGGTGATTGAGTTGACTGACGACGAGAAGTTCTTGTTCAAGCCCAAGTTGACTATTGAAGACGTCAAGAGATTCACCAAGGAAAACGCCAAAGACATCATTGCAGTTGGTTTCAAGCCCGAGAACACCTTCATCTTCTCGGACTTGGACTACATGGGCGGAGCGTTCTACGAGAACGTGGTGAGAACGTCTAGACAGATCACCACTTCCACTGCCAGAGCCGTTTTTGGTTTCCAGGACTCCGACTGCATCGGTAAAGTTCACTTTGCCAGTATTCAAATCGCAACTGCGTTCCCGCTGTCGTTCCCAGATGTGTTGGGCCTCCCACCAAAGACACCGTGCTTGATCCCGTGTGCCATAGACCAGGACCCATACTTTAGAGTGTGCAGAGACGTTGCGGAGAAGTTGAAGTTCGGAAAACCAGCATTGATCCACGCAAAGTTCTTCCCAGCATTACAGGGTGCGCTGACGAAGATGTCTGCTAGTGACACTAACACCTCCATCTTCATGGGCGACACGCCAAGCCAGATCAAGAACAAGATCAACAAGCACGCGTTCAGTGGTGGAAGAATGAACGTGGAGGAGCACAGGAAGTTGGGCGGTATTCCGGAGGTGGACGTGGCCTACCAGTATCTCTCCTTTTTCTTGGACGACGATGCCAAGTTGAAGACCATGCACGACAACTACAAGTCGGGTGAGCTTTTGTCGGGTGAGATGAAGAAGGAGTGTATCTCCGTGGTGCAGAAATTCGTGGGCGACTACCAGGAGAGAAGAGCCAAGGTGAACGACGACACCGTGAAGGAGTTCATGTCGGTGCACAAGTTGACTTACGGTACCCAAGAAAGAAAGGTTCCAGTGAAGACTAAATAGATAATAGATGAGTTGCATGGAGGAACAATAAGAGCAGAGGATAAGGAGGCAGATGAGAAAAGAAGTAGAAGGTGAGAGTAAGATGATGAGAGAGAAAAGAAGAGCAGGTTAGACTAGGCAGATAAGAGTAAGCTGATGTGCAGATGAGATAGAAAAGAAGTAGCCGGTGAGAGTAAGCTCATGAGAGAAAAGAAGTTGCAGATGAGGGTAAGTTGATGAGAGAAAATAAGAGTAAGCTCATGAGTGAGAACAAGAAATAACATATAAAACCTATTAGAAGAAATGATTGGAAGAAGAATTCAACGGGACTGTATGTGTTAAAATTTGAAGTGAGTGCCTACAATACTCAGATTCCCATTTGCTAATTACCCTGTTTATTTATCATCGAGTGTTGGTAAAATCTCATATCTCTACACTGCTCTATGAATTTTCACCTCATGCCAACACCCTCTTCACATTCCCCAAAATGAACATCAATTTCTCGAAATCGTCGTCTGCCACTTCGTCTGGTTTTCCGAACCACCTACTACCGATTGATAAAATCAAGTCCTTATCCGTAGATTGTATCACCAACTTGCCGATTTCACCAGCAACTATGGACACTTTCATGTTGGCATGGTTCCCCACTATCAACTTTGGCTCCACCGTAGTGTCGCGAGACTCGTCGTCGTACTCTGTATCCACGTACCCACCGACTGTGACCTTGGTGCTCTTTTCTACCGCGTAGGTAGTATCTATGATGCTGTTGATGTGTACATTGAGAACGATGTTCTCGTCAAACTCAAGCTTGTGGAAGAAGAAGACATCGCCGTCCTTTTTCACACTCAACGATGTGCTGAAGTCTTTCTTGACTGTAGTCATACTGAAAAATAATTCGTAGACCTGAAAAATACTACATTAATGATTCTCCACGTGAGATTCTACTTAATAGATGCCATGAAGTATTACTGCATCTTGTAAGCTGCTTACATATGTAACAAAGGCCCATGTTCATTTACTAAAATATGTATAATCCTTAGTAATCACCTGTTGCGGAGAAAAAGTGGCATAAAGTCGTCCATCAGTCACTATTTTTCAGCCAACCCAATGTCAATCTTCACAAGCGTACCGGAAGCTATAGAAGCATTTAAGAACGGAGAGTTCCTCGTGGTCATGGACGACGAGGACCGCGAAAACGAGGGCGACTTGATCATGGCCGCCGAGCTCTGCACCCAAGAGAAGATGGCCTTCTTGGTCCGTCACTCTTCGGGATATGTCTGCGTGCCGTTGCTGACGGAACGTGCCGACAAATTAGGCTTGCACCCGATGCTCGCCAATCAAACCGATAGACACGGAACGGCTTATACCGTCACATGCGACTACAAACATGGAACGACTACCGGTATTTCCGCTTTTGACCGTGCGTTGACTGCCCGCTCGTTGGCTTCGGCACAACTGACCACAGATGATTTCATAAAACCAGGACACATTTTGCCTTTGAGGGCAGTGCCAGGCTTATTGAAGGCCAGACGTGGCCACACAGAGGCTGGTGTTCAGCTTGCGGAGTTGGCTGGCTTGCAGCCGGCTGCTGTGATCTGTGAGTTAGTGAGAGAAGAGGACGGTTTGATGCTGAGATTGGACGATTGCGTGGAATTCTCCAAGAAGCACAACATCAAGATTGTCACAATCAAGCAGTTGGTTGAGCACATCGCCTGATAGATATGAATAAAAGTAACGATGAAATGTTGTCATGAGCGAGATTACATAGTGCTCGCTTCTTAGAAAACCTTCGATCTTCTTATTGTACCCACCTATTCATATTTCTATTTGAACACATTCCTCCTTTTCTACACTTTCCCAGTCTATTCTATCATACATTACCTTAACAGAAGCTGCGCCTTTCTCTTACCACTCACCTCATCCTTCACGGACTTCACATCCACCTCAACCTTGTCAAACACAGCGACGGTCCTTTGCTTGCCCATAAGATCCTTGAAGGACAACTCAAACTTGTCCTCGTCGAACACCGCCGAGTTGGCATCGCCAAGCTGCTCCAAGTGAATCAAACCCTCAACACCGAACTTCGGCACCAACACAACGATACCGTTGTTGAAACACTGGATCACATAACCCTCGTTGACAGCCTCATTGTTGCGCATCACCTGTCCCACATAGTACTCAATACTTGCACGTCCGGCAAACTGTGCATTTCTGTGGCGCTTGTTGATGTTGCGTGTGATTATCTCCATCTTGGCCTTGTCCCTGTGACTCAAATCCAAGTTCTCGTACCCGATGGCCCCGGCCAACTGCCTGTGAGCGACCACATCACAGTATCTTCTGATGGGGGAAGTGAAATGCGTGTATATGTCCACGGCCAAACCGTAATGTCTGAACTCAGGGTAGCCGTACGTACCACTGGCAAAGTACTCAGCAGCCATCATGCATCTGGTGGACATAATACGCACCAACGTGTTGAAGTAGGGGTCCTTAGGGTCAATGCACCTGTCTAAAGAGTCAGCAAGTGCCTTCGACGACTCCAAGGACACCACCATGCCTGGCTTTCTCACGTTCAACATCTCGTTCAACTTCTCAAAGTTGGTCGAACTTGGCTGCCCGTGTCTTCTCAACATCGCAGTTTGAGGGTACGCATCGAATATCTTCCTAGCAACAGAGATGTTCGCAAACAACATGAACTCCTCAACCAATGAGTTGGTCTCGAGAAGCTTCTTGATCTCCACTTCGTTGGGATCGGACGTCTCGGAGTCCATGTGGACCTTGACCTCAGGGGAGGCCAAGTTCAAGGCACCAGCGTCAATTCTGCCCTGCTTCAACTTCTTAGACAACTTCAACAAGATTCTCATCGACTGGGTCAATTCGTCTTGCTGCAGCGCGTCGTCAATCCTTTTCTGGGCCCTCTCATACGAAAAAGCTTCGCGCGACTTGATGATCGACTTCATGAACTCCACCTTGACGATATTCGCGTCCTCGTCGAGCTCCCAGATGACGGAAAATGCAAACCTGTCCACGTATGGCTTAAGTGAGCACAAGTTGGTACCCAAAAGCATTGGCAACATGTCAATTCTCTTGTCCACAAGGTAGACGGAAGTACCTCTCAGCGCACCCTCTTGGTCTAATGCTGTGTTGGGCTTAACAAAGTTGGTGACGTCTGCAATGTGCACACCAACCTCATAGTTTCCATTAGGGAGCTTAGCTGCATGCAACGCGTCGTCAATATCCACACAGTTTGGTGGATCAATGGAACACACCAACTTGTCACGCAAGTCCTTTCTCTTCTTCAACTGTGGGTCATCGGTGTTGACGATGTCCGGTACTGTCCACTTATCACCTTCTGCAGGCAAACAGTCCAAAACGCTCTTTGAAAATGGCCTGTATTCAACGTCGTGCTCCAAGAGCAATGCTTCGGTTTCTGCCTCGGCACTCTCAGCCTTACCCAAAGTCCTCACAAAGTGCCCGTTAGGGTAACGGGAGTATTCGGGCCATGAGTCGACCACCACCACAATTCTCTGTCCAAGCAACTCCTTGGCTTTTCTAGTTCTGATTCTGACCTTTGGCAACACCTTGTCCATCAACGTGACGAAGCAGCTCTTGGACGAGTTACCACTATCATCTTCTGAAACGGATGTTGGCGTGATCTGCCCAACGTAGTATCTCCACGATCTTCTCATAACCCCCACAATTTTGGCTGTTGGCTGGAGTCTGTTAGCAGCTGTGGTACTGTTGCTCAATGCGGCAGTTTCCCTGCGAGCTTCCTGGGCTAATAACATCCGCTCCTTGTCAGAGACAACTCCCTCGGTAGCTGAGATGCCTACTTCACCTGCGAGGTCGTCATCGTTGTCATCAGGATTGTCGTTCTCACCCACTGCTCTCTCGTCAATAATAGTGGTCGATGGTTCAGTCCATTTTTCCTTGGGCAACAACTCCACAATCACAGAGTCACCATTGAACGCACGGTTCAAGTGCTTTGAGCCAATAATCAACAATGGCTTCTTGAATGCAGACACTTGGACCGTACCCTGCAAGAAATTGTAAGGGGATATGTTCAAAACACCCTGGTACAAAGTACCGTTCTTTGTTCCCGCCAAAATTCTCGAGTTAGGATAGTACTCAGGGAAAGTTGCCTCTCTAGAGCCATCGGTATCTTCGTAGTTGGTAGAAATGTTGGGGACCAAATCTCTTAAATCATCGGCCTTTGGCAACTCTTCTATGTACTCGGAGAGAGACCATGCGCTGATGCCCTCAGCCTTGGCCTTTTCACGGTTCCCTGCGTCGTTGCAGACAAAAGAGATATTGATGTTTGCTCCTTGGTCGACATTTAAATGCTTATTGTACCAAGAAACCATCTCCCTTATAGCTCTGTCGTTTCTGTCGTTGATTGTCTCTCCCTTCTCTCTATTAATGTAGGTGGCTTCGCTGAACTCGTTGTGGAACACTACGAAACGCTTGTCCTCGGACTTGACCAAGTTTCTCAATCTTTGATAGATTGGGTAGGACCGGTTTTTCACTTCGTCAAGGACGGTTTGTGGGACAATCACGTCGTAAAAGCACTCCGTGTTCTCCAAGAGATCGATTGCATGGAGGGCTATGTTGGTATCTATTATAACGTAGTGGTGCGACCCGTTTTTGAGCTTTGCGGGCTTTGCAGAAAGGATGAAGTTTGGTAACTCGCCATTCGCATCAGCCTTGACGTTGTCCGGGCACTTGGTGCATGCTGACGAGTAACATGGTATGTCGTCTCTCAAGTAGTGCTCTCTGACAACCTTGAGCGCACTTCCGTTGCTTGACCGAACGAAGACCTTGGATGTAACAGTTAATCCTTCGGATAATCGCTTTCTAGTACCAATCATGCTTAAAAATCAATTTTTAATGCTCATCAGATATTTTTTTAATTAACCATTTTTGGTAGCGCAATCCAGGAAGAGGAGGTGAAAGAGGCTACACCGTAGCAGAACTGCAATATGAAAGTTTCTCTGATCTACAGAATCACACAGGAATTTTTTTATAGGTCCTGGTGTACGACGCAAGAAGTCAATTTGGTTCATAGTAAACTCCACTCCCTCGTCTGTCACAGTTTCTTATTCACTATTGTACCACCTCTTGGGGACTTCGTGAAGCTGTAGTAACTTTCAGGAGATGCAATGGTTTCTTCGCTCACGGATGAAGTTTCTATGTCTTGCAACATTTGTTCAATTATACGCAAATCTTCGAAAAAATTTTGCAGCCAAGAAGACTTTGAAGCAGGCGACACCATGTTGAGAGAGATTGCTGTAGGGGAAGGAAAGTTAGTTTGGTCACTCAACCTTGTAGATTGTTCTCGATGAATTCTTGATTCGACAGCGCCGTCTTGAATTCCGGATTCTGCCAAGTTTTGGTGCTCCCCAGACTCTGAACTAACCAAGATTTGCTGGATTCCTGATTCCGGAACATGCGCAAGCCCGGGTTCGCTAACAACCTCTTCTGGCTCATCTGGTTCCACATTCTCGTTCAGGTCCACTTGCTCCGGTAACTCAAAATGCATAGCGAGCTCTGATTCAAAATCATTGAATGAACCCAAGTCAAGAAGCACCTCATAAACGCCGTGAACGATTTCCGGTATTGCTAAATTAACTACATCGTCATTGAAGGGCTCAACTAGATCGTCGTCATGAAAAATGCTGGGGTTGAGAAAAAACCCAGAGGATCCACCTCCATTAGAAATCTCCTCAATCAAACTGTGCGACTCTCCATCCACCAATTCACGATGTATACGCCGTATTGACTGATTCCGCTTCTGTGAGAATGAGAGCGTGTTGGTTATTGCGGGAAGCGTATCATGGCGTATTTTGACAGGGCTCCTCGGTATAACTGGATACAAAGAGCTGAGACTAGTCAATGGCTGCTCCACAAACAGCAGGCCACATGACTCATTCTTCTTATTCGTTCTCAACTGCCGCACGCTTTTGAATATCTCCAATATCCCCACGCCTCTCTGGAATATGCCACGCAACTTTTGCCGTTTTCGTGAACAAACTACGCTATTCTTGCTCAGAACGAAGCTGAAGCGTGTGGATTCCGTTTCATCCTCCCGCAAAACACCAGGGTAGTCTTCGAGCGCATGTCCGACCTCATTGAGGCTCACGGCGCAAATGGTGTGCAGCTCGAGCCAGGTATTCATTCTTAATTGCTGCAAAAAACAGTGGCACACGCTTGAGTCACGCGCAAGCATTGCACGTGACCACTGTCCAATCAAAATTGTAATCTTTTCTATCCGAGAAAACTGAAAAGTTTCGAAAGAAAAACTCAACCAACAACTAGACAACAATACAATGGGTGCCGCATACACAATTTTGGGTAGATCTGTTCCACCACACCAGTTGGCCATCGCCACATTGTCTGCCGTGGTTCTTGTGATTGCACCAAAGCCTTGGGGCGCTACCCCAGCTCCAGCACACCCACCAATCAACGCCTCGTCCCCAGAGGAGGAGAAGTTCGTCAAGGACTGGTTGGCCAAGCACGAGAAGCACTAGACGCGCGCGGGAACATATATGAGAATAGAGGATTGTGATTACATGCCGTAGAATAGTAGAGCGAAAGTAGGGCGAATAGAAACGTCCTGCATGTAAACATACTGAGTTACCTTCACAAATTTTCTGATGAGATGGGGAACTTTTTTTTTAACTCATCACCATGTCTGCCATCTTCAAAGCCTTGCAGAGCAAGTCCAGCAAGGACAGTGCCGACAAGACCAAGCACATAAATAGACAAAGGCTCTTGGTGATATCCTCCAGGGGTGTCACGTACAGACATCGCCACATGATCTCCGACTTGTTGGCGTTGTTACCACACGCGCGTAAGGAGCCCAAGTTCGACTCCAAGAAGAACTTGTACCAGTTGAACGAGGTGGCGGAGCTTTACAATTGCAACAACATCTTCTTCTTCGAGTGCAGAAAGCACCAAGATTTGTACTTGTGGATGACCAAGCCGCCGAACGGCCCTACCATCAAATTCCACGTCCAGAATTTGCATACATTGAGCGAGTTGAACTTCACAGGTAACTGTTTGAAGGGCTCGAGACCAGTTTTGTCGTTTGACAAGTCGTTTCTCGACTCTGACCATCACAGGTTGATCAAGGAGATGTTTGTGCACACTTTTGGCGTGCCCCCCAACGCCAGAAAGCTGAAACCGTTCGTGGACCACGTCATGACCTTCTCCATTGTGGACAACAAGATCTGGGTGAGAACCTTCCAGATCAGTGAGACCATGGACGCCAAGGATGCTGAGAAGTCGTTGGAGCTGGACGACTTGAGCTTGGTGGAGATTGGCCCTAGATTTGTGCTCACCATCATCACCATCTTGGAGGGCTCATTCGGCGGACCAAAAATCTACGAGAACAAGGAGTACGTCTCGCCAAACTTTGCCAGAGCGCAGATCAAGGAGGACCAGGCCAAGCAGGCCAGATCGAGAGCTGCGGCTGCTTTGGACAGAAAGTTGAAGAAGAGACTGCAGGCTTTGGCTGCGGACCCATTGTCCAACGATGTTTTGTTCAAGGAGTAAGCATGGAGATAAAAGGACCGACTTTCTGTTCGGTATTATATAGAAAGTGCAGGAATTCACAGAAAAGCAAGAATAATAATAGAATGTAATGAGACGGAGCATTTTATGTGCTTAACCGTTTATCAAATGGGTAAATGTCAATCACAGCAAGAAGCAATGTTTAAGAAATTTAGAGTTTAGTCACAATCGGTAACATCTGGCCATCCAGCCTCGGAAACAAACAGCATGTGTATTGAATATGTAAGCAGTCCATATAGCAGCAGTCCATACAGCAGAGTCCATATAGCAGAGTCCATAGAGCAGATTGACTAAGAGTCCGTGCAAAGCTTGTTTCAACAGGACATATCAGGTCAAGTTCGTATCAAAGACTATCGTTATACGCTGTTTCATCTTGAATCGTATTTCTCGATGCCCCTTGCATGATGATGTCATTATTGACAACATATAAATAGCATAAAAAGAACTTCAACACAGCCCAGACACCTTTACCACAAGCCCTCCCCTTACGCATTCCACAAACACCTAGCTACCCCTGTTAGCATCAAAATACACCTAATCCAATACTACTATCTGACTATACTTGTGGACCAACGCTGGATTTTTTTTTCTTATTTTCTATTGATTTCTCGCGTGTTGATCTCAACAGGGACAATGAACACCACCAGCAACCCCCGATTCCTGAGGAACGAGTTCATATCGAACAACCCCCATGCAGACACACCCACTGAGAGCACTTTTAACATTCGTTATGAGCCATACCCGGTCGAGGAAGCGAGCCTGCCGTTGAGAGGTGATTTTCGGGGAAGACACACGGTTTCACCGTCGTCCTCGACCGACAGTTTCGACTTTGGCGTGGACAAGAGACCAGTGCCGATAGCGAAGGACCTGTACAGAGAGCACAACGATATTGAGATGTCGAACGTGAGAAATCAAAGGGGTTCAAACGCTATAAATATGAATGTGCAGAACGAGAATAGAGACGCGAATGAGGAGGATCCCAATGGAAATTCGGGCTTTCGGCCCTATTCCAGAGAAAATCCGTACCAAACGCCCACAGGCTACCCAAATGACACGAACACAAAAACCGGAAACCCGTTTCGGACCGACTTTGATGACAACAACCGCTCCAACTACAACACCAACGCATTTGGCTACGGGTACAACGACTTTTCGCGGTCCGCACAGCCACCCAAGGAGACTGTTGAGCCAAACCAGGGCCGAAAACCGCAAAAAAAGGGCCGGTTCCACTACTCCAACCTCGCATTTTTCACCATCATAGTATCTGTGATACAAGTGGTGGTGTTTATCGTGGAGTTGGCTCGGATGTCGCAGCTCACCGGTTCTGCGTTCCAAACCAAGCCGTACTTCAACCCGATGTTGGGTCCCCTGACATATGTCTTGATCAACATGGGAGCTAGATACGTGCCATGTATGCGCCAGGTGGTGAATCTCACCGACGACACCACGATATTGTTCCCGTGTGCGAACTCCACGTCTGTCGACACCAACGTGTGTAACTTGAATCAGCTCTGCGGTCTTTCGGGGCTCGCACAGTCTGATGGCAGGTGGCTTCCCGACCAGTGGTACCGTATATTTGTGCCCATCTTTCTCCACGCAGGATTCCTCCACATCATCTTCAACCTACTCCTCCAGGTGGTGATGGGTGCCACCATCGAGAAGGCCATTGGGATAGTGAAGTACATCATCATCTACATTCTGAGCGGGATTGCGGGGTTCCTCTTAGGAGCGAACTTCACTCCCGAGGGCATTGCCTCGACGGGTGCGTCTGGGGCGCTTTTTGGCATAGTGGCCACAAACATCGTCATGTTCGTATACAGCGGCAGGAAGAACGTCAACATATATGGCACCCGACATTACGCGCTCTTCATCTGCATCATGATCGGTGAGATCGTGGTGTCGTTCGTGCTAGGGCTTCTTCCTGGATTGGACAACTTCAGCCACATTGGCGGTTTTGCCATGGGTGTGTTGATGCTGTTGCTTCTTCTTCCAGACCCCTTCTTTGTCTACAACGAGGGCAAGATCACGCGCACTCCGAGAAACATGCTGATGGTGGATAAGTTTGTGAACCATTGGAACCCGGTACCCAACCATGGCGACAAGATTCTCGTGCGGCTCTACATATGGTGCGGTGTGCGTGTCGCAGCTCTCGTGCTTGCGATTGTGTATTTTGTGCTTCTTTCAAAGAACTTCTTTGTGAATAAGCCCAGCGCAAGCAACCAGTGCAAGTGGTGCAAATACATCAACTGCATTCCGGTTCGTGGGTGGTGTGACATAGGACAGGTGACTATCGAGACGTCCACATCGCAGCCCACGTCCACAGCTGCCCCGGTATCGACGTCGGTGCCAGAGACGGTGGTCGTGACTACTACGGTGCCGACCACATCGGCACTTCCACCGAGTATAGAAAACAACAAGAGGGAGGAGGAAGTGAGAGCACCACAACCGACGAGTATACCCGTGGAAGCTATAGAACAGCATTTCGAGGCTTTTCATAAACGGATTGGCGAAGAGTCGATAGTGGTGGAGTCACTGAATATTGGCCTTGGATTCTATTTGATTATTGGGTTTATGACGGTTTGTTACCTCAAGAAGTTGGGTAGAAGGAGTGATTAGAAAAAGTCAAAGATGGGTAGGACGCAAGACAAAAGCAGAAGGATTGCGGCAAGCGACAAAATGAAGGAGACAAAATGAAAGAGACAAAATGGAAAGGGACAAAATGGAAAGAGACAAAATGGAAGAGACAATAAAGAGACAAAATGGAAAGAGACAGAATGGAAAATTACTGACGGGAATAACACCACAGCATCCTTGTAACGGCAGAAAGAACAGTATAGTTACATTAGATTAAACTAGCATTAACATGACGTACGAATGACGTCAATGCAAACCTTATTTGTGCAATGACGATAGAGGTATGACCGCAGTACGAACTAGAAAACTGGGTTTTGTGGTACATTTGCTTCGAATCATTGGTCATCGCTTCGCACTATTTTGGATCGAACTTTGAATGCAGTTATTTTCGACATGTGTAATCCACATTATCTTCCTGATTTCCCCGCACAAAATACGAATCTGTCGTATTTATATAAATAAAAGAGGAACGGCTTTGCCATCAAACAAATTACAGGTGATTTCACTAATCAGGTCATTGTAAGGCACAAACTCAGAAACCATCTGAGAAGATTCCTGCTCCTCTCATGTCGAAAGCTCCTCCTCCGTACGAATCGGGTGAAATCCCCCTTCCCAAGTATGCCTTCACCGAGTTCCTCAAAAGGTCGCCCCCAACACAATCTGCCAGTGTTGCCTACGAAAAAAACACCACCAAATTCCCCACTACCTCCACAGATGTCATACATCACTTGAAGCTACTTCGCGCTTTCGCACAGCTCAAGCAGCAAGTCACCCAAAACCAGCCTAATGAGAAGAAATGGCAGGTGTACGTGACAAATGCAGTGAGACGGTTTGTTGTTTTCGTAAGCTGCTTGAAGCACGTTTCTCGAACGGATGCTAACTGGGGCAATGAGAAGAAGATGCTAAAGGGCGCAAGAGACCCGCAATTGGTCGAGATGCTCCTGAACATGCTTCCTCCCATGGATGTGGTGATGGTCTGGCACGCATTCTTGCTCAACCCACGCACGTGCTATGATGCTTTCGCCAGAATGGGCTTCCTACTGTTCCCGATGGTTCCGCTACCTTTGCACAGACTCAGCCTTGCAATTGACGACCACACATTCAGGTACCAGCCGGATGAAAAGGCCCAATTGGCGTATTTGCACCTCCTTGAGCACTTCAGTCAGGGCAACTCGCCGAATCAGGTATACGACTTGGCCACCTACGATAATACCCGATTTGACGAGAAGAACTACATGGTTGACGTCTCTTGTCCTAACTGCCGCGAAATCGTTCTATGGAATGTACCGTACACCAACGGCTTGAACACCGGCTTTGCCGATAGTGGTTTCCTGTACGTGAGCAAGTCGCCGTGCAAATGCGCCAAGTTTTCGCAGACGATTACCCATGAGGAGTTGCGCAAGAGGCAGTTGTTTGCTGACACTGAGAGTCCCATGCCGTTGCCGGGAATGTTCAAGTACTTTTCTACGGCGATTTGTCACCCTGGTATACAAGATACCGGAACCATGTCGATCGACAAGTTTTTGAAACGTGAAGCGAAGAGAGGATTCGAGAAGTTTTCCCAGCCGTTAGAAAAGCTTATCATAGCAGGATGCCACAGCAAGATCCATGGAGCGCGGGTTCTGCTTCTTCTACGTGTTTATCCCGAGATGAATTTGGTGCATTCAACAGTACATTCGCACAACTTGCCCACGGTTGAAATTCCGGTGGACTTGGTGGGGTGTGTTTTGAGACAGGAGAGGTTTTCTTCAAAGATCAATGAAATTGACCTTCTCAGGTCGCCTGAAGTGGAGTTGACTATTGGCGAAAGTTGCACAAGGTACAGGCAATTCTTTCAGTTGCTCGGTGCCTCCGACTTCAAGCAAATGCTAGTTCCCACTTTGGACATCGATTTGGTGTGGCACACACATCAACTTTCTATGGCGTATTACTTTGAGGCTTGTATTTCTGGAAAGTACGGGGTAATAGACCACGACGACAAGATAGCCAAGGGTAGAATCGACGACAGCTTCGAGACCACTGCAAATTTATACAAAAAGAAGTTCAAACAGGACTATCTGATATGCCTTTGTTGGTACTGTACACTTGTGCGCGCCAAGTCACCCAAAGTCTCGTCCATTTTTGGGTCGAAGAAAAAGGAGGGTTCTAAGGTCGATGAGAAGTCGACTCATATCAGCACACACTATGCAATAGATATGCCGTCGAAGACTGCCAAAGAGACCGATGATAAGGTAGAGGATAAATACCACAGAAACATGCACTTGCCCTGGACGCCACAACCAGAAAATCCAGACTTGTACGTATTTCTGCCTTCAGCCCCACTCCCAAATTGCCAATTTTACGGTGATTCTTTGTGCACGACGCTTCGTGATTACGGACCCAACTGTACTGGCGTTGTTGGCACTTTGTGTGGTTCGTTACACCCAGACTACCAACTTAGGCTTAACTCACTGATGTACGGGTATGTCATGTAGGTCGTACAGAGGAGCAGTTACTGCATAAATATCACAAATGCATACGATTGACAAGATACCTGGCAGGATGCAAAATTCAGATAGTCTCAGATTTAAAAGTATTTTTTCTTGGCACATAACCGTTATGCTTCATTTTTATAGGCTGACTGGTCAAGCGAAGTTATATGAACAGCATCACAGATCGGCGTTTAGTGACGAATAACTACAAGTAGCATCACGAGGTATAATGACGAATGTCTTACAACTGAAAATTGTAAGTTTAATGCGTATTCGGGGTGCAAGTACGGCTCTGACGTTTGCAGCCTTGAAGTGTGGCTCACAATAGGTATAAACGTAAACGCAATTACGTTCCAAAGTATTACTTTTCATGTCCAAAGAGCAAGATAGCATCCATGAGGCTTCGTCAAGAACCGAAGTGATTTCTATCAACTCCATCAGCCCTGAAGAACAAGAATATCTCGACCGCGTAGACTTACCCCAAAGATGGTACCAGTGGTTTTCACGCACAGACACTAAAGAAGAGAAAGTCCTTATCGCTAAGCTAGACTTGATGGTGTGGCTATATCTATTCCTTTCGTCCTTTGTGAAAACATTGGACTCTAGTGCGGTGACCTACTCATATGTGAGCGGTATGAAAGAAGACTTGAACATGAATGGCAACCAGTTGACTTACCAGAGCTCTTGCTACATGGCTGGTTTTATCATCGGGCAGATCCCGTTGACCATTCTAGCGACAAAACTACCCATCAATTGGTATTTACCGGTTATGGACACGATCTGGTCAATTTTTACCTTGGGGATGTTCAAGATAACCAATTACCACCAGCTCTATGCTCTACGGTTTTGTATAGGGCTTACCGGGTCCTTTTACTTCCCTGTTGCCAACTGGTATTTGGGATCCTGGTACCGGAAGTCTGAACTTACCAAGAGATCCGCACTCTATTTTTGTGCCTCCCAGGCCGGATCAATGTGTGGCGGATACATACAAGCAGGGGCATACAAGCACTTAAATGGGCGTTTTGGTCTCGAAGGATGGAGGTGGCTCTATATCATTGCCTTCGTACTCACAGTTCCCGTCTGTTTGTACGGCATAGTGGTACTTCCCAACCTCCCAGAGACGTCCAAATCGAAACTACTCACAAAGGCCGAGATAAGGTTGGCCCAGTTGAGAATGCTCAAAGAGGAGAGACTCTCCAATGACAAAATTACTATGTGTGCTGTGAAAGATACGTTTTTCGATTGGAAGTTCCCCATGCTAGTGCTTTTCGCAATATTCTTCAGCCAAGCGGACGGAATATCCTCGAATAGCGGCTTGCCGATATGGCTCAAGCAGGAAAACTACTCAGTATCGTCAGTCAATACGATAGCAACTATTATACCCGCAATTACCATTATTTCGTCACTCATAAATTCGATTGTCGTCGATACGTGGACAAATTTGCACCCATTGTGTATTGCGGTGACTGCGGTTATTAACATCATCGCAGCAGTGGTTTTGGTCGTTTGGACAGTTCCACACTCAGCTACCCTTGCTGCATTTTGTTTATCGGGTACTGCGGACGGAATTGCGGCTGTTATTTACTCCTGGGCAAACATCATTTGCTCAGACAACTCGTTCCAGAGGGCTCTCACATTATCCACCATGAACACTTTGGGTAATACGTTTTCGGTGTGGGTACCGATTTTTGTTTGGAGAACGGTGGAAGCCCCAAGGTACTTAAAGGGGAATGGGTACACCATAGCCTTGGATGGGATGATGTTGGTTTTGTTGGTTCCTTTAACTTACTTGTGGAGGAGAGACCAGAAGGAGAAAGAGTTGAAGGAAGGCAAGGAATTTAGAGAATGAGATGGAAAAGTAGGCAAGTAGTTAGACTGTTGAGGTATATGGCCCTCAAAATATGAAAAAGTAGGTGAGTAGAGACACCCAAGATATCATCTCCTGTTCCAAAACCCGTCAAATCATCAACTGAGTCGGAAAGAACTTAAATTCAATCAAATACCTACATAAAAACCCTCCCTATTACTCCCTATTCTTTTACGAAAGTGCCACTTATTGTTCTCCATTTCTTGTGTCTCCCTACTCGCACGATCAAATCCTGCATATCAAATCTGCGAAACAAAATTTTCCAACCACCACACTAGTCATGTTGAGATTAATCAGAGTGCAGCCCGTGAGGTCGTTCACTACCACACGTCCAAGCAAGTTCATCAGCTTGTTCGGTAGAAACGACTTGAAAAAGAGGCAGGAAATCGTCGAGAAACAGGACGATTTCGAGGCCGAAGTCGAGAAGAAGATTGTCATCTTGAACCAGGAGAACAGCCCGGCCTACAAAGCCCTCGACCCTGAGGCCGACATGCCCGACTTCGAAATTGCACAGTGGAAGGAGAACAAGGTCCACCAGAAGGATATCGAGTCCACCTACTCCGAGGAGGACATCGCCAACATAATCAACAACACTTACCAAGCTGTGGGAGGTAAGACTGTGTCCGTGGACCAATACACCAACACCGACTTGCACGACTTGGCCTTCAGATTTACCTTCGCAAAGTCCTTGCAGCTGAAATTGGGCTTTGACATCAGCGACTACGCCTTGTCCAAGTCCCACAACTTGAGCATATTGTACGACGAGGTGAATAAAGTCGCCAACAAAAGATGGACCAGCGAGAGAAACCCCAACGGCATAGTCTTGAGACCAGAGGACTTTGCCGACGTCAAGAACGTGCACTTAAACCAGGAGTTGCCTGAGAAGCAACAAAAGAAGAGATTACAGGATCTCGTCAAGAAGGCCACCAGCGTGGAGGTATAGAATCATGTAAATAGTAACTAAGAAGCAATATATTAACGTAGAGAAGCCAACGAAGCAGGATTGTGAGGTTGCCCATTTGAAGTTATTCACTTCGATACTACCCCAAACTGGGGTGGATTCGGCAACTCCTCCAACAAGACCTTGAGCTGATCCGGCCTAGCACGCAACCCCAATTGCGTCTCCAGCAGGACCTGTAGTGTCTTGTAGTAGTTCCACATGAGCAAGACCTTGGTTATGGCCGCAAATCGAAAGTCTGGCCACAATGTGTCCACGAACACTATCGAACAATTCGCCGCACACTGCCACATCATGAAGTCACTCAACCGCGTGTGGCCACTCGTCCGCACCAATATGTCAAGTGGAGGGGTCTCGGGGCCAAAGTACAAGTTGTCAACCAACATTTTCGTGGTAATCTCGTCGACAGACTCGATCTCGCCTGTCTGGGCCTTCTCTGTGATACTTCTTATTGCGTGGGTGATGTCATCACGTGTAGTATATGGGAAGCACACGTTGAGCACCCTCTTTGTGCTTGCAACTGCCGTTTTAGCCTCAATTTCCTCAAGGTCCCTCAAAATGTCCTCGGGAATCATGGAGCGGTTGCCGATGATTTTGATTCTGAGGTCGTTGAGGCCACTGTAATTGCCCTCGTTCTCCATCAAGAAGCGCAAGCGGTCACGCAACAAGGTGAACAAAGTGTCGACTTCGTTCTGGGGCCTTTTGAAATTCTCGATAGAAAATGCGTATATTGTGATGTGTTCCACGCCAACCCTATACGCCACCTCAAGAACCTGAAGTTAGAAATGCCCAAAGAAAAACTTCTTACATACCTCAGACATGGACTCTGCACCGGCGGTATGGCCATCTGCTAGTGCGATCTTCTTTTTGCGCGCGTATGTCCTGTTGCCATCCATGATTAACGCGATGTGTTTTGGCACCGAGCCCGACTTCAACACATCGATAACAGCGTCTTTGATGAAGCTGCCCACGTAGAGCGAGGAGCTGATGTCGAGGAAAACGTTCGCGATCTTGTTTGGGAGTGTTTTGGGGAGGGACAGCACGTATTTGAGAAGAGAGATCATTGTGATTTTGGCTGCAAGAAAAAACAGAAATAACAAGAAGGGCGGAAAGATCGACACAACGGCGGAAAAGATCGACAGGCAATTAGCAGGATAGGCATTTGGTAGTTGCTTTGGGTGCCTGTCGCTGAATACTCGACATTCTCGATTTCAGTCAAGAAGGCATAACTCGATTGGTATCTATCATCTATTCCCCTCGGTTTCGTTTGCATTCGTGGTTCAAGTACCTTATTTCTCAAAATCATCTTCGCTCGGTCTAAGTTCTTTCTGATGTTTGCTCACTTTTTAATTCTTCCCCGTTCAAGATCCCATTCTCTTAGTATATTCTTCCTAGTTCAAGTTCACTTCCCCGTTCAAGTTCCCATCCTCTTGGTATATTCTTCCTAGTTCAAGTTCACTTCCCCTCTCTTAGTATATTCTTCCTCGTTCAAGTTCCGATTCTCTTAGTATATCACCTTTGCTTCCCGAGTTAGATTTTCCCTCGCTCTGATTTTCTTCTCTTAACGATCACGTTACTCCCTGACCTCTATCTCCCTCACCACCCTCTTCACCTCCTTCTTCTTCCTTTCCCTCACCCTCGCATCCTCAATCTTATTCAAATAACTCAAGTACACTACCACCTCCGCCACCAACACCAAAAGCCCAAAGAACAACGACATCAACACACGGTGCCCCGTTGCCAAGCCCCACAGCGAGCGCGTCCAGTACCAGATCGCGTACATCACGCTCGCCACACTGATGAAAATGTTGAAGATGGTCGTTATGTGGCTCTTGAGCTCCTTGTGCTCCTGTGCCGGAGTGAGCACCTTTTCCGTGAGTTTCTCCTCGTAGAGCGTGGAGAACGCTGGTGCCGGGTTCACAAGGCGCTGGTACTCCTCCTCCTTTGCGTTTTGCCTGAGACGTTCCATGGACTCGAGGAAATCCTTCGTCTTCGGCTTCTGGGTTGGTGTGGGGGCCTGGGGGATGTGCAACTTGGCGTCCACCAACTTGATGAAGGCGATCAACGAGTCGCAGGGATTGGTTGCCTGGTAGACCTTGACCAAGTCTGCATTGGAGATGGTGGATTCGACCGGGAGCTTTGCTTCCTCTATGTAGGGTTTGAGTTTGGGAGATACGAGGAACATGCAAAACAGAGATGATTTCAGTGCGATATTAATTTAGATCAATTGGGTCACTTATCAACAGAAGTCAAATTGAGTTCAAGTTATCAACATTCTGTCTAAGTCACTAAATTGAGCTCACTTACCACCTTAGTATTTATTCTCAGATCAATTGAGTTCACCCGTGATTAAAGTTGAATCAGTCACAGTATGGTTCTACTCTTTGATTCGCAGTCGAATATGTCTATCCTGTTTGGAAGTCTATCCTGTTGTAAGTCTATTTGTAAGTCTACCCTGTTGAAAGTCTATTTGTAGAGCTATCCTGTTGTAAGTCAATTCCATTTGTAAGTGTATTCCATTTACCCTATTCCATTTGCCTACTGATTCATACGCTACGTTCGTTCAGTTGTTTTCATATTTTTTGTGTCAGTGTTTTCTTCTATTCATGTCCTTCAGAAAACCCGCCAGCACGACGTCTAACGACTCCAACGACTCCAGAAAGAGACAGTCCAAGCGCGATGACGCCATCAGACGCAAGATCGAGAACGACTTGAGCAAAAGGAAAAAGGACCCGTCGCGCACCACTCGACACCGCAAGTCTGCCCCCGGCACGGTCCTCTCGCTCAGGCCGTCAGACCCCATAATATGCAAAACCAGCGCCACCGTCAACGAGGTGGCGCAGTTGATGACCGCCAGACGCGAAAACTGCATTTTGGTGGTCAACGAGAACGGCGAGCTCATCGGCATCTTCACTGCCAAGGACCTCGCGTTCCGCATCGTGGGCCTGGGCCTCAGGGCCACCGTGACCGTTGACCAGATCATGACCCCCGACCCAATGTGTGCCAACGCTGCCTCCCCAGCACTGGAGGCATTGTCGTTGATGGTGGAGCGCGGGTTCAGACATCTCCCCGTGCTCGACGACAACAACCAGATCGTCGGGGTGCTTGACATCACCAAGTGCTACGCGCAGCAGATGGAAAAGTTGGAGAGATTGCACTTGTCGTCGAAGAAGTTGTACGAGGCACTCGACTCGGTGCACATGGAGATGGGGGGGTCGCAGGAGCAGCCGCAGCAGGTGTTCCAGTACTTTGAGAACTTGAAGAGCAAGATGAACGGGCCCACGTTGGAGAACGTGTTGGAATCGTCTACGGTGCCTGTGTACACGAACGTGCGGGCGACTGTGTACGACGCTACGATTTTGATGAAGGAGAACAGAACCACTGCGGTTTTGGTGAAGGACTTGAACGACGAGGTTACGGGTATCTTTACGTCCAAGGACGTGGTGCTCCGGGTGATTGCGATGGGGCTTGACCCGAAAAAGTGCTCGATTGTGCGTGTCATGACGCCGCAGCCGGACGTTGCGCCGGTGCACTTGCCGATCCAGCAGGCGTTGCGGCAGATGTTTGAGGGGCACTACTTGAACTTGCCTGTGGTGGGAGATGACAACGAGATCATTGGAATTGTGGATGTGTTGAAGTTGACGTATGCGACCTTGAACCAAATCAAGCAGCTTGAATCGCAGGAGGCGGAGGAGCATGTAAAGACAGAGGGGCCTGCGTGGAACAAGTTTTGGACTTCGTTGGACAATGACTCCGACTCGCTTCATTCCGACTCGATCACGGGCAGTGGTGCGCCGGACATCACTCCGTCGGAGTTCCAGTCGTTCAATGTGGACATCAAGCCGTCGGACTCGATTTCGCACGTGGGGGCGCCTGCGTTGAACCGCAAGGCGCTGGCGATATTCTCGAACGTTGCGGAGGACGAGGTTGTGTACACGTTCAAGTTCAAGTCGCCCGCGCTCGAGACGCGGGTGCACCGGATCACCGTGAAGCCCAGCGAGGGTGTGGCAAAGTTGCGGAGCCTTGTGAACAGCAAGTTGCACAAGAAGGACTTTGCGGCGATGAGCGTTGCTGTGCCCGAGGAGGGTGTGGAGGCGGAGCAGTATGCGATCAGCTACATTGACGACGAGGGGGATGTGGTGTCGATCACCACGGATGGGGATTTGCTTGAGTGTGTGCGGATCAACCAGAAGATGGCGAACGACAAGGCGGACTTGTACATTCACAACTCGCACGAGGCAGTGGAGGCTGTGCTGGGGGAGGTGATTGCGGGTGTGCCGAATTATGTTTTGCTTGGGGGGATAGTCGGGGTATTGGGAGTGGTGGGGGGGTTAGTTTTTGCGATGCGGAGGAGGTAGTTTTCCTTCTGGGGAGCTTGCGAGCCAGGACACGCAGAACATGGTTTCTGGTGAGAAGCCCAGGCATCACAGACCTAGTATGATAGAAACTAGCAACAGAATTAATGATTCTGGTGAAAACTAGAAAAGAACTAGTACGATGAGAAACTAGAAACAGAACTAGTACGATTCTGGTGAAAACTAGAAACAGTACTAGTATGATTTCTGGTGTAGCTGCGGAATCAGTAAGGAAACTACTAGGAGAATGGTAAATTGAGTATATAGTAAACCATAGAAGACACAGTTGGAGTCAGCATAGGCACGTGATACACAGTTGGAGTCATAAAGGATACACAGTTGGAGTCAGCATAGAGTAGTGGCACAGTTGGAGTCAGCATAGAGTAGTGGCACAGTTGGAAATCAGCAAGGAGTAGTTTCGAAAGATAACTCAGTATTGAGTACTAGTGAGCAGGACTAATACACAACTGAAAGTAGAACTAAATACATCCTAAAGCTAGATCGACATATCATATAGACAATGGTAGTCACTTCATGTGGTAACACAACAATGCTGACAAAATCGAAAATAAAACCCTCATTCTTCGCTAGCTTATCGGAGTATTTGCAGCCAAGTGATGTCTCCTTCACTTAAACGACTAATGGATTAGGAGAGTCATGTATGCTTTCTGTTCTCATACTAATCAGAAATGCCAGCTATTCCAGATTCATGATGGGCATTTTTGAATGCTCATTCACGCAAAAGTTCCATTAGTCACTCCTATTAGTCATTCTGTGATTTTTAAGTTTCTGTGATATTTAAATGTTGATTCTGTGATATTTCAGTCATTTTTCGTTATCTGTCATGTCTACCATCGTCGGCGCGCTCGCCTGCCAGAAGAACTCCTACCTCAAGACACTCAACGCCACCGTCGTCAAGAGCTACGAGTACACGCTCCCCATGTCGCCCCAGGACAAACAGAACAAGAACGCAAAGAAAAAGGCGCCCAAGCCACCCACCGTGCACGCGGTGGAGCTCTCCGACACCGTGCTCTTCCCAGAGGGCGGCGGACAGCCCTACGACCAGGGCCGCCTCGTGTACGGCGGTGACGAGGTCAAGGTCACGCAGGTGTTGCGCAACAAGTTGACTGCGGTCCACGTCACTGAGGAGGTGGTGCCTGAAGGCACCGATGTCAGAATTGAGCTCGACTGGCCCCGGAGGTTCGACCACATGCAGCAGCACTCTGGCCAGCACCTTCTCTCTGCTGTTTTCGACCAGTACGACCTCCCGTCGCTCAGCTGGTCCATGGGCGAGGTGCTCAACTACGTGGAGTTGCCGAGCAAGGTGAACGAGCAAACACTCGAGGAAGTCGCACAGAAGGTGAACGACTACATCGAGGCAAACTTGGACATTGTCACGCACACGCCGGACATCACGCTGGCGGACTTCAAGAAGGACAAGTTGCCGGACGACTACGATTTCACGGAGGGCATTTTCCGCGTGGTGTGCATCGGCGACATCGACTACAACGCGTGCTGTGGCACGCACTTGCTGAAGACCAGCGAGATCCAGGCGGTGGCGGTGTTGCACCAGGCAGGCGTGCGTGGCGGACACTCGCGCGTGTACTTTACGTGCGGTGCGCGTGTGCCCAAGTACCTCAGACAGGCGCACCTGCTCTTGAAGGAGGTGGCGGGGACACAGCTCCTGTGCCAGATCGAGGAGGTGGCGGAGAAGGTGGAGCAGATGAGCGTGGCGTACCGTAAGACGGCGAGCAGGGAGCTCAGCTTGTTGCGGGAGATTGCGGCGGCGGAGGCGGCGCGGGTGTACTCGGAGGGGAGGAGTGTGAGTGTGGTGTACAGGGAGGACAACAACGCGGAGTTCTTGAGCAGTGTGAGCAAGGAGTTGCTGACGTTGGGGAGCAAGAACGGGGAGTTCAAGGGCACTGTTGTGTTGGTGAATGGGGAGTATCCGGGGGGTGGGATGGTGAAGGTGACGGGGGAGCGGGTGGAGGAGATCAAGAAGGGGTTGGAGGAGCGGATTGGGAATTTGAGGGGAGGAGGGAAGGGCGCGTACCAGGGGAAGGTTGAGTGGGGGAAGGGGGAGGTGGAGGAGGTAGTGAAGTGGTTGGGGGGTCTTGAACAGCAAACATGAGCGAAGCGAATGTTGTGAATGTTGGATCTGCGAATGAGTGATGGGCTAAAGTGAACATGATCCATGCGAAGCGAATCTTTGGGAAGTGAAAATGATCCATGCGAAGCGAATGTTTGGGAAGTGAACATGATCCATGCGAAGCGAATGTTTGGGAAGTGAACATGATCCATGCGAAGCGAATGTTTGTGAATGTTGGATCTGTGAGCGGATGAGTGATGGTTTAACAAGTAAACATGATCGTTGAGCGATGGGTAAAGTGAAAATGAGGCTACATGACCAGAAGCAAATGAACCCGATTAAAGGAACGAAATAACGAAAACAAGAGCTTACTTTGTTCATTGCTTTTCACTCACATTTCGTCGTATCAAGACATTTCCTTCATTCACGTGATATCAGTATTCAGGATAGATTTTCGTTTGACTGATAGATTTGGTTGAGTTTTCAGAATTCTAGACTCCAGGAAATTGGCTGAGATATTCACTGAGACTCGTTCATATATTAGATTGAATAGACATTAGATAGGAGTGCGTAGATGTGGTTTTTTATGCTCTTTTCCGTTTTAGCATCCCCAGTCGTCCTCAATTATTGGCGTCTCAAGTTTCGCTTTTTTAAACGAGTCTAACAACTCTCTCCCCATCGGCTTCACGGTTTGTCTCCTAATACTCCGTGTACTGGTTCCCACTTGACACCGTCATATACTCTCATTATCTAACCGTTGTATACTCATTATCTAACCGTTGTATACTCATTATCTAACCGTTGTATACTCATTATCTAACCGTTATATACTCATTATCTATTTCCTCGCCCACATATGCCCTTTCTATCGCTTTGCCATTTCAACTACTCCTTCTTCTATTGGCTTCGTTTCAACTACATACCCCTTCTTGGTCTATTCGCTTCGCCATTCGGCCATATACTCTCCATTTAAACCCATTGGCTTCGCCAATTCGGCCAAACCATTTGGTTAATATATACAATCAACGCTTCACCCACGTTGGCATCTTTCTCGCCTTCACCTTGCCCGGCTTCTTCCTCTCCACAATTCTCGCGTCGCTCGTCATCAAACCCGCCTTCTTCAAGCGCGGCTTGAGAAGCGGATTCACCACCACTAACGCCTTGGCAATCGCGTACATCGTCGCCTCAACCTGTCCCGACACACCACCGCCCGTCACCGTTGCAAACACGTTGTATTGCCCCTCCTGTCCCACCACCTGGAACGGGTAGATGAGCTTCTGGCGGTCCGTGTTTCTAGGAAAGTACTCCACAATCAGCTTTCCGTTGACGAGCGCTTCACCGTCGCCCCTCACAATCCACGCCTCCGCCATACTCTCCTTTCTCTTGGCCTTCCCGTGTGCTCTGCCGAACTCATCGACGGTCTTCACTCTGCGTGTCACGATCGCCGATTCCTTCACACTGTGCGTGTACTGCGCCAACACCTCGCTGACCTCCGTGGGCATCAACTGCGAATCTATGCTACGCAACCTGTGCAAGAGCGTGGTCAACTCCTTGTAGTGGAGGCCCTTCAAACGGGCACCCGACTGCGTCATCTCGCGGTACTTTTCGACCGTGATGAAGCGCCCGGCTTTGAGCTCGGCGTCCGTCAACACACGTGTGGGGAGGTTGATGTGTCTGCGCAATATGGCGTTGAGGTTGTTGATGTTTTCCTCGTGCACAGGGTTTCCGCCAAAGAAGGTCTTGAGGGCGGGAATCACACGCAATCTCTCGTACTGCGGCTGGCGCAATCTCCCGAGGGTGACCTGTGCGGGGATGCCCGGTGCCTGGAACGCGTGCTTGAGGGCGAGCGGCACCTGTGGCCTCTCTTGGAGACATCTCACGCTCTGGCAGAGGCCTCTAGTTTGCCTGAACATGTTGGTGAAAAAAAGTGAAAAAATTTACCTAACAAGGGTGAATATGAGCGGAGCGAATGTGAACGATCTCAACCGAACGTGAAATGAACGTGAGGAAGTAAGAAAGTGATGTGACATCAAACAGGGACACTGAACGTAGTGAGCCTGAAGGAGAATGATCGTAACGTGATGTCAAAAAGTGTTTGTCAGCTGCGTCTCGCCTGAGTAACTAGAGAGTAAACAGTAAGCTAATTCAAGTACTGACCAAGTGGGTGAGATGGAACAAGAGCGAACATCAATAGTGACTTAAAACGAGTAGGTAGTCAAGAAACCAACGTTTTCAGAATATGACTGAACAACATCTTGGGTAGTACTTGTGCTGGTACCATAAAAACCACCAATTATCACCTTCCAAAATTCCTACTAATCCTACACTTGCTAATCATAATACTATTACACAGTATAATACAGGCATTGCTATTAGCAAAAGTAGCTCTTTAATCCTACACTTGCTAATCATAATACTATTACACAGTATAATACAGGCATTGCTATTAGCAAAAGTAGCTCTTTAGCGGCAGCTCCAGCTGCAATAAAAAATCAATCCCACCTATCCTTATCATTCCCAGCCCTTACCACTCTTTCTTTGTAACTCAGAAAGACTTCGAGAAGCATCTAAATCATTATTCCTCGTTATCGTGCTCTGCCAATTAGACTTCATCGCTCTTGGAAACTCATTGATAGCGTCGCTCACGTTCGCATTGTTCATGTTAACTCGTACGTTCACTAATATTGACGTTTGCTTATTGATGTCATCACTCACGTTCGCTCTGCTCATGTTCACACATACTTATGTTCACGCGCATTGATGTTCGTCATTCGCTTCGCCCATGTTCGCTAATTTAAAAGATCATGAACCCTCCTCGCCGGCGCACCCTCCTTCCCATACTTCGGAACATACGGTTGATAGTTCAGCTCACTCAGCTTCACCGGCGAATCAGAATTCAACAAACTCATAATAGACGACCGTGGAGGAGGCGCAGGGTTCGGAACATGCACCGGATGTCCAGGTGCCAGATTGAAGCCCCCGAAATTGTTGCCGTCGCTCATCACAGCAACCTGCGGCCCCTGCTCTCCCTTTTCTGCCTCGACCTTCACTCTGGCATGTTGGAAAGTCCCAATCGGAATCGGCGACAGCGTGAACGGCTGTGGAAGTGGCTCGGAAACCCCGTCCGCCTTCTGTGCAATCAAGTTCCACCCGTGCTTCTCTGCGTTTCTCTGGTAGTAGTTGCGCACCATCGTGGCCGTCTTCGTACTGAGTTTGTCGGCAATCGCAACCCACTTGGTCCCAAACTCCTGTAAGAGCTCGGGGAACATGTTCGCCTCGGTGATTGACCAGTAGCTCGAAATCGCCTTGCGACGCTCTTTGATCTCGTAGTCGAACGTGATGCCATTGGGCTCTGGACATTCCTCTTCATTCTTCTTCTCCGCCTTCTTCTCTACCTTCTTCTCACTCTTGTCTTCGTCTTCCTTCTTCTTCTTCTTTGGAACGTCAGACGGCTGGAATTGTGGGGCAGCCGCACGCTTGCGACGCCCGGTATCTGTATACAATTCTTCGCCATCGTTAGGACTGGAATCGTCAGGCTGAGCTGCCACTTCCGCATCTACCTTCGGTTCAGGAGTGTTCTCTTTCTTCTCTGACTTTTCCTTCCTTTCCTTCTTCTTCTCCTCAACCTCCACCTCCTTCTCATCCAATCCCAATGCCTCCTTCAACGTAAGCTCCTGTTTCGGCGATTGCTGCGTCGGCGTGTTCACCTGCAGTGCGTTTCTCGACTTGTTGATGCTCTTCCTCTTGTTGGACTTGCGGCTCGTCTTCTTCTTGTGCTGCAAAAGCAACTGCTTGTAATTAACCTCCTTCTTGGTCGCGTAGTAGTGGATCACACAGTCCTTGGCCGTGCGCAATCCTCCCATGTGCCTGGAAATTGCACCGAATCTCTTGGGCGCTAGGCAGAATCCCTCGCAGAAAAGTGCGTGCTCCAGTTCGGTGAAGTTGTCTGCAAAATCAGTCTTGACACGTTCGGCCCACTTCTTCTTGTCGTAAACTGCATTATTCACATCCATAAAATGAAGGTTGTTGCGCTCAACCGGGTCCAAAATCAAATCAGGAATTCTCGCGGCTAACCGCTCCGCTTTGGCAAGTGGGTCCTCGCTCAACAGCGCCAAGATCTCCTGGAACTCGGCCTCCGTTGTCACCAAGTCCCCGTGTCGCCTTCCACGGCGTCCATGTGCCTCATCGAAAGACTGGTCCGGAGATCCACCGTGGGGAAGCAAATCATGCAGGTGTGGGTGCAGCAACAGTGGTTGCGACCGCACGAAGTTGCCAGCGTCGATTTCGCGCCGTACGTCGTCGTCTAACGGGTGCAACAATCGCAACTGTTGCGACATCTTCAGCGCCTTCAACTTGTGCAACTTCGCCAATCTCAGGTACTCGTCACTGAGGCGCACCTTCTTGCAAAGCAAATCCTGCACATCCTTCTTCATCATCGCCATTAGAGGACCTCGTTTCGAGGCGTACAACCGCAAATTGCGTCTGTAGCACGGAAGCGAAGAAAGGTTCGAAATTATCTCTCTCTTCTCTTTGATTTCCGTCTTTGCAAACTCGTTCTGAAGCTCAAAGTACCTCGCTTCCATGTGGTTCATAGGGTAAGGTGCCTTATTCGGTTCGGATAAAAGATCTGAAGTCTCAATACTCTTCGCAGATTCTTCCTCAACTCCCTTCGCATCCGCAGCTTCAATGGTCATTTCTGTGCTTTCAGAATTCAAGCCCTTTTCTGAACTGCTTTCCAAGCTAGAGCTTCTTTCTGTACTAGATATCGACTCTTTGGGACCGATATCTTCCATGAGAATGTCCTCCGTGTGTACCTTCTGATCCAGACGTAATTCATTGGCTGTGATTGGCTCTGATTTGACAATGTCAACTAAGTCGTTCCTGCGGTCGCTTTCAACAGTACCGTTTTTGGGGTCAATTTCAGCAGTCCCATTTTTGGGGTCGATTTCAACAGTGCCGTTCGTAAGTTCGATTTCAACATGGCCGTTCGGATGGACTTCAACAGTGTTCTGGGAGTCAAGTTCAACTGTGCCATTACTCAAGTCGGCTTCAACTGTACCGTTTATATGGTCAACGTCCATGCGTTCATTCTTGCCGCCATCAACCTTTTCTTTCTCATTCTCTCCCTTCCTCGTATCCTTCTCATCATTATCTTCCTTCCTCGAAACCTGCTCATCATTCTCTTCCTTCCTTGTATCCTGCTCATCATTCTCGCCATTCCTTGTATTCTGCTCATCATTCTCTTCCTTCCGATCGTGCTTCTCGTTCTCTTCCTTTTGCTCATCCTCATCCGCACTCTCGCTTTCGTTGTCATTATCGTTGTCGTCATTATGCTCCAGCTTCAGGTACCAGCCTCCAGCGCTGTAGTTGCGGTTTCTATAGCCGTAGCGCTTGAATCGGTCCCGGCCGTAGTACAGGTCGCCCTGTGATATTCGCTTGGGAGAGGTGCTATTCACTAGCGCCAGCAGACCCGACGTATACGGCCGCCTGTCCATCCTCTCCTTTGCCGAGTATCTCGAAGAGTTAAGTCTATTAGTGAAAACAGGCACTTTGTTGGCGTTGTACTGCGTGCTGCTGTAAGCTGGAGCGGATTTGAATGACGTTGGTCTGGTATCTTCCCCTTCGCCAGAGGTATATTTCGAGTCGGAAAACTTGTCAAACTTCGATTCAGGGTACTTTGACTCAGGGTACTTCGCTTCAGAATACTTCCCGTCAGAAAGCTTCCCGTCAGAAAACTTTTCTGTATAACTCTCAGGGTACTTCTCACCCTGGTACTTCTCACCCTGGTACTTCTCGTTTTGGTATTTTTCACCCTGGTATTTCGACTCAGTTTGATACTTATCCGGATACTTTTCGCTCTGATATTTGTCCAGATACTTGTCACCCTGGTACTTGTCCAGATACTTGTCACCCTGGTACTTGTCCAGATACTTGTCTGCGTATTTGTCGTGGTACGGGTACTTGTCGTATTTCTCGTTCTGGTACTTATCCAGGTACTTGGACTCGCTGGTGTACTCTCTCGGTGTGTCTTTGCGTGCATCCTTGCGCCAGCTGTTGGAGTAAAAGTCCTGGCTCTTGCCCTGGTAGCTGTTGTAGTTGGAGTGGTACGAGCCGAAGGACTTCAGCCCTGAGGAGTACGATCGTGCTACCGGGTGGCTTCGGCTCATGTCCTTCTTTGGGGGACCTGCCTTGTAGTCCCTTCGCGAGAGACTGGCGGATGTTGTGCCTCCTGGAATGGTATTCACGCTCCCTGACACAGAACCATTAGGGGATGTTCCGTTGGGGCTTATGGAGTAGAAGTTTTTCCTTCGTGACTTGCCGTAGTCCGTGTACTCGCTGCGGTCGTTGTATCTGGGCGGCCCGCGGGAGCCTGATGATGACATACTCGTGTGGACGGCGTCTTTAAAAAAATTTGAGGTTAGTACTTTTTTTTTTGTGCAGGTGACCAGCAGAAATAGAAAAGAATGATACGCAGAACAGACGAGAGAGTGAAGGATGAGAATGATGATAAGGATGAGAAGGATGAGAAGGATGAGAAGGATGAGAAGGATGAGACCGACGAGAAGAGTATGATATGGAGAGAACGTGATAGTTGAGAGTGAGAGCTGAACACCGACCACTTATCTCGGTTTGATTACGTGAACAAGGCTTTTCTGAAGGGAATAGACGACAACAGGGGCAGATATAAGAATAGACATGCCTTGTGTGGGCACCACCTTGGATGTACGGTGGTGTGATCATGGGGAACACGCCGTTGGGGCTGGATGAACAAGACTAAAATTGAAAGTGTGAATATCAGGGGTAAGGGGAAAAGACTTCACATGGACGAAACCTTTTATCGGATACTGCGTTTGAATCAATCATAAAGAGAGGAAATTCGAAGAGTGGAGGTATAATAAAGATTTCTGGTCATCATTGATTGAACCTCACTGATTGGACAACTCCAGACCTCCAACGTGGTTACAACAACATGCGGATACCACAGTATGTATACGACAGCATATGGACACCAGAACATATGGTTATAACATATGGATACCACAGCATATTATACGACAGCATATGGACACCGCAACGTACGGATAACATATGCCAACATATGGACGTCACCACAACTTCATCTCATCTGAACCTCAAGCAACTACTTCTACATTTGTGAGACACTCGTCTATGCTGCGCAACTGTAAAATTTCACAATGGATATGGATCGAGCAATCAAGTTAAAAAGTTTTGAGAAGGATTTGGATTTCTTGGGAAATAGATATGTGGATGGAACGGGATTTTCAACTTTTACTGTTACCAAAACCAGACTTTCATATCCATCAGCATTTCAATGGAGGTCACTGAGCGGTCACCACGTATGGTCTGGAGTCTATTATTATCCTTCTGGCATTTCCGCATTAGCAGAGCGCCCGATTCTCGATGATAATCTGCACTCTAACTCATTTGGGCTTGAATTTGGATTTGAACAAAGTTCATGAATTTCAGTAATTCAATATGCAATCAGAAGTTGGCGGATATTGCGAGCACATTTCCATGCCTGCTGAATGACATCATGCTCTCATTCTGATCAACTGTGAAATCACAAAGGAGACTTCTGAGTCAACGTAATGGTCCTCAAAATAAGTACTATGTGGGCATGTTTGATTTGCTTCTTAAATCTGCCGCTGCACTTCAATTCAGTCAGGTCAGCTCTTGACACGTCTTGATCATATTTAGCGTCTTGACTCCTTTATGTCTCACTTTCCTCTTTTCTTGTTCACTCACTCGTTGAATGAACTTCCTTGCTCTCCTATCTCTCTAGTTGCTCACATCCCCACTTGCTCTCTTATTTCTCTAGTTACTCACATCTCTACTTCCCTGAAACTTCTTCCTGTCACGTCCACTTCCTCTCCCGAGACGGTTTTCTCGCAGTTCGCTTGCTGTGCACTTATGAGTTTGGAGCTATTCTCCATGTTCACATTGTTCATTCACTTATAGTTGTGTTCATCACATCTCACTCTATATCGTCACGCTCACTCATATATGTGCTCATTACATCTCACTCTATATCGTCACGTTCACTCATATCTGTGCCCATTACATCTCACTCTATATCGTCACGCTCGCTCGTCACTATGCATTCTATAATCTATATCCTCATTATCTCGCTCAACACCCCCCCGCTCGCCATCTTCACCACCTCGTCATATGGAACACCAAGCTTCACCACCCTGTTCCCCAAGTCGTTCACCTTCGCCTTCTCCACAAGCAGCACGCACGATGAGGCCTCGAGCGCCTGCACAATCTCAAGGAACTCGCCCTTGTTCACCGTCGCAACAAGCCTGTTGTTGTTCGTCAAGTAGTAGTCGTAGAAGCCGTTCACAGTCGCCACCTGCCCGAGGTTGGTGATCTGGAGCTTGAACAAGTAGCACAACACGGTCTTCTGGAGCAAGTTGAGCGTGTCGAGCGACGTCTTCTTCTGAGCATTGTACGAGCACACACGCGCAACATGCGGAAGCAACACCTGCGGGCAGTTGCTGAGGTCAAACTCCGCCATGTCGCGCCCCTGGCTCTTGAGCGCCTTCTCCACCAGCTCAATGGACTTGTAGCACAAGTCGAACGCGTTACGGAGGTCGCCCGTCGTCGAAGCCGACTTCTTGCAGCAGAGCTGGAGCGCAGCCGGGTGAAAAAGCCCGCGTGGTGCCTCCATGTTCTCCTTGTCGTCCTCCAACGACTCCAATTTGTCCACGATGATGCTCCTGATCTGGTCGCACGAGTACGGAAGGAACTGCAACAACAGCGGCTCCACACCGCTGTTTTTGAGACGCGGCAAGAACTTGTTGGTAAAGTCGAGCGAGTTGGAGATGCCCACGAGCACAAACCGCGCCGCGGTAGTCAACGAGAAGAGCTCAAAGAGTATCTCCTGGTTGCGTGTGATGAGGCAGTCCATCTCGTCCAAGACCACCACCACAGGCTCCTTGTCACCCTGCACAAGCACTTTCAAGTCTGCGCTTGTCTTTTTGCGGTGGTATGCGATCGAAAGCTCCTTTGTTATTCCGCAGTAGATCTCGTGGAAGATGTGGAGGGGGTTGTTCACAATCATGCAGTTGATTTTGACTGTCTTGCACCTGAGGCTCTTGGCGTGCTCGAGGCTCACGCCGATCTGCTCGGACTTGCCGGTGCCTGGGGGTCCTGCTATGTAGAGACTCCTGCCAGTTGAGCCGCGGACGCTTGTTTCGATGAAGTTGTTGAGGACCTTGGCCTCCTTTTCACGCCCTACGAGGCTCTTGGAGTGTCTGCTGCTCGCGCTTCTCTGGAAGAGCGCTTTGGCGCGCGAGTAGATGGAGTCGACGTAGAGCGACGAGAAGTCGAGCCTGCTGCCTTTGACGAGGGGCGTGCTGTATGCTGGTTTGGTTGGGGTTGTTTCGGGCGAGAGAAGATGGCTCTCTATGCGTGGTTTCTTCGCGTCAGCGTCGCGGAACGAGAGGCTTCGTTTGTTGGAGGTGTGGTTTGTTAAGATGGCCATGATGAATGTGGATGGTATTGATATGTGTGATATTATATGATTATGTGTGTTGTATTATATGAATATGATGTGGTATATGCTAATGCTGATAATGAATGGCGATTTCACGTCGTCTGTACATAGCGAAAAGTCCATTATATATAATTTTGGAACACGTCTGACGCGTTTTTTTTGTCCGAAAAAGGAACCGTAATGAGCTGGTAAATACAAGGTCACAAAGAGGGAAGGGGAGAGGGTGGTGTAAGAGAGGGTGGTGTAAGGTGGTGTAAGAGAGGGTGGTGTAAGGTGGTGTAAGAGGGGATTGGGGTAGCGTGAAACAAAATCACATAGTAACGAAGTTCTATGCAAATTCGGTTCAGTTTTTGCAAATCAAACGCGAATTTCATGATTTTGTACCGGAGCAACGCGAAATTAACTTGGAATATGTGCGTTTTGGTGTGGTAGCACGAGAATAGTGTACAGGTTTGTGTGGTTAGCTAAATACGATAGCGAGGATTACTCAATCCACGTCTCAGAATCACTTAATAGCTCAATTCATTAATTCACAAATTCATTCAATAGCTCAATTCATTAATTCACAAATTCATTTCATAGCTCAATTAATTAATTCACAAATTCATAGCTCAATTCATTAATTCACAAATTCATTTCATAGCTCAATTAATTAATTCACAAATTCATAGCTCAATTCATTAATAACAGAAACGTCTCAGAAATCTCAATAGCTCAATTCATTGAAGTCACTGAAGTCACTGTATTATACTATTTACTCTATTCATCCACTTATTCATTCAACACGTGCCATCAACTCACTCTGGCTCAATTCACTCGATCCACTCATTCATTGTCACTGAGAACAATTCACTCGATCCACTCATTCATTGTCACTGAGAACAATTCACTCGATCCACTCATTCATTGTCACTGAGATCCAGCCTGTCAAACCAATTCACTTAAACCTTCTCATATACACGCTTATTCAATCATGTTCTCACTTCGCTTGTGTCCACTCGGGTGCTCTTGTAAGCTGATGTCATCTCGACTCCCGTCAAATTATCTCTCAACCTTCCTTTTGCATGTTCAAGTTCACCAATGATCTCCTAAGTACTCATACTCATGTGAACTCATGTGAACTCATACTCATGTGATCATGTGAACTCATTCACATTCACTCATTCACATTCACTCATACTCATGTTCACTCATGTCCACTCACGTTCACTATGTTCACTCGCTCGTTCACAAACACCCCACACTCATTCACATTCACTCATTCACATTCACTCATTCACTTCGCTCATGCGAATTCCCTACTCATTCACTCCTTCATATGCTCCACCAACGTAGGGTTCTTCCTCATCACCATAAACATATCCCGCACATCAATCACATCCCTCCCCCCATGGTTCGCAAAAAGCTCCAAATCCTGCCCCACATTCACCAACTGGTTATACACGAGCTCCACGAGACTCGCCACAAACACCGGCGTCGCATGCACGTCTCCGCCGTCGCGATTGAGCTCTGCTAACTGTTCCTCCACCATCTTTGCCACCATTAGGTAGACCACCGGTTTGAGTTGTCCAGTTGGGTCCATAGTATTGTATCTGTATACCAGTGATTTATATTGTGTGCGTATCTGTGTACCAGTGATTTTATTGTGTGCTATAGCTGTATACCAGTGCTTTGTATTGTACCAGTATGTGTTGTATCTGTATGTGTTGTATCTGTATGCGTTGTATCAGTACACCTGGTATGCTGTCTACCTGTTGTATACCAGTGTAGTATCTATTGTGTACCTGGAGGATCTGTGTAGTATTCTAAACCTTATTTTCTTCCCTTTTCTTTCCATGACAATCTCCACACCCCGCAAAGGACTATCGTACGTCCTCGGAGAGAACTTCGACCACGAAAACCACATCCTCCCCATCAATGCCATCCAGTGCGCCAACAACGAGCTCTTCACCGCAGGTCGTGACGGCTGTGTCAAGCGCCTCGTCGCCAACCCCACCTCCCTCCCCGACGACGACCCCGAGACCAACGAGCACATCCTCAAACTCGAGACCTGCATCTCCCTGAAGCCCGTGCGCCACTACCTCCCCCACGGCTACAACCCCGCACTCGCCATCGCCCACTCCTACAACCTCCACTTTGACTGGGTCAACGACGTCAAGGTGCTTGGCTCGCACTTTGCCACCTGCTCGCTGGACTTGCTGATCAAGTTGGTCGACATCGCGTCCGGCGCCACGTCCCAGCTCCCCAACTTCCACACAGACTACATCAACCGCCTTGCCCACGCCGGCAACGAGCTCCTCTCCGCCGGCTTGGACGGCACGGTCGTCTTGTGGGACCTCGAGAAACGCGCCACCAAACAGCACATGCTCAACGTGTCGCTGCCCGGCGTGCCCAACTCCATCTACTCCCTCGCATACGCAGCAAACCTCGTGGCCACCGGCGGACCAAACAACACCGTCAACCTCTTTGACGTGCGCCTGAACCAGTTGGTTCGCAAGCTCATCGGCCACCAGGGCAACGTGCGTGCGCTCCAGATGCTCCCCAACAACCGCTTGTTGTCGGGATCGCTGGACACGAGCGTCAAGTTGTGGGACTTGCGCATGTTCCAGGCGAGTGCAAACTTTGGCATCCACGATTATCCGGTGTACGCGATATGCGCCAACGAGACAGGGACGTGCTTCTACTCGGGCGACCGAGGCGGAGCGATCATAAAGACGGACATTGACGAGGACCCCGGAACGTCGAGCGTGGTGTCGCAGGGGGACTCGCTGGTTCTCGCGCTCTGCGACAACCAGGGGGTGCTCTACAGCTCGTCGGCGAGGGGGTTGTCGTCGTGGGCCGTGCCTAACACCAGCAAGATGCTGACGTACCAGCGGTTGAAGGCTGCGAATGAGTACGTGGCGCATGACAGTGACTCTGCGAGCGCGAACGAGGACATCCAGTCGGGGTTCTACGACCTCATTTCGCATCTTTCTGTGGACACGGGGCGTGTGGAGGACATGGCGCTGATGGTGGAGTGCGACGACGCTTCGGCACACACTGCTGGGGACGGCGAGGAGTACATTTCGATGTTCCTCGACCTGGAGGGCGGGCCGTCGCGCGAGTTCATCAACGCATACACACACGAGCACGGCGAGACGGCCGACGAGTCAATCCTCACCGTTCCTGTGGAAATCCTCTTGAACCCCGTCTCTGCGAGCCACATCACGATGGTGCCGTACAACCTGCGTGCGCTTTTCGAGCTTGCGCTCACCAACAAGAGCGTTGTGTCGAAGCGCGTGTTCAACAACAAGCGCAAGGTGCTTGTGTTGTACCTGAACGGGGACATGTCGATCTGGGACCTCCTTGTGTGCAGCGAGGAGCAGGTGTACCGGGGGGACGAGACGACGGAGGAGGCGCAGATGGAGGCCGTTTTCGCGGAGCACCAGACGGACGACACCTTGAACGACTGGTGCGACGTGGAGATCAAGGCGGGCAAGTTGTTTGTGGCGTTGACGGAGAACAGCTACATGAACGTGGAGGTGTATCTCGACGAGTTGATGGCGAGCTACCCGGAGGTGGAGAGGGCTCCGAAGAGCAAGGTCGACAGCGACAGCGGCAAGAACAAGTTCGACAACGATAGCCGGTTCTATCTTGGAGTGATCTTTCTTGACTCGCTCTTTGACCAGTACTACAAGTACGAGCTCGCGTTTGACGAGCAGCTTCGAAACTACATCAAGCCGCTGGCTGTGGAGGACGATCTGAACTTGAAGCGGTTGTTCAGGCGGGGCTCTTCGCAGTCGGTAGCGAAGGAGCCCGAACCAGAGCCCATTCTGAGTGCCGAGATCAAGTCGATGTTGACGCTCAAAGAAGAGAACGTGGATCTGAACCTGATCCTCCGGCTTCTTATGGCCAACACGCAGGTGTACAGGGACCGGTTGCGGACACGCAACACGGAGCTGCTTCTTGTCGCGGCGGAGACGAGCAGGCCGCCCACCGTGCGGTGTCCGCCGTCGCTCCAGATCACCGTGTACGAGCACCTGCTGGACTTGGGCAACTACCGGGACCTCTTCAGCTTCAGCATGAGCGCGTTGGGGACGTTGCAGGGGAACCCGCGGTTGGTGGAGCAGTTGCGGCGGCAGTTGCCGCGGTGGATCGGGCTCCCCGTCCTCTACAACAAGATCGCGGCGAAGGAGTCGCCGCGCATCACGTTTTTGCTTTCCGAGTGCGACTACCCGGGGTTGGATGCGCGGTACAAGATCGGGGGGAAGGTGGGGCGCAAGATCAAGAAGTTGCCTGTGCTGGAGATGACGATCAAGTTGACGTCGCACAACATGTTGCGCGTGTCGAAGGTGCTTGCATATCTCACAGACAAGTTTGAGAGCAAGACACTGGAGATGAAGGACAAGCGGGTGGCGGAGGACTGGTTGGTGTTGACGTGCAAGGGGCAGGAGTTGCCGGCGAGCATGACGTTGAGCACGATCAAGACGCGGATCTGGAAGAGCAGCCTGGATATCGAGTTGGTGTATAGGAGAAGGTTTGACTGAAACGAGAAGTGGAGAGAGTGTGTGAGAAACGTGAGTTCACTGAGTGGGAGAGTGATCGACCAGAAGGGTGAACTTGAGACAAGAGCGAACGAGGCAAAGTGTGAGTAAAAGAGTTCTTATCGTGAGAGCGTGAGAGAGCGTGAGCGAGGAACAACCGTGAAAGTGACTTGAGCGTGAATAGTGAAATTGAGCAGAACTGGAATCACTTGAGCGTGGGCTTGAGCGTGAATGGTGAAAATGACATGATCAGTGAACTAAATCACTTAGCGTGAACAACTTGAACAGTGTGGACTTTCAAAAGAGACCGCATGAGTCGCACAAGAAAACGTGAGTTGAGGAACATGAATACCAGAATCGAGTACCAGTAACATGAATACCAGAATCGAGTACGTGTAACATGAATAACAGAATCGAGTACGAGTAACATGAATACCAGAATCGAGTACGAGTAACATGAATACCAGTAACATGAATACCAGATTTGACTTATGTGAACAGTACTGTGGAAAGTGACCGGGTCTTGCTCTAAGCAAGCTGAGACTGACTGGATTTCCAAAAAGTACTACGAAGAATGGGAGAAATAGCCAAGGCTAGTGGAAATGGACAGGACTAGAATGAAGACTCACGTAAATAGTAAAAGTAACAAGACGTATGTGCAGTATTGCCCGAATCACGTGATTTTTTCATAGGGATTTGTCGCTAGAGCTACTCTGACCAAACTGCTCTGTCACCAGAACTGCTCTGTCACCAGAACTACTCTGTCACCAGAACTACTCGCCATCAGAACCTTAACTGTGACGATTTGTGAAAACTGTGCTATAGCCTTCTATCACTACTGGTATTTTGTTATCTCTGCCTCTTCAATGTTCACATAGACATGACCTCTTGATCCATCAACCTTCATTTTTCACTCCTCCATAGCTTCTCGCTTCGATTGCTGACGTTCGCTTGGTGTTTACGTTTTCTACTTGGCGCTCACTCGCTTCGCTCTTTCGCTCTTTCACTCTTTGGCTATTTCACTCTTTCGCTCTTTCGCTTTGCTTCTTCGCTTTCTTTTTTTTTTTCATCATCATGGAGGATAACAACAGGGTCGTCTCGCGCTTGTTCAGAGCGTACAAGACCACCAAGGAGATGGTGCGCGACCGCGGCTACTACATCACGCAGGAGGAGATCGACATGACGTTGGACGAGTTCCGCTCCAAGGTGTGCGACTCGATGGGCACACCCCAGCGCAAGTTGATGTGTTTCCAGGCATCGCCGTCCGCGGAGCTGTTGGAGAAGTTCCCCGACCTCGGTGCGCTCTGGGTGGAGTTCTGCGACGAGCCCAGCGTGGGCATCAAGACCATGCGTGCGTTCTGCATCCACATCAGCGACAAGAACTTCAGCACGGGTGTGTTTGTGTACCAGAACAGCATCACGCCGAGTGCCAACAAGTTGATCCCCACAGTGTCGCCCGCGAGCATCGAGACGTTCAAGGAGAGCGACTTGGCGGTGAACATCACGCACCACGAGTTGGTGCCGAAGCACTTGAAGTTGTCGCGCGGCGAGAAGAAGGAGTTGTTGGACCGCTACCGCTTGAAGGAGTCGCAGTTGCCCAGAATCCAGCGCGAGGACCCGGTGGCACGCTACTTGGGCTTGAAGAGAGGGGAGGTGGTGAAGATTGTCAGGAGAAGTGAGACGTCGGGGAGGTATGCGTCGTATAGGATATGTTTGTAAACGAACCGTGCACGCGAACGAAGTGAGTGTGAACGACTGCGACTTATATTGAACGCGAAGGAGCGTGAGAATGATAAGTTAAATGATAGAGTATAACTCGATGGAGGAGCAACATCAATAAAAGAGAGAAGAGACAAAGTAGAAGTAGAGAATGGAGGTATAATATATCAAATAATTCAACCTTTAATAAAGATATTATTAAGTTTAATTAAAGACATTTAACCTTTATTGGTATATCTTTAAAGTATTTAACTTCACAGAAGATGACGTATTGGAGACCTGAATCATGATTTGCATGAATTTGATACGATGGAATATATGAACCAAGTGTACTTCGTTACGTACATGTAATGCTACTTGTTTGATACTCCCCGATTCTATTTGTTTCATACTCCTCGATTCTATTTGTTTGATACTCCTCGATTCTATTTGTTTCATACTCCTCGATTCTATTTGTTTCATACTCCTCGATTCTATTTGTTTGATACTCCTCGATTCTATTTGTTTGATACTCCTCGATTCTATTTGTTTCATACTCCTCGATTCTATTTGTTTCATACTCCTCGATTCTATTTGTTTCATACTCCTCGATTCTATTTGTTTTATACTCCGATTCCTTTGATTCCTGATTTCCCTCAGACGATTAACTCAATGTGCTTGGTGATGGTCGACAGCAGTTCTCGAGGGTAGTTCTTGTTCCAGAGAAGTGTAATGCGTTTTGTTTCTTAGCTCGAATGTTCGTCAGTAGCATTCGCTTCCTGCTTGCAAGCTCTCAGAAAACTTGTCAAAAGATAGACTCGTCCTCACGCAAGAAGCTTTCTCTTCGCTCACGTTGGAAAAGCTATGCTCTTCACTCACTCGTCACATGTGAGGGAAGTTATTCACTCACTCATCACTTCGAGGGAAATTATTCATCCACATGTCACATTCAAGAGAAGTTATTCACTCACTCGCCCTATTCGAGAGATGTTATTCACTCACTCGCCCTACTCGAGAGATGTTATTCACTCACTTGTCACATTCGAGAGAAGTTATTCACTCACTTGTCACATTCGAGAGAAGTTATTCACTCACTTGTCACATTCGAGAGAAGTTATTCACTCCCTCGTCCTATTCGAGAGATTTTATTCTCTTCACTCACTCGTCCTACTCTCTTCACTCGCTCGTCAGATTTGCTTCACTCACGTTCCTCGAGCTCCTCTTCCTACCACCACCCCATCCTCTACCCCCGTCCACCATCTCACGTCAACCAACCCCAATCCCATCGGTGGACTAACCGTAACCCCCTTCTCCCCTAAAAACACCGGCCCAATGGTAATCACTACCGAGTCAACGTGTTCCGAACCCAAAAGCTCATTTATCACCACTGCCCCACCTTCAATCATCACCGAATTGATGCCAAGCTCGTACAACTTGGCTAGAATAATGCCCCAGTTGTCTTTTCTATTGGAGAGGAGGGGGAGTTTGATGTATCTGGGCAGAACGTCATCCCTGCTTTCTTCTCCTTCACCTTCTCCACAAGCTTGCTCTTCGAAGTTTTCATCCACAAGTATATAAGGCTCAAGTCCCTCCCTGCACGTCTTCTCCAAGTTTGACCCTGCAAACACGAACTGCCGTCTCGGATCAACGATTATCGGCCTCGGCGACAGCAGGCCCGGAAAGCGGCAGTTGAGCTTCGGGTTGTCGGCGAGCGCGGTGCCGATTCCGATCAAAATGGCGTCGTGCTTGGATCGGAGGTAGTGTGTCATGGACTTTGTCTCCAAGTGCGATATCTTGGTCTGGACGCCAGGCTCGGCCGCAATCTTGGAGTCGAGAGACTGCGCGTATGTGAGCGTGACGAAGCACGACTGCTTGGGTTTGGGGAGGTACGGCTGTAGGAAAGGGGGTAGTGTGGGTGGTAGGGGAATTAGTGACATGAGGCAGGAGAAATGAAATATTAGTAAACATTAGTGAGTGAATTAGTGAAAGTGAAGAGAATGAAAGTGAATGAGCCGTGAGGATCAGAGAGCGAAGAATAGTGGAATTGAAGTTCAGAGAAAGAAAGTGAATTAGTAGTGAAAGAAGCGTGAGGTCAAAGAGATGCTCATATCACAAAGTAGATTACCTAATACCGATGGCTGTCAGGTATGCTTTTCGACGAGCGCCATAATATTGAGACTGTGTCAACTCTCGAAATCTGATCTCTCAAGACCATCTCCCAGCAGACTCGATCCATCTACAGCGAATAAGAGGTTGATATTACTAATCCAAATCTGAAGCAACACCTATTTCATCTCGATCTGATACTCTGATGTCATTGATTATGTCATAAATCACAAAAAGCATGTCAACATGATTTTCGTCGTATCTTAACTGTGTACCCTGCGTAACGTACGATAATTCTTCAACAGTAAACCATCGCTATTCACTATTCACTGCTCTCATATATTTTCTATTGTCACCATTCACTGCTTATATTATCCATTCACTATTGTCATCGTCACTCTCACATACATTATCTAACTATCCTCTCCATTCTCATCACTATTCTCACCTCCTATTGTAATCTTTATCATTCCTTCATTACTCCTATTCCTCCGTTATCGATTTCAATTCGACCTCATTATCATTCCCAATTGCTACTCCTATTTCCTCCCTCTTTTATCCTCCATTTTCTCTTTTCACATGCTCGCCTTTTCGCTCTCCCTCACCCTTTCCATGTCGCGCTCATACCGCTCCCTTTCCCTCTCCTTCCACTGTGCAAACTCCCTCTCCGGATCAACATCGTCGCTGTCGTCCAACGCCTCCCCGCTCTCCTCCGCAGCCACGTACCGCTCCGCCTTGCTGGCACGTTCCTCCACACGCACGTCCGCCTTGCCCCGCTTGATAAACACAGGCTGGAGCACCTCGTCCAGAGAACTCGACTCGTACTCGCTAGAACTCATTGTACCGAGCTCCCCGTGATTTCTTTTTTTATGTGTTTTTTTTCACCGCGGCCTCGCGTTTTCAAAATACAAATATAAATGGGGGAAATTCACCACTTTTGACCACCAACATGTCCATCCTACCAACTTTTGACACTCCTTTCGGCGTATACCTCTGGTCCTACTTTGACTACGCGGTTGCTAGAGCCACTGACGGCGCCTTTGTGCCTTCAAAGTTCGCCTTTGTCGCTGGCACGTTGCCTTTGTCCACCTTCCCGCCCGTGGCCGCTGCCATCGCCGTCTACTACGTGGTGATTTTCGGCGGGGACTACATTTTCAAGAAGTTTGGCATCAAGCCGCTTGTATTGAACGGCTTGTTCCAGTTGCACAACTTGTTCTTGACCACGCTTTCGCTCACCTTGTTCGTCTTGATGATTGAGCAGTTGGTGCCGATCATCTACCACCACGGCTTGTTCTACGCCATCTGCAACGAGCGTGCGTGGACACAGGAGCTTGTCACGCTCTACTACCTCAACTACCTCACCAAGTTCTGCGAGTTCATCGACACCGTCTTCCTTGTCGTCAAGCAGAAGAAGTTGACGTTCTTGCACACCTACCACCACGGAGCCACTGCGCTTCTTTGCTACACGCAGTTGATCGGGCTCACGCCGATCTCGTGGGTGCCGATCGTGCTCAACCTCGGTGTGCACGTGGTGATGTACTGGTACTACTTCTTGGCTGCGCGTGGCATCAGGGTGTGGTGGAAGGAGTGGGTGACGCGCTTCCAGATCATCCAGTTTGTGTTGGACCTCGGCTTTGTCTACTTTGCCACGTACCAGAAGATTGTGTTTACGTACTTCCAGCTGTGGATCGGCACGTTGCCGGTGTGCGGTGACTGTGCGGGCACGATGCTTGCTGCGTACTCTGGGTGTGCGATCTTGTCGTCGTACCTCGTCTTGTTCATTGCGTTCTACATTGACGTGTACAGGAAGAAGTCGTCGAAGAAGAGCAAGATTGTGAAGTCCGTGAAGGGCGGTGTCGCTGCGCAGGTGAATGAGTATGTTCATGTTTCGGGGAGAAAGTCACCGGAGACAACGGTGAAGTCGAGAAAGTGAGTCATGAGACAGCATGAGCAAAGCGAATGTGAACGAATGATAGAACTTCGAAAATGATTTATTGGAGAAGATAAAAGATGAATGGAGATTAGATAATACAGATATAATGAGAGATAGTAGTATGAGGCAGTACAATGACAAGTGAGATGCATGACAGATACGCAAGGAACCTTAGAATACTGCACGACTCTAGTTCGAGTCCAATACAAAGCCGACAGTTGATGGAACCTTTGAAACAACACTTTTCCCGTTCGAGTCCAATACGAAGCCGACGATTAACGCTGACTCAAGTGACTCAAACGCGACTATTGAAATTGACGTGACTATGAAGTGGTACAAAATGGAATGTTGGATGGTGAGGAACGTGGAGATAGGAATGTTGAGTGACGGACGGGGAACAACGAATAAATAACGGCAACGTGGAGATCTGTCTATCCGTTGGCTAGACTAGCTGATTATTAGGAGACCTTGGGGTCGCTATCATACTGATAAGCTCCATTCATTCTTTTGTTAATATTTCCATTCATTCTTTTGTTTGTTCCTAATATTGCCATGCTTTTGCTGTGATTCCTAAGTCCTTGATCTTACTACATTTTCTAGCAGTCGCCGATGCAGTTCGAATTACGATATGTGCTAGAAGAGCACATCGAATTACAAGCCGAGTGCTACTGCGGGTGGGCTTTGTTGTTCATACCAACCTGAAAACATGTAGTACTTCTTAAAAGACTGTGTTTCTATACATAAAACTTCATTCATACTCTTGATTCTTGATATCGTGAGTACGTCGATCAAGTTCGTTTTGCTTTAGGGATTCGTTTTGTCTATTCATTGAAACCTCCTCAATGAAACCAGTCATTTGTCTTTTTCATTCACGTCGATATTCGTAACTCTGCCATTGACGTTTAGTCGAAATTCGTAACGCTGACATTGACGTTCAGTTGATATTCGTAACTCTGACATTGACGTTCAGTCGAAATTCGTAACGCTGGCATTGACGTTCAGTTGATATTCGTAACACTGACATTGACGTTCAGTTGATCTTCGCTCAGCCTCATTCAGTTTCACTCCCTCACGTTCACTTCGTTCACGTTCGGTCGGTCACATCGTTCGCGTTCGGTCAATCACTTCGTTCACGTTCGGTCGGTCACATCGTTCGCGTTCGGTCAATCACTCGTTCACGTTCGGTCGACCTCCTGCATTTTTGGAATCGACTCCACAGCTCCCTTCTTCTGAATCACCAAACTACTCGCCTTTGTCGCAAACTCAACCCCCTCTGCCAACCCCTTCCCCTCCACCAAACGCAGAACAACCCCCCCGAAAAACGTGTCTCCCGCCCCGGTCGTATCAACTACTTTTTCCACCTTCGCCGACTTCTGAAACCCGCTCTCATCCTTGGACTTGTAAACACACCCCAAAGACCCCATAGTGATGATCACCGTGGCGATATTCCCTTGGTTCACCACACGCTGGAGCCTTTCCGCAAGTGTGGAAAACAGCTCGATCTTGTCTGTCTGCTTCTCAAACTCACTCAACTCGCTCGCACTCAAAACCGCCTTGGCGGCGTCCAACGCTTCGCCTTCGTTCACAATCAACATGTCCACATCGCGCAAGATTTGCGCCTCGATCAAATCCGGCTTAAAAGGCGACGGGTTGTAGCAGATGTTTACTGCCGGGCGATTCTGCTTGATCCACTTGACAGATGCGTGCGTATCGGGGTACTCGTTCTGGAGGAGCACATAGTGGTTTGCTGAAACCTCTTCTGGGAATATCTGTGCGTAATCCTCGTGTGTTGGTCTCAAATCCTCGTTTGCTCCAGCGGTGATCAAAATGCGGTTCTCACCATCTGACTCCACCAAAATTACAGCAACACCCGACGACTTTCCCTCAATGGTGGCGATGTGGGTGGTGTCAACACCGGCGTCGACCAAGGCGCCTTTGAGCTCCCTGCCGAAGGTATCGCTGCCGATGTTGCCCACCATTCTGACCGTGGTGTCCTTGTTGGTGAGGCGCGCACAGGCGACGCTTTCGTTGAGGCCTTTGCCGCCGAGGTGGTTCTCGAACGAGTTGGCCTGGATGGTCTCGCCGCCGGCGGGCACGCGGTCGGTGAAAGTCACCAAGTCGTAGTTTAGTGAGCCGATGACAGTTATGAACATGTTAAATATGGGGAAGTGAAAAATGATGCAATAGAATTTGAGAAAGTGGATAGACGCAGTAACTTAATAGAAAATATCAATTGAAAGTCACCTAATAGAAAGTATCAATTGAAGTCAGTAACCTAATAGAGGATACCCATTGAAGTCAGTAACCTAATTGAGTATCCAATTGAAAGGACAAGAAACAAGACTAGTTTTGCGAGGAAGACATTGAAGCACGACAAGTGCCCCGTTATAAACAAGTCTCGAAAAAAGTTGTTTCGAACGAGTTTTGGGATCATTTGGAAAACCTTCTAAACACACTTCTGAACAGAAGTCACAGGGAATATGCCGAACTGATCAGGATTTCCGATTTGACGAAAAATCGTCATGAAATTATTGGCTGCGAAAAGAGGATTGTAATTAGACAGCATGCACAACCAAACATGTCTCTGCAATTAAATGATTCCATCACCTATACTTACTCTACATTTGACCTACTACTATTATTAATAACTTCTACTTCACATTCACTTAGCTCACGTGAGTCATGATCTATAATCTCCATTAATCGTCACATACTCGTGCGACAAATCACACGTCCAGAACTGCGTCAGCTCACCCCCGCCAGTCCCCAAGTCAATCACAATTTCCAAGTCCTCGTGCTCCAAGATCTCGCTCGCCCTCTCCTCGTCCACGACCTCAGGCTCACCGTTTCTTAACAAGTGCAACACAGGCGACCCGTCCGTCGGCACAAACGAGACATTCGTCTTGGCAGGGATCACCAGCTCTGCAGAAACGTCAGAGTACCCAATAGCACAGAGAATGCGCCCCCAGTTGGCGTCCTTCCCGTACATTGCAGTCTTGAACAAAGACGAATTGGCCACCGAGCTCGCGATGGTCTTCGCGTCGTCGTAGCTCAACGCATCGTCAACCTTGATTGTGATGAACTTCGTAGCGCCCTCGCCGTCTCTCACCACCAACTGCGCTAACTGCTGCGCAAAATCGGTGATTTCGTCCTGCACACGCGAAAACTCCGCACTGTTCTCGTCAATCACAGCCCCACCAGCAGCACCGTTGGCAATGGCCACTATGGTGTCGTTGGTGGACATGTCACCGTCTACGCTGATGCTGTTGAAGGACCTGTCGGTCGCAAACGACAAACTGCGCTGGAGCGCACCCGCAGTCACGGGGATGTCCGTCACAAAGAAGCCGAGAAGCGTGGCCATGTTGGGGCAGATCATACCGGCACCCTTGGCCAAACCGGCCAAGGTGTACTCGGTGCCGTTGAGTTTGAAGGATTTGGTGACGAGTTTGGGGAAAGTGTCCGTGGTGCAAATTGCCTTGGCACAGTCGATCCAGTGCTGGTGTGTGTTGCCCAAATTGGCCGCTAACGCGGGGATTCCGTCGAGAATCTTGCCAATGGGCAACGTATTGCCGATGACACCTGTGGACATGACCAAAGACGAGTTTTTTGCGTTGCCAAAGGCGCTGTCGGTAGCGTCTACCATGCTCTGGGCGTCCTTCATGCCCTGGGTGCCTGTGACGGCGTTTGCGTTTCCCGAGTTGACCACGAGCGAGTTGACGCCCTGGCCGCCGTTCTGCTGCAAGATCTGGGCGGAAATCTGGACTGGTGCGGCCTTGAACTTGTTTTTAGTGAAGACTGCGCTGGCGACAGCGTCGCCGTGCGTGTTGCGCAACAACGCTAAGTCGAACGACTTGCCGTCTTTCTTGACGCCGCAGTGGGCACCGCCCACAACGAATCCTTTGGGGTAGACCCCGCTAGCTGGGACAAATCTGGCGGCTTTGTTGAGGAGCTGGGTGGTTATCTTCATATCGCGGTAAAATTTTCAGTTGCCGGATTGGGAATAGATAAAGAGAACACACAAATTTCGTGAACGTGAGCAAAGCGAACGTGAGCGAAATGGACACAAAACAGAACGTGAAGAACGTGAGCGATACAATAATATGTTTGCTCACGTTCACGGAATGGACACAAAATAGAAAGTGATGAACGTGAGCGATACAATCTGAGTAACGTGACCAAGAACGTGAGAAATATATAGTAACGTGATCAAGAACGTGTGCTGCAAGAGTAACGTGACCAAGGGCGTGAACTGCTGAACACAAATGCGGATGTGGGCGGCAATAAAGAGTGATTGATTGAAAGAGTAGAGAAGCTCTGAATGAAGTTCAAGTCTTGCTCAGCTTGCCGAAGAGTGAATGAGGTACTTATGATGAAGAAGTAGGAACGTACAGAGGAAATACAAGAGGGAAAAGTAAAAAAAGGAAAGTGAGAAAAGTATTCGGCGAGAATACTCACGATGGAAGCATCTTACTAGATTACATAATAACAAGAACAACGGTACGTCTAGGTGGATTTTACGAAGATCATGGATTTACGAAGCTGTTTAAGGTGTGAACTATTCAGAAAACAAATCAGATCTCCCGACTCAAATCCAAAGCAATGAAGCACTGCCCACAGAGTTAGTCAGACGTTCAGATATCGCGAACACTGAGGAAATCATAAAAGCTTGATCGTAAATGGCTGAGCATTGCTGCGCGTTAGCCGTGCACATAAATCATAACCATGCGACAGAGTGAAATTTGACAGCCACAGCCGATGGCAGTCGGCACAGCAGTCGGTCGGTGTAATGTAATATCTAGCGCGGAAAAGTACTCGGCAAAAAGTCGTCGGCAGTTCGGCGCAGTAATGGACAGAACGGCATCGGTACAGGTATAGCCTAGTGGAAATGAACACTGTAGACAGCTCATAAACCATTGCAGTGATAATGATTGAAGGACAGTAATGAGTTCAGAGATCATGTAACATTGACAGTAATGATTAAAGGACAGAGATAATGAGTATGAAGACCATGTAACATTGTCAGTGGTTAATGATTTAAGGTAATGAGTACAGAGATCATGTAACATAACAACGATCATTGCCTGAAAACTCCAAACAGCGACTGTTCGCGCACCCATGAAACCGGCAATAAGTAAACACGCAAACGTAGAAACCACAGCCAACCCCAAATATAGCCAAATTATTGAGCTCAATTCAGCCTCGACTCTCCGATTAGCCTACGCTCGTTACATCCGTCACTCTCCCATTGGCTCACCACTTGACGCTTCCCAGCCGCCTACTCACTTAGCCAACGCGCAGGCTTCGCCTTGCGCATCCTGTTGTTCCAAACGTTTTTGCCAAGCGGTACTCAGTGGCTTAGCATCGGAAATCTTGCTACACTGCCGATCCAGCCAAGTGACTTCAATTTACGGTGGAGTCCAAGCGAAGCGCCATCCGGTTCACTACTGACTCCAATCTATCAAATTATGCCCGCGCTTTGACTAAACTCCGTGGGCGGAAATATTCTCCGCGATTCTGCGATTTTGTGAGAAGGGTTTGTGCGCTTAGCTCAGCGCACAAGGAAATAAGTGTGGAATGATTGGTAAGGAAAGTGTCACAATACGCATATGCTACAATTGAGAAAAAAAGAAGAACTGACTGAGAAGAGAAGAAGAGATAGAAGAATCGAATGAGAAGCGAAGAATTGAGGGATGTTAGCAGACTGGAGACCAAGGATCATTCTGCTCATCTTATCTAACGGCTTTGCCGTTCGCCCGCCTAAAAATGCACTTTGCCTCCTGCGCTTTCCAATTTCGCTCACACCATCCTTTATTTTACATTACCAAATCCTCTTTGCCCCTGATTACGTGCCCCTGTCAACATACGAATTTTCATGACGACGGAAACAAGGGCTATGTTAGGCTATACGCCGTATTATACCGGCTGTATTAAATGTGGCTATTTGGCTGATTTGAGTTAGACATATTGTCATCGGAAGCACCAGCATTTACGTCATAATCATCAGCACTTTGATTAGCACATTCACCGAGCACATACAAGCATTGAGCACATCCGCGTGAGCACATTAGCATTGATTGAGAATATCCGTATTATTGAGCACAATGAGCATTATGATAGGTCAATGGAAGACGTACCGTCTCGAGAACACCAAGAGAAGTCTCGTTCTATACCGTCCTGAAGAATCCAAAGACATATTTCTTCAAACTGTGGACGGCGACGACGTTGGGGATCTACGCATTGAGAGCTACTCACCCTCCGGTAAACGCACCACTCTCTGCACAGTCAAGAAAGTGCAGCATTCGCTTCATGGTTGGTTCACATTCAATTTTGTGTGGGGAAAAACGCGTGTGCTTTTTCACGACAGCCTACCGGTGGTTGACTACACATGCGGTGACGAGATATTCCGCCTCATGCAGACCGGTTCGACCATCACCATGTATCGGTTGCACCGTAACCGAGGGTACTCGCTTATAGATAGCTGGAGCTCGTGGCGACGGAAGTTTAATGAAAGCGACCCCCGTTTATACGCTTCCAAGATGACAAAGGACTACTTGGACGGTGCGTTAAAGATAGGCCAGGTGCAGCCGCGCGAGTACATAGCGTTGGACCTGGACGAGGACCAGTTGCTTGTGCATTTGGGGGTTTTGCTAGTTTTGGCAAAGTTGAGTGAGATTTCAAACATATTCGGACATTCTACGGCCTTGCCGCAAAGAAGGAGACTGAGGGGCAGTGATCTGCTGGTGAAGGTAGTTGTGAGGCCTTCGTAGAGAGAACAGATATATAGATGGGCTTGATATGATGAAATACATTGGATCATGATTTACGAATTGATGTCACAATGTTGTTTGTGCTATTGAGCCAGTTCTCCATGGAAATGCATGTAACGTAACGTTCTAGTTGATCCCTGTAGTATTTCATGATACAATACGTTGTCGTGATGTACTAGGCATACATGTTTCCATGTACACAAGGTAAATCTCCTCTATGTGACCCCTAAACTGCTCCAGTCATTCTCGTCCATCGATGATCATCATAACCTCGAGCGATTATCGGAGCCACTATCAACTACTCGGTAATAACACTCGGATATAACCCGCATCAATCTATGAGCATTTATCAACCCAGCCAAGATTTCTTTACACCCAATCATTACCGAAGATAAGGTTACACCTTTTCCAAGCCTTATTTCCTCGTATCACTACCTCGTATCACTCCTTCCTCTTCTGAGCCCATGACTTAATCATGTTGACTCCAATGCCAAGCCTCCGTCATTCGTATCCGGCATATAGGCACGGCTGAGAAGATAAAAGTGGCGAAAATCCTCTTCGAAAAATCATCATGTACATCGACATAAAGAAGAGAGTAATCTACTACCTGGGAGACGGAAGCACTTATTGGAACCGCAATATCTTGTGGGCTCTTATTGCCATTCCTATTGTCGTCTTCTTGCTTGCGATGATCTTCAGAACCCGTCGAAGAAGAACCATGATCCCTGTCACCACCAACAACCAGTACTACAACAATCAACCCCCCGTGTACGACCAGAATATGCAAAATGGTTACAACCCGCAAATGAGCCAGCACAATGGTACCTACAACCCAGCGTACGGCAACTACGGTCCCAACAACAATGGATCCAGCCTGTACGACCCCGCATACATCCCTCCTGAGAGACCTGTTGTGTCCGATGAGTACCAACCTCCAGCAGGACCTCCCCAGGCGCATCCAAAGAGTTAGAGGAAGCACCCAAAAGGCAAATGTGATATGACGAGAATAATATAGCATATACAATGTGAAAGATATAGCATATACAATATAAATAAAACGCATCGAGGATTAAGTGCAGATAGATTCCGTATGGATGTTTGATGGTTCACTCGTAATTAATGTGCTTACTTAGGGGATAATCTGTCATGCTATCCCTTAATTTCCTTTGTTGTCAGCCGCATCGCTAAGCCCCCTTCGTATTTTGCCCCAAGGCTCATAGCTGAATAATATTACTGTACGGCAATTTCAAATTCCAGAATAGTATAGAAGTTAGATGCGGCGAAAGAATAACCCCTGGTATGATGAAGCATTTGTGACTGTGCTATTGTCTTCCTTGAAAATGCCTGATTGAGAGTTGAAGTCATTGGAGTAGGATGTTAGAGGGTAGCTGCAGAAGGGACTGGATGACGTCGTGTCCCAAGGATTAAAGGGAGGTCGAAATCCGCCAGTTACACCACAACCTACGGCATTCCACGTATTCCAAAATTTCAATAGGTCAGGACTCCTCTGATGCGTTTCATGAGTATCGTGTACTGTACAACCATTTTAGTGACACCTCACTGCGCAATCCTGATCCTGCCAGTTCACAACTGCAACAAGGATGCAATTCTCCACAAATACTAAGTGCGGAATTCCAAATCACCTCTATACACATACGTACGCACAAAAATACTATGAACTTCCTTTATAGTTTGGTTGTACTGAAGTATGTGTGACTGTTTACAAGGCTTCTTTCGGCACTTGCTGGCAGTAACTGGTATCAGTCCTATGACGATTATGGTCATACCTGCAACTTTTTCTGCTAGAGTCGGTGATTCTGCCACTTGTGGGTTGTTGGAGGCATTTGGTGAACCATCGGTTGCTTTTTGAAAGCTCTCTAAAGACATACTTCAATAGCCTAGAGTCAGTCGAATAGTATCATTTGGCATAAGACTAAGTGAAGGCTTTTGCAATCTGTTCTCGTGGCTTCACTCCTTGATTTCCTTTTGGGAATCTTTTTGCAGCCATGAGTTTGTAAAAACTCATACCCGCCAATACTATAAAAACCCCTCAGATTTTACAATAACTTATAATTATCTATTACTTTCAGAAACACATTCTCCCATGATGGATCTTCACAGGTTAATGGAACCTTACCCTCCTATGCTTCGTTGTTCAGTGTAGAGACTAACGCTCATATTTGCAAATTTCGTGAAGAAACATTCCTTCGCAATCTTCTGATTGTATAAAATGGCGTTTCCTTTACATTGCTAGTTAGCACAGTTGTAACGGGTTGGATACAGTTTGACTGGTTGAATCATGTCTTACTGAGTGGAGACAGACGCTTAAAGTCTGTCTCGTGGGGACAGGTGCCGAAATGCCTGTTCTCTGGCAGAAACCAAACCAGAAAGTTTGCTTCCTGTGTGCGGGGCAGACACTAACCGTCTGTCCTTGGGTGGGTGCAGATCAAAAACTTCTGCTTCCCAAGGGTGGGGGCGGACGCCAAAAGTCTGTCCCTTGGGGGTACAGAAAACTGTCCCCCAGTTGGAGCAGGTGCCGCACACCTGCCCCACGAAAGTGGGGGGAAGACACGCATCGTCCCTCCCCTTTCTGACGATCCTTACGGTCAGCGCGTTGTACGGTGGGGTATGATTTTATATTTAAAGAGGGGGGCATTTCCTGCATATATAGAGCACAATCTACTAACCGAACGTGTACGAAGTGAACTTGAGGGAGCTTCAGAGCACAAGCCTGATATCTGACAAAACATTAACGAAGGAACATATTACTAATATTCTACTGAACGTCACCAAGTGAGTGTGAGACATTTACATGGACATATATCCAACATAAACCATCAGAACGACTTCAGTAAATACTTAGATGATGCACAGAGCTCATTAGGAGTCACGCATCCTATATATGATGTCGCAAAGTAAAGACCACATATTCGGATTCGACAAGCATGGTACATGTGTAGCTTTTCAGGTCCTCTGGAAAGTCTTGAGTGTCTCTTGTACAACCTCTTTTTGGAATAAAATCAACCTATATAGGATCAGGGGAGGCCTCTTATCACCTCAAACCCCGTTGTTTTCTCATCTTGTACTCTTCTTGACACCCTAGTTGTGAAAAACGGAACTCTCAAGTGAACTTGCAATTATCACTCTACGTCTTTTGACTCAACCCATGTGTGCATATACTTGGTCTGTTAATCACTGAGCTTTTTGCCTCCCTTGCGTCTTTTGCGCTCCCGCTTATGTTTCCTGATGTAAATTCACACATTTCATTCAAAAGTCCCAATCGGGAAATTTGCAACCATTTCATGAAACCAGACCAGAAATTCTAAACGCCAAATAACACACTTCCAAGTATTGCAATCGCTTCACACGTTTCTGTCACCCTATAAATACAGCTCTCTATTCCTTCATTGCTCTCCATCAAACAACAATGGCCGCTCAACAAACTAACACTTCCGCTAACAAGTCGTCCAACGCTGACAAGGACCTGAGAAACCCAAGAGCCACTCCGGTCGGGATTATTCCTTACTCTTGCACAATTGTCTAAGTTTGAAACTCTCACATGCTTGTTTTCGCTGTTGAACGGCATGAGTGTTTAATTGCCGTTCACTTATAAAAATTTTTAGATCCTTACGAATAAATGTTCTTGGTGAGAATTGTAGAAAAGGTATCAATAATACGTTTGGTGTTGATGAATTTTTTGCATTGCAGTTGACTGATTTTGTTCGACTTTTGGGCACATTCGCGAGCTCAAACTCTTGCAGTCCCATTATGATTTCTGGAATCGAAGGGAGTAATAAGGTCTAAAATCGCCCATCCCAAAATTATAGGACTACACTCTCAATGCAAGCTCTCGCCCCATTATACAACGCGCTGACCGTAAGGACCTTCGGGAAGAAGGGAGATACTCTCCCCCATTCCCACAGGACAGGTTCCGCCCGCCCTAAGAGCAAACCTTTGGATCTGCCTTCACAAGTTTTCTGAACGTGTAAAGAATTCTGAGTATCTCTCAGCAATGGCTTAAACTTACTACGAAACCCTCGTACTTCAATCAAGGAGCAAATGGAAGAACCATATGAGCCAGCCCGGCGGATTCAGATGATCGTTGGTGAACACGTGTGCACCAGAAATGTTAGCACTCCAGGTAACGAGTGGTGACTAGAAACATTAGCACTTTCTGGCAACGAGTGGAACTACAAATATTAGCACTTTCTGGCAACGAGTGGAACTACAAATATTAGCACTTCCTAATAACAAGTGGTACGTATTCATAATGTATTGATCGATCCGGGGGAGTTTACAGAATTGGCGGGTACGTTTCAATTAGCACAAATGGGTGCAAAAACCCAAAAGGAATGGAGTCTATCAAAATGGGTGCAAAAAAATAAAAGGATGGGGCTAAGGTTTCGGAATTTTTGGCAAGGTATGTAACAGTCAACTTGAGTAGTGACTGGATTATGATCAATATGCGGTGATGTATTCTAGTTCCCAGTTTGTATTCTATAACCGTCTTCGCCGATTTTAAACGGAGAGTATGTACCTTTATGCTGTGAAAATTTATTCTCGGTTGCAAAACTCCTGATTTATAGCCAGCCTCGGCCGAAAGTGCTTCATATATTCACACCAAAAGCTACATAAACGATTCAAAAAAGCTTCCTAGACATCCATTTGTCACCCCACTATAAGGCTCTTTTTGCGCCACTTTCGACAATCTCCGGTGCTTCTTGGAATACTTTTTTACTGAACCTTCGATATTAAACACCCAGGATTACCCACATCAACCTACGTCCTTTATACTCTCAAATATCCTACTTCCGGCAGCTTCCTGAAAAATGAACACTTTTGACACATTTGCAGCTTTAAAGCACTGATATATACGTATTCAAGAATCAATGGTATAATTTGCAGCCCTTGAGCTGCAACCGTATTTCGAATACAAAAGTACAATTGGGTCTTACAAAGAGAATTTGACCTTTATTATGTACTCTCTGCAGGTAGAAGACTGTGTCCTCTCACACTCGCTTCGTTGATCCTCAAAAATACAATTGCTTACTCTTACAAAGATATGGAATGTAACCTTTACTAAGTACACTCTAACTAGTACTCTGCCTCCTCACCGTTTCGCTCATGTTCGCTAGAATCCTTCTATCAGTAAGCCGTTCGGGAGTCCTAAAGAAGTCCCGCCCTCTTCATCCTCTGCCTCTCCGCAAAGGTCAACTTCTTCTCCACCTTCGGGGCCGCAGCTGCCTCTGCCTCCTGTCTCCTCTGCGCCTCCACCTCTTCCCTCCTCTCGGCCTCCGCAGCAGCCCTTGCCTCCGACGCCTTCACCTCGGCCTCTCTCTGGCGCCTCTGTCTCAACTCCGAGATGCGCTGCTGCTTGACCTGCTCGATTCTCACCTTCTTCGCCTCCTCGAATCTCTTCGCAGCAGCGTCTCTGAGCTCCGCGATCTTCTTTGCGTTCTTCCCGTCAATCACGCTCTTGAACTCCTCAAAGTTCGGAAGCATCCTCGAGAAACGGGCCTTCAACTCAAGCGCCTTGACGTGCTCAGCCTTGGCCTTTGCAATCTTCGCCTGCTTCACAGCTTCGTAGGTCTTCAACTCCTCGCCCTTCTGCAACTCAGCGTCCTTCTCGTAGTGCTTCAACTCCACCTTTCTGTACGCACGCTCCAAGTGGTCCACCTTCTTCGAGGTCTGCTTGAGTTTGTCCTCCAACTCGCGCTTGTCCTTGTTCAACTGGTCGAGCTGCATCTGCTGCAACTTGGCAGTGTCCAACTCGTCCAAGTTGTCGAGGTCCACCTTGATGATTCCCTTCGCGTTGATCTCCTCTGCCATCTTGCGCTTTTCTCTCGCCTGGATCGCCGCACGCTCCTTCTCCAACTTCTCCATGTTCTTGCGCTCCTGCTCTGCTGCCAAACGCTCCTGCTCGGCCTTCTTGTCGGCGATCGCACGCTCGGCCTTCAACTTGGCGGCCTCCTCCTCCTCCTTGGCACGCAACTCCTCCGCAATCTTCTTTCTCTCCGCAATCACCTCCACACGCGCCGCCAACTCCTGCTGCTCGCGGATCATGTCCTCCACAGCACGCTGCAACGCCGCGGCGCGCACCTGCTCGTGCTGCGCGTCGTCGCGAGCAGTCAAACGCGCAGACTGGCGCAAAGTGGCCGCAAGCTGCGAAATCTGCGTGCGCACCAACTGCGCAGGCGAAACCTGCAACTTGTCCACAAACGTGTCGTTCAACGACTCCTCAAACGGCAGCGACTTGAAGACAACCACCTCTGCCTCGTGGTCGATCGAAAGCGACAAGTGCCCCTCCTTGGCGGCAGTCACAATCAACTCCTCCACCTGCAACGGCGTCAACGCGTACTCCGCCGTGTCCAAGATACCGAGCTGGATCAAAAAGTCCAACTTGACAGTCTCGTACACCTGCGACACCTGCTGGAAGATGCGGATCAAGATCACCTCCGTCAAGGTTGGGATGTAGTGTGCGTAGTCCGCGTGGATCGCGCGGAACGCGCTCGCAATCTGCGGCTTGATGCTCAACGGGTGGAACTCGCCGTGCTCCAACAAGTTGAACAAGTCCCTGATGGCGGGGTCCACAAACGAGAGAATGTTCTTGCTCATGATGCTGCGGATGAGTCCTGCTTTGGTGGGCACTGCGCTCAAGTTCAACAACGACGACAACTTGGCGTTCTTGGTGCGGTACTCGTCCACAACCGTCTCGTTCGTGTTGAGCGACTTCTGTGGGATCGCCAACGTGGACAACACCAATGTCAGTGCGTACCTGTGGAGTTCGTCATCAGTGGCATTTGGTGACTGCGAGTACAAGTTGAAGAACTTGTTCCACGCCACGGCGTGGAACAACGCGTTGTCGGAGACAGCAAAGATCTGCGCCAAGTTCTCGTAGTAGTTGACCATCATCTTTGGCTTTGGAGACTTCTTCGATGCGGTGATCAATGCGTGGACATCGTCAACAGAGCGGAAACTCTCCTGCCACAACTCCAACTTGACGGAGATGTTGAGCTGTGCGAAACGCTGTTCGAGATATCTCTGCACGGTCTCGTTCTCGCTCAAGTCGATGGCGTTCTGTGTGGACGCCTTGACCTGCGTTGTCACCGACTGCATGTGTGCACGCAACAACTCGCAAAGACGGCGGAATTCGGCCTTGCGCTTGAAGTTGAGACAGAACTTGAATGCCTGGCTGACCACAGCAGAGTATGTGACCTCCATTTTGGAGTTGTTGCGGAGGATGTCGAGAACGGCTCTGAACGCCTCCCATAAAAATCTCATCCACGGTGTCACCAACTCCCTCTCGGTTCTGTCGGCGGAATCGGTGTTTGAGACAGCGCTCAACAAGATTTGCTCGGGGGACTCGGCAGAATCGAGGTCCTCCTCGTCCTGGTCGATCTTGATGTCGGCCTTGGCCTGGGCCTCATCCAACTTGGCCTCCGCGAGGTCGACAAAGTGGCGTACGATGACCTGGACCGACTCGAGGCCGTTCTCCGACAGCTGCACGTTCTTCTTGTACTGGTGGAGGGCGTCTTTGGCCAACTTTCCGCGTCTGAGGTCGACGGCCAACTCAATGAGGAGGAGGGCGATGGGCTCGAGGTCCTCGACGGCGAGGTAGCGCGTGCGCTTGGAAGTGATGAGATCGTAAAGGGTGTCCAACGCGGCGTCGCGCTGGCCCACGGCGATCAAGTCCTGGGCGCGTTTGAGGACGTTTTCGGGGCGGAAGTTGTGGTTCTTGTGGGGGGGAGCCATTTGGTGAAAAATTTTTACAGGACGGATTTTTCGCATGAGTGTATGAGCACGAGTATGAGCGAAGCGAATTCACGAATGTGGGACAGAATAGCATAACGATGAACATGAGTGACTGAGCGGGAATTCGCAAATGTGGGACAGAATAGCATAATGATGGACATGAGTGATGAGCGAAGCGAATGTGAGCGAGAAAACATGGATAGTAATAGTAGTAAGGGAACACGATCGAATGTGAGCGAGAATATGGATAGTAATCATAGTAACGAGGCGAGAATATGGATAGTATTCATAGTAAGAGAGGCGAGAATATGGATAGTAATCATAGTAACGAGGCGAGAATATGGAAATATAGGAGTGAACATGCAAGCTAGGAATCGCAGTGGACAAAGCGGAAGTAATTGAGAAACCGCCAGTTGAGTAAGCGATGATGAGCAATACGTGAATCAGTAATTGATAGAGGTGATTTGAGCGATACGTAAACAAGTATTTGATTCAGTCTTCAGGTGAATCACTACTATATAAACCATGACAGGAATATGAGCAATCAATAGATCTTGATAACCAGCATAGTCAGCGAGCTTGATAACTAGCATAGTCAGCAGTGAACTGAAGCCCCAGTATATGTTTATTCCAATCAAGTCAATTAACTTGATCGCACAACCATTATCTATCATCCAAATGATCTGCGAGGAATCATCTTCCGCTTGCAAGCTGGCGTTAAAAGCTTCCCTACACAGTAAGCGTGTTCAACTGCAAAACTGCTCTTCCATTTTTCGCAGCCAAGTATTCTTGTCTTGTCGGCGCAATTCACATGTGCCCGGGACATTTCCGGAAGTCTTCTATCGTCTGTCATGCGGTGCTTCAACTTGCAGAACTACAATGTTTTACAGCCAATGACTCGATTACAGCATTCAGACGTGCTCCAAAAAGAACTGCGAGCCCTTCTTCACTCCATTCACTTCGTGCTTCTTCAAGTTCACTTTGTGCCTCTCTCGCTTCCCGAGTTTTGCAAAAAAAAAAAATAACGACAACTGCAGGACTCGAACCTGCGCGGGCAAAGCCCAAAAGATTTCTAATCTTTCTCCTTAACCACTCGGACAAGTTGCCTAGTACTGGACGTTGAAGGCTACTTGGAGTCTATGACAAGTAAATACACCAGTTGAAGATTATGAGAAGTAAATCAATATGCAACCCTTGGAATTATAGACTCAGACGTATCAAAAATTAGTCACCATTACTTGCAAGTTCGTCTGCATTCATTTGTTCTCATCCCTCTCTTTTTTTATTGCCTCACCCAAGCGTTTCCATGCACATTCACCCCTCACATACTTCGTTCTGCTGATTCACCCCTCACAATTACTGTCGCTTCGTTCTGCTGATGCGATTCACCCCTCACAATTACTATCGCTTCGTTCTGCTGATGCGATTCACCCCTCACAATTACTGTCGCTTCGTTCTGCCGATATGGGGTCAACATTGCGTCTTCCTACGTATTCTGTTTACACATCATGTTAATCGTCCTATTTCTTGCGCTCATCACTTGCACAGGGTTTGGCATGCGTTATGTGAAGCTGAACTGAGTTCATTCAATGTTGGCTCGCTCGTTATATGAGTGATTGAGTATTTCATCATCGTGCTCCCCACATGACTTCATGAGCTCGAATATAAGATATCCATTAGCTCACTCACATTCATTCATGTTCATTCGAATATAAAAGCATATCCTTCTAGCTCACCAACATTCACTTCGTCCATGTGGGTCGTCGCTAAAACGGCGGAAATGCCTCCTCCATCTCCCCCACCAGTTTCTCCAACCCCCCCCTCTCCAACAAAATCACACTCAACTTCGGGTCGATCCCGTACTCCGTAAACACCCTCCTCGAGTCCGTGTCCTGCTTCTTGTGTGTGTAGTCGTACACCCCGTGGTACTGCGCGTTCTTCTCTAACACCGTGTCCTCGTAGTGGAAGTAGTCCATCTCGACCTGCTCGTCCACACGCTTCTTCTTCTTCTTGCCCTCGTCCTCGATCTCCGCCGAAACCACGCGGTACACCTTCGAGACCACCAAGAAGTAGTCAAACTCGTAGCGCTCGTGCGCGTCCTCGGCCCTGGCCATCTCGTCCACCAACATCTTGTACATCGGCGGCACCACCTCCACGGGCATGTTGATCATGCGCTCCGACACGATGAGCCCTACACGGAGCTTGGACGCTTCCAGCAACAATTTCTTGAGTGTGATGTTGAGCTCCGTGGACAGCGATGTTTTGGCAAGCAAGTACTGCACCACCTTGCGGATGCACAGTTTCGAGGCGTGCTCGTTGACGTTCAACACGCTCAACAACGCGAACGGGTCGCTCTCCTTGCCGTCGGTCTTGATGGTGGTTCCCACGGAGTTTTTCGCGAGGATGAGGTCCGCGAGGCCCGAGATGTCCATCTCCTGTGCATCGTCCCCGAAGAGCTGCGTGAGAAAGGTCTTGGTGGCGTGGAAGTCGACGTCGGGGTTGAGGTCAAAGAAGTCGAAGTCCACGTTGACGATCTCCTCGCCTTCTTCGATCTCGTTTTCCGAGTCTGTGTCGCTGACGTCGATGTCTGAGTCGTCTACCTTTCTCTTCATGAAAAAAATAATGTACGTGAGCGAAGCGAACGTGAATGAATGTTAGATAAGAGTGCGCGAACATATGTCAACGACCGCAGGTTTTTTGAGTGGATATAGTAGTGGGGATAGTGGATATGATACAGAACAAGGATATGGAGATGATGGATATACAGATCAAGGAGATGGAGATGATGGAAATACAGATCAAGGAGATGGAGATGATGGAATTACAGATCAAGGATATGTTGGACCTCATAATGGATCTGATAATGGACCCAATAACAAGGATGGGCCTGACAATGGACCCAATAACAAGGATGGACCTGACAATGGACCCAATAACAAGGATGGACTTGATAATGGACCTCAAGAAATAATTGCTGGAGGGACACTCCCCACAATCAAACGCGCATACTACGATGACTTCTCCCCCAGGGAACCAATCCTGCTGGATTTGAAGCGAAGGGCAAGAGATTTGAAGAGGAGGCGAAGGGAAAGGGAAAAGGAAGGGGTTCAAGTTCAGGAATTCAAGCCATGCGAGCAATCCCAAGAGTCAGAATCAGAACCAGAAATACAGCCCGAACTGGAACCCGAGCCCATCTACTCGGAATTCGTCGGTTCATCCCAGCACGACTACCAAAACCGCCCCTACACCCACTACACTCTCGCGTCGGCCCCCAAAGAGTGCTTTGTCCCCAAGAAGGTGCGCTTCCACACCGTGGCGCACCAGAAAGGCGTCAACAAAATCGAGTTCTTCCCCAAACTGGGCCATCTTCTTCTCACGTGCGGCAACGACTCCACGGTAAAGCTCTGGCACACGAAGTCGCACGAGCTTCTCCGTGTCTTTCACGCCGAAAAGCCCGTCAAGGACGTGGTGTTCAACAGCGACGGGCTGCGGTTTCTCTCGTGCGACTACGACAACTCCGTGCACTTGTGGGAAACCACGGGAAAGTTACTCAATTCCTATAGGGTGTCATCCATTCCCACGTGTCTCTTGTTCCATCCGAACGACAAGGAGTTTCTAGTCGGTCTCCTGAACCACAACATCGCACATTACCTGTTGCACCTGATGGAGCAGCTGGAAAGCCAAACCCCCTTCGAGAGCTCTCACGGCAGCTCTCCCCTCCAGGTTTACGACCACCACCTTGGCTCCATCAACTCGCTCGTATCGCTTGGAAACGACCGTTTCTTGCTGACGGCCGCAGACAAAACCATCCGCATCTGGGACTACCAGATCAACATCCCTGTCAAGTGCGTGTCTGACCCCACACAGCACTCGATGCCCGCAGCGGCAGTGCACCCACTGGGCTCGCACATAGCGCTTCTGTCGATGAACAACACGGTGCAGGTGATCCAGGGCGAGGGCAAGTACCGCTACAACCGCAAGAAGGCGTTCCGGGGGGTTGCCGTTTCGGGGTACGGGATCCAGGTGGGTTTTTCGCCGGACGGAAAGATATTGGGAAGTGGGGATGCGACGGGTCTGGCGGTGTTCTGGGACTGGAACTCGGGGCGTTTGGTGACGAGATTGAAGGTGACGTCGAAGGTGTTGAGTTGTATTCGTTTTCATCCGCGGGAGGTTTCGGGCGTTGTGATGGGCGATGGGGGAGGAGAGATCTATTTCTTGGACTGACGAGTGAACGTGTACCTACTGACAACGAACATGAGCGAGATAATATGAGGGAGTTACCAAACGCTGAACATGAACGAATATCCACAGAACATGAGCATGTGAGGGCATTCCTAAAACAACGTCTACTGAACATGAGCATTCCCAAAACAACGTCTACATGAGCACTCCCAAAACAACGTCTACATAGCACTCCCAAAACAACGTCTACTGAACACGAGCATTCCCAAAACTACGTTTACTGATGAGCGAATCTTAGAAATCATCTCAATCAGCATGAACAAGAGCGAGAAGGCTCGAATCGAAGAATGAACATCTAATCGTGAAAGTGTGACATCCACTCAAATGGCAGCGATGCATACTGAATTATCAGATCATGATCGCCCAAGTGTATTATTTCATTCATGCCTCCTACCGATTGTAGACCATCTAATTTTTTCTATTCTTCCTTTTTTCTATTGTAGACACCTTACTCTTTTCTGTTCTATTCATATTATTCTAATCATATAATCCCCCTCCATCGTCTATACAACCACGCACTTATCCTTCTTGTACTCCTTCCTCCGCCTGTGCCAGCGCCGATGTCCCGCATCCCGCTCCTCCAAACTCTCCAAACTGGTCGTCAGCCCTTGCGCCTCGAGCTTCGGCAGCACAAGATTCTTTGCCATCTTCTTGAACGACCCCTCGTTACTCACAGTCTTTCTAAAGTCGTTACTCGAAGTCTTCCTGGACTCGTTACTCGCCGTCTTTTTGAACTCATTGCTCGCCCTCTTCCTGAACGACCCCTCCGACTGCGTGCTCAACAACTCAAACTCCTCCGTCTTCGACCACTGGCTGTTGCGCCGCACAGGCGGCGTCGCAGCACCCTCCACAGGCACCTCCTTGCGGTAGTTCTTGTCCTTGTCCGTCACGTACCAAAAGAACTTGTTGAGAATGTCGACGTACCGCGGGTCGCTCGGCAATATATCCTCGTCGTCCTCCGCAGACACAATCGGACTGAGCACCGTGTCCTCCAGCCAGTACGTCTTGCGCAGCCCAGCAGGCGGAATCACCGCCCGCTCCTCGTCGTTCTCCACCAAACGGTAGAACAACATGTACGGCCACTCCTTGTCGAAGGCCTCCTTGAACGTGAGCTCGGTGCACCGCGACTTGCGCCGCATGTCGTCGTACAAGTACCACACCGCATTGTACCCCAGCTCCTCCGTGATGTTGTCGTTGCTCTTGCGCACCAACAGCACAAAGTGGCCGCTGGAGATCTGCGTGCCTCGGTGGCAGACCGCGCTCTCGAGAATCAACTTGTACGCGCCAGACGTGTTTTCGTTGTCGTCGTCGGCCACAAAGTCCGGAAGCGTGATGACCGGCGGAATCACAATTCTGCGGTGCGACCGGCTCGCGAGCCCCGCGTCAAACGAGTACCGTTTGAGGCAGAGGGGGAGAATCGGGCGCCGGTTCGCAAACTCCTTGGTAGTGCGTGCTCTCTCGGGCAGCGCGTCGTCCGTGTAGAACGGCAAAAGACGGAGAAACATCCACGCGGGAAGATTCACCTCGCGTTTATCCGAGACAGAGGTCCCGTTCTGCGACCAGAGGGATAGCGTAGACGATCTGGTGCGCGAGGTCACAAAGAAGTTCGTTTTGGGGTCACTCACAGAGCGCGTGGGGCGGGTTTCCAGGCCGAATGGGCGGAACGGGTTTCTCTCAGTGACAGAACTGGCACTTTGGGTTTTTTCCATACTCGACTCTGGTCGACCGGACTTTTCTGTTTTGCAATCATCCCGGCCGGCTTTGAGATCAAGGGCTCCCCACCTGTCATCCTCTATGTTCTCGATCAACTCCAGTGTGGGCGGCTCCATTTTCTCCAGCAGACGGCGACTCGACTCCAAGGTAGCACGGCGTTCGAGCTCACGGCGGACACTGATGGAGTTGCTGAAGTAGTGTTCGAGACACTCCTCGAGGAGGACTTCGTCGGATTCTATAGGAGTGGGAGGAAGCCCATTTTTGTCATCATCATCATTCTTATCGACATTTCCATTTTTACCCTCCTGATTCTCATCCTTAGCGACATTTCCATTTTTACCCTCCTGATTCTCATCCTTATCGACATTTCCATTTTTACCCTCCTGATCGATATTCCCATTTTTACCTTCCTGGTCCTCATTCTTATCGATATTCCCATCTTTACCTTCCTGGTTCTCATTCTTATCGATATTCCCATTTTTACCTTTCTGATTCTTGTCGCCATCGATTCTTCCATTTTTACCTTCCTGATTCTTGTCACCATCGATTCTTCCCTTATCGATATCCTTATCCAATCCATTATCGCTCTTGTCTCCATTCTTGCTTCCCTCCTCCTCGATCGTGTCTATGCCCTCGCCCTCCTCCGGAATGCTCAAGAACAACATGCGCTCCTGCAGGTACTTCTGGTCGTCGTCCTTGCTGAACTTCCCCCCGTGCTTGATGTCCACCTTGAACGTGAGGAGCGGCATGCGCAACACCTCCGTGAGGAACTCAAACAATGCGGCCGCGTCCTGCTGCTTGCGCAGCATGGCCTCCGTCCAGCCCAAGCGGCAGAGCACCTCGCAGATGCGGATCGTCACGTCCGTCGTGATCAACTGCCCCAGCCGCAACATGTTCACGTACACACGCAACAAGCACGAGAGCTGGTTCACGAGCTTGTGCGGGTGGTTGCTCACAAACAACATCGGCTCAAACAGCTCGAGGTTCGCAAACATCGCAAAGAGGAGCAGGTCCATGTAGCACATCACGTTCTCCCAGTTTTCAGCCCCCGCCAAGGCGATGCGCTGGCCGCTCTTGGTGATGCTGCTGTTGGTGAGAAACGCGCCGGCAGCGCTCTGCTGGAAGAACCGCACGAGGAGGTACGCCGCGGTGGTGTCGCCGCTCGCAAACGGCAGCTTGAGCGCGGAGTTCAACACGTAGAGGCTCAGCGCGGGGTGTTTGTTCGCCTCGAGCCACTTGGAGAGCTGCACGATGGCCGACAGCGAGTGCGAGTACTTTTTGGGGTTGTGTGGGCGGTTGTGGTCGGTGTCCTTGTACTTACCGAACAGCTCGCCGTACGCGATCCAGAACTGGTCGTCGAGCACGTCGTCCGTTGGCCTGCTTTTCTTGAACATGATAAGAAAAGAAAAGATTAATAACAGACAGAGATAGAGATTATCGTATACACATCTGACACATGGCGCCTGTTGATTCACACTAGATTCAATTAACAATTGATCAGCAGTTAACAGTCAACAGTTCATTGACTGTTCATAACAGTTAGCAGTTCGTTGACAGTTCATGGACACTACGGAAAATTTGCAATCACCATCTGATGGTTCCGTCAATATTCACAATAAACGCCCTTTCTCACCATCTACTCCATGCGCTTTCCTGGTAACACCTGATGCACCGCGTCCTAAACACCCGCAGCAGGTAGAAAAAATTGTGCGAAGAATGAGCGTGAGTAAAGGAGTAGGATGTGTGGTGGAAGGGTAAAAGACGAGTGAGTAAAACAAAGGTGAACGCTTTTGACGAACAAGAGCAAAAGGTGAATTGGTAATGACAGACCGACAGGTAGCTGATAGAAACCGTCTCCTCAGTACATGGAAATGGTCAAGCAGAGTAATGAAATTACAATGCCCCAAAGGAAGCACCAAAATTTTCCAGGCTGAGTAACATCACCAAAACACTCATCTAATAACACCTCAAGGTTTGCGTTGCAATGCCATGTTAAGATAAAGAGTGCAGAACATAAAAGAGTATGCAAAGACAAAGAGTACAAAAGATACAAAAGCTACCTCTAATTCTAATCTAGCCACTGCAATCTCGATCACTTGAGCTAATAAGGAAGCTCTAATAAATCACCGACACGTAGGCATTTTGACTCAGTTAAGTATACTTACCTAGTTAGACTTCAGAATCGTAGTAATTTTGACTCAAGTTACCTTTACCCTAGTTGGACTTCAGAACTATCTCGGATGCTCATATGACAATCGATGCACATAGTTCCTTCGGATGCTTGGTTGATAATTGGATGCTCGTATTCGGAAGTACTTGTATGTCAGTATTATGTGGTCATTTTCATAGCAGTAGTAATGACCAGATATTCATTGGCTCACCATCCACTATTGACTGGTAGAGGGAATCCTTCGCTGCGCTCATCGCGCAGTTACAAATGAACCCTAGTTCCTTCTTCGCTTCGCTCATCACTCAGTTAAGTCATCGCTCAGTTACGTCATCGTTATGTCCAATCCCTTCATCTTCTCCAATATCCTATCAATCCTCCCCTCCAACCTCCCATTCACGTAGTCCTCCCGTGTCTGTGCATCCAACCCCTCCTGTAACTTGCTCAAATGCGCGTAGTTCTCGTTGAAAAACCGCATCTGGATCTTCACAAACAGCTCAAACAGCGGGTCGAGAAACGGCGTGCGCAAATTCACCAACCGCGGCAAGTCCAGCTTCAACTGCCCGTTCAACGCCAGGTACTGCGCCTCAGCCTCGCCCAACTGTCGCCGCAGTTCCAGCAACTTCACCTCGTAGTCCGCCGACCCCGCCGTCAGCACGCTGTTGCGCTGCGGATGCTCCACGAGCTTCCGCACCTTCAGCTTCATGCGGTCGTAGTCCAACTGCTTGTTGTGGCGCTTCTGTATCGCGTCGTTCACCTCCACAAAGTACGAGTTGAACTTCGCTATCGGGTTGAGCACCGTCTGTGTGTACGGCGCCTCGAGATCGCCAAGCGTCTGCTCATTCAATCGCTTCATCGCAGCGGAGTACTCGTGCGCCAATACCCCGTACTTGGCCTCGTCGCCCTCAGGCGCGTGCCCGTAGAAGCACCCGAGCGCTTCGCCGATGTTGTTTTGCGCATTTGCCAATATCCGCAACGACTCGAGGTAGCTCTGCAACTCCTTGTGCAACTTGAGCAGCGTCTGCTCCATCTGCTTGAACCGCCGCTCTTCGTGCTCGTACTCAGGGTCGTTCGACTGCTCGATCTGCCCGGTCTTGACCATCACCTGCGTTCCAGCGCGGTTGATGGCTTTTTTGAAGCCAGTCCAGGACATAGTGTGAATGTTGTATCAGTTGGGTATCAGTTGGATAATAGTTGGGATAGTTGGGATTTGGGCAATATCGGTTGTGATGCGTACTAGTTGTATGATTGTTGATGATTATCAGTTGATAGATATGATCAGTTGTACCAGAAAGTATATTGGATGACCTGTGTCTTATCAATTGACGAATCCCACCCTTATATGCTGTTTCAAATTAGTCTGCCTAGAGTGTTGCAAATGTGTTTCCAAACCGAATGGCCCGTTTTTGTGCAAAAGATATTTGTAAGATTGTGTAATTGCTGACAAATTTGAAGATCTAAGAGGGGGGAAAATGTGAGGTAATCAGTTAGGTAATGGAATGAGCTAATAGTTGAGGTTTTGTATGGGTAATGGAAAACAAGATAATGTTGAACGAGAACATTAAGCATCCCGAAACGAGTCCTTGTAATTGTAAGTCTGTGTAAGTCTGTGGTTGTAAATTTGTGGTTGTAAGTATGTGGTTGTATGTCTGTGTTGTAGGTCTGTATGAAAAAGATCTAGCTTATGTGGCACTGTCCTAATTGTTGTCTTACTCACTAACTTTACATGCACAATTTCCTTGGTACACAATTGTCTAGCGCTACTAAAGTGTCCAGGCTTTGCACCCCGTTCTTCACGATTGCTCAAGAATCTCTCCCATTCACATATCTGCATTCACTCAACCCTTAGTCGCTCACATCGGCACTCAATCCTTATTCGCTCACGTCGCTCTCCCATCCTCACTCGCTCGCGTTAGCTTTGTCCCTCTTTACCGCCAAACATCACCAGTGCTCCCAATTTTCAATAATCATCCTGCATCCCCCAAATCTCCAATGACACAATCTCCTCATTTTGTGTCTCTCTAACAGCAACCAAAGTCCACGCCCCACTGTAAGTATCGCTACCCATAATCAGTCCCACCACATTTTGCCTATATCATCCCACAAAAACAACTTTGTCTTCCTTTTTTCAGATTTTATTTCTAGATCTCTTTTCCTTACCATGGGCAACAGCACGTCGTCGGCGAACATCAACGCCCCCAGGAAGTCCACTGCTGGCCAGCGCACCCAGCTGGTCCCCCTACAGAACAAGAAGTTGGACGACGAGTTCAGCGACTTGATCCTCCACCAGGTCATGCCAGACAAGAATGTGGTCAAGAAGATCCTGGACCCCGTCTACGACCAGTATGGACAGCCGTTCTACCCTGCGTACGGCCAGCAGTTCTCCAACGACCTCATTGAGGACGAATTCAACGAGTTGAACCAGGGCCTCATAGAAACGGAGGCCACAGACATCTCCCGCAACATCCTCACCAACGACGTCGAGATGAACGACGCCCCAGCTCCAGATCTCACCAAGGTCAACATCGCACGTATCGCCCCAGCAGTCCAGCTGGCCCAAAACACACCGCTCTTTGACCCACCGCGCGCTCCACAACCCTACGGCCCCAAAAGCATCTCCGTCGAGATCAAGTGGGTCAATCTGAACAAGGAGCCCATCCACAAGATCTCCATCATCGGCTCGTTCTCCAACTGGCGCGACATCATCAAGTTGAGCGCCTCCCCCACTCACGCCGACGAGTTCATCACCACCTTGCTGCTCCCGTTGGGCGTACATAAGCTCCTCTATGTCATCAACAACGAGTACCGTGTCAGCGACCAGCTCCCAACTGCCACAGACCAGGAGGGAATTCTCTTCAACTGGTTCGAGGTCATGGACGACACGCACTTGTTCAATCACTCCGCAAACCAGCCAAACCACTTGAACGCTCTGACAGACTACGACGCAAACATCATCCCACATTACGCCCGCAGCAACTCCTCCATGAGCGCAGGCAAGTACGAGGTGGGCAGGATAAACAGCAAGGCAAATAACCTCTTGCAGAAGTTGTCCAAAGAGGTCTCAGAGTTCGAGCACGTGGAACACATGGAGCTCGATGACGCCCCACAACCCCCGCCGATGGTGTCAAACGACTCGTACACTTCAAACAAGTACGTGCCGTACAACGAGTCAACCTCCTCCTCGTTCCAGCGCAATCACTACCCCCAGAAGAACTTTACGTACTCGAGCGAAATTCCAGAGATGTTCGTCAATTACGACTACTTCAAGCAGAAGGGCGCAGACTATGAGTTGCCAGAACCACCACAATTGCCCGCCCACTTGAACAATGTCTTGCTCAACAAGATCTCGAACTCTTCAAACTCAGTTCCCCAGGCAAACAGCCAGCTCGCAAATATTCCCCACCAGTTTCCGCTGTCACACGACTTGCGCCCACCAAACGCAACTTTCTCTGAGACCCCCAATAAGCGACCGCCTCTCAGGCGTGCTGACTCCTCGTACTATGCTAGCAACAAGGAGGCCTACCACCTCTCCATCCCGAACCACGTCATCTTGAACCACTTGATGACCACCTCTATCAGAAATGACGTCCTTACAGTTGCTTGTATTACAAGATATCTGGGTAAGTTCGTCACGCAAATCATGCATTCGCCGGCTGAATAATTATTAGCGATAGATAGAGATACACTCATTCACATAGTACTGACTGTGGATACCATGTGGCTATACTGATCTGATTGCCAATGAGATCCACTGATCATACAATGAATTGATAATACCGTCCGTGTTAATGACCACTGAGATCATCCTGTTGAAGCTTATCCCCCACTGCCTTGCCAAACCTTTACCTCACGTTTCCAATGACATCCGCCGCTCCCGCCTCAACCGGCTCTGCATCAAGCTATAGCTCCCCCGCCGGATAATCACCTCCAACTTGAACTGGTCGATCTCGGGGTAGAACACCCGCGTATGCGTGTGGAGTTGGCTCACCAACGCGACGCGCTCCTCCTTGCTAGTGTCGCGGATCCATGTTTGGTACCCCAAGTTGAACTTGCAATAGTTCTTGAAGATCTCCAACACTCCCAACTCGACTTCTTTAGTCATCTGAATGTGGTACTTTTCATATCCCAAGATCCTCAGTAGCTCGTAGATGTTCAATCGCGAGTAGTATCGATCGTTCTTCAGATCGTTGAACTCACCCATCCCCATGTATTCGTACTGCCCGCTTTCCACTAACGGAACGATGCGGCAGCTCCCGTATAACGATGGCGCGCTTCTCAGCTTCATAGCAGATGTCGTCTCCTCAGTCGACGAAGTTGATGTCGACAGGTACTTCTCTTTCAACTTCTCAAGCAGGAGGAATTTCGTGTCTTTGAGCTCATAGAACCCTTCAGAAAATGCAGGAGGGAGCCATTTCACATCAAGTTCCATTTCCTGCGGTGCAAAATTCCGCACCGCAATCGCCATTCTCCGCCGTGTGTTCGCCCTAAAGAACTTGATCTTAACAAAGAAGTTCTTCTTCCGAAACACACGGTGCAACCACACGTTCCCCTTGGCCAAAATGCCGCTGGCAAATGGAACATAGGGGATTAGTGTCTTTGTTCGACGGTGCCCCATTGTGTGTTTTGGGGCTGACGAGTGGCAACCTGCACTCAGAGGAGCAACAGACGATCTGAAGGAGAATTCAAGGTTCTCAAAGTAATTAGTCTGGGCGACGGCCGTTCTGGCGGGCCTTGTGGAATTGTCTGAAGATTTGAGTGTTTGTGACGCTGCTTGAAAGTCAAGTTTGTATGGCTGGAGAGGATCCTCGCTACCGCATCCTACCTGGCTGTCTTCTTCGCCAAACAAGGCTGGGGTGCCGTTTGGCGTCATGAAGTCGGAGTCCTCATCTTTGCGGTCGGATTCGAAACCCAGATCAAAATCCTCATCCTTCAGATCAAATTCGTCGTCTTTGAGTTCAGTTACGAAACCCTCTTTGAGGTCAGTTCCGAAACTCTCTTGGAGATCAGATACCTCCTCTTTCAGATCGAAACCATCTTTCAGATCTCCATTCCCATCTTTGAAAACTTGCTCGTCGTCACTTTCTGAGGAATCGCGCGACTGATAGAGCGGACCCCCCTCGATGATTTCAAAAATGCTGTTTTCCTGGGGATAAATGCGTCTTGCTGTAAGTTCGTGGAAACAGGCTTTTTCGTCCTCGCTCTCGGCACCAAAAGCAAGTCTTCTTCTGCGAATTACTGGGACGGTGTCTGTGTCGATAGCCTCATGATGGCTAAAACCATTCCCATCGATCTCAGATAAAGTAATTCCAAGTCCCTGGTATTTACGAGGGCTTTGCTTGTCACTGAGTTCAGCCTCAAACATTTCCTTATCCATGCTGCTGATGTGAAGGTCCTTGAGCTCTTCGATAGTGGCGCGTTCAATGAGGCGTGGGTTCAAATGGTTGCAGTAGTCCGGCACTGCAGGAAGCAAAGTAACTGGTGAGTTGTGTGAAGTGACTGAACCTGTGGATTTTGATGTGATTAAAGGCGGTTCTGTAAGTTTTGACTTGAGTGAAGGCGATTCTATGAGTTTTGACGACTCCCCGCTGGTGGCAGTTGTGCCTACTCTGCAGGGACTATCGCATTCTGAATATTCGCGATCTGAGTGGTCTTCTGGAAACCGAAAGTATTGCGTCATGCTGAGCAGAAACCGGCGACCGCTCTGATGGTCACAAAAGTGGTGTTTGTTAGGGTTTGGTGTGACGGGGAGTTCGGGTGTGGTATCTAACTGCATGTTCGAAGTAACAATGTGATTGACAATCAATTCTTGACAGTGATATATGACAATTAATTCTGGGCAGGTTGTATTTGACAAGTAGAGGACAGTGAAGGAAACAGGTAGTGAAGTAGATGTTCCTCGTTCAGTAATCAATATACGTTTGCAGTAATTAATACAACTTTCCGGATATTCGCTATTCATATATACCTTAGCCGCCCTCAGTATTTCAAAGGGATATGCATAAAAAATATGCACCCTTACAAATCGACGCAGGAATTGAGCGGAGCGTCTCTTAAGAGTCTCAAGCGAGATTAAGCGAGATATCGGTGCTAAATAATATCGTATATCGAGTGTGGTGTTTTTCTTCTTTCGGTCTTGGGTGGATCCATCATTTTTTTTGCAGCCAAATCGCCACAGGGATTACAGGAAGCACCGAATCAAGATAAGAGAGGCGCTAGAAGGGATGGCGATGGAAGTGATGGCGCTAGAAGGAATGGTACCTGAAATGGAGACAGAAAGAGTCGGTCTTCGTTACCAGTAGAGACATGAGTACACTCTAACACCTCGTGATCACTTTAACCCCATCTCAGGCGCCCGGATAAACTCAACTTAAAAATATGTAGTCCGGTCAACAAGGGATAGAGGTACTGTACTTCCGAAATTACATAGCAACATTGGCGATCATACGGTTAGTCACGATGGAATGCCGTATAAGTAAAAGACATGACGGGAATGTAAAGGACGAAGAAGCAAGATATCAGAAGCGTAGCCACAAGTTCCGTAAGGACACAATAACTATCGGCAACCATCTGGTACTTGTCATCCTGATATCACCGTCTGATTCTACCACCCATCCAGATTCTACCTCTCTATTCATTTTTTTACTTGGTATCTCTCATATTCATCTACCCCACGTTACACGTGCATAATACCATTCAATGCTTGCATTCCCCATACTAAATAGCTCACTAACTCGTATAGTACTTCACATTGTATTTCTCATGTCGTCTATGTATCCCATCTCTAAGAGTCTCACTTTGTGGTTCGCGTTCGAATCGCTTACGCCATTATATGTATCCACTCTCTTGTGTTTACGTTCGCTTCGCTCACGTCGCTATCCTTCATCTTGATCTCTCTAGACCGTCTGACTCTCAATAATATTATCCACCACCCCCTGCGCATCCGACTTCAAATACCTACTATTCATCAAAACCTGCAACAACTTCTTGATCCCGATATCAAGATCAAAGCCCAGTAACTGCTGCATAATGAGATTCCTGTCCTGGTCCAGGTTCTTGTATCCCAACTTGCTCAACACATTGCCAACCTCCTCCACACTCTTGATAGACGGGATCGCAATCAGGTTCGTGAAGCAGTCGGTCAAGTTCATGTGCTTCAACACAGAGTACTGCGACGTGGTGCCGATGATCAACAACTTACGGTTCTTGGGCGGCTTCTTGGTCAAGTAAACAAGCAACAACTGCAAGATCTCGTTCGAGAACCGCGGTCCTATCGGCACATAGTTGATCAAAGTCTCAATCTTGTCAATCACCAAGATGTTCAACGGCGACTTGTACACATCTCTAAACACATTATCAATGTGTGCAATCTTCGCAGGCTCGCTCATACCCACCATCCCCTCGGCAGACAACATCTTGATGAAAGGAAAGCCGGAGTTCAAAGCCAAAGTGGCCGCCACAGCAGTCTTTCCCACCCCCGACGGTCCATGCAACAAGATACTGATCAAGTTCTCAGTCTCACTGCCCTTTATTTCATCCACGAACGACTGGCCCCTCGTGAATATATGATTGATGTTCTCGTTGTACTGGATAATACCGTAAGGCGCCTGCAGACGAATGTCCTCCTCATCAGTTCCAAACGCAGGCTTTACCTCTCTGAACGCCAGCAAAAAGTCATCCTTACCCACCTTCATCAGATTGATGGACGAAAGGTCAATCAGCGCAACAGAGCCCTTCTTGGTGTGTCTCGAGATGGCAAAAGACTTGGCAGAGTTGCACAATCCCTCCAACTCCGCACCGGTGAAGTTCTTGGTCAAAACTGCCAACTCGTGGAAGTCCACATCTTTCCCAAGCAAGTCGTTCTCGCGCATCTTGCTCGTGTGGATGTGCAAGATGTCATATCTGCCCTTCTCGTCAGGCAACGCAATCTCAATCTGGATCTCGAAACGACCCGGTCTCAACAACGCAGTGTCGATCAAGTCCAATCTGTTGGTCATACCGATAATCAAAATGTTGTTCAACTGGTCAACACCGTCCATCTTCGAAAGTAACTGGTTCACAACATTGTCCCCCACACCAGTGCCGTCGCTCTTGGCAGACCCTCTCTGCTTAAACACCGAGTCCAATTCGTCAAATATAATCACGTGCAAGTCGGAATCGTCGCCCTTTTGCTTGTACTCGGCCTCGGCCTCTTTGAACAAGTTTCTGATGTTCTCCTCGGACGCACCCACGTACTTGCTCAACATCTCCGGTCCATTGACAATCTTGGGCTCTCTGCCGTTCAACATCTTGGACAACTTACGCGCAATCAACGTCTTACCCGTTCCTGGCGGACCGTAGAGAAGCAACCCCTTACAGTGCTTGTAGTCCAACTTCTCGGCAATCTCAGGTGGCAAGATTCTACTGTTGAACGCTCTTCTGAAAATGTCCTGGAACTCCGCATCCAAACCTCCAATTCCCAAGTCCTCCAACTTGAAGTCGGGGTTGATGATCTGCTTCTTGGCATGTGAGCGCATTCCAGCTCCAATCTTCTTGTTCTGAAGCTTCGCAGGCTTGACCAAGTTAAGCACAGACTTCGGCTTGGGGTAGAACACAACCTCGGTCTTGCCCCTGGTCAAGATCCCCTTGGCATCCAAGTCAGTCGACTCCTGGAACGAGGGACCGTCCGGTCTCATCGTCAACACCTGTACGCTGTTGATAACGAGCAGTAAAACCACGCCCTTGTACTCCATCACAATCTGCTGCGTTGGCTGCAACACCTGGTTCTCTGAAACACTGATGAATCTGTCCACCAAGTCGTCGTGGCTTATAGGGTTGGAGTGTGCGCTCCTAGCAGAACGGAAGTCCACAATCACATCCATCCCGCTGAGGTACTGTTCCTGGCCACCGTTGGCTTCAAAGATGTTGTATGTTTCCACGAGAATTTCTTGTTCAAGTGACCATGAACCCCACACTCTGACGTTTGCTCCAAGACCAACGGTGCCGGGAGCAACCTCAGGGTGTTTGAAGATGCTGTATACGTAGTGCGCGTCAAATATGGCATTGCTGCGGTCTGGAACACCGTCGAAGTCCGACGGGTTGACAGCCACGCAGTTTGCGAGAATCACGTCGTTCAGAGGGCAGTTTGCGGCTCTGAGCGTTCTCTTGATGTGTCTGCCTGCACTGCCGCGGTTTTGGAGCGGGGGTTCAGGTACGGGACGGCTGTGTGATATTCTGGGCTGGCCAGGGTTGGATGGCGTGTTGGAAACGCGCTGGAAGCCGAATTTCTCCATTGTAAGTGTGTTGATCGTCTTGCTGCCTTTCTTTAAATTTTGAGTCGTGGCGGTTTTGATGTCTGAGAAATACCGCGACATTGTAGCGACATTCAATGGAAAACTACTCTTCAGCGTGAGTTTCAACAAACAGGTCCTTGATCATTACATTTTAATATGGTAAGCGTACAGTTACGCTGCGCACTCCCGCCACCGCCAGTCCCGCCGTTCCCGCAGTCCTCACTATTCATACTTCAATTTGCCTTCGTAACCCAAGAATGGTTTAGTGGTGTAGCGGCTATCACGTTTCGTTTACAATTGTTCTTCAATGTAAGCTCCGAAAAGGCCCCGAGTTCGATCCTCGGCTAGATCAATTTTTTTGCCTTTTATTGCTGCAAATCTATTTTTAGTTGTCACGTGTAGGTTGCAAAAAGCTTTTTGTGTTGTGACATATTGACCTTCCCGATTCAAACCAAATTTTCGCGACGTTGCCTATTTGGGAAGGGTATTTGCCATCTTTTTGCGACCAAACGCGTATTGAAAACAAAGGTACGCGAAAAGCGAAGTAACAGTCATTATTGCTCATGCTCACAAGAGAGCACATACATAACTATAAGCGCCCGACCTGCTTTCAATTGCATTACTTTCTTCAACTTCTTGATTTTTGCCCCTTTTTGCCTCCTTGACTTTTTCTCAACATTTGTCCAAATTTAAAAAAATTCTTGAAAATTTCATGCGCGTTCGCCCCTTCCACTCATTAGCCCCTTCCAGTTCCTAACCGTCGCACGACTACACGTATGAGAGGTTCCAATAGTCTTGTTACCCCCACTACACACTACATTCTCGTCTTTGCTCACTTTGACAGCTCGCCCACTAACTTTTATTACTTCTCTCGTCACTTTAACTCTCCCACTGGCTATCTGACATAAATTTCTCATTTATTATAACACAGACAAAGATGCTCAACAACGAGCGCCTTCGTTTTTTTTTTAATATAGGTGACATAAACGTACATAAGATTATCTGCAAATCAAAAACTGAAACGTTGCAGAGTTGCAACAGCTGAGATCAGCTAAAAGAACTGAAGCGGTTGCAAGTGATGATATAAACAACTCGTAAACGGTTGACAATGATTCTCTTAACAGAGATAACGCTCTCCATTCAACTCTGGAAGTAGTTTGGGGCTAAGTCGCCCAGAATGGAGGAGGCGTTGCTATGCTTAGCACTGTTACTCTGCAAATTGAATTGCCCCTGGTTGTACAGAGGGGTAAACTGGCTATGCGGCGCCTGCTGGAACGGACTCCGTGCGCCGGGTGGCTTCACCTGGGCCTTGAACATCGCATTCTCAGCATTGGCACCATAATTATTGCGATGCGAAGGAGATCTGTATGGACCCCCCTGTGGAAACCCGTACGCGGCCTCGTTCAAAACATAGTCCTGCGAAACGGGTTCTTGATGAGTGAAAATGTAGTTGCTATTCATCGGTGGCGTCTGGTGGACCAAATTCTGATTAACAACGTTGGGGTTGACCAAGTTCAGGCTGATCATGTTCTGGTTGATCCCCGTGTTCTGAAAGTTTTGGTTGACATTGACATTCTGGTTGAACATCATGTTACCAGCCTTCCCTCCCATCTGTCCCGGCTTCTTCTTCTGATAGTCCTGCATTGAGCCGTACGAGTGGGAGTGCTGGTGCGATGGGTACCCGTAATAAGGGCCGTTCACCGAAGCCAGGTGGCCATGGCGCTTTTTCGGCTGCACCGGCTGGTAGTTGTTCAAAATCACATTGATTTTCGACTGGATGCGCTTGCCGAAACTAGACACAATCTTGCAATTCTGGAACCAGCACTTGATGATGGCGATCTGTATCGACCCAATGGGCTCGCCCGTGGGCGGCGGAAGTAAAAGATGCAACTTTTCGACGGCAAACGTCGAGGGCTCGCCAAAGCCCCCTGCCTTATTTTCGTATGAAACCTGCGGGTTGACCAAGATATCAATCAACGTCTGGATCACGTAGTTCCCGTACGGGTCGTTAATCAACTTGTTCAAGTCGTTCATCAAGATGCAGTAGATCAAGTCAAACTTGAGGTTCGAAAAGTTCATGTTGAGCGCTTCGTTGTTGAAGCAGTTCTTGAGAAATTTCTCGACAACGTTTGACGAAAACTTGAGGTTACACAAGTTGTTGATGCCGTACTGCACAAAGTTGTCAAACATCTTGTAGTTGATGTCCAACGAGTTGATCAGAATGAGGTACTGGAGTACGTAGTTGCCAAACTGGTCGTTGATGAGCAACGAAAAGTTCTTAAAGTCTAGTATGCATTGCAGAAACTCAGCAAGCTGCAGCGTTGTGACGTGGTTCAAACACTTCTGCAACACGCAGCACCCGTGCTTGTGCGTGGCTACCACGTACAAGTCCGCGATGATGGCATCGTAGATGAACTGGCACTGCGCAGGCTGGTACTTGTTGAGTATCTTCTGGATCACGTGGTTCCCATTCAAGTCCTTGATGAGCTCAATGATGTACGGACGAAGTCCCTGTGTGAGCATCTGCAACTGGTGCGCGTTGTTGAGGTTGTCAATGATCTTCTGGAGCGCACGCGTGCCATGCTGGTTGATCGAGATCTGGAACAAGTTGTACTGCAAAATCTCGAGAATGAGGTTGAGGTTCGCCTCGCTGCAGTACCCGATCAACTTTTGGATCAAGTAGTTGCCGAAGGGATCGATGATCAACTCGTACATATGCGGGTATGTCTGCTCGAATATCACCTCGAAGTTCGCAACGCGCACCAGGTAGTTGGCAATGAGGTTCTCGTCAATCTTCTTTTGCAAAAAACGGCAGCCGTACTGGTCCTTCGAAAGCTTCAAGATTTCCAGCTTGATCTGCGCCAACGGCACCTTGTTGATCGACGCGAGGTAATCCTTGTCAATCTTCTTGCCCGCGGGGAGCAGAACCTCCTGGTTTTCCTTGTCAAATGACGAGTCCACAGACACCTGGCGCGAGTGCACGCTGTACATGTTGGCGGACTCGCCCGACGTGACGGAACTCACCAGTCCTGGGCGCGCGAGCACAAACGGCGCCTCCGACTGCTCGATGTGGAAATTGGGCAAATTCAATGCGTTGTTCAACTTGCTCTGCGAGTCCCACAAGACGGACTTTGAGCCAATCTTTTTGTTGCCCTGCATATGGGCAGACCCGATGGTACCTCCACTCGGGTGTGCCTTGTCGGCCTTGGGGAAGGAGGGTGGCGTAGTGGGCTCGATCAACGACGAAAGCGAGTTGATTGAGAGGTTGTGGTTGTGGGACATGTAAACGACCGAACTATCTACTGGCGGCCAACTGCGTATAGTTGGGAATTAGCCGCTCGGGGGGAAATTATAGCGAAGATAGCGGTAACAAAGACTGTAGTGGTTGCGTGAACAGTGATAGCCGAGACCGTAGTGGATTGTGAAGTATCTGTGAGACTAGCAATCTACTGACATCGACTCAAAAGAAAGTGTAGCAGAATTAAAACCAAAAAGCGATCCGAAATATTTATAAGGGAGAATGGCGTAGAAAAATACCAGACCACAAAGCTTGGAAGGGAGAAAAAAAATGCCTACGACAGCCGGGATTGGTGTGTAACGAATCCTGGTTTGGGAAGGTTTATGTAAAAATTGCTTTTCATGGATAAAGGGACCGGTTTGCGGTTCCTGTGGACTGGACAAAGAAAACTCGCAGCGCACCACGCGCCCACAGTGGGGACCACACTAGCTCCAGCATTGCCCCAACGTCTTTTCTTTTTGAATTTCTTTGTAAAGCAGTGTCGATATTCGCAATCACGTGCGGTCCTGGCCCTATTGGGTAACGGGGAGGTGAGAGCACTGAATGCGAGGACCTGCATGAGCAAGGAAAGGCGAGGTAGATGATGCAAATTAGAGATTAGAAAAGAGTGAATGTGGAGAAGAACGAAGATGAAGTCGAAATAAGAGGATGGAATTCAAGTTAGATAAAGGCAATGGGACATGACCCTATGGAAAGAAGCTAATAGTAATGATTTCAAAATTTACTTGATGAAGCCAACCCTGTTCGGTCCTCTTCCTACTCGATTCTCATCGATCCTACTCGATTCTCCTCGATTCACCCATGGATTCGTCCAGGTCTGGTCCTGCACTGAAACATACCTGCATATAACTCATCGTATACCAATTCAACATTTCCTCATGATCCTGCTAGTACATCAACTTATTTATAGCTCGAAGGCTCTTACATATCAAAAATCAACCACAACCATCGTCCTCCAGTGCCCAAAAACCCACAAGCACACTACCGCTCCTTGCCACCTCTATTAACATTCCCCCCGTTGTCTCAAATATTTTGTAGGCTCATCCGCAGAACCCATTCTGGCAAATTGCTCGTGTTCAAGAAACAATACGCAATTTACCTTATTTGGGATGCTGCTCTGCCCTGTCGGAGACTCTCCTATGGTCGTGTTGCCTGGGTACCGGCTCCTCCGTCAATTTTAATTTTGGCCTAAATAGGGAAGGCAGCAAGGCGTAAATGGAGACTGCATAGCATAAATATAGCCCCAACTTTAATGTTCGTCAAGTGACTAAGGATGAAGTTTGTCTTATTAGGATCGGCTGCAAAACAGCAACTAGAGAGCATAACGACACTGAGGGACGTTAAAATATATACTACTAGCATAGACTAATTCAGAACAAGTTTCACTAATTGAGAAGAACATATACTAATTGAGAACAAAATGCAGAAACATGCTAAGAACACATACACTCATATAACCATGGTTGAACATGACAGCAAGTAGTGAGCAGAGTACACTGGGTAGATCATGCAGGAATTAGATAGAATCCCACTCATATAAGTAGTTGAACATGACAGCAAGTAGTAAGCAGTACACAGGTTAGACCATGCAGGAATAGATAGTGCTATTGCTGTAAATTTTACACTAGACTGGCTATCATTCTGACGATCTTTCCATCATTTCAGTGTACTCACTGTATCTTGTCAATTAGTTGTTCTTTTTGCTTAATTACAAGAGTATCCACATTAGCGCAAAGTTATTTGTTCTCATTCCATCGGTTCGCTCATAAATGTTACAAAATTTTGTGCTCTTTCGCTCACGTCACTTCTAAATACTGTTCTCGCTTCTATTTGTTCTCGCTCGTTCACATGTTGTCTTTCTCTTTATGCTTCGCTCTTGCTATCACTAATTCTATATACTCTCGCCCACATTCGCTCCGCTTTACGTTCACTGGCTCTTTCTCATTCACATTCACTCTTGTCACGCCAGCATGACTACCTAACATACCACCTCCCCTGCCTCACATACTCATTCACAACCTCGTACACAAACACAAACTCCCCCGCTTGCTGCCCCGCCCTCACCTTCAAACACTCCGCAACCCTCCTTTCTACCCTTCTGGCCTGCCTTTCCTGCACTATCTCCCTCCGCCGTTTCTGTTCCTGTGTGTTTGGAAACTCGCTTGCCATGAAGCCCGGCGGCGACGGAAACTTGTCGTAGATCTGGCTCAATTTGTCTTCGTACTCCTTTTGCATGTCCCCGTGGTCTCTTCCATTCTTTCGCACGTCCCCATGGTCTTTGTCGTCCCTTAGCACGTCCCCGTGGTCCTTGTCACTTCCGTTTGTAAGTTGGTGAAATCGCTTCCTGTTAGCCTCCTCAGCCCACGTCATCCCTATGCGCCGTTTCCCGTTCCCTTCAGGCACCATCTTGCTCAGAAGGCGGCTATCGTACGCTGTGTTTGGCTTGAAGTCACTGATGATCCACCTGTGCTCGCTGATTGGATTTGCCGAGAGATTCATCTTCAACTCTTTGATCCGCGCATGGTAGTATTTCTGGAGAAAGTCGCGCCGCTGAAGTATCGTGTACGGCCGTGGCATGTCAGGAATGCGGAACTCGACTTCGTCCTCCGAGTCGTCCACCTGTGAGGACCGATCTGAAGTCACTTTCATGGCTTTCAGCGGCGACTCACGAACGCACTTTGGGGAATCACGAGGAACTCTCACGGGTGAATTGGATGGCGAGAGTTTAGGGTCGGAGTTTAATTCTTTCCTTTCTGGAGAGCTTGGAGGTTTTGAAGTTATTTCCTTCTTTGGAGAACTTGAAATTTTAGCATCTGAGTTTACTCTTTTTTCAGGAGAGCTTGAGATGACAGTTGAGGCTATTTCCTGTCTTCTCTCTGGAGAACTTGAGACAGTTGAGGCTATTTCCTTTCTTCTCTCTGGAGAACTTGAGACAGTTGAGGCTATTTCCTTCCTTCTCTCTGAGCTTGGGACAATTGAGTCCATCTCCTTCCTTCTCTCTGGAGAGCTGTTGATGGAGGATTCCGAAATTGTTCTTCTTCTGAGTTTCGGTATCTTTGACTCTGTCCATTGGCCCTCTTTCAAACTCCATATCTTTTCTTGGTTGATGTTTTTTCTAAATTCCTCTGGTACTTTGTTGTTCTCCTCCATATCGAGCACTTCTGCTTTATCTGGCGAATCATTAGACGGTATTTGGATGCTCGAAGTCACGAGCTTCCTCGGTGAAACCTTGATCGGCGACTTTCTATACACATCGTCGTCGTCAGAATACTGCGTGGGTAAAATGTGAAAGTCTTCGTCTGACGGCACGGTGTGGGCATACAACGATTTGCTTCTCAAATCTGGGATCTCGCGCATTCCCCGGCCAATGTTCATCGACTTCATCTTGAGATTCGGTTGCGGTTGTCTTGGACTCAGAGAATGCAATTTTGGACGCGATCCCTTTTTAGATGATCCCGACCGTAATTCAAACAGACTCTTCGCACATGAAGCACCATTTTGTGTACCGTTAGCTTCAGGATCCGCCTCGTCGACCTTATCGCCCAGCGTAAGACGACTAACTTCCCCCAGCTTTGTATTCTCAACACTCTCCCACTTGCCCTTCCACTTGGCCACCTCCTGTTGGAGAAAAACCACCTGCTCACTGAGCTCCTTGATTATCCTCTCATTCTCAGCCTGTGCGATGCCCAATTCCTGCTCGAGCAAATCATCCACACGCCGTAGAAACTCGGGACGGAGCTTCATTATTTACCTGCGAAAAACCATCGAAAAAAATTGAAATCTACAACAACATCTCTCAATGTTTGGATCCACCACAGCGACTGCTGCACCCAATAATGGCGGCTTGTTTGGCTCGAACAACAATGCGGGAAGCAACTCAGCTCCCTCCGGTGGTCTCTTCGGTGCAAACCAGGGCTCGTCGTCTGGTGGTCTCTTTGGAGCTAAGCCGGCCACTGGAGGCCTCTTTGGAAACAACTCTGCCAATCAGACGAATACACCAGCCCAGAGTGGAGGGTTGTTTGGACAGAATCAGGCAGCCGCTAAGCCTGGGTTTGGAACCTCTGGTGGCCTCTTCGGTAACAACACTTCAACCTCAAACACCACAAATAACACCAGCACCGGTGGGCTTTTTGGCAATCAGACGTCAAACACCACCGGAGGACTCTTTGGCAATAACCAGGCCTCAAACACTGCTTCTGGTGGCCTTTTTGGGGGGAATTCAAATACCAGTACCAATGCCAATGCCGGTGGACTTTTTGGGGGAAATAATGCAAATGCCAATACCGGTGGTCTTGGAAACAATTCAAATGCCGCTGGTGGTACCAGTGGTCTTTTTGGGGGTGCTTCCAACACTTCTGGGGGCCTTTTTGGTGGTAAAACAAGCACTACAGGAGGTCTTTTTGGAGGTAACACAAATGCCAGCACTGGAGGCCTTTTCGGGCAGAATACCAACAGCGGAGGACTTCTTGGACAGAACACCAACAGTGGAGGGCTTCTTGGACAGAATGCTGGAAACACCAATACTGGGGGCCTTTTTGGTAGCCTGAACGCTGGCTCCAACCTGAACACTGGAAATGGCCTTTTTGGTAACCAGAACGGGGGACTTTTCAACAATAATGCATCTGTGAGCAACAACGGAGCATCACAGCTCTCAGGAATGAGCCGTGTGGGGCTGCTTCCCCCAGCAGTCAAGCAGGAGCTCGAGCAGTTCGACACATATATCAACACGCAGCATCTAACCGCCACCACATTGGAGAGCGACCACCAGAAACACGCGAGCGTGATTGAGTCCATACCGAAGGACATCAACTACTTGCGCAACAAGCTCATGTCGACCAAGCAGGCGCTCAAGTTCGACCAATCGCACTTGGCGCTGCTCAAGTCGTTGAACAACGAGTTGACGGATGACATAACCAAGATCATGCAGTTGATAACGGAGCTCTCGACGCCGGGGACGCGGCTTCTGCTGTCGTTCCACTTGAACGACTTCTTTATCAAGAAGATCAAGAAGTACTACGAGGTGTTGGGCAGCTACGAGCAGTTGGTTGGGGAGTTGGAGGCTGTTCTCAACGGGTTGGAAAGGCTGTGCAACGAGGGATTTGGGAATTTGTTCAACATTGTGCAGGTGATCAAGTCACAGTACAATTTGTTCATGGAGTTATGTGAGGTGATGGCTCAGTTGCATAATCAGGTGAACAAGTTGAGGTGATGAACGTGATTGATGGGAACAGAACGTAGGATCAGAGATATCGAACATGAGCGAAGCGAACATGAATGAACAGACGAGATATCGAACATGAGCGAAGCGAATGTCGACGACTAATGAACAGTTAGTGAACGTGGGCATAGTGAACGTGAACGAACAGAGGTATGGGAACATCCCTCAAGAGTAATGTGAGCAAAGTGAACGTCAACGAACAGATGAACAGAGACGTGGGCGAAGCGACTGTAAATTGAAACAAAAAAACGAGTGAATATGAGCAAAATGTGAACAGCAGAGATTTTCGGGGTAGACGAGAGATGGGTACTAGTTATACCGAAAGCTACAATCTCAAATATCTCGAAAGCTTTCACTTATGCATCTGATAACTAGCGAGTGAAGGTATGGAGGGAACACAGAGATGAAATAGACGTACGAACATCGACTGATAGAATAGACATGTTGGGTAGAGCTTGTAGAGAGTGGAATAGATACATCCACGAGAGACAGTTTCTGAGGAAGAGTAGAACATATGACAGAAAAGTAGAATGTTAAATTTTTTGGTATCACTTCGCTCATTTCATCTCCAATTATTTTCTCAACTGATATTCTGTATTGAAGCGTTTTATTCCATGTCACGAGCAGACTACCTCTCCAAATACTTGACATCTGGAAAGAAGAAGAAACCCAAGGCGTCCCGTGTGGTCGTCGTACAACAGCCCCTGTTGGCCGACCAGCCGGAACCCGAACCTGAAGCAGACGAGCCGGTTCCGGTTGCAAAAGAGTTCAAGGGCTTTAAGCGAATAGACAACGGAGAGGCACCAAAGGAGAGCATGGACAAGGAGAGCATGGACAAGGAGAGCATGGACAAGGAGAGAATAGACAAGGAGCGTCCCAACCAGCAGACTGTTTACAGAGACTCCAGCGGCCGCATAGTCGACATCGAAGCGAAGAGACAACAGTTACAGGACGAGAAGCCAACCACCACAGAGGTGAAGCTTCTGGAAGAGGAGATCGAGAGGCAATCGCGACCGGCACCAAAGCGCACGTTTGTGTACGATGACCCACTTCCCATTTTCGCGGAAGTTGAGGATAAACGGGGAGATGCGTACCACTACACGGCGGGGGTGGTTCCGCCAAATCGGTTCCAGATCACGGCGGGGTGTTTGTGGGACGGTATCGACCGGTCAAACGGATTTGAGGTGTTGGCGTTGCGGCTGCGAAACGAAACTGGGTTCGAGAAGCTCCAGAGTAGGATCAATGAGAGTTATGAGGTGGATTTGGAGGATTAGGAAGGAAAATGAGGTGGATGAGGATTAGGAAGGAAATTGAGGTGGATTGAGGATTAGGAGAGAGAAGACACGAGAACATGACAAAATAATGGAATAGACAGTACTGGTGATACACAGAGTTGGATCTGTATGTGGAAGGATAAGGCCTATCGGTCAGATTTATAGAATGTCTTTGTATGAGATTACTAGTAAAGTAAATTGCTGACGTTGACAGCTTGTGAGTTGTATGAATAATTTCGAATCAGATGAAGATCAAATGGTCATTTCCAGAAAAAACAAGACAAACTTCAAAGAGTGTTTCCTTTTTCACAACCTCCTAGAGTACTGTTTTCAGAACCTTGAATAGTGTTTTCACAACCTTCTATAGTATACTGTTGTTCACAACCAACATTCTTCACAATCGTGAAGTGTTCCCAGTTTTCGTCTTCTCAGTCGTACCCCTGAAACTAGATCTGGCTCTAACCCCCCTGAAATGAAGATCCTCACACGTCCTTATTTCCCAGAAAAATCCTCCTTTTTCCCCAGAAACTTCCCCAGAATTTCGCTTTCCCTGCTTCGCATATTCACATTCGCTTCGCTCGTTCCTCAACACTCAACTGAATCACACTCCCTCTATATCATCCGATATGGTGTAACGGCTAGCACAGTTCGCTCTCACCGAGCAGACCCGGGTTCGACTCCCGGTATCGGAGCTTCTTTTTGCATCAGCTGAGGATGGGTGTTGAGTAGATATGAACATGTCGAGGAGGTGTCAGCATTTGAATACCTAATCCTCTTATCTAAATATCCTCGTTCATTCGCTTCGCTCACTTGTGCTATTTTGACGTTCCGATCGTGGGGTATTTTCCGCTAAACCGGGCCTCGGATGAACGGCGGGGTAGATACACAAGACACCAAAACCGCCGGCAGACACGCTCACACTGTGCTCCAAGTACAAGACCACACACCTGTAGCACCAACGCGCATCCCCCCTCTCACGTCCAAAAGCCGCAAAAAGTTTTCACCGAAACGGCGATTCTTCCCAATCGGTCGCCTGACCAAATAAAAACGAGCGAATTTTCAGTAAATAGTTTCAACACTTCTTTTTACCATGTCAGAGATAAAGGCCGGCGAGATCTTCGATCAGTTCGCCACGCGCAATGACGCCGCCAACGAGAACGTACTCACCTTGAGTGCCTTCAACGACATCGTGTCGCCGTTCAAGCTGGACATCCCCAAGGAGGCGTTTGGGTTGTTGTACTTGATAGCCGACGTGGGGCAGAAGGGCTACGTGACGAAGCACGACTGGACGTCGTTCATCGGCACGTTGACGTCGCTCGACGGTGAGTTCAAGGTGCTCTACCAGTTCGTGTCCAACAACCACAACACGAACACCAAGTTGACGTACGAGCAGTGCACGGACGTGTTGAACAAGTTGAACAAGTCAATTGACCCGGCGTACCAGCCAAAGCTGGCCAAGTTCAACTGGACGTACCTCGTGCGCTTCTTCGAGCCACACGGGCTGATACAGTTCAACGACTTTGTGTCGTTGATCAACTACCTCCCGGTGACGAAGTTGATTGGCAACTTCGAGGTGTTGGCGGGCAAGAAGGGCACCATCGACAGCGAGCAGTTGATCCACCTCCTCAAGAACAACTTGAACCACAAGTTGCTGGGCAAGTTGAAGGACAACTTGGGCAACATCACCGACTTCTTCCCGCAGCACGACCAGTACACCTTCTCCAACGTGTTGTTCATCTACGACTCGTTGAGCAAGGTGGACTTGATCAACGAGGTGGTGGCCAACAGCCCGCCCACACGCCGCGACAAAGACGACATCTTGATCAACAAGCTCGACTTGTACAACCACTTGAACGACCACCTCCTCAAGTCGTCCAACTTCAAGCCCGTGCTGATCACCGAGATCGACCTCCTCTTCCATTTGATCAACAAAAAGAGTGACGACAACATCCCGCGCAAGGAGCTCATCTCGTTCTTGAACCCCAACTACAACAACAACAGCAAGGAGGTCTTGTACTCGATGTTCGACCACCCGGAAACGAGACACGCCTCGGGCATAAAGTTTGGTGACGACACCGACAACTTTTCACTCTACCCGATTTTCGACTCGCTCTACAGTTTCTTCCTCGGGCTGATTGCCGGGTGTATTGGTGCGACGGTTGTGTACCCAATTGACCTTGTCAAGACGCGGATGCAGGCGCAGCGCCACAAGGCCGTGTACAAGAACTCCCTCGACTGTTTCAAGAAGATTCTCGCAGCCGAGGGTTTCAAGGGCTTGTACTCTGGTCTCGGTGCGCAGTTGGTTGGTGTAGCACCAGAAAAGGCCATCAAGTTGACCGTCAACGACTTGGTGCGCAAGATTGGTACCGATGGCAACGGCAAGATCACCATGGGCTGGGAGATTGGTGCTGGTATGTCTGCTGGAGCGTGCCAGGTCATCTTCACGAACCCGCTTGAGATTGTCAAGATCAGATTGCAGATGCAGGGAGGCAACAAGGTCGCTGTTCCGGGCGAGATTCCGTTGAAGCGGTTGAATGCGTCGCAGATCATCAAGCAGTTGGGGTTGAAGGGTTTGTACAAGGGTGCACTGGCATGTTTGTTGAGAGACGTCCCATTTTCCGCCATCTACTTCCCCACATACGCCAACTTGAAGCGCGTTCTCTTTGGTTTTGACCCGAACAACACCAACAAGTCGCACCGTTTGCTGTCGTGGCAGTTGTTGATCTCGGGTGCGCTTGCTGGTGCGCCAGCAGCGTTCTTCACGACGCCTGCGGACGTCATCAAGACGAGGTTGCAGGTGGAGCTGAAGCTGCACGAGACCAAGTACCGCGGTATTGGTCATGCTGCGCGTGTGATTTTGAAAGAGGAGGGCTTTGGCGCCTTCTTCAAGGGGTCCATTGCGCGTGTGTTCAGGTCGTCGCCGCAGTTTGGGTTTACTCTTGCATCGTATGAGTTGTTGCAGAACTTATTTCCGTTGAACCCCCCAGTGACCAGGGAGTCCAACTTCAAGACCATCACGGGGTACCCGGGTGTCTACAACTTGACCAACGACCAGGTGTACAACTCGCAGGGCAAGAGCGAGCGCATCTTGTACTTGAACAAGGCCACGCTTGCGCCGGCGAGCAAGATCGACGATGCGCTTGTGAAGTTGCCTGCGGAGTATATTTACAAGTCGCAGGATGCGATCAAGTTGTTGTTGGATATTGATTACAAGTTTGGGAATTTTGACGGTAAGGCTTATGAGAATTACGTTAAGGAGTGAGTTCACGTAAGCGAAGCGAACGTGAACGACCATACGAGTGAACGTGAGCGAAATTACCGTGAGCGAAATTACCGTGAATGATACGAGTGAAAAACCTGACTGAACGTGAGAATGACTGAACAATGGTGGAAGGGTGGATACGAGGGACATGAATTACATTCACGTTCGCTCATAACGAGATACGAGTGACAATACGAAAGTGGTGTGCTTATTGAGGTTGACTGGAGAGTTTTAGAGTGTTACCTCCAATGATGATCTCCATCAATGATTTGTATTACAAAACAAGGACTCCTTTTTGCACACAATACTTTTGTATATAATTTAGATGCATGATAAGATAGATGAGTCGTAAAGTAATTAGAGTAGTAACCAGACTAGTGTTCGATGTTAAGATGATAGTTATGACAGAGTAGTCTTGTGAATATAAGATGAACTGTGGTTGAGTATATCCCCTGTGGTTAGATGAATCTGTGAATAGATATCCCCTGTGATGAATCTTGTGATTAGATATCCCCTGTGATTAGGTGAATCTTGTGATAAGAAGAATCCTGTGATGAGATCACTGTGATTAGATTACGATGCATTTTGTGATCCTGTGAATTTTTCACAGCCATCTACCCCGGACTTAAGACCGGCCAAAAGGATCTTCTCCACTTTGAAAATTCTCGGCTGAATGACTCGCAATCATTGTGCATGTGCAGGCAGTCATCTCAGCCTCTTTCATGGGTAAGATTTTGGTATACAACATCCGATATGGTGTAACGGCTAGCACAGTTCGCTCTCACCGAGCAGACCCGGGTTCGACTCCCGGTATCGGAGCTCTTTTTTTGAATCGTGATATATGAAAACATGATCAAGTGAACGTGACCAGATAGTCTACGCAAGGATCTGTGGAGAGGATGCTTGCTTATTTTATCCGTGGTCTGACTACTTGCCAGCACAATCGTACCATCCATGCGGATCTTAACATCAATAACTATCCGATATGGTGTAACGGCTAGCACAGTTCGCTCTCACCGAGCAGACCCGGGTTCGACTCCCGGTATCGGAGTTCTTTTTTAAACGTCAAAATTATGCTCCATTTCACAGGCACTCTCATTGAGACGTTGTTAACATCAATAATTGTCCGATATGGTGTAACGGCTAGCACAGTTCGCTCTCACCGAGCAGACCCGGGTTCGACTCCCGGTATCGGAGTTCTTTTTTTCAACCATGAACGTCAACGAACCGAACATGAGCAGTAGATCATCTTTGGTATCCTTCAAACAGGCTCATGACTGATTTTATTGTAAGGAAATAGGATTTACCAGTTTCATATGGTGTTTACCTTTTTGTAGTATTCAATCTTAACAGTACTCCATTATCTGAATCTAAAGTAGATTTCTTTCATTTAATCAAGTATTTGCCATATTCTTGCAAAAAGTGGTTCCAATGTGCCTCCTAACACTCAAATATCCACATATGCCTTTAACCATCCATTATCCGATATGGTGTAACGGCTAGCACAGTTCGCTCTCACCGAGCAGACCCGGGTTCGACTCCCGGTATCGGAGTTCTTTTTTCTTCCCGTTGGCTGCGAAAAGTCGAACATTTTACTATGTCAGAGATTGTATTTTTATTAGGAGCCTGTCCAACTATACATTATATCCACCAAGTCCTAACCAGAATAAGGAGTGACACCTTTCTTGAAAGCCTCGATTTCACTCAACTTGTCGAACCACTTCTTCAACAATGGCCATTGTCCAATATCGATGTCGAGAATCGACAAAGCCTTGGCCCACGGGTAGAAAGCCACATCTGCAGTGGAAATGTGGTCACCGACCAAGAACAAGTTTTTCTCGTTACGCTTCAAATACTCCTCAAAGACACCATAGATACGCTTTGTGTCGTTCTTGTATCTCTCAATGCCATACGGAATCTTCTCTTTCGCGAAAACCGTGAAGTGGTTGGCCTGACCCTGGATTGGGCCGTTCTCTGCGACCTGGAAAATAAGAGCTTCTTTTTCCAAGTAGTACTCCTTGGTGCCCTGCTTGTACGAGAACTTGTGGTCCTTGTCGTACGTCTCAGCCAAGTACTGGAGAATGGCACCGGTCTGGGAGATGGTAACTCCCGTGTTAGGGTCAACAATGGTTGGAATACGACCGTTAGGGTTCAACTTGGTGAAAGCCGGTTCCTTCTGGGCACCAGTGCCGATGTTGATGGAGATTGTCTCGTAAGAAAGCTTGAGCAATTCCAAGTAGATGGCAACCTTGTAGCCGTTAGGAGTGGTGAATGTGTAGAATTTAATAGGAACTGAGGTTAGTATTCAATTGTATCCAGAGCAACTTAGTAATCGTGACCAGACAACTTTGCGCGCTGGCAATTCTTCTGAAGTGATTGGTATCTCAGGGTAGGGATATGCAACAATTGACCACTTCAACCTCAGGAATGTCTCCAATCCATTACCCCATTATGTTTAGCTAAGAAAATGCCTATCGAGTTCACTTACGAGTCATTGTTGAGATGTTTTGTCATAATTGAGGAAATTGACCGTACTTATAGTGTGGAACCAAACGTTCCGTTATATAACAATCGTTTAGTAAGCCACACTTTCGTGACATGCAATTCAATGCAATCTTACTAATCAGTTTAAAATAGCATTTATTTACTAAGCGTCAAGAATGGTATACCTCAGTCTATTCCCTTGGTAAACTCATCCCCCTATCAAGATACCCCCTAGATACCATCACCTCCGTCTTTTTGTTGCTTCGAGCGTGCGTACCACAATTGTGTAACACGTGACTGAATATGTATGAGAGCACCAGCAACAGCCAGATCACGCAGAAATGGCTTATTTGAAATTTCATAACCGCTGAAGAACTCCGAGTAGCATCTAAAATGCGACAATGGAACTTGAAACTTTACACTAACTTTCGAGTTAAGCTAAAGAGCAAACTGGGGGTGTGGGTGTTTCAACGAACCGTAATACTACTCATCGGTATTTAACGCCATTGAAAATCTCAATGATGTCTCCACGTTGTGATATGTTGGTAGTCATGATGACTGATATGACCGTTAATGTGCCGATTTGAATTTGATGTAATTTATTGCAAAAATCCAGAGCCGAAATAGTTGTCACCCCACAATACTGCAAACATCAAGCGTCCTTTACATTCCCCGTAATGCATGATTGTTGAGCTGTCACAATGACTCAGTGAATTAGTTCCACTTATCTTAGTGAAGGGACATCTAAACACCCAATCTAATCCAGATAGATTAACCGCAACAGACCACTCAATCCCAGTAATCTCTTTGCTCCCTGGGGTTCCCCTATTTTGACTCGCTTTTTATGCATGGCACCCTCTGTGGATCTAGTCGTGCTATAGATCACCAACAGATTCAAATCCTCGTTCAACACGACAAACTCATTGCCCAAAACGTGGACAACTTGCCTGGAAGCGGTGTTGTTCAAGACAGGGCCCAAGTCCTGCTCATTGAAATCATAGTCCAATAAATACGCCTTGTACTTTGTCACCACAAAGAGTTTATTTGCTATAGGTGTGACATGGTTAATGTAGCTGTCAAATTTGTGAAAACGGCTGTCCTTTTGCGTACCGTGAGCCGTAATAGTGTTTCCCTTAAATATAAACAGCTTGCTTGTAGTGTGCACCACCTCGCCCTTCGGGACCTTGGTTAATCGGAGGTTGTACAAATTCGGTAGCTTTGAATACCCGATTTTTATGCTATGTCCATTTATAATGAACCCGAAGTCTGTCTTAGATGCAAAAACCTGGATGGCACGAATTTTCAAAAAAGGTGCGGCATTGCTTTCAAAATAGTCCAAAGGTTGGTTGGTCCGTTTACTGAGGTACTCATTCACCACTTGTGCAGAATCGGTGCAATTTGCAAGCCTTTCATTGTACGTCTTCACAAGCTGCTTGGGCAGGTCGTGTGACTTTCTAGGTAGGACGTAAATCTTTAGCAAGGCCAGTAAGACGTCGCTATGTCGCAGTTTGTAGCTGTGACAGAATCGAACGAGCGAAGATGTGAAGTTTTGAACAGTTGGAAATGGAGCCATTTTAATGTGAAACATAGATATGTATGGCTTCCCCAGTAGTTCGTCAACGATACAAGATACTAGAATGCCTTGATCGTCCATAGCGAAACACGCAAAGTTCGATCGCAGCACGTTCTTGAGTTCAAGGAAGTCACTTTCAGCAGCCGGGCTGAATGACTTGGGTATTTGCAATGTCAATACAGAGCGACTAAGGTCATAGAATACCAAGCTTTTGCGGTCGTTTGCAATGTGGACCGAATACTCCCCGAAATTCATGAGGTAGACTTCGTTAACCACTGCCTTCTCGTACTTTAATCTCAATGCGTCCAATGTGTTAAACCTCCCCATGGATTCATAGGCCCCGAGCTTTACGTTGAGTAAGCCTTCAGAGTACTGGAGCGCCAGGCGTTGCGTATTTAGCTGTCTTTTGCCTTCATTCTGTTCTCGACTGAGTTCCTGCTTCTCATTGTCGTGAAACTCCTGAGTTCTTCTCTCTACTTGGATGGTGTTGTTGTGATACCTGCTCAACAGTGGCGTATTTTGAGCACCATTGATGACCTTAAAATAACGGCCTCGCTCCTCATCAAAGTAATACGACATGGAGTTGTTCAGATTTGTTGAGCATGTGCACTATTTGTAACGGAGAGACAGGAAGAAAGGGTGCATTTGTGGAGAATCCATCTCGAAATATCAAAAAAAAGAAAGCTCCGATACCGGGAGTCGAACCCGGGTCTGCTCGGTGAGAGCGAACTGTGCTAGCCGTTACACCATATCGGATGTTTGTTAAATAAATGTCATGCGAGAGGAACAGTCTCGGTGATACATGGACAGGAGCACTTCTTTGGAAAATGTGAAAACGAACAAAATGAGGAACGAGCAGTGGGCAGCGAAACACGAGTGCTCACCTGATAATGCCGGTCGTTTCCATTCTGCTGGCTTCTTTGTATAGTTGAATGGTGCCTTTCCAGAGGTTATAGGGTTAATAGACCATCAAGCAGAGAAAAGTAATTATGGCAGATCAAGAGACAAAATATTAATAGACAAGCCGATTATGAACAGCACTCGAACCAACTAATTGGAATCGACAGGAGTTGTACCGAGGTACATAGTCGTGAATAATTGTTGTTTGACTACTTTGTATGAGTACTTTGTATGAGTGCTTTGTATGAGTGCATTGTGTGAGTGCTTTGTATGGCTATTGTGATGTCGTTAGAGGACACCTTTTGTAATATCTTGAAAAACTACTTTCGGTACAATACCACCCTGCATCATCTGTATCATCTTTACCTTGTGTTTCATCTCTGTTTTAGATTTTTCTTTCTTATCATTTGGCTGCGAAAATCAAATTTCCACTCAACTGAGCAAGTTCACTCACTCAGATGTGTATCACTTCTTTCCCCGATTCCCCAATCCAATCACTCTTCTCACACCCCAATAAATCGAATTGTTTTCCTTCCTCCAAATCACCCAAACTGCTGCAAGTTGAAGAATCACTGGAATGTTCATACTCTAAAGAAAGTCTACCGTTCGCCTCAGCGTTTTCCAAAGTCCACGCCCGAGCATGTTTCGGGGCCAAAGAATTTGAGTAGCCACAGCGTAAGGTCGAAAAAATCAAACGGAGACAAGTAGAACGCAAAAGTTGTAGACAGCACGGTTTTTTAGGTTGTCCTCCCGTAGACGCGATAGAAGCTTACAAACAATTGGACGTGCAAGATGGTGAAAGCAACGAATAGCACCAATGAATACACACGCTCTAGTTTCGTCGTCTTCAGTCCGGTAAACCTTCCTATTCCTCATAGCCATTGTACACAGTTACCGAATCGCAAACGCTTACCACGCAGAATCTCAGCATGGCTCGGTCTCCCCACAGTGTAGACGGGCGGGTTGAAAATTGTTGATAAAACAAACATAACCTTCCAAAATTTCAAAAGATGGTAACTGACTGCTATTCCATGCCCCAAATATATGGGGTACATTGCGTATTGTGAATATGAGAAATAGCCCTCCACATAGAGTAATATCTGTACGATCGCAAACATGTACTGGTCACTGTTAATTGCGATTGTCAACTGCAGATAATTGAAGATTGTGTACACAATCAAACCTCATTCTTATCAAAGCATAATGCTCGAGTTGTTATATTCCTGTTGTTGAGCCACATTCCTCTCAGTCGTGTAATAAGGTTGTATAGTGTAGTGGTTATCACCTTTGGTTCTGATCCAAATAACCCCAGTTCGAATCCGGGTACGACCTTTCTTCTTATTTTTTGATATTGTTATGTACTCAATTTTTTTGGTACTTCTAAAACTTGAGAAATACATTTGTGCCTTTGACTCCTCCACTAAAATATCAAATGGTTGTATAGTGTAGTGGTTATCACCTTTGGTTCTGATCCAAATAACCCCAGTTCGAATCCGGGTACGACCTTTCTTTTTCAATTTTTTATTGATTTCTTGAGCCCCAATCTCATCTCAAGAAGTTCTCTAGGTTCTTTTTGCTCGCCATTCGAGTGCATTAGCCTTTTCACCTTCTTTACTCTTTAGTTTGAATTGACATACCTTTAGAGTCCATTCAAGTTCCTTTGCCTTTACTTTTTCATTTGAATTCACTCACTTTACGTCAAGTGACTCATGGGCGTGCACATTGCTTCTCTCTAAATCCTGTGCATTCATTCATCCACAAAAAAAAGAACTCCGATACCGGGAGTCGAACCCGGGTCTGCTCGGTGAGAGCGAACTGTGCTAGCCGTTACACCATATCGGATAATTGTTAACAAAATACTACCGCAAAACGTAAAGTGCTGAAAACCATATTCATGGATAGAATGATTTTCCATGAAAAATATAAGATCAAATGGCAAGTGGAGCTCCAGGCGGTAACTTCAGAACGTGGACCCCCACACCACCAGAGAGGGGATCTTTTCCCCTCGACCACTACGGCGAATGCACCGAGCAGATGACAAAGTACTTGGAATGCATGCGTTTCACTGAGAACAGAAACGCTCCGAACTGCCGTTTGTTGGCGAAGGACTACTTGGGATGCCGCATGGAACATCAGTTGATGGAGAAGTCAGAGTGGGAGTCATTAGGCTTGGTCAACTTGCCGGGAGACAAGACAATCAACCATACGAAGTTGTTGGAGAGAGAGGTTAATAAGCCTTTTTCCGAGGAAAACGACAAGCAAGAGAAGAGCTGAGACGAAGGACTGATATAAGCGCATGAGGCGAAGAAATGTAAAGAAACCTAAGGGATCCTGAATGAAAGGATTTGTGAAACAAGTGAGATCAATTGTATATAGACCTATGAATCTTCAGTGAATGAGTGTAGAAGAGCGAACCCACAAATTGAACAGAAGCACTCGGTTGCAACAGGTAATTGTTAGCTGTACTGATTCCACTCTCCAGGAACCCACCGATGGAACTTATCAACAGACCACACTCTAAACAAGGCTCTCTCTCTACAATAATAATGTACATACATCGAATTATTCTACTTCCATTCATTCATCAGGGTCTAAGATACGATTCAGCGTTCACTCCTCACGACACTTAGTTCTCACTCCCTCACGTTCACTTTGTTCACGTTTAGTCAGTTCTCACTCCCTCACGTTCACTTTGTTCACGGTCGTCTTACTCCTCAATCTTTCCCCGACCTCTCCCCCTTCCCCTTCCTCCCCTCGCGCCACCTCTAAAATCTCCTCTCCCCCTAGCACCACCTCTGCCCCTGCCCCTGCTCGACTTGGCCTCCTGCTGCGGTGGAACCTGGGGTGGAAACTGCTGCGGGTACGGGTGGTATGGCTGCTGGAAAAAGTGAGGAGGCATTGGAAGTCCCGGAACAACAGGAATAGGAGGACCATACGGTCCTGGGTAACCCACTGGCTGGCCGTTCTCACCATTGTGCATCACATTGTGGTAGATCTGGCCGTAGATCTGCTTGACGGCATCTGAATTAGGGTAATGGGCAGAACCAGCATCAACCTCCTTCTTCTCCTCATTACCCCCCTTGTCATCCCCATCTTTCTTGTCGTCCTTCTTGTTCCCCTTCAACAAACTCAAAAGCTCATTCGACTGCTTCGCATTCACCTTGTGCTCCTTCTGCTTTTGCTCGTGCTCCTTGGCCCTCTTTTCCTGTTCCTCCTTGAACTTGCGCTCGTGCTCCTGCTGCTGCTTCTTTGCACGCGCAATCTTCTCCTCCTCCGTGACCGGCTTTCTGCCCTGCGACGCCCTGCTGTGGTACACAAACTGCTTGTTGGACAAGTTCAACACGAGGGACGAGTCGATCACCAACCCGCGCGACTGCTTCAACTTGCCGTTCATCGTGTTGCCGTTGAGCAACGGAATGTCAAAGATGATGCTGAGCGACGTCTTGCTGCCAATCGCAGTGATCCCCACAACCGTCCCCTTGCTCAAGATCGGCACCTTGCCAAAGTCCTGGATGTACACCACACGCTCGCCCAAGTCAAAGCGCTGCGAACTCAACAACTGGTACGACTCGCCAGGGTTCAACACAGCATCGCGCGGAACACCCCTGATATCCTTGTTCATGAGCGGGATCTCTTGCTGGATGTAGCCATCCATGTAGTTCTCAATCGCCTCGTAACTGAACTTCGTCAACGCCTCGCTCTCCAACGAAACAGTGATCAAGTCCGCACGCGCATTGCGCAACCACGTCTTGATCTCCTTCAACTCGTCCAGCGAAACCAAGTCAAGCGCCGCAGGAGTGTCCTTCGGGTCCCTCTTGCGCAAGTTCGCAAACAACTTCGGGAACTTGGTCATGTACTCGTTCATCAACGCCACGGCCAACGGCGAAAACTCCCAGAACCGGCTCCGCGGCAACTTGCGCGTGTACCCCAACACCTTCAACCTCTTCCCGTCGTTCTTCAAGTCCAAGCCAAAGTTCACACGCTGGTTCTTCTCGCCCTCCATGAAGAACGCACTCGTCAAGCGCGAAAACAAAAGCGGGTTGAGCTTGAGCTGCTTAGACACCTCGAACGACGGGCGGTACCGGATCTCCTTCGCCTCAATCACCGCACGCCGCTTGCCGATGTTGGGCTCCGCCAACTGCTGGATCTGCAGGATCTTGATGCTCAACTTGCTCTCGTCGTACCCCACCACCTTGGCAGGCGCTCCGTACCCCATGTCGCCCAAAAACACAACCTGCGAGTCGATCGGGAACTCCTGCTCGACAGGCATCGGCGGACGGAACGCATACCGCTTGTCCTTGTTCACAACGTCCCGCACAATCAACTGCAACGGGTACACCTCAATGTCTTTCAGGTACGTCTTGACGTAAGACCCCTTGGCATTCCGGATCAACCCGTTCACTGGCTGCACGTACACCAACGCATCCACATTGCCCAACTTGATGCCCTTGGTCTTGTCGTGCTGCTCCTTGACTTTCCGGACAGTGGTCCTGAACTCCTTGAGCTCCTCGCTGTCCAATCCAGCGGAAACCACACGCCGGGGCCCGTTCGCACTCTTGACACTCTCGTACTTGGCATCCGCCTCCACCACCGTCACAACCTTGCACTCGCGCAAAAACGGCCACTTCAGATACACCAACTTGGCCAAGAACTGGTGCGCAAACTGCGACGTCGTCATGTCCTCCCACACGTTCTGCATCGTCAACATCATCGACTCCGACCGCGACGGCTGCTGGAACACCTTCACCTCGTTCAACTTCAACTCAAAGTCAAACGGAATCGTGCTCAACGTAGGGAACCCCGCAAGCATGTGCTTGCCGGTCGCGGCACCCTCGGGCAACCCCACAAACACATCGCTCCCAATAGGCGGCAACACGAACGTCTCCTCGTGGCACTTGTCGTGCTCCAAGTCGTGGAAAAATCCAGGCAACGGCGACGGGTAGATGTAGTCGGTCTGCGGGTTGTAGATAAAATCGATCGGACTGCCCAACGAATTCCGCTTCGTCTCCTCCGGCGTCAAACTGGCCTCAAGCGGCTTGATGTTGGCCAACAACTTCTTCTCGTTCACAAAGTCCAACAACACAACAGCCTCCCACGACGCAGTCTTGCCGTTCATGTCAATGTCCACCTCGTCGGGGTAGAACTCCTTGATCGGTGAGTGCTCGTCCGTCATCAACAGACGATAGACATTCGGCATCAACTTGCGCGAACGCGCAGGCAACACCGCCATCAACTGCTCAAACGGCTTGAACGGAACAGAGAGGTCGAAGTCGATCCCATTGCCCTCGCTCAACCACACGTCCAAACCTACCGCAATGTCCGAGATACGCGGTGCATAGTGGTACCGGTAGTACCAGTTCCACAGCGGAACTCCACGGTAGTAGTAGTACAACACCCACTGCAACCCTTCAACGTAGTGCTTGGTCAAGGCCACCAAGTCGTCCTGGCTGTTTATCAGAAAGTGCAACTTGTCCAAGTAGTACTTGTCCTTCCACGACACAAACTTCTGGTCGTAGAGATCCTTGGACTCCTTCTTCAACTCCTCTGTGTCAAACAGGTTCGCGGTGTTGTAGTCCGAGATCAATTTGCGCGTCTCTGTCACACGCTGGTCAAACTCCTCCGCGCTCTCGTACGGCGACAACCCGTCCAAGTCGAGCCGCGCCTCGTACGTGTTGTCCTTTTTCGAGTGCACAATGAGCAAGCCCGCCTCCAACGCAAACTTCTTGAGGAAATCGAGGTTGCTCTCCGCCAGCTCGCTCTTGAGCGGCAACGCGGCCAACTCGCCCTTGCTGTCCAACTCCACCAACTCCAGCACAGGCAGCCGGATCGTGCGCAACAACCACGGGCTGATGTACTCAACAAGCTTCTTCTGGTCCTTCAAGATCAACACCTTGCCGATGCGGTTGCGCTTCTTCTCGCCGGAAATAGAGATGTTGTCCAACTTCTTGTTGAACCACTCCACGTCAACATCCTGCTTCTCAAAGTTCTCCAACTCAAACTCACTGAGGAACAGCAACCAGATGCGCAACCGCGCCAAATTTATCTTTCCCCCCTCGTTCAAGTACCCATCCAGCGCCTTCAACAGCTGCTTGAACGTCTCGATCAAGAGCGGGAACGCGCCCTTGTTGATGAACAAGTCGGGGAGGTTCGGCAAAAAGTCGTTTCCAATCACGTACATGATCAATATGAAGTCGTCCAACGCACGCTCAAACAGGTACTCGAACGCCAACGCCTCCTCGAGGTCCAGAAACTCCAACGCGAGGTACTCTCGCAACAACAGGATGTGCAAGAGGAAGAACTTCTGGTCCAGGAGGTCGCCCGTCTTGTTCGCACTGCGCTGCGGGCCGAACGTCACCTCCTCACGCAAAAGCGCAAAGTGCGGGTCGTGGCTCAGCAACCCGAGCATGATCAAGTCCGCGTCCAACCCGTATATACAGTGCCGCAAGTTGGGGTCGTAGTTCGCTTGCGACTTCATTGTGCGGATGTAGTCCATGATCTTGTGCTCGCCCTCACCGGGCACCTCGTGCCCACTGAGCACAATCTGGATGTTGGCCCACCCCGAGTCCTCCGAGATCTTCTTGTGGATAAAGTACTTCAAGTTGTCGGTGAGCTTGGCCATGAACTCCGTGCCCGGTGTGATGGAGTTGGAGTCGAACGGGTCGTCCTTGGGCAACTCCTCACCCTTCTCGACGGCCTTCTTCAAGTTCTCCTCCGCCTCGTACGCCGTGCGGAAACGGCGCGCGCGCTGCTGGTTCATCTTGGCACGGGGGGCCACACCGTCGATCGCCATGTAGAACACCTTGGCGGGCTTGATGATCTCGAACAAGTGCTCGATGTAGCTGAAGATCGCCGCGTACATCTGGTCGTCCGTCATCGCGCCTGTTATCGACAGGTCGTTGGAGTGCGTGCATGTGTGCAAAATCGAGTTCATGTCGAGGTAGAGGTTGTCGAACTCGGGGATCTGGTTCTCGTCGATCAACTGTGAGATCAACGGCCATCTTTCCGAGATGAATCTGAAGAATTTGGGGATACCCATGTTGTCGAAGAAAATAAAAAGTACTTCAAAAACATTTACTGAAGGAGCCTAAACATTTGCTGAATGGGAGAAGCGAGTGATCCAAGTAGAATCTCACTTCAACTGAACGCGCGGAGTGACAGAAAGTAGACAAACTGACGGTCGAAGCGCGCGCTAAGCAAAATGCAGTAATACTGAACAGCGACGGACTCATGAAACGCACTTTAACTGAACAGCGAAGCGTTCCATAAATGTAAGAATTCGTAATTGTTCCAGAGATGTTGTAGTGTGTACGTGGAAGTGTACTATATATGTAAGGTATCCCATGTGAGTGGAGTGTTCCATATGTAAGGTATACGATGTAAGGGCTAATATGTAAGTGTACCTAGTGACAATATGCAAGTGCACCTAATGATTCTATGTAAGTTCATTTATGCAAATGTCTCTACGTGTATCCTATTTATTGTGCATGTGTGTTCTATCAGTGTACCCTATGACATAGAGTGGTTGTACATAGTATGGTCGTGGAAGCGTGCCACAGATTTAAGTCTGCATATTAACAACAGAAGCATAAGTGCATCCTACTGCCTTTACGTTAGTGGGTGTATCCCAATGCCTCTACATTAGTACTATTGTATCTTCTGAGTTGTGACCTATGTAAGTGTACTTGTTTAGGTGCATAGAGTGTCAACAATTGTACCTTAGATGGAATGGATCGATGTATCTATTCTGCCGCAGATTCCCGTAGATTGTGCACAATACTGCAACATGTAAATGTACGAGTGTCAAGCCTATGATATCATGCTCTAGGAACACAATGACGGTAGATTTGAGAGTGCAAATGTAGGAAGACAACCACAATTCACAGAGTTACTTCACGTAGCTCAAGTAATTACCGACTCTGAATGCAATTCACCATACCGAGTACTCTGGATTGCGGAATCCAGTTTTCCCAGATTCACCGCACAATCACCAGAATCAATTCACATTCACCGGATGCCAAATTCGCCACAACATTCCCATACTCACCACTCCGTATTCCCCAAGCTTTCCAAATCCACCATATTCACCATGCGCAATTTACCTCTCCAAAACACGAACGCATTTGATCAATACATTTCAAACCTATGTCCTATCAGATTGGTGAATGCACCAATTTCCTCAGGTTCACTCAGGTTCTCCAGATTCTCTACACTCACTCTTGCTCATTGCTAGGTCAATGTCCTATCGCTCTTCTCTCAGTTATACTCTACTCACTCATCCTCATCCTCTACTCACTAATCGTCATTCCTTACTCACTCATAGTACCATCACCTCTACTCACGCTTCGCTGTCGCTCATCTCTTAGTCATAGTCGCATCACCCTCTACTCACTCTTCGCTGTCGCTCATCGCTCAGTCAGTCCTCTCGTACTCTCTATCTTTACAATCAATTACCATAAACACCATTATACAACCAAAACAAATACCAATGATTAAATACCAGCATACTTGACCAGCAAGTAGCCATTTGTCTGAAACAACAGGGCGCACGGCAAGCGGCAGAAATATCTGGCAGGCAAATTACAACAGCTCAATGTTGCCGTCCACTTCTCTCTTCCTCGCCGTTACTTCTTCATTGAGTCGTTGAGCTCATGCCATGTTCACTCAGAGCCGCTAATTCCATTGCTTGCCGACACATTCACATATAATTTCCGGCCACGCTCATATTCCCTTTCTTCATTCCCTTTCACGCGCGCTCATGTTCACCGATCGTTTCCTGCGCGGCTCTCACTTATCATTTCCTGCCACAGTCATATTCCCTTGTTCATTCGCTCACATCAACCTCTCCACCGCCCGCTTCGCACCCACCGCGCTCATATACGCAATAACAAAACCCACCTGCAACGTCGTCTCCACAAACATCAATCCCGTGGACGCAACCCTCGTCACAACCGAGCCCGTAAAGCCGACGGCCTTCTCTGTCGCCTTGCAAAGCTTGGTAACCGCAACGTTGTTCTCCTTAAGCCATTGGTCGAATTCGCGCTGCATATGGAGTCCAAGGAAACGCTCCCCGTGTCCAGAAATCCTCACAAACAAGAACTCTCCGTAGGCTCTGAGGTGCTGTGCATTGGCACTGATAACCGCTAAAATCCGTTCCACGAAAAACACAGCGTACCGCCTCACACTCGTCGAAAGTGCATTCGCAGTGTAGTGGATCTGCCGGAGAGCCACCCTCGTGTTGCTGTCGAGCGATCCGCCTTTCTTGAAAGTGTCTGCGAGTGCAGTGGCTGCGTTTCGTGCACCAACAGCGGCTTGGTCAACATCTAACGAGAGCCTTTGGATGAATGATGAGAAAATACCTGTAAACGAGCCTCTCCGAATAAAGACAGAAGTTGAATCGAGAATGCTTCTGAATCTGAGTGCACCTTCCGCAACCATTTTATAGCATTGTGATCCCAAACGCAGAAAAAGGCTCCTCGTGTTCTCAACCACCACTGGAGCAGTCTCTTTGGTGTATCTGACAACAGCACAACTGCCCCTGGAGGCTTGTGCAGCCAGATACCACGTCAACTTCTCAATCTTATCAGCAAACTCCGAGGTGTATCTAGAAAGCACGCTCCCCATCTTCTTGCCATACACCCACAATCGCCTTGAAAGAATACGTCCACTGTAGGTAGCCTTCTCTGAAAGTATACGTCCACTGTAGATGGCCTTTCTTGATAGTAAATGCCCCTTGTAGATGGCCTTTCTTGAAAGCAAGTGCCCCTTGGAGATAGCCTTTTCTGAAAGAATCCCTCCATTGTGCCAAACCTCTCTCAAGAACGAAATCCCATGATGCGAGATGCTCCCTCCAAGCAGACTCCCATGCTTAGAAACCCTCCTCGCAAAAGAAACTCCCCTCTTCGAAAAGTCCCTCGTGGCTTCGCTCACATGTATCCCCACCACATCAACGAAAAACACCCGGCACCTCAGCAACGCCTGCCCGGTTTCACGAAACGCCGGAGACTCCTCCAATCTGCCCCAAAAGGACTTGTCGTTCTGCTCCCACTGGCCCTTTGACTTCCACCAGTGGTCGTGTACATTTACATCACTCCTATAAATCCTCCAGCCCCGCTTTGGCTTACTCCTCCAGCCCTCGTTAAAACCCCAGCCCTGCTGTTTCCAGCCCTCTGCCTTCCAGTCTTTTCCGTACGGAGCAACTCCCCCAGGCTCCATAACCTTAAATAACTCAAAACCAGCCACATACAACAAAAGGAGTGTGGTGGCCCAGCTGTAAAGACGCGATTTGAGCTCGTTTTTGCGAGCTGGGCCCGGGATCAACGGCGCGTCCTCAGACGTGCTGTCTGTCGAGTCGGTTTCCTCAAATACCGTGGTGGAGGGCGTTGTTGGGTCGTCTGACACATCTCTAAATTCGTTATCTTTGTTCCCCTGATTTTGGTTTTGTCCCTCGATTGGAAGAATCTGCTCAATTGTCTGATCTGGCCGTGGGAACTCGATGGTGCTGTCCAAGGCGATGCTACCGAGCGCGCTGGTGTCGTAGTCGTCGTCGTCATCGTCGGATCTGCGCGAGTAGAATAGCGTAGGGAGCTGGAAGAAGCTTTCTGCACTCACGGGCGAGGTCACTGTGGCGTCCACAGAGCTCGTGGAAGAGCGCTCGTCGTCGTTGTCGATGTCAGACAGCGACGATATCACACTCCACTCTTCGTCAGTTAATCTCATTTTTAGTAGAAGTAAGGGATAAAAGTAGTTTGCATGACATAGAAAAAAGGCGGGAAGTTCGGGGTTATATTTTGCCACCGATAAGGAGGTTATGGCTGCCGAGAAGAATTAGAGGGAGGGGTTTCGCGTTGAGGTACGGGGATACGAGTGACAGTGGGCATGAATGTCGTTTTCGAACACTTTTGGCACAAATTGGGCAGACGGATCGTTCCAATTTGGGAAGGGGTGATAAGGATTGGTAAATAGAGATTAGAGAAGTATCAGCAAAATTTGAGTAGAGAATAATCATATCAAATTATGAGTAGAGAGTAATCAAATTATGAGTAGAGAGTTATCAAATTATGAGTAGATAGTACATATCAAATTTTGAGTAGAGAGTAATCATATAAAATTTTGAGTAGAGAGTAATCATATCAAATTATGAGTAGATAGTAATCAAATTATAGTAGATCGCTATAAGATATCAGACGAGTGATACCAGATTGCGAGAATCTGATACCAGAGCCTAGCTCCCAAGACTAGAGTCGTTTGCAGTAATGAAACTTACACTGAAAAACATCACATCACGTTCCTACTCTTGCTACATCTATCACTAACGATTCGCTTACTATACTAGCCCGTGCCAGCACAAAGCTGTTCATCACCCTTTGATGATAAATTAATGGTAGTCTTGAACCATGGGTCAGATTCAGTTGGCCAACTGGTTTCAGCTAATGTGTTCAACTTGCTTCGAATGATGCTTGTTTGTCAGCTTGATTCAATGTTGTTTCAGCTCAGCATGTTCAGCTTGTGTCAAGGTAATAATGTAATAACTTGCTTCAGCGTGTTAACCTTCTTTTGGCGCCTCAATGAAGTTTCCTTGTTCACCTTTCATCGCCTCGGTGAAGTATCCTTGCAACGACTAAGTGTGCTCTATCTATACCTCGGCCTCTTCTCCTCCCCCCCCTGCCGCATATCCCCCTCCCTCAACAGCCTACCCAACTCCCTATCCCTCCTCTCCTGTCTCTCCCTATGCTCTCTCCCCCGCTCCTGGTCCTCCATATCCTGCGAGTGCTGTGTGTGCTTCTTCCCCCTGTGCTTCAGGTCCGCATCGTCCTCCAAATACTGGATCCTGTTGCTCATCCGCGTCAAATTATCCTGAAGCGCATGCGTGAAGCTCATCAAGTCCTGGTACTTGGCAATACTCACAAAGTTCGGGTTCATCTCCTCATTCAGGCCCTTCGCCAGCCCGTCTCCCGACCCGGCTGCAGACCGGAAATTCCGCTCCCACTCCTGGTACATCGTAGTAGGCACCTCGGGATTGTAAAATTGCTGTGGCCTCTGAATATACGGGACCTGGCCATACTCCTGCTCGTTCTTGAACGGCAGACTCGCCTCCAGTGGTGCCCCCTGCATCCGCGGCCACCCAGGATACTGCTGGCTGGGCTGCTTTGGTTGGTTGGGCTGGTTGGGCTGGTTGGGAAAGAACTGCTGGTACGGCGGAAACTGCTGTGGCTGTTGCCGTGGCTGGTGCGGACTCGGCTGGTGCTGTGTCTCGTGCTCCAGACTCTGTGGCAGACGTTGGTTTGCATGCTCCTGCCGCCAGTTCGACGAAAATGACTGTATTGACGGCCGACGGGGAATGTTCTTGGGGAATTGCGGCTCCTGCGCAACCTGCCGTGGCGCTGGCTCCTCTGGCCGCTGTGCTGCCCTAAACGCCTCCTGTTCCTTGTTTCTGTTGGTCGTGGTGGTCGTGGTCGTCGTGGTCGTCGTGGTTGTGTTGTAAGGGTACTCTTCCCCCTCCTGGTTCCATCTTTTATACTCGTGGTTCTCCTCGGGGTTGGCAGCCTCTTTCGCCCGCACCAACTCCGCCTTCTTCGCGTCCTGGTTCACGAAACACGCATTCGGCAGACTGAGGTGCCGTGCGAGCGCGTCAGGCCGTGCAAACCGCCTGAAACACTTGTCGCACTCAAACGGCTTCTCGCCTGAATGGAGCTTTTCGTGCCGCTTCAAGTCGTGGATCCGCCGGAACTTGAGGTTGCACACCGTGCACACGTGTGGCTTGAGCGACAGGTGGATGAGCTCGTGCGATACCATGTTGTGTTTGCGCGTGAACCCCTGGTTGCACACCTTGCAAAAGTACGACTTTTGCATCTGGCTCTTGGACTTGTCATCCTGCTCCAGATGCATACTCGTCGACGATGGGTCCGTGGAATGCAGCTGGTAGTTGTTGTACTGCCCCTCGAAACTCCCCTCCTCGCTCTTCTCGTTCGGCGACACAGAAAAGTCCAAGCTGTCCTTGGCTGGGAGTGACTCCTTTTCGTTTGGCGAAACCGACAACTCCACGCTGCTGCTGTTTCCAGGCATCTCGTCCACTTCACGCGTGTCTTTCGACACGTCTGTCGTGGCATTCGTGGCCGTAGACTCGCCAGTGTGCGAAACCGCGGGGTTCTTCACGTCAAAGATCGCCAACGCGGGTCCCCGCAGCGGCGAGTCGGTCGTGGCCCGCAGAATGTCCAACGACGGGAGGATGTTGGAGCGTGAGGCGGAGTTGACCGGTGGTGGATCCCTCCACACTCCCGAGCCGTACCGTCTCCTCAGACCCAAGCTAGCAATCGACGGGTTGCCTGACGATCCGCTATCTCCCGAGAACTGCTGGTAGGGGTAGTTCTGGGGCTGTGAGTAGGTGGACAGGAGACTCTGGAGCGTCGTGTCGGATGTTTTGAATAGGTTCAGCGGCCGTTGTGCCTGTGGTCCGTTCGTTTCTGGGAGGTAATTTGGTGCGTTCAGTAGATTTGGTGGATTTGGGTTCAGTAGATTTGGTGGATTTGGGTTCAGTAGGTTTGGGGGGTTTGGGTTCAGTAGGTTTGTGGGGTTTGGGTTCAGTAGGTTTGGGGGGTTTGGTGGTATGTTATGTGGTATATTTTGGGGTAGTATGTGCTGTTGGATGTGGTTCATTTGGTGTTGATTTTGTTGATTTTGGCTCTGGTTCAGTTGATTGTCTAAATTTTGGCTCTGGTTCTGTTGGTTGTGTTGATTTTGGCTCTGGTTCCGATTCTGGTTCTGTTGACGTTGGCCCATTCGGATCTGACTTTGTTGAACCTGACTTTGTTGTTTCTGGCTCAGATTCTGACTCCCCTCTTGCTTCTTCTGGCCTATAAGTTTATCCTCTTCAATCCTCACTTCATCTGCCTTTAGTTTGCTATGTAGAATCGTTGTTATTCCAGGAGCCTCTAAGCGCGGCAGCACTGCCTGAGATGCGCCCTTGGCCCCTTGGAGTTCGTGGGTTTTTTGCTTAGTCAAACCGGTGCCCAGGTCGCTCATAGTGGCTCTTTCGAGTACTGTTCGTGGTGTGGAACAAAACGGGAATACTCGACTTTTATGAAAAGGAAAAAAGAAAAATTGGTCCACGTCCTATATGCACACCAGGGTGACCAAAAAACTAATAGCGGAAAAGAAACAAAGGCGTGGCGAAGGTTCACTTTGAACATTCTTTATGGCGTCCACGTTTTGCGCGTTGGTCGTCCGCACCACTCATGGCAATTTTTTTTCGCCACCAGTGGCTAGTGGTTTGTATACCTGAGGAGAATATGACGATATCGGAGCGAATAAAATACAGATTGTGAGGAATTTTCTTGAGGGAACTTCATTGAAGGATTGTCATTGGAGAAGGGCTTTCATTAGAACACAATCGATTGAGTAAATTGTAAGAAATTGAATCGACCTAGACTGAACGCTGATGACTCTATATACTGATTCTCTGAATCTTAGATCCTTTTCGACTGGATTATGGGTCATCGATTCCCATGCTGCTCGGCGTTGTCCTTTGGGGTTCCGTTTCGTAGACAGCACCATAGTGAATCAACGGAACTCCACTTATATGCAAGTATATTTCCTGTGTATAGTGGTGACGTACTGAGCCTTCTTTAGTTTTGTGTCCCAGGGGCTTCTTTGCATTAGATGAACCACAATGCCACTGGACCCTTACTACAAAGCAGCGCTAAGCGAGGAGAAGAACACGCATTCATCTAGGTACCCCTCCCCCCTAGCCCACGATAGACTCCCCATAGATGTGTTCCCGTTAGCATTCATTGGGAACCCTGCACTGTCACGAGCCATGGCATTGACGTATGCAGTCGAGTCATCACGTGCAAAGAAAATAAGCGGAGAAGCAGGCAAGGCGAGAGACGATGTGAGAGGATTTTTGAGAGACAAGAGTGATACATCAGTGTATTGTGCAGTTTTTCTGATATTTAATGAGGACCATTGCTGATGCAAGATGAGCTGAGGTTTTCACGGGAACAGAAATCAGCAAGGATATAACTCGAGCCTAAGGATGTTACTAACCAGACCCCCCGAGTGCAGAATCTTGCTGAGATGTCGACACAAAGTGCTTGAGATTTGTCTGAAACCTTTCGCGGAGTTCCGTGTGAGAAACCCACAAAGAGACTTTAGGTTTCAATGAGTCACTGGTTTTGCAGATTTCGGAGCAGGTATTCTTGAGAGTAACAGAAGAAAGTTGTGAATTGAAGTTCAGTGACGAATCTATAGTGTGCGGCTTTTGGAGAAGTGTATCAGAAGAGAGTTGTGACCTATCGTTGAATTTCTGTTACGAATCTATAGTGTGCGGCTTTTGGAGAAGTGTATCAGAAGAGAGTTGTGACCTATCGTTGAAGTTCTGTTACGAATCTATAGTGTGCGGCTCTTGGAGCAGTGTATTCTTGAGAGTAATAGAAAAGAGTTGTGAACCATCGTTAAAGTTTAGGTACGATAGTGCGTTTGCGGACTTGAAACCTTGAGGTCCGTGAGGTCCGTGATAACGGATTTGGGAATTGTTTATAGTGATGTAGTTTCGGTTACATGAAGAGAGAAGTAGAGAATCTATGGTTAGAAGAGAGAAAACATAAATACTTGGAGAGAAGTAGAAAAGTTATTGGAAAAATGTTTTATATACAGAGAGAGTAGAAAATTGGTTATATAGTAAACTTACTTTATGCTTAGAAAGGAGAAGGTACAAAATTTACTAAATTCTCTTTAATGGAAGAGGTATCACATTATATGCTGTGCTACTGTCATTGTGGTTAATTCATTTGCAACAATCTAGTGCTAATACTTGAGTGAAGTTGAATTCTGCTTCTTGAATTCACTGAACATCGAACTGGTTTAGCGATCAAGACGATTTCGCAGTGTCGTAGATTATATTTCGATTCTGTAAGACATCCTTCGATGAAACAATGACTTTATCGGGTCATAACTAGCACAAGCTGGAAATCTTGAGCACCAGCAATTCTCTGCGAGAGACTGCACAATGGCTGTAAAAGTCTACTGGCTCAACTCACGCATACTCAACCGATTCAACTCATACTCTGTAACATCCAACTCATACTCTGTACCGGCTCAACTCACGCATACTCAACCGACTCAACTCATACTCTGTAGCATCCAACTCATACTCTGTACCGGCTCAACTCACGCGTACTCAACCGATTCAACTTATACTCTGTAACATTCAACTAACGTGCACCCACAAGACCTTGTGGCGTCCTTCCCAGCCAACCAGGGACGTCGAATGAGCGCATAGGGGCCGAAAGCTTACTAGAGGAGTTACTAAAAACTGTATCACGATCACATGATCTAAATCAGGTGCAAATTGTATACACCAAAATGTGTTCCTGGCTCAGAACTGACTCAAAGACCGTCCCATCGCATGCTCATCAGCACTCACGGAATTAGTTTAAGGTTAACGGAAAGGTACTACTATTGCGTTCCTGTTTCCGCACTCGTCTCCTTCGATATCGTATTATTGAGTTCTTAATTCCGCACTCGTTTCTTTCAATATCGTATTGTTACTAATTTAGAACTCGTTTGCACTAAATCAAAGTGCGATGGATATCTCAACATAGTTTTGTCTGCAATTCAACATGTACATGCCATTGATGTCGTTCCTGGATCCATCATGTGCATGCTTATGTAATTCTGTTGCTCGCAAGTTCCAGAAAACAGATTTCCCACATGACCAAAAAACCACATGCCCCTTATCACGATTCTTATCACCCCCTAACTTTAACATCTCATCTGACAATCTCGTCACATACCCATTATTATTCCACTTTCCGGCTCTTCATGATGGCTCATCTTGGTCACGTATCACGGCCATCATGTTCATCATTCCCCTGTTCTCCCTATCTCCCCCACGTGACCCACGTGGCTTTGTACCACACCATTACCCCAGCAACAATCATACCTGGGGAAGGGAAACACTATCAGGGATTCGACGTCTCTTCCCGTCTCAATCTCTTCGAGCTTGAAAGAAGTCTCCCACGTCTCCTCTTTCTTCCCTTTCTTTTCTTATTTCTCCGTTTTCGTATCCCTCCTTGAAAATTGGATAAAAAAGCAAACCTCACAACAACCGCCAGTCACCAGAGTGACGGTACATGTCGCTCATACGCAAGAACATGCCCATGATCGGCAACAGAAAGAGACCGCGCGGCTTGAGCGACCTGTTTGAGCTGAACAAGATGCTAAACACCGGCCTCAAGGAGGGCAAGGCGCCCCCCACGACCGGCACCACGACCGCACACGCCAACGGGTCCAACGGCGACGTGGCAATGATGACACCGCCCACGTCGCACGTCCGCGACGGCTTCCACTACGACGCCGACTACGACCAGGGCTACACCAACCGCATGTTCCACCCCAAGTACCAGGACGGTTTCGACGAGATCGACGAGGACGAGGATCCCATGGAGGAGAGCAACGACGACTTGATTATCGTGGGGGAGCGCGACCTCAAACAGCGCAACAACCTGGACCTGATCCTCTTTCTTGACGAGGAGGCATTTGCCGCCTACAACATGTTCAATGTTCATGGGCGCAAACAGCGCACCAATTCGCTCCCGCAACTACCACAGGTGCGGTGTTTCTACCGCAAGATACCGCCGGACTACGTGCTGCGCACGCCAAAGCTCGGGGACGTCGCGACAAACGTGATACCGTACAGGCTGGACCTCCCTCCGTGCGACGACGACGACGGGCACTACATCTTTGCGGAGAACGACGAGTTTGCGAACCGGTTCATGATCATCAAGCTCTTGGGCCAGGGGACGTTTGGCAAGGTTGTGCAGTGCTACGACCGCGTGAACCGTACTCACGTGGCGATCAAGATTATCAAGAACATTGAAAAGTACCGCGATGCCGCCAAGATCGAGTTGCGCGTGTTGCTGACGTTGAAGAAGTTTGACAACGAGAACCGCAACCACTGTATCCATCTCCGCGAGTGTTTTGACTACAGGGGTCACATATGCATTGTGACTGATTTGCTCAAGATTCTGCTTTACGACTTTTTGAGCAAGAACAAGTTCATAGCCTATCCGGGGTCGCACATCCAGGCGGTGGGCAAGCAGCTTATCCGGCTGGTGACCTTTCTCCACGATCTCAACCTTATCCACACTGACTTGAAGCCGGAGAACATTCTTCTCCACGACGACTCGTTCACGCGCAAGCCGCTTAAGTCGCTGACGTTGGTGACACTGTACAACACGCTTTCGAACAACGACGATGAGCGCAAGAAGGTGCCCAAGTACCTGCGTGTGTTGGTGGACCCGTTGATCCAGGTGATTGACTTTGGGAGCGCGATATTTGACGACGAGTACCACCTGCTGATTGTGCTGACGCGGCACTACCGTGCGCCGGAGATTGTGCTTGGAGTGGGGTGGCTGTTTCCGTGCGACATGTGGTCGATCGGGTGCATTTTGGTGGAGTTGCTCATTGGCGAGCCGCTTTTCCGCACCCACGACAACTTTGAGCACTTGGCGATGATTGAGAAGGTGTGTGGCGGGAGCATCGACAAGGCGATGGTGCGACGCAGCAAGCAGGCGGGGAACGAGTGCGGTCTCAAGTACTTTACGGACGACGCGAGTTTGAGCGACGACGAGAGCTTGGAGGAGAAGGACATGTTGCGGGATTCCGATAGCGAGGACTACGATGATGATGTCATTATTGACGATGTTTCAACGGCGCGGCACGCGCTCACGCTCCGGTTTCCGACGAAGCTGACGCCGGAGAAGTTTGTGGAGAGTGTGGGGGAGCTTTCGCGGATTGACTTGTTTGTGAGTGCGCGGATTGGGATGGAGATTGACTTTGATTACCCTTTGTCGGTGAACTACAAGCGGAACAAGCATATCAACTTTGGGAACTTTACGTTCTGGTGGTTTTTCATTGACTTGTTGCGGAAGTTGTTTGTGGTGGATCCGGAGGAGCGGATGACGGCGGTGGAGGCGATGGAGCACCCGTGGTTTAGCTTGGGGATTGAGGATGAGGGGACAACGTAACACAAGACCACAAGCGGGTGAACTAGACAAGTCAGTAATACTGAACGAGCGAGTGAACTAGATCGAGGCGAACAGTGATAACTGAACGAGCGAAATGTGGACGTGATAACTGAACGAGCGATATGTGAACGTGATAACTGAACGAGCGATATGTGAACGTGATAACTGAACGAGCGATATGTGAACAGTGATAACAGCGAAGTGAGTGATTGACAGTGACGATCTAGGAATGTCACAGTCGACAAGGAAAGTCAATTGACTCGATTGAGTCGAGTAATGAGGTATGTTGGTACAGGTACGATGTACGTGTAGAGGTTTGGTTTTAATTCAGGTTTGTGTTTGCTAATGGATATTTTGATTTAGTGTAGGCGAGTGCATAGCGAAGCGAGTATGCGAGATAATGTGAACGGTTAGTATTCAGGGAGAACGGTTGGCGAGAGAGTATTCAGGGTGAACATGGGCGAGTGAGAGAATCTCTACAAGTTATTTGGCCATGGCGAAAATGAAGTAAACGATAAGTATGTGAAGAAGGTTCCGAGACGTGGAGGAAGATGTCACGACAGAAGAAAAACGGTCATGAGCGCTTTCGAACGAAGTAGTCATGAGCGAGTGGATGGGATTGCGCGAGCGAAACACGAGCGAATGGAGAGTTAGTCATGAGCGATAGTGAAGAGTTAGGCGATTTAAGATTTCTTCTGTAAATGAAATGAAGTGTGGGGAAATGAAAAATGTGAAAAGTTGAGCAAGAGGAGAGAAGGAAAAGCAATCTGTAGGAAGTGGAGAAATGGAGAAATAGGAGCAGGTATGGAGCATAGCAAAGGGAGGTGGAACGAGGCATGGTGAACGATGTTGTAAGGAGCTTGTTAATCATATCAATTTGGTTAAACGTATTAAGAGGTTGGTAAAACATTCAAAGGACTTGATTAAACATATCAAAGAACTGACAATCAAGCAACCCATTTACGAACAATCATTGACATTTTCTAAAAAACTTCAACATTCTTAAAAATATATCAACTGTTTATTGCTCGGTTACGTACAGGATATTTACGTTCCATTTACCGTTTTAGACAAATTCATGCAGGGGATGTTATGTCAGTATAAGTGAAGGGATGTGAGGAGGGTGAGGAGGGTGAGGAGGGTGAGGAGGGTGAGGAAGTGTGTGAGAGGCGGATGAGATGAGGGATGGTTGATAAACGATGAAAGTGAGGGAGGATGTAAGAAGGATAGTTTTGGGACGATATCCTACCGATCGATCGTTGGTACAATAAGTGATATTTCTTGCAGAGAATGATCCTTGAATGACCTTTGAGGAATGTCATTACGGCTCATGTGGCTCAACCAATTTGATTTTGTGGCTACCAGGCTGATTTTGTACTGGGTGAGAACCGTTGTCAGGTAGGTGGACAGGGATTCGAAGGGATAGGAATGGAAGGATATGAAAGGGATGTAAACGGAGTGTGGTTCGGATAGCAGTATTTAGAATAGCAGTGGTTAGAGCAGTGATTAGAGCTATGGTTAGAATAGCGGTGAGAACCATGTCACCACAATATCATTCATCCTTTACACAGCATCCATCTGTTAACACCGACTGTACCTCCACCTGTTAACACCGACTGTACCCACATCCCTAACACCCACTTCTGCTATTTCCTGCACCGAATCATAGTAATTCCTAACACCCATTCTCAAACTACCAACTTTCCGAAACACAAACCACCTCAATTTCTCAAAGTCAGTTCCCAAAGATGACTCACATTCACCTCGCTCAGGTTCACCTAATGTTAAGTCATATCGCTTGCTCATGTTGAGTCAGTATTCGTAATCTCGTTCATACTCGCTTCGCTTATGTTCACTTTCAAAACCTGCACGCACCCCTAAACTCAAGATCTTACCCGAGGAAATCTAGACCATAATCTCGAATGGGGAACCTATGTGGAACAATTGTAGGAGAAACCTATCCTTGTGCAATAACGGAATGTGACAAAAATGCATGTTGATGCGGTCTCTGAAAACAAGATCGTACTTCGTTGAGTGACTTCACCATAATCTATCATATATCATCTCCCGCATCTCCTCTACCTCTCCATAGTGCTCCTCTAACCCTCATCTTCCCCATTTTCCATTCTCTTCCATTCATTCTCATTCCATCACCATACCTTCCATGCCATGCCGATTTCCCAAATCGGACGCAATTAAAATCAAAAGCAATACCGACACAAAACACTGCCCCCAAGTACCTACTCCCACTACGCCCTCCCTCTACTCAACCACCCTTGAGCAACTCGAATCTACGCGTCGTAGTCCAGGCTCAAACCACCTACTCGATTCGCCAAATTCAATAATAACCACCTGCATCCAGACGGAAAAGAAAAGACCTTGTTGAAGCGGCTCTTTGTGCGTCCTGCACAAATTTTCTTTTGGGGCGTAAACAAAAAAAAACAAATATATATTGCGAAATCCCACTAGACGAAAAAAAAACAGCCAAAAAATTACACCAAAGCTCATCCAACTGTCGTCTTTCATTATACCCCAAACTGACCTTCCTTTACCAGTTTGACTATCGCAGTTCCGAAATATGAAGTTACTTTCCTTAATCGCTTTGGCCTCCGCCGTTTCCGCTGTTCCCGTGCACCAGCACCACCAGCACCAACACCAACACAAGCGTGAGAACGCTATTGTGACCAAGGTCGTCTACGTTGATGGCCAGGGCAACACCGTGACCCCAACCACCGAGGCCGCCGCCACTCCTACTGCCGGTGCTGCCAAGGCTGTTGTTACCACCTCGTCTGTCGCCACCACGTCCGCCTCGTCGACCAACTCGCCTTCGACTTCATCCAGCAACAACTCGCCTTCGACGTCGTCCAGCAACAACTCGCCTTCGGCCTCTTCCAGCTCTAGCCCATCGAGCTCCTCGTCCGGCTCCAGCTCCTCCAGCTCGTCTGGTGGCTCTGGTGGCATTTCTGGCGACTTGTCTGCGTTCTCGAACCCTACCGAGGAGTTCGAGGACGGTGTCCACGACTGTGGCACCTTGCCAACTGGCCAGGGTGTGATTGCTGTTGACTGGATCTCCGGTCTCAACGGTGGCTACACCACTATTATGAACCAGAACGGTGACACCAGCTCCACGTGTACCAACGGCTACTACTGCTCGTACGCGTGCCAGGCCGGTATGTCGAAGACCCAGTGGCCGGACGAGCAGCCAGCCAACGGTATTTCCGTTGGTGGTTTGCTTTGTAAGAACGGCAAGCTCTACAAGTCGAACTCCAACTCGAAGAACTTGTGTGAGTGGGGTGCCAAGACTGCCGGCTTCAAGTCGAAGATCTCGAAGGATGTTGCCATCTGCAGAACCGACTACCCAGGTTCCGAGAACATGAACATCCCAACCTTGTTGTCTGGCGGTGGTTCTGCTCCTGCTGCTGTCGTTGACTCTGCCAACTACTACTCGTGGAAGGGTGGCAGAACCTCGACCCAGTACTACGTGAACAACGCTGGTGTCAGCGTTGAGGACGGGTGTATCTGGGGTACCGAGGGTTCTGGTGTTGGTAACTGGGCGCCTGTTGTTTTGGGTGCTGGTGTGACCAACGGCAAAACCTACTTGTCGTTGATTCCTAACCCAAACAACAAGAACCTGCCTAACTACAACATCAAGATTGTGGGAGAGGACGGTGCCGTTGTGAACGGTAACTGTAAGTACGAGAACGGCCAGTACAACGGCTCTGGTTCCGACGGCTGTACCGTGACCGTCACCTCTGGCTCCGCCAACTTTGTCTTTTACTAAATATTTGTATTATTGCTATGATGTTTGGAAATGTAGAGGAATACGAGTGAATAAACATTTGACTCTGAGCTTGAGTCTAGAGTCCAAATTGACGACTGAGAAAGTGAGATTATCTACTGACTGAAGTGAAGATTATCAACGGAGTGAAGTGAAGATTATCTACGGAGTGAAGTGAAGATTATCTACAGAGAACGTGAAGTCAATATAATCACTGAGTGAAGTGAAGATTATCTACTGGCGAGAGCGGTATCTGAATGCAAAAGCTCTTCATGCTCGGCTCTGACAATCCTATGTGATATTTTGATTCCCGATTTAGTGTTCAATTAATCGCATTGGGACAAAATTTCACATCTGCGTCAAAAATGCAGACGAAAATCTCATATAGGGGAACGGCATAATGAATAGGAGATAGGATGGTGAAATAGATAGCAGGCACGATGAGATGAAATGGCGTGAAATTCGGTCGTCGATCACAAGTTGCTCATTGTATTAGTGGCATGTTATGATCAAATAACTACCGTATTGAGGTTTTGTGATAAATTGCTAATTACCACGAGTGACGCAGGTACTGAAAGGGGCAACCGAGAGGTTGACTTGGGAACTGTCGCGGTCGCGAGAGCAATAGATTTGAGCGATGGGAGAATAAAGACAAAACAGTAAATAGAGGGGACAATAGAGAAGGAAGGGGGGTAGAAGAGGGAGGTAGAAAATGAGAGACATAAGGAGACATCGTGATGAACAGTCGAAACAATTAGAAGCGGACGATTGGCTGAAACTATCTGGCCATCGTGATGAACAGTCGAAATCTGTCTAGAGCGGAAGATTGACTGAAAGTACCTCTCCACAAGACTTTTTCCGTTTCTGTTCACCGTCAGATTTACGAGAAAGTCCTCCAGTTGTGTCGTTTCTTGCTTTGTACATATCTATGCTGATTTATGACTTCCACGAACGACGTTACCTATAGTGTCCTGTACATTGTTGTCCCTGTTCGCTCATCACGCAGTTAATCCTTAATGTGCTCAGTTCGCTCTTCGTTCAGGTTAGCTCATCACTCAGTTCATCCATTATGTGCTCAGTTCGCTCTTCGTTCAGGTTCGCTCATCACTCAGCTAATCCGTAATATACTCCATTCGCTCTTCGTTCACTCGCTCTTCATTCACTCTCACTCACATTCTCCTATTGTATCATCCAAACGCAACCAGATAACAATAACCTATCACCAACTCCTCGCTTGTCTTGAACAACTTGTACAAATCACCAAGCACCTCGTCTGGCGTAGGCAGAAACAGGTTCTGCACATACAAATGCAACGAACCCTGGTTCCGCAATCTCTTATTCACAAACCGCACCAACGTCAGCATTGTCTGGTCCGCGGAGATCTTGAACACACGTGGGGCGAGAGCAGGAGTCGAACCGATGGGCTGGAATCGCACTGTGATCTTGGGGGGTAGGGTTTTTGCCACTGGGGGTAGAATCATCAGGGCAGAGAGTGGAACGCGGGGAATTTGTGAGGAGGATTCGATGGTGGGTAACCCGGAAGGGCCAATAATAGGTTGTAGTGATTGTTGTTGGTGTGATGGTGGTTGTTGTTGTGATGGTGATTGTTTGAGGTGATCATGTTTGAGTTGTGGTTCTGGTTGTTTGAGTAGTGGTTCCATACGTGGTACTAGTCGCGGTACTGGTTCAATTCGTGGTACTTCTGTTAGTGGTTGTTCTATTTCTGGTTGCTTTGCAACAGGTCTGTCTACCTCAGGTAGCATATGTCTAGTTGCCACCTGATCCTCGCCGCTACTGTCATCTTCTGAATCGAGCATTGGCATTTTATCTGGGGATCAGAAATTAGAGAATGGGAACCTAATGGTTAGGTATTTCCGAGAAAGGAGTAGTGAAGGAGCTACTTCCAATATGACTTGGAACTATTCTATCATTTACCAAAATGTGAACTTCTATCAATATTGCTCGTAAACTATCCATATTGACTTCTACTCATATATCTACCCATATCGACTTCAACTCATATTAACTTCTACCCATATTGACTTCTACCCATATTGAATATCCCTGCAATATCAGAATACTCAAATTGCCTTCATCTAAACCATCTCACAACTGCAGATTAACCATATTGTTCATTCTATCTTCTTCCCCATCTTTTGAAATATTCAAGTCTGCGCTTGCTAAACTCTTCTTCGCCACTTCATCCCTATCCTTCACTTCGTCCCCATCCGTCACTTCATCCGTCCAATCTTCTCTTCATGCCTTTTCTGTCCAATCTGTCGCGATCCATTTCATACATCTGCTCTTTTTGCCACCCTATTCGAACGCACCTTTTCTGTTTCAGCCTTTTTCTTTTCTCCTTATCATGACTGAACCCGAAGAAGAACTCGACCTCGCGCGCATCCTCTCCAACCTCGAAACTGGGGCCGCCGATGCATTGGAGACGGGCGACCTCCTCTCCTACTCCACGCTCATCGACATCTACCTCTCCGAGACCACCATTGGCTTCGCCAACACGGACCGCGAGCAAGTGTTTGCCAAGTTGCTTGAGGTGTTGGCCGCCAACCCCAAATTGACGTACGAAATCGGCTGGGACCTCCCCGAGATCTTGATCGACAGCTTGGATAGCGAGTACACATTCGAAACAGGCATCCGCGACGCCCCGTTCGTGGTGTCCATCTTCAAGATCTTCGGCGTGTTGGCCGCAGACGGAAACCACAAGGAACTCTTCCTTAAAGCGTGCGAATTGATCTCGACCATCACCGTAGAGGACTCAGGGCTGGGCTCCGGCGACTCGTTCATCAAGGAGAAGTTCTTTGACCTCAAGCTCTACTGTCTCTTCCAGTTGATTGACAGCTGCTTGAAAAACATCGCAACCCTCTACCCATCCAAGTTCTTGGCCATGGCAGTGGCGGCGTTTGTCAACCTCGCCTACAGGACGTCAAAGAACACCGTTTCCGACACCGAGTTCCTCCTCAAGCGCTTCTACACGTTTGCACGCAACTACACAAGCTCACCAAAACCCGACCCATTGCCCAAAATCTCCACGGAGGACCTCGCGAGAATCGACAAAGACGAGCAGTACCTCCAGGGGCGTCTTCTCTCGTCGTTCGTCACACACTCGGTGTTCATCACGGGCAAAAGACACCTGTGGGGATTCACCTTGGACTACTTCAGCCACTTGCAACACCCGCACAGAAACAAAACGTCAAAGTACGTAAACTACCGTGTGACAAAACCCATCATGGACAGGATCTGGGAGTTGGCGTTGCTGTTTGATGTGGACCCTCAGAGCACGTTCGAGGAGTTTCTTGAGGGAGCTCGCAATTTGATTCGGAGGGAGGAATACGAGAAGGCTGTGACTGGGGAGGCAGGAAAAGCCGACCAACTAGCCCTGTTGTTTGAGTTGGCGGTGAAGGACCACCAGCTCACCGTGGCACACTCGATTACCGACAGCGATGCTCGCGAGATCAAGGACTCCCTTCTGGGCATTCTCCAGTTGTACACATACCAGGTGGCACGTGAGCGTGACTACACAAGCAAATTTGCCATATACGACGCGATAGTGTTGACATTGCGGTTAGTGATACCGGCGATGGTGAACCAGACGTTCCTCAACAGGGGGGCGCTTGACGTGTGTGTTTTCTGGCTGTGGCACGCGCTCAGTGCGAGTGCTAATGCGAGTGTGGAGGTGTCGTCGGTGCCGCCGTTGTTGCTCACGGTGTACTACCAGCTGTTGTTGTATGCGTACATGAACATGTTGAAGGAGAATGCGTTCAGCATGGCGACTCTCACGTTGTTCAGCCGTATGTTGGCGATTCTGCCGGAGCAGGTGTCGTATGCGTTCATCAAGGACCTGTTGCACAACTGTCCGTATGACAACGTGAAGGCGGTGTTGGTGGGGGTGTTGAAGGAGTTGTTTGTGCAGAGGAGGGAGGAAACAAGTAATAGTGGGGAGAAGAAGGTTGAGAGTGAGGAGAAGGAGGTTGAGAAGATTGAGAAATCGAATGAAACCGAGAAGTCGAAGGTTGATACGATTGAGAAGTCGAATGAAACCGAAAAGTCGAAGGTTGAAACTAGTGAGAAGGAAAACACCTCTGTCGACGCTCTCAATACTTCCCTTGCCACCTTATCCGTCAAAGCACCACCTTTACCCACAAGAACACCACAACCAAGCACCTTCTACACGCTTACCAAGGAAAAACTCGCAGACATCATCGAGTTGCTGCAAATATCCACGAAGCAGACGTTCGTGGAGGAAAACAGAAAGACTCTGGTGAGCCCCGTGTCCTTCACGACGTTGTCGTCGTACTTGAATCTATTCGTTGCTATAAAGGCGCTTCCGGTTGCGATCGAGCAGAAGGCAGAAATTGAGGGGGTCTTGAAGGAGGTTGAGAGATTGCTGGAGAAGGTGAAGGGGGGGTCGGAGGAGGAAAAACTGTTTGAGGATAATGCAATGGGGCTACTTGAGCTAGCAATTGAGAGGGTTAGAGAGTAAAATAGTGATGGAATATTGTGAGAGGTGTAGGAGGATTTGCCATTGGATCTTTGTAGTTTCACAGTTCTGTGTTGCTTCGAAGGCTACTTGTGCTATTGAATTTCACATGATGATATTCCAATACGAAAAACGACAATATTACCATTTTTATTCATTATTTGACGATCATTATCGCTCCTATTCATAAATAGTCAACTGTTTATAATATAAAACGAGGTTTCGTAGCTCAAGTTCGCTCGTTCAATCACTCGTTTAGTTCATCCCACGTTCAATTCTCGCTCGGTTGGCTAGTTTACGTGAGCCAATGGTGATAGTTAAGGTTCGCTTCGCTCACGTAATCGAATGGTGATAGTTAAGGTTCGCTTCGCTCACGTAATTGAATGGTGATAGTTAAGGTTCACTTCGCTCACGTAATTGAATGGTGATAGTTAAGGTTCACTTCGCTCACGTAATTGAATCGCGAGAGTTCAAGGTTCGCTTCGCTCACGTTCTACTTCTTCTTCTTCTTAACACTCCCTCTCTCATCTATCAACGGCCCCCAATACACAAAAAAACCCTCCTTCGTCGAGATAATCTCCTCCTCCATCTGCAACTCAATGTCGTCTATGAAGGGATCCTCAAAGTCGTACTTCCCCACCTTCCTGTTCATCCTGGCCTCGTGCTGTTTCACCAACTGCTCCTCAGAAAGCCCCTTCCTGTTCGGGCGTTCCTCCTCTACAATAATATCGTCGTCATCATCATCGTCGTCATCATCATCAATCATATCGTCCATCACATCGATCGCATTCTTGGACTTGGGGTGTATCACCGACCACCCGTACTTCTCCTCCGAAAGCCTAAGCACGTTCACTACCACCTCAGACTTCCCCGGCTGTGGGTTCTTCGGGTCCACCAACGGAATATTCAAGGCAATAATCGGCACCTCCTTCTTTTCCTCTGCTTTCTCCTCCACCTTCTCGTCTTCCTCACTCGGATTCAACAAGTCCACCATGGTCGGCTTCGGAAGAACAACCTTGGAGGTCCTCATCGACTTGTCTGTCGTCAGCGACAGCGAAACCAGCACTGTGCCTGGAATGGGTTCTGGCTTCTTCTTCTTCACGAGCGTCTTTTTGTCCCCCTCGTCGATCTTTCTCTTTGCAGACTTCTTGGGCGATGGCTTCTTCTTTTGCCCGTCTGGGTTTAGCACCGGCACCGGTGTAGCCTCCGGCACGTCTATGTTGATAATCAGGTTGATACTCGTTTTACTCAACACTGGTATTGGCGTTGGCGAGGAAACCGCTGGCATAGGGGGGTTTACGTCCAATGTCGTCTGGTACCTCTTGATGTGGTCGCTAACCGAAAGCACTGGGGGTGTGTACTCCTCAATCTCCACCACCTCTGGCTCCTTGGACGGGTCAAACATGACTGGTGCCCTGAACCGCGAAAGAAGGCTCTGGAGCTCGTTTTGCGGCTCGGGCTGGGATTCGGCGTCGGAAACGTAGATGACTTCCGCCTGGCGCATAGCATTGACCCTTGGTGTAAGGTTGTTTGCGTTCATCAAATACTTTGAGTTCAATAAGTGGTTCATGGAGTTCATGGCGCTTGAATTCATGTTTGTATGCATGTTTGTATTCAGGCTTGGGTTCATGTTTGAGTTCATGTTTGGGTTTACGTTTGGGTTCACGTTTGGGTTCACGTTTGGGTTCACGTTTGGGTTCACGTTTGGGTTCACGTTTGGATTTACGTTTGGGTTCACGTTTGGATTCACGTTTGGGTTCACGTTTGGGTTCATGACGTTGTGTGTATTCATGTTTGGGTTCATGTTATTCATGTTCACGCTCATGTTGGGTGTGTTCTGCATGATGATTGGCGAAGGGTTCGAAAGTTGGACCGGGTGAGGAGTGACTAGGTTAACCTGAGGCTGATTGGGGGTTGAAGTCTTCTGCCATCCATCGTCCAGCCTTCCAAGCAACGACAGTATGGATACGTTGTTCATGATAAAAAATGATATGGAAAAGAATAAAGAATCAAGAAAAGAGGACAGGAAGACAAGAAAGGAATGAGAGAATTGAGAAATGACGAATGCAACGAGACAGAGAAGGCAGGACTGAATTAGAGAGCTGAGTTAGTCAAAAGGTCCATGGAGTCTGAGAGTTGCGCACTCACACACACATCCTACAACTTTGTTACCTGATTTTTTTGTCCTTTTGGTTGCAAATAACATCTACCAACGTTAAAACTGGGTACTGCTATCCTAATGATCTATTTTTTGCAGATCTCTAGATCAATGTTTGGCAGATCTCTCGATCAATGTTTCGCAGATCTCTCCAAATGAACTATGTTTCGCAGATCTCCAAACGAACTATGTTTCTGCTGTCTGATTTATCGATCATTAATGGGTCGATAATTGATCACGCCCTATCAAGCTGAATCACATTACTATGGAATCCCAACTTGCTCAACGTCAAACAAGTATCACTACCGTGCCCCTCGATCAGGTTCATGCTCAAGTCACCGTTCCAGTAGTCCGCATACACCTTGCACATTGGCAAACCCAACCCGAGCTTGTTCTGGTACGGGCGCGCCATCAACCCGTCCAAAGTTGACTTCTTCTCCTTCGTGGATGCCGTTTTCTTGCGCTGGTCGTCGGCATCAAACAACGACGTGTTTTCGAGCGACGGCGTCACCACAGATGACCCTGCAGGGGTCACCTTGAGGTTGGAGTAGAGCTGCAAGCCGGGAATCCTGTGGAAGTTGGCCAAACTAGTGCGTGCGAGCTGGGGACACTTGCCGAAACTCCATATCTCAGCAAGTTGGCCGTGCGGAATGCCACCACCCTGGTCAGATATGCGGAAAATCGCCTCCTTCTTCGCATCGATGATGGTTATCTTGATGGGGGGTAGCTTGCCCTCTGACTCGCCGTGGCGTTTGATGGTGGCCTCGAACGAGTTGCGCAAGATCTCACTCATGAGGTAGTGCAAGTGCGGAACCATGAACGGGAACGACGTTCCCAAATCACCTTCAATTTCCAAGTCAGGCATGCGCTCAGCATGAGGAAAGATCTCCAACAATGAGCCCCTGACGTTTTCCGCAACAGTCTCGAAATGCTCCTTGGCGTTGCACTTGACGAAGATCTCTCCGATGTAGTCGGGTGGTTTCGAGGTGTTGGGCAGCGTCTTGTAGTTTTCTGTGAGCGACAAGTGCTCCTCGACGATAAGGCGTCTGCTTGTGCGCAGTCTGAGTGTCACGGACATGAATTGATCAAGCTCGTGCTGTGGGAGGTTGTTGAGGATCGACACCTCCAAGGCGCCCATCATCAAGTGCAGCAAGTTGAAGACGTGGTCGTCCAACAACGCACTCAAAGTCTCGCAGAACTCGTCGTTCTGCTCCAAAGTGGTGATGTTGGGGATCTTGCGGAAAGCGTTGAAAGAGTGGTAGTAGCTCTCATAGATTTGTGCCAAGTGGAAGTTGTTGACCACACCAAACGGAAGTGTCTGGAGATCTCGGATCCGCATCGAGAGCCGGATAGGAAGCTCTAGCCGCACGAAGTTGGCGCTGCTCAAGATCTTTTGCTTGGTCAAGGTCTTCCCGTAACCCGCCAACTGGCGCAACGAGACTGGGTGGGGCTGCTGCTGGGAATAGGCCATCAATATCTCATTCTGGTAGAAGTGCTGTGCGTTAAGGATGTTGGAGTACGAGGGAAACGGGCCGAGGTTCTTCAAGTGCTGTGCGATCTCCGTCTTGTTGATGCGGGAGAGAAACTCTTCGTCCAGGTTGAAGTAGGAGTCTGAGGTAATGGGGTTGGAGCTTGAGCGGTGGAAATGCCGGCGGGGAAGCGGCCTCAACAGACGTGTTCTGAGAGTCCTGAGCATGGTAGTCGCGTGAGGCTGGAAAAGTTGAGACAAATGCAGGTTACATGCGAGGAACATCCGCGAAGTGAACCTTGCGAGAGAAGAGGTGATGAAGTGCAGAGGTTGTATGTTTTTTGAGTTTGCAGGGTGGTAGGAGAGGTTGGAGAGGTTATTACAGTCTGGACATGGGCTGGTTGTTCATTGCTTTGATTTACAGGTTGCTAGGCAGTTGCTTGATTTACAGGTTGCTAGGCAGTTGCAGGTTGCTTGGTTTACAGGTTGCTCGGCAGTTGCAGGTTGCTTGATTTACAGGTTCTACGAAATCGTTCTCTTACAGGTTACTAGGTGTTCTTCGATATCGTTCTCTTACAGGTTGTGGTTATCTTTGCAGGTTATAATTTGAGACCCCGACTTGCATCTCCACGTTTCAGGATCCACAACAGTGAGATACAGACAATCGAGACGGGAAACACACGTCGTCACAGTGCTTCAATCGTTAACTGCAAACGAACTTTTGGAAACGTTCCTTCTTTATCGTTTGGTTTTGTGTTATCTCCACAGCCAGCCATCTGATCGTCTTGATGGCAATATTCTAGAAGAATTAGAAACACATTTGAGAGGGCTTAAGTCGATCATTAACGAGCTCAACGATACGCGATCAACACGCGAACTTACTCAAAGGTATCCGAGCTTCTCACGTACTACTCAACCAAGCTCAACAGCCTTACACAACGACGATAAGTACGCGAGTGACAAACCATGAACGTCACTAGCAAAGGGTACTTTACGTCCCAATACTTGGACAAAAAGAAGCAGATGTCCCCGCGCGCCAACCAGGCGTACCACTCGTACCCTGCAAACGACGACATCTTCTACGACGACAACTACGGGTACTATGAACCGCAGGTTAACGACCAGTATTCGATTTTCGACATTGGGCACGAGGTTCCTGAGCTCGAATCGGAGTTTGAGTACAAGCCTTCCCTTGGGTTCCCCTACTCGCCCAAGAACACACCTCCCGTGCTGCCTGTGGTCCAGCATGCACATATTGCAAGAGGAGCAGAGAGTACGAGACAACCTGAAAGGAGAGATGCCAGAATGGAAAGACCGGTGGAGGCAAGGCAGCTGGAAACATCGAGACCCACGCCGGGACGACAACTCGAGAGACCAATATCGGTGAAAGACGCAAAACAGTTTGAAAGGCAATCGAGACCCGCATCGGCAAGACTGCTTGAAAGGCCAGTCTCAAGACCCGCATCGGTAGCAAGATCGGTGAGAAAATCACCGGTGCTACCAGTAGTTCAACTGATAAAACACAGGCCTAGAACCGAGATTGCCGAGGTTCCCAGCTCAGACAGCTTAGCACGGAACGAGCTTCCTATTGGCGATACGAAAGTGAAACCGCTTGAGGGCGAAAGAGTGAAAGTGCGCAAACCGAGGGTGGATCCGGACTATTTAGAGGAGGGAATCACACCTGCAGAGCTCAATATACTCCAAAACAGATACATGCCACACCAGCAAAACCAGCGGTCTCCATACTCTGCAGACCCATCAAAGCACATGTCGCGAAAACAGCAGTACGACCACTACTATGCGCGCCAGAAGCACAACTACGATAATTACTACGCCCGCGAGAAACAGCTCCAGGATCTGTCGCTCAACCAAGTGAAACCGAAGCTATACACCCCACGCACATTCAAGGATGTGTTTGTGGACAAAGACGAGACGATGGAGAAATATAACCCGATGGAGTTTGTGTTTGACCGGGAGGATGAGCACCCAGAGCCGACGAATCTCCAGCGTGCGTATAAGAACATTCGGGGGAGAATAGTGAAGGACAAAAACGGGCAGTACGACTACTGGAAAGCACGCGAAGAGGAGAAAAAGGGTGTGTTTGTTGATGATGTTAGCGACACGGACTCGGAGTTTGAGGTGACTGCGGATGATGAGGACCCCGCCAACGTGCACATTTCGGAAAAGGACCAGGTGCAGTTTATGGACGACGATCAGCGCAAGGAGGCGAAGAAGAACACCAAGTTCAAGAAGATGATGCGCAAGCGGATCCAAAAGGCAAAGCGCGAGTTGGCAAGAAACTTCGCAGCTAACCAGAACCAGCAGTATGAGATGGACCAGATGCGCAAGAAGAAGAAGGAGGTGGTGATCGAGACACCGGTACCTGAGCCTATACTTGTTGACGACACTGCATCTGTGTCTGCCAAGTCGTCGAAGTCGTCGAAGTCATCAAAATCGGCAAAGTCGTCGAAGACGTCCGCCACGACAGTGCTGAGTCGTGGTGTGGGGCAGAACCCCAAGTTCCACCCACTATGGAACTCGATCCTCAAGTATGTGGTGTACGACGTGGGTGATCAAGACGACATCGAGGCGATTGAGGTGGAAGAGGTGGACAATCCGGTCAAGGCGGCTGAGTCGCCAGCGAAGTCGCGGTTTACGTTGGGAAACTTGAAGAAGGGGTACAACACACTCACGACCAAGTGGAACGAGCCTGCTGCGGGTCTTTTCGACGGGCAGAAGGTTGAGGTGAGTGCGCCGCACTCGACCAGGAGCGAGGTTCTGCTTCCGAAGTCGTTTGGGTACGTGGCTGAGGAGGAGAATCCGCAGGAGTTCACGCTCGAGATTGACGATGACGAGGACGAGATCACACGCGAGCTTTACTACAATCCGTTTACCAAACAGCTTGAGGTGAGTCCGCCGACTTCGTACAACAGCATGACGGGCAAGCCGTATACATTTGCGGAGCGACTCCGGTCGATGGTACTGCACTTCAATCCGGAGCGGCCTGTGGAGTTGATTTCGAACTTGAACTCTGCAATCAAGCACATCAAGTTGATGCGGATCTTGTTTGCGCCGATCGACGTGATTGCGGAGCAGTTCCCGACTCTCCAGACGATTGTGATTGTGCTTGAGTTGATGATATTTGTGTGGTTGTTGTACGAGTTGAGCCGGTTGGTGGATGCGTTGTGCATGATGGTGAAGGCGGTGTGTGCGCCGATGATTGCGATGGGGCGGTTGATGAATAGGATAATGTAGACCGGGAGTATAGTATTGGGTGCGATCAGGAAACGGTAACGGGCAAGGAAGGAGGTTACGATATAGGAAATGAGGAGGTAACGATAATAGGAAATAAGGAGGTAACGACAATAGGAATAAGGAGGTACATATAGCAGGTCAAATATAAAGGTAATAACATGGAACAAGATAGGATTGGTAAATGGCGACACGGTTATGATTGCAAATAATAACAAAGCTTCCTGGATCAAGTAGAACAAGCATGGGAAATCAAGAAGGTCAACGCAGAAGACGGAATGATGTTACTGGAAGTTGATGAGCACACAGAAAACGGAATGATGGTATTGGAAGGTTATGAACATCAATATTGTTCAATGATATACCGGTTGGTATCTAGTCTATAAGGTTGATTCTATTGAAGTTTGATGCTATTGATAGCCTATGTTGATTCTATTGAGTAATGTTCTATGTTGATTTTAATGAGTGATGATCTATGTTGATTCTAATGAGTGATGATGTATGTTGATTCTATTGATCGATGGTTTATGATTCTTTTGAAGATCGTCTAGTTGATTCTTTTGAATGGAAATCTATAATGTTGATAGTCAACTCTATGGTACCCTTACTCATTCACATTCGCTTCGCTCATGTGAACTCGGGTGAACTCGTGTGACTCGTGAACTCATATCAACTCCACCCTCTCCTGCGGGAGCATGTTCCTCAACGACAAATCATAGAGAATCTCGTTAATCTTCTTCAAATTATACTTCAAAGCGTCGTACTTCCTCCTCACATTGTCATTCTTCAAGTCCAACTGCTTGAACCCTGTCTCCAAGTTCGCAATCAACAACGAGTTGATGTAACTGACCCCGTAGTCCGTCTTTGCACGCAGGTTCATGGAGATCTTGATGACGGAGTTGGTGGTGAAGCCCACCACGGTATCCGTCAACTTCAACAACGACAAGAGGTAGTCGGTGTACTCCAAGAAGTCTGTCCCCAAGGTGGCCATTATCTCCTTCGGGGTCATGATGGCTCCAAGCTCCCCCTCCTCCGAGACCATGCGGACAGTAGCCGGGTAGCTTCCGTTGTGGAACTTGCCGGCGATGACTAGGAAGTACCGGTTGGTCAAGAGGAGGAAGATGATCTCCTCGTTGATCTTTCTGTAGATGCGGTCTTTCTGGATCTTCTTGCAGTCAATCTCGTCGAGGCGCTGCATGTAGCCGCGGTGGATCGATGCCCAGTGCTCGGTGTTGTTGACCACGGGCGTGGTGTCTGCGAAGAAGCTGGTGCTGAGATCCAGCGGCACCATCAAGCTCGCTTTGGCGTATTCATTTTTGGTGGGGGCGATGGCGGCGATGAACTCCTGTTCGATCTCGTTCAAGAGGTTCTTGTTGACTGTCTCCTGGGCGATTTCCTTTTGGATGGCTGCGAAGATGGTGTCGATGGTCATTTTTGATGATGAGAAAGTAATGGTTGAATTTACTGGAATGGCTGATTTCCACTGTACTGGAATGACTGAATTCTACTGTGCTCCAATGACTGAATTCTACTGTACTGGAATTGAATATAACCGACTGAACTTGCGGATGCTGAACTGTGATTGACTGAACGTGGAGATTCTTGACGGTAATCACTGAAATTGACTGAGCTGTGGCTAAACTGAAATCGACAGAAGTAATGATATTGAGAGGTTGATGTAGGATTTTATAGTGCATTTAGGGTGTTGTAGTGTATGTAGGATGTTATAGTGTATGTAGGGTGTTGTAGTGTACGTAGGATGTCATTGATAGTGATGGGATGAAATTGAATAGATTTATGATGAACGATAGGATGGGATGAAATTGAATAGATTTATGATAGTGATGGGATGAAATTGAATAGATTTATAATGATATAGGATACTGTTCACAGGGGGATACCATCGATAACGATGAAGTATGCTATAACGTAACCATCGAATGGTCATTAAGTATGCGAAGATATGAAGCACTTAATCGGAGTAATCTAGATGAATGAGCAATAAACACAAGGGATACACGGATATTGCAATAATCGAACACTACTGAAATTCACCACATGATGAACTGACAATATTATTTAACAATAAGGTACTGACAGATATAGTAATATCCAAAATTCTTACCCCTATGCTATTTCCAATTCCAACTCTTTGCTTTTCCATGTCAACCCTTCGACTCTGTTTGTCCCGTTCGACATTATCCCGTAGGCTAGTCGGCCCTTGTCAAGTCCGTACCACATCGTCACCAGGCGGAGCCTTAAGCCTCACCGAGACGGAAATACTCAAAGACCGTTGAGCCTCATCACGTTACTTGCTCCGATGACATAAGCATGCCACAGCCACCACCTCCTGCATTTACCGCGATTGCTGCATACCATATATAGCGCGGATATCCTGATTTTTTACGCCACCCTTTTCACCATGTCTGAAAAGCTAGATTACACTCCCATTGTCGTAGAGGAGAAGCCGCGGAAGTGCCAGTGGGCCAAGAAGCTCGCCGTTGGTGGGCTCCTTGTTCTCGCGGCCTTCAAAGCCTCCAGCTACTACTCCGCATCGGAGGACCTTATCAAGGACCCGAAGCAGGCCGTCCTCGACACATTGAAGATCAACCTCGCGGGCGACTGGTCCAAAAAGTACACCGCCGAGGCACACTTGGCCGGCCAGAACTACGGCTTGGTCGAGTGGACCGCCAACAAGTTCGAGGAGTACGGATTTAAGTCCTCGATCGATACGTACGAAATTTACGTAAGCTACCCAAACGAGCACGACTTAAACCTCATCAAAGACGACAAGGTCGTCTACAAAGCACCCTTGAAGGAGGATGTCCTCAAGGAGGACAAGACCACCCAGGGGAACGACACCGTGCCCACCTTCTTGGGCTACGCTGCCAACGGAAACGTCACTGCTGAATATGTGTATGTCAACTACGGCACCATCGACGACTTCAAGGCGTTGGCCAAGGCTGGTGTCAGCGTCAAGGGCAAGATTGCCGTGGCGAGATACGGCTCCATCTTCAGAGGGCTCAAGGTCAAGTTTGCCCAGGAGGAGGGCGCCGTTGGTGTCTTGTTGTACTCGGACCCCGGCGACGATTTTGGTCTCACCCCCGCAAATGGCTACAAACAGTACCCCCACGGGCCGGCAAGACAGGAGTCGTCTGTGCAGAGAGGGTCTGTGCAGTTCTTGGGTGGTGTTGGTGCTGCCCCGGGTGATCCTACCACTCCGGGGTACCCATCGAAGCCCGGTGTGGACCGTGAGGACCCGCACGCGAGCATTGGCAAGATTCCTGTGTTGCCCATTTCGTACAGAGAGGTGAAGCCGATCTTGGAGAAGTTGAACGGCCACGGTAGCAAGCTGTTGAGCGGGTTCTCTGGCGAGCTCGAGGGCTTTGACTACTCCACAGGACCAAACCCCAAGTACACGTTGAACTTGTACAACGACCAGATCTACAACATCTCCACACTCTACAACGTGTATGGTGAGATCGAGGGAGAGAACAAGGACGAGGTTATCATCATTGGTAACCACAGAGACGCGTGGATCAAGGGCGGTGCGGGTGACCCCAACTCGGGTTCGGCTGCGCTCATTGAGGTTGCACGTGCCTTGGGGTCGCTCAAGGCTGGCGGCTACAAGTTCAAGCGGTCCATTATCTTGCAGAGTTTCGACGGCGAGGAGTACGGCTTGCTTGGGTCGACCGAGCAGGGCGAGTACTTTGCCGAGAAGTACAAGCGCAATGTGGTTGCGTACATCAACGTCGATGTTGCCGTCAGTGGCAAGCACTTCCACGCGTCAGCAACGCCGAGTTTAAACGAGGTGTTGTTCCAGGCTGCGAAGGAATTGGAGTACCCTGAGGACGGCGTTGGCACGCTTTACGACCACTGGCACAAGAAAAACGGCGCCAAGGTTGGTGTTTTGGGCTCTGGCTCTGACTACACTGTGTACTTGGAGCACTTGGGCATCCCGTCTGTTGACCTTGGGTTCACTGCGGGCAAGGGCGACCCCATCTACCACTACCACTCGAACTACGACTCGTACCACTGGATTTCTACGAGTGCGGACCCTGGGTTCGTGTACCACAACTTGGCCGCGAAGTACTTGTCTTTTGTTGCGTTGGGGTTGAGTGAGCGCGAGGTGATCCACTTGAGCTTGAACTCGTATGCGCAGGAGTTGCTCAAGTACTACAAGGAGTCTGTGAGCAACATCCCGGAGAAGTGGCTCAAGAAGACTGTGCTGCACGATGAGCACGAGGACTTTGAGATGACTGACTTTGCGGACGAGAACTTTGTCGGCGAGGCTTCGAACCGTTACTACCAGGCCATGAGGATGTGTCATCACAACAAGGTGTTTTTGGCAAAGCAGCGTGTGCAGGAGTGGAGGGAGAAGGAGAGAGAGCATGAGCACAAGGAACATGAGAAGGACCACAAGGAGCATGAGAAGCACCACAAGGAGCATGAGAAGCATCACAAGGAGCATGAGAAGCACCACAAGGAGCACAAGGAGCATGCTGAGCACATGGGACACATGGAGCACAAGGAGCATGAGAAGCGCCACATGAGACATGAGGACGGTCCAGAGCACCATGGTGGTCCAGAAGGCCCAGGTCCTCACGACGATGGTCCTGAGGGTCCAGGTCCTCACCACGATGGTCCTGAAGGTCCTCACGGTCCTCATGACGGCCCACACGGTCCTCATGACAGCCCTCACGGTCCTGGTCCTCACGACGGTCCTGATGGCCCTGACGGTCCTCACGGTCCTCACGACGGCCCACATCCTGGTCCCCACCACAAAAAGCCAACTCTCCACGACTTGATCAGAAAGACTGCTGGCGACTTCCACCATTTGCAGAACGTCACGAACTTGTTTGACCAGGAGACCGAGAACCTCCAATTCAAGTACGACAACAGAGAGAACCTCAAGTTCTGGCAGCGCATCAAGTTGCACTTCCAGATCAAGCACCAGAACAAGTTGTTGCAGTACTTTGAGAGAAACTTCTTGCACGAGGACGGCTTGCACGAGAGGAGCTGGTTCAAGCACATTGTGGTTGCCAGCGGCAGATTCACCGGCTACGCTGGGCAGACCTTCCCGGGATTGAAGGAGGCTGCAGAGGACGAAGACTTTGAAAGGTTTGTCCACTGGTTGGGAATTGTCCACAGAGCGATTAAAAGGATCAACAACCAGTTGGCTATTTAGGCTGATATTTTTGTACGTTATGATATATGTTTTGAGAGGAATGTAGGACATGAGCGAAGCGAATGTGAACGAGCCAGTCGATGTGGACACGAGCGAAAGCGAATGAGTGAGTGAAGGTCGAGTGGACGAGCTAGACACATGAACGATGCAAATGAGTACTCCAGAACTTCATCTCGGACAACGAAGGATGTAGAATCAGAGTAGAAAGAAGAGAATAATTCAGTAGAGTATAAAGAACGTTTTAGATAAGAGAACAATAATTGAGTGTATAAAGAAATGAGTATTCGATATGCTACGCCATGCTCACTCGAGTGACGAGTAAGCGCCCCTAGCCTGGTCATCAAGAGTACTTTGAGAGTGTTCACAGATATTCAGGTGAGTCCCGGTTCGGAGCGAACAATCGAAGCTTCGGTTCGGATCAAGCATATCGAGCAAAGTTCCGGTTAGTCATCTGACTCTCGAAATGCCCCAACTTGAATAAATGACCAAAAATGCCGTCTAGAACTAAAGCAGGCACATGTGTTGGCTAGTTCACATCTTTTAAATCACCCACGATATCTGCACCTCTGATCACATATAGATGCCTTCTACGCTACCCTACAGCCCGCCATCTATCACGTTTATTGATATGATTGACATACACCGAGGCATACACCTTCTATTATTCCAAGTCGTTATCGTAAATATAGTACAGGAGTTAGTTTCTCCTTTTTTCAAGCTCCACAATATCCCCATATCTTCATTTTTGATGTATCTGGGTGAATTGGCATCGCGAACAGAATGTTGTTCAGTGTCAGCACTACCATTCACTGCACACATTCCCTTCACTATCTCCATTCACTCACCACTCACTAATCACCACTAATCACACTAATCACCACTAATCACCACTAATCACTAATTACCACTATTCACCACTCACTAAGCACCACTCACTGAGCACCACAGATTCACTTCACACCAGTTCACGAATCACCACCATTCACTTGATTCACTATCGTTCACGTCGCTGCGCTCCGTTCACTACTGCTATTCTCTCTGGCTCACTCGCTCACTCAGTCGCCTGCTACCTCTTCAGTATCCTGTTCTTCGCAGTCCCATTCACCCTGATCCCCTTTATCGTCACCCCCGTCTGCTCCACAGGAAACTTCCGTGGGCGCCCCCTCTTGTCCTTCTTCTGCAACAACTGCTTCACTGCCTCGTCCTCAAATGTGCGCAAATACGTCGGCTGGTCGTACAACTTGCCAAGATTTCCCTCGCGCGGCGAGTTCCCCGACATCTTGCTCTCGTACGGCGACACACTCGCTGTCGGCGGCGATAGTGTGCTCATCAACACCTTGTTGAGGTGCTTGAAGTTGGGGTGCGACAGGTCGATGTACTCGTTTGTGGCAGGGTCCAAGATGAGCTTCTTTGGCCGTCCACGCTTCTTTTTCCCGTCCAGCGTTACAAACGTCGTGCTGATCTGCGAATGTATCACGCTTTCCTCCTTGGCCTTCCGTGCACTGTTTTGCAACTCCTGCTCGATTTCCGACGCCGCAGCCTGTGCCTGCAAACTCTGTGCGGCCTGGAACTGCTGCTGCTGCTGCTGGAGCTGCTGGAACTGCTGCTGTTGCATGAGGCGCTCGTGGTCCATCCGCGGCGAGTTCATCATCAGCACCTGGTACTGCCCCAACATCGGGTGCGCCTCTTCTCTCAGGCCGAGGTGTGGCAACCCGCCGTACGGGATGAGCGGGTTGCTCATGCCGGAGTGCAATATGCGGCTGCCTGTGTATTGCTGCGACTGGCGCTGCTGCGGGAGGTACTGGTGCTGGCTGAGCGCCGGGGTTTGACGCGAGTAGTACAGCGAGTTGACCGCGGTGGGCTTGTCGTTCGCTATGGTGCTTGTGCTTTTCCCTTTACCGTTGTGGCTGGGGTACGGGAGATACATGTTGCTGTCGCTGGGCTGGATAAACAAAGTTGAAATAAAAAAAAAAAAATTAAAAAAAGTCAGACACGAGAAAAACAAAGGGATTATGTAAGGATGGTGAGAGGATGAGGTAAGGACGAGGACAAAGAGATGAGGGAAAGGAAGGGGTACGGAGCAATCGAAATATGGGAAAGTAGAGCAGTAGGGTCGGTGGGGTTGAAGGGACAAGGGAATGGCATGAAAAGAGAGTAAGAGAAGAGAGTAAGAGAAGAGAGTAAGAGAAGAGAGTAAGAGAAGAGAGTAAGAGAAGAGAGTAAGAGAAGAGAGTAAGAGAAGAGAGTAAGAGAAGAGAGTAAGAGAAGAGAGTAAGAGAAGAGAGTAAGAGAAGAGAGTAAGAGAAGAGAGTAAGAGAAGAGAAGAGAAGAGAGTATAAGAAAAGAGTAGACGAGATATAAGGTGAAAGTTCAAAATCAAATGAGAAACACAACATCCGAGGCTGTCACAACTTGTTCTGTGCTAACACAGAAGTAATCTTCCTCTTTTATCTCACTATCAATTCGATCGGGTTATTCTCCTGCATAATAATATTGCACAGTTCATAAAGAGAACTGCGAGTGGAGAACTGGAAATGATGGGGATTTGAGAGACCAAGCGTAGCATATAATCCTACTGAGAAGTCTTGGTGGCCCTGAATGGGGTTAGAGAACTTTGCAAGGTAGCCTATTGAGTGATCTTTAGGAGACGAATGAGAGTGTTGTAAAACAGCCGGATACTGTCATTAGATGTCGATTTACCTTAGCTTTCAATAAACCTAATATCATCAACTTTCAACTTAGAGTGATATCTACATAGACGAAAATAGCTGTAGCAGTAGAATATTTTTAGAGTCCAATCGCCTGCGGTGATTTCACAACCCAACCACAGGTTTGCAAAATATTCGAGCGATGCAAAAGGAGGTAGTGGAGATTAACCGGAAAACGATGCAAAAGGAATAAAAAGTAGAAAGCGTGAACGTCACGCATAGGTCAAGAGAGATGACAAAGCGTTAATTAGATTGATGATTCCGAAAATTCTCATAGAAGGATGTAAAGTATGAGAACAATCATAACCTCGGCCAATACTGATATTCACGAGCCAAGCTTCTCTTGAAAACTTTACCATGTTGATGAGTATTCATCTCTTTCCAACTTTATGAGTTCATCTCTTTCAACTGTATTCATAAGTTCGTCTCTTTCAACTATATTTATGTGTTCGTCTCTTTCAATTATATTTATGAGTTCGTCTCTTTCAACTATATTTATGAGTTCGTCTCTTTCAACTATATTTATGAGTTCGTCTCTTTCAACTATATTTGTTTTCATAATCTCCTCACACCTCTCATTGTACTCTTCATTCGTCGCAGTGAAAAAAGCTTTTCGGAACCTGGTCCTACATCTTCTCCTATTTATCTGATTCTCCGCTATCTACTATGTTTATATCCTCTCGAGTCGTTTGGGTTGTCTCGTCACAGCATCATCCCTGGAAAACAAGTTCCGTTACTATAACAAAACTCATTCAAAGTCATCTGATGCCTCCAATGGCTAACGTTCACTTCGTTCGCATCATGAATTCGCTCCTAAGCTTAAGTTTACTTGCGTTTACTTCACGTTCGTGATCGTGGTCCACTAGTCACTCTTGTACACTAGTTCACTCTTGTCGTCAGTTCACTCTTGTCCACTAGTCCACTCTTGTCCACTAGTTCACTCTTGTCGTCAGTTCACTCTTGTCGTTGACTCACTTCGCTGTTCTTCCGCCCATTAGAACTCCTGGAGTGCCACACCAAACTTCCTCGCAAACTCCTTCGCATCTGCAACCTTCCCCAACTTCAAGGTCACCTCAACCTCCACCTTCTCCTCCACGCCCACCACAGCAGCTCTCGCTGGAACGCCACCCAACAACTCGTCAAACGAGTCCACAACCACACGCGAACGCGCACTCTGCACCGGCTGGATGCTCACCACGTCAAACCGCTTCTGTGTGGGTGGTGCGATGAGCAATTCGTCGAATATGTCGTCAGCACTCTGTGCCAATGCGGAGTTTGCGCTGGGAGACAGCTCAAACTGTGGGAACTTTTCAGCAAACACCTCCTGGATGGCGTAGCGCACATACAGCTCGACATCCGCAATGGTCTCGCCCTCCTCACCCGCAAATGTGAACTTGACCAAGTTGCTCTCCTTGGGCACCTCTACCTTGGGCTCCTCCTTCGGAACCTCCTTCTGCGCGAGTTTGGCAGCCTCCTCGGGCGTAGCCAATGTGATGTTGCTCAAGTCCAAGTGCTGTCTGTGATGCAAGAACTCCGTGAGGGTCGTGATGGCCAGCGACTCGACCTTGCCCAAGTACGACAAGACGTCTCCCTTCAACAAACGGCCCTTTGGACCCGATGCGGGAATGTTCTTGATGGCGTCCTCAAAGGAAATGTGTTCTTGGTGCAACAACATTTCGACAGAAGGGAAGAGCTTCTGGTTTGGGTTGGCGGATTGGAAGACAGAAGTAGATCCAGGTGCCTTTGACTGCTTTGGCTGCTCCTGTGTTTCCTTTGGTTCCTTTGGTTGCTTTGGTTCCTTTGGCTGTTCCTTTGCCTCCTTTGGTTGTTCCAAACTGGGCTTCTCCAAAGTCTTCAAATCGTCACCCTCCTCCGCCAACAATGCAATTGGCTGGCCCACCGGGATGCCTGTGGCGCCGTCGTTGACAATGATCTCCCACATGACACCGTCGTCCACGGCTTCGACGTCGATGGTGGCCTTGTCGGTCTCGACCTCCAACAACACGTCGCCCGCGCTGAAGGGCTCGCCGGACTGGTACTTCCACGAGACCACGCCGCCCTCGGTCATGGTGGGGGACATGGCGGGCATTCTGAACACCGAGGCCGCATTGAGCCGGCACGACTGGTGCAAGCGCGCGAGCTGTGTGAGAGACACTGCGGTCTTGTTCATTCCTCTGAGCATTGTGTTTTTTGTTGTGCGATGTTGGCAAAAGATCGGAACTGTAGCGCCGTCGGGCGCGACATTCCCGGAAAGGAGACATAAGCAGAAGAGAGAGAAAAGAGAAAAGAGAAAAGAGACATAAAGACGCAGAAGGAGAGAAGACATAAAGAGGCAGAGAAAAGTGAAAAGAGACAGAGAGACGGAGACAGAGGAGAGACATGGAGAAGATGCACGTAGAAAGGAAGTCACACAGGACGTAGAAAGGAGAGGCAGACATAGAAAGACAAGCGTAGTAAGAGATACGTTAAGAAAAAGCGACACCAAGGTGACGAGTTCTCATGCTCTTTATGAACTAGGCCCTTGAAATCTATCTCCTACCAAAACTATCTCACATCCCAGCCATTGAAAATTGTGCCCCGGAAAACTACGCCGGAAAAAAAGCAACCCGGCTGCAAAAAGTGTAATTATAACCATAAGGTCTTATGCAGCTTTCATGGCTTGGATACTGATAACGGTGTTGGACGCTCAATCTTGAGTCCCCATTATTAATAGTGTCCTGAATACTTTCTTGGATGCTATCTTGAACTTTGGTCTGAATTATGCTACTCTTGTTAACACGCAACTTTTTTTTGTCCTTTCCTCCGTGGTTATCACCTTAGTGGTACTGAAGGTCGTAACACATGTCTTTATTTCTCACTCCCACCCAGACCAGTTCACCAGTGGTAGTTGCCTACAAGTGACAATCTATTCCACACAGCAGCTACGTTGTGTCCCATGTTTACTATTGCTTGTTCTTACCCAGTAAACCATTCTTAGTCCTTTCGTACTCGCCAAATCATTTGCGTTCCAAGTCCTTTAGCTCACCGCCATATCATTTGCGTTCTCAGTCCTTTGGTTCACCGCCATATCATTTGCGTTCTCCCTTTAGTTCACCGCCATATAATTTCGTTCTTAGTCCTTTGGTTCACCGCCATACATTTGCGTTCTTAGTTCACTTGTTCACTATTTTTCCCCGGGATATTTATCAACAATGCTAACCCGAAATCCACTCCAACGCGTGCTCTCCGTGTGCAAGAAGTACTCGCGGTTCATAGGCCCCGGCCTCATGGTCAGCGTCGCGTACATGGACCCCGGAAACTACTCCACAGCGGTCGCAGCAGGTTCAGCGTACAAGTACTCGCTCTTGTTTCTGATCTTGCTCTCGAACTGCCTCGCCATCTTCCTCCAGATCCTTGCCGCTAGACTAGGCGCAGTCACCGGCCTTGACTTGGCGGCCAACTGCCGCGAACACTTCTCCCACAACGTCAACATGTTCATCTACATCCTCACAGAAGTCGCCATCATCGCCACAGACCTTGCCGAGGTCGTCGGCACAGCCATAGCGCTCAACATCTTGTTCAACTTGCCCCTTGTGTTGGGCGTGGTGCTCACGGTCGTGGACGTGATTGTGGTGCTCATGGCGTACCGCCCCAACGGCCCGCTCTTGTTTATCCGCATCTTTGAGCTGTTTGTGTCGATCTTGGTCGCGGCCACCGTGATTTGCTTTGGAATCGAGCTCTACCAGGTCGCCAACGAGCCGTCCATCCACTTCTCCACCCTGGAGATGTTGCGCGGCTTTTTGCCCAACAAGCACGTCGTGGACATGTCGGACAGAAAGGGCGGCAACGGGCTTTTCCTTAGTTTGGCCATATTGGGCGCGACAGTGATGCCGCACTCGTTGTACCTTGGGTCGGGCCTTGTCCAGGCACGTCTCAAGGACTTCGACTTGAAGAATGGCCACTACAACCCAAGGAGAAAGGAAGAAATCAGAAAGACTCCACGTCTGAGTGACCCACAGGGCAGCTGCTCACACGACGACACCCTCGATAGCATCACCCCTGTTGCGACCCCGTACGTTCCAAACCTCGAGTTGGACGATGACGTTTCCACCTTGGGAGACGACGAGGCGCCGTACAGACCATCTGTGCACGCAATCAACAACACAATGACGTACACGATCGTTGAGTTGGTGATTTCGCTCTTTACTGTGGCGTTGTTCGTGAACTCGGCCATCTTGATTGTGGCAGGTGCGACCTTGAACACGAAGAACAAGAACGACTCGGACAAATACAGCAAGTACGACGACACAGACGACTCCGATTCCGACAACGAAAACTACGAGAACGCCGATTTGTTCACAATCTACCATTTGCTCTCAGAGCACTTGAGTCCCACGGCCGGCTTTGTGTTTGCCCTTGCGCTTCTCTGTTCGGGGCAGTCTGCGGGCGTGGTGTGCACCTTGGCGGGCCAGATGGTGTCTGAGGGCTTTTTGTCGTGGTCTTTCCCCCCAGCGGTGCGTAGACTTGTGACGCGAGGGTTGGCAATTGCGCCGTGTCTCGTTGTGGTGACGCTCACGGGCAGAGAGGGGCTTGCGAGCATCTTGAACACGTCGCAGGTGGTGCTCAGTGTGCTCTTGCCTGTTGTGTCTGCGCCGCTCATCTACTTTACGTGTTCGAAGGAGACAATGCGGGTTCCTATTTTCGCACGCGATGGCGACGAGTTTGTGGACACGATTGAGGAGGTGGACACCACCAAGTTCCGCAGCACGGAGCCTGCGATACGGCTCCAGGACTTGCGCAACACGCATCCGTGTGCGGGCTGGGAGGAGGACGACGAGCACGTGAACCATGGGTCGGAGGAGCAGGGGTTGTTGAGTGAGGGAAGGCAGGAGGAGGGAGGAATGCAAGAAGAGGATGTGCGGATCAAGGGGTATAAAGACTATAGTAATGGTCCTGTGACGACGTTTACGGCGATTCTGATATGGGGGTTTATTACGGCGCTCAATTTGTATTTGATAGGGTCGATGGCATTGGGGTACGATGTACCGTTATAGAGGCAGTTTTCGGCGAGCTTGCGAGCCGGAAACAAAGGAACAATAACTTAGTTTTCGGCGAGCTAGCGAGTCGGGAAGCAACAGATTCAAACAAGAGTTTTGTAAGTCTCTGAAGATCTGCAAATTATAGATCTGCAGGTCAAAGTAGTTTATAAGCTTGTCTTACGGAATTTGCAGTTCTCTCTCGATCTATGGAACGGCTCTCTACTCAATCTATTGATCCATGCCCTCAGCACTTTCGAGATTCGACTGCCACTAAAAATGGCGTATTGATCAACTCTGGTATGGCTAAACACCTTCGCGCTTTGAGGTACTTTAAAGATGGCTAACTCAATCATCGGCGTGTTTCGATCTACTCTCAATGTGACTAACTGGAAATACCTTCTCGTTTTTGGTCTATCAATACAGCTAAACGCCTTCTCGTTTTTGGTCTACTAATACGGCTAAACACCTTCTCGTTTTTGGTCTATCAATACGGCTAAACACCTTCTCGTTTTTGGTCTACTAATACGGCTAAACACCTTCGCGTTTATGGTCTACTAATATGGCTAAAACACTTTAGCGTTTATGGAGTAATAATATGGCTAAACCACCTTCGCGTTTATCGAAATCATTACAGTTCCTCTGCTCAAAATGCTTCGCGTTTTGCGAAATTTTCTACACTTCTCACAATCATTCGATGATTACTACGCTATCTCATTAAGCATCATACGTAGACGCAGAAATGTTACCACCTCTGCCAGTCCAGTTGACGTGAATCCAGTCACCCTTCAAGTAGTCGTTCTCCTCACCTGGCAACACCTTGAAGGTGTGAGCACCGAAGTAGTCTCTCTGGGCCTGCAACAAGTTGGCTGGCAACTTCTCCGATCTGTAGCCGTCGTAGAACGACAAAGCGGTGGTGAAGGCTGGAACTGGGATACCAAACTCAACAGCCTTGCCAATGGTGGATCTCCAGCCGGACTGGGCCTTAGAGATGGCGCTCTTGAAGAATGGGTGGAACAACAAGTTCTCCAAGTCTGGGTTCTCTCTGTACGCAGAGGTGATCTCACCGAGGAAAACGGATCTGATGATACATCCACCTCTCCACATCAAAGCGATGGCAGGGTTGTTCAACTTCCACTTGTACTCCTTGGCGGCTTCTCTGATCAACATGAAACCCTGGGCGTAGGAGATGATCTTGGAGGCGTAAAGAGCCTGCTCCAAGTCGTCAACAAACTTGGCCTTGTCGGTGACGGCGTCGGCTGGGACAACTGGGCCGTCCAACAACTTGGACGCTCTCACTCTCTCGGACTTGAGCGAGGAAAGACATCTCGAGAACACAGCCTCACCAATCAAGGTGACTGGCATACCGAGGTCCAACGCGTTGATGGCAGTCCACTTACCGGTACCCTTCTGGCCGGCAGAGTCCAAGATCTTCTCCAACAATGGCTTACCGTCGGTTGGGTCGTTGAAGTACAAGATGTCTCTGGTGATCTCAATCAAGAACGAGTCCAAAACACCCTTGTTCCACTTGGCGAAAACGTCACCAATCTCCTTGTTGGAGAAGCCGCCGACACGCTTGAGCAAGTCGTAAGCCTCGCAAATCAACTGCATGTCTCCGTACTCGATACCGTTGTGCACCATCTTGACGTAGTGGCCCGCGCCGGCGTCACCGACCCAGTCACAGCATGGCTCGCCGTCAGACTTGGCGGCAATGCTCTGGAAGATCTCCTTGATGTGTGGCCACGCGTCTGGGTGTCCACCTGGCATCAAGGATGGTCCGTGACGGGCACCCTCCTCACCACCGGAAACACCGGATCCAACAAACAAAATGTCCTTCTTCTTCAACTCCTCGAAACGACGGTTGGAGTCTGGGAAGTGCGAGTTACCACCGTCGATGATGATGTCGCCCTTCTCCAAGTGTGGCAACAACTGGTCAATGAAGGCGTCGACTGGAGAACCAGCCTTGACCAACAAGATGATTCTTCTTGGTCTCTTCAAGTTGGCAACCAACTCCTCAATGGACTTGGCACCAATGATGGACTTGCCCTTGGCCTCGTTGGCCATGAACTCGTCCACCTTGGAAACGGTTCTGTTGTAAGCAACGACAGTGAAGCCGTGGTCAGCAGCGTTCAAAATCAAGTTCTGACCCATGACGGCCAAACCAATCAAACCAATATCACCACTGGCATTGTTAGTACTGCAAAGGTGGTTCTGTATCACCAGGAGGCGCCGCGTGGGTGCAGATTTATCCGTCATTTCGTTCCCCCATTTTCGTTGCGGTGTGTGTCCATTATATGCCAATTTGTCGACACGTGAAAAAACTTCAGAAAAAAGGGCCACCGGATCCCCCTGACAAGCCGTCCAGCAATGGAGACAGCAACCGAGACGAGCAATGGAGCCACAAGCAATTGGAGAAACACGGCCACCAATTGGTTTTCCAATTGCATTGATCCGCGTGTACTGCCAGGGGTAACGCCGATTCGGAGAACTGATTTCCGGAGTCCTCACGTGCGGCAGGTTGACTACCGCGATGGGCAAGCGGGATTGAGTGCCGCGTGTGGTGCAGACATTGATACATACGTTGGAGCAGACATAATTAATGTGTGTAGTTGTTGGAAAATCTAAAAAAAAGTAGAACTTCTTTATTATATATACCTTTGGTTGAGAGCAGTCCGAAAAAGGAGACTAGATTTTCTGTTGGATTTTTCGGGGTGGTCAATTAGTAAGGAAAACGTGACAGAACGGTGTAAGGCTGACAATTGATCCGTCAACGATCTCATAAGCCGCAAACCGCCATAGCCATCGTGTTGCTTCGCAACCCACGTTCATGTCGCTGTCGCGGGCCACATTTGCAATAGTTCGTATCGAATGATGTCGTTGCAATGATATGTCGCTATGTCGTCGCAACAGTTCGTGTCGCAATGTTATGTCGTCGATGTCGTCGGTGTCGTATCCCCCACATCCCCGTTTATTTTGGGGGTCCGTGTGGGGGCACCAGATCACCACCAAGGGTACCACAGTTCCAAGATATTTACAACTGTGGATGTGTGCAATTTGAGACGTTTTTCTTGTCACCCATCAACTGGACAACAGAGACGGGCTCCAGCAGTGCCGGCAGGTGGTAAAGTCCCAGAAGGGAAGACACACCACATCACGTGTGATTACCTGATATTGCGATTTTCTCTCTAAAGCGACAATTTGCAGCACTTATAAAAAGCGGCGGGATGCAAACTTTGCAACCCAGACCCAATGCCGATTCCAGCTCCCCACGGTGGTGAATTAAACGACCTCGTCATCCGCGACGCCTCCCGCAAACAGGAGTTGCTTGCCAAGGCAGCCTCGCTCCCCCAGTTGGTGCTCACCGACAGGCAGTTGTGCGACTTGGAGCTCATTCTTGTGGGCGGCTTTTCGCCACTCGACGGCTTCTTGAACCAGGACGACTACGAGCTGGTTGTGTCGGACATGCGTTTGACTTCTGTCAAGGGCAAAAATGGCAAGGGCCTTTTGTGGCCGATTCCCATCACCTTGGATGTGTCGCAACAAGAGGCACAAAAGCACGCCAACGGTTCCGAAATCGTTTTGGTCGACCCTAGAGACGAGACCCCCTTGGCAATCATCACAGTGGGCTCGATCTACACGCCAGACAAGAAGACTGAGGGCGAGAAGGTGTTCAGAGGCGACCCGGAGCACCCAGCGGTGCGCTACTTGCACGAAACCGCGGGCGAGGTGTACATTGGCGGTAAGCTTGCTGGATTGAACTACCCCAAGCACTACGACTACGTGGAGCTGCGCAAAACGCCGACTGAGTTGCGTGAGGAGTTCCGCCGCTTGAACTGGGAGGACAAGCACACTGTGGCGTTCCAGACCAGAAACCCCATGCACCGTGCCCACAGAGAGTTGACCATCCGTGCTGCGAACGACATTGGCGACCTGGCGCACATCTTGATCCACCCGGTTGTGGGTCTCACCAAGCCGGGCGACATCGACCACCACACGCGTGTCAAGGTGTACAGAGAGATTTTGGCCAAGTTCCCGGAGGGGTTGGCGACGTTGTCGCTCTTGCCGTTGGCGATGAGAATGGGCGGTGACCGCGAGGCCTTGTGGCACGCGTTGATCAGAACCAACTACGGTGTTGACCACTTCATTGTTGGCAGGGACCACGCTGGGCCAGGGTCCAACTCGCAGGGCGTCGACTTCTACGGGCCGTACGACGCACAGGACTTGCTTGCGCTGTTGGACGACGAGTTGGACATCAAGATTGTGCCATTCCGCATGGTGACCTACCTCCCGGACGAGGACCGCTACGCTCCAATTGACACGATCGACACGTCCAAGGTCAAGACTGCGAACATCTCTGGTACCGAGTTGAGAAACCGGTTGAGAACCGGTGCTGAGATCCCTGCGTGGTTCTCGTACCCCGAGGTCGTGCGCATTCTCCGTGAGTCGAACCCGCCGAGAATCTCGCAGGGTTTTGCGATTGTGATTGAGGAGGGCAAGCAGGGTGAGTACTTGTCGTTTGCGTTGCAGTCGTCGTTGAACCAGCACGCTGGTGGCAGACGCATCACGAAGTTGCCTACGAGCGATGCGTTCGTTGTGAACGAGTTGGTGAAGTCGGGTGCGGGTGTGATTGTGTCGGGGTCCGCGAAGGAGATCACCGCGGCTGTCGGTGCGGGCAATGTTGTGAGTGTTGGTGCTGAGGGGCAGTTCAAGTTGAGTGAGGACTTGAGCGTGGTTATTGGGGAGATCACCACCTACTTGAAAGAGCAGGGGTTTTACTGAGTGATAGACGAGCGAAGAAATGTACGCCCATCCGTGATAGATAAGCCCATGGTAGGCGTGGATTTTGACCAACGAGCGAATAGAGAGCTGCCGAGATGAACGAGAGACAGTATACAGAGTTCACTGAGTGACGAGGATCACTGTTCTAAGTATCGAGGTATGGCAATGAGACTGACAATAAGAGTACTGTAGGAATAAGTAGTATTTGGCTAATGAGAGGCGGGCGATCGTGCGATTGAATAACAATTAACTGGACGTCTATAAAACCGAACGTTCAGTGATCTATGACAATTGCTCCAGAAGCGACAACAGCAAGCATGAAGACACACAAAGGCTATACTTGCTTGCTCTCATTTTGTGCATGTCCGGTTGCGTTTGGTGACTGATGATCGGAACGGGTGGAAAAAAATGATTCCGCCCAGGATCGAACTGGGGACGTTCTGCGTGTTAAGCAGATGCCATAACCAACTAGACCACGCAACCATCTGATACGAGAGACGTGGGCGTCGGTCAACTTGTTGTCGAGTGAGCAAAGGAGTAAGTTCATCGAGAGAACATAAGCGAGTGTCAAAATGAGCGAGAGTCAAAATGAGCGAGTGTCAAAATGAGCGAGTACTGGAAGTGATACTGTCCGCGGATTTCCAGTGATCTTCTAGTTTGTGAGTGAACGGAGGGACTCGAATGTCTACTAGTCTAGCCCAAGTCCATGAGCAAAGCAAAGGCGGACGAGAGAGCTAGTCCGAGTGAGCGAATCCATGAGAATGTTGAATCACTTATCACGCTAAACTCATTTTTAATTATTACAGTTCAAGCAAGCTATGGGCCTCTGAGAGGCATAACTCTCTTTAAATCCACCCACCTTGAAGAAATATGAAGGTCATTGTTCCCCCACTGATAAGTGCGGTCCGTCTGCGGTGTCGGTTTTCATGGCTGCAAATCGTTGTGTGCAGGATATTATGGTACAGGTGTTTAGATGTCACTCTCCCCGAACACCTTCGAATCATTGCACCTGCAGACATTTGAAGAACTAGCTTTAGTCGATGACCTTTGACAGCTTGCAGCTGTTCCAAAAGTTACTTTGAATCTATTAGTTAATCTGAGTTGACTCGAGTTTACTGTTGACGTGAGCGAAGCGAATGTTAATGAAAGAACGAACAATCAAGTGAACTTGATTTAACTTGCGTTTACCTTTTTAACAACCTTAACTGCACTTGAAATCTTGAAATCGTCTACAGTAGACGTTTTATCACCGCCTCGGTGATAATGGGTTCATTTCCGCCAAATTTCAACTATAATTTCAAAAATTTCCCAATGATTTGTAGGGATCTGCGAGGTCAATCCTAAAAACCCATTCCATCAACTTCCTTTGATGTCTGATATTCGTCAATGCAAATGCCTCTCGAAAATCACACTGCCTTCAAAAGTGGTATTCAATAGCCTAGCTAAACCTCCTTGTTTCTCGTTAAACAGGTCTCATATCGCTTTTCGAGCAGTGACTACATGGCACTCAAAACGCATCGTTTCTCAATAATCATGTCTCGTTTGTCGATAATTATCTCGTCTCTCGAAATTAATTGTTATATGGCACTCAAAACACTCCGCATATTTCGTAAGTCATGTATCGTTTCTCGCAATAAATGTAGACACTCAAAACGATCTCGTTAGTCGTGTATCGTTTCTCGACTTATTGTCACCTCGCACTCAAACGCTCCTTTCTCGTTAGACATCGTCTTTCGGATATCGTCATATGGCACTCAACACATCGTTTCAATCATTCTACAGAAGTAATCATAATAAATAGTATAAATATCATCAGTCGTTACCTCTTCTCCAAAAACGTCCCCCTGTTCTTCAACCCCTCCGCAAACCCCATTGCTATCGGCCACACAGGCGCGTCCGCCAAGATGCGAACCCCCAAGTACAACGACTTGAGCGCAAAGCCCGCGCTGCGCACCTCCGCAGCAACCTCCGCACCCAGCGCCCGGCCCTGCACCTTCGCCAACACCGCCTTGTGCCCGTCCTGCACCCGCACCACAAACGTGTTCGTGAACGTGTCCATGTACAACAGCTGCAGCAAGCGCTCCAACATCAGCTCCACCGCCACAAGTACCTCGCCGCACCTGAGCCACACCACCGTCTCGTGCGTGGTCACCTCCGCCTTGGCCTCCACCGTTGCAAGGTACGTCAGCAAGAGAAGCACACTCACAAAGAGCGCCGTCACGAAAAACACAGGCGAACGGAGCAGGATCTGCTTCAGGTCATCCCGGATGCTCTCCATGTTGCAAGTCCACAACTCAATCAACTCCAAGCAATGCGGAACACACTGGCGGAGAACCTCGTATTGCGCCTCGTCCTGCATGAGAAGCCCCAACTCCGCGTTCATCGCGCCCCAGTTCTTGAACAACACAGGCAGGATGATCGGGTTCAAGTTCACCAAGAGCTTGATCTTCACCAACAGGTACATCGGGAGTATCACCTTGAACTCGTTGTGCTCCATGAGTAACTGCCGGTTGGACGTGTCGATGTGCAACGTCCCCCCAGACTTGCAGAAGAGATCCTCCCACAGCTTGACGAGCTTCGCAAGACGCGGGAGACGCTGCAACTGCCACGAAACGTAGCAGAAGGGCTGCGGCTTGTCCACCTGCACCTGCTCGTGGATGTACATGAGCAACGCAAGCGCGTTGTTGAGCGAAACAGACTCGTAGTCCTTAGAGGTCTCCAACGAACGTGTGTACTCCGCAAACAGCGTGCCGTTGCTCATGTGCACAATGAACCGGTTCAGCGACATCTGCTCGCGGAGCATCTGCATCTGCGGCAGCGTGTCCTTCTGCACCTGCGCGTACCACGCCAGACTCAGGTCGCACTGCCAGAGCTTCTCGTCGCGGCAGTGGTTGCCCAGCCGCAACAGACTCAGGTCGAACAACACAGGCACCTCCATCAACGACGCGCGGAACAGCTGCAACATGTAGAACACGTGCAACGCGCGGATCCGCAGCTGCGCAAGAATGAAGTAGTCAAAGTTGAGCTGCACAAGACTTGGCGACGGGTTGTGGAGACAGCTCTCGGGCGGATTCAAAAAGTTCTCCAACGGCTCGTTGAAGTTCGTCAGCTTGATGAGGCCCACCATCAGCTTGATCTGCCGCGACGTCACGTCAATCATGTTGGGCTCGTTCAAGAACATCAGGATGAAGATGTGGAGCACAAGGCACTGCAACGCCATCAACGGCACCTTCTTGAACTGCAAGTTGTCGAGCGTGATCTCCTTCTCGAAAAAGTTCTGGATGTGGTACTTGCTCAAGTTGAACAAGAGCACCGTGTTGCTGTCGTGGTACAGGTACAACGCGCCAATCAGCGCCATCAGAAGCAACAACGGGATGTTCTCGAGGTTGTCCACCACAGGGCTCTTCAACGACGGGAGGTGGATGAACGGGAAGTACTTGTTGAACTCCAACTCGTAGAGCCGCATGTAGTTGTTGAGGTCGGCACACGGCGGCAACTTGTCGTCCGCGAGGTTGCTCGTGCGGATGATCCGTGCACGCAAGGCCTCGTTGATGAAGTTGAAGTTGCCCGTGTTCAAGTCCACTGAGTCAAAGTTGAACTCAAAGTCCATCATGTTGGTCATCGACGGGTTCAAGTGCTTCACCAAATCCACCTGCCGCGCACGGAACATCAGCGAGATCTCAGCAGGCTGTGGCGCCTTTCCAAAGCCAACCGCATGAGAGGGCGCAGGATAATTCGCATCGTATGGCGTCAGCAAGATCTCCCGCAACCACTCGTCGTCGTTGCTGTTGAGGAGAAGGGGAAGCGACGTGAAACTCGCAACCTTCTCCATCTTGATCCGCTTAAACGCGTCCACCTTATCGTCTCTCCTTCTCTTCCTCACCGCGTCGCCATCCAACTCAATCCCAGACGATGGAAGTGTCGGTGCGTGAATATCGTCCGTCGGCGCATCGATGCCAAACTCAAACGGCGTCATGCCCTTGAGATGGTGCGGATGGTCCGGGTTTGAAAACAGCAACGCTCCCTGCGCAGCCTCCATGTTCTCGCCCGTGTGTGTCACCATCCCGTCCTGGAAGAACGACGACAAATTCCGCACACTCAGATTCTTGCTCTTTCTCATCAAGTCAAACGTGTCGATGTTCCAGATCAGGTCCTTGGGCTCCGTCGCACCAAACTGCGGCGTCGCAAACTCCACATGTGCTGGCGCAGCCTCGTGGATCGTGGGGTGGTGCTGCAGGATCGCCAACGCGTCCTTGAGGTTCGTGTACAGGGCTCCCAGTGCAGCCAGAAACGAAACGTGGCGGAGATGCGACGGGTACACGTCTCCGATGCCAAACTGCGCGCGTGCCGGTCCACTCACAGACCCGCTCTTCGATCTGTGTGGCGGCGAAGGGTGTGGGGGTGACGGCATGGCCAGCTGGAACACACCGCCACGAGTAGGCGAAAAAACCTGTGTTTCCTCGGTGGATGTAGTGGACGACGCACTGTCGCCCTTATTCGTAAACCCTTCTTTGAAGGTCTCCTTGAAACTCTCCTTGTACGTGCCCTCCTTCTCCTTGTATGTGAATTTGTCGTCCGGCAACGGGGCGTTTGCCTTTGTGTTGTTGCTCAAGATGATGATGAACTCGTTCTGGCACGCGGGGTCTACGTCCTTCATGCCGCTGCCTCGTCTCATGATGGTGGGCACCGACAGATGGAGTTTTTGCTGGTGCCGGAGCACGAGGTCGCGGCGCGCAAAACAGCGCCCACAGCACGCGCACTGGAACGGTTTTTCGTTGGTGTGCGAGCGCTCGTGCCGCTTCAAGTGCTCCAAGCGTGCGAACGCTCGGGTACAGATGGTGCACGTATGGGGGCGGGGCTTGTCGGTCTTGATTTGCTGTGACTTCTTCGGTATGGGCTGGACGTGCGCTGTGCCGCCGGCGGCATCCGCGGGGTCCACGGCCGGCGTCGCAGTCACCAGCTCCGGTGTGTACGAGGAGGGAGTGGATGCGTTCGAGGACGGGGACTTCGAGACGCTCATAAGTAGTACGTTTTTTTTTGAGTCTTTTTTCTGGAGACCTTTTTTGGCGCTTTTTCTGGAGAGCTTTTTTCTGGTGCGCTTTCTCTTGTCTGGGGAAATAAAGTTGTTGAAGAAAGCTGTGTGCAGGTCGCGTTCTAATTTGGGATTTGGGCAGGGCACGAATAGAGAAATACGGATTGCAGCTACGGCAACACACGCTGGTACACCTTGCTCGCCCTTTGCTCGCCCATTACTCGCTCATGGCCGCCCATGACCGCTCGCTTCCCTCACTTTCCGTTCGCTGGCAGAGTGTTTTCGCGGGGCACGGGCGGTGTATTTGTTGCTTTTTTCTGCACGAATGTCCGGGGTCGTTGCGTCATGACGAACTCCGAAAAACGAAGGATCTGGATGTGGGAGCGCAGAAGGGCGGGGACGGCGGCGTTTTGGAGAACGCATCCTATTGTATAGGCGCTGCGTGTATCGACCTTGAAAACCGGCACTTTTTTGTCTTCGGGAAATGGACGTGCTTTCCTGGCGAGAAAATAATGACCTCGAGTGCTTTCGGAGTTGGGCCGAGGATTAAGGTTTGAAAAAGGGATTGGAGGTTGTCTCGAGGTATGTCGGGTGGTGTGTCTGGCGGTGTGTCTGTGATGTGGTCTACGCTACTCTGTTCCACTCGACTCAGGGGCTGCAAGAAAAAAGGGGGACGGAATAGGAAGGTTTAGTGAAATTAGTAATGATATGGGGTACGAGGGTGGGAATGAGAAGAACTGGCTAGATACCACGAGAGCAGTGATATACTATACTACTCTTATGCGGATACTGTACTGATATGCCGATACTGTACTGTTACTGTTATTACTGAGTATTACATCCTGTCAGCTCACTGTCATACTTACGCTATCCCTCGGCCTTGCTATGCGTGATCTCAAACGTCTTGGTTTTGTGCAATGTGCAATTTCAAGATGCAGGTAGGCTCTTTGAAACATCAAGACCCTTACTCGCTCAACATTTTAAACAATAGACGGATTCGGCATTTTCCGCATAGTTACACAAGCCGGTTTGTGAAAGTTACAAAGATCAGTGGTTTTAATGGTGCTGAAGTGTCTTGAGTCTCGGATCTCCATGATACAGCATGATCCAGTGGGACCAGCAGCACCCGGCGATTTTCTATACTGTCCGCTTTCCGGCTCCCTCCTCCTTATCGCTGATCCGGTGATATAAGCCCCTTTACATTGTTCTTGGGTGCAGGATTTTGTGGGGAGATCAAGATGCGATGTGAGTGAACGTGGAACAGACGATGTACGGGGATGTAAAAATAGAGTGACGCGGTCTTGGATGTTGCTTTGTCTCGATCATGTTTCCGCGGCTATTGAGATGGTGTTGGGGAGAAGCGAGCAGGCGACATGAGCGAAGCAGTAAGGATGGGTGAGTGAACGTGAGCGATTCATGAATGAGCATAGATGAGTGGGTACGAACATAGGGAATGCGAGCGGAATCATGAATAAGGATAGGTGGGTGAGCTAAACATGAATAGTGAGCAGAGATGAATAGTCACGAAGAAGGGAATGTGGAATCATGATGGATAGGGAACGACTTGCCTGAAGGATCACGAACGGATTGGTGTAGGTGAACATTACGAAGGAATCTGCTGAAAAGTGGGAAAGTGAACTTCAGGTTATGGTAGTGAAGACATAGGTGCGCAACGGCGAGGCATGATAGTGAACTTCAGGTCATGAATAGTGAAGATGTGCGCTTCGGCAATGGATGTGAAATTCAGCGTAGTAGAGATGAACAGCAGACGTGAGCGATGATCTAGAGTAGCTGACGAACAGCGCGAACGACAGAAGATCGAAGCGAATTCGAACCACAAGTGGATGAATAAGCGAAGGTCAGTGACCTTGTAGGTGATCGCAAATGGTGTACAAAACGAAGTAGAGATCAGAACGACAAAACCCTCAGCGAAGTGCGATTACAAGGTGAATGGCTGAGTATACGAGACGGTCAAGTTCAGTTTTATATTTACCTATCAACGAGGGTTTCCTTTTCCACATGACCCCATGAATGGACTGTCTCAGTATGACTTCATCAATGACTGTCTCAGTATGACTTCATCAATGACTGTCTCAGTATGAATATCAATAGACTGTCTCAATATGAATCCATCAATGACTGTCTCAACATGAATATCAATAGACTGTCTCAATATGACTCCATCAATGACTGTCTCAACATGAATATCAATAGACTGTCTCAATATGAATCCATCAATGACTGTCTCAATATGACTCCATCAATGGACTTTCATTTTTGAAGTTTCATGTGGATGTAGTGAAGAAATCTTTCAGTATTCCTCAGTGCATGTTGCAGCCAAAGGTTAATCAGCTTATGTTCAACTCCTCTATCAAGGAATCACTAAATCCTGCACCTGTGGTCTCGACTTTGTGATTTTTGTCTCATCTCCTTCTCGTCAATTCTGATTTCATATCGGTTCAAATTCAATTATATTATCCTCCATAAGAATGTCTCGCTTCGAAGACATTCCTCCCTGACTCACATTCTCTTGTACTGAACATTTGCACTGTGTTCACTATGAATTTCTCCCCCATGCCACTCTCGTGATTTGCTCATTCACCATAACGCTCATGTTCACTAATTTGCTCGTTCACTATCTTGCTCGTTCACTATCTTCCTCGCTAACTATCTTTGCTCGTTCACATTCGCTTCGCTCATGTTCACTTCGCTCATGTTCACTTCGCTCATGTTCACTTCGCTCATGTTGACTTCGCTCATGTTCACATTTTCTGTTTACCTCTTTTTTCTACACAAACATGCCACCAACCGTCATCATTGTGGCTGTGGCCATCGCATTCGTGGCGTTCGCTACGACGGTCAGGTGGGTTCTCCTCCGCCTCCGCCGCCGCCGCAACGGCGACTACTCCCTCATCGACGACTACGAAGGCGGCATCCACTGGGACTTCGTCCCGCAGGCGCATCTCAACGACGAGGAGTCCATGCAGCAGCTCGCCGACCACTTCGACTACGCATCGCTCCCCCCCGAGGAACAGACCGCCTTCCTCCAGGCACAGGACTTCACCACGCTGAACCCCCCCCGCTTCGAAATGGTGCGCGGATCAACGTTCACCGCCGCAGACGAGCAGCTCATCCGTGACTTCGGCATCGCAGCCTTCCAGTTCGAGCAGGACACGCTGTTGCTGCCGCGCTACGTCGTCGCAGACAAGACAGAGCTCAACTTCCTCAACTCAGACCTCCCGTACCAGACTGTCACGGCGGTGCTCAACTACCCGTACCCCACGCGGAACCGCGTCTCGCTGGACATTGTGTACTACGAGACGAAGGTGTTTGAGTTCGCGCAGAGCGCCAACGGCCACTTTGCGATCGGCCTCGTGACGAAGCCGTACCCGTCGGACTTCCGGCTCCCCGGATACAACCTCTTTTCGATTGCGTACGAGAGCACCGGCAACCTCAAGATCAACAAGCCGTTTCCTACGCCGTCGCAGCAGCACACGCCGGGGAACCCGCAGTACAACGCGTTCGTGCTCCCGCCGTTGCTCCAGTCGGACGTGGTGGGGTTCGGGTACGTGATCAGCCTGGGCACGGTGTTCATCACGCGCAACGGCAAGAAGTTGATGGAGGTGGCGAGCGGGTGCTACGTGGACATGTACCCTGCTGTGGGGTGCTCCCTGACGAACGCCAAGTTCCACGTGAACCTCGGGCAGATGGGGTACGTTTGGATCGAGGCGAACGTGCGCAAGTACGGGTTTGTGGGGGGAAGTGACTACCGCAAGCCCAAGGTGACGCTGTTGGCGGCGTTGCCGCAGTACAACATGGCGTTGGATCTGGACAAGATTCTTGACAAGGGGGACGATCTCCCGCCACGGTATCCGGAGGACGAGCTTGACTTTTTCGGGCGTCTGGTGAAGACTGGGCCGCTGAAGCACCTCACGGAGGGGAGTTCGTCGAGGATCACGAACGAGACGGAGGAGGAGATGGATAGAAGGGAGCGGAGGTACGAGGGCGAGACCGAGCGGTTGTTGGAGCGCAAGCAGGTGGGGTATGGAGCGGATGGAACGAAGGGAGAGAGAGAGAGGAATGAGAGAGTCGGAGGAGAGGTGAATAACGAGAGAGAGAGCAACGGGAGAGAGAGGAATGAGAGAGTGGGAGGAGAATTGAATAATGAAGCATCTGTGCCTAGCCAAGAAAATATTCAGGCTCACCAGGCTGAACTAATTGAACCAACACAGGTTGAACTAATTGGACCAACCAACCAGGCTGAACTAATTGAACCAACCAACGCTGAACCTACTGAACCAATCAACCAGGCTGAACCTACTGAGCCATCCAAATCAACATCTGAACCTGTACCAACATCTGAACCATCTGAATCCAACGAGCAACCAACCAACCACCAAACAACAAACGATACCACTTCTGAACAATCTGACCCTTCGGGAACACCTTCCAGAGAAGGCACTCCTGGGCGGTCCTCGGGACTCGCTAAGAAGAAGAAGAAGGGGAAGAAGGGGAAGAAAAAGGGGAAGCGGAAGTAGATAGTAATGGACGCACTTTAACACTACAATAGATCATAAGTACTGACGGTAGTCAATCGCTTTATGCCAACAGTGAACGTGAGCGGAGCGATTGAACGAACTGTAAAACATTAAGATGTAGACTGATCTTCGGCGAGGATCGAAGAGGTCACCACTAGGGGCTTGCAAGAGGTAATACTGGACTAATTAGGAGTTTGCAAGACTTAATACTAATCAGTAGTCAATACTAGGAGTTAAAGAAGCTGATACCGGGATTCATTAGGGTTTTAACAACAAGGTTGATACTAGTTTATCGTAGTCAATACTAGGAGTTAAAGAAGCATACTGGGATTCATTAGGGCTGTAATAACAAAGTTAATACTAGTTTATCGTAGTCAATACTGGAAGTAAAGAAGCTGATACCGGGATTCATTAGGGCTTTAATAACAAAGTTAATACTAGTTTATCGTAATCAATACTAGGAGTTAAAGAAGCATACTGGGATTCATTAGGGCTGTAATAACAAAGTTAATACTAGTTTATCGTAGTCAATACTGGAAGTAAAGAAGCTGATACCGGGATTCATTAGGGCTTTAATAACAAAGTTAATACTAGTTTATCGTAATCAATACTAGGAGTTAAAGAAGCTGATACCGGGATTCATTATGGCTTTATCTAAAAGGCAAATACTGGAAGTAAAGAAGCCAATTACCAGACTTAGAAAGACCACAGGTTCGAATCGTTCTGGCTCTTTAAACACCGCTCACAAGTCCCACTCGTAAATATGTCAAGATGAAACCGTCACGCCAGATACATTGTCAAAAGTGTCAAGATCTGACGTCGTAAAATGTTGCCAGTTTCTCAAGCCAAGGAGGTGCAAACACGCCTTCAGTATGTCAAAAGCGACAGATGCAGAAATGAGGTGTCAAGGTGCAGAAATGATGTTCATCAAAAAAGGTAGACGTCAATATTTCAATTGCCGTGTAGTGAAAATGCATTCGTGACTATTGGTCAGGACTGTTCTACTCCACTATCCACCTCCTGCACATCGCAATGACGGACAGAGACAACCATACAATTGTAGTAGCGATAAATGAACGGTGGCAATACAGACTTCAAGGAGCATGGTTGTCAAAGGAGGGATCCAGGCTTGTTTGGCTGACATATCGGTTCACCATGCTTCTTCCTATCGTAAGAATCCAGGCTTCTCCGACATCCACCGTATGCTGCTTCCTATTGTAAGAGTCCATCGGCCTGCAAAGGGGCTTACTAAAACTGACATGGTGAAAGAGGCTTATTTAAGGTACAATCAAAGTACAAAGAGATGTTCCGTCAGAGGGTGTGATTGGAGGGGGAGAGGTTCAAAAGAGAGAGATAGGTCCTGAAAGAAGTTCGAGACGTAAGAAATAGTGAAGAGGTTCAAGAATCTACCACCTAAGAACAATTCGCCGCACGTGAGGCTTATTGCCCTGAAACCTACAGAATAACATTATTTGATATGCCCCGTGCTGTCAAGAGATTGCACAGAAGAACACTATTTAATGTGCCCCGTGCTGAGAATGCAAACCGAATTGACACTAGATTGGGGAGGTCTCGTAAGATGGCTGACAAAACCAGATGTTAAAAAATCCACTTTTCCAACACTGTTTGGTGACTATGCATCAAAAGCCCTTGCACGTTGAGCATCCTGTGCTCAAAATCCATCTGTAACTGTTCCGCAAACACAAACATTGTAAACCTAAATTTAACATTGTTTTGTTTGGTCATGTGAATGGTCCTGTAATACTACTGTTCACACATACCTAATTCTATAATCGCAACGATACTCATTCCAATACCATTTACGATATCCATTCCAATACCATTTAAGATACTCATTCCAATACCATTTAAGATACTCATTCCAATACCATTTACGACACCCATTCCAATTCCATTTACGATATCCATTCCAATACCATTTAAGATACTCATTCCAATACCATTTACGATACCCATTCCAATACCATTCACGATATTCTCAGCTGCTCAATCCTACGTTCAACCGCTCCTACGTGCGTAAGCCTTATCACTGGAACTATATCTCCAAACCTTATTTATGGCCCAACGTTGATCGGACCACCCTTATCTGCATACTGCACATAAAAGGATCGTGGCTCTTGTACCCAAAGGGCAACAGGACGAGGGAAAAGCGCGACGAGCCAGGAGCCAAAACCACCCACGTTACTTATCGTGGCATTTTCAGCCGTTTTCGGACGCGTATTACCCAATAAAAACACAAAACAGTGATGAGAACTACCAACCCTAAAGTAGCAGATGCAAAACTGTTTAGAGATGTGGCTTATACGCCAACACTCTAGCCGTAGTCCTTAGTCGCTATCTTTAGTCTCCAGTCGCTATCTTGTGTCTCAGTCTCTATCTTTAGTCTCAGTCCGTATCGTTAATCCATCCTCTTTATTAATTTAAATAGCGCCGGACCAGAAAAAAAAAACCACATGTCGTTCTTTTCCTTACCTCGCAGGTACTTCCTGCCTGTGTACCTCGTGATACTGTGCTTGATCTTGGTGATCCTCGTGAACGTGACGTTCTTCAACCCGCGCCGCACACACGAGATCCCCGCCAGCTACCAAGCGCAGGTCGACACGGTTGAGAGCAGCGACTTCATCGACGGGCTCGTGGATGATCTCCGCAAGGCCAAGCACGAGGAGCTTCTCGAGAAGCTCCAGAAGGACGTGGAGCAGGACAACAAGGAGAAGTTCATCGAGGACCTCAAGTGGGAGGTGATGGCGAACTTCACGGAGATCTTCAAATCCGACGTCAAGGCGGACGTCTCCACGCAGTTCACCAAGAACGTGTTTCTCGACCACCAGCTCAACTACAAGCTCTACGACGACTTGAAGGCGGACTACCTCAAGGCGCACGGCGACCAGATCCAGCAGGACGCCATCTTGGAGGCGGTCAAGAACTTGAACATCGACCTTCCCAAGGACTTTGCCGAAAAGGCACAGAAGAAGCTCCACGAGACGTTCAACCCGAAGCAGTGGTACCAGCACTTGATCAAGGACCTCATCATCAAGCACGCACCGACTGTCGAGCCGCTCACCGCTGACGAAAACGGCAAGAACCTCGGTGGAACCTACTACCGTGATGTGCAGCAGCCTCCGTTGTCAAGAAACCGTTTGCTCAAGGACCGTGTGAACTTGCCCAAGGAGAAGTTTGACAACTTGCAGATGAAGCACGACCAGCTTGTGGATGCGCTCAAGCGGTTGGAGGAGCCACCAAAGGAGTTCGTGAGCGGCGACGGGATTGTTATTTCGGGCGGAGGCGTGTACTTTGGGTCTGCGTTGGTGGCTGCGGGACAGATCCGTGAGATGGGGTCCAAGTTGCCGATTGAGATCATCATGAACACGATGGACGAGTACGACGAGCAGATCTGCGAGGAGTTGCTTCCAAACAAGTTCAACGCGCGGTGTATAGTGATAGAGGAGCAGATTGGGAAGGAGCTTCTCGACCTGCTCAAGTTGACCAAGTTCCAGCTCAAGATCTTTGGGTTGTTGTTTTCGACGTTCAACAATATTGTGACGATTGACGCTGACAACATGGCTGTGAAGAACGTTGATGATGTGCTCACACTGGAGCCGTACTTGAGCACGCGGATGATCTTGTGGCCAGATATCTGGCACAAGCAGGTGTCGCCGTTGTTCTACGACATTGCGCGTTTCAAGGTGGGGGACTTCCCGATCAGACGTGATGGAATTGCCAACGACTGGTCTTTCCACGAGTACTTGCGCAAGGACAAGAACAACGATGTTTTGTTCCACGACTTGGAGGGGTTGCCGAACGCGATTTCGATTGAGACTGGGCAGATGGCGTTTTCGAAGCGCGCGCACTTCCGTTCATTCATATTAGCACTTTACTACAACATCTACGGGCCCTCGCACTACTACAGGCTTCTCTTCCAGGGTGCACCTGGTGATGGAGACCGTGAGACGTTTGTGCCTGCATTGCACTTGTTCCAGGAGCCGTACCATGTTGTGGAGCACGACACGTGGCTTGCGGGCTACAAGGAGAAGGACGGGGACTATTTCCAGGAGACCACGATTGTGCAGTACGACCCCACGCAGTCAGACGCGTTTTTCGCAGACTGGAAGGCGTGGCTTGCGAAGAAGAGCTTGGACCCGCGCATGTGGCCGTACCAGCTGAACCCGTACACGCACAAACTCTACGACGAGTTCAAGAAGGAGAACCTGCGCAAGGTGCAGAAGAAGGTGAAGGGCAAGGACGGCAAGGTGCTGGAACAGGAGGTAGAGGAGCCGTACGCGATTCCGGAGATTCTCTTTATGCACATCCACAAGCCGAAGATCAACCCTATTGAGAACACCAAGACGGACCTGTTTGGGATCTACACACGGAGGAACTTGGGGCTCATGGGCGAGTACAAGGAGTTTGGCGCGACGGACTGGGAGTTGAAGTTCCACTCGATTGCGAAGTGGATTGCGTGCACGGGGATTACGAGCGAGCAGTTCTGGAGGAAGGTGGCGAAGGTGGAGCAGAGCAGTGTGTGTGAGCGGGTGAGCAAGTATGTGGAGTTTTTGAAGGAGGACAGTACGAGTTTAGAGTCGGGGGAGTTGAGGTTTTTGCATTAAGTTCCTCCGTTGTGAGCGAGTGAGCATCCAGTGAGCATGAGCGAAGCGAATATGAACGGAATGTGGCGAGCGAATTTGTATTAAAATAGAGAGTGAACATGAGCGAAGCGAATGTGAACGAGCGATTGTGAAATAATTAATTTGACTCTAGTAGAGAATGAACATTGAGGTACTTTGAGTAAGGAGCTTCCGTAATTTGATTAAGCAGGGAGTGATCATCAAATTGACTCCGTAGAAAATGAGTAACACGGCGAAGGTGAACATTATAGTTTGACTATTATTGTGAACGGTTGATTTGATGTAACATGCGAACATATTTGTCACGCAAAACACAAGAGTTCACTGTGGTAAGCGAGCGAATTGTCTGTGATTGTGGTAAACAGGCAGAGGATCGCAAGTCCTGCAACTGATCGTGTCAGCCAATTTGTACTGAAAGTAGCAATGTAGTTCAAAAAGGAGTGCATGCAAACTATATACTTGACTAGCATGAAGCCAAGTCAATTTACGCAATATATAGACTTCACTAGCATGAATTTGAATCAAGCCAAATTACTAGCATTTGAATCAAGTCACTTTACGAGTTGACTAGCATGAATTTCAGCCAAGTCAATTCACGAATCATGGCGATGGACACGCAGAATGACTGCAGGAACTACGATTTGTAAAAAGAGCATGACGATTTCTCATTCGGGCCCCCAGCGGTACAAAAGAATCAAAATCATTTTCTCCATCTCGTACGAAAATCAAATAGTATGATTCAGGTCTATTTTTAATCTATATCTATGATTCTAATTTTAGCACATCTAGTTCTCCTCTTCACTCTCACTCTCATCCTCCGAGTCGCCCTCCGAGTCGTCCTCCGAGTCGTCCTCCGAATCTTCCTCCGAATCTTCTTCCGAATCATCACTCTCCTTTCCCTCCGTCTCCACCTCCTCAACCCTCACCTCATACCCCAACCCTCCAAAGAACTCGCCAAACTCCTCCGCCTTCTCTGCCGGCACACTCGAAAACACCACCGAACTTTTCGCATCAAACATCGGCACAAAGTAACGCGCCATCGCCTCACGCACATCCTCCACACTCAACTTCTTCAATTCCAGCAAAAAGTGTGTGGTGTACTTCGGGCCCCTTCTCTTGAACACATTGTCCAAGATCTTCTGGTACGCCGCATCGCTGTTGTTCTCCTCGTTGCTCGCAAACGCACTCACAATCAGCGCAATCGCGTTCTCAAGACTCATAGCGTCAATCACACTGGTCCCGTTGGCATAGTCCGTGATGATCTGCTTTGAAACCTCCCACGCCTGCTTCGCATCAGCACCCCTGTAGATCAGGAACGATAGCGTGCCCGTCTCCACATCGCGCTTGATGCTCGCACCGTACGCCAACCCCGTCCCTCTCACGCCGCGCCAGAGCGGCCCCTCAACCGCCACAAGGAACTCCGTCGCCAACGCAATCTTGTATATGTCTGGGTGCGTGTAGTCCGTGGGCATCTTTGCCAAAGTGCACAAGTGCGTGGAGTTTGCGGCCGGTGTAGCCACCAAAAACGCCTCACCCCCACACTTTCTCGCGACGTCCGATGCAAACTCAAACGAACGCGGCAACTGGTCAAACGGAACCACGCCGTTTCCACCCTCGAACGCACGCGCAAACTCGTCCCACAGCGAAACAGGGTCCTCCAACCCCCGAGCATTGCCAATCACAAAGATCTTCATGTTGTCGCGCGTAAACAACTGCGCCACAAGCCGCTGCAAATCTGCTTGCACCTCGCTGAACTGGCCATCCGCAATCTTCTGCTGAACACTCTTGTAGAAAGGCTCCGTGTAGATGAAGTCCTGTGCGTGTCTCAACGACTTGGTGTTGAACATGTTCCTGAACTGGCACGAGTACATCATGTACTCGCCCTCGCGTTTTTTGTCGGCGAGCGAGTTGATGATCTTGTCCACAATGATCTTGACACGCGCCTCCTCAAACACAGCGTACCGCAACACCTTCAAAAGCCACCCAATCGCGTCCTTGTACTTGACCAGCTCGAACTTGACGCGCACGTTGATCAACTCGTAGAGCTGGTTCTCAAAACCGTTGTCGAGACGGAAGTCAATGAGGTCGTTGTTGAGGTCGGTGATGACCTTGTCGTACGGCACGTAGCCGTCCATATCAATCGACAACGAGAATATCTCCTCGATCACAGACATATACGGGAGAAGTGCAGGGTCGATCTCTGTACTCGACGCAACTATATTAATCGCAGTGAACTGCGACTTGTAATCCTCAAAGTGGAAGAACAACGGACTCTCCTTCATTTTTTCCATAATCTCCCCCGACTCCCCGTCATATATCCCCCCCACCTTGATCTTTGTATTCCCCCCCGCATAACTGTCGGTGTTAATAAACTGTATCTTCAGCGGATCCGGCTTCGCAAACGACGTGAGCAACTCCTCGGGAATATGCAAGTCGTTCTTCGCCAGTGCCGCCTCCAACTCCTCCCCAAGCCTCTTCAAACCATCGGGCCCGTACTTCTCCTTGATCCCCTGACTGGTCTCCTTAGCTACACGCTTCTGCTCCCTGTTGAGCGCTGCCGACGGGCGCGCCAACACCGTCGCCGAGTGCCTCTTCACAAACTGCTCGCGTATCGCCACACACCATTCTTTCGCGGTCCACTCCATCAACACGTCAAACTCCTCCAACGACTTCGTCCACGCCGCCAAGTCAGAGCTGTCCTCCTTGCCGTACACAAACTCCGAGATGGCGATGTTGGCAAACTTCTGGCTGGAGTTTTCCGCCTCCGCAGTGAACTTGACCTTCTGCTGAACCACCACCTCGCGCATGTACTCGAGGTCAAAGTCCTTCTCGATTGCCAGCTCCTTGATAAGCTGCTTGATCTTTGCATCGAGCTCCTCGAGCCTCTCTGTAGGCACCCCCGACGCGTTGAAGTTCAACACCGTCTTCAAAAAGTCGTCCGTCGAGTAGTCCATCATCGTGGCCAACGGGTCGTCCACCTCCACGAGGACCCTGTTGAACAACGACACCGGCAGGTCTGTGTAGTACGATCCAATCATGTCCACGGCCAAGTTGATCAACGACTCGTCTGCCCGTGGTCCTATCCACGAAATGAGCAACTCGCCCATCGACTCGTCCTTCGACGGAAACTCCACCCCCACCACCACGGTCTCCGCCAACGGCATGTCCTCGGGCGAGTCCACAAACGGGCGTTTGAACGGCGTGGTCGGAAGCGCAACCTCAGCATCGAACTTCTCCATGATCTCGAGCAACTCGTTTTCGTCCAACGATCCCGTAATCACCACCGCCAAGTTATCGGGCCGGTACATCAGCGCGTGGAACTCCTTGATTTTGTCGTTGGTCAAGTGGCGCAACTCGCTGGTGAGCCCTCCTGTCTCGCTCGAGTACCCAGACGTCTTGGAAAACAACGTTTCCTGCATCTTGAAGAAGGCAATGAACCACAGCAGGTGCTCGATGTCCTGCATTTCGCTGAAGACCACGCCCTTCTCCTTGCCCTTGCCGTCGATGTGGTAGACCTCGGTGAGACACGCCTCGTCGGTCATCGTGGGCTCAAGGAGGTGGTCGAGGTAGACGGGGAGGAGCGTCTTGAAGCCGTCCCAGCCCGCGGTGACCAAGGTGTAGACGGTTTGGTCGATGGCGGTCCACGCGTTGGTGTTGGAGTACAACCTGTTGCCGAGGTTGTCGAGCAAGCCCTTGTACGGGTACTTCTTGGAGCCCATGAAGACGAGGTGCTCCAAGGTGTGGGGGCATCCCGAGTTGTCTGCGATTTCGGTGGCGACCGCGAAGTAGCCGTTCACCGTGGGCGACGGGCGGTTGATGTAGACGAGCAGGAGGCCGCTGCGGGAGGATTTCCACTTGGTGATGTGGACGGGCGCGTATTCCACCTGGAACAGGGCCTGCTTGACAAACATTGGAAGGAAGCGAATGTTAAATAAAAAAGAGCGGACGAAAAGATTGTCTAGAGGGACTCGTGCAAAGAAGAAACAGCGATGGAAATGTATGTAGCGAGAAGTGAATAACAGTGAGGAGGTAAAGTGGCGAGAGTGAAGTGAATAGTGGCAATGTGAAATAGTAAATGTCAGAAGTAATAGTGCCATAATAGTAACAATCAGAGGTGAATAGTAGCATGTTGAAATGGTAGAAGTCAGAAGTCAAGAATCAGCACGTTAAAATGGTAAAATCAGAGAAGAATCAGCATGTTAAAATGGTAAAATCAGTGAAGAGTGAGCAATGTGAAATAGTGAAAGAAATGTGCAAGATGAGATGCAGTGCTAGCCGGTGACTAAGGTGTCGTATTAGGCGTGATTTTTCATCAACAGGGATTCGCCAAGGAGATCGATGCCGAATATCTTCGTAGGAAGAGCGACGCATCTGTTAGCTGACAGTAGAGACTTCAACATAACAAGTCGAAATGAGCTTAGAACAAATGGAGATTGTGATACGTGCGACGGTGGCTGTTTAGATGAGTAGCTGTTGTGAGTAGCTGTAGTGATTTGGTGGTGTTGTAGTAAGTTGGCATTCAGTTGTGGTGTTTGAGTTGTTGTAGCGAATGTATGAGTTGGTGATGACTTATTGAATTTGATGGCATCAGATTTTGCACGGTGGCTGCAAAAAGGACAGAATAGTATTTATCCTGCGCATCTAAATTAATCAGTATGAAACCGTTGAAACATCCAAACCTGTTCTTGTCGTCTATTGATATTTTCTCTAGTTCATATACAATAAACTCTAGTGTCTCATCGCTCACACAAAATTTTGTTATATTCGTGAGGTTCACTAGACTTTTGTCCGCTTCGCTCACGTTCACTTTACTTTTTATATCGTTCCCTCATTTGGCTCAACCTCTAGCACTCATCATCATCGCAACTCCTCCTTAACGTCTCGTGAACTCTCTTTGCTTCCAATGTCTGAATTGCAGCCGTCTTGGGTACTTCTTCTCTCAACTTGGCATCCAGCAAAACGCTCTCAATCAACTGGTCCCTGCTCCACCAAGACGCCTGCGGCGGCCCTTCGTCAGAACTCAACACGTTGCCCAAAGGGTGGACCACGAAAAACCTCAACACTTTGCGGTGGCCGGTTTCGACTCGTCTTCTAACTCGAAAAGTTCGACGCGCAGCTGCAAATTATGGGGAAAGATCACCACCCTGTCCCTCTTGGCATGGGAAGTTCCCCACTTCATCAAAACGTGTTCATATCTCAACCAAAATAGCGCTGAGGGTATAACCCTATAACTCATTTTTTTCTATTCTTCCGGCGTGAGTCTGAACCCAATTCGTGATTCATTTATATGGGAACATAGTAGTACAGCACTGCCACGATATTCTCGTTTCTGCAGCCTTTGACGAGCCAGCCAATAAACTCTAAGTAATTCCAAGCAAATCTCCGGTAGTGTAGATCTAACCAGAATGCTATGGGAGTGTTAAAGCTCACTGCAACAACGAAGTGTTTCATCAAAGAAAGGAAGGTTTCAAACACAACTTAGAATCCTATGGGAGTGTTAAAGCTCACTGCAACAACGAAGTGTTGCATCAAAGAAAGGAAGGTTTCAAACACAACTTAGAATCCTATGGGAGTGTTAAAGCTCACTGCAACAACGAAGTGTTGCATCAAAGAAAGGAAGGTTTCAAACACAACTTTAAAAATTCGCTGTGAATTCACATATAATTCAATGCAGTGAATTCACATGTCGCAGCTTCTTTCTGCGGTACCCTTGTGTTCCAGTAGCCGTGAAAATCGCTGGCTGCAAAATCGAACATCAAAAAACCAGTTGGAGCAGAAAAAACTGAGTACTAGATACACGACCACTTCTGACACCAGCTTTGTTGCGCTTTCTACCAAGATTGCATGTGCATCCTGCTTGAGAACAATACAGATTCAGAGTCACATTATTCAGAAACGCTTCACGACAAATATTGTTAACGAGCTGTATCCATTGAGCATAATCCGAGTCCACTGTTCATTCATGTCCCCAAGTCCACTGTTCATCCATGCCCAAGTCCACTGTTCATTCCCCAAGTCATTCACGCCAACCTCTACCTCTTGTCGCTCACTCTTATCGTATCTATGATCTTCAAAAATTCCCTTTTAGGAAAGATCACCCGTCAATGTCATGAAATTCAATTGTGTCAATCGTGTAGACATGATTTCACCACATCCACTCCCGTATCATTCTCTATCTCTCCATTCAAACAAATACTATCTCTCTTCATTCCTCCATTCACCAAATATGCCATTTCTCTATCCATTCCTATCTCCTATTATCTGCGTTCCTCATTCTTTTTCCTGCATTTACAATTCCCTTATCGTTATCGGATGGCAACCAAGCCTATAAAGACGGTTACTAGCGCCACTGTGGGTACATAAGACTAGTACACAAGACTAGTATACAAGACTAGTACACAAGACTAGTACACAAGACTAGTACACAAGACTAGTAGACTACACTACAACACTGGTACACTACAACACTGATACACTAATACAACCAAGTACAACAACCTAGTACAGTTAAACTACCAACACGAGTGTAACAACAACTCCAACCACTTTTCCTCTTTCACAATGACAATTGAACAGCCAGCTTACAAAGCGATTGCCGCCCGCAAAGTCGCCATCAGGAACCAAAACTTCAACCCCGACTGGCTCATTCACGCCGAGGACCTCCCCACTGACCGCGACGTGGTTTCCTGGATCCAAAACAGCGGCCACCTCCTGCCAAAGGAAGTGGAAATCACCGAAACATCCGCAGTTGGCCTCCTCGATGCGCTCCACTCGAAAAAGTGGTCGTCTGTGGACGTTACAAGAGCCTTTTGCCACAGAGCGCAGATCGCACAGCAGTTGGTCAACTGCTTGAGCGAGGTCTTCTTCGAGGAGGCATTGAAACAGGCTGCAGAGCTCGACAAGTACCTCGAAGACACGGGAAAGTTGAAGGGTCCACTCCACGGCTTGCCAATCTCGTTGAAGGACAACTTCAATGTCCGTGGACAGGCAACCACTATCGGCATAGTCAACTTCTGCTTCAACCCCGAGAAATTCGACACAGACTCATCGTTGGTGGAACTCTTGCGCAGGGCTGGGGCGGTGTTTTACGTCAAAACCAACACTCCTGTCGCGATGATGATGCCCGAAAGCAACAACCACATCTACGGCAATACCTTGAACCCCATGAACCGCTTGTTGAGCAGTGGGGGCTCGTCTGGGGGCGAAGCTGCGCTCATCAAGCTCAAGGGATCGCCGTTCGGAGTTGGGTCGGATATCGGTGGCTCGGTGCGCATACCTGCGCTGTTCCAGAACTTGTACGGATTGCGTCCTACGTTTGGCCGGTTCCCAACGTACGGATCTCGCAGTGGCATGCCGGGTTTCGAGTCCATATGCTCAGTCAACGGACCGATTACGCGCACGCTAGAGGACATGGAGGTCTACTGTGCCGCTGTTCTCGGCGCGTCTCCTCAGGACTACGACCCCAAGTGTGTCGGCATCCCGTGGGTTCCTGTGGAGATCACTGGCACGTTGAATGTGGCCGTATTGGTGGACGACGGGTACGTGCGGCCTACGCCCCCGATTCGCCGGGGAATGGGCATTGTGATAGAGGCATTGAAGAAAGACGGCCACGACGTGATCGAGTGGGACCCCGCAGAGCACGTGTCCATGGCGGGTGTGGTGGGGGAGTTCTTTTTGAGCGACGGAGGGAAGCATATTTTGGACGAGACAAGCGCTACTGGCGAGCCGCTCTTTTCGTACATGAAGCCGTACGGACACGCGCAGATGAAGTCGGTGTACGAGTTGTGGGACATGCATTCTGAAAGAACGACTCTCTGCAACAAGTTCTTGCAGCGGTGGGTTCAAACGTCTGCTAGGACGAAGAATGGCAAGCAGATCGACTGTATAATCATGCCTGCGACGTCCAACGCGGGAACGCCCAACGGGAAGTTTCCGAATTACGTGGGGTACACCAGTATCATCAACTTGGTGGACTGGACGTCGCTCACTTTTCCGGTCACCAGAGCAGATAAGGCGGTGGATGTGGAGGATGCGGAGTGCACGAATTACAGCGAGGTGGACAAGCAGGTGTGGAGGGATTACAACGCGGAGGAGATACATGGGGGTGCGGTCGCGGTGCAGTTGGTGGGGCGGAAGTTCCAGGAGGAGCGGGTGTTGGGGATGGCGAGGAGGGTGGTTGAGTTAATTCAGGCGAACGTGACATGAGCGAAGCTGATGGAGGTAGCTGGCCAACCCGACAGAACTAGTGTGTATGAGTGAAGCGAGCGTGAATGGCGAGGGAGCAGACTCGACCGATTGAGTGAACTGCAAGTGAACTATATGTGAAAGTGTTGGAGGCGAATACCCTCATGAACCACTTTTAATATCAGCACTTTACACCCCAAATTCTCTTGCCTGAACGTATCACTGTTCATAGATGTGCCCGTAGAATATTAAGAACCTAACATTATACGTATTACCTGTGTAGCAAACTCATACGCAACAACCTACCGCTTCTATTAGTCAAATCAAGTCTAATCTACGTTGTTCATCACTTCTATTAGTAAAATCGTACTTCAAGTCTATTCTACTTCATGATCACTTCTATTAGTAAAATCGTACTTCAAGTCTATTCTACTTCATGATCACTTCTATTAGTAAAATCGTACTTCAAGTCTATTCTACATCATGATCACTTCTATTAGTAAAATCGTACTTCAAGTCTATTCTACTTTATGCTCTTCATCACGTATCACCAGTCGTTGAGTCTCACGTCATATAAAGACGCTCAATCCCATCACTTCAGACCTTAGTTCAGGTTCGAACTGCTCACGTATGCTCGTCCGTTGATCGGTATTGTCTTCTATTTCCCGTCAGTCAACTACCTTATTTCCATCTCCGCCTCCTCAAATATCGCAAACAAGTTCTTGATATCATTCTTCATGCTAATCGTCAACTGAACCAAATCGTCATCCAGCTTATTATACATCACGCAGTTGGCGAACATGAGCAAAATATCCCTCTCCAACTCCTTCACCAGGCTGTACTTAGGCGAGTCTGTCTTCAGCTTGACCTGCTTTAGTATATTCTTCAAGTCCTTTGGCTCGTGTATCACGTCATAGTAATCCGCGGCATCCCTCTTTGAAACCGCCTGGAGGAACGGCAGAGAGAACCGGTGTGCCAGTATGCTCTGAATAAGATTGACCGCAATGTTCTGGAACCGCTTGTGCTGATTCACTGCTGGCGATCTAGACCGCTTTCGCGACAGCTGTGCGTCTGAAATCTCGGGAGTCTCGTGCTTCACACCTGGCTCTGGAGATTCAACCGGTTCGAGAATTGGAACCTCGATTTTTTCAACTGGGAATTCTTCCTTGACTGGTTCCTTTTCAGGCGCTTCGGGTATCTCAAGCATTTCAGCCTCTGGAATGAGCTTTTCAGGCTCGGGTGCAAGTTCTGAGGGTACGAGTTCTGATTCAGACGGAATCCCGAGCTGATCAGATTCAGGAATCTCGACTTCAGAGTCAATATCCATATTTGTTGGTTCGTCGATATCCATATTCGCTGGTTCGTCGGTTTCCATGCTCGTTGGCTCGGCGGTATCCTGTGGTGGTTCTTGGGATGTTTCAGGTGCCAGTTGGACATCAGAGGGTCCATCAGGGTTTATGTCCGCTTCTTTATCTTCTGATTCTTCATTTGTAGCAAGTTCTTTGTTTATAGTCTCTTGTTCTTTGTTGTTAGTCGTCTCTTTTACTTCAAGTTCTTCTATAGTTTGTTCTGGTAGATTTTCGTCTACCTCTGCCTCAACAACCGCTTCTATATTCAGCGGGTCTGATTCATTTGCTTGAATTTCTCCATTGTGCACCTCGGACTTTTCATTCTCGGTATCAATTTTCTCAGTATTCTCAGCGATCACTTCATTCTCAGTGTTCAATTCATTAGTTCCCTCGTCCTCAGTTCCCTCATTCTCCGTTCTCTCATTCTCAGTTCCCTCATTCTCAGTTCCCTCATTCTCCGTTCTCTCATTCTCAGTTCTCTTCTCAGTTCTCTCATTCTCAGTATTCTCATTCTCAGTATTCTCATTCTCAGTGTTCTCATTCTCAGTTATCTCATTCTCAGGCTTGACTGTATCAGTTCCTACCTCCACATTTTCCTCTGTATCTCTATTTTCTTTGCTTACTTCCGTTTCCTTGCCTCCCGTACTGTGAGTCTTCTCGACCGCACTGTTAAACTCCTTCACCTTCCCTAAATCAAATATCTGCTTGATCAAAAAGGTTGAGTAGTTGAGTAAACTGGTGACTATAACACGCTTGAACTTGTCGCAATCGTAGCTCGACTTGGATATCGTGATCGAGTTGGCGTCGGTCGTGACGAACTCCGCCAAGTTGCTCTTCAGCATCACCTGTAGAAGAAGGTCTCTGTCAATCAAGGCGGCGTTTGTTTGTATTGAAAATTTCATCGAGTACTTGTGTAGGAGCAGTTTGAGGTCTATGATGAACTTGGACAACGGCACGATGATTGTGTCCGACTGCCTCTCTTTCTTCTCGTCTTCTTTGAGCGCTTTGTTGAGCACCGAGCTTACTAGCATCACCACTAGTTCATCGTTTAGTGTAGACATATGTGGAAAAAAGAAAAAATGACACAGAAGGAATAAGATAATCAATATACTACAGCCAAATAAATATCATTCTGTTAACCTATATACATGAACTCTTAACGTTTTTGCATGTTCTGCATCAACATAGCGCTATAATGTTAGTATTGTCAAGTGTATGTTGGATGGGAAATCATTGTCTCATTAATCCGAAATCACGGAGTGATACATCTTGTCATATCAAATCCAGAAAGGTAATCTTTTCATTGTGCTCGATCTCATTTCAACTTCCTTTCCACCATTCTGTTTCCATCATTCTGTATTCTTTCCTTTCTTATCTTTCCCGCTCTCTTTCCATTTTTCATTGATTCCAATCTTCGATATCAATTTCATTTCCTTTCCGTTCTTATATCAATTTCATTCTCTTTCCATTATTCTCATTTATACTTACTTCTGCTCCTGGAACCTCTGGCCAACACGCTCGCTGTGCTTCAAGAACTTCTCAGAACACTTGTTGATACAAGAAGACTCTTTGGTGGTCAAGTTGGCCGAGGTGAAATCGTTGACACAGTCCTCGAAACATCTCGACACCAAGTTGGAGTACAAGCTCATGAAGTCCTTCATTTGCTTCTGCTCAACAATCTGCTGAAACTCTTGCTGTTCTTTGACGTTTAACTGGTCCATGGTGTATTGGTGATTAGATTTTTCATTGCTCTGAAAATTTTATTTGTCGGAGGCGAGATTATGTAATGGGGATAGATGAAGAGTTTTAGAGGAAATGAAGGGGATAGAGAAAGAGAACGGCCTCACAAGAAGGAGCTTGGGATCGATGCAGAACCAACGTTCATTTAGTTGTTTTGGGAATATGATTGTTTTATCTTTGCGGGATCTTTGCAGCCGGCACGAATTAAAAGTCAAGACGTAAAACGTGCTTAGATGTAGAATTTTGGGATGTATGTCAATTAGTTTTACCCATATATCTATAATCTATTTACAATGGGCAGTTCAGATGTCCTATGCTCATTATCTCGCAAAATCAGACACACCATAATTTGTCATGGCTGCCAAAAAGTTCGGCAGAAACGGCTCTCATGCTTCTCTGTATGTTTCATGTATACTTCCTTCGTTCTTTTTCGCGTCATCTCTTTTTCTCTTACTCAAGTGTATGAATCCACCTAGTATTGATAATTCTCTTTGTTCAGGTTCAACATTAGCATTGTTCAATTCAACACTCGTGCTTCGTGCAACATTCATTTCGTTTACCTTAATGCTCACTCACGTATCAATTCAAGCTCACTTCGTTTGCGTGAGCTAACACTGACACAGCTCTGGTGCCCGTGGAAACGGAATCACCTCCTTGATATTGTCCATCGCAGACAAATACGCCACAAGCCTCTCAAATCCTAGCCCAAATCCCCCATGTGGCATCGTTCCATTCTGCCTCAACAGCAAGTACCACTCCATGTCCCCAATGCTCATTCCCCGCTCCCTCATGTTGGCGACCAAAACATCATACCTGTACTCCCTCAAGGACCCCCCCACAAGCTCACCAATGTCGGGAACAAGCAAATCATAGCACGCTACAGTTCCCTCGCCACTCTCTGGCATGTAGAACGGCTTCTGCGCCTTCGGATAGTGCGTTACAAACACAGGACTCTGGAAATGCTCGCCGGCCAACCACTTTTCATGTGCAGTCGAAATATCGTCCCCAAAAACAAGACTGTCACCGTTGGCGTTGATGATATCCAAAGCCTCGCGGTACGTTACCACCGGCCATTTCTTAGAAAGTATGCTTTCCCAACGCTCCTCCATAAGCCTCACATCTTCTTTGTCGTAACGCGACGACGTCAAATCACTCGAGTTATCCCTCAAACGCTGCGTCACTGTTTTAATCATGCTCTCAGTGAAGTCAAGCAACTGTGGGAGCTCGTCCACCCACGCTATTTCCGCCTCCAACATCCAGAACTCGCTCAAATGGCGGTTTGTGTGTGAGACCTCGGCGCGGAAGCACGGGGTCAACGTCCACACACGGTTGAGCGACATGGCCAACACCTCCAAGTGGAGCTGTGTCAGCACAGTGAGACCTACGGGTTTGTTGAAGAATGAATCGCCCACTATATGGAACTGTTCTCCCGCGCCCTCACAGTCGGCGCCGGTAATCATCGGCGGGGCAACCTTTGTAAACCCGGAATTGACGAAATAATTCATGAGTTCTGCCTCGAGAAACGAACGGAAACGAAGTACCGATGCTAGGGTCGATGTGCGGTGTCTTATAGTTGGCAATTGGCGGAGAAACTGTAAAGTGGTTGCCTTTTTCTGGATTGGGTAGTCATCGGGAACGTCTCCCACTACAGACAACGCTGCAGGGTCATTTACAACAACTTCGTACTCGTTGGCCCTTCTCGACTCAGACCACTCGCCTTTCACAGACACAGACTGTCCGATTTTCACGTTGGATAGCACACTAGGGTCTCTGAAGACGACGCTGAGACTGCGGTGGCCCGAACCGTCGGACAAGTCGACAAAGCCGACATTCTTTGACTTGCGGATGGACTTGATGTGGCCAGAGGCACGTATGATGGTGTTTTTGAGTGGTGGGTTGGATATGAGTTGTTTGATAGTCGGAATGAGAGATGCCATGGTGGTTGAATGGTACAGATGTTCGGTTGTAAGATCAGTTAGAGATCAAGCTTGTGCAAGCTGTGGGTAGCGAGTGCTCGAATTGATAGATCTAAGACAACTGGATTTGAGCTGAAAAATTGTAACCACTAAAAGCGAATTTATTATTCCATTACACAGAAATACAAGCACTTATAGAAGTACACAACATCTACGATAGATTATTCGCTCAGAGAACTACACTACCACATAACCTACAACTACTGATATCGGGTTTGAGATACGAGTTAGAACCACCCATTGAACGAGTACATACAATTGAAACGAGTTAGACCCAACATCTAAACCCCTATTGAACAAGTTAGACCCTGTTGAACGAGTTAGACCCTAACGAGTTAGACCCTATTGAACGAATTAGAACAACCTTATCATATCCGACTCTACTACTATGCACTCCCACCACTCACACAGCGGCGATTACGTCTCCCACGCAGTCGATTCGCTCGACGATATGGTGACTACGGCCCACAAGAAAGGCTTCACCACGTTCTGCCTCACCGAGCACATGCCGCGCTTGCGCGACCGTTTCTTGTACCCCGAAGAGATCGAAAAAGAGTATACCACCGCCAACTTGGAGCAGAATTTCGCCAATTACATAGAACATGCGACCCGGCTCAAGAAAGAATTCGCCAGCAGCACGATGAAAATCATCGTGGGCTTTGAAGTCGAGGGGTTGGACCTCGAACACATCGAGTACGCACGCAAAATCGCTGCCATGCCGCAAATAGACATGTGCGTGGGCTCTGTGCACTATGTCCACGAAGTGCCCATTGATTTCAACGCAGACCTCTGGGTGCAAGCACAGGAGAAGACGCAAACAGGTACTGCGCGCCAGTTGTACCGAGACTACTTTGACTTGCAGTATCTCGTGATTGACAAGTTGGAGCCGTTGGTGGTGGGCCATTTTGACTTGATCAGGTTGTTTGCACCGTTGGAGAGCGTCGATCCCACGACAAGTAAACCTTTGGGTACGGTGGATATCCGGAACGACTGGCCAGACGTGTGGGAGGCGATTGAGCGCAATATCAAGCGAGTTGTGGAGTATGGGGGGCTCTTTGAGGTGAACTCGGCAGCAATCAGGAAGGGCTGGGACACACCGTACCCAAAGAGGGATGTTGCGAGTGCGATTGTGGAGTTGGGAGGGCGGTTCTGTCTTTCTGACGACTCGCATGCGGTGGCGCAGGTGGGGTTGAACTATCACAAGTTGGGGGGATACCTTGAGTCGTTGGGAGTGGGGACTGTTTATTATTTAGAGGATACTGATGAGGGGGTTAAGGTGAGGGAGGAGAATTTGGAGGAGGTGGATTTCAAAAATAAGTGATCGAACGAAGTGAACATCAAAAGGAACATCGAAGTAAAATGAGCTGTGAGCAAGAATTGCCGAAAGTTGACTCGAGTAAGTTACATCACTAGTACTTTCACCATTATAAGCGTCATAACTTCACTGTTATAGAGTTCTCTATTGCAATGAAAACATGGCGTAGTAATATTCCGAAGAGACTGGAGGTGAACGAAAGTGGGCGAGAATTGGAAAAGATGAGTGAGTATGAATATCAAGAGTGACAGGGTGCGACCGCCAGATGCGAAGTGCTAGCATTAAGACCCACATTGAGAGACTGAGGGGAAATTAGAATTTCTATATTTTTCAGCCTTTTTTTGCACCCACGTTTTTTGCAGCCACCAATAAACACTAGGTTCAGGAGTATAATCGAATCCCAAAATCAACACCACTATTATCCATTTGATTCCACACTGCACCAAAAATACCACAACACCAACTATCTTCACTGGTCACTGCCTCTCATCCTATCTCCATGCTTCTTCACATCAAATCTCATGAGGTCGTCATTCTTCAGATGACGATACCAACTTCTCTTATAAACACCTTACAAAATCACTTTCATTTCTTGATCCACAACACTTTCATTTCTTGATACACTTACACCGTCATTTCTTGATACACCTTTCATTTCTTGATACAGCTTTCGTTTCTTGATACACCTACACTGCCATATCTTGATACACATTCAAACTTCTTTCAAACCTTACAAATTCAAGATCGTCTAATCGATGCTCCCTCACTATTACTCTATCTCCGCACGTTCGGTCGGGTATCCTACAATACTCTAGTTCGCTCCCTCACTATTACTCTATCTCCGCACGTTCGGTCGGGTATCCTACAATACTCTAGTTCGCTTGCTCACTATTACTCTATCTCCGCACGTTCGCTCGCTCACATTATTCTATCTCGTTCGCCGTTAGCTCGTACTGTTCTCGCTCACGTCACTTATAACGCCCAGGTTACAGCTTTCCACGTTGCTTAAATTAGACCTGGTGCTGTTGCTCGTTACGTTCGCTTCGCTCTGTTCACTTGTCTAGTACGACCTGCCAAACATACAGTATGTAGTTGCCGCCTTCTCACAACGCACACACTTCTGTCCCTCCTTCAACTCCGGCTGCTCGAACGGAATACACAACGACTTGGCCCCCATCGACGGCGCCTTCTCGTCTTCCTCCTCCTCGTCATCGTCCTTGGTCGCAGACGAATCCTTAATGTCGTCTTCGCACTCCGCATCGCCACACCACGGCGCGAGAATCACGTTCTTCGCGTTCAACGTCGGAACAAAGTCCTTCCACTCCTCCACAACCACGCGGTGCTCGTCAAAGTCCTTGCGTGCCTTGGCGAGCAATCCCGCCTGCATCTCCTCCAAGATCTCAGGAATGCGCTTCTCCAACTCAGCCAACTTCACAGCGTACTTGGACGAGTCGTCACGTCTCACCACAGTCACCAGCTCCGTCTCCATGTCCTTGGGCCCGTACTCCACACGCAACGGGACACCCTTCAACTCCCAGTTGGCAAACTTCCACCCCGCGGTGTAGATGTCCCTGAAGTCACCGGTGGTTCTGATGTCAGCCTCGACCAAGCGCTCCTCGATCTTCTTGGCACCCTCAAACACCTGCTTTCTCTGCTCGTCGGTGTTCTTCGCAGTCAAGCCAACAGGAATGACCACAACCTGTGTCTGCGCAACACGCGGTGGGAGCACCAAACCCTTGTTGTCCGAGTGCGTCATGATCATCACACCAATCACACGCGTGGACAACCCCCACGAGTTCTGGTACGCAAAGCAACGTGGCTTGTCGGCGCCCTCGGGGTTCTCCACCGAGATGTTGAACATCTTGGAGAAGTTCTGGCCCAAGTGGTGCGAAGTACCTCCCTGGATACCCCTACCGGTAGCAGCAATGAAGCCCTCGACCGTGGTGGTGTAGTCACCACCGGCAAACTTCTCGTTCTCGGTCTTCTTACCCTTCACAACCGGAACGGCCAACAACTCCTCGTACACACCCGCGTAGAAGTTCAAGATCTGGTCCACCTCGTTGGTGGCGTCCTTCTTGTCGAGGAACGCCGTGTGGCCCTCCTGCCACAAGAACTCACGAGTTCTCAAGAACGGCTGTGGGTGCTTGAACTCCCATCTCACCACCGAGTTCCACTGGTTCAACTTGAGCGGCAAGTCTCTGTGCGAGCGGATCCACTTGGCGTAGTACGGGTACATGACGGTCTCCGACGTGGGTCTGATGGCAATTGGCTCCTCCAACTCAGACTGACCGGCACGGGTCACCCATGCGACCTCGGGCGCAAAGCCCTCGATGTGGTCCTTCTCCTTCTCCAAGACCTTCGACGACACAAACATCGGGAAGTACGAGTTCTGCACGCCCAAACGCTTGATGCGCTTGTTGAAGTAGTCCTGGATGGTCTCCCACACGGCGTACGAGTTTGGTCTGAGGATGTAGCACCCGGAGACGTCGTAGTAGTCCAACATCTCACCCTTGGTGCAGACCTGCGAGTACCAGGACGAGAAGTCTTTCTGCTTGTCAACGGTGATGCCGATGAGCTTGGCGTCCTCCAATTTGGCAGAGTCCTTGGACTCCTTCTTCTTAGTTTCCTTCTTCTTGGCCTCAACAGGTGCTTGCTGCGCTTCAAAATCAACCGGAATCAACTCAATACCGGTCGACACCAAGAACTCGTACAACGTCTTTGCTGGCAACGCAGCCTTCGCCGATTCCGTAGAAAGCTCCAAAACCTCCTCGCTATCGACGATCTTCTGGTCAAGCACCACCTTGACCTTACCGGCCAAGTCCTTGCTCAAGTTCGCGATCGAGACCTCCTTGGCGGTGGTGGCGAAGAACTCCTGCACCAAGTCGTCCTTGGCCAATCTGGGCTCCTTGACACCCGCGGCAGCGGCAACCGCAGGCGAGGGGGTCTGTGTGGCCTGCAAGGCAAACACAATCACAGGGACTGGGGTGGCGGTCTTTGCGGTCTTGGGCTTGAACACGAGGGTCTTGGTGGGAATGGCATTTTCCGCGGAAACGGTTGCCAACGACAATGCGGCTAACGACTGAGCTAAGGCCATGTTGGTGAAAATATTGAAAGTTTACGATTTTCTAAACGCGAGTCTGGGAATTACGGGACGTAAAATACAGACTGCCAAAATTTTCAGTCACCAGATATCAACAGAATATTAGATAATATTTAATAGTCATGTCAGTTTACGTTAACGATACCGGCGTGGACGCTGCCGAGAGAGGCACTGAGCAGCTGCCGTACCAGACAGCTGCCTACGCATTGTACACCCAGCCAGAGGCTAAGGTTCTCGTCTACAAGCAGGTTGAGGACTCCGACAAGTTTGAGTATGTTGAGATTTCCGCTTCCGCGTTGAAGAAGGCCAAGAAGGGCGCGGAGGGCATCAAGAAGAAGCTTGAGAAGCAGGTCCAGGCCGACGCGGCTGCCCAGGCCAAGGCGGAGGAGCTGGCGAAGAAGTTGGCGGAGTTGGACTTGATCAAGATTGAGGAGGACAAGTCGTTGCCCCAGGCCAAGAAGATCAAGTTGAGAGCCATCCAGGACTCCATCGACACCAGAGTGACCGTGCAGGGGTGGGTGCACCGCTTGCGTTTGCAGAAGGGGCTTGCTTTCATCACTTTGAGAGACGGTACCGGGTTCATCCAGGCTGTCTTGACGGGCGACCTTGCGAAGGCCAGAGTCACGCAGGAGTTGACCTTGGAGTCCACGGTGGTCATCAAGGGTGTGATCAAGAAGTTGCCAGAAGGCAAGAGTGCTCCGGGCGGTGTGGAGTTGGTTGCCGACTACTACGAGGTGGTGGGATTGGCGCCTGGTGGCGCCGATGCGTTCACCAACAAGGTCCAGGAGAAGGCGGACCCTTCGTTGATGTTGGACCAGCGCCACTTGGCGCTCAGAGGCGAGACTTTGAGTGCAGTCATGAAGGTGAGAGCGGCGTTGATGGCGTCCATCAGGCGCTTCTTTGCCGAGGAGGGCTTGTTGGAGGTGACGCCTCCGTGCATGGTCCAAACACAGGTGGAGGGTGGATCCACGTTGTTCAAGATGGACTACTACGGCGAGGAGGCGTACTTGACCCAGTCGTCGCAGTTGTACCTCGAGACCTGCTTGCCTGCGTTGGGAGACGTGTACTGTGTGCAGGAGTCGTTCCGTGCTGAGAAGAGTCACACGAGAAGACACTTGAGTGAGTACACGCACATTGAGAGTGAGTTGGCGTTCATAGACTTTGAGGACTTGTTGTCGCACTTGGAGCGTCTTCTCACGAGTGTGGTGAAGTACGTGTTGGAGGACCCAGTTGCGGGTCCTTTGGTGAAGCAGTTGAACCCGGACTTTGTTGCGCCTAGCTTGCCATTCAAGCGCATGGAGTATATTGACGCTTTGGAGTGGTGCAACGAGCACGGGATCCCGAACGAGGAGGGCGAGAAGTTCAAGTTTGGTGACGACATTGCGGAGGCCGCGGAGCGCAAGATGACCGACACCATTGGGCAGCCGATTTTGTTGACGAGGTTCCCAGGTGAGATCAAGTCGTTCTACATGCAGAAGTGCAAGGACGACCCAAGGGTGACGGAGAGTGTGGACGTGTTGATGCCTAACGTGGGAGAGATCACGGGTGGTTCGATGAGGACGTACGACTACGAGGAGTTGGTTGCGTCGATCAAGAGGGAGGGATTGGACTTGGAGTCATACTACTGGTTCACCGATCAGAGGAAGTACGGTACTTGTCCACATGGTGGGTATGGTTTGGGTACGGAGAGAATTTTGGCCTGGTTGTGTGACAGGTTTACGGTGAGGGACTGTTCGTTGTATCCTAGGTTTACGGGTAGGTGTAAGCCATAGTCGTAAACATGAGCGAAAAGAGGAACATACCGTGACGAGTTTACATGAGCGATAAGAGAAACATCGTACCCGAGTTTACATGAGCGATATTTGACTGAACATCGTACCGTGAACTTCAGCGAAGCGAAAAACAGTCATCATATAGGTGAGCAAATGTGAACTAGTGACTTGGCCATGATATATAGAGATAATAAATGACGTTAGCGAAGCGAATGTGAACGGTGCCAACTTTAAGTGAGCTTATCAAAATTTGATCAATGAATGATCTAATGTGGGCATTGATGAATAGAGATAATAAATGAGGTTAGCGAAGCGGTCCTAACATTTGAGTGAGCTTATCAAAACTTGATCAATAAACGATTTGTTGTGACTTGGCCATTGATGAATAGAGATATAAATGCTAGATAGTCCGTTAGCGATGCAATGATAGAGAAACGAAAACGTAACACATGAGAGACCCGGTAACAAGTTCTCGCGATCATCTCAGCCAATAATGAATACAGATAATGATTATCATGCAAAGTGAATATAGTAACGAAGTGATTCGATGATTGGTGGAATAAGTGGCGTCTGGGTGGAATGGGCAGTATTAACTGCACTGGAAATAGAAAAATGTACTAGAGTTTTGTGACTTTCATAGGGAAAAAGCTGCCTTTGTTCAACATCGAAATTTTGAGAGTTCCTGTAAGCACAGTTTCTCTATCAGGACTTGATCAGAGATATATAAGCAACTCGAATTGCTCATATATGGATTCTTTAATTTCCAGATTAGCGGCTTTTTCTCTTTGTGATCTTCATTGTGGCAGCTAGGGGATTGGAAGAGTTCCGTATATTCCTTGCGTTATAGCACTGGCGTATAACACTGGCGTATAGCACTGGCGTATAGCACTGGCGTATAACACTGGCGTATAGCACTGGCGTATAGCACTGGCGTATAGCACTGGCGTATAGCACTGGCGTATAGCACTGGCGTATAGCACTGGCGTATAACACTGGCGTATAACACTGGCGTATAGCACTGGCGTATAACACTGGCGTATAGCACTGGCGTATAGCACTACCGGCCGTTTGTAATAAAGTCTTGGTAGGTAATTGTTTGGGATGAGTGTGTCATGTTCACCATATTCTTCTCATCCAGTCAGCATTTTGGCCGGTTCAGCTCCACCTTCCGCCCTTGGTTCAGTCCCTCATCTGTTTAGTCAGCTCCACTTTTCACCCTTGGTTCAGCCCCTCGTCTGTTTAGTCAGCTCAACTGTTCACCCTTGGTTCAGCCCCTCGTCTGTTTAGTCAGCTGCACTGTTCACCCTTGGTTCAGCCCCTCGTCTGTTTATTCAGCTCCACCTTTCGCCCTTGGTTCAGTCCCTCGTCTGTTCAGTCAGTTGATATTTTGTCCCACGTGACTATGACTCCTCGTCCCATTTAGGCATTTTTTTCTAAGCGCGGTAGAGAATCTATAAAACCCCGGTCGCCCACTTTTTTAAATTTTTCCACACATGTCTGAACCAGCTGAAAGTAAGTTGTGGGGCGGTAGATTTACCGGCGCCACCGACCCATTGATGGACTTGTACAACGCCTCGCTCCCGTACGACAAGAGAATGTTCGATGCCGACTTGACGGGCACCAAGGTGTACACCGCGGGCTTGCAGAAGATCGGCTTACTCACCGCGGACGAGCTCGCCGCCATCCACAAGGGCTTGGAGGACATCAGGGCCGAGTGGGAGAACAACACGTTCGTGGAAAAGGCCGGTGACGAGGATATTCACACCGCCAACGAGAGAAGACTCGGCGAGTTGATTGGCAAACACATTGCGGGCAAAGTGCACACTGGGCGTTCGAGAAACGACCAAGTCGCCACGGATATGAGAATCTACGTCCGCGAGAACTTGACCCAGTTGTTGGAGTTCTTGAAGACCTTCATCACCACCATCTCGAAGCGTGCGGAGAAGGAGATCGACGTCTTGATGCCCGGCTACACCCACTTGCAGAGGGCACAGCCCATCAGATGGTCGCACTGGTTGAGCATGTACGCCACGTACTTTACCGAGGACTACAAGAGATTGACGCAGATCCTCGAGAGAGTCAACCTGAGTCCCTTGGGCTGTGGTGCGCTTGCGGGCCACCCGTACGGCATCGACAGGGAGTTTTTGGCTGAGGGTTTGGGGTTCAGCTCTGTGATTGGCAACTCGTTGACGGGAGTCAGTGACCGTGACTTTGTTGTCGAGACTCTTTTCTGGTGCAGTTTGTTCATGAACCACATTTCGCGTTTCTCCGAGGACTTGATCATCTACTCGACTGCCGAGTTTGGGTTTGTCAAGTTGGCCGATGCGTACTCGACGGGATCGTCGTTGATGCCACAGAAGAAGAACCCAGACTCCTTGGAGTTGTTGCGTGGTAAGTCTGGGCGCGTTTTCGGTGCGCTTTCTGGGTTCTTGATGTCCATCAAATCCATTCCGTCCACGTACAACAAGGACATGCAGGAGGACAAGGAGCCTTTGTTTGACGCCTTGACCACGGTCGAGCACTCTGTGCTCATTGCCACCGGTGTGATTTCGACGCTTGCGATCAACAAGGAGAAGATGGAGGGCTCGTTGACCATGGACATGTTGGCGACGGACTTGGCGGACTACTTGGTCAGAAGGGGTGTTCCGTTCAGAGAGACGCACCACATCTCGGGTGACTGTGTGAAGCGCGCCGAGGACTTGAACTTGTCGGGGATTGACCAGTTGACGTTTGCGCAGTTCAAGGAGATTGACGGGAGGTTTGAGGAGGATGTGAGCGAGGTGTTCAACTTTGAGCAGAGCGTGGAGAGAAGGACCGCTACTGGTGGTACTGCGAAGTCGGCTGTTTTGAAGCAGTTGAAGAACTTGAGTGAGCAGCTTAAATAACTGCTTTAACGGAGCGAAATAAGAAGTACAAAGCAATGTCAAGAGACTCAAGGACGTGCGAAGCAAGGTTAAGAGACTTAGACGGGCGAAGTGACGTAACTGAAAGAATGCGAGAAGCAACTTATCAGATAACCTCGAGCGATCAAAGAAATAAGAAGAATTGTCGGTGGTGATATAAATACAAAATAGAAGTTAAATGAATTTACTAGAGACTGGTGATAAGAGTAATTTTGGAACCTTGTTCATCGAAATCTGTATATGCAGTCCTGGAACATATTTGCAACTTCCAAATCGAGTAACCTCCTGCATGTAATACTACATTCTTGGAGCTTGTATATCCTGTATATCTTAGCTACCCCATACTGAGTGGATGCTTCATGGCCAACCTCAACTTCTTCTTATATCCATCACCTTTATCTCCACCCTTATCTCTACCCTTATCTCCACCCTTATCTCCACCCTTATCTCTACCCTTATCTCTACCCTTATGCCCTTCTCTCTACCCTTATCTCTACCCTTATGCCCTTCTCTCTACCCTTATCTCTACCCTTATGCCCTTCTCTCTTCATGTCCTTTTGCCTCCTCGTTCACGCTCGCTTCGCTCGCGTTCACTGCTGCTAGCTCCTCCTGAACCTCAGCATCACCTTCCCCAACTTCAGCTTACACTTGTCTGTCTCCATAAACCGGTCAATAAGAGCCACCAGCAGCTCCGGTAACACCATCTTTTCGCTAGGGGCTATCGACTCCGCAGAGTGTGTGCGGTGCTTGTACGTGTAGCTCCACAGATCGGTCCCAAGCACGTCTACCCACCAGTGGTTCTCTGCGGTGCATGTGTTCTTCTCCATCTGCGAAAACTGCTGCTGCAAGCGTTCCGATTCAAGTGTCACCTGGTCCAAGTCAATCTTCTCCACCGGCGAGTCCTTTCTCTCCTTCTCAAACGGACTAAAACTCTCCGATGCTGGTGATGTTGGCTGCGTAGTGTTCGCACTGAATATTGAAGCAAGACTTTGCGACCGCTTAAGGTGCACAGAGTCTGATCTCTTGTGTGAGTTTGGCATTGCTCTTGTATGTCTCTTGTCCTCTTATCTGCGGATACTCTCGTCTATATATACGGTCCATCTTGCGTACAGAGTCGGCTGTTTTTGTGACCGAACAGGAAATAGGCCTAAATCCCAAACAGGAAATTATTATAAAACGGCGAAAAGAGAGGCACTCAGCACCGTGATGCGAGTGCAAGCCAGAACATGCACATCTGTGGCACCACTTCACCAATGGACTTTGGACCAGCGTCCACATGTCCAGCGCATACTTCCGTGCTGCTTTGCTCTGCATGGCTGTGAGCGAGGATGCTCCCAGACCTTAGTTTCAGATCCGTAAATTCGAGGCAAATTAAGCTCTAATCAACAATGGATTGGTTGGCATGGATACTCAAGTAGGAAAAGTGATGGGCTCGTCTATGGTCCCAGACTAGCCAAAGACTACCTCGATTTGGCTACCGGTCGTACTTCATACCCCAGCTTCGGGCGGCATTGTGTTAGGACACAATATGCGAAGAATCGGCGTTATTGTTGAACAATAGTATCCAGGGTCTAATCATTGTGTACCTTACTTTTCTCATGTAGTCTGCATCTTCCTCTTCTCATATACGTGGTCCATCTCTTCTGATAGCCGTGGTCCTTCTCCATTCTTCCAATATTCGTGGTCCTTCTCCATTCTTCTAATATTCGCGGTCCATCTAATATTCGTGGTCAACCTGTATCCTTACATAATCCAAACTCAAACATTTTTGCAACAAAATCACACACCATGACACCAATACCCAAGACAGTCATCTACAAGCTCAGTTTAGGAGACATGCGGTGCAAGAACGGAAAGCAATGCAACTTGGCTAAAGACAATATCAAGAAGGAATTGGACAAGGCTGTGGAATTGTGTGCTCGCGACCCGCTGCTTCTTACCGCCCAACTCTCTACTATTCATTCAGTGCTCAAGAAACTCACCTGTTTCCAAAGGTACCTACAGTTTGACGTGGACATTGAGGTTCTTGACCCCCTTTGCAAGTTGCTAGCCATCGCAACCGAAGAAGACGTCCCCGCGTTGGTCTATGAATTCGTACAGTTTGCCTGGCCAACTCTCTGCTCCAGAAGCAATTTTTCCCGCTGCAACTCCATGCTAGATTTATTGTCTGATGTTTCCACGGTCCCCGCCGTACAGCGCTTGATTGGCCCGTGCTCAGAGAGCTTTACGCTCTTCAACTGTTTGTCCTTCTACACCCATCTCTTTGAAGTCAAACAAAAGCACACAAACGGGGTTTTTGTTGCAATCGTGGTCGCATGTGATGCCTTGCGCGAATTGAAGGCTGCACTCCCGCCCAGCTCATTTGGGGTGGTTCCGCCGCCCACTCCGCCGACGGGACCAATGCGGAGGCTCAAGTCTCTTGATCCGAACCCCCATTCGGTTGATTTTTCTCGCGAGCCATTAAAGCAAAGCGAGACATCACTGCCAGTGAATGCGCCACTGCCGCCCACACCTCGCCTTTTGAAACCAGCCATCAAAACGCCTCAGGACACTTCTCCGTTCCAAATGAAATCTGCTCTTCTAAACTCCTTCAATATGAAATCTGCGCTTCCTCTTCTCAACTCGTTCAAAAAAGCCGCACTGCCTCTTTCCGGCCATGTGGAAAAGTTGGAGTTGTGCGACATCAAGTCGGAGGATACCGAGGACGAGACTGATGCAGAATTACGTAAAGCTGATAACGAGTTTTTGGCAATGCTCTTGAGCATCTTGGAAGACACCAAAAAACTCGAATTAACCGTCCTCCTACTCGTAGGAGACGAGAAGCTCATGAGAGCCCTCCAGTACATGCTGGTTGAGGGGCGGATCGAGCCAGGTGTGGCCAAGAAATTGTGGAACACGCTCGAGGCAATTCTACTTCCCAAGTACCTCCCCATATATCATGGCAGTTACATGAGAATCAGATCGAAGAGGCAGAACAGCGATGGCTGCTGTGCGTCAATCGAAGACGACATAAACTCGCGGAAACAGTACGCTGGTGATGCAGCGAGCTATCACGAGGAATCATCTAAGAAAACAGGTGACACGGGCGTTGAAAAGAAAGAAAACAAGCAGTTTTGCCACAGCGACCCACTAGAAAATACGTATCCCCTGGCGTATAGTACACCAGAAGCTGGGGTTTGCTTCGGGTATCCGGTCCGTGGATTTGAGGTGAGGAGCTTGCAGTTCGTGTTGGAGGTGTTGGACCAGGGATGCAGTACAAAGTTCTCTGAGCAGCCCGGGTTGATGGAGAAGTTGGCTATAGCCTTGGAGAATCTTCTCCTTCTTGGCAAGAGAGAATTATATTGGACATTCAACAATTCAGGGTGTCGCATCCTGCTCCTAGCCATGCTTCTGTACCTCAACTACTTGGTGTGTCGCGAGGCTATCGAGCATCACAAGTTTCCCGCACTTCCAAGCGCAATAAGCGAAAAGTTCCAGTTCTTCGATTTGCCCCCTTTGACACGCTCGCAAAGTCTTGGTGAGGTACCAGAAGCACGCGAGTACTTGGCGGGCTTTGACCCCCAGGCAAAAGCATTTGAAACGAGGCTTCTCATAATCCGCCACTGCGTTTTACTCATGCACCAGGTACTTGAGATCGAAGTGCTCGCGCTCGTGGGCTCGAACAACGCACTGAAGGAAGTTAACACCCGCATCGTATGCAACGTTTGCAACGTGGTCGTGTCGTCGGTCATCTCCGCATTTTCGTTCTTGTATTTCCGTGACGCTGACGCACATCCCAGTGAGGCCATCTATGATATTTGCTTGCAGACAATCAACGAGTTCGGACTGATGGATTTCAATGCAGAAGGATATGTAGGAGCATGCTTAGGGAAGTTGGCCGAGGAGTGCTGCACTGTACAAGTCAAGTACCAGCCTATATTTGGTACGCTTCTTAAGGCCGTATCCCTTCCAAACAGCAAGGCAGATCCGCAAGTGCAAAAGAAACAGTTTTCCAAGTTCACGACGAAATTTGGCGATTCAGTAGATCAAAGGTTTGCAAGGCGCTTCGGGGAGGAGATGAGTGGGGAACAGGAGCATGTCGATGTCTCGGTCAACAAGTACTTGTACTTGTACGAAGAAAAGGCGACAGTGGCAACGACTTCTGCATCGGACAGTTACCGGGCCGATGCGTCAACGGATAAGCAATTGTATGCAACCAATTCGACCAGGCAGCAGAGTGTGCATGTTGATCAGTTCATGAAGTGAGAAGGCCTTTTGATTCAGTAGTGTGTTGATCCGATGTGAATGTCAGAAGAGCTGGTCAATTCCAGAAGTGACCCGGTTGTGAATTGTGCATTCTGGTCAGTTTATGAGTAGTGTTTGTGGATTCCACATGCTGGTCAGTTTATTAGTAGTTTGTGGATTCCACATGCTGGTCAGTTTATGAGCTTAACCGCTGTTCAGTTTATGAGCAGTGCGCTGAACAGGTGTTTATACCCCATATTCGTTGCTAAGTTAGTTTTTTATCACGTGACAATACCATCTCATCTCAAATAACTAACGGATTTTTTTTTACTAGAGCACCATGGTATTGAAATCGACAACGGCCGGGAATGTTTCGGTGTACCAAGTTGCCGGTACCAATGTCTCGCGGTCCTTGCCGGACTGGATAGCGAAGAAGAGAAAGCAGTCGCTTAAAAAGGATTTGGAGTACCAGACGAGAATCGAGCTTATCCAGGATTTCGAGTTCAGTGAAGCATCCAACAAAATCCGCGTGACTCCAGATGGGCAGTTTGCAATGGCCACGGGAACGTACAAGCCACAGATCCACGTCTACGACTTTGAGAACTTGTCGTTAAAGTTCGACCGCCACACCGACTGCGAGAATGTGGACTTTGTGATTTTGTCGTCCGACTGGACCAAGTCCATCCACTTGCAGAACGACCGTTCCATTGAGTTCCAGACCAAGGGCGGCATCTACTACAAGACGAGAATACCGAAGTTTGGCAGAAGTCTCGCGTACAACGACACAAGCTGCGACTTGCTTATTGGAGCGAGTGGAAACGAGTTGTACAGGTTAAATCTCGAGCAGGGACGGTTCTTGAACCCCTATGTGTTGGACACCGAGCAGGGTGTCAACTGTGTGGATATAAATCCCGTGCACGGGCTCATATGTGCGGGATTAGAAGACGGAACGGTGGAGTTTTGGGACCACCGCAGTAGACAGAGGGCTGCGAAGCTCTTTGTTTCGGAGCAGTTGGGAGAGAGTGGCCAGGTGACGGCCGCCAGCTACAGAAACGACGGGTTGAACTTTGCGTGTGGTACGTCTTCCGGCAAGTCGCTCATCTACGATTTGAGAACGTCTGTGCCGTCGATCGTCAAGGACCAGGGCTACGGGTTTGAGATCAAGAAGATCAGCTGGTTGGACAACAATGACTCCAACTCGGACAACATCTTGACAGCCGACAAGAGGATTGTCAAGATCTGGGACAGGAATAGCGGCAAGCCGTTTGCATCGATGGAGCCGAGCGTGGACATCAACGACGTGGAGTACATCCCACAGTCGGGTATGTTCTTCATGGCCAACGACGGGATGCCAATGCACACATACTACATTCCGAACTTGGGGCCTGCACCAAAGTGGTGCTCGTTCTTGGACAATGTTACGGAGGAGTTGGAGGAGAAGCCTGCGGACTCGGTTTTCTCCAACTACAGGTTCATCACGAGAGAGGAGGTGAAGAAGTTGAACTTGGCGCACTTGATAGGCACAAAGGTGTTGCACTCTTACATGCATGGGTTTTTCATCGACAACGAGTTGTACGACAAGGTGAACTTGATTGCCAACCCCAACTCATACTTGGACCAGAGAGAGAGGGAAATCAGAAACAAGATCGACAAGGAGAGAGAGTCGAGAATCAGATCTACAGGTGCGCTTACCAACACCAAGATCAAGGTCAACAAGGACTTTGCGTCCAAGTTGGAGTCTGCTACCGGTAGCGCTGCGGCCGAGTCTGTGGTTAATGACGACCGTTTCAAGGACATGTTTGAGAACCCAGACTTTGCTATTGACGAGCAATCGCACGACTACAAGCAGCTCTACTCTATCAAGCCTAGTAAGGACATTACCAAGGAGCGTTCTCGTGGTTTGACTGCTGCCGAGGAGGAAGAGGAGGACAAGAAGGCCGTGCGCAAGAGAATGGACTCGGACGAGGAGTCCAGTGGCGATGACGAGGAAGAGGAGGAGGAAGAAGAAGAGTCTGAGGACGAAGAGAGAAAGGCTGCCAACGAAAGGAAGTTTAAGAAGGAGTTGGAGAAGGTGCGCCAGAAGAAGGAGCAGCAAAAGAAGGCGTCTAAGTTCATGAATGAGATGAAGGCCGTTGCATCTGAGGGGCCCAAGCAGAAACACGCCGAGTCTTTCGGGTCGCAGTTGAAGAAGATATCAAAGGTGACGAAGAATAGCCTGGACGACAGATTGCGCCGTCATGCAAGAGGTGAGGCCGAGTTGACTTTCATTCCAAAGAGTGAGAAGAAACAGCAGGTGAAGTTCAAGGACCACGACAGTGACACCGAGGAGAAGAAGGGCAGGACCAAGCAGAGGTTCCAGGGTCGTAGAATTGCGTCCAGGAATGCGTTCCGTGGTATGTAGCATTAATAGATGAGATATGGGAAGGTAGTAGAATACGAGTGGAGCGAACTTGTGGAGTAGAACGGAACAGAGGAAGGATTTGGAGGTGTGGAAAGTAGAACGGAAAAAAGGAACGACTTGGAGGTGAGTAGAACGGAACAAAGGAAGGAATTGGAGGTGAGTAGAACGGAACAAAGGAAGGAATTGGAGGTGAGTAGAACGGAACAAAGGAAGGAATTGGAGGTGGGAGAGAAGTAAACTAGAACAATCGAACAAAATGTGACCTAAGAGAACTTAAACGGGGTGCATGAGGAGGGAAATGTAGGAAAGGATGTGAAGACGAAGTCGTTGGGAGTAAAATAAACCTACCCTCATGAACTCACTCCAGCTCAAAAGAACAAGAAAATCCGCGATAGTTTAGTGGCTAGAATTACCGCTTGTCGCGCGGTAGACCGGGGTTCAATTCCCCGTCGCGGAGCTTTCAAGCGCAAGTGGTTTAGTGGTAAAATCCAACGTTGCCATCGTTGGGCCCCCGGTTCGATTCCGGGCTTGCGCATTTTTTTATGAGATGTGTATATTTTTAGTGTGAGTTTGTGGTGACTGTCAACAAGTCATCGATTCTGCCTACTCGCCATAAACTCTCGCCAAGTCATCGATCTACTATCCCATTAGTACCAACTCATACTATCAGTCAATAAGTGATTTATTTTCATGTCGCGAAACAAGGAAAAGGCGCAATCTGCGCTCAACCGCTTCCAGCTGTACAAGAACCAGCAAGCTGGTGTGCTCGAGTCCAATCCGCTGCTCCGACCAACATATGTGCAGAAGGTGGAAACAGTCCCGCAGGCGGAGAAATGGCGGTCGGTGGTGATGACCGAGATCTCGGTGCGACTCACACGCATCCAGGACCCCACAATGAGCGACTTCCAGTTACGAGAGTTGAACGACGAATTGAACAAGTTGTTCAGGGAGAAGCGAGCGTGGGAATACCACATCAAGTCGCTAGGAGGTAACGACTATCTACTTCTGGGCGGCCTGCTACAAGCTACAGGGTTACTTGTGAACGACCCGCAAAATACCGTGAAAGGGTACCGGTACTTCGGGCGTGCTAAGGAGCTACCTGACGTGGTGCGGTTGTTGAAGAGCGAAGAGAAGAAGCCAAAGGAGAAGGTCCAGAAGAACAGAGAATTCGATCTTCTGTACTACGGGTTTGACGATTATAGAGTTGAGCCAGTTTTTACAAGAGATGATATAGAGGGTTTTCGGAGGTTGAGGGAGGTGAGTCAGTCAGTTACTTCACAGACAACAAAAACTTCAGCTACATCTCAAACGTCTGCACCAACTGATCCATCCCAACCAACTACTATTTCTGCATCAACTGATCCATCCCAGCCAACTACTATTTCTGCATCAACTAATCCAAACGATATCAAACCAGATCCGCTCACATCCATACTCGACTTGGATGTATTGTTGGAGAAGCTTGACGTAGAGGAGCATCGTGGCGAACTCTTGGAATATGAAAGGATCCGCGGAGGGGAGCTTTCCCAACAGTTGAAGAAAGAGCATGTAAAGGTTGCTATTGAGGAGATACCGCAGAACTTGCCCAGTAGTGCAGAAGTGAAGGAGTGGTTGGTCGAAAGGAGGAAGAAGGAGTTGATGAGTAAGTTGGGTATAGAAAGTGTATAATAAAATAACGTTGACATTTGTGTGAATTCGACTTTAATAATTACATTTCCATTCAGTATATCTCATTATCGTGCTCATTTCGTATCTCATATGTCTTCTATCTACTTCATTTTGAATCTCATAATCTTCTATCTTCCTCATCTCGTTTCATAATCTTCTATCTTCCTCATCTCGTATCTCATATCTTCTATCTTCCTCATCTCCATATCTCCTTCTATATCCCCCGCCTCAAGTCAACACCCTTCCCTCTTAAACTCCTCTCTACCTCCGCCCACTTGCACTCATCTACAGCCTTCGTGCAATCAGTCAACAAGACTGTCTTGTACCCAAGACCCGCACAATCCAATGCCGACAGCATCACACAGTAGTCAAAGGCCAACCCCACAAACACCACCTCCGATATCCCACGCGAGCGGAGTATATCGTCCAACCCAGTCTTGTGGAGCCCCCACACGTCCTGGAAGCACGAATAGTACTCCCGGTCAACGAGAGTGCCCTTGTTCACAACCTCTTTCGGGGTTGTCAACCGATCAAACCTCTCCTGGAACAGACTCTCCAATTGAGCTCCGAAAGTACCCTGGACACAATGCACCGGCCATGTGACTTGCTCTTTGGAGGTGACCGATCCATCGGCGCTCAATTTGCCGTCAGGGTGGTTGAATGTCACGGGTGTGAATGGTTGCACGTTGTGCTGGACAGCAAAAGACGTGTGATCTTTGGGATGCCAGTCTCGCGTGGCCACAACAAAATCCCAATTGCGGTCAAGGAGCTTGTTGACGTTGGCTATGATGGTTTCGCCGCCAGGAACGGCCAACGTTCCTGTGAGGAAGTCGTTTTGTAGATCAATTACGATGAGAGCGGTCATGCACGTGATGATAAGATTAATTTATTGTCACACCATCTCTAAGCAGAAAATCGCAACTATTCTCAATAGTAATTCGATAGTATTCTCTACTACCCTCTATTTACTTTCTGTACTCTCCATAGTATTCTCTATACCCCTATAATAACCACTTTCTATCTTCTCTAAAGCTACTCTAGAGCACTGCCTACTCGTAAATACTTTTAGTCTTTTATTCGATAATGCTACCCATAACTGGTTCTGAACGTGGATCAGGCTACTCATTGTCCTTCGCAGCATAGTTTCACATAATGAATCACACATTTCTTACCTCATATGAAACTTCAGTTAGATCTTATTTTCCCATCATTTTCCCAATTTCCCATGTTACATCGTCTCCACGTTTGTTATTTTGCTACCTCTTCTCCATTATTTGTTTCTCCATTTTGTCCTCGTCTTCATCTCTACTCCATGATTTGTTACCTCCATTTGAGGTTACTTACTATGCGTCATAAACACATGCGTCTTCAACATGGCTGTGCTCGAAAACGCCTTGCCGCAGAAGTCGCACTCGAACGGCTTTTCGCCCGTGTGCGTCCGCAAGTGCACCGTGAGCGAGTGCTGCTGTATGAATGTGGCAGGGCAATCGGTGCACTTGAACGGTCTGTCGCCCGTGTGTCTTCGCATGTGTGTGGTCAAGTGCGCCTTTTGCTTGAACGCAGCGTCGCACACAGTGCACTTGAACGGCCGCTCGTCGCTGTGTGTTCGCATGTGGCGCGTGTGGTCGCGCGCAAAGGTAAACGACTTGTCGCACACCTCGCACGGGAATATGGACGCACGGTTGTGGTAGATCGACTTCTCTTTGGGCTCGGCTTTGGTCATGTTGTGCACCTCGAGTTGGTGCTCATCTCGCGACGCTTTGGTGGGAAAAGTGCGTGAGCACTTGCGGCCCGTGCAGTGGAAGACGCGCTTCTCGTTGGACGCATGCCCGTTGCTGTGGATGGTGTTTTCGTGGTATATGAGGCCCTGTTTCCTTGTGTATGCCTTCGGACACTTCATGCACTTGAACATCCGCGGGTATTTGGCGTGCGAGCTTCGGTGATTCTTGAAGTTGATGGCCTTGTCAAACACGAGGTCACACTGCGGACACTTGATGACCAGGTGAGTAAGTCTCCCCGCCTCTTCCATCTCCAACTGTTTGGTTGCCCTTTCTGCAAGGTTTTCGTCGTCCTCGATGGGCTCTAACGGGTCCCTGGGCACCGCGTCGTCTTGGGCATCGACATCCTCGGTTTTGGGATCAATTGGTGTAGGTTGTCGTTCTGTTGCAAGCGACATGTTTATTTATAGTGAGGCAAAAAAGGGACAGAAAAGATGAAGGAGAACGAAAGAAAGAAAGGAGAAGAGACAAAAAGGAGGAAGAAAAAGGGACTAAAAGGAGAAAGAGGGATTGTATAAAAACGAAATGACCATGAGGATAAGAAGAAAAGAAGAAAAGCAATCAAATGTCCTGTTTCCGTATTTATGTCCTTTTTATTCCTTTCTCTTTTTGTATGTGGAAGGCCTTCACAAAAAGGTAAGAGCACCCTAGAATGCTGCAGAAAACCTTTCCTTGATTATGCCTTGAGGAGTAAGTTGATCCACTATATATTAGCGTATAAAGTAGATTTGTTCACGTAGCGTATGAAGTAGATTTGATCACGTAGCGTATGAAGTAGATTTTGATCACTTAGCGTATCAAGTAGGCTTGATTATATATTAGCGTATAAAGTATAAAGTAGGTTTTGATCACATATCAGCGTATAAAGTAGGTTTTGTTCACATATTAGAGTATAAAGTAGATTTTGATCCACTTTTAGAATGGTATAAAGTAGTTTCCGCTGCCTTGCCTTGCTTACGCACGATATTGAGCTGTTGAACGTACGACAATCTTTGGTCTCATTGGAATCTATAGAATGTTACTTTGCTGTGTTTTGGGGTTGCAGCAATAAGGTATCATCTAATAGGAGGGTAGAGTGGTGAACAGACCTGTTCCTGTACATGTACTCGTGTTCCTGCACATGATTTAATGGCTGCAAAAAAACAAACTCATACACTGATGATCGTTTTCCCAATTTCCATTCTCTTCGATTGCAATTCTAGCATGCTCCCCATAATAATCAAATAGCAACTCGTCACTTCTGACAATAAGGGTCGCATTCGAGCTAGGTTCATTTGGTTGATTTAAAACATAAATCTCCCCCATCTCGTAGTTATTCGTGTATGCGCTCAAGGTTGCGCTAGCCCAATCTGGGTGAATAAGCGCAGCAATACTGTCGGGTATTCTTATCACTGAAGACCTGCGACACCCTAACTGGAATAAGCTTTTTGGTGGTTCTCCTAGGAGCGACCAATGACACTCCAAGATCATGAGACTTTTGGGAAGAGCTTCAAACGGAACCTGTACAAGCTTCAGGCAAGCAGAAGTCAATTCGAGCATTTGCAGGTCCCTGAAATCCTCGCTGATGCCACAAATCTCGTTATGGTCGACTCTTAAACAACAAACGTCCGTTCTGCTGAGCCAAGTGATCTTGTTTTCCTTAAGTTTGAGCTCTTGTAACCGCGAGCTCCACTTGATCGAGCCTATCAGTGCGACGTTGTTCCCACTGAGGTCCAAGATTCTCAAGCGTGTTAAGTGGCGCACGTCCAAGCTTTCAATGCCACTGGATGTTATCTTCAAGGTCTCAATGGAGCTAGGAAAAGTCAACGAGTCAAACGGTACCTCCATCCTTTTGAGGGAGAGTTCTACAAGGTTAAGACGGCCCAAGTTCAACGGTATACCCCTTTCCAACAGGAGAAACTTCACGTTTTGTGGGTAATGATTTTCCTGGAGAGAAGAAGTAGAGCTATTTTTATCCGGAGCTGAATTTCCACTTGCACCCGTGGTATGCTCGAAAACACCTTGAACACTCTCGTCATTTTGGAGAACTCCTCCTTCCAGGTCCCCTTCGTACCAAAAAGAATACGGGGTATCGATTTCTAGTTTTTTCAAAGCTTTGGGGTATTTGAAATATGCCTTGTCTAAATGGAGCGAAAGCGTTGCGATCTTCAACACTCTGAGTCCAGGGGGGGGACAAAACCTTATTACCTTCTTACGAAGCAGAGAAGTGACCCCATTTTCAATCACTGTGACATTCCTATTCGCGCTATCCATGGTACAGACCTCGAAAATGAGGCTTTTGAGCGTATCTGGAAATTTGCTTTCCAAAAACGTTATTGGGGCACAGCAATATTGTCCTTCCCACTCGAACTCAGAGTAATATGTCAGGTGCAGCAGTGGATATTCGGCCCTGTTGAACGCCAAGTGTTCTAAAGCACAATCGGAGAGATTCTCGAACGAGGAAAAATTACAGCTTAGCACCTCCAAACTCTTCAAACGTGGCGGAAGCTTGACTTCGTTGAACCTCATCTCCTCTAATTGCAACTTCTGGAGCACAGGTAAAAACGAGAGGTCTTCACAGGGAAGCTCCTGCACAACCGTGAGGCTGACCAAAGTGCACGGCAAGATGCTCAAGAGGGTCATGCTAGGCCTCTCAACCTTAAGGTGGTTTAAATTGGCAGGAAATGTCGATGGGGATCCAGACCAAAAACCGGTCACGTTGAATTTCTCGAATGTAAGACCCACATCCAAGTCAAACTTGCCATCAGTTGGAAAAAAGCTCGTTTCGATATCTTTGAATGGTGTGTAATCGAGGGCTTCTAATACCTCGTCGGAGTGTTTGGAGGGTACGTAGACTGTCAACAGTTTTGGATTCAAATAGCCACCTTTGATATACTCAACAAGCACCTTATACTCCATTCCCTCAGAGAAGTGGATTGCATCTTGATCCATAAATAGGGCTGGCATTCCCAATGGTTCTGCCAGATCGGTGTGTCCAGTCTCTATATGCTCAAAACACTTCTCGAGAACCATTTTCCTGAAAAACTGGTCTGGGACGAGGTACCACACGTCCTCAGGCATGAGGAAGTCAAAGATGTGGTCGAGGATCTCATCGGGTAGTTTCAGAAGTATTCCGTACATTGTAGTCAACGTGATTTGAGTGAATTGGACCGGGAAACTTAGCGACTATCAAGGGAGCGAATGGGGCCAGGAAAGTATGGAGCGGAAGGATCAGTACGCTGAATTGAGCGGATGTAAAAGGTGATCAGAACAAGGGGGTGTATACCAAGCGACTGGAAAGATCAGAGAGGCAATCCTAAGTGAATACGGGAGTATTCTCAACGTTGAGCGATGTGGTAAAACTAACTGACGAATGCACAAGAATGTTGAAAATGCCAAAACTAAATAAACTTGGATTTGCAAATTTCCAAGTTGAATTAGTTCGAATCGAAGCAATTGAATGAACGAGTGTTGGAAGACTATTCGCATCCTTCTTATAGGATGTATCCATCCTTCTTATAGTATGTATATGCCCTTCGTATAGTATGTATATGCCCTTCGTATAGTATGTATAACTGGGAGGTTCGTTTGTTGACCTTTTTTTACCAACAGACCAAAACTCTCCAAAAACTGCATTGGTATGCAGTGGATGTGTCATATTATCACAAATAATTGCATTTATATCCAGTAGCTACGGGCTCGAACTAGATTAGCTTGTTCTTGTTATTATGATAAATTAGCAGAAAATCTCCAAAAATCATTGCTAGAAGTTTTCTAAACTTGATTATACTTCCTCAAACCGCTTTTGTCGATCCCGTTCACTTCATTTACGGCTACTTCAGCTTTCCTCACCCAAACATCGAAAATCAATCAAAATTATAGTCTAATGGGTTGAGCGTTTTCTCGTCCAGATTCAAAATTCTGGTGTAACTTCCAGTATTCAATTCTAAATCCAGTATTCCTCAATTCTGTATTCCGCAATTCTAATCCAGTAGTCCTCTGGTATTCTCCAAACTAATATTTCAACCCCTAAACCCCTCCATTACCAAATCCCTCTTGAACTGCGACAAAAATTTATCCATCGACCCGTTCACATCCAAGTCCTCGTGGTAACTGGCCACTATATTGAGGCCACCCGCTGGTGTGGAGACCACTGATATGACCACATTCGCGAATGCGTTGCTGTCCTGGCTAAACCACAGGTTCACGATATCACTGTTCTTAATCACCCCAACATTGGACACACAGAAATTCTCTAAAAAGCCCGTGGTCCCCTCCACACCCTTGAGGAGCTTCCATATGTTGACCACCTGCAATAGCGATCTTTCCGCGAAAAAAAGCGGGGCATTGAGCGTCTGCAGCATCTGCTGCTGCACTAGCTGCAAATTCGTCATGATTGGTTGCGACTCAGGCGCAAATGTGGTGTTGTGAGACGCTACACACACCGAGTACCGGAGTTCTTTGTACAACTTTGGAAAGTACCTCCGTGCATTGATGGAAATGCGCACATTGCTCGAAAAATTACCAAATTCAGACACCACGTTGTCCTGTAGTGCCTTGTGGCCCACTACCGTGATGTACGGCGTGAGGGTGGCGTTATTTCGCTTCACATACTTGAGGATGCCGTCAAGCTGCGCCGGTTCCACGTTGAAGTGCTTAAATTTGCACCGGTACTTGGTGGTTATGGGCCTCACGTGAAATTTGGGTGCAAAATTGAGGAACTGGCTGAAAAATGCAACAATGTACTTCCAAATCACCCATGGAAGCGAGTATGGAAACAAAAACACTGGGGACAACTGGTCGAGCGAGGGGTGTAACGGCTCGATTTTGTGGATGTCCTGGCGGTAGTTGAAGAGAATACTGCGGAACTCTTCGTCGTCCTGCCTTCGTATCTCCGCGAGTAAGTCTTCGTGGAAGTACACGGACGAATTTCCGTCGCGCATGGCGTGGTCTGAGATGAATGAGAGGTACTGTATGTCGCCAAACTCGTGGACCACCACTCTGTAGGTCGGTTTCCCGTTGACACGGAATTTGATGTTGTTCAAGTCCAGAAGCTCCTCCACACCGAGTGGGGCATCCAAGTCGATAAACACAAAAACATCGTCGAAAGCGAGCGTATCGAGGGGGCGTTTCTCGAGGTTCTCCCCATTGGTGCGCTCGTCGTCCAGCGACGTTCCCTCGCGGAAATAGGCGTAGGCAAAAATCAGATGCTTGAAAATGAGCCTGCGAAAAGCTTGCGATAGCTGTGCCTTGGAAAACTTGGCACGGTACTCGACCGTGAGATTAAAATTCGTCTGGTACCCGTGCTCCATGGCACAAACGAAGGCCTTCTCGCCGAACCATAGCTTCTGTCTGTATTTCTTCATGCTGGTGACATTTGGCGGGCACTGTGCCTTCATGGAGACTTGTATTTATATTTTTGTATTAAGGGAACGTGTTGCGCAACGTGCTTACAAAAGCCGTTTTGCAACCACGAATGATCGCGCAAACAATCGTTTCTTTTTCCCGATAAGATTGACGTGACCTCGTATCAGATTGGGGTTTATGATTAGATGAATACAAGGAATACATATAAAACATCCCATATAGTGTAACGGCTAGCACGGTTCGCTTTCACCGAGCAGACCCGGGTTCGACTCCCGGTATGGGAGAATACCATTCTTCATTTTTTTTGCGACTTCTGAGCCAAGTCTTGCAGAGATGATTTCTTCAGTGGAGAAATAGATTCAGACATGAACTGAGTGGATTGAAGGCATAACATGAGAAGAAAAATAGAATTAGACGTGAGTGGACGGAGTATCATTTTCAAGAATATTATGGATCAAGAGGGAATTGGAAAGTAAGTTAATGAGCAGACGTAAATGTTAACGACCGTGAATATCAACTATCGAGTTGAATACTTAGTCTACGGATAACCACAACGAATAACAACCCATTCAATGCATTATGTTTATTAATATGTATTCATTAAGTCTCAATGGACTGTGTAATGGGATCTCTTGACTGCATCTCTATTGTAGTATCTCTGCATCTCTTAGTATCTCTGAACCGCATCTCTTAAAATCTCTGGACTGCCGACAGTATGATTAATCCTGACAGTCAACCTGGACAACCTCATCTCTATACAATGTTCTGCTCTTCGTGCCAATCTCATTCCAAACAACCAAAGCTGATAACTTCTCCCCTCTGTCACAGCCAGAGTCGAGCCCCTTGGTGTGCTTCTTCAAGTTGAGTCCCCTGCGTGCATCGTGCCCGTAGTACACTATCAATGACTCGTCACGCGAAAGTTCCTTCTGCTTCCTATTGAAGATCTTGGACCACGACACAGCGTGCTCCTCGGTAGGGTCACTCGTGGTCTCGTTGTAGTACGGCTCGATGTACGACCGCAACTCCAAGTTCTCAATTGGGTTCTGCTCGGCCAACGATACGTCCCACCGCAACCCTGCGTGCACAGCCACACCGAGTGCGGACTTGTACAGGCTGCTCGACACCTTGTTGTGGAGGGGCATGGGACCCAATTGCTTGATGATGGAGCACTTGTTGATGTATCCAACGTGGTGTGGGAGCAACTTCTTGGCCAAAAGGAACTCGGGGTCGTCGTTAAAGTCAGATCTGGTGTCAAGGTGTCCTGATGCTTCAGTGCTGTTAACAAAGAACGGCGACGCCAAACCATGAAACCTTGCGTAGTTCTGCAACACGTAGAATTCATGGTTACCCAAGATGCAGTCGATGTTGTTTTCGATCAAGTAGTCGAGAACCTTGAATGAGTCCGGTCCCTTGGTGATGAAGTCTCCCAACATCAACAAGTGGTCGCGCTTGCTGAACTTGACCTTCTTGAGGAGCTTCATGAGTTCGTCATAGTGCCCATGTACATCTCCAATCATAATAATCCTGTCAACTTTCTTCTTGGGCTTGGTAGAGACCTCGCTGAACTCCGAGTCCGCCACATCCTCTTCCAAGTATTCCACTTCCAAATCCCCCTCAATTCCCGTGAACGCTAACGGCTCCAACGTCACGTTCAACTCAGACAACTTCACAATGCCCTCCAAGTCCACCAGTTTTGGAATGAAGTAGCTGGGGAGAAAGAAGCAGAAGAAGTAGAGCGAAAACACCACCAAGAACCCTCCAAACGAGTATAATACCATTCTGGCACGTGGACTCAACGTGAACTCCTCGTATTCCTCGTACTCCTCCTCCTCCGCGTAGGTTTTCGGCGCGGTGTTCAACGGTGTGGTTTCGCTCATAATTACTTTTTGCGGTCAATCGCGCACATGGGCTTTTTAAAGACCAATAAATCCTGCATAACCACCGCAGTGCAAGAGTACGCGATGACAAAGAGATACGAATGTAGATACAGCAAGTATTCATAAACAACGATTGCTAGGATGGACATAAGCTGTTCACCGTAAACAATGAATTATAGGGTGTATAAAGTTTTCTATCGTAAACAACGAAAGTGGACATACATTGTAACAACGATAGTGGACATGAGCTGTTCATTGTAACAGCGAATGATAAGGGTCTTAATGGTGTTCAGCTGAAACACATGATACCGTAGATATGAGGGTGAAATACCAACAATGATGTGCTGACTTTTACGTGATTGAACCGTTCTAACATCTCAATGCCACTTTGAACCCACCCCACCTACACATCTTGATCGTAAACATTACTATAAACTCGTGCTAATGTATGACTCCGTCTAGTTATGAAATAAATGATGTTTGATACGAGACGTGTAGCGGCTATACAAAAAAGGAAACTACTCGTCCTGATGTTTCTCATTGAGCAGTTCACCAATTGTCGTTTCCGAACAATGTTCAGAGGTACCTGAGATAATAACATGACAATTAACACGGCACAATCGCATTCCTCTTCATGGTCACATTCGCTGCGCTCATCTCGCTCATGTGAATTTGCTCATCCCCCTCCCACCCCCTCAGGCCTTTCTACCTCTCGCTGCACCACAATCTTCCTGCTCAACAACTCCCTCAACTCTCCCCCCACCTCAACCCTCTGGCCCGCCGCCAACACACCGCTGGCCTGCGTGCGCCCACCCGCAGCAATGGTGTTCTCCCTGTCAATGATGTCAATCATACGCTTGAACTTCAAAAATAACAACTCGCTCCGGATCAACAACGGCTCCAAGTGGAGCTTCATCGACAAGTCGTTCATGTACTTCAACACCTCGTCGAACTTGCGCAAGTTCTGGATGATGATGCGCTCGTTGTCGCTCAACACAGCGAGAGCAACAAACAAGTGGTACTGCGAACTGTAGTAGTCCGTCCACAAGATCTCCCAGAGCCGCATCACCTGCTCCCACTCCATCTCGCGCTTGAACCACACAAGGAGCATACGGAAAAAGAAGAACAAGTCCACAGACTCGCACTTCTCCAAGTGCTTGTACAAGTCCGGAAGCATGAACTGCAACAACTTGTTCAACGTGCCCATCTGCATCTTCATCCCGCTCTGGTCCCGCACGTAGTTGCGCTCCATCCGCTCCATGAACTTGGAAAACGCCCAGAACGTCAATACCTCGTCTTGGAACTTGACGTACAACGGCGAGAGCAAGTCTGTCATGCCCTGCACGTACCCCAAATTGACGTTATGCTCGTTGTACGTGAGGAGAATCTCCCGCATGCGGTAGAGGTGCGGATTCTGGATGTTTGAGATGTCGAATTCGTCGTCCTCCTCGTCGGGCGTTTCTGGGGAAGAGGGGCGGGAGATGGGATCGTCAGTAGTATCTGCTCCGGTAGTAACAGTGGCAGCAGCACTACTTCCACTGCTCCTTCTACCAGGTGCACCAGTTGGTGCACCTGGGCCTGGCTCTCTCTTCCTATTCTTAAACAAATCCAAATGGCGATCAGTTCTGTTGATATCCTTTTCAATCCTGTGTTTCTGGTCAATCCAAAACTCCGTTCCGCGCTTCACATCATCATCAATCCACTTCAACTTCAACTCATGGTACGCCGACTCGTAGCTCTTGTAAAGCGTCTCCCTCTCCTCGCGCGACGAGTTCCACGGATACACGCCCAACAAGAACAACCACGCCTCCTTCCGAACCGCATCGTTCAACCCCCCGTGGAATATGCGCGACTTGACCTCCTCCACCGTGAGCGAAAAGCGCCCGCTGTAGTCAAAGAAGCTCTCCCACTCCTCTTTGGATATCTCCTCGCGACGCGACGTCGCATTGATCTCCTCGCTCGTGAGCACCTCACTGGATCCAAGCTCCTTGTTGATCTTGCTGTACACGTCGTAGTCCAAGATGAACTGCTTCAGACTCTGCTCCGCCTCGTCCTTCACCTGCTGCGCCCACTTCGCCAAATACACACGCGCACTGTCAAACTCGTCTCCAATGCGCTGCACCTCAGGTTTCGAGATGATCTGCTTGATCTGCGGCGGTGCGTGGTCATCTACCATGTCCAACACCAGTGTTTTCGTGCGCGCAGTGAACGTGGCAACCGTCTCCAACACCTTCCACTTGGTGGTTGCCAACAATTTGCCAAAGTCCGGGAGTTTGATCGGCTCCGGCTCCTTCTTCTTCGGTGCCCGCGGCGAAAAGTTGCGCAAGTCCGCCAGTTCGGGGTTCACCATGTAGGTCGACGGCTCCAACGTGGATCTCTCCACGTTGATACACTTTTTGACTGCCGCCATAAAGTCAGAACCGCCCCACACCACGTCGCCGTCCTCCGTGAACGGGTCCATGTTCTGGTTGCGGATCTTCTGCTGCTTCTTGTGCAGCGCCGACTCCGAGTCGTGGAAGAACATGATGGGGAGCTTCTCGCCGTCCTTCGAGTTGACCACTATGGACCCGTGCCAGAAGCCTGCGCTCGGTTTGCGCATCTGGATCGAGTAGATGTACGAGAGCGCGATGCTGAAGCAGTACCCCGACAAGACCAGCTCCAGGGGCTTAGGAACGATGTTTTGGGTTGGGACCTTTGGCGAGGTGGTGCGCTCCTGGAACCCAGCGAGGTCCACGGCCTCATACAGACGTAGTTCTTTTGTCAGGAGCTGCGATTCGGGGACAAAGACGAGCTTGATCTCCTTGTTGGTGGAGTTGGGGGCTTTCAGGAGGACGAGAAAGCCGGGAATGTTGTCGCACTTGTGTGTGGACGGGTGGAGGTACACCTTGGAGCGCACGTACACCAATTCCACTTCTGTCAGTAGGAGTATTCTGGACATGTTGCTTTTTGCCCCTGGAATATGTGGAGAAAAGAAAAGGAGAATACGAAATGAAAAATGAAGAGGTGTAGAATGAGAATAAGCAAGAGTGGCTTTCCAAGGGTATGAGAATAATAGTGGCTGTTCAAGGGTATGAGAATAATAGTGACTGTTCAAGGGTATGAGGATAATAGTGACTGTTCAAGGGTATGTGAATAATCAATAACGGCTGTTCAAGGGTATGATAGGAATGAAAGTGGGAATAAACATGGTGAATTGTGGGATTGCCAGTGGGAAATATCCGAGGGAACCACCGAATTTCATGGAATTATATGGAGAACTAGTTTTAAGCGCTATTTGGTGAATTAAGGTAGAGTAATTAGATATAGGGTGGTGGGAGAGCGACATAGAATTAGGTTTATGTTCTAGGCTGTAGTAACGATTTTCAGGGCTGAGGTGATCAGAGAGAGTGATGTATAGCGGGAGCGGACCAGGAAGAGAAAACGTCGTACTGGAGCTCTTAAAGTGAGTGGATGTGGCTTGATATCAGGGTGGCTTAGATGGCTGCGAAAAGTGATAAAAAAAATGACCGAACGACAGGACAGTTTTTCTGTGACCACAAAGTAGAGAAAAGTTAAAATAAAGGCAACAGACATTGTGTTCAACAAGCTAACATGAATAGATGGTCGAGCTGGTGGAGTCCAACATACTGTTCCTGGAGAGAATTGGTACCTGTTCAGCTTGTGTAAGAATTGGCAATGAAACCTGTTGTCCCTAGTTGGAGTTATTCATTGTGATGACGTCATTTGATCCGCAACCTCTTCAATCGCCAGAAAATGATAATACATGTCCAAACATGTTGACTTAGCTTCACATTGTCTTCATTAGTTACTGCTGCTCACGTTTCCAAAATTTCACAATGGTGACAACGCAGCTACTGAAAAACATCAAGTCTCCGTATGTGTTTATTCAAAGTTCTGTTCTTCTTCAAGCGTCCTGTTCACCCATTATATCTCTGCAACTCACCCAGCATACAAAACTTCATTGATAAATCGTTGAAATAATCACTCATGATAGTTCTTATTGATGTTCGCCACATCCGCTTTGCTCTGCTCTTCACTTTCAGTGTTTATATGAACGTCACCCAGATGATGCTCCTGGTACACTCATGCGCCTCCTATGAGCGGACAAACCCTGAAAAAACATAAACGGTATACAATTCCTGTTTATCTTTTCTCTTATTCCTCTATTTTCGAAAGCCATATGTTTGATTCTAGCCTTTGTCGTTTTCCCGAAATCTCAAATTAGTTGTTCGCTTTCTTCGCTCATTCATGTTGATTCGTTCCTGCACCTCACATTTTGTTTCGCTATTGACAACTGCTGTGTCCGTTCCTCATTTAATTCTCTGCAACATTTTAATGGCTGCAAAATTACAGTTGCAAAATCGTTTTAGTGTTACTTTTTTATATCTATAACTCCTCTATCCCGGGTCAAAAGTGCTGTCTTCGTGATGCTCGGAAAAGGAAAACAAGAAGGGCCAGTGAGCTAGTATACAGTGAGCTCGCCAGTTCGCTTATCTGAGCTCGCCAGTTCGCTTATTTCTGAATTCGCCAGTTCGCTTCCTGATTCGCAAGCTCGTCAGAAAGCTCAGCTCTACAAATACAAACTCCCCGCACTCACAATATCCCTGTGCACCAACTCCAACGCCTTCTCCATCTTCTCCTGCAACTCCGCATTGCCAATCGACTTCGCCGCCATCACCAACTGCCTGATCAACTCCTCCAACCTCTTGAACATCCTGATCAACGACCCCTCGTACACATCCGTCATCTTGCAGATCTGCGTGAAGCTGGCACCCTTGCACCACGAGTGCGTCACCTCCATCAACTCGGACCTAAAGCTCTCCACATACTCCTTCTCAACAATCTCCACCTTGCAGTCCTTGTACACCTTGGCAAGCTTGCTGGCCATATCCTGCATGTTCTTCAACGGCTCCTGCAACTCCGGCTTGAGCTTCGGCACCTCCTTCGCACGCTCCTGGAACACAAAGCACGACAACAACGCACAGCACTGCTCGCTGCTCAAATCGTTGAAGTTACCGTTGAAAATCAACTCCGTCAAGAGGAGCTCGTCTCCAGTGCTGATCTCGCACGCAACACGCCCCTTCAACTCAATCACGTCGTTGCCCGTGCAGAACCCCAACCGCCTCAAAACACGCTTTCTGTGCTTCAAGTCGTCCAACTGGATCACGGCCTGTGTCTCGATGATCTTCTCCTGGAGCCCCTTAATCTTGGCCTCAAGCTCCACCTTCTCCGTGTACTTGGGAAACTGCTCCGCCAACTTGACCGAGTCGTAGAGCACGTGCTGCTCGATCTTCTCGCCCAACACACGGATCTTGGTCAACAACAACTTGAAGTCCGCGTCCTCGATGTGCATGCTGCCCACCGGGTCCATGATCGGAATCACCTCGTTCGGCACCTTCTTTGGCAACGACTTGATGGTCTTCACCAACTGCTTCTTGGACGCAGAACTCTTCAAGTCCTCCGGCACCTTCAACCGCACACTGCTGATCTCCGCAATCAGATCCAACGTCACCGGAATGAACTCCGCGCGCGACTTCTCGCCGCTCTGCGCAGGACGGATACCCTCGGGGAAGTCTGGGTTGAACGGCTTGATCAAGTTGACAGGCGAGTCCACGTACATCGTGATCACAAACACCGTCACCACAAACGACTCGTGCGGTGTGAACTCCTGTGTGGCGCGCTTGTTCAAGCGCTTCGTGAACGACGTCACCATGCCCCACCCGTAGTCAAACTTGCCCACCTGCACCTTGACCAAACGGCCCTCCTGCAAAAACGGCAAGATGTGCCCCGGGTGTGTCACCACCAGCCTCACGTCTCTCTTGTACGCATCCAACTGCTTGTTGAGGTCGAAGTACTCCTTGAGCGAAACCTCGTCGTCCACCTCGATGCGGTTGGCCTTGATGGTGAGCTCCTGCACCTCCGCCTCCAACTTCGGCACGCTCGCCGCGTTCTGGAACTGGTAGAACGACGACTGGAGCATGAACTCTGGCGAAATGCCCTCCACACGCATCAAGTTCAAGATCATGTTGTATCCGAGGTGGAACGCAGAGTCCAAGCGGTCCGCCTGGCCCTTCACCATGCCCTTGGCGACCTGCGGCTCCATCTTCTCGTCAATCATCATGATCACAATCCCTCGGTCGTCCAAGCCACGGCGCCCAGCACGCCCGGACATCTGGATGTACTCACCGCCGGAAACCCATCTGAACCCAACACCGTCCCACTTGCGCACAGACGTAAACACCACCGTCTTCGCAGGCATGTTCAACCCGATCGAAAACGTCTCCGTCGCAAACAACACCTTGAGGTAGCCCTCCTGGAAGAGAATCTCGATGATCTCCTTCAAGATCGGAAGAAGCCCCGAGTGGTGGATCCCTATACCCCTCTTTAACAACGGCAAGATGTTCTTGATCTGCGGCAACTCCTTGTCTGCTTCCGGAAGCAAGTCCACCGCGTTGTTGAAGATCTTGGTCAACGCCTCGCGCTCCTCGTCGTTGTTGAAGTCCAACTTCGACATCTTCAACGCCAACGCCTCGCAGTCACGCTTCGAAAACGAAAACACAATCACAGGGTTGTACCGCTTCATGTAGATCATCTTGACGATCTTGTAGATGTCGGACGTGCCGTCCTTGTTTCCCCCCTTCCACGACTGCCCCTTTTTGCCCTTGGCCTTTTCGCCCGCAGCCCCGGGGTCGTCGCCCTTGCTGTCGCTGATCGACGACATGGCCTTCTGGAAGTTCTCCTCGCGAAACGTCCCCTTTTCGTCCACCACCAAGTGGATCCCGTCGCCAGCAGCAGGGAAAAGATAGTGCTGCAACGGCGTGGGACGGAAGTCCGTGTACACAACGTGGCACGGCTGTGCGTGGATCTTGACGATCCACTCGGCAAACTCCATCGCGTTGGGAATCGTGGCCGAGAGAAACACATACCTGACCTTATCTGGCAACAAGATGATGGTTTCCTCCCACACAACACCTCTGGACTTGTCACGCATGTAGTGCACCTCGTCAAAGATGACCCACGCCACCTCGCGCATCACCTCGGACCCTCGGTACAACATACTGCGCAAAATCTCGGTGGTCATCACGAGACACCCGGCGTCGGGGTTGATGGTGACGTCTCCCGTCATGAGGCCGACATCGCCGAACTCCGCCAACAACTCTCTGTACTTTTGGTTGGACAACGCCTTGATGGGCGACGTGTAGATGACACGCTGTTTCTCGCGCAACGACTGTGCGATGGCGTACTCAGCAACCACTGTCTTTCCTGCGGACGTGTGTGCGGACACCAACACGCTCTCGTTTCGGTCGATGCACGAGATCGACGTGTCCTGGAACGGGTCCAACACGAACGGGTACGTTCTGGCCTCGTTTGTGCGCCGGTGCTGCCCGATGGGCGTGTAGGGGAAGTCGGGGGGGACGGCGACCTGGTGTCTGACCTGGTGGCGCAACTTGATCTTTTCCTCGGGCGCCTGCGACGGTGCCGCCAAGCCCTCGGAGTGTGCGATGTCGCGCGAAGCCTCGATCTCGAGCGCGTCAAAGACGACTGGTTTGATGTCTTTGGCTTCCTTCTTGATGGTTGGTTTTTTGGCTGGTTGGGTTGGTGCTGACGGACGTTTTAGCTTTCTGTCTGGCTTCTCCAGTGGACTCTCATTCTGCTGCGGAGCAGCAGCTGGTGCTTCATTGAACACGCCGAAGAGGTCGTCGGTTTCCATGAGATGAGGAAAAAATAGTTTCAACTTTAAGTTTTCTGGGGAGCTTGCGAACAGGAAACGAAAAGATGAGAATGGTTTTCTGGTGAGCGAGCAGGAAACGAACGAAAAGATGAGAATAGTTTTCTGGTGAGCGAACAGGAAACGACGAAAAGATGAGAATAGTTTTCTGGTGAGCTAACAGGAAACGACGAAAAGATGAGATTAGTTTTCTGGTGAGCGAACAGGAAACGAACGAAAAGCTCAAGTTTTCTGGTCATCTTGTCAGGAATCGAAGGACGAAAAGAGATAACGAAAGAGGATGGGGAAGACAAATGCGAGATAAGAGGAAGAGAACGGAGAGGGTTGCATGAGAGACATGGATGGAATGATACAACGAGAGGAAAGAGATCAGTAAGGAATGGTTTTCGAATGGTTTCAGTGGGATTATGAGAATAATGAGAGTACTTTGATTCTCTGTCCATAACCCTTTCAATTTTATTCAATGCCAATCTTGATTACAATATAACCTTCTGTTTACTTGTCTAATTGTGTCAACCTGTCAATCTTCTGTTTTCACTTCTAACGGAAAGCAGAACTGACTGGGATCTTTCCCTAGTCCACTTCTTAGAACTGACTGGGATCTTATCTCTAGTCCACTTCTTAGAACTGACTGGGATCGTATCTCTAATCCACTTCTTAGAACTGACTGGGATCTTATCTCTAATCCACTTCTTAGAACTGACTGGGATCTTATCTCTAGTCCACTTCTTAAGTCATTTCCAACTGACTTCTTTCAACTTCTTCTAACTTCTTCCAACTGTCTTCCTCCACACGTTTCCCTACATCTATTCGCTTCGCTCATATTCATCTGTTCACTTGTTACTTGATATATTCGTTCACATTCGCTTCGCTCATGTTCATTTGTTCACTTGTTACTTAATATGTTCGTTCACATTCGCTTTGCTCATGTTCATTTGTTCACTGTTACCCACATCTATTCACATCCGCTTCGCCCATGTTCATTGTTCACTTGTTACCTACATTTCACATCCGCTTCGCTCATGTTCATTTGTTCACACACCTATATCTATTCACACTCGCTTCGCTCATGTTCACTTGTTCACCTGCACATCCCTCTCCTTCAATAACTGCAAAGTCCGCCACTTCTCCCTGTCATACTCGCCCACCACATCGCTCGGGACACTGCTCACCCGCAGCTGGTCCCTCTCCAGGCTGTTGGCCGTGTCCAAGTCCCAAAAATCAATCGCGTCGTTGCGCATCTGTGCGACACTGAACTTGCGCACGCCCAGGTTCAAGCCCTCAGCAAACAGAAGCGCCGACGGGTTCACAGACGGGACCAGCTGCGAGTACTTGTGCGATTTGCTGAGGAACGAACGGAGCGACTTGCGCGGCGAACCCCCGCTGGTCAGCGTCGTGGACGAGAACGAGACCTGGTTCGAGTGCGCAGAGTTGGTGTGTCTGTGCTTGTGGGTCGTGTCGTCCATGCTCTGTTTCCTTCTGAACACGCTGCTGATGCGCTTGGGCGACTCGTGGAAGAACTTGCGCACCGGTGACGAGGAAGCGCTGGGAGGCTGGTACACAAAGTGCGTCTGTAGCGGAGTTGTGCACACAACCAAGTCTGGGCGGCCAGAAACAAAGGCTTTGGCAGAGGTAACACCCAGAGACCCGTTTGAGTTTTGTCTCGACTCTGGTTGGCGGAACGTGTGGAGCAGGGGAGCACTGTGCGACCGAGCCAGGTAGTGGCCAAAGTCGCTAACGCTGCGCTTTAGTTCCCAAAGATGGTGCGAGTTTGAGGTTGGGTTTGAATGCAAGTTAGTTGGATCCAAGTTAGTTAGATGTGAGTTATTTGGATGTGAGTTAGTTGGATGTGAGTTAGTTGGATGTGAGTTAGTTGGATGTAAGTTAGTTGGATGAAAGTTAGTTGAATGTAAGTTGGAAGTTGGATGCAGGTTTGAGTCTGTTTGTGGGTTTGTTGGTGGATGCAAGTTTGAGTCTGTTTGTGGGTTTGTTGATGGATGCAGGTTTGAGTCTGTTTGTGGGTTTGTTGAAGGATGCAAGTTTGAGTCTGTTTGTGGGTTTGGATGCGTTGTATTTGTATGCGACGTGTGTGAGCTTAGTGCGCTTGTCGTTTCTATCCTAATATCGCTCACATTGTCAATATCATCTGGATGTGCTGAAGGCACAATCAACCCCCCACTCAATAAACGCTGGGTGCGTTTTTCATTGTACAGCTCATTGTGTTCGTTCCACTGCTGCGGAGTGATGCTCCCCTGTGTGGGAGGAGTCACCCAGCTCGTTTGGCGCGATACCTGGGGGATGTTTTCAAGACCCTCGAGGATGCGGTCGTATTGGTCGATGTTTTCGTCGCACGTCGGGATGTTGGTGAGGTATAGCGATTCGGACTGTGCTCTTTCTGTCCATCTAGTCTTTGACTTGCCAGCAAGTCCGCAAATGGCAGTGTTGGACCTCAGCCCATCGTTATTCCTCTCTTTATTAGTACTTCTTTCCGAAATACTCCTTTCGTCCCCCAAAAACTTCATACTTTCGTCATTTCCCAAAAACGTGATACTTTTCTCGTCAATGCCCGAGCTGTTGTATAGAACAGTCTCGTCGTACTCTTGAATTGTTTCATCGGCTTCTGATTGAGTCCGATTCACCTTCTTCCTCTGCTTTGGCATGTACGCCTGGTCAAAGTCTTTGAAGTCGTTTGCCTCGACGGGATGGCTTCTGCCAAGCTCAACGGGGTTTCTGTCGAACTCATTGACGTACGGAAGGTTCCTCGAGTCGTCGCTGCCGTTCAGAAATACGTCGTCAAGTGCATGGCTTGGAATCTCTGGCACGTCGTTCGTCATGTCTCTTTGTGGACTTGGGACAAACTCGATCGATTTGTACACCCAAGGGGATCCAACGTAGTCGTTGGCTTCTCCAACGTAGTCGTTGCTTGGAGTGTTGACTTCTCCAACGGGACTCAAGGTCGGGAGAGTGCTTGGCACTGTCGAACTTGGAAGCGAACCTGGAACGAAGCTAGGAAGCGAACCTGGAACGAAGCTAGGAAGAGAGCCTGGAAGAAAACTTGGAAGAGTACCTGACACCAGTGTTTCTGGCGACATGCTCTCCTCCTTTCCATTTCTTCCCAAATCCTCGTCACTGTTATTAGCTAACTCTTGCAACCTCTTACTCAACATTATCGGCGACCTGCCCGACTTTAACACAGGAGGAAGAAGCACCGGGCTCACCGCCGAAATCCGGGCCTTTTCGTTGTGTATTGACTGTTTCCGTTGTTCGATCGCGCAGGTCGACCCCTCGAGATCAATCGATTGCTCCTCGGGGATGTGGGTGATGCTGTGTTTGACCCTTTGCAGCATCCAGTTGTCCGAGCAGTTTGTCCAATCGTCGTCTGTATGCGTCCAGATGTCGATGTCGGGTCTGGCCTCTGTTTTCTTTTTCTTGTACCGAGCAGGAACTCTTGACAAGTTCGATTTGGCTGGGTGGGTTAATTTGGCCGACACAGTCGACTTGAGTGGATTGAGTGGATAGCCTGCTGAATACTCTGTCGATTTGACCGAATAGGCATTATTGGCTGAATAGTCTTTTGATTTGACCGAATAGCCATTCGGTCTGTTGGCTGAATACTCACTTGATTTGACCGAATAGCCATTCGGTTTGTTGGCTGAATACGCAGTCGATTTGGACTGGCACAATGCTGATGCTGATGTATTTAAGGACGGAACTTCCTGATAAACATTGGCCCCGTACTGTTCGTGGTCTATCAATGTCTGGTCGGAGTTCTTCTTCGACACCGGGTGCGTGGGTGGAAATATCACTGTGGGGTATGTAGGGTATGTCTGGTATGTTTGTGTCTGTGTTTGCGTGGTTTCCTGTATCTCTGTTACCTTCGTCGCACCCACTCTATATGTCGTTGTGCTGCTCCAGATCATCAAGTTGACCATTAGCAACACTGGGATGACGATTTCAACTTCTCTCGGCACTGCTGTGCGCCCTCGCACCATTGATACTAGGGTCATCAAACCGGTGATCATGTGAAAGACCGCGAGCGTCGATTCGGCGACTGTTGCTATGCTCGATCTCCAGATCAATGCGACCATTGCCGCGGCCCCAAGACTGTACCCACTCACGCTCATCAAGAGCAACGCCGTGCTGGTGTGTAGTGTGTACGCCCATATCGACACCGAGGCTAGGCCACAGCTGGTTGTAAAAAGTAGACAGCCCAAGGCTGCCGTGTAGATGTCCATGGAGAAGTGGTTCGAAGCTATAATTTCAAGTGGTTTGATGCGGTTTTGATACATTTATCGGAATGCAGTTTCGCAACTTAAGACTCTTCGCAGGAGGATATCGTTCAGAATACTCTTATCTATGTGGTATATCTTTTCTTTTCTTTACCGAGCACTACAGACCATTGCATATTTCGCTATGTCATCACTCAAGCTTGATGAGTATCACGGACACTTTCCGGCGCATATTTCAGCCTCCTCACGCATGTTTGTTTATTGAAGTGATAAATGTGTTGATGTTTCGTCCGAATCGGGAAGTTTTTCTGCAACCGTTTTTGAGTGATGGAAACACATACGAGAGAGAAGATTGAATCAGAGATTGGATGATGGTAGAATGGAGGAAGATTGGATGGTAGGAGGGGGGAAGATTGCATGATGGGAGAAAGTTGGGTGAAGAGACTGGAGGAAATAGTAGCATCGGATAATGCTGCGAGTAACGCTTCCCTACATCAAGACTTGCACTCGTCACCATGTAATAGCAGCTACAGCTCATCGTTCTCGTTTGTACTTACCTTCTCCATGGTCATGTAAACAATCTTGGTAAGTGACACAGATATATTTGTGGTTATAATAATGTAGTCTTGATTATTCGCAGAGGTGACTTTTCGTTGGTTAGGAGCGTCGGATGTTTCCTAGACCAAAATCCAAGACCCATTCCATCTCTATACTAGCTAACCTTCTCCTCTTTAACTTCCCGGTCTTTGCCCCTCTCTTCACTGCTTCCCACCATCGACCCCTCCCCCGAGAATTCTTGTACATTCTTTTTGTCAAGAAATAAACTATCACACAAACTTCGCAGCAATTAGCCGTGTTGGATTTAGTGTAATCGATATTCACTCGTGTAACAAGGTAACGGTGGGAGTCACGGGGCAAAGGCATGGGGGATGGCCCTCGCCATTGCGGTATAGGATTGCGGTATCGGACCCTTGGTTGGGTAAACGGATCTTGACTATGAGCGAATGAGAATGTGGAGCTCTGATTTCAAACTGATACTCTAAGGGTACACCTTCCCCACATCACTGTGCAAGCTTTCTGGATCGAAAATAGGATCAGGCATCCCCAGACACATTACAATAACATGATGTCATTCACTTCGTTCACCAATTGCTTCGCTATTCTTAGAAATGATCGATATCGCTCTTCCTAGCGTAATCTACAATACTTACATAACGAAGTGAATTCTCATTTATACGGTGAGACTTTTACTTCCAGTATGTAATCCATTCACCTTCATTCACCCACCATTCTACTGTTAGTTTAACTTATTCAGGTGATCGCCTTCCTCTCTACAGTCACGTGCACTTTATTCATTCTCATATCATTCACAACTCCTACAATATTACTTTGGATATTTCATTCACCACTATTCACTCGCCTGGCTCAGTCGTTGTCTACTCTTTCGCAATCAAGTTCAATCATGCTACTCGTTCGATCCACTCACTCAGTATTTGTAGTCCCCCCCCAACCACCTGTTGAGCATCTCAAGCGCATTCTCCGGCTGGTCGTACGGAACCATGTGGCCACCACCAAACACCCTCAAAAACGTAAAGTGTTTGTAGTTCTTGACCTCACCCGCCTTCTTGCCATTCACCTTCCACGACCTGATCTCTTGCCCAGCAAACTCCTCCTGGTGCGCCCACTCCAACTTGTCAGACCACGCCTGGTTACCCAACCAGTTGCAGATAAAGTCCTTGTCACCGGCGTAGATCAACACTGGGATGTCCTGCTCCAACAAGTTGATGACGTTCTTGTGGTACGGCTTCATCCAGTCGCCCGCCATGACAAAGTTGCCGTTGACGTCAAAGTTGCACGACTTGTACTCCTCAACCTCAGCACCAAGCGCAGCCTTGACCTCGTCCTGGTTCAAGTAGTCGTCAATGTACTCCAAGCCCTTGTAGCACAAGTTGCCGCCCTCGCACATGGTGCGGATGTCATACACGTTTCTGCCCGTCTTCTGGTATGGACCCATCTGGCCGTTGTTACAGTAAATCAGCGCGGGCACGCACGACCAGATAGAGCCCGTGTTGTAGCACGCATTGATGAGCGACAAGCACCTCGGCAAGTTGTCGAGCATCGCCTCACACTGCTCAGGCTCCAAAACAGAAGGCTCGCCGCCCGCACCACACGCCATAGGCTCGTAGTACTCGTACTGCGTCAATGGGTCGGTCAAACCGTTACCAATCAACACCGAGGTGAGGTCGAACGAACGGTCGTCGTGCGACAAGATCTCAGACGCAAACACAGGAATGTAGTGGCCGGCATACGACTCACCAGTGATGTGGAACGGCAACTTGGAGTACTGTGGGAACTGCTTAAAGAACAACTCCAAGAAGGCGTAGACGTCCTGGCCAGCAGAAACGGTGTTGGACACCAGCTGGGACAGGTACGAGAAACCGACATTCACAGGCTGGTCAAGGAAGATGATCGAGGCGTTGTTGTTCCACGAGGATGGGTTGTGGATTGGCTTCAACTCAGGGCCAATGGACGAGGGACCCAACTCGAAAAACAATCCCGTCAACGAGGAGCACCCTGGACCACCGTTCAACCACAAGATGACAGGGTCGTTTTTGGGGTCGTTTCTCGACTCAAAGAACCAGTAAAAGAAGTGCTTGTCCTCGTCCTCGACATCGAGGTAACCCGAGTACTGCTTCACCGAGTCGATGCCCAAGGACTTGGGCACGGCCTTACCACGCAACCTGTGGTTTGGCACACGAGTGTCGGCAACGTGGAAGTCAAAGTCCGTTTTCTGAGCCTTTGCCTTCTTGGGCATTGTCTTGAACGACAACTTGCTGACTGCCTCGGGAAAGTCGAGGATCATCTCGGACCAGATGCGCTTAGTTTCGGAGGGAATCTTCTCCATTGGCTCGTTCAAGAACTTGGCAATGGACTCGATGACATTGTGCTTGCCAATGGCCTGCGAAAAGCGCTCGTACAGCTCATCGAGACTGAACGGGTTCTGGAGCCCGTGCAACGGGTTGGCAAAGTGGAGTGCGTTGGTAGCACCAAGAACTGCAACCAAGGCGGTTACAGAGAGTTTCATTTGTGGGCTAAGAATGTGGCGATTTCGAATGAATATATAGTGGCGGCCTGTATATAATATATTCTGTATATAGGGTATGCTGGGGTGGCCGATAAGGGATAGTTGCTGAAAAGAGGGAAATTTCGCCGAGTTGGGAGCCGAGAGTCAACGACTGAAGAATGTCGTTGAATGTGGAAGAGTGAAGACAGAAGAGCTTAAGAGTGTGCGTACAGAGCTTACGACACAGAGCTTACTGTTATAAGTCTATACGAGTTAAGTCTACGAGTTTATAGAGTTTATAAATCTGCAGAGTTTACAAGTCTACAGAGTAATAAGTATACAGAGTTTATATGGAGAGTTCACAGAGTTCGGAGCACACTAATAACCTGAAGTTTGACTAGCAAGGAATTACAGCAGAATAAATTCTTGTCATTCACATGATGTCATACGCCGGAAATAAGCACCGAATTTCGGAACCTTGGAAGAGGCACCAGGAATAGGCGAGCCGAATAAACGAGCGGCGATAGACGAGGTACAGTCAGCAGAACATAGACACACTGCACTTCATTATTCACTTATTCAACTTCATTATTCAATGCTATCGTTTCAGATTTGCTGTTACCGTAGCATTCCTGTCACCCGTACCCCAGACTTCAACTTTAACGGTTATGAAGGCAGAATTAAAACTGTAAAACTGGAAGAAGGAGAAATGTTGACATTCATTTCCATTAGCTCTTCTCCTTACTTCCCCTTCATCTTCTTGCTTCTCCTATACTGCCCCTCCATTGTTTCTTCTATACTTCTTCTTTCCCATTCTTCTCTTTTTATATGCATCTCCGCAAAGACACCCAGCTCCAGGTCCTCGGCAAAGGGGTCTCTGGGAACGCGGTGTTGTACCAATCGCGCAAGACGCGCGCCCTATACGTCATAAAGACCTACCATTCCCGCGAACACTACGAGTCGACACACGACTACCACACCCGGGTGCTCCACGAGTACAACACACTCAAAACACTCAACCATCCCAACATCATCAAGGTGCTATCGTACACGACGATGCGCAAGACCGTGGCGGTGACCATGGAGGCTGGATCTTCGCAGAACATGGCGCAGATCGTGCGCTCGGGGCTTTCCAAGGAAACCGCACTTGGTTACTGGAAACAGGTGTGTGAGGCCGTGCGGTACATCCACGACCGCGGGATCTGCCACCGGGACCTCAAGATGATGAACTTGGTGCTTGACGCAGACATGCGTGTGGTCAAGGTGATTGACTGGTGCACTGCCAGCGACAAGAGCGAGTGTGTGGGGTTGGTGGGGTCGCCGGAGTATGCGGCACCGGAGCAGTTTAGCCAGATCCGGTACGAGGGCAAGGCCGCGGATATCTGGTCGTTGGGGATACTCTTGGTGTACTTCATGGAGAGGCGGTATTTGTGGGATCGTGCGCATGTGGAGGATGCTAGGTACAGGGAGTATGGGGGGGGAGGGGTGGGGGGGTTTCTTCTTGTTCGAGATCCCAGGGAGAGGCCGACGATAGGGGAGGTTATCGAGAGTGAGAAAGTGAACGTGGACGAAGTGAACGGAATGAACGTGGACGGCCACAGTTGATATAAGTGATCGCGAGCGATCTCGTTAAATGGACTTAGATATGAATGACCGAGAATGACAGGATTAATGGGACTGAGAATAACAAGAATAATAGAAATGAGACAGTGAATAATAGACATTGCATTGCATTCAAACGAACTGAGAATGGTGGGAATCGCAGATATTGGACCCAGTTTCAAGAAATGCTAGGTTGAAAGAGAATGATGAATGCGTTAAAGAAAGAAAAGAGAGGGATATAAAAGGGCAATGCAAGTATAAAAGAGAGGGTATTGAGTAATAGCGCAAGAGTACAAGAGTATTAGAGTATAAGGGTACAGAGTAATAGCGCAAGAGTACAAGAGTGTTAGAGTATAAGGGTACAGAGTAATAGTACAAGAGTACAAGAGTATTAGAGTATAAGGGTACAGAGTAATAGCGCAAGAGTACAAGAGTATTAGAGTATAAGGGTACAGAGTAACAGCGCAATAGTACAAGAGTATTAGAGTATAAGGGTACAGAGTAATAGCGCAAGAGTACAAGAGTATTAGAGTATAAGGGTACAAAGTAATAGCGCAAGAGTACAAGAGTATTAGAGTATAAGGGTACAGAGTAATAGCGCAAGAGTACAAGAGTATTAGAGTATAAGGATACAGAGTAATAGGGCGCAAGAGTACGATAGTGAACGAGTACAAGAGGTACAAGAATACAAGAGATACAGTAATACAATAGATACAAGAATACAATACGTACAAGAGATAATTGAAACAAGAGATACAAGAGATAATGCAAGAGATTTAGGAATACAGTAGAAATGATACAAGAGATGAATAATACAAGGGTACAAGAATACTACAAGCGGATAAAAAATACAACATCAAGGTATAAAGCTGCTTAACCCATGACACACACGGATTCATAAACGACATTCGATTCTTGAAACCAACTTGATCACACCGCAATCTCGTACCGTAAGAGTCATTTCAAAGCCATGTACAAACAACATACGAGCTTTCAAATTTCTTTTCTTGGCTGCAAAATCCAAAATTCTCATTGCGATACTACCAGATTCTCTGGAATCTGTGGTCTTCTCGCTTCCCTGTTCTCTTCTCACTTCCCCGTTCGCTATACGGTTCTTTTCTTCTCTCGTTCCTCTCAATCTTCTCCTCAATTTTCTCGAATCTCCCGTTCATGACTTGTCGCCGTGACTCTTCGCCATGACTCTTGCAAGCGCCGTGATTCCTGCGATCGCCCTGACTCTGACTACCTCGTGTTCTTTGACCCTTATGATCACCCTGACTCGTTCCGCAAGCCTCCCTGACTCCTCTTGACTCCTCTCTCACATGATCTCTCACGTGCCGCTGACTCAAAAAAACATAAAAACAGCGGCGCTGAAAAATTTATCACCAATGCTTTCCCGCTCCCTCAGAACGCTCCGCAGGTTGCCTGTGAGAACCTACGCGTTGTCCGCCAATGCGCAGAAGCTCATGTCCGAGTCCGTCGCGGTCGTCGACCCCGAAATGGCCGACATCCTCGCGCAGGAGAAGACCCGCCAGAAGAACTCCATTACCTTGATTCCATCCGAGAACTTCACCTCCAAGGCCGTCATGGACCTCCTCGGGTCCGAGATGCAGAACAAGTACTCCGAGGGCTACCCCGGCGAGAGATACTACGGTGGTAACGAGATCATCGACAAGGCCGAGTCGCTCTGCCGCACGAGAGCCTTGGAGGCATTTGGCTTGTCCCCAGAGGAATGGGGCGTGAACGTCCAGCCATTGTCCGGCGCACCAGCCAACTTGTACGCGTACTCCGCGATCTTGGACGTCGGCGACAGAATCATGGGCTTGGACCTCCCACACGGTGGCCACTTGTCCCACGGGTACCAGACCCCCACCACCAAGATCTCGTACATCTCCAAGTACTTCCAGACGATGCCCTACCGCTTGAACGAGGAGACCGGCATCATCGACTACGACACCCTCGAGAAGAACGCGGTTCTCTTCCGCCCCAAGGTCATCGTTGCCGGTGCGTCCGCGTACTCGCGTGTGATTGACTACGCCAGAATGAGGGCCATTGCCGACAAGGTCGGTGCGTACTTGTTGAGCGACATGGCGCACATCTCCGGTTTGGTGAGTGCTGGTGTGACTGAGTCGCCGTTCCCATACTCGGACATTGTGACGACCACCACGCACAAGTCGTTGCGTGGGCCAAGAGGTGCGATGATCTTCTTCAGAAAGGGCGTGAGAAAGACCACCAAGAAGGGCAAGCAGATCATGTACGACTTGGAGAACAAGATCAACTTTTCGGTGTTCCCTGCCCACCAGGGTGGTCCCCACAACCACACGATCTCTGCGTTGGCGGTTGCGTTGAAGCAGACACAGTTCCCTGAGTACAAGCAGTACCAGCAGGAGGTGATTGACAACGCTGCGTCGTTTGCGAAGGCCTTGGAGAGCAAGGGCTTTGAGTTGGTGTCGGGTGGTACCGACACACACCTTATTTTGGTGGACTTGAGGTCGAAGAAGATCGACGGTGCGCGTGTTGAGGCTGTTTTGGAGAGAGCCAACATTGCTGCCAACAAGAACACCGTTCCTGGAGACAAGAGTGCGTTGTTCCCTAGTGGATTGAGAGTTGGTACGCCAGCCATGACCACGAGAGGGTTTGGTCCTGCTGAGTTTGAGCAGGTCGCGCTGTACTTCCAGAGGGCTGTTGAGATCTCGCTTGCCTTGAAGCAGAAGGAGGAGGGTGCTGTCGCGAAGGAGTTGTTGGCGCTGTTCAAGAGTTTGGCTGACGAGAGCGAGGAGGTGAGGGTTTTGGGTGAGGAGGTTGCTGCGTGGGCGTCGGCCTACCCTGTGCCGGGTGACATGGCGTAGACGCGAACGTGACGAGTGTCGAGTGAATGGAGTGAGCAAGACAAGAATGCTAGTGAATAGTGAGCGAGACACTTGCATACAAGTGAACGTGAACGAGTGTCATTGAAACTTGGGCAGCTTACATGTGTGCTCACCTCTTCATCCGCCCAAGTTCGCTGTGTATATACAGGATTATCAGCATAAGTATGAGATATCAGAAGGCGCTATAATAAGAGAATGAGCTGGTTGAGATGTGTAGGACATTTTGTGGGTCTGTAGGAAGGTCTATAGGAAGGTCTGTACGTGAGAAGGTGTGATTGTACGTGAGAAGAACACATAAACATAGAAGGTGATACAAGGTGACTATATGGAGGTAAAATTAAAAATATGTACTCAGTAGATATCGGTAACTATACGCAGTTACTCTCTACATAATTCCTATCAAAATACTATCTGGAGAAGGTGGGCCTGCATGTGAAGGTGTATAAGTGGATGTGGAAGGCAGATGTGTAGTTAAGCAGACCTGCAAGCCAGTGACGGATTCGGTACTAAGTTCGTACGTTTTCAGGCATAGGGTGACTTTGTTGTAGTGAGAAGATCTAGCTTTCTCAAGGATTATTATCTGATTGGAAGATTTGCTGAGAGATTTTCGCAGCCAAAGGGATGGATAGAAGAATTGGTGATTGGGTTAATAAGAAATTGAGCAGTGAGGGGAACGCAGCTGAGGATTTAGCTCTAGTTCAAAAAGAACGTTAATTTTGAACATCTTGAGTCCAATGAAGCCCTGAGCTGATACTGGGAGGATTGTACATTGTAAAACAGTTGAGGTGAACAGAATTGAACGACCAAGCATCGGTTTTATATGGTACTACAAGTGGGTATTGAAACAATGAAAATGACCAGCTATTAAGCATATTCAATGTCCAAACTCGCTGCCTTTGCAAAGCCTTCCTTACATTCGCACTTTTTGCAGATAAATTTCAAAAGCTCGTATTTCATTTGTGATTTTTCACCAAGACCAACTACCCTCACTTCTTTCCAATTCCTTTAACTCCTCTTTACCTATCTGCTGACCCATTTTAATCCCTTCGCCACGTATTTCATTTTGTCCTCATATCTTTCCTCTTGTTTTCGTATCTTTCCTCATATTTCTCTTCTTATCTTTTCCAACCACTCTTCTTATGACGCTGAACCTCATATCGTGGTCGAAGAACGGGTTCGTGGCTTACGCGTCCAACAGCGGCCCCCACAACCTCCACATGACGTACCTCGAAAACACCGACGGCTGGCTGTGGCAGATCGCGCCCCCACAGAGCTTGGAGCTCCGGTCCGAGAACAGCCACACGCCGGAATTGGCGCTCGTGGCATGGAGCAATCTCTCGACGGACCTCGCGGTGGCAGACGTCTACGGAAACTTCTACGTGATGTTGGCGGGTGTGGGGCTTCTTGACTCCAAGACCCAACTCGCGGTCACCGATTCCAACGGTTCTAACGGGTCGGCACCATCGCCCAGCTACGAGCTCACGTCGTACAACCACATGGAGTTGATCTACCGCGACCTAGTGGACGAAACCCCAGTACAGCATGTGTCTTCGGACAAGAAAATCGTCGCATTCAAGTGGTTGGACACTGAGAAACCACACATCATAAACAAGCCCGCAACGTTGGCGCAATCGGAGGGAACGCCTTCGTACACCTACACCGTTGGGCAGCACCAGCCGCACGGCGTCACGCATCCCATTCTGACCAAGCAGGCTGCGTTTGCGTTGCGTGAGAACGGGACGTTGGATTTGTTCTACCAGGGCGAGCATAAGGTGGAGTACCACAAGACTTCGATACCTTTGGGAGGGGAATATAAAAGCGAAGGAAGTCAAGGAGGTCAGGGAGACGAAAGTCAAGGAGGTCAGGCAAATGGAGTTCAAGGAAATCAAGGAAGTCACGGAATTGGAACGCAAGGAAATGGATCAAATGAAGTGAAAACCTTGCCGCATCTCATCACACACGCTCTGATGGGCTTCAGCAACGACAAAAACGTCGTCATTGTTGCATTTGACGCGGTATCCGAGAAGATCCTTGTCTTCACAGTCACCATAGACTGGGGCTTTTTGGTGGAGTCAGCAAAACGCCAGAAGGTAGACCCCCATTACCACACACCCAAAGAGCGCCAAAAAGCACCGAGTCTTGCAGTCACACCCATACAGGAGGTTTCGCCACTTCCACAAGTGACTAAAGAGGACGAGGACTCGGAAATGAACACCAACGAACTCGCATTGTTGAGTGTGATATCGGCGTCTGGAGACACAGACTCCAAGCCGGAGATCCTCGTGTCGTATGTCACACAGACCCCCAAGGAAAAATACTCCACTTTGTACCGGTACCACTTGGAGGCCGAGCTCGTGGCCGATGCGTTTGCAGACTTGGGTTTGCGTAAGAATGTCGCCCAGCAAACACAGGGGGGGGACCTAGCGCTTATACTCCAGGACCAGCTTGTGCGACCGGGCACAGTGCACTCGGTGTCGTCGGCACTAGCAGAGACGTTTTTGGTGGTGCAGTTCGCGAGTGGCAGGGTGGACGTCGTGGAGAGGAGTTCGTTGAAGGTGGTGAACAACAAGAAAAGGGAAGAGAAGGACTTGATTAAGAAGGAAGAGGACAATGAAGATAAAAAGGATGCTCCGCCGGCAATCTCTAGTATATTTGATGTTGGGTTCGAATTTCCCAAAATCGAGCATAAGGGCATTCCAGTGTTGGCAGTTTCGCCGAACTTAGTCTCACTAGTATATTTGGAGCCGCGTCTGGGGAAGCTTCGGTTGAGTGTTGCGGAGAACCAACTGGTGAAGGTTTCGTCGCGCGAGTTGCTCCTCACGTCAGTGGGATTTGGGTTTCGCCATGCGTATGCATGCTACACCAACACGTGTTCGGACGACTTGGTGATTCTCATCGAGAGAGAATTGAGCCGCGTGCGCGAGCAGCTCATTGCCGACACCAAGGCTGCGAAAGTGGAGCTAATTTTGCACAAGTTCGTGGAGTCGATATTGAGCGAGTCGCACAGGGCAATCAACTTCCAGTTGGACACATTCAACAAGGAGTCTGTCGACAAGCTTCTCTCGAACCCCCCGTTGCAGAAGTTGCTCTCGTTGCAGTTGATTCTCGGCGATTTGCTGCGCCCGTTCTTCCTGTGTAACAACGTGGTGGATATTGCGTGGATAGTGCTCAATGTGCGCAGTGCCAGTTTCGGCATCATGTTTCTGCTTTCGAGTATCTACAGGCAGATCTCGAAGAAGAAGCCGATAGAGGACAACATGCAAGATTCCACGACACGAGGCGAATGCATCGTGTCGCTTGTGGGGAACATCAAGTGGTTGATCGACCTCATGGTGTACTTGAACCAGGAGTTGCTCCAGCTTCTGTTGGAGAAGAGAAATCCGGGGCAGAGTAAGCTCACGATGAAGAACTCGTTGGTATTGCCGTTGATCTTGGGGAAGGTGCCGCGTCTCTTCTTGATGTATGCGCTTTCGCTGATAAACAAGACACACGAAATCTTGAAGAAGCTCCACAAGGACTTGCTTGAGTCGAACAAGCTTTTTACGCCGATGAAGGAGTCGCTCAGCCGGTGTTTCACAATTCTCAACAACTCGCCGTTGACGCTCAGTCTTTTCGAAAACTACTTGAAGGAGTGCGATGCGTTGGTGCAGCGTGAGCTAGGGTCGCGTTTTGCCTATAAGGAGAAGGGTCTTGCGCTCAGAAACGAGCAGAAGCTCGTTTGCCAGGGCGAATTGAACGAGGATATGCTTCAGATTGCGCACATTTTGATTGACAGGCACTCGGTGAGCATCAACCGCGACTTGAAGGTGTCGGAGTTGTACTTCTATGACACTTCGTGGTTGAATATCGGTGTGAACCAAAAGGTGTACGAGAGGCAAGGGAAGGAGATCATTCACGATGAGGAGTATTTGCGGGTGATTCCGCGTATACTTAGGAATGGGTCGAGTGTGGATTCGCTCAGGAAGATCCTAGTGTATCCGGGGGAAAAGGCCACGCTCCGGCAGTGTACGCGGTGTAGGTCGGTATCGCTTCTTGCAGACCCGCAGGTTTTTGACATGCCGAATACGGTGGGGTTGTGGACGATGGTGTTTCAGAGGGCGTGTATCTGTGGAAATCCGTGGGTGAGATTACAGTGAGTCTATTTGCGAGCTTGCGAGCCGGATACGAACCAAAATCAGCGAGATGCAACCAGGAAGCGGAGAACGATCAACCAAAGCAACGATCAATCAAAGCTTTGCTACTGCAGTTTTACCGACAAATCGGTAATATCATTGTCTATAATGATCCATAATAAAGCATTACTGCACGATACATGAAATGTAGAGGTCCACGGGGGCATACGAAGAGTTGAATCCATGCGATTTGATTTGTAGAGGATATGACGACAATACGGCTAACGTCTTGGAATATCTGCTTTAAAATAGAAGAATGTAGAGGAATGAAGATGAAAAAGAGAAGAAGTAAGAATGAAAACGGTAGATGAAAGAACACACACCATAACAGAGTAGTTCAGCACACCTACTACATGCAAGTTCTATCAGTGTGAATATCGATCTCTTTAAAATATTTTCCCGTCGCTCTAAGTTCTTTCCCAGGTAACTTGTGTCAGGTGTCTTTCTATCCGCGTGGTACGTCTTCCAGTTCACGTGATCAGCCCAACCTCATGAATACATAGTCAACCACTTCTAGACTACATAGTCAACCACTTCTAGACTACATAGTCAACACCTCTTGACTACATTTCAACCCCTTCTCGATTAAGTTGTCAACTTCCATCTCCCTGGACGTGAGTGAAGGCGACTAGACGTAAATTGTAAGTATGTTCACTACTATGGTCTAGTGCACTTTCTGTTCTTATGACGTATAAATTGCCCGCTTGGCCAAGTGGTAAGGCGCTCCACTCGTAATGGAGCGATCGCCGGTTCGATTCCGGCAGGGGGCAATTTTTTTACATACCCAACCTTTAGACTACAAATTACGTGCTTTAAACCAGATAAAAGTCACAACGTGCTTCACTACCCGTTATATCCTTGTTCTTGATCTTACTTCTCGATTCTTCCTCCTTCATATCTGCTATTCTTAAGCGACTTTCGATGCATAAGCGAATTCGCTTAAGTAGCTGTGCATGATTCAATGCAGGGCGAAAGTTTAATCAGTAATACTAAACTGAAAGTGCTTTTCTCTAGAACTCACAATAAGCTATTTGGCCAGGTTCACAGTCACCCACATCATCATTTGCAAATTATGTCTGATCAATTTCATTCTGTCATTTGCTATTTAAAATTCTATGAAGTGCTCCTCAATTTTAGCCTTCGTTCACTTTGTTCACGTTCCTTATTCTGTTCTTGTTTCTTGCTCTACTCTTGCTCCTTACTCTGTTTTTGTTTGTTACTCTGTTCTTGTTTCTTACTCTGTTCTTGTCCTCACCCTGTACTTGTTCCTTACTATCTTCTTGTTTCTTACTCTTTCTTGCTCTGTGTTCACGTTCGCTTCGCTCAGTTCAGCTTCGCACGCTCACATTGACTACATCGTCTCCGAACTAACATCCACACGCGGAACTCCATCACCATTCTGCATCGTATTCAACGCACTCACCAACTGTGATCTCCAGGCCTCCAAAGAACCCTCCGACGAGCCGAGAAGATTTTTCAAGATATCCACCTTGACTGTGAACAACTTTGGATTGGTAACATCTCTCTCATTGAGAAAGTTACTCAACACCTGCGGCAACCGCTCAAAGAGAAACTGCTGCGAATACGAGTGCTGCGACATGACAAGCAACAACGCGAAGAGCATATCTGCGGTGAGCCGTCCGAGTTTTGTGCTAGTCAATTCAATGGACTCAAACAATTGCTCGTCGCCTATGACATTGAGTAGCACTCCAAAATACTTACTCAGAAGCAAAGGATAATCAAGGGACACGTTCCTTAGCACTCTTGGGTCTGCGTGTGACAAGATGCGAATGACAAGATCCTCAGGAAATCCATCCAACACTTTGGCACACCAGTCCCCAAATCTCACGTCACTTGATAGCTTTATCACTAGATTGGCAACTTCGGGACCCACAAACGCTAACGACACGTTCTGGTAGAGCGCATCGAGCATCTCCCAGTGCTTTTCAGGGACCAGGGGGTAAAGCACGAAGAGGTCGCCGCAGAACTGCACCAAAAGAATGGCAAAAAGGGGGTCGTCTTCCTCAAGTTGCTCGAGTTGGCGGGCATCAAAAGCATACTTATCGGGGGACACATACTGCTTGAAGTCTGCCAACATGAGCACGTAGGCCAAAAAGCGCGAGCGGACAGTAGAGTTTGATTCTATGGCATTGAGTCCGTTGAGGGACGGAGCAGGTCCTGCCCTTGCCCCCAAGTAGTAGCGCAAAAACAGCTCAGTGTGCGAGACGACCGCGATAGGCAACTCCGCAGTCGTGAGGTACTGCTCAGTCACCTTGTTGGGAATGTCGTTTTCGAGGAGAAAGTGGGAACACGTAGAGTCTGCGATCTTTTCCAGTATCAACTTGAGAATTGCCACAGACGTGTTTGGGTCGAGCGTGAGGTTGGACAAGTGCTCTATGACAAACTGCGGGGGGAAAATGCTGAGGAGTTCGGTGAACAGCACGGCGGCCAAAACACGCTCAAGGAGCGCGTGGACCACACGCGACGGGTCGACATCCGGCGCTGAAAAGACAATTTGGGTGGTTGGGTTGACTAGCAGAAGAATATCAGGCTGGTTCTGGGGGTAGAACGAGTCGACGAGCTGGACGTCAACGGGAGTGTTGTTGTCGATGCACTGTTGGAGGTGCCGGGATAAGTTGATGGACATAATGGGTATCGCTGAGGTGGATGATTGGTAGTTTGATGTTAATTAAGATGGATTCGATAATGGTTATTGGATTCAATGATGATGGATGGCTTCAATTGATGATGGATGACTTCAATTGATGATGTTATTCGAGGGCTTCAATGATGAATTCAAGAATTAATTGATGATGTTAATGCAAGATAATGAATAATCAATTGATGTAATTAATTCAAGATAATGAATAATCAATTGATGAAATCAATTCAAGATAATGAATAATCAATTGATGAAATCAATTCAAGATAATGAATAAATCAATTGACGTGGTAACTCAATTGGGTGGTACCCACCACAAGGTTTGAGATTTGATGGATCGCTGGTGGATTGGTATCCAATTGGGTGGTACCCACCACAAGGTTTGAGATTAATGGATCACTGGTAGATTGGTATCCAATTGACTACGTCAGGTTTGATGGATCACTGGTAGATTGGTATCCAACTACGTCGTTTGGGGTTTGATGTATCACAGGTATTTGGTATGTCTTCCAGTGGCAATTAAAATGTAAACTAATACATAAGCCAAGCAATATCCCTCTTGCCAGATCGTATAACAATTATCATATAGCTACTTTAAAGAACGCATAACCGTCATGATGCTTTGACATCCATCACCTTTTTGTGCAATCATCGTCAAACCGTTATGTGCATGTCAGTATACTTTCTCTCGTTAATTTGCAATCACTTGCATGAACCCATGAACAATCATGAACCCATTATGAACCCATTGTGAACGCATTTCTATAACACATTTGTATGAACACTTATCAACATTGATGCCATTTGTACCACTTAGATCCTCTTGCATTCCATTCCAACCTCATACATTCTACATTCCATGCCATTACTTCCACCACACACATCCTGGACACCCTAGCTCACCATCCGATCACCTCACATCACTTTTTCGCACCTCCCTCCCTACTCCTCTTCTCCGCCTTCACATGTATCTCGGCTAACACGTGACTTACACGTAGACGAGCAAGTGCATGCAGAAGAATCACGGCGTTCGCGTATCGACCAGGACATATGAAACCGAAGGGCAACGAAACATCAGGCTCGCACGGATGCAAGCACAGCGTCAAAGCACACCAGGGTCCAACAATACGTGCCTGGTTTTCTTTTTTTTGATACCGTATACTTCTGACACAAAAACACATACGTGTTCAGCTCCCTGAATTAGTCGATAGTTTTTCATTTCGTGTATATTTACCTTTTATTCGCCTCACTTCTTTTCTACGGATGTCCTCAGGAACCTTGGACAGCATGATGACAGCCGTATCGAACATGATTGGGGAACGGGATCCCCCGACGAACGTCGACAAGATAGACGAGGAGGACTGCACAAATGAGAAAAACGGTTACGCGCAAACTCCAGGCAGCTATCCCAAGGAAAAGCCCGAAGAGGGAAAGGACTCGGAAGGTAAGGAAGAAGAAGAGCGTAAGGCTAACGGAGAGACTGTTGGAGTGACCAAAGGAGAGACTATTGGAGAGACTAAAGGTGAGCCGAAAAGAGAGATTAAAGAAGAGATTTCCGAAGAAAGTACTAAAGCGCCTCAACCCGAACCTACTACAACTCAACCTACTAAACCTAACGAAACTCAACTTAAACCTCAAACTACTCAACCTGAACCTCAAGATCAAACTACTCAACCTGAACCTCAACCTATTGAAACCGCCAAGGCTGTCGAAGCCGCCCAATCAACCACGCAACCTCCCAATGGCACGGCTGAACCAGAAAACGACTCCGACGCGGAATACCGCGACATTGCCAACAAACTCTACCATGAGGACTTCGTATCCATCCAGCCGGAAGAGTACACGCAGTTTCTTGCCGCAAACGACTCTGAATCGCAGATGATCCGCGGGTACTACATGGACTGCTTCAAGTGGGACGCGAATCTCTTGAAGTCCACTCGCAAACTCTGCTCCAAGTTGTACCTCAAGGGCGAGTCGCAGGAAATCGACCGCATCCTCTCAGCGTTCACGAAGTCGTACCTCAAACAGCACCCCAACAACTTGTTTGCTACACGCAACTTTGAAAAGATCTACATCATCATCTACTCGTTGATCTTGTTGAACACGGCGTTGCACAACTCGGAGGTGAACCGCAAGAACGTCATCTCGCAGACGGACTACATCAAGAACACGTTCTCGACGTTTGTGCAGACGACAAGCAAGTCGGTGAAAAAGTTGTCGATCAAGCAGAAAATCGCCATTGAGCGCGAGTTGAGCAATTACTACGAGGACTTGCGCGACAACGAGTTGCACTTGAAGCACTCTGAGGGCGTGGACAGGCTTGAAACCACCAGTGCCGCGACAAAGCGTCTCTCGCGGCACATTGCGAAGAAGGACGAGTCTGATGACGACTCGCACGAGGCCACTGTTGATCCGCATCTCGACGACAACACGCTTCTGAGACAGCCCTCCAACAACTCGCTCTGGTCAGCAGACAGCGCCTCCAACACGCGCCGGTCGTCGTTGGCGATGAAGCGCATGTCCCTGGCGACACTGGCGGTGTCGAACTTCACGGTGAACAACCAGCAGGCACGCAACAAGCGCGGCGTGGGGTTTGCACGTGCGTTGTTGTCAGACCAGAAGAACGCGCAGTTCTACAAGAACAATAACGGGTCGCGGATGTCGAACTCGCTGGCGTCCACGATCCGTGCGCGTTCCGAGGCGTCGCTCTTGCACGAGACCCCGCACTTGAACAAGCGCTCGTCGAGGAACTCGATTGTATCGAAGGAGTCGCTTCCGGGCACCGCTGTGGGGGACGACGCGATGCTGGTGCTCTCACTCGACACTGTGAACTTGAACTACGACGACAATGGCGAGAAGCAGCAGCTCGAGGACTTCAACGTGGACGACTACCAGGACCGGTACGACTTGACGTTGGAGTTGCAGGGGTCTCCGTACTTGAAGGAGGGGTTGTTGAAGTTGAAGGTGACCAACAACGACCAACTGGACGCGGTTGCGGAGCCAGCCGCAGCGAATTCGGGTCTGCGTTTCTTTTCGTTCTTCAGCAAGTCGGCGAGTGGCGCTGGGGCACGTCCCGCGGCACAGCGGGACTCGTCGGGGGCGATTTCGCTGACGAAGTTTGTGGAGAACTTTGTGGTGGTGTCGAAGGGCGAGTTGTCGTTGTACTCGTTTGACCCCAAGGTGATCAAGAAGCACCAGGCAGCTGTGCAGAAGCAAAAGACCAAGTACTTGACGTCGATAGCCGAGGACGAGGAGGAGTTGGGAGTGGCACAGGAGAGCGACGTGGGGGACGGCAACTGGTTGAAGAACGCAGCCAACATAGGCAACTACAACTTGTGTTCGACGTACGCGTCGTTGGAGAAGCCGACAATCAATGCTGCGCTGAACAAGAAGATCATCGTGTGGTCGTTGACGTTTCCCAAGGTGCTGAAGAAGTCGCCCAAGAAGTTCTACTTTGAGGCCGGGACCAAGGAGATTGCGTTGGAGTTTGTCAACACATGCAACTTCTGGGCGGCCAAGATCACGGCCATTCCCACGCTCGAGGAGAGCATGTCGCTGATAGAGTACGGGTGGACGAACTTGGACGGGTTGATCAACAAGCGCGACCAGTTCAAGAAGATGAAGCACGTGATGAAGTGGGAGCAGTTGCCGAAGGGGGTGTACTTGAGCAACTACGTTGTTGCGCCGTCTTTGGACGACCGTGCGAACCACGAGGGGATGATGAAGCAGTTTGTAAAGACGTTGAACTACTACAACCACTTGAAGAAGTTGTACAACGACTTTACGACGCTCAAGTTGCGCTTCACCAACAGTCTTCCTGCGAAGCAGTACCTGTGTGCAAACTACAGCAAGGTGCTCAGCAACTACGACCTCAAGATCCAGGAGTACAAGGTGGACTTGACCAAGTACAAGAACTACCTTATTATCTTGGGCTTTGGGTTGCAGTTGCGTTTTGACTTGGAGGACCTGGACTTTGAGGGCGAGGGAAAAGAAGACGACGAGTTGACGACGCTGGTCAAGGCGGAGATCAAGAAGTTGTTTTTCAACATGAAGGACATCTCGAAAATCATCCCGACGTTCCTGTCGTCGAAGAGCATCAATAATATTTCCGCGTTGCTCAGGGGGGTTGACAAGGATCTTCCCGGGGTGCCAGACACGGGGCTGCCGCACACGGACGAGCTGGCGGACCCGTTGCCGACCATTGCGCTTGAGAGCGACTTTGATAATAGCTCGTCGTTGGTGAAGTCGCCGAAGACGTTTACGTTGTCGCACTTTTCGGAGACGGAGTCGCCGATTAACCAGTTGTTGCAGCATAATAACTCGGTTCCGGCGCCGAACATTAATTTGGAGGGCAAGGAGTATCCTGCGGATACGATAAAGGAGGAGGAGGAGCCAATCGAGTGAGTGAGCACTGAACTGAACGAGTGACCGTTGCGAAGCAACGTGAACGAGTGCGAGCAGTGGAATAGCTGAACGATTGAGCGAGCACTGAACGATTGAGCGAGCACTAAACAGGTGAGCGAGCACTGAACGAGTGGGCGAGCACTGAACGAGTGAGCGAGCATTGGATTAGCTGAACAAGTGAGCACTGAATATGCTCAACGAGTGAGCAAGTATATTGGGAATTACAAGTAATGCGAGTTGATATCCGCTGTGATAATTACCCGAGTTATCTTCTATGTGGACGTTCACGTGACCAACGTAATGCAAAGCCACTGCCGAACAGGATTGGGAACGCATTGACTACAGCGGGGAACACGCCCGATGCAGGAATGAACAAATAGGAAATCATGTCTACACGTGCTGGTCAGAAGGACGGAAAGTCTCTTTATGGTGTATATTTCTAGAATGTGTTATTTTTATAGTTAGTGAGCGCGATCGGCGTGAGCAATAAAAGATATAAGTGAACAGACAAGGGAGCAGCGATAAAATAAGAATGAATATATCTAAGTGGCGGAGCGAAGAACGATGGCTATATCTAAGTGAAGGAGCAAATCACGATGAACATATCTAAGTGACGGAGCGAAGAACGATGAACATATCTAAGCGAAGAACGATGAATACATCTAAATGGAGCGATATGAGAAACGACTATACCAAAGTGGTAAACGGAGCGATAAATAACTATCTAAATGGTAACCATATGATGAAGTGAAGGATTAACAAGAATATGCATTTACATTGAGTGATCATCGACATAATACATTTCGTGAACGTGTGCAAGAAGGAATGTAAACAAAATGATGTTTTCATAAAACGTGAATACCTTGGACGTGACCGAAATGCAAGTTTAATAAAAACGAGCACGGAATGCAAGAAGTGAGCACACGGTAACGCGAGAGCGAGTACAAACAAGAACGTAGCACTAAAATACACAAGAATGTGACGATTTGTCAATAGTCGCGAAACGCTTGGTGACTAAAAGAAAGGGTGAAGAATGCTGGAGGTGTTGAGATGCCCATATCAATAGCCGCGAACGAAAAAATCAAGGGTGAAGAATGCTGGAGGTGCTGGAATGGCTAAAAAATGACTGAAAAACTGAAGGCTGAGTGTGCAAAGTCACTCGATTGTAGACGTGATAACTATTCATAGTATCCAGTAGGCCTGTCTAGTACAAAACCCATATACGGATCTAGTATACAACAGTTTCAGTATATAATGCATCTTAACAGCATCAGTATATAACAGCATAACAGTATCCAGTAGATACTATCCACAAGATCATCATAACGATACCCATAACAGCATCCTATCAGCACCCACAACAAGCATACAATACGTCATTCACTCCTTCGCTTCACTCAAAAAAGCTTTCGTTTGACGTGACGCAGGGTCCTGAAACGGCATTTTGCAAGTATGGGGTGAAAAAGAAACCAGCTGTCACACTGTTTCGGTGTCAAAAAGAAACAGGGTTCCAAATCTGCATATGCTAAATATAGACCGCCCGCACTATATATATGAGCATTCAACACCCTTTGACCACCAAACAATGTTGTTCAAGTCTGTTGCCTTTGCTGCTATCGCTACTTCTGTCCTTGCCGACAGGTCCTTCACTCTCACCGCGCTGGGAGCCGTTTCCGGCCCAGTTACCGGCGGATCTGGTGGGCTTACCATCAACGAAGGTTCCCCGCTCACCTTCGATCTCACCGAGCCAGACGGATACTTGTACGTCAACGGCCAGCCGCTTCTCTACAGCTCGACGGGCATCACTCCTGTCGCTGACAAGAGCGACGCTTCGCACCCATGGGGCCTTGAGAACAACAACTTGAGGGTCGGTGTCAACAACCAGTGGTTCGCGTGCCCAAGTGGTCTGGGTTACTCCATCAAGGGCTACGATGCTGGTGGGTGTACCAGTGTTGAGTTGCTGGCTGGTGGTGCTGCCCCGGCTCCAACCTCCGCAAGTGCTCCAGCGAGCTCCTCTGCACCAGCCATTGTCAAGTCGAGCGCTGCTCCAGCTGTGGCTGCTCCTTCTAGCAGCAAGGCTGCTGCTAGTCCTGCTGTTTCCAGCACTAAGACTGTTTCTGCTGTTTCCAGCACTAAGGCTGTTTCTGCTGCTTCTAGCGCTGCCGTCTCTAGCAAGGCAGTTTCAGCAGTTTCGACCACGAAGGCTGCTAGTTCTATCGCTGTTGAGAGTGCCACCTCGCACACGCTTGTGACGGTCACTTCGTGTGGTCCTTCCGTGAGCAACTGTCCCGTGAGAACTTCTGCTGCTCCCGTTTCTTCTGCTCCAGTTTCTCACAGCTCTGCCTCGGCTGTGCACTCCGCTTCTACCATAGCTGGAGGTGCTGGTAAGGCTGCTACTGGTGCCGGTGCCTTGATGGTTGCCGCTTTCGCTTTGTTGGCTTAAAATGTATATTTATGGATGTGATTGGTGTAGATCGTGAGAAGGCCGTAAGATCGTAACGTCAGTAGATGAATGTTGATCAGAGTGGAAAGGATCGTAACTTCAGTAGATGAATGTAGATCAGAATGGAAAGAATCGCAACTTCAGTAGATTGTCGAACGATCAGAATGGAAATGGGTAAACTCGAAATAGAGTAGAGTAAAGTTGTTGAACTGCCTATGCATATTTGTAATATGAGCAATCACAGTGAATCGTTGGACTGATGCATACTTAAACTTTAAGCCAGTTGAATCATAGTGAATCGTGAAAGTATCCGATCTACTGTGAGGGAGTCTAAGTGGTTTGGTCCTGTTGAATTGGTAGTGGGATGTCCAGCAGGTTTTTTTACTTTTACCCCAAGTTCGGGTCAACAAAATACGTAAAATCACCAAAAAAGTGTGCAAAAGTCGTTTTCCCTGAACGAGTACTCTGTGTTCAGTAACAAATGATCGTTGGTACGAGGTCGAGGTCAAAAGAACCGAGCAACTAATCAGGTACTCGTTCTAGTATTGAAACATCTCGTATCATCATTATCACTCTCGTATCACTCTCGTATCACTCTCTTCTCTTATCATTCTTTTCTCTCTTCGTCTTTTCGTACGTTTGTTCTGGAATTCAAGTGGTACCAATCCACCACGAACTCTCATATGGCTTGTTGGAAACGAACCTTACTCTCTTGCACAATCACTTCATGAATGTTCGTTCGAGTATTACTCAAATGTAATAGCTCACTCACTTCATGGATGTTCGTTCGAGTATTACTCAAATGTAATAGTTCACTCACTTCATGAATGGTCGTTCGAGTACTACTCAAATGTACTAACTCACTCACTTCATGAATGACCATTCGAGTATTAATCAAATGTTCGTTCGTCAACTCGCCACCCGTTCACCTACCCAAAGCTACTCGCTCATTATCCTTTTTGCAGCCACCTGGTAGCGCACTCTTCCTGGTAGCGCGCCGACCACCTTTTTTCTCCAACCAACACTTTTTTTACGCCACCAAACATGTCAGACCCTAGTTCGCTCAACGGAGGCTCCGCCGTGGCCATGGTGGGCAAAGAGTGTATAGCAATTGCATGTGACTTGCGCTTAGGCAACCAATCCCTTGGATTGGCCAACAACTTCGAGAAGGTTTTCCAGTTTGGCGACAAGACATTTTTGGGTCTCACCGGACTCGCCTCTGACGTGTTGACCCTCAAGGAGACCTTCCGCTTCAAAAACAACTTATACACATTGCGCGAAGAGAGACAGATCGAGCCCAAGACATTGGCCAACTTGGTCAGCTCCACATTGTACGAGAAGCGTTTCGGCCCGTACTTTGTCGGCCCCATTGTGGCTGGATTAGAGTCCAAGACGAACAAGCCATTCATCTGCGGCTTCGACTTGATCGGCTGCATTGACTTCGCGAAGGACTTCATAGTCAGCGGAACTGCTGCTGACCAGTTATACGGTATGTGCGAGTCGCTCTACGAGCCGGATCTCGAGCCGGAAGACTTGTTTGAGACCATCAGTCAGGCGCTTTTGAATGCGGTCGACAGAGACGCCTTGTCGGGCTGGGGTGCCGTGGTGTACATTGTCACGAAGGACAAGGTGGTGAAGAGAGTGTTGCGGACTCGCCAGGATTAGCGAGGTAACGAATAGAGGATTGATCAGTGTAGGACGAGACGAGTGAACGAGCGTAGCGACTGAAATAAAAACGAGTGAAGAAGAGCAAACGGGCCTAGCGAATGTGAACGTGATGTGTGCGTAAGAATCAGAAGATTGAAGAGGGTGAAACATGATGAGGTCATTTTTGATCATCGCGTACTGAGACTTGGTGTTGAGACAGGAACATGAGCTGCGAGAGGGAAAAAATGATGTGAGACTTAGATACATGGTAGCATGAGTCGTAAGAATGTATCGGCTTCGTGCCATTTTGCTATGGAACTCGATATAATACGAATCACGTGACAAATATCCAGATTAAAGTGGGCATACCTATTCGTAGACGAGATAAGGAGACGCAGATTGTTGTAATGCGCAATCCAGTCAACAATGCGCAACAAGTCAATAATGCACAATCCAGTCTATAACGGCAAAATCGTCTACACGATCTACAATAAAAAATAAAAACCAATAGTATTGTCAATGTGCATTTAAGACCAAGTCTGATCTTACAAGTCTGCCGATGCAGAATTGAACTGAAATGCACTACGGAATACTTCTGAAACTTCCCAAAGATATTCTAGACCATGTGTTTGACTTCCTCCACCCAATTGATGTCCGCTATCTCGTCTCAGAACCCCTCTTTAGGGCCATAGTTCTCGCCAAGGTGTTTCAGCACGTTGAACTAGGCTACGACTACGCGAACGAGAACCTCACCACGAGGTTTCAAAGGTACTGTGTCAATCCCAGTGCGAAAGTGGAGGTAGACTACAAGACACTAGTGGAATTCCTCGAAAACGGTCACATAAAGCCCCAGTCGTTGACAATCTACGCTCCTGGGGAGGTTCCTCCTTTCGATTATAACCCTTTCAATGGCATTGAAATCAACTTTAGTCAAACTGGGGCAGAAACCACGGGTTTGTCCAAGATCAAGCTCCCCTTCAAGAAGCTTCTTGTGAAGACCTTGGACTTTGATGAGCTTCCGCAGTCATTGGAGTCTTTAATCGTGATGAATGGCTGGAGTGGATCGTTCAAGTTTCCCAACCTTCACCATATGGAGATTCCACGACCAAACACTCCACTTTTGGACTCCTTGCCGTCCACTTTGCGCAGTCTTAAAGTACTGTTTAGTCTTCCGAGCGAAGACCTCGCCTTTTTATGTGGGTTGCAACGATTACAGCTACTGTTTATGGAGATCAGAGAGCTTTCTCTTCCACAAAACTTGAAAAGCTTGGAGGTGCGGGACTCTACTATTACCTCAATTTGCAACATTTCGGATTGTGCTTTAGAGAACTTGGAATATGACCTCTGCAATGCTCCTATTGCGTTTTTGGAGAGCAAACTTCCGCACTCGCTCAAAAGCCTTACTTTCTTTTGCAATGCCACGGACGAGGCGAACAGGAACGTCAAGGTGGTGGAAAATGGGACGGTTCAACTGCGCCGGGCTAAAGTGGTGAAGTTTTGTCCTCCCCCTGGTCTCGAGACGTTGAAAATTCGCGTGCTGTACCTCTATTTCGACATTGCGTTCTTCAAGTTCCCCATGTCTTTGAAAAAGCTTCAGGTTGACAGCACAGACTGTTTTTGGTACGAGGGGGGTCTGGAGGGGGGATTTATAAGAAGTGAAGAAATGGAGACCGAGAAAAGTTTGGGATTTCAGGGAGAAGCTCTTTCAGAAAGGTATTCAGTTAGTGATCCACAAAGGTCTGTTAGTGATCCACAAAGGTCTGTTAGTGATCCACAAAGGTCTGTTAGTGATCCAGAAAGGTCTGTTAGTGATCCTGAAAGGTCTGTTAGTGATCCTGAAAGGTCTGTTAGTGAGGATTCACAAAGGTATTCCAGTGAGGGAGTTTCAGAAGACTGTACCACAGTTTTCCATTATCCCACAAGTTTAACCAACCTCCTGTGGTCCGGTGGTGTGCCATGGAACTTGAGCCATTTGCACATCACCAACCTCTGCCTTGAACACGTGCAGAGCCCCATTGACCTGTCATCCTTCCCATCCTCTATAAAATCGCTTGTAATGGCAGGATGCGGTGTGAAATACTTGGATGTGCGGCATTTGGCCAGATTGACCCATTTGAACTTGATGTACTGCAAGATTGAACTGATTGGCGCAGTGAAGTGGAGTTCGACCTTGCACGAACTCAATCTTCGGGGAAACCAGCTCACCATACTTGAGAGAACTGACGTTAGGTTTCTTGACGTTGAAAGCAACCAAATTGCAGCCATTAGCGACGATTTCAAGCACCTGCAATTACTCGAGTTAAACATCGGGTGGAACGAGCTCAGCGAAGTTGATTTGGATATGCTTCCCCAGAGCCTCATGTTTTTGAATGCGAATAATTTGAAAGTTCCGGTGGTTGGAGCTCCTCCAAAAAGCTTGGTTCAATTGTTGCTGGACGATTGCACCTGCTCTGCTTGGAGCCGTATAGTGGCTAGTGTTCCGGAAGTTGCTGGGGGGTATGTCATGGGGTATGTCAACCATTATGAAATGGGAGAGTTTTTTGGGATCCGAGTGGGAGGTGAGCAAGTGACTGTGATTGTGAGAGGAGAGGAGGTGTTGGTGGAAGGGAGGTAGTTGAGATTGCGAATGGAACGAGAGTGTTTGAAAATAGAGGTGGTTTGAGATTGCGAATGGAATGAGAGTGTTTGAAAATAGAGGTTGAGCACGATCTCAAGATCAATAACACCATCACATTACAAACGGTCAACTATTTCTTCATTCCTATATACAAGTTAAGAAACCATTGATGAGACCCTTGAGTGTTGAGTCATGATTCTTCGTACATGTCATCACCATTAAGTGGTCATGGTCGTTTTGTTTTTCAGTGTTCTCCTTCAAAATCTCCTGGAGTCATGTTCTTCTTCAGTACTGTTCTCTTTCTCAGTAATGTCTTTTTCAGTCATGTTCTTTTTCAGTCATATTCTCTTCAGTCATGTTCCCTTTAGTCTTTTCTAGGTTGTCTCCTAGTCTTGCTCTCTCTTTCTACTCCTTTCCCAACTTCTTATCGGCCTCCTTCTCCACCATCTTTCTCAAATAGCTGTTCTTGCCGTAGATCTCCTCTTCGTTTCTCTTCCTCATCTCCTCGAACTTCTTCTGTTTGAGCCTGCTCTCTCTGATCTTGTCCTTCGAGTCCTCGATACGCGTGTGGTGCAAGCACTTGGTCAACTCGTTTTTCTCGAAGTTGCACATGCCGAGCGCCAGCTTAAGGAACTCCTGCCTGTGGCAAGCCTCAAGCGCGTCCATGAGCTCTTCGCACTGCTGGAATCTGTTTCTGTCGAGTTGTGGGTGCATGATGAGAAAAATAATATTTAATGATCGTAAGCGAACCTGAGGAAGACCGAAGCTTTAGACAGAAAAGAACTTAAGTGGGGAGCGTGAATTTTCGCCAGACATCTTGAGTGACTGAAGCGAGCACAAGTTTTAGACAGAGGTATTTACAAGCGAAAGGAAAGAAGACACGTTCTGCAAACATGCTTATTGTACACTCCTACTGTTGGACAAGAAGTCACAAGTAGCAAACCGGCCAACATATGCAAACTACATTTCTGCCTCATATTCTGTCACATATCTAACTTTTATTTATCCTTTTCATTTTTTATCATTCTTTATCATATCGTACATGATCTACCGATCACTTTTGTAAATCACTTCTCTCTCATTCACTCATTCAATTCATGAAAAGACGCCCTCCATTCATACGTCATTCATGTGTCGATGGACAACCCATTCATACGTCGTTCATGTGTCGATCGATAACTCTCTCAAGTTCACTTCCTTCATGTTCTTTGAATACTCTCTCGAATCGCTTTGCTCAAGGTCATTCGTACCGCCGTCAAATTTCACTCCAAGTTCACCAACATTCGGTTTAACAACTCACTCTTAGTTCACCAGCTTTCGCTTTAACATCAACATCGCACTCGCTCACGTTCTTTCATTTTCAATACTCACTCATGTTCATTTCGTTCACGTTCATTCATTTTCAATACTCACTCATTCCAATTCGATCACGATCATTCGATGTGTTCAAATATGCTCACTCGCTCGCTCGCTCGCAAACAACTCCCTAAAAAACGCCTCCGAATTAGGCTCCCTCCCCAACACGTCCCTCAAGTTATCCATCGAGTCATAAGCACCTCCCCTCCTCAATATAATATCCCTGTACTTCAACCCGCTCTCGACATTCATCGGATCCTTCTTGAACAATGTGTAAAACATGTCCGTTGCATACACCAACGAGTACAAGTACCCATAGTACGAACTCTCATACCCTCCCGCAATATGCCCGAAACTCGAGTAGCCCTTCGTGTCTATGCCGTCTGCAGAGTTCAAAGTAACCTCCGCCCGCGTTTCATTCCACACCTTACTCATGTCAAAGGCATCAAGCTCCTCCTGCGTCGAAAGCAGGTGCACACGCAAGTCAAACAATCCAAACGACAACTGGCGCAAGTTGAACAACCCCCCGTTGACGTTCTTCGACGCCACAATCTTCGCGATCAACTCGTCGCCTATAGGCTCGCCTGTCTTATAATGCTTCGACAACTTCTTCAACTCGGGTCCCGACCAACACCAGTTCTCCAACATCTGCGACGGGGCCTCAACAAAGTCGCGCTCAACCTTTGTGTGCAACATCAGAAGACGTGTCTCCGCCAATAACGAGTGCACTCCGTGCCCCAACTCGTGGAACAACGTCACTACCTCGCTGTGGCGCAACAAAGACGGCTTCTCCGCAGTCGGCTTCGTGAAGTTGCACACCAACATCGTGATGCTCGGCTCTCTCGCACCATCCGCGCGCACATAGCCGTCACCGTTCCCAAAATTGGCAGCATGGCTGTACTTTCCCTGGCGTGGGTGCAAATCCAAGTAGATCCAGCCTTTGAAAACTGGCTTGCCTTTGGAAATATCCTGGAACACCGCAAACAACCGCACGTCTGGGTGCCACGTAGTCTTCTCATCAGTCGCGGTCCTCACGAACTTGATGTCAAACAATGTCTCGTACACCTCAAACATACCCTCGATGGTCGAGTCCAACGGGAAGTACTCCTTCACCACGTTGTCGTCCACCAGGTACTTGGTTGAAAGAAGCTTCTCGTTGTAGAACAGGTAATCCCAGAAATAGAGCTCGTTCTGCTCCGGCAAACCCTCTTTCTTCAAGTCGGCATTCTTAAGCGCAATCAATTCCGCAGCATTCTGCTTGCCTACGGGCAAGAACCGCTCCTTCAAGTCCGCCAAAAAGCCCAAAGCAGTCTTCTGGTTCTTCGCCATGCGGGTCTCCAAAATAAAGTCAGAGAAGTTGTGGTATCCCAACACCTTTGCCAACTTGTAGCGGAGTCTCACAATCTTTTCAATTATATCAGCATTCTCGCCGATGTTGTTCTCCCTAGCAACGTAGGCAGTTTTCCTCGTGGCCTGGTTGGTTGCGTAGGTCATGAGCGGCACGTAGTCGGGGTACTTGAAAGTGACCTTGCGTTTTGCAACCCCGTCCTCATCCACAACCTCGAACTCCTTGATAATTTCCTCTGGCATGCCGCTCAATTCGTCCTCCGTAAACAACAAAAACGCCTTGTCTTCGTTGAGGTTGGTCAGGAACTGCGACTGGAGCTTGCTGATCTCAAGGCCGATGTTTTTCACTTCCTCGCGCGCAGTCTCGTCGAGATCCAACCCGTTGCGTTTGAAGTCGAGGACAGTATCGTGCAAGAACTTTTTGGTTTCGTGGTCGTTGACATACGACAGTTCCAATTGGCCATTTGCAGTGTCCGGTTGGTTCAATTGATTCGCTTCCAATGCCACTTTATTCAATTTCGAAAATGCTGCAAAAAGATCCACCCTCGTGCCCTGTGAAATCAGCTGCTCCAGGAACTTGTCGCTGACGTCTGTAGACACCGTGCGCATCTCGTGGTCTGGTGACACGTACTGGTAGAAGGTGAGCTGGTTCATGCGGAAGCTATTGGTGTTGTAGAACTCGATGTACAGGTCGAGGGTCTCAAATGTGGGGTGTTCCGTGGCGGCAACACGGTTGTTGAGGTCTAGACACGATTGGAGAAACACCTCGCCATCTTTCGCGACGGTTTCTGGGGTGTCGATCCACTCGGGGCGCTTGAGTTGGGCTACTGCTTCGGAGAAGTCGAAAGTCATTGTTTTGTGGGAATTGGGGACAGCGGGTTTTTTATAGTGGCGTGTGCCGTTTTGCAGGTTCTTTCAGGCCGCACAAGGGGAGGGACAAAAGGTGACAAGGAATAAGGAAAGGGTGACGTGGCAGAGGAGACAAGGAGGAGAGCAAAAAGAGGAAGCAGGAGGAAGGAGAAGGAGGAGAAGTAAGTGCAGATGGTAAGTAGTAGTGTCGAAAGTGGTGTGGGATATTGGTGGTATCGAGATAGTGATTGTATGACCTCGGGAATAGAAGATTCAATTCCTCTCCAGACACATTTCCATTCTTTCTCTAAGTATTCTTCTCTATTACTACCCTCTATTACTATTCTTTAGAATTCTTCTCTATTACGACCCTCTATTACGATTCTTTTCTGTATTTTCTCTCTTTTCTCTCTATTCTTTCTCCTCTTATTACACGTGACGTTTCTTCATGACCTCCAAAACAGACAAAGACCTCGTGTTGGACTTCATCAACTCGTTGCCAGACTCCAAGCCGAACACGCCCGGTCCCTCTGACGGAAAGACCGAAAAGCCTGCAGAGGGCGAGAACTTTTTGGAGTTCTTGGACGAGATTGCCCAAAAGAAGGAGCCAGCGGCTAAGAGGGAGAAGTCCAAGTTTGAACCAAAAAAGAAGGAGAGCAGGACGCCAGAGTTGTCAGAGAAAGATGCGGATAAGCTGGCTGCCCAAGAAAACACTCAAAGTGCTCAATCAGCCACGCCAACGCCATCAACACCAACTCAATCTACACCAACTCAGTTTACACCAATTCAATCAACTCAAGAAAACACTCAATCTACACCAACTCAGTCAACTCAAGAAAACACTCAATCTACATCAAACACCATCGAAATCGATCCTATCAGCTCCATTTCCAACTGGTGGTCCTCGGAAGGCCAGTCTAAAGTGACCTCCCTCTGGGGCACAATCGCCTCGAACGCACAGACTTTGGGCGAAACTACTTACCAGTTAGCGTCGCAGACAAGCAACCAGATCAACGAGCAGCGCCACAAGTACTTGGAGGGCGACGAGCAGATCCACAATCTCTCTGACCGGCTCAATTCGATGTTGGTGACGATGTCGAACCAGATCAAACAAGGGTTGATCAGCAAGGACGACGAGTTGTTGAATGTGCTCGTGGTGTACGACATGAACGCGTTGGAGTACCTCGACCAGATTGCGCACCACAACTTCTCCAAGGTGATGGACCAGGTGGAGGGTGGAATCAGGGTCAATGTGAGCAACTTCAACCACCGCCAGGGCAACGAAGTCGACTTGAACATGTTCCACGGCAAGATCATCGATGGCGAGAAGTTGTGTTTTGCGAATCTTGAGTCGGCCATCAAGGACTACCTCAAGGTGGAAAACGCACAGGAAAAGAGCGAGGAGGACATAGAGGAGATCAACAAGTCGAACATATTTGTTGCTATTCAGCCGATAACGACTCATATCGAGGGCCAGGAAAGCAAGAAGAGCGAGGAGCTGGCCACGTTGATCGACTCAGGGAACCCGGAGTCGTTTTCGTTCACAATCATGCTTAAGGATATCACAAATGATTTCACGATTATCACGAGGACCCAGGCGTTTCCATTGAAGTGGGCCGAGTGGTTGACGGGGCGGGAGACAGTTAAAAACGAGGAGGAGGGCGAGATCAACCCTGGGGAGTGGGTGAGCGAGTGGATCAGAGATGGGTTGGATTTGAGTTTCGGTGTCCTTTCGCAGGAGTATGTTATCAAGAGGATGGGGATATAGGAAGGTAGGATGTGGAGTGGAGGTGAATGGTGGAGGTGAATGGCGGAGGTGAATGGTGTAGGTGAATTGTGGAGTTGAATGGAGGTGGAATCGTGGAGGTGGGATAGGTGAATAGGTTCAAGATGAAACAGGTGAGGATGGGAATCAAATAACGATGACTTGATATATCGAGGCGTTCAAGCACCATATGCACGATGTGAATAAATGTCAAAGTACAATGAGATGTAGTTAAATAGATGAGAAGGTATTGGTCACGTGTCAAGGTTTTCGAATTTGTAAAAAAATGCCCCCTGCCAGAATTGAACTAGCGACCTTTGCATTACAAGTGCAACGCTCTACCACTAAGCTAAAGGGGCACTCTTGAGTAACGTGTTGAATTTTGGGACCATCAGATGACTTAAACGAAGCGAGTGGTGAGTATTATTCAATTGGATGTGACGAATGAACGTAAATGAGCGAGTTGATCATAAAGGGAAAAGCCAACTAAGTATCTTGTGAGACAAGTTCGCTTGCGTTTGTTTGATCAAGTTTCGTGCCCAGCTTGTCAGAACCACACGAAAATTTTAGCTCACACGAAGCAACTCAAACTCTCGAATACATATTCCAAACCCTACTACCCACTACTAAACTCCCCAATCCACAATACCCACTACCAAACTCCCCAATTCTCACTACTCTAACTACCATGACTACTGTAGCTCATTGCATTCATTTTCTTATCTCTTATCGCTAAACCCCTTTAGGAATAGCATTGCCCATAACCTCCGCCTGTGTTAAACCCCGTCAAACCGTTCCATCAGCCCACGATAAGCTGGCATTGTCCCTGCAAAACTTCTTATCGGGCAATTCTGATTCCGTCAACTATTAATCCGCACTTCTAATACGCGCACGTTATCTATCATCATCTTCTCAACTTCATCGCATATTATCATCTCTACGATTGCATATTAATTATTAATTATATTCATCTTCTATAACCTAGATGACCCGAGGAATCCAGCTCCTCTCCCATGTGTATTAAAACAAGTCTGCAAATTCGGCCACGTTGGGGTGGACCATGTTTGTGTACTTGTAGATTTCCGATGCAGTGGCAGCCGCAGCAGCGGCGGCGGTGGCCGAGGCGTGCTGCATAGGCTGCATCTGCTCGGCTCTTGGTGCCACGATGTTGTGGCTGCCGCTGATGTTGCGAATGTTGCCGTTTGACGAGTGCTGAATTCCGCAGCTCAAGTAGTTGGCCATGATACGGTCGAATGTAGTTTCATCGTTGGCAATCAATTTGTTGGCATAGTCGATGATCACTGTCGACTTGGCCATGGCGTCCTTGCAGATCTTCAAAAAGTCCTGTGCCGACAAGTGCAGGTATTTGTCCACCTGGCCCTCTTTGAACAATTTGGCTGCAACAAGCTTGTTGTCTGGGTGCATGTCCAAGCACTCATCCACTATGAACAGGTAGTCGTCAAAGGACAAGTGTTGTGCGCTCTTGATGTCGATGTTGAACTTCGACATGAGCGAGGCTCCCACCGTGCTGGTGTTGTATTTGTTGGCGGTGCAGGGAAGCGCGGCGTAGTTGTTTAATTTCTGAAGTAAGTGCGAAGATTGGTTGCAAGACGGGTTGTGGTAGATGGTGATGCGCGAAGCAGATCCAGAACCGGATGGCTTGACTTTGGAGGTACCACTGCGAAAGATGTTCTTGAACATGGTTGTGTTTGTGCCTTTGCAAATATGCCGCCACTATTTGTATTTATACTTTGGTCTACAAGAGGGGATCGTGATAAGAGTTTCTTTTTTTTTCGATTAGGCACAAAAAATCTTCCAGCAAGGAGGGGAGTGTTAGGAGGAGAAGGAATTAAACTCAACATATAATCCGGCGCAATTGTGGAAAGTTGAACGAGGTGAACGAGATGTTATACGATGAGAGCTGGAAAGCTTACACTTTGAGGGCAGCGACGTAAAATTAGGGCCTCAGACCATGTCTGCCAAAGTGTGGGAACGCGAGGCCTTATTAGTTGGTGGCAATCCCAACGTGTTCTGGGTCGCATCGTTCCGGAAAAATTCCATGCATTTGCGGTTTGCTGATGTGGCAGTGCCACATTTGCGATAATATTTTTGCATGTTAGCCCTCCCCGAGTCTATTTTTGCTCAAGTCCGAGTGTCACTTTTTGCATGTTGGCTCTCCCCTCCTGAATAAGTTGTTTTACATTTTCTTTTTTGGAAACACATACTTTGTGTGCACATTTTGCACTTTACACGCGTGGTTGTTGGCACTTCTAGATGTCCCCTCCACCGTTGGCAATTCTAGATTCTCCACCGTTTGCGCCCTGTGTCATCCACAGCTTCGTCCCCTCAATCCTGTTGCTCGATACATGTGGTATTGCTGGCTATGCTATCCCCTCTATTCTCGTACCGTTGTTTATGTCACTCCCCTCCTATAATCGAACACTTTTTTCGTGTTCTTTCTCGTTCCCACTCCCCTCCTCCCAGCCTCTTTTGCATAACTATTCAGGCGGCCTGTCGTTTTACATGTTAACGTTCCCCCCACTAGTTTACAGGTTGACTACGAGTGACTAATCAGGAAGGAAAAGTGCTTTTACATGTTGACATTCCCCCCATTAACAGTTCGTTGACTAATCAGGACGAACGAGTCACATTTACATGTTGGACTCCCCCCATTACCTGTTGTCATGAAGAAGATGTCATGAAGAACTTTGCATGTTGACTATCCCCCCTTTAATCGGGAAGAATGAATGTGTATCTAAACTGTAATATTATTGGAGGCAAAAGTTTTGTTGACCCGAATAGCTAAACTGTAATTCGCGTTTCCTTTCTCTTTGAGATCGAAGTCAAGACTCGGAAGCGGCCAAACTCCAAACACCGTCAGAGACTCAAAAATCTCATGCACTCCAAATATCTAACTGTAGTCTCAACACTCCGGGTGGCTATATAGAGAGCACTAATGACCACTGTCTGAGGGGTACATCTGAATGGAACATGTGGTTTTGTGTGACCTTTGATTTCGCAGCCATTGTCGTATAAGTTGTATCCAACAAATAACCGGAAACCCCGCTGATTGTACGAGAGTCGCCACCAAAAGTGTTCAAGGTGTTTGGGATTCCACAATTCACTCTTTCCTGGTGAATTTCTGGTGGTACATGGAGAGGTTACAAAACAACAACTACAGTACGCTGTTATAAAGTCAAAGACGACTATCTCAAAAGCTGATAATTCACAAAGAACAACCGTATACCTACAAACATACACGCATTCCTGCCATTCAACTGTTACTGTTAGGTGATAGCCTTAGTATGGCATTTCAGAACTATCTGGTCTAGCACATCGCTCTTGGTTTTCACATCGCTCTTCCAATTCAAACTATTCGCTTTAGTTCTATCTATTTCTCTCTAGTTTCTAATCTCGTTATCTCTTACTTCATCATACTCGTCACTCTCTTCTGCTTCATCGCAACTTGCCGTTCGCTCACTTCCCTCCTATAATCTCCTTTCATGTTCTATTGTCGCTCATACTTGAAATCTGCCTTTTCTCTACCGTCGCTCTTACTTATAATCTCCCTTGCTCTATCGCTCACGTACTTATTCCCCAGCAGCCTTCCTATGTTCCTCCAACGGCATATTCGTCCTCACACTCTCCACCTTATTGATATCCAAATCCACCAAGCCCAACGAATAGTAATCACCATCCACATCCTTCTTCAATTCGTCGTTGTACTTCTCCAACCTCAAAAGAACCTCCCCCCAGGGCGAAACCACAATACTCTCGCCGTAACTAATCCTCTTCTTGTTTGGGTCCGTAATACCCACATCGTGCTCGCCACACTGGGCTGCCATCACTACGTAACTCTGTGTGTCAATTGCACGCCCTTTCGCAAGAAGTTCCCAGTGTGCTTCCCCGGTCTTTACCGTAAACGCACTTGGGTACGTGATTACGTTAGCACCCAATTGTCGCAATTTGATCGCTTGTTCCGGGAACCGAATGTCGTAGCATGTCGCGAAACCAATTTTGAACGGGTTGAAAACAGCAATTGGTGGTTGAATCTTGGACGGTCCTGCTTCCACGGAGTTGGATTCGCGAAGAATCGGTCCGTTTGGCACGTCCACGTCGAACAAGTGGATTTTCTGGTACTCGTAAATCACCTCTCCTGTTGGATCGAGAAGAACCTGGCAGTTTCTCACTTTCGATCCGTCGTTATTGGGAAGGTGCACGCCTATGGCAACGTAGATTGACCCCTGAATGCGTTTCAATTCGGAAGCGATGACATCCAAGAAGTCGGTTCGTGTGGTTGCCGCCAAACTAATCAGTGTGGCGGTATCTTTGGCCAAGTAGTCGGTGGCTTCAGGAAGAAAGAGGACTTCTGCGCGGGCTTCAATGGCTCTGGATATGAGTTTGTTCACAGTGTTTGCATTGTGTTTGAGATTGGAAGATGAACAGAGTTGTCCGACGGCTATACGTAACATAAAGATAAGAACTGTGGAGAAAAAGATTAAAATGAAATGAACAGCCCGTGACGAATGACAAATAGACAAAGGGAAATAATCCAAAATCTTCATGATTTATGTACGTGAAGAATTGAGTAAGTGGGGCATTGCAAGTATAGGAGGTAGCAGCCTAGCAACCTTGCTTGTGTCACATGATATGGGATACTTTATGGTCACATGATATAGAATCCGTTTTATGATCAGTTTTTGGTCACATGATAGAGATCTTTTTTTGGCCACGTGAAGTCGTCTACTGGACTAGATCTCAGTGTGGGTATTATCAACCAGCTTCGCAGCAACATTAGCAACCATTTGCCGAATTCAAATCTACACGCCTTCCCGTTATCAAATACTTACGTCATAGGGATCAATTAGCTTCATATCAATCTCGGATCGATTGCATCGTATCAAACTCACAGGAAGCAATTAGCTTCGTAGCAAACTCGGATCGCTTAGATATCACACACAGGATCAATCAACTCATTCGTCTCAAAGATATCAATCGTATCCTTGCCCCCTTATTCTATCCTGTCTAACCGCTTTACTCAGCCCTATTCATCCCTCATTGTACCTCAATTTTCATCTACGCCACATCTGCGGAATAAAAAGTCCGAAATCATCACATGCAACGTCATCACATCGACTTGCTCCTCGGAAACCAACCACTTTGATCTCCCGTATCTAGATGTACACCTACCCCTCCCCTCTCCTCCCACTCTTCCCCCCTTCTCTTCCACTCTCCCCCCTCCTCCCACTCTCCTCTCCTCTCCTCCCGCTCTCCTCTCCTCCCGCTCTCCTCTCCTCCCGCTCCTCTCCTCCCGCTCTCCTCTAATCTAACTCTGCAACAACCCCTGTTCTGCATATTACCGGCCACATGGGACGGGCTTGACTTTTACTCTCCGTTGAAGGGAAGTAGGAACGCAAAACAAGGGCAATTTACACCGAATTAAGGAGTCAATGTATCAGTAAATTCCAAACATCATTTCCCCTTTTTCCCCTGATCTCGTAACCACAAAAATTTCTCATCATTCCTGATCATACACTTTGTTCTCTCGATACGTTGAGTCTTCTCTCATACTCTTTAAATTCTTCCTCTACTTTTTTAGTGACTTCCTCTCACACCGTTACTTTCTTCCTCTACTTTCGGTTTCTTCCTCTACACTTTGTACCATTTAATCGTATATTCGTATCAGAACTGAAGGACACTGGGTCAATATATATAAGTCGCGCTAGCCATAATGCCTGCTTATGTCTATGGCTTGTTATAAGTGCCAGGCGTGGTGATCTCGTCGTGCGAGTGGATGGTTGGCTCAAACACCTCCTCAGACAAAGACGAAGAGGCAGTGGCCATCACATCGTCGTTGGAAACCAAGTGGGCTTCGCTGACGTTATTGAAGTTTATACAACGCTGTCTGGAGGAGAAGTGTCTGGGCAAAGCGGTCCTCAAGGACTGGTTGGCAGGTATCCAACAGCGCGAAGCAGTCTTGAAAGTAGATATGTTGAAGATTTTAGTCATTGTATTGTATTGTATTGTAATGTTGATATTGAATTGAACGGGTGCGCAGAGATTTATATATTTTGCCCCAGATTATGACTCCACATCCGCGGCCGAATCTTTGCTTGAGTCATTCGGAGTAAAGGCACCTTAAAAAATATTCCATTTGTCCTGATTATGTAAGAATGGTCATATACTGTGAGGTTTGTTATGTAATCTTCACTTTTGTATGCCAATCCTTACATAATAATCTTATTGTTTTTTGCCACTTCTTACCTAATCACCCTTACATCATCATCCGCAACCCCGTGCAAAAATTCCTCGGCCGGAGATTTTTGCGCGCCCGGTCGTGCGCATCCAATCATCGTCATCCATACGCTATCGGCCCCATGGAAATCACGGTCGTGTGTGTGCCCAAACATTTCCGTATATCCGGCATGATGCATGTGGGGTAGCCGCGCGATTGCCAAAGACCGGCGTAGAGACGGTGAGATCGGCTGATCTGTGCATGCTAGCTGGACTGGCACCGGCTGGTGAGTCCGGGCGGTCTTGGCCGGGCTGACTTTGCCGGGATCGCTCGGTTTGCATCGAAAATTGTAGTTTTGCGCACGTGCAAAAACTCTGGGGTTCTCCCTTTTGGGTCATTTTGCTACTTCCATTTTTCCACACATTCCTTTCTTTATGGCCGGGTGGGAATACACAGCGGCGCTACGCGCGCAAATTCATCGATATGCACTGTACAAGCAAACGTCCATTTCGCTCCGACAAATGGTGCAATTTGGCCCCACTCCGAGCCCAGGATCCATCTTTCTCGCGCTGCAGTTCATAGTGGAGGAGCTCCCGCTCAGGTTGGCGCTCAAGGTGAAGGACTTGGAAGAGGCACCATTTGGGCTCAGCGAGATGCCACTGACGCAAAAAGTGCGTGACTGGTACGCACAGAGTTTCCAGGAGCTCGTGGAGTTGCCTAAACCCGAGATTTCGGAGCAGCTCAAGAAGTTATTGGCGCCAAACGGCCTGCTTGAAAAGGAAAAGCCCAGTGAAAATATAGCGCGGATTGAGTCGAAAAGCCCGTCCGTGCACAACCTCTTTTCCGACGACGGAATTGTGGTGAGACACCACGATTCAGGGCGGTCGCACCACGATAGATACGACAGACACGACAGACACGACAGACACGAAAAGAACGAAAGAACACAGACATTGACCCCACCACCAGAAGGCTCTCCAACAGAGGGGAAACACTACTACACACCGTGTCAGACGAACATTGTGTGGCCGAAAGAGGTCTACGACTACAACAAAAGCGTGAGCGATGTGCTCACCAAGATCAAACAGCGGCACGACGCTACAGTAGCAACAATGGCACAGGGAGTTCAGGAGTGGAAGGCACAAACCAAGACATACTACGTGAATTCGCAGATCCAGACATTTTTGGACAGATTCTACATGTCGCGAATTGGAATCCGGATGTTGATTGGTCAACAAGTCGCACTCAACATGGCACAGGCGTCACCGACGAAGCAGCGTCTCAATACGCTCTTACGCGGGCAGAACGGGACACCCACATCGACGAAAAGCAACTATGTGGGTGTGATCTGTACCGACTGCAATGTGGGCGAGATTGCGCAAGATGCGATTGACACTGCGCAGTACATCTGTGAGGAGTACTACGGGCTCTTTGAGGCGCCGGAAATCCAGCTTATTGCGCCACTGAACGAGATCAACTTCATGTATGTGCCTGGGCACTTGATCCACATGTTGTTCGAGACGTTGAAGAACTCGTTGCGCGCGACGATTGAGTTCCACCTCCCACGGCTCAAGCAGGAGATGATTGCGAAGGACCCGACGCTTGAAGAGGACAAGATTGACATCAACGATTTGAAGTTTCCGCCAATAAAGTTGATTATTCTGGAGGGCACGGAGGACATTGCGATCAAGATCAGCGACGAGGGGGGTGGGATTCCGCGCAGTGAGATTCCGTTGATCTGGACGTACTTGTACACGACTGTGAGTGAGACGCCAGTGTTGGATGCGGATCAGAACCAGAGTTTTAGGGCGCCGATGGCGGGTTTTGGGTACGGGTTGCCTATTCTGCGGTTGTATGCGCAGTACTTTGGGGGAGACTTGAAGTTGATTTCGATGGAGGGGTATGGAACGGATGTGTATTTGCATTTGAATAGATTGAGCAGCTCACTGGAGCCGTTGCCATAGCGAAGATACGAATGACGAGTGAGCATGAACGAAGTGAATGTGAACGAGAATGGAGTGACATGGACTTGCGAGTGAATGTGAACGAGAATGGAGTGACATGGACTTGCGAGTGAATGTGAACGAGAATGGAGTGACAATGAACTTGCGAGTGAATGTGAACGAGAATGGAGTGACAATGAACTTGCGAGTGAATGTGAATGAGTGAGTGAGTGACAATGGACTTGCGAGTGAATGTGAATGAGTGAGTGAATGAGAATGTGAGTGAGAATTAACATGATCGAAGTGAACGTGTAAGCTGAACATGACTGATAGAAGAACATTTACGAGTGACATGAGGGAACATTTACGAGTGATATGAGGGAACATACGAATGAACATGCAACCGACATGAACAAGTGGATGTGTTGAGAATGTGAGTGAGCTAAACGTTACGAGTGAATGTGGTGAGAACGTAAGTGAGCTGAACATTTACGAGTGAAAATTCGAATGAACATGCAATGAACTTAAGAGTGAACATGCGAATGAAAAACGATTGAGAATGACGACGTGAATGTGAGTACGTGAAGCTGAAAGTCGTAAATGAGTTTGAATTAACGTACGACGAGCATACGAATGAACGTGAGCAATGAGCTATTGGGGTTTAACGGAAAACGAGCAATGAGCTATTGGGTATTTAACCGAACTCGAGCAATGAGCTCTTGGGTATTTAACGGAACTGGAGCAATGAGCTCTTGGATATTTAACTGCACTTGAGCAATGAGCTATTGGGTGTTTCAACATCCATTCCATGAGTTATTCTGTATATGGGAGCTTGGTCTTTGACGCAACTATATAGTGTATTAGAGGCTTCACGAAAATGAATGATGAATGATAAGTTGGGGGGTGGTGAAAAAGAATGTAGGTGAAATTGCAGGGTGGTGATGAAGAATGTAGGTGTTGATGGTGATGAATAAAGAATATAGGTTTTGATATTGCAGATGAAAAATGTAGGTGTTGATATTGCAGATTAAAAATGTAGGTGTTGATATTGCAGGGTGATGAATGATAAAGGGTGGGTAGCAATATCTCGCTTACGTAACAAGTGACAAGGAAGATGCACACGAGAGTTTCGAACGTTTACATACCCTGGTCACTGTAATTATCTATGTTCCCTTTGCTTCCTAATTGTTTTGTTATCGCCCCTTTCTTCTCTTTCACTCCCTAATCGCTTTATCACCCTTTTCTTCTTCTCCTCTTTTCCCACTAATTTTCACATGATAAAGTAATTTTGCTACAATCAGGGAACAGTAATGTAAGACTACTATGAACGGCAGGGAAAGCGTTGGGATGTGTATCGGATCAAAAATCAACCCCCATTACCAATTTGCTATCTGACGCAGGATGTATACGTATCAAATTTTCGTCTTGTGCTATCTTCTTTTATTACTCGCGTGACACTTTCGCACTACTGTCTCTATTCGCTTCCTGTCGTCTTTCGCCGTCTTCTTTAGAATCAGTCGTGTATACGTCTTTCGCACATTTGCTTCGCTATGTTCGCTCATGTTCACTATCCTCGGCTCCCCGCATCACGTGAACAAAAAACGACATCAAATCACAAACTACAATGTCAGCACCAAGAACAAAGCCATGGGAGGTCTCCTCCGGCACCTCTGCCGCCGCAGCGTCTGGCGAAACAACCGAGGTGCCCGAGAGGCCCACATCATTCACATCTGACATCAACTCGATGGCGACGTCCAGCCCGTACGGCGCAAACTCGTATGGGGCCTCGCGATACGGCATGGGCAGCATGGGCGGCATGGGGTCGTACGGCTCAGGCCTCGGGTCGCTGATGTACGGGTCCGGCTACGGGTCCGGCTACGGGTCCAGCTACGGCATGGGCGGTGGCTACGGGGGCGGCTACGGCATGGGGAGCAGCTACGGCATGGGGAGCTACGGAATGGGAGGGGGCTACGGTATGGGGTACAACCAGGGCGGAATGCACGGTCCGGGGGGGTTTGGTGAAGGCACGCAGGCCACTTTCCAGCTTATAGAACTGATTATCGGTGCGGTGGGCGGATTCGCACAGATGTTGGAGGCGACGTACATGGCGACACATTCGTCGTTTTTCACCATGGTATCGCTCGCGGAGCAATTTGGGAACTTGAAGAACGCGCTCGGGTCGTTGCTCGGGATCTTTGCGTTGATCAAGTTTGTGAAGAAGGTGTTCTACAAAATCACGGGGAAAACGTACAACTACGGATTGAACATGAAGGAGTTTGCGAAGTTTGAAAAGAGCCAGAAGAAGATTGAGGAAAACTTGAAGCGGCTGAACAAAAGACCCAGGATCTCGTTCAAGCCGTTGTTGCTCTTCCTCGCGGCGTCCATCGGGTTTCCGTACTTGTTGAGCAAGGCGATACAGAAACTCAACGAGCAGAACCAGCGCAAGCGCGAGGTCATGGGGCCGAGCCTCGACCCGGCAAACCTCCAGTTTGCAAAGGCGATGTACGAGTTCAACCCGGAGAACCCCACGATGGAGATCGAGTTGAAGGAGGGCGAGTTGGTGGCGATCTTGTCGAAGCTCGACCCGATGGGCAACGAGAGCAAGTGGTGGAAGGTGCGGCTGAGGCTGGGCAAGGTGGGGTACGTGCCGTCGAACTTCTTGCAGGTGATTGAGCGGCGCGAGAAGGTGCCTGGTGCACCGAAGATGGTGGAGGAGTTTGAGAAGTTTGAGAAGGGGAAGTGACGCGAAGAAAACAAGTGACTACTGAACGAACGAGCCATGCGAGTGAGTGAACTAGTTCAATGGGCTTAACAAACGAGCGATCCGAGTGCCTAGTTTAATGATTTAACTGAACAACGAGTGATCCGAGTGATTAAAAACGGAACCAGGTTGTGTGATTAGGAACAGAATAAGATTCGTGTGATTAGTGCCAGATCATGTGTGATTAGGAACAGAGTAAGATTCATGTGTGATTAGGAACAGAATAAGATTCGTGTGATTAGTGCCAGATCATGTGTGATTAGGAACAGAAGTGAGGATATCACAGCGACTCTTTGACAAAAATCAACTCAAAGTCCCGAGAACACATACTATATAGTGATTAATGACATCCAATTTACGCATTCAAGTAAAGCTGAAGTGATGCGGTGGGTTAATAATTGATGAGAACTTCATTGTACTCCTCGTTCTTATGTTAACTTTGAATCCTTGTTCACTACACCAAAAAAGCGAAGTAATCAACCTATGGCTTTACTCTTTCATCTACGCCAAGCAATCTCGTCCAACGCTCTTGTTCGATATTTGCGAGTCTACTTTGGATGTTTCTTCAACGACAGCTCACCATCCTTACAGTCACTAAATCATACTTTTTGCAGTCTTCATTTGTCATCCTTGCAATCTTCATTGATCATCCTTGGTTTAATCTTCATTAACTTGGTACCAATCCTCATCTTCTTGGCCTCACACCAACATTCGGTTTGTTGGCAATCACTTCAACCATTTTTTCTGTCACTACAACCCTCTGTTGTTCTACATCAATTCTCTCAATTCTATCTCATTCACACTTCATGTCACTATGCTCGTCAACCGTTGTATCGGTTATGCACTTTCGGTTGTTCTCGGTTATGCATTCTTGTACGCCTTCTTCCCCTCATCGACCACATCCTCAACCTCGTCAGTGGCCTTGCCAGCAGCGTCACCAACAGTCTGGGCAGCATTCTGAGCAGCACCCTTCACGTCCACCTCGTCAGCCTTCTTCTTACCCTCGGCCACAGCCTCGTCAAGCTTCTCCTTGCCTTCCTCCGCAACCTCCTGCGCCTTGTCCTTGGCCTCTCCCGCCTTCTTCTCGACAGCCGCAGCAGCATCGTCAGCAGTGGCCTTCACGTCAAGCGTCTCGGCCTTCTCCATGCCGTCCGCCAACACCTTTCCGGTCTTCTTATTCACGGTGTCCGCGGCGTTTTTCACGGCCTCCACAGGGTTCAGGTCCTCCACGGCCTGCATGCCGTCGGCCAAAACCTTACCGGTGGTCTTGTTCACCTTGTCGGCGAGCTCGGTGGGCGACGGAGCGTTTTCGCCGGCCTTCTGGGCGGCGTCAATTCCGCTGGCGGCGTATTCCCCCACCTTCTTGTTGGCCTTCCACAAGGCATCCTTAGCGGCGTCCACCACGCCATACTGGAGCGTGTTGGTGGTGGTAAGCGACCTCTGGTTGAGGGCAGAAGCGGTTCTCAATGCAGTTTGTCTGGTAACCTGGCGAAACATGTTTGTTGTACGGTTATGGTTATATTAGCTTTCCTTTTATATTATGAGGGTAGCAATCAATTTGCAGCTATGTAGCAACACTCCCGATTTGGACAAGAAAAAGCAACATGATGTAATCAGCGAACATGACCACTAGTGGTCACGGTGCGCACGTGACTGAAGAAATGAGATGAGACTGAACTGATCGAGTAAAGCGGAGGTTGGTAAGTTAGGTATTGGTTAGGCAGATTGATGTCGCATGCAGTTTTCACTGAGCATGGATTTTGCAGGTTTTGGCGGACTTTAGCCAATATTTGCACTGACAACTCATCTATTCTTGGCGATGTCCCAGGCACACATGCCAGATGACGAACAAATACTTTCATTTATTCTTTTATGTGTATGCTAAGATGAATGTTCAATTCCTCGATATAGCCTGATATTATTTACACGTCAATTCTTGTACCTGATCCTTCACTGATATATCATCTACATCATGTTCATTCTTTACAAATCCTTGCTCATGTTCAATGCTTGAATATCCATGCTCATCAACATCCATCATGTCTTGATGTCAATAGCACATCAAAACCGTATTCATTTTGATAGTCAACTCACCTTAAGCATCCATGATCATTATTCATCTCATATTTCACTTCCAGGTTGTTCATCAAAAATTACATATCCGCCGATCATGTCAATTAGTGATATTTCATCATCTTCCAGTTGTTGAATTGTTCATCGAAAATTGATATCTTCCGCATTACGATGTAATGCTCACGTTTATCTTCCTCCTCGCATTTCACATCCTCGATGTGCAATGCTCAATGCTTCTCTATGGCTCCACCGACCCATTCCTCACATACGGATGACTCCTACCCCCTCCCCTGCGTGACCTCTCCGGTCCACCTCCCCCCCCAATACTTGGACTCCCCAACGGATTGTTATTCGTCGACGGCGACGGAATCAACGGCGTCTCCTCCTCCTCGACACTGTCGTCCGACGCACTGGTCTCCAAATCGCCAATGGTCGTTGTATGCGGCGAAAAATGTACTCTCATCCGGTCATCGTCGTCGTTGGCCGTGTCCGTGTCCTCCATCGGCGTTCCCTCCGAAACCACCGACCGCCTGCGGCTCCTCGTCGGCATGCGTCTTGGAATGACACTCGGTGGAAAAGGATACCTCCCCGGCATCATCAAGTCCGGGTCTGGTGTCCTCGTAACGTACTGTGTGTGCAGGCGCCCTCCGGCCCATTCTGACGGCATGAACAGCTCCGTAAGCGGTGTGATTCGCGGGTTGAAGGGCCGCGCATACGGCTGGAACACATCTGTCAGGTTATTCATCAAATGTGTGGTCATCGCCTCGCGTTCGTTGAATCGGTGAAAGATATTGCTTCGTATATCGTTTAACTTTCGCTGCCGTGGGTCCAGCCGTGAAGATGCACTCGCTTCCACCTCCTCACGACACAACGGGCAACTCACGTTACTCTTGAGCCACTCTATAATGCAAGACTTGCCAAACACGTGCTTGCAGTTGGGCATTTTCACGGCTATGTGCCCCTCACGTTGCATTTCCTTCTGTTTCTCCTCCTTTTCCTTCTGTTTCTGCTCGTCGTCGTCGCCGTACCCCGGGAACACCTGTTCCAATGTCGCCGGCTCCAACGTTTGCAAACTCCGCTGCGGCATCTGCTGGTATAACAGGGCGCTTTCGTCCGTGGGCATGAATATCGACGGATCGTTGAACCTCTGGGCCAGGGCCATGGATTCGGACAGTGTGGACTGCGTGGCTGTGGCGTTTTCGCTCAATACTGCGTCAATATCGGCTCGCACACACAGCGGGGCCTCGACGGCTTCTTCCTTGGGAGTGTTCTTGCAAGCTTCGTACTTTTCGTAGCAGATGGGACATTCTTTGTCGGTGGTATCCACCAATGTGAGGCTCTCTATGGCAGCTTCCGAAGCCAGTTTGCGGGAAAGACTGGAGTTGAATCCACGGGCCATTACTTCGCGTAGCCATGCTGGTAGTCCTTCAGCATCGGTGTCTCCAAAGAGTGTGTTCATACTGGCTGCGACGGATGGTATGATTGATGGTAGTACCAATGGTGTGTAATACCAGAAATGATGGTATGACTAGTTATGGATGGTGTGGCCTAGTTATGGATTGTATGACTAGTTATGGATGGTATGACTAGTTATCGATGGTATGACCTAGTTATGGATGGTATGAGTAGTTTTGGATGGTATATTTGGACTATGAAAATAGTTCAGTTTTTTAGCGATAAGAACTAGTGGTATTGCAGTGTGCTACTTGTGTGGTATTGGTGATGGGAAGATTCTGCACCCTTGTCGTATTTTGAGTACTCTTTTGTATCCGTGGATAATCTAGTGGTAATCGGTGCCAAGTCGTAGTTAATATTTTGGCAGCAACTTATTTATATATCACCGTTCACTTTCTACGATCTTCTCTGCATTGCCTCAACTTTATAGTTTCTTTTGATCTTCATCTAAGGACCTTCGGATTGTCTCTTCGGAATACCTCTTGGGATTGCCACTTCGGATTCATCACTCCCCTCACCTAATTTGATCTTGAGCCCGAAGATCAATTTGTTGAATGTGTCAATGATCATATTTGCTGGAAGACATTGATCGCATACTGCTGTAATTCACATCTGCTCTTGCACTTCGTGCCTTCCATCTTGCCACCATCCCGTGCCAACTCTCGTGCCACGGGATTTCTTTTCGCTATCCCCGAGGTGTTTACAAATGTCACAACCCACATACCGAAGTTCCCGGATGTTGCCACTAGGAGTGGAACTTGCGGAGGAGCGGAGTGGGGTATGGAGAGTGGAACGAGAGATAGTAAACATGGTATGAGAAAACAGACCATAGTATAAAGTAAGTCTAGTATGATCATGAACACGAATCATGAGCACAAACCATCATGAAGCCCATGAAATACAAATCATCATGAACACAATCACCTATCATGAAGCACAAACCACCTGATTCAGTAGACGGAACAAAGAAAAGCATGCAGGTGGTTACCACAGCATCTCCAGTCTTACTCTTAGCTATGTAGCAATTAATTGTGTACAACTACTTACATCTCACTAATAACACAACTATGAATTCCTTTAATAACATCTCCTTGCGCATATAACCAATAACGAATTCCGCTAACATCTCATTCCACATATAATCAATAACGAGTTCCTCTAACTCATACCACATCACCAATAACGAATTTCTCTAACATCTACTACCATCCTCCAATGCCAGATCTCCTACAAACTTCATGGCACTTTTAACTCAATGGAAACTCAATTAACAGAAAATCTTACCCATACCTACCTCAAGACGTCAAACTATGCTTTTATGATTCCATACTCGTTACGACGCAGGTATGATCTGCGTATTTACGTAGTCAAATACGTATTTTCTTGGTCCGTCCTTCTCTTCGTCCTTACCCTTTGTACTCTTTCTCTTTGTCTTCGTCCTTATTCCATCATCTTCTCTCTGTTCATCCTCATTCTCTTCACTTTCATCTTCTCTTCACTTCATCCTCTCTTCATTGCATCTCTTCATTTTCATCTCTCTTCACTTTCATCCTTATTCCCTCTCCATCTCTCCATCTCTCCATCTCTCTCCCCTACAAATACTGGGCACGCAAGTTCGTCACCATCGACTGCTGGTCAGGTGGCAACGTACTTATCTGGTCCGCAGGAAGCGACAACACCTGCGCAACCAACTCGGCCTGGTCCGGTGCCATCGCTTGCAACTTGGCCTGTGTGGCCTGCGGCAAATGTGGCCATTTCGATCCTCCAAAATTCCCAAATCCATACTGCTGCTTTTGATATGGTTTTTGGTAGGACTGGTTTTGGTTCTGGTTTTGATTCTGGTTCTGGTAGGACTGGTTTTGGTTCTGGTTTTGATTTTGGTTCTGGTAGGACTGGTTTTGATTCTGGTTCTGGTATCCCTGGTTTTGATTTTGGTAAACCTGGTTTTGATTCTGGTTTTGGTAACCCTGGTTTTGGTAACCCTGGTTTTGATTCTGATTCTGATAAGATTGATTCTGATACAGATTCTGATATCCCTGGTTGTATGCCTTCTGGAACTGCGGCGCCTGAGGAATGGATGACGGCGGGGGCGTTGGAGTCGCCTTTTGCGGTATTTGCTGCGCCAGCTTCATCGACTCGCTAATCACCTCCTCGTCTATAAACCCCATCACCAAGAGCGCCTGTGCGGCACACGTGGCCAAGTCAGGCAGAAGCAGGAACACCTCGTACGCACGCAGTGCCTCTGGCCCGCTCAATATGTTCTTCAACGTGGCTATGAGCTCTATGAGCTGTGCGGGGGGAATCTTGCTCAACGTCTCGTTGATCTTGTCCGGCGTCTGCAAGGGGATCTGGGCCGGTTGTGGAAGCACCTTGGACGCGCCGCTGAAGCGCGCGGGCATCTGCTGGCCCTGCGGCGCGCCGTTATCCGGCAACTGCACGTTTGGTGGTAGGTGGCTGCGTTCGAACGGCAACACCGTCTTTTCGGCCGTGCCCTGCTTGAACGGCTCCTTGGATGCCTCGATGCGCAAGCGCTTGACCTGGTTGGTGCTGGGATTGATGATTTTGATGGCATTGAGAAGGGGGATGGCACGCTCGGCCTCGGAGGGGTTGAGATACTCAATGAAGGAGAAGCCCTTGTTTTTACCGGCGTAGTCAAAGCCCATGCGCACAGCAGTCACCTTTCCGGTGCTGCACACTACAGCCCTGACCGCAGGCTCGTCCCATTCGTAGGGGATCAGCCCGACGTAGACCACCAGTGTGGTGATGGGTTTGTACATGGAAAAATAGAAAAAGATAGAGAATACAAAAAGATAAAGAAAAGGAATAAGGAGAGAGAGAGGAGAGAGGAGAATAAGGAGAATAGTTTGAGAATAAGGAGTTTAAGGAGAATAGTTTGAGAATAAGGAGAATAGTTTGAGAATAAGGAGAATGAGAGGAGAATAAGGAGAATGAGAGGAGAATAAGGAGAATGAGTAAGGAGAAGAGGGAAGTAGAGGAAAGGATGAAGGATTTGCTTTGGAAATCTGTAGAAAGGAACGTATACCGATTGTTCACGAATATTACCATGAAATACCAACAAGATTGAAAATCACCATGAGTATACCGAAAAGATTGAAAATTATAATGAAATACCAAGATCGAAAATTACCGTTCGACTACCGACAAGGTCGAAAATTACCGTTCTACTATCGACAAGCTCAAATTACCGTACCACTGCCGATATGATCAACAACTACATCTAAATAAGAAAAACTGCCAAATAGCGATTCAAAATCAACGGACACTGTAACAATTCATAATATATACATCGTTCATACAAATGGCCACTGACTTTCGGTTTACAGGCTCTTACATTATTCTCATGTGCTCTTCACTCTCTGCAGTTCTCTATCATTAATTTCGCCATGTTATTGTCTATCCATTGCTCATACTCTAAATCTTGCTCATGTTCACTGTCTACATTTCTCATATTATTCCTTCATTTTTCTCTAGAGTAGTCCCTCACATTCGCTTCGCGTTCACTTCTTGCTAGACACGATCGCTCGCGCTCCCTTCCTCTCTATAGACACATTCACAATCGCTCGTTCACTGGACTCTCTCCGCCCCACTCAACTTCACCGCAGCACCATACTTCTGCAACTTAGTCAACAAGTTGTCTCCCTGCTTGATCAACAAATGATACTGGTTGTTCTTGCTGTCCGGGCGGTTCGTCTCTATAATCCCATTCACCTTGTCGATGGTGCAGTTCAACTTCTTGTTGGGAATGAACTTGCACAAGTCCTCGTCCAAAAAGCTCTCCGAGATGTTGAAGTTGTGCGCCATCGACTTCACCGACAACGACTTGTAGCTCTCCAACAACTGCCCGTACGCCTTGCACCGCATCTCGCGCAAAAAGTACGCGGCGTGCTGGTACAAGTACTTGTTTGTCAAAAACAACTTGTCGTTCAGCTCGAGCAAGTGCAGGAAGAAGCAGTTGTACTGGCACGTGTACAACGAGTTGGTCAAGTTGAGCAAGGGGTCGAGGTAGTCCGACGACGACAGATGGATCGACAAGATCTCGGGCGAGTCAATGATCTTGTCCTTGAGGTCCACGCGGTCCAACGTGAGCACTCCCGCGGTGATGGCGTACTGCGCAACCTGCTCGTATGTGCACAATTCTGTCGAGGTAAAAGTCGCCAACAGGTCGATAAGCAACTTGCCTGCCTCACCAAACTGTCTTGTGGCCAACAAGTAGATCCCGTGGTACGTCTTGAACCGGTTGCGGCGCTCCCAGTCGCCTCCCTTGTCGATCAAGCCCTTGATCTGGTCCAACAACTTGCCCACGCCCGGGTAGTCCGCAAAGAAGAAGTCGATCCTGGTCAACGCGAGGTAGAGATCTATCTTGGACCCTGTGCTCTGCGGCAACTCGAGCGCCTTCTTGTACGTGGCGACTGCGTTTTGCCTGTCGACAATAGTTGTGTAGTACTCGGCGAGTTTGATTGTGGTGGCCAACACGTCCAACTCGGTTTCCTCCTCGTCCTCGGCGCTCTTGACATCTTTCTGCAAGTCGGCGAGGGCGCTTTCGTTCACGGCGGCCATTTGGGTGTATTTGTGCTCGTCGAAGGGGAAGTCTGCGATCTCCTCGTGGAGGTACTTGTAGTAGGGCGCCATGTTGTCTTTCTCGACAATCGCAGTGATTTCCCTGAACAATTGTGCACGGGGGGTGGGGCTGGCTGCTGAGCCGGCCTGGAGGAGAAACTGCTTCTCGGATAAGCGGTGGTCGGGGATGTTGGGTGTGTCTGATTGGTATTCCATGGTGGGAGGCAAAGTGGGAAAAAGTTTTCACGTGACTGACAAAATCGACTGAACAGAAGTGACGTGAGGAATGAAAGGGATATCTGAATTCGACTGAACGAAACTGAGTGAGGAGTGAAATGGATAACAACTGAACGGAACTGAGTGAGGAGTGAAATGGATAACAACTGAACGGAACTGAGTGAGGAGTGAAATGTATAACAATTGAATTCGACTGAATGGAATGAATATATGTGGGGAGTACAGTATGGCTGACAGATGAAGCGCAATATATGGTTGGACTAAAGTACTCTGAAGTTGAAGAACGTACTTGTAGAGTCGAAGAAGTACTTGAAGAATGACGACTGAACTGATTCTTGGTACTACCTTGGAGAATACAATTGACTGAACTGAAGATACCTCTAATTCTTGGTACTACCTTGGAGAATACAATTGACTGAACTGAAGATACCTCTAATTCTTGGTACTACCCTTACAATTGACTGAACTGAAGATACCTCTAATTCTTGATACCACCTTGGAGAATTACAATTGACTGAATTTGAATGATACGAAATGACTTAACCTGACTGGAATCAATGAACCTGAGAGTCAACTTCAATACTAAAGTTTTGGAGCCCGTCACGTGGGCAATGCGAATAACAGGAGGTTATCCTCATTTAAAATGGGTAAGAGATGCGTTTCGTTCATTCATCGTTTCATTCACACTTGTAACTCGCTCAAGCTGTGAAATAGACAGAACGAACTTGAAACTAGACTAGTAACAAGTATCGGATTCTGAAAGATTGAACATTGAAAGATGAATTTTACTGTAATGGCTGGAAAGGATCTGGAAAGTCCGCATAATTGAGCCATAAAACCACCCCCTGTACGTGTTCCAAAACCACCTCAATTGCTATTAAGTCATAAAATCCTCCCTTGCACAACTCCCAATACTATTTCAACTGCTACCAAGTCAACCTAGCATTTTTGCATACAAAGGGTCTCTTCGAAAAATACATCAATCTCCCGGTTAGAATCCTCTGATTTTGCAAACCTTCTCCTCTTCTTCATTTTTCACACTCTTCACGTGATCTTACTTACACCATAAATGCCATCCACCACGACCACCTGTATACCCACCATAACGGGTCTCTCTCCTCTGGCACCCTCTACCCCCTCCGTCAATCACTTCCTTTTTTATGTTTTACAGCCGGTCCCCCACATCGGCTATTTTGCGGGTACGCTCGGTTCAAAAATGCGGGGAGGAAAATGGTAACTTTAAAGGAAGTCAATCCGCAAATAGATATTCAAGTTCACAGTACATTAACTCAAGTTTATACTACTCAAAAACTCAAGTTTATACTACTCAAGTTTACAGTGCTGAACCAAATACCATGAGCATCAAAGACGACATCCCAGCCATCTTCCTCGACAAGTTGTCGCCGCGCGGTATCGAAGCGATCCAGAAGACCAAAGACTTTGTCGAACAGTGGTGTTCGCCCGCGGACCACCTCTTTGAGCAGCAGGTGCTGAAGGACCCCGCCACCAGATGGACCACCACGCCCGAAATCGCCAAAAAGTTGAAGCTCAAGGCCAAGGAACTCGGCCTCTGGAACATGTTCTTGTCGAAACGCTACGCCGAGGGTGCGGGCTACACCAACCTTGAGTACGGGTTGATGGCACTGTACTTGGGAAAATCCCTCACGGGACCCGAGGCTACAAATAACAACGCCCCAGACACAGGCAACATGGAGCTTCTTGCTCGCTACGGCAACGAATTCCACAAGGAGCGCTATTTGAAGCCATTGTTGGCCGGCGAGACCAGGTCGGCGTTCTTGATGACCGAAAAAGGGACCTCCTCGTCCAATGCGCTCAACATTTCCGTCAGCGCAAAGAAAAACAGCAAGGGCAACTACGTGTTGAACGGGGTCAAGTGGTTTGCGTCTGGTGCGGGCGATCCAAGGTGCAATGTCTGGCTCGTGATGGCGAAGACAGGCGACAACAAAGATGTTCCGTACTTTAACCACACGCTTTTGGTGCTTGATGCAAAAAGAGCCTTGGAGAGCGGAAACGCCAAATTGGTCAGACCGCTTCACGTGTTTGGCTACGACGATGCCCCGCACGGACACTGCGAGATCGACTTCCAGAACTACGAGGTCCAGCCCGATGAAATGGAAAACGTCGAGTTGGCAGGTGAGGGGCGCGGTTTTGAGTTGATCCAGCTGCGTTTGGGTCCGGGGCGCATCCACCACTGTATGAGACTCATTGGTGCGGGCGAGTTTGCGTTGTTGCGCACTCAGCACCGGGCGAACCACAGGGACATCTTTGGCAAGCCTTTGGCGAAACGCGAGCTGTACCTCAACAACTTTGCGCAGCACAAGATCGACCTTGAGAAGTGTCGCATGCTTGTGCTCAATGCCGCGCACAAGATCGACATCAGCAACCCCAAGGCAGCGCAGAGGGAGATCGCGATGGCCAAGATCGAGACCCCGCGGACGGTTGTGCGCATCATCGACTGGTGCATCCAGATGTGGGGGGCTGAGGGCGTGTCGCAAGACACCGAGTTGGCGTACATGTACGCGATGAACAGGACTTTGCGGATCGCCGATGGGCCCGACGAGGCCCATTTGAGTCAGTTGGGGCGGAACGAGGCGAAGAAGGCGGGGGATGCGGACGAGTATTTCAAGAAGCACGCGGAGTACCAGGCGAAGGTGGCGAGGTTGTAGTTAATATGAAGCATTGATAAGGTGGCGAGGTTGTAGTGAGTTTGAAGCATTGAGTATCGATAAGGTGGAATTGTAACCAGTGATATGAAGCATTGGATATCGATAAGGTGGGGTTGTAACGAGTGATATGAAGCATTGAATATGCACGATAAGGTGGCGAGGTTGTGACGAGTGATTATGGGCCATTGAATATTCAACAATTGTGAGCTAGTTGCACATGAGAGAATATACAGTTCAAATTTGAGAATTGATTGAAATTTTTTGCAGCCATTATTTTGTGCACGCGAAAAAAGCTAAATTTGCAGCCATTGTAGAAATCTAATGAGATAGCGTTACGATTAGGTTAGTTTGAAGAGTTCAGTTGTGTATTGGTTTGCATCAGTGCAGTAGCCAGAGTTTCCAATACTCATTATGTTACAGGGATATCAGTGTAGTAGTCAGAGTTACTAGTCATATTTCAGTGGATATCAGTGTAGTAGTCAGAGTTACTAATCGTATTTCAGTGTATATCAGTGTAGTAGTCAGAGTTTCCAATACTCGTAATGTTACAGGGCTATCAGTAGTCAGAGTTTCCACTACTATCATATTACGCAGAAATGCTTCCTGCCGATACTCAGAAATTGGCCAATCACTAGTTATGAACTTGGCTACATTTATTGCTTCGTGCTCAGGTCGGAAAATCGTAAGATTGATGCGTGGAACTCTGGCATTAAACGTCCCTGCTACCTTCCTCCTCGACTACCATATTTTGCTACAAGAATCTCCTAGAATATCAATTTCTGTCGTTCACGTTCGTTTCATACATGTTCACTTCGATAACGCCTCAACAGCCTTCTTGGCCGTGGAAGTAGCAGACTGTGGGTTCACTCCAGTCACCAACTTGCCGTCAGCAACTGAAAAGTCATCCCAAGGACCCTCTGGCTCCACATACTTAGCACCTGTCTTGTCAGCCACATCCTTCATGCTGAGCAATCCCTTCTCCTTCATGATGCCATCGACGTGGAGCACTTCCTCGCCGCCATCAGTGAACCCAGTGACGGTCTTGCCCTCAATCAAGTACTTGTTTGTCTTCGGGTCAATGAGGTTCTCAAAGATTGCAGGTCCGTGGCACACAGCAGCGACCACACCCGCGCGGCCCCACACATTCAATGCAATATTGTGCAATCCTTTCGCAGTTGGATAGTCAAACAAGGTTGCGTGTCCTGCAGAAGCAAAAAAGATGTCGTACTGGCTTGCGTCAACTTCGGAAGCCTTTTTGATGTTGCCGAGTCCGACGCTGAATGCCGACTTGGAGTCCTCAAAGTCCTTCTTGTCCTGGCCCAGCAAAAAGTCCGGGATCAACGAGTGGCCATCAACGCCATAAGTTCCGGTTTCCGAGGCAAAGTCGACCTCAATTCCTTGTTCAGTGAAATAGCGGAATGGGTGGAGGGCTTCGGTCACGAATAAACCCGTCTTCTCACCGTCTGCGTAAAAGACTTCGTTGTAGGATGTAACTGCGATAATTGCTTTGACCATTTTGAGAATTGATTAATTGATGAATTGAAAGATGGTAAATTGACCGAGAGTCTAGGGGTATTTATAGTCGAGTTTAGTTGCTTGGGAGTTTAGGTATTTTACAAGCGAGTTTAATTGCTTATGGTTTGAAACTTGCTATGTGTGATTATGTAATGGAATGGATTTTCGAAAGGGTCCTTCGATATGCAGGGATGGATGAGGGGAACAAGAGTGATTCAAAAGTTGAAGCTTACCAATGTACGAGAGATTCAAAAGAAAATCTTACCAATGCACGAGAGATTCAAATGTGTGAAGCTTACCAATGTACGAGAGATTCAAAAGAAAAGCTTACCAATGTACGAGAGATTCAAAAGTTGAAGCTTACCAATGTACGAGAGATTCAAAAGTGTGAAGATTACCAATGTATGCGTGTTGTGCAGAGTGATATGAAACGTAGCGACTTCAGGACTGTAATGAAGATGGACTTTGCAGTATTTTTGACTCCTGGCGGCCTCTGAGGCGACTATTACTAATCACGTAGACTTCGCATGTCCTGGTCAAATGTTGTCGCTAAATAATTGGTGCAAATGTCGAATGCGGAATGATGAAAGAATGCAAAAAACGTCACCAGAAAGATACACGATTTAAAGCTTTGCCGTATGGCCTACCAAGTCTGTTTCACAAGATACATTGATTTACTGGCCTACAAATTCTGTTTCACAAGATACATTGATTTACCGTATGGTCTACAGTAATTCTTCAATGCGTTAAATCCACTTATATCCCTATTTCTTACATCTCTACCTCCTCATGCCTCCAAAGCCTCCACCGCCTTCCTAGCAGTTGAAGTCGCGGATTGCGGGTTAACACCAGTCACTAACTTACCGTCAACAACGGTAAAGTCATCCCAGGGACCCTCAGGTGCGACGTAATTCGCGCGAGTCTTCTTAGCCATGGCCTCCACAGTTATCAACCCCTTCTCCTTCATAATGTCCACAAGCTGAAGAACCTCCTCGCCAACATCTGTAAAACCGGTGATGTTCTTTCCCTCAACTAAGTGCTTGTTTGTCTTTGGGTCAATGAGATTTTCAAAGATGGCAGGCGCATGGCAGACGGCAGCCACGACACCTCCACGGCCCCAAATGTCCAATGCAATGGCATGCAAGCCCTTAGCAATTGGGTAGTCGAACAACGTTCCGTGACCTGCAGAAGCAAAAAAGATGTCGTACTGGCTTGCGTCAACTTCGGAGGCCCTTTTGATGTTGGCGAGACCAACACTGAAGGCCGACTTGGAGTCCTCAAAGTCCTCTTTATCCTTGCCCTGCAAAAAGTCTGGGATCAACGAGTGGGTGTCGACGCCGTAGGTGCCAGTTTCCGAAACGAAATCGACGTCAACGCCTTGCTCGATGAAGTAGCGGTATGGGTGGAGGGCTTCGGTGACGAATAAGCCGGTTTTTGCGCCGTCTGCGTAGAAGACCTCGTTGTAGGAAGTGACTGCGATAATTGCCTTTACCATTGTGTGTGGTGGACAGTAATTGAGCTAAAACTGACGGGTTGACGGCTACTTATAAGCTAAGTTGTGATTTCTTTTGATCAGACAGAAAACGTTATGCAGATGGACAAGGGCTCGTAATAAATATACCGAGAATAAATGTAAGGACAGGTGATAAAATCGTGGCAAAAGGATTGAGAGAGGCTTTGGGGAGGTATTAATGAGCTGTAGAAGAGTGATTGATTACAGTAGATCCGGGTACTCTTATGAAGTTGAGAGATAACTATAGCAATTTTTGCTGATTAATGATATGCACATTGCGGCTGTGTTGTGTGCACCACTAAATCCGAGCGAAGAGATTAAAAAATGGAACTGGAGAGAATGTGGAGGAATACTCGGGATGCTAGGAGGTAAGAGGATAGGGAAGTGGGCCAGTGAAGTAGGTAGTGAGGTAAACAAGTAGAAACTGAAGAATATAGTGTGAGGGAGATGTCAACGGGTAATAAAAGGCAGTCCTTTGACACGCTGGAGAGATATTAGAGGGTAACTAGCGATTGAGTAGACCTTTGACTTAGTGCTTATACCGACACTGTGAAGCCCGTGCAGAAAGTAGCCACCAGCCCGTGCAGATGGTGGCTACCTAAAGCATTAACGCTACAAACCATACTAATTTACGTTATTCAAAATCACGGAAATACCCTTGTATTTACAAGAATAGATCCAGGCTATCAAAACCCCTTTTGTGGTCATATAGAGACGATGAGTATATGAGGATGAATGTTGCAAAAAATACGAATGGCACAAAAAAGATGAAATAGGGCGGTCCGGTTTCGGTGTGCAGAGACGAGCATTACGCTGACAGGGCTTCGCATCGTCGACAACTGTCATTAGGACATGACTTGAAGCTTTTCTGAGTTTCGATCTTTATCAGGTTCTCATGAACCATCTACTACTATCCTTTTTTTATTTATTCCCTATGGTCTAATCAGGATTCCAACGCTTGATATCAAGACAAAATCCCAGATCTCCTGATATCCAAGACCCTAGATCGTAATTATGATGATCTAGTTTACGTCGAATGTTCAATTGTTAAGCATCTGCTCACTCTTGTTCGGAATTACTTCTTTCAAAAAAACTTGTTCAAATAACTCTGAATCACTGTTTGGAATCACTCCTGTTCAAAAAATTCTTGTTCGGAATCACTGTTCGGAATCACTCCTGTTCAGAATCTGTTCACTACTGTAGAGAATCACTTTCTGTTCCCTCCTATAACTCTTTCTGATCATCTATTCGTTAACATTAGCTTTTTCTCCTGGTCATTCGCTTCGCTATGTTGCTCATTCTTTCTTCTCATTTGCTTCGCTATGTTCACTCGTTCTCTCCATTCACATTTCTTCGCTCATGAGAACCTTATGTGAACTCGCTAGTACCATCTATGTGAACTCGCTAGTACCTCTGCTCAGCAAAGTCACTCACCAAACCCCTGGCCGCCAACTTCTGCTTCTTCACCTTCTCCTCCGCAATCTGCCTCTTCTCATCCGCCTTGAATATTCCCTCGGCGTCCTGATAGCTGATCTGCTGCAACTGCTCCAAGTGGTCGTCCTCCCTGTCGATGTCGAGCTCGCCCATCATCACCACGTTCTCACCCCTCACCAAGAAAACACCGCGGTAGGTCTCGCCGAACTTCGCCGCGCGGCCGTTCTCGTTGATGTAGATGCGTTCTATGGAGTCCTGCAAGAGCAAGTTGGCGAACTGGTCGAATGTCCTCAAAACACCAAAGATCTTGCGCCCGTCACGCAAGAGCACGAAGATCTTGCGGTCCACGGACCCCACGAGGGCCGCGGCCGTTGTGAATGCGTACGACTCGAGGTACAAGTCCTCGACATTGGGGCCGCTCTCAGGTGCCAATTGCACTGGTGCTGGTGACGCCATTTGTTGAAAAAATTGTTGGTAGGGGCACGAAAAACATGAGAGTGAACATGAGCGGAGCGAATGTGAACGACGAATGTGAAGAATGTGACGAAGACCAAGAGCGAACGTAAGCTAAGTGGAGAGCTAAGTGAATACGAGCTATTTGAATACGAGCTATTTGAATAAGACCTTTATATGACCTAAGTGAAAATGGCCTAGAATACGACCTCAGTGAATACGACCTAAGTGAATGCGAACGAGGAACAGCGATCATGAGCTAAGTGAATGCGAGCAAAGCGCTTGTTAAGGATTGTGAACGAAAAAATCGTGAACAAGTTATTCACGGTAATTGTAGAGTGAAGGAATTGGAGGAAGGCAATTTCTCAGTTAAATAAGTATGATAAGTAAAAATGGTGTGGTACTATGGCCACCCTTTTTTCGACTCTTCACTAACTGTTTACTGACGCAAAATTGCAAAATAGTCTGAACTACTGAGTCTCTCGAAAAGAGTCTAAATTACTGACAAAATAGTGTAAACTACTGAGTATCGCAAAAATAGTCTACAGTCTCGCAAAATAGGGTCTTCCACGTCCCTAATTGTCTCCCTAATTTTTCCCAGATTCACTAGTTCAGAATCTCCCTCCATCTACTCGTTGTATCTACCGATCTGATCATGAGCAACCCCTCTACCAACTGATCGCCACTTCTGAGCAACTCCTCTACCAACTGATCACCACTTCTGAGCAACTCCTCTACCAACTACATCATCGCTTCTAAGAGCAACTTCTCTACCTACGATAATGTCATACCTCTTGTCGTTCCTCTATAATCGTAGGTTTCACAACTCATCTCAAATTTCATTTTTCGTTATGTTCTACTCATACAAACCAACCATCTCCGAAGGCGACCTCGTGCTCGCCTTCATCAGCAGAGGCAACATCAAGCCGCTCACCGTCACCAAAGGTACCCAGCTCAACACACGCTACGGCAACTTCGAGCACGACAAGATGATCGGGTTGCCGTACGGCTCGCAGATGCCGGGCTCGAAAGGCTACGGGTTCGTGCACTTGCTCCACCCCACACCAGAGCTCTGGACGGTGTCGCTCCCCCACAGAACGCAGATCGTGTACACGCCCGACTCGTCGTACGTAATGCAGCGCTTGGGCGTCACGAGCGGCACACGCGTGGTGGAGGCCGGCACGGGATCGGCATCCTTCACACACAGTTTCGCGAGAACCGTGGGAGAAAGGGGCAAGTTGTACACGTACGAGTTCCACGAACCACGGTACGAGGCAGCGAAGGGTGAGTTGGCGCAGCACGGGCTCTTGGACGTCAACACGGTGATAACGCACCGGGACGTGTGCAACGGCGGGTTTGAGGTCGCAGGCGAGGACATCAACGCAGACATGGTGTTCTTGGACTTGCCGTCGCCGTGGACGGCGGTCCCGCGCTTGGACGCGGTGATTTCGCGCGACAACCGCGTGGGAATCTGCTGTTTCTCGCCGTGCATCGAGCAGGTGGACAAGACGGTGAAGGCGTTGCAGGAGGAGGGGTGGACAAGCATTGAGATGGTGGAGGTGGCTGGGCGCAGGTGGGAGGCGAGAAAGGACATGGTGCGGAGTTTGGACGACGTTGTGGGGCGTTTGAAGGATATACAGAGCAGGAAGAACTGGGGGATTGAGAGCACGAGGCATGTGAGGATGGTTGAGAAGAGGATGGAGGAAAAGGTGGAGGAGCAAAAGGTGGAGGAGGAAAAGGTGGAGGAGCAAAAGGCGGAGGAGCAAAAGGAGGAAATTGAATCCACCCCCATCGACTCTGATGAAATTGCTAGTGGACTCGAAGCATCTCTTAATCCTGAACCCGTGAGTAAGAAAGCGAGAGTTGAGAAAGAGCCGGAAAACAAGAAGGCACGGGGGTTCAATCCGTTTGGAAGGGGGTTGAGGATCAAGGAGGGGGACGATTTGTACCAGTGGAGGAATGTGACAAAGATCGAGAGTGAGGTGAAGTCGCATACTTCGTATTTGACGTTTGCGTACAAGATTCCAGAGAGAAGGTGAGTGCATAAGTGACATGAGCGAAGCGAATGGAACGAACACCGAATGCACAAACACCGAATGCACAAACACCGAATGCACAAACACCGAATGGACGAACTCCGAATGGACAGCGAATTGAGATGCGAGAGTGAGGGAACGTGAGCAAAGCGAACGAACGAGATAATAGAAGTAAAACGTGAGAAGACATTTGCGAAAAAGAGTATTGAGAAACGTGAGATAGAAGCGAAATATAAGACGAAAGGAGATCAATAAATTCATAGAAGGGTAATATTGAATGTAGAGATAGAGAAGGATTCAAAGAACGGGTCTATGAACTACAATTAAAAGACACTAAATTGTACACAGTCATCATTAAGCAGATAAGTAGAACCTAAACTGTACACTGTCATTATTAAGCAGATAAATAGAATCTAAACTGTACATTAAGCACATAAAGAGAACCATTACGCTAACTTGTACATTAAGCACATAAAGTACCATTACGCTTACTTGTACATTAAGCACATAAAGTACCATTACGCTAACTTGCACATTAAGCACATAAAGAACCATTACGCTAACTTATTAAGCACATAAAGAACCATTACGCTAACTTGTACATTAAGCACATAAAGAGAACCATCACACTAAATTGTACACTGTCATCATTGAACCCTTAATGCAAGATTGTGAACATTAAATTCGATATAGTTGGAATAGCTTGAGAAATAACCACTAGCTATATCAAGATGCTCAGCTTGATAAATATCCCACCTACTTTGTCTGCTTACATAATCAATAGCATGTCGTCATTGGGCTGTGTAGATTGGCTGAGTAGACATGATCACAACAGACTACTACTTTGTCGGATTTGGTGTTTGTTGATCTTGTCGTGTGTCAATTATGTACTCTTCCTTCCCAATTCAATTCACTTTGCACCATTCAATCAATTAATACTCACTCATCAATTCATTAATCCACTCATTTTAATCCACTCATCAATTCAATCCATGCTCAATTCAATCAATTCATGTGTAATTCAATCAACCCATGCTCAATTCAATCAATTCATGTGTAATTCAATCAACTCATGCTTAATTCAATCAATTCATGCTCAATTGTACTTGTTCCTACCTCCATGCTCATTTCCTCCCATTCGTCATTCTACCATCTGTCACTAACTACTCCATACTCTCATAATTGTTATCAACTATTCCTCTTCTGTCATTACTGTTCCGCTCCTCTTCTGTCATTACTATTCCGCTCCTCTTCTGTCATTACTATTCCACTCCTCTTCTGTCATTACTATTCCGCTCCTCTTCTGTCTTCACTATGTGCCGTCACTTATCCTCTTTTGCTGTTCTCAAAATTAATATTCACCAAATGTCCTCTCCAATCGTCCTCGACCAAGGAACCGGCTTCGTCAAGATCGGCCGCGCCGGCACCAACTTCCCCGACTACACATTCCCGTCCATCGTCGGCAGACCGATCCTCCGTGCCGAGGAGCGCAACGTGCTCCTCCCCCCCGACGTCCAGCTCAAGGACATCATGTGCGGCAACGAGGCCAGCGACGTGCGCTCGCTCCTCCAGATCAACTACCCCATGGAGAACGGCATCATCAAGAACTGGGAGGACATGGAGCACTTGTGGGACTACGCCTTCTACGAGAAGCTCAAGCAGCCCACCCAGGGCGAGAAGATCCTCCTCACCGAGCCCCCCATGAACCCGTTGAAAAACAGGGAGACCATGTGCGACGTGATGTTCGAGAAGTACCAGTTCAACGGCGTCTACGTCGCCATCCAGGCCGTGCTCGCCTTGTACGCACAGGGCTTGAGTTCCGGTGTTGTCGTGGACCTGGGAGACGGAGTCACCCACATCGTCCCCGTGTACGAGTCCGTGGTGCTCAACCACTTGACACGGCGTTTGGACGTCGCGGGCCGCGACGTCACGCGTAACTTGATCAACCTCTTGTTGCGCAGGGGCTACGCGTTCAACAGAACGGCGGACTTTGAGACCGTGAGGCAGATCAAGGAGAAGTTGTGCTATGTCTCGTACGACTTGGATCTCGACGCAAAGTTGGCGCAGGAGACCACCACGTTGGTGGAGCTGTACGAGTTGCCGGACGGGCGTGTTATCCGCATTGGGTCCGAGCGTTTTGAGGCGCCAGAGTGTCTTTTCCAGCCCCACTTGGTGGATGTCGAGCAGCCGGGCGTGGGGGAGACGCTTTTCAACACAATCCAGTCGGCGGATGTGGATGTGAGGTCGTCGTTGTTCAAGGCGATTGTGCTTTCAGGCGGCTCGTCGATGTACCCGGGGTTGCCGTCGCGTTTGGAGCGCGAGTTGAAGCAGTTGTGGTTGACGAAGGTGTTGCACGGGGATGCGTCGAGATTGGACAAGTTCAAGGTCAGGATTGAGGATCCGCCGAGAAGAAGGCATATGGTGTTTATCGGTGGTGCTGTGTTGGCGAATATCATGGCGGACAAGGAGCACATGTGGGTGACGAAGGCGGAGTGGGAGGAGCAGGGTGTGAGGGTTTTGGAGAAGTTGGGGCCGAGGTAGATTACATGAGCGAAGCGAATGTAACAAGTGATGGGACGAGTGATCAGCGAACATGAGCAAAGCGAATGTGAGGTGACAAAATTGAATGAATGAGAGTGATGAACTAAGTGAACATAAGTGGACTGAAGTAAGTGAACATAAGTGAACTTGAACAAAGCGAACATAAGTGAACATGAACTAAGTGAACATAAGAGTGACTTTGACTTACAGCAAAGTGCATAAGCGATTCTGATCTACGAATTCGAAGTGAATCAGTGATTTGAACTCAAAGTGAATAAGTGATTCTGAACTCAAAGTGAATAAGTGATTCTGAACTCAAAGTGAATAAGTGATTCTGAACTCAAAGTGAACAAGTAACCTTGTACTACTCAAAGTGACCTTATGTGAACTTCAACCGTCTCGCCCAACTGTACATGACATGGAGAAATAGCCGCGGACCACAGTGATCACTTGATGTGATCGTTCTGGAGAGTAAAAGTTAAAGTATGAAGTGTAGGTGTTTTGGAAGTAAAAGTTAAAGCATGAAGTGTAGGTGTTTTGGAAGTAAAAGTTAATACACGAAGTGCAGGTGTTTTCGAAGTAAATGTTAAAGCATGAAGTGCAGGTGTTTTGGGAATAGTCAAAGAATGAAGTGTAGGTGTTTTGGAAACCGAAGGTTGTCAAAAACTACAATAGAGCAGCGTCAAAAATAGCGACAAGCCGCAGATTTTCGGCAGTAGTTGTCGGTTGTAGAGGAATTGCAAGAGTGCTAAGGGCAGTAGGAGAGTTAAATAGAAAGAGCTGCAAAATCGGCATGGAAAGAAACTCGATGTCGAGAGGGACTTCAAGAGAAGGATGTTCTAGAGCTGCAAATGGCTTGGAAGGCAGCTGCTCAAAAAGAAACTAGTCAAGCGGCGGTTCAAACTGCAGAATAGCATTCTAGACAATCGCAGAGAGAGTTCGATATATACACCGAGCAAAATCGACTTCTGGACAATCGTTGTAAATGATGGCAACTAAACAACCGAAGGCTGTCAAAGTCTGCAGAATCGAAACAGACTCTTCAAGGACACCGCAGTTGTTATTGTAGTCTACAACCGAAGGTTGTATGAGTCCACTTGGATCAAATAGATATTCAGCAAGTGAACTTTTTATTAAGATGCAAATTTGGATGCTATCATCTTTCTAGGTGTTGCAAAGTTGAGATTGTATCAGAGGACTTTCTCGGTGTTGCAAATTTGGATTCCATCATCTTTCTAGGTGTTGCAAAGTTGAGATTCTACCATAGGAGACTTTCGTATCAAGTTAAACTCCAGACTATATCATAGGAAACGTCTTGTCCAAGTGCATTTGAGATTTTATGATAAGGACTTTATATTGTCAAAGTAATCTCATTCATTTCATACATCCTTTCTCTCAGCTCCCACCTCCACATCCACCTCCTCCTCCTCCACAACCCCCCCCTCCTCCTCCTCCATCACATCCACCGCTGCTGCCTCCTCCACTATCTCCCCCACTGCCGCCCCCACTGCCTCCACTACTTCCTCCACTACTACTCGCACAACCACCTCCCCCACCACCCCCACAACCACCCTTTCCACCCCCACAACCAGCGCCTCCTATGTTTGAACATGAACCGTTCGTCAAAGTACAGCAGCTGCCGTAAAAACCGCCATCTCCAATAGGAATAGGTGTGTACGGAGGCAACACGTACAAGCACGCGTTGTTAGCACCGTACCTGCGTTCGTCCTCTCTCCAGGGCATCTCATCTTCCGACTTTCCGTAGGACTTCGCGGTCTTGCGCTTCTGGCGCAAAGAGCGCTCGGACGGCAACTCAATGACATTGTGGGTGCTGAGGTGTGTGATGTGCGAGGGCTCCTTGAGTCCCGGCTCGGATGACTTGAACTTGCGGCTAAACAAGCCTTTTGTTTTCGTCCGCTGCTTCACACAGTACCAACAGAGACAAAGCAGGTAATCCTCGCGAAACTTCTCCTTGTACAAACGGGCGGTCTTTTCGAACCCGTCGTCGAGTCTGCCCAGGTCGATCTTGTCGTCGTGGTCGATCACCATGGACCTCTCCGAGTCCCAGCACGCTGTGAAGTACCTGTTGGCAGAAAGCTGGTGCGTGTGCCAGACAAGATCGATGTCCAACGTGGGAACAAGCATTACCTTGTTCAGGGTCACGAGGTTGAAGAAGTTCTGGTACCGCTGGGTGCTTTGGTCGATTGTTTCCTGCAACTCATCAGAGTGTATCCAGTCAAAGTGGTTCATCTTGTCAACAAAGGTACCCTGACGAAGTACACACCCCACGAGATCCTCGTGGAACTCCATCACAGGAATTCTGCTGCGAACAGTGAGGTGCACCAAGTTCAGCTCCAAGTACCCGCGGATAATCCTCCGTGACGCTTCAAAGTACGCCAACTTCTTCACCTTTGAGTCCGCAAAAAGCGCTTTGATCATCTCAGGAAGCCCGCGCTCTCTTTTAGCGTGCTTCAAAGCTGCTCGAACGTCTTCGTTGAGAAGGTTGGCGAAGACCATGTCTGTCGGAAAATCCTGCAAAACCTCCGAAAACACCCTCATTGTGCCCGGGTATGGTAGCGTACCGTTTGCGTCTGCAAAGAGCTGTCTTTTGCGCAACTGCTCGTGGGTAATGAGCGCAGGAAAGTCGCATTTGCAGCCATCGGTATTTTTTTTCTGCGCAAATCCGGGGTCCGCAAAACCCGTGCGGTCATCGTTGGTGTAGGGAATAGATGAAAGTAGGACTTGTTTGCACGCGGGGCACTCAACGTCGATGAGATACGCGTTCATCTCGAAGGTTTCGTGGAGGTGGAAGGTGCGAAGGTCGGAAAACTTGGGTGGGGAAAAGTCCGTTTCTTTTTCATACCCAGGAGCTTTGACGTCTGCACCTTTGACGTCTTTGACGTCTTTGACCTCGTCTCCGTACCGCAGGATTATCTCAAAGTACCTCCATGCCAACTCATCACTGGGGCTGTACACAAATGTGGTGTTGTCGATGGCGTCTGCGACGACAGTCAACGGGAACGGGTAGCTGGAAAACTCGACAAAGTGCATTCTCATAAACGCGTCGTAGCACATGCGTGGGTTGAGCAAGATAGCGTGCCACACCATCAATACGTCGAGTGGCGGCAAGAACGTGTCGAAGAGCTTGTGGTTGAAACGGTCAACACTCTTGCGGAAAACCGCCGTTTCCCTAAACACCTTCTCTGAGTTTGTGTTGCCGAATGTGCGCAAACAGCTAACCAAAATGATGAAGCGGCGCACGGCGTTGGTAACGAAGACCTGCCAGCGCTTCTCGTTGTACTCCGGGTCCTGGGTGGACTGGACGGCTTTCTTCATGGCTCCAAACGCTTTCAACAACTTTAAGTGTGCGACCGTTTCCGCGGGAACCGGCAACATCATCCACCTGTTTTCGGCGTCTCTGCCGTACTTTGTGGGGAACTGTGTCAACGTGAGGCCGTTTTTGACGAGGACGGTTGCAAATTGCGAGGGGATCGCGTTGTTGAGTATGGAGACGAACGGAGCGACGGGATCTTTGCGAGGAGGGTTCCGTGAACGAAACTCTGCGAGTTGCTGGAGAACTTCATCTCTGGAGACACCCATAGCAAGTATCTGATAAGGTTAAAAGTTGGATCTCACGTAGCGATAATAATATTTGGTGGTAGACTCGAACAGAGTACTTATCGATACTAGTGTTTGATGGTATAAATTGATATCCTGATACTAGTGTGTTTGATGGTACCAATTGATGATGCCTGATCATTTGGATTTAGTGGCTTCTTATAGTTGCGGGGCATGTGGAGTACTCGTGGTATGAATCTATAGAGAATGTTTTTCGATCTATGACATCATACGAACGGAATTAGGGAATGGAAACAAAACGGAATACGAATGATGATGCGATTGGGCAAATGAGGAATCGTATGGCGAATGAAGAATTGTAATGTATGGCAAATGGAAGGATTATTATGTACGGCAAATGGAAGGATTATTATGTATGACAAATGAAGAATTGCAATGTATGGCAAATGGAAGAAATGTAATGTATGGCAATGGAAGAATTGTAATGTATGGCCTATGGATAAAATCGTGTATGGATGTAAATTTTTGTGCTATGATCATATTGTTGTCATGCATGTAATCGTACCTCGGTGAATTTAATTATATCTCCCCCGACCAGCTCGTGTTTGAATATACGAACATTCTTGGCAGCCAGAGCCGAACTTGTTTCGCGGTTTTATCGTTTTTGTTCCGGCCGCATTGATTGGAGTCATCCACCGCTAATAGCCGAGGTCCAACGAGGGTCGTGGTGTCGGCCGTTCCGCGGAAGCAGGTCATTCGGGACAGACTAGGAGAATAGGGAAGGAGATGGAGATGGGGTCATCAAGGTTTGGAGAAGAGGGTGTGGGAAGAGTAAGCAGACGGCAAATGGGGATATACATGAGAAGACTGAAGAATGAGAAGACAATAAATTGGAAGGCAATGGGAAAAGGAACACAGGAGGATAGCAAATAGGGAGAGGAAAATAGCGACATGAATAGAAAGATGGTAGTTCGGAGTAGAACCGGTATCTTGAAAACCAATTTGTTATTATTGTTAATGTGCAAGTATCAAAACCATTCTAATCGAATGATGTCAATAAGTTTCACGTCCACGTTGACAGTATGAGTTCCTGCGTCATTGAAATGGAGCTGGGCAAATTTCCCGTCAGTGTTGCAGATTACCTAAATAGTGCAGGTTCTATTGGACGGAAAGAGGATTGCGCTGACGACTTGTTGAAAACGGTGGTTGACCTACAGTAAGTAGTAAAAGTAGCGCCTTATTGGTTATTGAAAAAAATCTATGCAAGTAGCCAGAACCGACCAAACCTGACAACCTGAATCAATGCAACTGAGACTTCATCAAAATCTAGCAAATGGTTCAAAACCACCTTCCTATCAATACCTCAACTTCCAACTCCTATCCTACACAGCTAGACACCTTCTTCTTATTCATAGCCTACACAACTAAACACCCTATTCTTATTCCTAGCCTACACAACTACACCTTCTTCTTATTCCTAACCTACGCACACCTTCTTCTAATTTCCCATCCTACACAACTAAACCCCTTCTTCTAATTTCGTATCCTACACAACTAAACACCTTCTTCTTATTCCTAGCCCACACTATTAACCTTCTATATACCTCAGGCATAATTCAAATTCTCAATCTGCTTCAACACAGACTCCACCAACGCATCATACACATCCAGACTCATCGGCCCGCCACTCGAAGCCCGCTTATTGTACCCGTAATTCACCGCCAGGTGCACCAAGTCCCTGATAAACGCCTCGCTCACCACCTTGGGCCTCAAAAAGTCGCAATTCATGCACTGCTCCACAGTCCAGCGCTCCAGTGGGTCACGTGCCAAACAGTTCTGCATGAGCTCGATGGCACTCAGCGGCACCTCAACACCACCAATGCCCTTGTTTGCAAACGTGATCTTAACCTGTGGATTCATTATTGCCATAATTCGCTGGTTCCCGCTGTACCCGCCGTACGGAGGTTTGCCGTATATCATCTGGTACACTATACACCCACACGACCACACATCCGATGGCTTGCCCACCTTCCACGTGTACTTTCCAGGCAAGGACAGGAGCTCCACGAGCGCCTCCGGTGCCATGTAGTTGGGGGTGCCTATCTGCGATTCGCGGTAGATGTTGGCGGTGTGTTCGGGCACTGCATTGGCAATACCAAAGTCAATGATCTTGAGAATTCCCCGCACAAAGAGGAAGTTTGCAGGCTTCAAATCGCTGTGGACTATGCCCGCCAAGTGCACGGTTTCCACGCATTTTAGAACCTCCATCGCGTGGTATTTGACAAAACCCAAGTCGAGCTTCAGCGAGCTGAGTTTGGTCTGGAGAACATGTGCCAAGTCGAGATCTCCACACTCCATAACCAAGTAGATGGACCCCTCGCCAATCGCGTGGTCTACGAGCTTGACAACACGCTCAAACTTGCGCAATCTCTGGAGAAGATCAATCTCGCCCTTGAATCCCTGGAAACACGAGTCCTCAAACTGGTCAAAGGTCACCTTTTTGATTGCGTAGAGCCGCGAATTGGTAAGTGCCTTCACTTTGTACACCTTGGACGTGCCTCCACGGCCCAAAAGCTCGAGTTTTTCGTACTGCCGGCCGTTGATGGTGATCGTTTTGCGGCGCAGTTCGTCTTTTGCGGATTCAATGGGTGGTGTTGGAACGTGGGGGACATGCTGATTTGGATTGGTTGGATTTGGATTTGTGTGGATTGGATGTGGACTATTTGTTTGGATTTGGTTTCCATTTGTGTGGATTGGATTTGTTTGAATTGGATTTGGGTTTGCATGTGGAGCAATTTGAGCATTAATATTCCCATTATTACTTACATTGCTCACTGGGCGCTTCACGCTTGGACTCGCACTATCCTTCAACTCGCTACCCCGCGGGTTGAATAACGAGCTCAGGTTGAACCCGTCCTTCGCAGCCTTGGGCTTGCGGAACGTGTCGCGGTTGACCGGAAGATCGCTCAAGGGAACACGACGCTCGTCCTTTCTGTGCAAATTTTCTTTGTCCCACGTTCGGGGGCCAATCGGCCTATGCAATGATTCCTGAAACGAATTCAAGTCTTTTTGGAAGGAGTTTAATTCTTTCTGGAGGGATGACTGGGGGTTCTGATGGTTTGGGGCCAGGTTGTGATGTTTTGGGGGCTGGTTTTGATGATTTTGGGCCAGGTTGTGATCATTTGGGGTCAGGTTTTGATGATTTTGCAGGTTGTGATCATTTTGGAAAGTGGGGTTGTGAATTTTCAGCGGATCATCCCTTTGATGAGCCTCGTGAACTTGACGTGAAGCTCGGTCAAAGTCTTGACTTGCTTTTTCATAATAAGCTCGGTTCACTCCATGTTCCTCTTCACTCCTTTCTATCCCCAATTCCGTCTTATTCCTTTCCCTTTCACTCCTCTCTTCTCTTTCACTCATTTCACTCCTCGCCCTCTCGTCCTCTGTCCCTCGCCTCTCAGACGTCCCCTTCGGCGACCGCTTCTCTATCAACGCCTTCATAAACGCACTGGACGACGTATTGTGCTCGTCCTCGTCCTCCATCCTATCGTGTGTATCGCTCATCCGCGAGGTTCTCTTGGGCGGCCCCAATATCTTGCCAAACCGCCGCGATCCGCGCATCCGCTTGATCTGTACGCTCCCGGGCGTAGCGGCCTTCGATGCCGGCAGCGAAAAGGTCGTTGTGGCCGCTGTGCTGGGCACGTGCTCGTCGGCCATCGCGTGCTCGTCTTCGTCTATGGATCGCTCCATTTCCCTCTCGCTTCGTTTGTCATCGGAGCGATCGAAGGACTTGTCGTCGTCTTCGCGGCGGAAATGGGCCGAGAGCCTGTTTTTGAGGCTGCTGCGCCGCTTGCCGGGGAAGTCCAACTCGTACACGCCTATGACATCTTTGGGGGCTTCTCTGTTGAGAAGCGCTATGCTGTATGATGATAATGCTGGGGGAAGGCAGGTGTTGTCTTCTTCAACGAAGTGCCTTTTTATGCTGTGGTTGAACCGATTGACAGGCAGGCCGCTGTCTTTATCCCGAGGGGATGTTATATGGGTAGACATTGCTTGTTCATGGGTTGTTGTGATTTTTGTGTACAACGCGAAAAAAGTTCCCGTGGAGTTCATATGAGCGCAGCGAATGTGAACGAGTAGATAATTGAACAAAGCAAATATGAACAAGAGATATTCGTGAAGTGAATATGAACAAGAGATATTCGTGAAGCGAATATGAACAAGAGGTAATTCTTATGAACGAGTTGGAGAAAGTCCACATTAGTAGAAGATAGCCATGTGAACGAAAACGAATGCAGTGATCGTGGAGAGTCACGAAGGGAATACAGATATAAGCATCACGACAGCTGTATATGAACAAAATAGTTGTTGTGACAGTGGATTTAAGGGTTCATAAATAGCAGTTGAAATAGCTGTTGTAACAGTGGATATCCCTATGGTGAATAAAAATTGATAGGAACGTCCTTTTCACGTAAACAAAACGCGATAATCGTTTTTAAAACCTTCTCTTTTCATTTGTGGAAGAAGAAGGACCATTTGTGGAAAAAAAGAAATGCTCCACGGCAGGTTCGAACTGTCGACCTTCAGATGACACACTCGGATGAATATGAGACTGACGCTCTGCCAACTGAGCTAGTGAAGCGATTTCTTGAGGACTGAGGAAGTGGAGGGAACGTGAGAGAGAGTGAATGAAAGAACATGGTGGAAGACAGGTTTGGCAACAAGGTTAGCAGCTGTGATATTGAGCGTGGTTAAGTATTGGGCTGAAAGGTGCTTTCGTATCAACCGCTTTTTATTCCCCTGTCTTTCCTCTTATTCAATCAGTCTTTACTTCACATCCTAATCTTCATCTAATTGACCTTCATTTAATTAACCATCCCTAATTTATCTCATCTATTTTTTAGACTTTCTGCTAAATATGTAAATATTCAGGGTTATGAATCCAACGAATGTTCCGAAGAGGCTTGAGAATCATCTACCGAACAAGACTCTGATGATCACTAAGCGAGAAACAAGTAACAAGTGAACAAGTGAATAAGTAAACAAGTATACAAGTATACAAGTTCTACGGCTGTAAACTCTTGCCGACACCTATTGTAATTGTTATCACCCAATTCTGCTTTAGGCGATTCTTAATAGTCGCACGACCTTAATTTAACCAGCTTCTCCTCATCTTGTCTCATGAATTCCTCATCCACTTAGCACTTCAATCGACTCCTTCTTCCTTGTTTGTATTCTTCCCCTTGGACTCTTCTTTTCTGCCTCTTCTTTCTGCCTCTTCTTTCTGCCTCTTCCTCTCTGCCTCTTTTCTCCCAGTATATGCTATAGCCTCATCGTTATCTATTCTATAGACCCTTACTCATGACCACCCATTGTCCCTCAGCCTACTCTCCCAGGTTACCCTTACACCACCTACCCTCACAGCACCTACTCTTACAGCACCTACTCTCCACCCACTCTATCCATCTCCACCGTCTCCCAATATAATTGTATTTATCACCCACGTGTGCACCTGCACACACGCATATATATAAATCTGCAAATCCACCACTTTTAACCCCCATAGATGTTGCCTACCCAGAAGAGAATCGCGCTTCCAGCACGCGTGGAGCCCAAGGTGTTCTTCGCCAACGAGAGAACGTTCCTCTCGTGGCTCAACTTCACAGTGATCTTGGGGTCGCTTGGTGTTGGTTTGCTCAACTTTGGTGACAACGTTGGTAGAATTTCCGCTGGTTTGTTCACCTTCATCGCCATGTTGACCATGGTGTACGCATTGATCACCTACCACTGGAGAGCAAAGGCCATCAGATTGAGAGGCTCCGGCCCATACGACGACAGATTTGGCCCTACCATGTTGTGTATTTTCTTGTTGGTTGCCGTGGTCGTCAACTTTGTCTTGCGTATCAGAGCATAGCATAGTTTTAATATACTGATACATGAGAGATGTAGGAGATATGGATAAGGAACGTCATTACGACTAACCCTGACTAGGGATTGCAGATGCATAGCTGATGCACTTTCGCCTAACGTAGGATAGGTGGATATAAGATCAGATGAGGATAATGACTACAAGAATCGAGCTCATAGTAGAAACTATGAACTTCTTTTAGTAACGAGCCTTCAAATGTTGCCTATAGTCCAAGTTAATTTGTAGCACTCGTCATTCGGTAGCTATTATACCAGCTCATTCATCGAATGAAGTCACCATTCATATGAGTTCGCCATTTGTGCAATAAGATCACTTCTTATTATGCTAGCTACTCCTTCGTTCATTCAAGTGTCTCATTCACTCGTTCGTGTTCGTATTCTCACATTGCTTCGTTCATGTTCATATATTTGCGCGCACTCACATTCACTGTTCAAGTTCGTTCTAATATGTTCACTTATGTTCATATGTATTCGCTCCGTCATGTTCATATGCACTTCGTCATGTTCATATTCACTTCGTCATGTTCATATTCACTTCGTCATGTTCATATTCGCTCCGTCATGTTCATATTCACTTCGTCATGTTCATATTCACTTCGTTCGCTGATCAAATTAATTTATCATGCCCCCAAAAGTAATCGCCCTCTTCCTCATCCACTTCGACACAACCTCAGGGTACGAACTCGTGTGGTCGCACACCACACGCGACATCGCGCTAACCGGCCTCGACTACAAAATGCTCCCCTCCGGAATACACAACTTCGCCGCCACCACGGTCATGGTCAGCCACCTCGACAACGACACCTTGTACTACGGCCTAGGACGCTTCCGGCAGCACATTTCCGGCACCCCCAAGGACGACCAGATCGACCGCAAAGACGTCCACATGTACTCGTTGGGTATCCTCTGCGAACCCGTGCACAGCGACTGGAAACCCAACGAATACTCCAACAACGGCTGGGAGTACATCGACTTCTTGGACACACGTTTGAACGAGTTCCTCCTCAGCGAAAAGTACAGCGACTTTGGCATTTTCGAGCGCACTTTCGCGGAGTTGCACCCGCTGACCAACATCCACAACCACCTCCTCACAAAATTGGCCGACTTCATCACGATTCTCGGCCCCCTCGTGTTTGTCGCGCACAAGCAGGCGCTCTTGCGCAAGCGCATCCTCATTTCCAATAAGAACACCGACTGGTTCACGGTCAACGCGTTCACGTACGTGTTGGCACTCATTGCGAGCATCCCCAAGAACAGCGACCTGGGCAGTGGTTTCCACCCTCCACAGGACAGCACACCCATCTACACCATTGGCTTGCCGGATTTGCTGCTGGCGTTGGTGAAAACCCCGGGATTTATTGCGCTGACGAGCGACGACATATTGTTGGAGCAGAAGGACCTCTACGACATCGCGATCGTGCTACACGAGAACGAGAGGGGTGTGGAGATCAGAAACGCACAGGGGGACACGATACGCGCCACTCAAGCTGACTATGTGAACTTCAAGATGATGTACCACGAGCTCTTTGGGCGCCCGTTCCGCGACGGGCACTCGGGGGTGACGAACCACCTGAACATCTCGACGGACGATCTTTCTGTGCACACGACGTACTCTGTGCTGACTGCTGTGTCGAACGAGTGCAACCTTGTTGGCGAGCCTGTGTGGTGGGCGGAGCTGACGGAGCTGCGTCTGTGGAGCGGGCTGTTGTGGAACGCGTTTCTGTGGTTTGCGAGTGCCGGTGCGGTGAAACTGGACCCGTTGTTGATCGACGGGGAGCGGTCGGTGGACCTCATGCAGTTGGTGAACTTGGTGGGGAGCTTTCACCGGCGGACGTCGCGGTATGTGTTTTTGGTGAAGGAGGTGATTGACGAGCAGCGGGGGGAGCTGGAGTTGGCGTTGACGTACCGCGACTTGGCGGACATGGGGTTGGATCCGTACCTGCAGCAGGACTGGGTGTTTGTGGAGGAGTTTGTAGTGGGGTATTGGGATGTGGTCGGGGTGAGTATTGGGGTTGGGAGTGTGTGCTGCTAGCGAACATGAGCGACGAGAACAATGCACTGTTGTGAATGAGCGAACAGAACAACTCAACTTGTACAGTGAACGAGCAACCGAGTGAATCGATTGCCTTATGATGGTGAGTGTGCGATTGAGACAACTGGAGTATAATAAGTGAGTGAGCGAATAGAACAGCACAACTTGTTACAGTGAACGAGCAAAGCGAGTGAGCGAATAGAACAGCACAACTTGTTACAGTGAACGAGCAAAGCGAGTGAACGCTGAGTCCAATTACCTTATGATAGTGAGCGACGACACAATGCTGTTATAGTGAATGTGCAAAGTGATGGAAAGAGCGACTATTAAGTGATGGAAAGAGCGACTATTAAGTGATGGAAAGAGCGACTATTAAGTGATGGAATGACTGCAATTGACGTTGAGTGAGCGACCTGACCGATTGCATGAGTGACCAGAAATGACTAGATCAATCGATGCTGCGATCATTGATAAGAATACTGGATTACCGGGGATCAGAATGAGTCAATGAAAGTGATCACAAGTGACTAGATCAATGAGATCACAAATGACTAGATGGGTGCAAGTGATCACAAAAACTGAAGCTCACATTGAGAACCTTAGATGAGTGCAAGTGATCACAAATGACTAGACCAATGTGTGAACACAAAGACTGAAACATGAGAATCTTACCAACACAGACCAATAAGAAACATCAGGAGGTGTGCGATGAGTGAAGTAGGATTATTTATAATAAAGTGGCGAGCATACTGGAAAGTAGGATCAGATCGGAATGCTGGAAGTAATCATGACAATTGGACTCCGGATGCAATCTCACACTGGGGCACTTAAGAGGATGACCTCGAGTGAATATTTCCGTGAACGGTAATTACGGATTCGTGTAGTGGTTTTGAGCCTCAGTATTGTCGTGCGAGTAGATGGTGGGGACGAGGAGATAGGGTGAGGGAAGAATGAAAAGAAGTGGAGAAGAGGGAACATCAATACAAGGGATTGGAGGATTTGGGAATGTGCGGAGAGGATTTGAGGATTTGCGGATTTGAGCGTTTGGGGAGGATTTGGATTGCGAATTGAAGACTCGAGGACTTGCGGAGGATCTGATTTGAGGATTTGGGAGATTGTATAAATCTAGAACTGTTGTCAAACGAACGTCTTCTCGGAAATACACGAGTAAACGGCTTTGAAACAATTGTCAAACAAAATGACCGTAGTCCACGATAGTTTCTCGACTATCAACTCTAACTCAGACTCTAGACTCGAATAGACTACTCTAACTCAGACTCTAGACTCGAATAGACTACTCTTAACCCCGACCCTACCCATCATCCTACACCATCGCTCTACACATCAATCTACACTGTCTAGACTACCGACTCTAGACCAAGAAAACCGATTGCAGCACAAAAACTACCCCACTGCAGATCCATAAATAACATAATCCGCACAATGATCTCGACTCCCACTAACTGGACTTTGTAAGCGGTGCTCACCGTGCCAATCAGTCTGTCACGTTCTCGCTCATGTTCAATTGTTGTGTTCTTTCAATTATTCTGTTTGCGTTCACTATAACTTCCTATTCTCCTGTTCCTTCCTCTGTTGTCATTATCTTCCCTATCACAATAACTTCCCCAGGTGTTCTTGCTCTCGCTCACATTCGCTCATGGCCGCTTGCTATAACTTCCTTGCTCATCGCTCCGCTCCTGTCCACTCGCTCACACAATACCAGCTCAGTTTACGCGCTCACACAATACTAGCTTAGTTCACTCGCTCACATTCGCTTGGTCTTTTTTTTGCGCCACCTTTCAAAAAATTTACAACACTCCTTATCCCAATGAAGGGCCACACCAACCGCAAACCCAACGGAGGGACGGCAAACGGACCCGCGCGGCCCAAGCCCAAGTCGCTCACCATGGCCGACGCGTTGGCAGCTTCGTTGAAGAAGAGCCCCAAGAAGGGAACCGCGGCCAAGCCATTCAAGACCGACACAGACATCAGCGGCGGACGGCAGATCCGCGAGCGTGAGTTGCAGCGGTGGGTGCCGGACGACGACACTGCGCCCGTGCACATGTCGCTCGAGAGCCACGACGGCGAATGGGACCAGTTCAAGGCCAACAAGGAGCAGTTTGGGGTCGAGTCCACGTATGACGAGCACTTGTACACCACGCGCATCAACACGTCAGCACCGGACTACGCCGAGCGTGTGGCACGTGCCAACAAGTTGGCGCGCGAGATTGAGGGCCAGACGTCTGCGAACCGCCATGTGCTTGAGGAGCGGGGGGTGGTGGACGACTCGGGGATGGACGAGGAGGACAAGTACCTGGGGGTAGTTAGGGAGGACGAGGGGGAGCAAGGGAACGATGAGCAGAAGGAAAAGGGGAACGATGAGCAGAAGGAAAAGGGGAATGATGGGAAGGAAGTTGAAGGGAATAATGACGAGAACCATGGCAGGTATGATGATGAAAAACGACAAAACAACCCTGCGGACCAGCGTGGAATAGAGTTGATGGCCGCACTCAAGGGGCTTCCTGGCGCAGTTCCCGACCACCGCTATGTTCCGCCACGCAACCGTGGGGCCAACTACGACCCGGCGATAATCACAACAAAGCGGCCGCAGAAGAAGCCTGATTCGATCCCAAAGAAGCCGGAGGCGAGGGAGAAGGAGAAGCACGAGAGGAATGAGAAGGAGAAGGCTGGGAATGAGAAAGAAAAGGTTGGGATCGAGAAGAATGAGAAGAATGAGAAGAATGAGGAATTCCCTAAAGACGCTTTCCGTCTTAACGCACAGAGCGAGATCAACTCGCTCCGTGAGTTCAGTGCCAACTTCAAGATTCCACATAAAATCCCCACCGACTTGTTGCCGATTCTCGCCAAGGACAAGTTGAAGCAGGACGAGATCATGAAGAAACAGCAGCCCAAGAAGAACGCCAGCAAGCCTGCGTTCAAGCTCAACCCTAAGGCGGCGTCGTTCACGCCGTCGAAGCTCCTGCCGACGCCGCCACCCAACTACCGCGGGACTGCGAACGGGCTGCCACGCGTGCAGAACCTGCGCGCGTACTCGACGTCGAACGGGCTGTCTGCACAGTTCAAGAAGCACCACCAGATCCTGGCGAGCGAGTTCTTCGGGGGCAAGATTCCAAGTGCGGAGTCGCAGCGCGCGAAGACGAAGGAGTTCCAGTTTGCGTTCAGTCTCTTTGTGACTGCGAAGAACGGCGGCGCACAGCCGGTCAAGACGTTCCAGACGCCGCCTACGTGGGAGCTGACTGTGGACGAGACACACGACGGCTTGTTTCCCGCTTTGAAGGGGTACGGCATGGCGATGATGCCGGTGCCACAGATGCAGATGATGGTGCCCGGGTCGCCGTACCAGAGTCCGATGATGGGCGGCAAGTTTCCGATGCTGCCACAGCCGATGCTGCCGCAACAGCTGCCGCAGCAGGCGATGATGCAGCAGCAGTACGCGATGATGTACCAGTACCCGCAGCCGATGTACGGCGACGGGTTCATGCCGCCGGGGTTTGTGTACGGGCCGCCGAGCGGTGGGGGTAGTCCGGTGGGGATGTATGGGTATGGGAGACGATACCAGAAGAGATAGTAGCGAACGGAGCAAAACGTGAGTGGAACAGCAAGGAGTATTGTAAGTGAATTTGAGCGAGTCAAGCAAGCTTACAATGAGGGAGTCAAATCAAGCTTACCCGAGCTGGGAACGGAATTTGAGGGAAAAGAGTATATTAAGGTGCAAGCGACACCAATTGACGTTGTCGTGAACAGAGAGAAGGCGAGGATAGTGCGGGATTGAGTGTCCGACTATGAGTGAGTTGTCCGAAAAGGTAGGTATGAGATAGGTGTAGTAAAAATTGAAGTAAGATGTGTAGGAAGGTATGAGTAGCAAGAATTGAATAAGAAGGAAAAGATAGACGGAGGAGTAAAGATTGAAGTAAGATGTGCAGGAGAGAAGGTGAGGGTTATTTGGTGATTTTGGACTTTGTTTGAGGAGTGTCGGTGGTACACATATCGAACAAAATCTACAATGATATCTATACCGAGTTTTGCCGATTGCTATAATTGGATATGCTGCAATGTACAGCTTTGACAGCAGCTCTAGGAGAAACTCACTCATATCCCCTGATCTTTGGTAAGCTTGTATGCATAGGTCAGGGTTCACAGAATGAGCGAAATTGACCGAAATGCAATGACATTCGGTTTGCAGTCTAAAGAACAAACGAGCCTGAGAACCTCCCGTTGCTTTGTGAGACTCAAAAAGGCTGAACTTTGCCGAGGATTGACGTGTATTGAGAACCGCGGGTCTCTTTTCGGGTTAAGGGGCTTGACAGCCTAGTGGAAAGCCGCTCTTCGACAACCGGATGTATTGACGAGGATCATTCATTTTAGAAACGGCCTCCCGTTGTATTTCTCACTCAAAATTGGCTGCTTTGCGGTTGCCTTTGAAATCACTGACAACTCAACAGGTCGTACTGATCACTCATTGACTACTTTGACAACCGGATGTTTTGGAGCAGTGTTTTTGCGTCCTACGGTGGCCTTCAGTGGAATGCAATGTTTTTTTGGGTGCAAATAATTAAATGCAGGTCACTTAACACAACAATGAAGCCAAATGTCAAGAGAATCCATCAATAAAGGAAATCAACTACCCACTTCACGACTCACGTATTCGCTTCTTTTGAGGTATCGCTTTTGACAACCAAACCGAATTGACGAATATCTCTCAATACTTTATTAATGATACGTGTGGTTGCTATTTTCTCAATTGAACCCTTACGACATGCGATTGTCTGTTTTGAAATTGCTCTGCCCAATTGATTGCGGTTGTCTCAATTGGATTCTTTTGCCTGCTGCGGTTTGTGTAGCCACAATTGACTCGACATAAAATGATCACTCTCGATTGACTCGAGTACCTCAGTTGTCAATTGAAAATCACTCGATCGACTATTCGAGCCTTGTACCATCTCTTTTGCATATCTAGTGTCCCATGACCGTATCAGTCACTATCCCTGATCGTATCAGTCACTATCCCTGATCGTATCAGTCACCATCCCTGCTCGTATCGGATATCTATTTTATGTAATTTTTGAATATTTACATATTCAAAAAAGACATCCATGACCGACGTCGCCCTCTCGAAAATCGCCGGGCTCATCAAATCCGAAGATGACCTCGTAAAAATCTCCCAATTGCGACAGCAGTTCGTCAAAGAGAAAGCGTCCGTCGACTCCAAACTCTCCACCATGTCGCAGCTCCAGATCGACTCCATCATGACCAACTTGTCCAAACTCAACACCGCTGCCACCAAACTCAACGCCATAAAAGCCAACATCAACAGGGTCAACCAGGTCCACGACGAGTCCATCACGCACATCAAGGACTACGCCGTCATCAGCACCATGACCACCGTGAACCAGTTCCTCGGGCAGGTCGAGGCGCTCTACACCGACATCGCCGGGTTCAAGGCGTATCTCCAGCGCCTCAACGCGCAAACAGAGCGCGAGCTCAACACCATGAAGACAGACCTCGGCTACGACCTCCCCAACATCTTCCAGATCCACTTCCTGCTCAACCAGGCGCGCAACTTTGCGGACTTTCTCGAGTTGGACTCGTTGAAGCTATCAGACGACTTGAAGAGTATCGTATACAGAATAGTGGCGCCATTGAGGGGCTCTGTACAGCTTTTTGATGAGTTGTTGGCCGAGGCTATCACGTCGCTAACCGAGGCCGTCAAGGAGGGCAACTACGCGCTCGCGTACAAGGTGATCAAGATCATTGAGTTCGAAAACAACGAGGACTTGAAGTTCACGTTGATGCAGCAGTTGGGGTTGGGGTCGAAGGACGCGCGCACGATTGCGTACGAGACGTTTCGCAACAGCCGCAGGGGGTACAGAAAGATATTCAACGACAAGTTGGAGCAGCTGTTGGTGGAAACATTCAACCAGTGTGTTGAGCACTTCAGCCATGACCGCATGTTGGTGTACGACAACTTGGACTGGTTGGAGGACGAGCTCCGGTTTGTCTCGGAGACGTTTGCAGGGCTCTTTCCAAAGGAGTGGGAGATACGCGCGTTTATACAGAACGTGTACCACGAGCAGCTACACGAGTTTACGATGGAAGTGATAAAAACGGACCCTCCCGCGGAGGATCTCCTCCGCATCTTGTCGTACGACCTGCACTACACAAAGCTCGTCGGAGAGCTCGACGACAAGAAGAAGGTACCGTCGATAATCGGCGAGCATCTCAAGAACGAGGTGCTTGAGGACTACCTCAAGATCATCACGGGCAAGATGAAGGAGTGGAACGAGAACTTGATGAACCAGGAGAAGTTGGCGTTCACCACGCGTAACGGGGGGAGTGCACCGCACAGCTACAACTACCACCAGGTGTTTGAGGACTATGTGAATGAGCAGGAGCTCACGATGCTCGAGATCGATGCGATGGTGTACGTGCTTCCGGACTTTAAGATTCCGTTGACGATGTTGAAGGAGCAGGCGGACGTTAGTGCGGACCTGGGGTACCTGAAGATCTTGGTGGGAGTGATTGAGCACTGGGCGAAGGGGTACAACGAGCGTGCCGAGAACTACCACTTGGTTATTGAGGACGAGTTTGAGCGGTACATGATGTGTTTCAACAACGAGCACTTTTTGCGGCACCAGAGCATGATGAAGCGGATATTCCGCAAGAAGGACAAGGAGCAGGAGCCGATGGACATAGAGAACATGACGAACGAGGAATTGGAGGCGATTTCGCCGCAGGGGTTGATTGAGTACTTGGTAGCGTTGGCGAACTCGTACGAGATAAATACTGACCGTCTCCAGGACAAGTTTTTGCCGACGTACAAGGACAAAACGCACCCGCTGTACCACGCGCGGATAGAGCGCGCGTTTGAGGATACCCTAGGGCCCAGCACGGAGATCATCTCGCAGGTGGTGCGGTATGTGGTGGACATTATCGTGAACGACTTGTACCCCGCGCTTTCGCTGACGTTCAACAAGAGCTGGTACGAGGACAAGGCGCCGCGGGGCGACGATGTGCGGGACACACAGCGGATCGTGGAGACGATTGGGGAGTACATGCTGGAGATCCGCATGTACGCGTCGTACGATATCTACCAGGTGATGTTCAATGTGTTGTTGGATACCTTCATTCTGTCGTATCTCAAGATCGGGTACACGAATATTTTGCAGGGGGATGCGAAGAAGATCGATGCGCTGGCAGTGAAGAAGTACAAGTCTTTCAGCGAGGCGATCAACCGGGACGTTTCGCTTTTTTACACGGCGTTGGAGGGGCTTCTCACGGCGAAGGACCGCGAGTACTTGTACAGCAGTTTGAATGCGTTGGAGTTCTGCGGGGTGATGGCGACTGTGGACAACCCGTTGGAGTTTATCCCGCAGATGTGGGCGAACGAGGTGTTGCCGATGTTTTACTACTGTTCGGTGGAGTTTGTGCGGGGTGTGTGCTATTGCAGGAAGGATATGGAGAAGGGGGCGGTGGATAGGATGGTGGTGGAGTTGGGGAGGATACAGAGGGAGTATCATGTGAATAATGAGGTTCCGGAGATTCCTGTGGGGACGTTGACGGACTTTACTTTTACCTAGAATAGTGAGTTTTCTGGGAGCTTGCGACCAGGAAACGAAAATGGTTACTTTTCTGAAGCATAACCTGGTTATTTTTCTGAGGCTTGCTTCAGAAAACGGTATACACCAAGTTTTCTAGAGCTCCAGGGAACAGTATACGATATCTGGAGCTTATTAGGGTTGGTGCTTATTGATTTCTGGAGCTTGTTAGTCTCAGCAGCTTGCAGAAAGCGGTACATAATTCAGAGCTTTTTCAGAAATGGTTTGGGATAATTTTGGAAATAAACGTAGAACTTTGAAGATTGTATTTGGAATGATTAGCCCAGGAGCTTGACTGAAGGTAGACGATTGTTCAGGTTTTGAGAGCTAGAATATAGTATGGAGTATGAGTAGTTAAAAAATAAGAAGTTAAATGGTATTAGTTACAGGCAACTGAGGAGGTTTTCATTAAAGCATCGTCGAGGCACTGTTCAAGAGCGGTACAAGTTTAGAAGAGGATCAGGCAGTACAAATTCGCTCGCGAAAATATTACCAGGGAGCAATTTCTAAGTTATTGATTCCTTATGGTAGTCGATCAGTGCATGTCCTCCCTCTCGTTCAGTCGATCAAGCACTCCCCTGTCGGATCAAGCACTCCCCTGTCGGATCAAGCACTCCCCTGTCGACATGATGGAGTCAACAAACAGTCCTCTTGCGTCAGTCCACTACCACTATAAATAGATGATGCAATTGCAACCACTGTGGCAAATTATTAATTCGCGATAGGATATGCGAGCCAGAATGAGTTCATGCTTCTATATTTTCCGATTTCATGGTAATGTACTTTTCACTCGGGTTATTTTTGCAGCCATGCATTTTTTCGCAGTATGAGTATTTCGCAGCTACAATTGGCAACATGTAAAAGTCATACAGTTTTCCATCGAGGCATACATCAAGTGAAGTTTATTCAATAAAGGCTACAGAAGATATCACTTTGATCCTTTCTGCGTTCACTCACTTCCACGCCTTCATGTCGCTTCGCTCACTTCACGCCTTCTTGTCGCTTCGCTCCGTCACGCCTTCATGAAAACCACCCACGTACACAAGACCACCTCCGCTGGAACATCTTCCGACAGCTTCAAAGTATATCCCCACCAGCTCTCCTCTATCCTCGCCACCAATTCCCCCTCCTCACTACGCGCACTCTCAAACCTCCTCAACTCTCCACTTGCCCACCGGTACAAACTTTTCTTGAAACTGCCATCCCTTCCCCTACTCCTGAGTTTAAATTCATGAAGCGAACCAGTGAGTTTGGTGGCCAAGTAGATTTTATCGTCATCCGTGCATGTGCGCCTCTTCCCAAACCAGTGCATGACCCTTTCAAATGGCAGTGCCGGGTGTCTATTGAAACTCACAAATCCACCGTCCCCCAAGGACGAGAAGTAGATGTAGGCAATGTCCCCTTCATTTGTGCGCAAAGTGTACGCTTGGGACCAGTATAAATCAATGTTTTCGGTTCTCGGGTGAGGTTTGACTAGTGTGTATTTGCGGGAGCCACATACGTTGATGTTGCCGTGGTTGGCAGAGATGTAGAGGATTGTCATAGAGATTAAGATGTTTTGGCAGGAGTTATATGTTTTGCGGTATTTTGCAGCCATGCGGTATTTTGAGGCATTTAGTTTGGGAGCCAGGAAATGCGGAGGGAAATGAAGGGAAGGTCAATTTGAGGTTTTTGATAGTGAATTGAAGGCTAGCTTAAGGTATTTGATTGTGATTGAAGGCTAGTTTAGGTTATTTCACGGTGAATTGAAGGCTAGTTTAAGGCTACTGTTGTATAAGAGTTGGAGCCATTTGCTACATTATTAGCCACCTAGCGACATCTAACTTGGATTTTTCGTGTCATTTATCTACAATAGTATTCCTTTCCTGTCTATAACCTATTCACTTTCGGAGTCTGAAGAGTATCCCGACACAATAGAGAGATTTCCTTTCTGGGGTGCTGTCCTTGATACTCCATTTCCAATTTCTGATTCTGCATTTCCTTTTACTTCTCCACTTCCTTTTACTTCTCCACTTCCTTTTACTTCTCCACTTCCTTTTACTTCTCCACTTCCTTTTACTTCTCCACTCCCTTTCTTTACTTCACCACTTCCTTTTACTTCACTTCCTTTCTTTACTTCACCACTTCCTTTTACTTCCCTTCCTTTCTTTACTTCCTCATCGTTTCTCCTTCTCTTCACACCTATCACCGCCCCCACCGTCTTCCTCTCCACCAGCCTCCTCTTGAACGCCTCTCTTGCGATGTCCAGATCCCGCTCCTCCTCCTCCTTGAGCGCGTTCTGTGCACGACGAAGCAACTCATCCTCACCCACCGCCCCAATCTTCTCCCTGTTTGCTTGCACCTCCTCCAAATGGTCCTCTACCTGCTGCTGTCGTTGCTGCTGCTTCAATTTCTCCTGGAGGTTCTCGAAAACGTCCATGTCTGCCGACTTCTCACTCTTGTTCCAGAACGGATTCTTTTTGCGCTTCTCTTTAAGTATCTGGTAGCTCTCGTTTTCCTGTTCTTCTTTGACGAGACGCTCGAGAAGCTCGTCCTCGGTCTCCCCTTCCACCCTCTTCGAATTGGCCAATCGTGAACCTGCACTGGACGTGGCAGACGACTCGAAGTTGCGCACTGCGCCGTTTTCCGGGGTATAGCCCGCGGTCTGCGGGTTCGTCTTGAACGTGATGGCGTTGTTGCATCCGGGGCATGTGATGTGGAAGCGGATGATCCTGGTGTTGAGGTACTTCTCAGGTAGTGTTTCCTTCTTTGCGTTGAACGACCGTCGTTGTGCGATGTACTCGTTGCACTTGAGGCATCGCATGGAGTACGGCGTCATCATGCGGATTTTGATGGTGAGGTTGCCGGCGTGTCGCTTCTTGGTCTTGGGCACGAGACTGGGGTCGTAGTCGGGGGGGTACCATTTGTTTATGGCTTTACGTTCGGACATAGATGAAAGAGTAGAGAAATCGTAAAGTGTAAATGGCAGTAAAATGTGAAATCGTAAAATGTTAATAGTAGGAAACTGTGAAAATGGTAAATGTTAAATTGGCAGCAAAATGGGATAGGAGAGAGAGAGAGTAAATCATTGGAATGGGATAGGATGAATGGGAATGGACTACAACTTCACTTTTGAGGACACGATTTGGAAAAAACAGGTGGTTGCAACCAAGAGCTCACATTACATAAGCACCAACCGTACATACCAATGAAAACATATGTGGTGTGGTGAAACATATAAGTCAGTGAAAACACGTAAGTCATAGTGGAATCGCCATAATTCATAGTGATATCACCAATTATTAGTAAAAACACCAAGTGAGTTCCCATACTTTCACTTCACATTATCTACACTGTCGACATTAATAACGTGTTGCTAAGCAATACAAGAGTACTATGATATGTGTGTATTTTGATTTCCGACCTCTAAGGTCACACTTAATCAGCGTTTCTTCTAGCAGCTCTCTTAGCAGCTCTCTTCTGAGTACCAAAGATCTTCTTGTCTCTGTTCTTCTTCTGCTTTCTCTGTTGTCTGGAAGCCTTCTCGACCTTGGTAGCCAAACCGTATCTGACCAATCTGTAGGCTGGCTCGAATCTCTTGGCGTCGGCGACAGACTCGTAGATCAAACCGAAACCAGTGGACTTGCCACCACCGAACTTGGTTCTGAGACCGAAGACGGAAACAGCGTCCTTCTCGGCCTTGTAGATCTCAGCCAACTTGTCACGGAGCTCATCCTTGGAGACGTTGGCCAAGTTTGGGTGCAAGACGTCGAGGACGAACTGCTTTCTAGCCAACAATGGGTTGGAGATAACCTTACGAGTTCTAATAGTAACAGCGCTCTAAATTGTTAGTACTGGTCAGTCTTCGACAGATGCGGGTAGTAAGTGGTCGATTCAGTGGTCGTATTGTCGTGGCAGCATCTTTTTGTCGTTGTGTCGCGTTTGTACATACCATCTTGACGATATTCTAGGTGGTGTATTAAAACTTTTTAGAGGATTTGATTAAAATTTTTTCTCCAACCTGAAAATTTTCCGCTACTGCAATACTAAGATGGGGAGTGCATACTATTTGAGGATACCCGCACGTGACATTTTCCTTGTGTAATATTTAATTTTCACCTCTAGGGCGAGAGCCCTGGGCACGTGAAAGCGACTGAGGATGGAAAATGTGAGGTTGCGAATGTGGTGGCTTCTGAAGCATTCAGGTTAACACATTCGATGGACGTTCATGGTGTATCTAAGTTAACATTTGGACATGGAGTATCCTAGTTAACATTTGGACGCTCTTGGAGTATCTAAGTGAACATTTGGACGTTCAAGCGTTCCAGCCATCTTTCTCTGATATCATCTCCTACAGTGTTCACTTGTCGTTGAAATCAGTACAATTCGGAAGTCCGAGATACTTAACAAATCCTGATGTAGATGATAGGCGAAACGTTGAAATTATCATTGTTGTTTGGGGCAAGAGTGTTTTGCCTGTTAGACAGTTGGTTCTACGTTCAATGCACTCTCTGCATGGAAGCCATTTGTTCAGACACAAAAGGAACAAGGGCTAGTGGTCGCAACAACGAATATTAGACAGAAAAGAAAAAGGGGCATAAGGTATTGACCGCAAAAGGAACAAGGAGAATTTTAAAGGCAGTAGGTACCCAGGCACATAGAACAACTCAATTTTTCGAAATGAACTGCACATTGGGAATAGCACACATTTCGGATATTTTGCAACCGACCATGAAAGAGGGTATGGCGATCGATTGGTGACACTGGCAGGCCGCCCATATGATAATATTCGCAAAGAGACCAAAGAGGAAAATGAGAGCTTTGCCTATTCAATCTTTTGCGTACAATATACTCTTCCAAGATCATTATCAATCCTTTTCAAAAATCATAGACCATCCTCTGCTTTCATTTCCTTTTAGACCGGGTCTCTCCTCGCTTTAAATATGAATGTCAGTCATTTTCAAAAATCATAGACCATCTACGTTCATTTCATTTTAGACCAAATATCTTTAAATCTATTTCAATTGTTTGTCCCGTTCACGTTCTCTCGTTCGCTTGCTCACGCTCTCATTCCTCATTGGTCTGTACCTTTCACATTCGCTTGCGTATCTAATTCCAGTTAGATTACATTCACCATCTCTTCCATTTTTCGCCCACTAACCACTGAACAGTCGTTCACGTTCGCTACACTCACGTTTCCAAAACTCACGTTACCTTCAATCACGTTCTCATCACTCACGCTCTACAATAATCAATCATCTCGTCCCATTTTTCGTGCGCTAACTACTGAACAATCGTTCACTTCGCTCACGTCTCGTACCTTAAATATTCATAAACATTACTTCTTCGAAAGGGCAATTCTCACAGCCTTCACCTGGGTGTAGTTGTCGAAAGCCTCCTCACCCATCTCTCTGCCAATACCAGACTGGCTGTAGCCACCGAATGGAACCAGTGGGTGGAAGTCGTTGTAGGTGTTGACCCAGATGGTACCGGCGTGCAATCTGGCGGAAACATCGATCGCGGTGTTGACGTTCTCGGTGTGCACACCAGCAGCCAAACCGTACTCGGAGTCGTTGGCCAAGGAAACAACCTCGTCAACGGTCTTGAACTTGTGCAAGGTCACAACAGGACCGAAGATCTCCTCTCTGACAATCTGCATCTCCTCGGTGACACCGGAGAAGATGGTTGGCTTGATGAAGTAGCCCTTGTCGCCGAATCTCTCACCACCAGTCACAACATTGGCACCCTCCTTCTTACCAATGTCAATGTAGTTCAAGATCTTCTCGTACTGAGCCTTGGACACCTGCGCACCCATGAAGACACCCTCCTCGAATGGCGAGCCAATCTTGATGTTCTCGGTGGCAGACTTGAACGCAGCAGCGACCTCGTCGTAGATACCCTCCTGGACGTAGATTCTGGAACCGGCGCAGCACACCTCACCGGTGTTGTAGAAGATACCGGCAATCAAGTTCTGCACAGTCTTGTCGACGTTGGCATCGTCAAACACAATGGATGGCGACTTACCACCCAACTCCAAGGTGACCTTCTTCAAGTTGGAGTTGGCAGCAGTGGTCATGATGATCTTACCAGTAGCAGTGGAACCGGTGAATGCAATCTTCTTGATCTTTGGGTGCGCGGCAATGTGGTTACCAGCAGTCTTACCGTAGCCAGACACAATGTTGACCACACCAGCTGGGGTACCAGCCTCCTTGACCAACTTGGCGAGGTACAAGGCGGAAAGTGGGGTGGACTCGGCGGTCTTCAAGATGGTGGTACATCCCGTGGCCAAAACTGGACCCAACTTCCACGAGGCCATCAACAATGGGAAGTTCCATGGAATGATCTGGCCACACACACCAATTGGCTCTCTTCTGGTGTAGTTGAAGTGCGTGTTACCGGTCTCAATCAAGTTACCCTTGAGCTTGTCGGCCCAGCCACCGCACGAGCGGAAGTACGCAGCAGCAAGCGCGACGTCACCGCGCGCGTTGGCCAACGACTTACCGTTGTCCAAGGACTCAATGTGCGCGAGGATGTCGGCGTCACGCTCAACCAAGTCCGCGAGCTTGTTCAACACCTTGACACGTGCAACCGGGTCGACAAGCGCCCAGTCGGTGTGGTGGAAAGCGTTGTAGGCGGCATCGACAGCAGCGTCAATGTCAGCCTCCTGGGCCTCGTACACCTCGGCAATGGCCTCCTCGGTGGATGGCGAGATGACCTCGATCTTCTGGCCGGCCTGCGACTTGACAAACTCGTTGTTGATGAAAAGACCGGTGGGCTGCTCGTAGGTGACTCCGTCTGGCAACGTGATCTTGGTGGAAACAAGTCTCAACCAGTTGGCTCTGGCCATCTTGGTGGCGGCGGCGGCAGCGCCGGACGATTTCGAAAGAGTCTTAAACATATTCAATTGATGGAATAGTGCTGAGGAGAAATGTCTTCTTCTTGGCCCTTTTTATATGCTGACCGTGAGGGGGAATTTCAAATCTCGCGGTTAAGCGCAAAGGAGGGGAACGAATCGTCGCACAAAAAAAGCTGTCACGGAAAAGGAGAGGATGGTGGAGGAATGCTAAAAAGACGAGTGCGTGGGAGGTATGGTGAGAGGAATCACAGGCGGTGTGATGGACAACTACAAACATTGAATATACCCTTCTTTTTCTCTATTTGCCTACTTGCTACGTGTCCTACCTCCTCATTACTAATTTGCTTCTCCACAAAGAAGTGCACGTGAGCCCGGCCCTATGCACTAAAAAAGTTGGGCTTAAGTCCCGCCGTTTATCAAACCCCGTACCTGGGCTTCGCACACACCGCTGCTCCGCGTTAGTGTTTCCTCGGCGACACCAAACACCGTGCTAAGGATCTCGTGCATCCGTTTCTCAAAAGAAATCACAGCCCTGTCTGTTGGGGTAGTGTACATTCGTCCTATCACCGCAGATATTGACTCGGACTTAGCGCCCGGCTGCGCGCACTCTGCAGGATCAAATATTTGGTAGAGCCGGCGAGTGGAGATGTTGTCCGACGAATGGGGGACCACGCGCTCGTAGATCCAGTCGCAGTAGCGGTCGATTGTTTCGTCACTCCAGTCGATGATGTTGGCAGAGGGTCCGCCAGGTGCCTGGGCCATCGCGGCAGCCCACGATGATGCGCTTAGCTTTTGCGGTCTATTTTCGTGTTTCGGAGTTGTATCGCCTTTTTTCAAGTCCGATTGGGTCGTTTTGGCGAGAGGGGTTCCATCGGCTCCAGCGTTTATACGACTCGGGCCGGGTTTGGCGGGGAACGCGTCACGGGTTGACACATCTGGGGTTTTGTTGGCACATATCGGTCCACTTTTGGAACTTGATGAGGTGCCATGAGAGGGATGGTCCACTTCACGAATGCTAATTTGACCTTCTTTTGTATCTCTAATTTCACATTCTTGTTTGCTAATTCCACCTTCGTAGCTAATTTCGCGAAGTTCTTTTTTGTCCAGTCCACCTTGACTAGGTTTTTTCCCATCTTGATTATGTCTATCTCTATCATCTCTATCCCTATCATCTTTACCCTCTCTATCCTCGCTATCACCTTTATCCCCTCCATCTCTATCCCCTCCATCTCTATCCCCTCCATCCTCTCTATCTCTATCTCCTTCCTCCTCCCCAAAAAGAGCCCTCACCACCACTACGATCTGCCCGAGTATCTTCGCCTCCGGCGCCTCGTGCACGTTTCCCGAAATCTTGAGATGCGTAGCCAATCTCTGGTTCATCCGTACAACCACAACAAACGCATCGAGACTGCGTGGAAGCACAAGCGTCTCCGATAGCACCCGCATCACGAACGGGTAGTAGTAGCTCACCGGAATCCGCATCTCTTCATTTGGCGACATTCGCGCGACATTCAGCGCGACATGTTCGTAGAGAAGGGAGTACAGTGGTATTCTGTAGGGCTGGAGCAGCGAGTGGTAGATTGCGGGCAAGCGGTCAAGGAGTTTGTGGGGAATGAGGTGTAGGCAGCGAAAGTAGGGGATCCTGCCGTTTCTGACGCCCTCGAGGATGTCTGTGGCGTACACCGGATAGTGTCTGATCTGGGCTAGCGAGATGAAGACAATCGCGAGCAAGTCGATGGTGTATATCTGGATCGCTGAGGGCGCGCTCTTTGATGGCACGTAGCACAGCGTTAGCACCCTAGCCCAGTTAATTTTGACAACCTGTTCGAGTTCGGTCTGGGGGACATCGATGCTGTGGATGATGTGTTTGAGTAGGATTTGTAGGCACTTGTAGTAGAGGTCTTTCGCAGCTTGGCCGTACACTTTGGAGGGTTTCTCTCTTCTAGCGGTTCGTTTTGATGCTCTTAACTGGCCGTGTTCGTCGTAGGTGACCTGGGTGATACGTTTGGTGGTGGGGCCCGTGAAGTCGTCGTCATCGACGTATTCGAACTCGCCTTCGACCACGTGGCCGTACTCACAGAAGGTGCGGCCATCGAGCGCGCGATAGCGTCTCGACTGGCAGTTGTCGGTGCCGCAAACGGGGCCTCGTCGGTATGCCTGGGACATAAAGATAAGAAAAGATAAAGAAATAGAAACAATGAAGACAGTGAAGAACCTTGCTCGAAGAATGATAGGGGTATAAGTGTATAGACGTAAGAATGATAGGATATAAAGTATACAGATGTATGTGTGAGAATTGGAGAGATATAAAGTACATGTGATGAAGAATGAGCATGAGAGAAGAAACGAATCATGGATACCAGATCGGACGAGATGACTTGGATAAGATAATGGATGAGATGAATCATAATGGATCATCAAATCACTAACGGAGTAAGATGTGTGCGCGTTTTCTTGGAACTGCCTGGTGATTCTGTAACATTTTAGATTTGCAACCTGTTGTACTTTTTGTATTCTTTTAATATTCACCATATATTTATAAAAATTGATACACAGAATATGAGTGATGCTGATTCTGGTGACATAGAAGAGAGAAGGATGAATGGAGGTGAGGAACTTGACGATCAGAGAGATCCAAAGGATTCTGATGTGGTGACTAAACGCGACGAGAGAACGGAAGCAACCACAAACAACCAAACTACAAACAGCGGTGAACAAAACCCAGGTAAACAAAACAGCTTAAACCAGTCAGACCCAACAGCCTCCACTCACACTTCCTCCATTCTCATTCCTCAGACATCCAAACGACGCGTCCCCGGACGCGTGATCGAGTCTACGTGGGAACCCTTGAACACCAAAACCCTTCTGTCCCTCGACCGCATCCTTGACATGAGTCTCAATCGCAGCGTGGAGGGATTGACGTCTGAGAAGATGGCGCAGGCGCTGTCTTTTCTCTTCAACGAGTGGATGAGCACCGAGAAGGACTCCTTCAGAACACGCTTTGCAGCGACCAAGGTACCGCCGCCAAAGACAATGGTGCCGCTGGCACTGCTAGCGGGTCCGCACAACGTGCGCGATGTGCTCGACTTTGACCAGGTTACGCGAAGGAAGCGGTTTTTGGAGACATATCTCCTGGCGGAACTCCGGCAGTTGGAGGACCTCAAGCGCCACAAGAACGAGTTGAGTGCGATGTGCGAGCTGGACAGAAGGTACTTGGCGGACATGCGGAGGACTGTGGACGCGGATACCAAGAAGATGAGAGAGGAAAGAGCGACGAAGGAGAGAGAGGTGGGTTTGGATGAACAAAGGGAACAAATAGAGGTACAAAGAGTTGGAGAGAGGAGAAGTGCTCTGTCTACGTTTGATCCTAATGAAGATGATGACTGCAAGGAGGTGTTGGGGAGGATAACGAAGCATTTGCGGAGTTTGAAGGAGAGCACGGGTGGGTTGGGTGAGTTGAATGGGAGGATGGAGGTGGTGATGGGATTGTTGGAGGGGATATAGCGAGAGAAAAAGGAGGAGGTGACATGAGAACAAAATGCCAAAGTATGCAAGACAAAAATGGCCTTGACATCGAGTGAATGTGAAAGAAGACATCAATGTGCGCGTTTTTGATCAGAGATTTAAGCATCAGCAAGGGCTTCAGACGTCTCAGGAATGTCACTCACAATGAAGACCAGAAGTATATCACAATGAAATCCAGAAGTATTTCACAATGAAGACCAGAAGTATATCACAATGAAGTCCAGAAGTGTATCATAATGAAGACCAGAAGTGTGTCAAAGATCAGAATTATATCATAGGCGGTCCAGGAAGCAGAACAAACGTATAGAATGAAAGTATTTTCATCAAAGTGGAGTAGTTGAGGGTTCTGTGAAGGAGGATGCCATTAAAGGGGAATGAGGATGCCGATGATGACTGATTAGAATAGTCATATAATACAATAATGAATGATGCGAACGAACACTCTGACCGCGATTACTATTTGACTTACTTGAATACGTAGCTTTCGCTTTACCTTTGCTTTTCTTACACCCTGACCTTCTGCCTACCGTTTTATCCAACTAACCAACGTAAACCCAAATCATGCTCACATACACCTTACCAACCCTGAACGATGCGTATCCATCGTTCTGCGCGTCCCAAACAGCACCGAAGCTCGAATTGACAGAGGAATCGCTAGCTGACACCGTAGTGGCCAGCACGATGAACTTGTGCTTGGAAGACTTCTTGAGCAATTGTGGGAGCACAGCCTGCTCCACAGTTTTCTTGGGGGAACTCACAATGTCCAGCGCACAGTCGCTGAGGATCTGGGCGAGAGCGGAGATTGAAATGGGCGGTTCGGATGGCGATGAGGAGAGGGAAACGATAGGTACTTCATTATCCAACAGCCTACTGACTATTGGAGAGTCAGAAGTGGCCATTGGGGAGTCAGAAGTGTCCATTGGGGAGTCAGAAGTGTCCTTTGTAGATCCAGCAAGGTCCTTTGATTCCGAAGTAACTAGATCAGACTCTTTACCTGAGGTTGCTACCTCTTCCGTTTCATCCTTGGCTACCTCTTCCTGTTTGACCTCCTTGACATCCTCCGGTCCCTTGTTGATCACATTGTTCACATCTCCCGCAGTGTTAGTTCCGGTAGTGTTGATCTCGACTGTCTCGCTAACTGACTTCCTTGGTTCGCTGTTCATGACCACAGCAACGAGCTTCTCGGTGGAGGCGGTGGTGTTGAGATCCGGCTTGGTCTGTGTTGACATCTCGTGGTTTGACATAACGGTTGCTGTTTATTGCTCCTAACCAGATCTGGGAATTTCTGAACTCTTAATCTGGGGTCCTCAATTTGAAATCCGGAGTCTTTGATCTGAACTGTAATCTGGAGAAATCTGGTGCCTTTAATCTGAGCTCTTGATCTGGAGTCTTCAATCGGAACTGTAATCTGGAGTCTTTAATTGAACCCTTAATCTAGTCTTTCATTGAACTCTTAATCTAGTCCTTAATCTGAACCCTTAATCTAGCCCGAACTCTTAATCTAATGTATTATTTAGCTCTCCTTAACTCTTAATCTTTTCACAGCCAAAAAAACATGAACTTCTTCCGCAAGAAATCCGACGGCGAATCGGAAACGTCGTCCATCTCCTCCAAAGCATCGTCCAAGAAGAACCTCATCAAATGCCAGACGCCCTTTGAAGAGCCGTTGGGCCCCATAAAACCGCCCGTTTTCGACCTCGATTCCGAGCAAACCGCGAAATACGACCAGATCGTCGCCCACTTCACCGAGTACATCAAGCGCACCGATATCCCGGTGAACGACACCAAAAATGCGCCCACGCACGCGATTCTCCCCGAGGAAATCGCGTGGCTCACGAAAGAGTGCTTTCTCCGCTATCTCCGCGCCACGAAGTGGAAGGTCGACGCGTGCATCAAACGTATCGAAGAGAGCATAGTGTGGAGAAGAACATTTGGAGTTGTGAATGTGCCTGGGCACACAGACCCGGAGAAACTACTCGGTGCCGACTTGGTGAGCTTGGAGAACGAGACCGGAAAGCACTTGATCATCGGTTACGACAACGACAACCGACCATGTCTTTACTTGCGAAACGGGTACCAAAACACGGCTGCACTGATAAGACAGGTGCAGTTCCTTGTGTTTATGTTGGAGCGCGTGATCCAGTTCATGCCTCCGGGCCAGGACACGCTTGCGCTTTTGATTGACTTCAAGGGTGCACCGAAGGAGATGAACTTGAAGCCTCCCACCTTTCCACTGATTCCGATCTCAAAGCAGGTGTTGGGGATTTTGCAAAACCACTACCCAGAAAGGCTTGGGAGGGGGTTGTTCACGAACATCCCGTGGATTGGGTACACGTTCTTCAAGTTGGCGGAGCCGTTTATCGACCCGTACACGCGTCTGAAGACGATCTACGACCAGCCGTTCGAGAACTTCGTGCCCAAAGAGCAGCTCGACAAGGAGTTCAACGGGATGTTGGACTTTGAGTACGTGCACGATGTGTATTGGCCGGAGATGAACCGGATGGGGGACGAGCGGAGGGAGTTGTACATGAAGAATTTCGAGAGGTTGGGGGGGAAGCTCGCGATGAGTGAGTATGATTTGAGGAGGAGTGATAGTTAGGGAGTGAGAGGAGGACGAATGAGGGAAGGAAAGAGATTCAAAATTAAAGGAAGAGGTTGGGAAAAGATATGGGAGAGAGGGTGGAATGAGGCTAGAGGGAAAACCAAAGAGAATTAGAGGGAATGAAAGGGGATTAGAGAGAACTAGAGGGAATGAAAGGGGATTAGAGAGAACTAGAGGGAATGAAAGGGATTAGAACTAGAGGGAAAATTAGAGAATTGAAGAAAGTTGAAAAGAAAAGGTTCAAAATGGATAAGGATTAATCTAGAAATTGAACGATACGGAACTAAAAAAATTCAGGGATTGAGAAGAACAAGGGTAGAATGAATAGTTGTACATAGGTAGGATTTTAACTCAACAAATTTCATAGCATGTTCTCGTACCGGGTATATGCAGTCGAATATTTAAACGAGGGTTCTGGTCTGCAAGATGACGTGATTAGTAATGAGGTTTGTGGAATTTGAAACAGAAACACATAGAGTGCGTGTCTGTTCCCCGGTCATAAGACTAGTACGGTTGCAAGATTTTCCGAAATCTGTGAATTTTCCGGCTCCTCATCTCGAGCAAACTCCGAAGAAAAACTCCGAGCTTAAAATAGGTTCAAACACCGACGCAAACACCGACCGGTCAAAGTCCGAAATTACGTGGGAGGGGTTGGGAGTGAACATGAGCGGTGCGAATGTGAACGATAGCATGATTGGAGGCGAGGGTGAACGATATATTGCAGGTGAGAGTGAACGACAGCATGAGTGAAGGTGAGAATGAAAAGATCGAGCATGGGGGGATGAGTTGGAGGAGTAGCACTGAGCAGATGCATTAGAATTGAAAGAGTGATTAGACGATCAGTTATGAATCTGTTCTCACAGTGCTCATAGGCACACAACAGTCGAATACATTGCTTTTTCTTGGATTGACAAAGCTGCTCATCGGGAACTACATGTTCGCCGTGCCGCGCAATTCCCACTTTGCCGACTTTGTGATTTGGTATAATCAAATATATGAATAGGTGTTTTATTGCATATTCACTGTGATCAGATATCAGTAATCTGATAGGATCATCAATAGTGAAATGTAAAACAGGTACTATCGGATGAATTCATGAATGAGCTGCTGCTAGAAGATCGGATGTTATATTATAAATGTAAAGTTCTGTAGTGTAGTAGGTACATCTATCACTTGTCATTAGCTGTAAATCTGATGCCATCTTCAATAATGAATAATTCGTAAAGGAAATGCCACCACAAGATCAATTCGGAATCACCCTTGAAACTTTATCTCAACGAGATATTCAACCCAACGTATCTCAAATATTCAACATCTTGCAACCGTATCCCAGATTTCAATGGCGTAATCATTATCCAACGCATCACGCATCTCCAACATTCAATGCAAACGTATCCAACGTTCAATGCTCACGTCTCTCAAACATTCAACGCTCACGTATCCAACATTCAATGCTCACGTATCCAACATTCAATGCTCACGTATCCAACATTCAATGCTCACATATCCAACATTCAATGCTCACGTATCCAACATTCAATGCTCACGTATCCATGCTCACGTATCTCAAAAATTCATGAATCACGCACTCACATCCTACCTTATCTCATTCTTGATCACGTGCTGAAAAATTCATCTCGTTCACGTTCACATGTCCTCCCTCACCATCATCGCACACGGCAAACTCACCGACGCCATCGAGGCCGAGGTCCGCGACTTCCTCCTGGCCGAGTTCGAGCGCATTCCCTTGTCTGACCGTGCCGTCGACTACCTCGTAACGAACCCCCCATCATTGGACGCTGTGCGCACCTTTTCCAACGCAAAGTCGTCGTACGACGTGATACTCCAGGACAACGCCACCCGCCACAACAAGCAGCTCTTCGTGTTCGACATGGACTCCACGTTGATCTACCAGGAGGTCATCGAGCTCATCGCGGCGCAGGCCAACATCGAGCCGCAGGTCGCCGAGATAACCGAGCGCGCCATGAACGGAGAACTCGACTTCAACGAGTCCTTGCGCGCACGTGTCCAGCTCCTCAAGGGCATCGACGCGACGTCGCTCTGGGACACCTTGAAGGACCAGATCAAGATCACCAAGGGCGCACGTGAGTTGTGTGCGGAGTTGAAGGCACGTGGTGTGGTGATGGCTGTGTGCTCGGGGGGCTTCATCCAGCTAGCTGAGTACGTCAAGGAGCAGTTGGGCTTGGACTACGCGTACGCCAACATGTTGGGTGTGGACGCCAACAACAGGTTGGACGGCACCACCACCGGACCGGTGGTCAACGGTGCGAGGAAGGCTGCGTTGTTGAGGGAGATTTGCGAGATGCACGGGCTTGACCCGAAAAGAGCCGTTGCTGTGGGCGACGGTGCGAACGACTTGCCAATGATGGAAGCTGCGGGTTTTGGAGTGGCATGGAATGCGAAGCCGAAGGTGAAGGAGTTGGCGCCTGCTGCGCTCAACAGTGATAGTTTGGAGGATGTTTTGTACATGTTGAGGAAGAAGTGAACATGAGCGAATGTGAACAGTAAAGCCCTATGAAGGTGAGTGATGGTCATTATCATCCATGGGTATTAGAGAAGAAGAACAAGTGAACATGGAAGACCTATAAAAGACCTATGAACGCGAAAGTGAGTGAAGTTCATTATCGTCCATGGGTATTAGAGAAGAAGAACAAGTGAACATGAAAGACCTATAAAAGACCTGTGAACGCGAAAGTGAATCATTATCGTACATGGGTAATAGAGAAGAAGAACAAGTGAACATGAAAGACCTATAAAAGACCTGTGAACGCGAAAGTGAATCATTATCGTACATGGGTAATAGAGAAGAGAATAGAATATAGTGTGGTAGTAAAATGTACTTGGATGGAATTCTAAATTTTTGCGTAAATACCCCACGACTGTCGAGTGAGGAAGGTTAACAAGTTTTTGATCACTCATTGAGTACTCCATTTATCTCTTATTTGAGTATTCACACGCTCTTATTTGCGTACTCCAATTTTATCTCTGAGTACTCCATTTATCTCTTATCGAATACTCCATTCTCATCCCTATTTGAGTACTCCATTTATCTCTTATCGAATAGTCCATTCTCATTTCTATTTGAGTACTCCATTTGTCTCTTATTTCTCCATTTTTATCGTAAACTCGTACCTCACATTCACTTAGCTCATGTCACTTATCGTAAACTCGTACCTCACATTCACTTAGCTCATGTCACTCATCAAATTGCCTAGTTAAAGCTAGAAGAACCACATTCAGGTGTGCTGAGGTTGTTCAGATTCAATCAAGAGCCCCATAGTTTGGTACTCAAATGAAGGTTCAAATAGAATCAGGTATTGTCTATATGGTTCGAACGCTTCCCCGTTCATGGAAAACTATTCAGCTGCATAATTCTATGAGCCCGCAGGTACATTCACAGCCAGTATCTCCGCTTCAAATGATTGATTCGAGGACTTTGACCCTGAATTAACTCTTCATGTTGCGCACTATCCACGGCCACCCTGCACATCGAAAGGTGGCCGTTGATCTGAACATCGAAGCATTCATATTAATTCGTTCATAAAAGTTCACAAGTCATTTAAGTGATTCACTTCTTCATATCGTTCACACTCGCAGGCTCATATTCATTGGTTTCGTGCATTTACTCGTTACACTGCAGGTACAACTTGATTGCCTTCGTGCATTCACTCGTTCACGGTTCAGGTTTCATACAGACGAACACAGGTTCACGTTCGGTTATTCGTTTGTTCTATGTTCATGTGATTAGCTCGTGATTCTCGAGTTCTTCCATGGCATTTGGCCTGTTCGATTCTATGTGCAATTCGCTCATCCATGTTAAGATTCACATGCACATTCACATTCATGTTCAGATTCACGCTCATTCACGTTCAGATTCAGGTTCAGATTCACATTCACGTTCCTTTCGCTCAATCACATTCCATTCCATTACGTTCATGCTCATGTGTTCATGTGACTACCCTTCCCCTCACAACCCCCATCACCCCATTAAACAACAACACCTCCCCTCTCAAATCCTCCACCTTCACGTCCCCCTCCTGTATCAAATTCCTCTTCAACAAGTAGCTCCTCGTCACCCCACACAAACAACCCGTGCTCAACCGCGGCGTGATCCAGTGCCCGTCAATCCGCACAGCCACACTGCTTATACTCCCCTCCATCACCTGGCCGTTCGAATTCACGAGCACCACCTCCTCGTGCGGCTTCACACCCGGAAGACACCTTTTCCTGGCTTCATTGTAAGCGTCCCGTTTCGTGGTCTTGAACGACGTGAACGGCGACATAAGCGTACCAACCGTGTCGACGTAGACGTCATACTCTTTCTCATCTGTCTTTGCCTCTTTGTTCTCCAACCCCCCCAACAAATTCACCCTCTTCTCTGTATCGTGCACCTCCACCTTGACTCCCCCATCCAAGGTCACCAACAACCGCACCTTGTACGACCCTCCGAGCGACTTGCCCGAGTCAAACACCGCCTGGAGCAACTGCTCGATGAGAAAGTCCTTGGTGACCTCGAAGCGCACTCCGGAGTTGTAGAACTGGACGCTGAAGTACTTGAGGGTGTAGATGAGACGGGTGTAGTGCTCGTCGATCAACCACAAAGGGCCGTTTTCGACGTCTGGGTCGTATCGTATGGTCGAGAGGACCTCAAAGGATAGCGGGTCGCTGGGGAAGGCGTCGTTGGTGTAGCGCAATTGGAGTTCCTCGATGGCGGACATGAAAGAGGAGAATAGAGAATACGAGAAATAAAAAGGAAGTCGATAAATCATAGAGAAATCAGGATTCAATTACATCGGCTGCAAGTGCTGGTTTGTGACTGGTGTTTGAATGATGTGTATTACTAATTATACAACTTCTCATCACTGGCTTGATCTATATACTTAAACAGCTTTCTCATCACTGGCTGATTTATATACTTATACAACTTTCTCATCACTGGCTGATCTATATACACATCTATACAACTTCATCACTGGCTTGATCTATATACTTATACAACTTTCTCATCACTGGTTTGATCTAGTTTGTACTTATTTATACGTCCATCACTGTTTGATCTATTTTATCTTATTTATACAACTTCCTCTATCACTGTTTGATCGTTCTATCTCCAGATCTCTAATACCTATCACTCCTTCTATATCAATCTCTATGTTTCCTCATGGTTCATCCTCGTGCATGTCAAACTGATCCGTGTTGACGTCCTTCACGTTGCTAAGATGTTCATGTAAGACCACGTTCTTGTTCAATTCACTATGATGTTCATGTTCAGTTTCACATTCGTTTTCCTCAAATTTCATGTCCAGTCTCCTGGTTCACGTTCGTTCGCATTCACGTTCGCATTGCTCACGTTCATGATCGGTCGTCACTCATGATCAGTTGTCACTCATGTTCAGTTGTCACTCATGTTTAGTTCACATTCAGGTTCGCATTGCTCATGTTCATGATCGGTCGTCACTCATGATCAGTGGTCACTCATGTTTAGTTCACATTCACGTTCGCTTGCTCACGTTCATGATCAGTTGTCGCTCATGATCAGTTGTCACGTTTATGTTCATGTTATTTCAGTACGGCCTAAACCTCTTCTTCTCCCTCATCACTCTCACCCGCTCCTGGTCCGCCTTGAACTTCATCAACAACTCATTCATCTCGTCCTTCTTCTGCTGTCTCATCTGGAACCTGTAGAAATCCGTCTTCTCCTTCCCCTTCTTCTTCTTCGTCGCCTTCTCCTCCACATTCTGCCTCCCCAAGATGTCCAGTTTGGTCTTTCTGTTGCTCCCCACCACCAACGTGAACCCGTCCTCGTCCACCATGGTCTGCGCCTGCAAGTTGTCCTTTGCGTCCTGCTCAGCACGGTCAAAAACCGCCAACGCGTGCGCCACCTCCTCTGAAAGCTCCTCTGCGCTGCACACACGCTGCTGGATCGCCTCCGCGTAGTGGATCGAGGCGCTTTCCGCGGCCACAGGCCACGCGGACGTCTTTTTCGTGCCCGCCAACTTCTTCAACAGCCCCAAAGCGAGTTGTTGCGCGGCCACATCGACAAACGTCACTATGCCGCAGTGCTTGGGCAAACGGGTGCCCTCGCTGGGTTGTGGGAGGTTTTTGGCGATCTCGGCGTCTGTGGTCAACGCCACAAGGTCGATGTACACGTCCTCGGTGGAGTCAGTGAGCACGCTCGGCGTGAACGCCTCGACGGTGGCGCCGATGGCGGTGGACTGAAGGAATTTCTTGATGCTGTGGTGGGACGTCTGGAGGGGGAGGTTGCAGAGGAAAAGCGAGCGCGGTGCGGTCAGCGTCTTCGCGTCGTGCTTCTTGAAGTAGATGTAGTGCTTGTGGTTGGTTTGGGCGATCTGCACGGGGAGGACCCCGAAGCCTTTGATTTCAGACATAAGAAGAGAGAAAAGAGATAGAAGAGAGAAAAGAGATAGAAAAGAGAAAAGAGAGAGAGAAATGAGAGGAAGAAAGGAGAGAGAAGATGGGATTATAGAAAGACGGAAGAGAAGATGGGGATTAAAGAAAAGAAGCAAGAAAGGACAGATAGAGTTATAGAAAGAGGGAAGAGAAGATGGGGATTATAGAAAAGAAGCAAGATAGGATAGTGGATATAGAAAACAAGCAAGAGAAGACGAGGATTATAGAAAAGAAGGAATAGAAGATATGATAGTGAGAAGAAAGAGAAGACACAGGGATATATAAGATAGAGAGGAGAAGAAGTTAGAGAAGAGAAGAAGATAGGGGAGAAGAAGAGGAGAAGAAGATAGAGGAGAAGATAGAGGAGAAGATAGAGGAGAAGAAGATCGAGGAGATTATACAGAAAGAACATAAAAGTACAGTGACTAGGGGAATAGAGATAGACCAAGGATAGTGATTGAGAATGCAAACGGGCGCATCAACGTGTTGAAATCTCTGGCTTTCACGAAAGATGCAAAAAGAGAAAAGGTGAGTATCGTATTTTGGGTCACAGGATGGGTGATCAACTGTCTATCTGCCACCAATCAACAGTATGCCTTGATTTTGGTTATACTGCAAATAAAAGAACATTGGCAATAAGCTGTTATTTTCTCCAATGCGTCATGTTTGCTATACCTCAAACTATCCATGGCTCAGATCTCTCCTCCCAAGTACTCTTAATAGCCACTAAAATCTCTCATACTCACAAGTACTCTAAAATCTACTCATCTTCAAGTACTCTTAATAACCACTAAAATCTCTCATACTCACAAGTACTCTAAAATCTACTCATCTTCAAGTACTCTTAATAACCACTAAAATCTCTCATACTCACAAGTACTCTAAAATCTACTCATCTTCAAGTACTCTTAATAACCACTAAAATCTCTCATACTCACAAGTACTCTAAAATCTACTCATCTTCAAGTACTCTTAATAACCACTAAAATCTCTCATACTCACAAGTACTCTAAAATCTACTCATCTTCAAGTACTCTAAAATCTACTCATCTTCAAGTACTCTAAAATCTATTCCAAGTACTCTGAAATCTACTCACATTCAAGTACTCTAAAATCTACTCGCACTCAAGTACTCTAAAATCTACTCGCATTCTTCTCTCAATTACACATCCATTCTTCTAATCATTCTACTCTCTAAACACATTCCCACCACATTGGAATGCTGTGAATTCTTTTTCTCTTCTCTTTTTACTCATCCTCATGAACAAAGAAACCCTTCTCGAGGCCCTCGCAGGCACGTTGGACGCCAACAAACAGGTCCGCAAGCACAGCGAACAGCAGCTCGCCGTCTTCGAGCAGCAGCCGGGCTTCACATCGTACCTCCTCGACTTGATGGTCGAGCAGGACGTCACACTCGGCATCCAGATCTCAGCAGCCATCCTCTTCAAAAACAGACTCAACTACTACTGGGAGCAGCCCGAGGCACCGAAAAACCCCGCGCGCTACATCGGCGACGCCGAAAAACCCGCCATCAAGACCAAGTTGGTCGAAACGCTCCTCAAAACATACAAGTCGACGCAGTTGCGCGCACAGCTCCTGGACGCCCTCTACAGCATCCTCGACCACGACAAGTGGGACGAGTTGGTCCACATCGTCAAGACGCTCATCGCAAACACCGCAGACATTGACCACGTGTACGTCGGGCTCCTCTGTCTCCAGAAGTACACGCTCCAGTACCGCTGGACGCGCTTCGAGACCAAGGGCACGTCGACCAACCCCGTCTTGGAGGACGTGGCATCAGAGATATTCCCGGCGTTGGAGAACCTTCTCGAGGGACTCGTGAACGAAACCCACGTCAACGACGACTTGATCTACATGATCTTGAAGACCTTCAAGTACACAACCTTCAGCTACCTCCCGAAATACCTCCAGGACCCCAACAACCTCGGAACGTGGTGCCGTCTCCAGCTCCTCGTCATCAACAAGCCGCTTCCCAAGGCGGTGCTCGAAGAGGACGAAGAACACAGGGCACAGCACCCGCGAGTCAAGGCCGTCAAGTGGTGTTTCGCCAACTTGGCACGCCTTTTGCACAGACACGGGCAAACCAAGGGCCAGCCAAACCCGTTCGCCGAGATGTTCCTCACAAACTTTGTTCCGCAGATCCTCGGGGAGTACTGGAAGGTCGTGGAGGCGTGGGCCGCAGGCACCGTGTGGTACAGCCCAGGCGCACTCCACCACTTGGTGGCGTTTTTCGCGCACGTGATCACCACCGAGAGATGGCCGTTGATCCAGGAGCGGTTGGAGGTGATTCTCCAGCACATAATCATGCCGTTGTTGGTTGCCACGAAGGAGAGCATAGAGTTGTACGAGGAGGAGCCCGAGGAGTATGCGAGGCGCTATTTCGACACGTATTCCGAGACGAGTCGTGCGGATCTCGGGGCGGTGGACTTTGTGTTCCGTCTTGTGTCGCACCGTGCGCGCGAGAGTCTTGCGACGGTGTTGCAGATGGTGCAGGGCGTGTTGGTGCCCGTGCAGAGTCTTGAGCACGCGATCCAGGCCGAGGGGGCGCTCCGTGTTCTTCTGACGGTGGGGCACATGCTCAAGAGCAAGCACTCGCCGGTGAGTGGGCACGAGGACAAGTTTCTCCACACGCATGTGTATCCGTATCTCCTCGAGGGCACGATGAGGGAGTACCCGTGGCTCAGTGCACGTGCGTGCGACACGGTGTCGATGCTGGCTGTTGTTTTCCGCGACGAGCAGGCGTTGGACGACATTTTCCAGGGTGTGACGCGGTGCATGCTGGACGACGGGCAGTTCCCCGTGCAGATGACGGCTGTGCAGGCGTTGAGCACGTTGATTGAGGAGGAAGCTGTCGCGGAGCGTGTCGCAGCGCAGGTGCCGCAGCTCATGGGGTTCCTTTTGGAGATGCTGAAGACGTACGAGCTGGACGCGTTGACGACCATCATGGAGACGTTTGTGGAGAAGTTTGCGCAGAACTTGGAGCCGTTTGCCGCGCAGTTGGCGGCGTCGCTCACGGAGCAGTTCATGGCGCTTGCGCAGGAGATGCTGGAGAGCGAGCAGGTGAGTGTGGAGAAGGAGAACAAGGGCAGTGGGATAATCAACACCTTGACGACGTTGGTGATGGCGATGACGTCGTCGCCGCACGTGGTTGCGTCGCTCGAGGGTGTTGTTGTGGAGATGGTGCGGTGTGTTCTCGACAATGCCGTGGTTTCGTTTTTGACGGATGCGTTGGAGCTTGTGGAGCTGATTTTGTATGCGACACGCAGTGTTTCGCCGGCGATGTGGCTGATCTTCGAGACGTGCAACAGTGCTTTCGATACGTATGCGTGCGAGTATTTGAGCAGTTTCCAGCCGTTCTACGAGGGTGTTATCAACTACGGCTTCACCAATGCTAGTGTTTCGATCGAGACCCCCCCCGTGCAGGTGTTCTTCCAGATGTGTTTCAGTGTGTTGAAGCTGGACGCACTTGATCCGCTTTTTGCCAGTTCTGCGTTGCAGATGCTCGAGTTGGCGATTTTGGGTTTGGGGGAGCGTGGGAGCGCGGCATTGCCGCGTTTTTTGGCCGAGTTGTATGACATCTACAGCGAGCTTGAGGCCACGGGGTCGTTTGACGGGTACATGTTGCACAGGTTGTCGATCTTGAAGGTTTTCTTTGCTGCGATGTATGTCGACCCCGAGGTTTCGATGAGCTTCATTGCGGAGAAGAACTTCACGGGCACGTTCTTCACGTTGTGGTTGAAGCACGCGGACGATTTCCAGAGTGTGTACGGGTGCAAGTTGCAGATATTGGCGTCGTTGTCGTTGGTGAACACGCAGGCGGTGAGATTGCTTCCCGAAGACTTGGTGGGAGAGACAGTGAACATCTTGTTGTCGACCGTTACGGCGTTGCCGGGCGCGATCAAGAAGAAGGCGGAGATCTTGGCGAAGGACCAGAGTGCGTTCCAGGTTGCGGCGGAGCGGGCAAAGAGCGCGGACAGCGACGACGAGGGGTACGACGAGTACGAGTGGAACGACGAGGACGACGAGGCGGAGTTGGAGGCGTTGGAGGTGACGCCGCTTGACGAGACAAACGTGTTTCAGGTGCTTGCGAACGCGGTGGTCGCGATGCAGCAGCAGGATCCGGCGAAGCACGAGGCGTTATTTGGGGGGATTGAGCCTGAGCAGGGGGAATTGTTGGGGCAGTTGATTAGCATCACGCAGAGTCAGTCTTGAGCGAGGAACGAATGTGAATGAACTGCAATTGCAACTGGATGAAGTGATGGATGTAGAGTGAAGGAGCGAATGAACGAACGAGACGTGAGAGGACGTGCGAGAGGAGTGGTTTGAGTGAGATGAGTGATGTGAAGTGCGAAGCGATTTGAGTAGCGAGACGTGGACATGTTGAGAAACATGATTGGTGAGCGAGGTGATCACGAACATGTTTGGTGAGCGAGGTGATAGAACATGTTTGGTGAAATGAGCGAAGGAATGAAGTATTGAACATGAAGTGACCAAACGGCCTAAAAGCAGGCGACTGAACGGTTGTCATGGCGGAACACCAACGGTGAGGCAAAAAGATTAAGTAGACGCTGAATAAATCAGATTAATGGGAAAGAGGAGAGAGAGTGGGACAGGAGGGTGTAGGAGCCAAAGAGGAGGGTGTAGGAGTTATTAGAGTAAGAGAGGGGGTATGTATTAGGGGGTATGTATTAGAGGAGAGTTTGGGAGACGCTCATGAGGAAGGAGAGAGTATGAAGTCGCTCATAATGAAGAGGTATCGCAGGAGCTTAAAATGCCAATCACTGTAGAATTGTTCCTCGCTGTCGCTACCAAATGACTTTGAATTTTGCTACCATTACTGTGCACAAGTGGTGATCCCATTTTGAAATTTATTCTTCTCACGCCACACCTACCACTCATAATGTTTTAAATCCCCCTCCACTTGCCACCAACCTGTCGATATAGTTTACGACCTCAAAGTGCGAATTGTTCTATTGCTGGTACTTTCAACTACTGTAATCTTCATATTGCACAAGATCTCGTATCCCATCCAAATGAATGACGCCTATTGACGTTAATCCTATTGCTTCGCCTGATTTTAAGCTTGAGTTAATCTCGTTGCTTCACCGAGGGCAAGCTATTTTATCCGCTCTCTCTAATCGCCATCAATACTTCGCTCTCTCTGATCGCCATCAATAACACTTTCTCTCTAATCCTACCTCTCTCTCTCATATACCTATCACAACCATGCTTCACTCTCTCACCATCACAAACATGCTTCGATCTATATTACCCGTCCCGAAACCATATGCTTCGCCCACTCATGTTCTGCATATTTCCCGATTAGGATGTGAATTTGCATCCAAAATCAGGAGGAGCCAGAAGCCTGGCAAGGACAAGAAATGAATGGCGACCTAAATAAAAGATTGGCGCGGAGCGATCGAAGGACGGAGCGATTGAAATGACTGCTTGAAATGACGAAGCGATTGACTAATGCGAAGCACGGCCAAAATGTGGCTTCACGGGAAGCCTCCTATATCTCAGAATCATGCACCATGGAAGCTGGAGGATCAGTGCGAGCCCTATACCTGGCTGGGTCTCTGCGCCATCATTCGTTTATGGAATGAATTGAAATATTTATTCATTTATGCCTCTCCAGTGAAACGATATGAATTGAAACATTTATGCCTCTGAAACGAAGTGTATTTAAATGAACTGCACTTCACATCCCCAATATACAATTACATTACAATAGGATCAAAGTGGGTGTAAAAATTAAGAGGCTGTAGCACGAGCATATCCTATCCCCACCTCGCTCTTTTGTATTTTGGTCGCAATTCCGTATCCCTCGCTACTCTTCTTTTTCGTTATCTGCTATTCCTCGCTGTTTTTTTTTTCCTCGCTATTTTTGGCCTGTACCTCGCTATTTTCCCGCTATTCCTCGCTATGTTTGTCCGGCTATTCCTTGCTAACTTGTCATTCTCACACTACCTCACCTCCTCCTTCGCATCCATCAACTCCTTGTACTCATCAACTCCCCCCCATCTCCCTTGCTCCCTTTCGTTCCATAATCCTCACTGTTTCCCTCTATTTTCAATACTTTTCAATACTCCCTAATATAACCGTTTCCATCGTCTTTCAATCCACCCTATTTTTAATCACTATTTTCCCATGTTCTCAGGATTCGGCTCTGGCGTCTTCGGTTTCGACCGCCCAAACACCAAATTCGAGGAGTACTTCCGGTGCTACCCCGTGGCCATGATGCCCGACAACATCCGCAAGGACGACGCCAACTTCGGGGGCAAAATCTTCTTGCCACCCTCCGCATTGAGCAAGTTGACCATGCTCCACATCCGCTACCCCATGCTCTTCGAGCTCAGCAACGACGCAGCACAGAAAACAACACACAGCGGTGTCCTCGAGTTCGTGGCTGAAGAGGGCCGTGCATACCTCCCGCAGTGGATGATGGCGACCCTCGAAATGAGCCCCGGAATGCTCCTCAAAGTAAGCAATTGCGACCTCCCCCTCGGATCTTTTGTCAAGATCGAGCCCCAGAGCGTGGACTTTCTCGAGATCCTGGACCCAAAGGCGGTCTTGGAGAACGTCTTGCGCAAGTTCTCGACATTGAGTGTCGATGACATCATCGAGATCAACTACAACGACACGGTGTACGGCATAAGGGTGCTTGAAGCAAAGCCCGCCAACGGCATCTGTGTGGTGGAAACCGACCTCGAGACCGATTTCGCGCCGCCAGTCGGCTACGTCGAGCCGGAATACACCCCGAAAGTGATCAAGCCGGAGCGCGTGAGTCGCGGCGCTGGTGCGGGCACGATGGCGAAGTCAATCAACTATGCGAACATCGTGGGGCAGGCATCGGAAACGGGTCCAAAATACCACGGAGCAGGCAGCAAGGTGTCGGGGAAGGCGGTGGAGGTGGACAGGAAGGAGTTCCGGATAGACGATTTGGATCCGAATGCGCCTGCCGTGCCGCTTGCGTTGCCAGAGAACCAGTTGTTCTTTGGGTTTCCGGTGCAGCAGCCCCCGGAAGAGGAGGTTGCGAGCGAAGAGGAGGTGGTATTCTCAGGCGAGGGGCAGTCTTTGCGGCAGAGCAAGAAGAGGCGGGAGAAGAGCACAGGGCATGCGTCGTTGAAGAACCATTCGAGGAGTCCGGATTATATAGAGATTGATGATTGATGCGTGGTGAGCGAGTGGTGAGAGTGCAGTTAATGTGTGTGATATTTGGATGATGTGGGAGATGAAGCAATGCAAAGGCGAAATCTCAAGAATGTCTGAAAGATGAAATGATGAATGATACTGTTGTGATGAATGATACTGTTGTGATGAATGATACTGTTGTGATGAATGATACTGTTGTGATGAATGATACTGTTGTGATGATTGTTTGAAATGTCAGTGAAAATGTCCGAAGTGTCAGTGATTAATGTCAATGAATGATATTTAAAGTGCAATGAAACCCAATGCCTCAAATGATGGCACCTGAAATCCAATGCTTTAAATGATGATACCTGAAATCCTAATGGTATATACTGTCAATGAAGTCAAAGTTCTATTCTGAACGGCCAATGTCTCATGAATGCTGAAATCTGTTGATCTAGGTTGGTAAAAACCTTCTTAAATATGGTAAATAGAAAAGAAGTGACGAACTAGAAACGAGGAATGGGGTTCGCCATCAAATTCATATCTGGATTACTTATTCGGCAAATTTTCAACATTCCCTTGACACAAACATAACAGTCCTCATTGTACCACACCATTCATTCTCCCTGCTCTCAATCTTTCCATCTCACTACACTATCCTATTCCTTCAATCGTATTCTATCTCATATCTACACTTTATCTATTCCTTCATCTATCTCATTCCTACACTTTATTCCTTCATCTGCCTCATTCCTACACTTTATTCCTTCATCTACCTCATTCCTACACTTAATCTATTCCTCAATCGTATCTATCTCATGCCTACTTCTGCTTCTTTCTATCTCCTACTCATTTACCATAGTCACTGTTAGAGTTATATCAGAACCTTTGGTATTCACACTCGCTCGCTCGCTCATGGTCAGTCGTGGTATACTCAGTCACACTCGCTCGCTCATGTCAGTTACTGTTCAGTTGTGGACGGCAAAAATACATCATTACCCTGCTCCATCGCCATCTTCGTATGGTACACAATGTCCGTGCTCTCCCATGGGTACGCAATCCACACATCCGGAACAGTTCTCGCAGCATAGTAGTTCCCGTTCATGATATCTTCCGGCAAGTCGGCTCTCTTTGGCTTTGCCTTGTCGTGCAAGACAAAGATACCGAACTTGGTGTCCGCTGTGTTGGCACCAGCAGCAGCACACTGCTCGGCAACGTCCTTCTTCAACTCAGATACAGCGTAGTGCAAAGTGGTTCTGGTGTCGTCGACCTCGTCGATGATCAAGACGTTCTTGCCAACGAGGTTGACCTTGCTCTGGTTGTAGTCGATCCACTGCGTTCTCACCACCTGTGTGCCGAGCTGCTCCACGTCGGTGGCGCCCTCAACCTCCTCGTAAAGCGAGAGAATGATCGCCATCACACGGACGTTTGGTTGACCAGGCTCCTTCAAGAACGAGCGCAACATTCTCGCTGGAATGAACCCACCGCCACCGATGGCGATGATCAAGTCGGGCTTGAACGCCCTGATCTTGTCGGCGGTCTCCTGGCACAACTGGTGGATGTTGTTGTACGAAATGTACATCTTTTCGGGTTCAGACATGTTTGTTACCGTTTGGTCAATTCGGGGATTTGCCCACTTATATATCGGCCAGTATAGGAAATTTTTTTCGCACTTTTTGCAGCGAACGAACGACCTGTGGGTACATAGGCCTTGGCGAGGGTTTGACTATAGCAATTGAGGGGTCTTCTCTTACGATGGTTATGGGCATATTCATAGGTGCTTAGATCTCACTTCGGCGATTAGATGGGTCCTCCGCGGAACACCCGCGGAGATGATGTTATCGGGTAGAAAATAGAAGATGGAGATAGTCAGGAGAACATAGAAGATAGAGAACATAGAACAGATGCTTTCACTAGATGCTGTATGCAGTATTAACATGGATCGATCTACTATTTTGATCTAGTGATGAACAAGGCACGTGTGGTACGCTTGGTTGTGGTTGGATGTACTGCATGTAGATTGGGATGAGATGATGGCTAGTTTAGGGTTTTGAAAGTAGGCAGGTGAGGTATTTCCGCGATACTCTTTAGCTCTTCCAATGGAGGCCATCATAGTCTTCTAATGGAGTTCCACCAACATCTTGGAGGTATCTTTCAGTTACTGAGTAACTACAGACCACCCTTCTGCAAGTCATTGATGTACACTACCATGACTCACAGAATTTAAATAATTGACATAATCACAAACGCAACTGAGTTTTGTGTATTCCTACTTCGCTGGTACAATACTGCGACCCTTCAATAACGAACTTATTCAGCAGTCTAGTTATTCTATATCTACATCTAGTTTATTCTTTATATAGTCTAGGTTATTCTTTCTTTACAGTCTAGTTTATTCTGAATTCATACCTAGTTTATTCTTTTTATCTACAGTCTATTCAAGTACTTTCGCTTATTCATAGTCTCACTATTCTTCCCATTCGCTAATTATTCTTTTACTGTTCTCTTATCATTCTCACTATTCTTCCATTCTACTATTCTCACTATTCTCTACCTCCTCTTTGGCATCCTCACAACCGCGACAAACAAATACATGTTCACAAGCAACAAGAACGTCAACGCAGCCTCCATGCACACCACTAGCGCCAAAAAGTACCTGTAGTCGCCAAAGATCAACGTGTACTTGGTGGGCCCTGCAGAAGTGACACCGTGGAACGAAATCACCACCACGTACACCGAGCGCACAATCAAAATTATTGCAGCCAAAATAGACGGCAAGGTCATCACCCTCAGCGAAGGAAACTGCGAGTGGAGGTGCACGAAAACACCAATCAGAATCACGGACGCTCCAAGGAACAAAATCCCTCCCGCTTTCATCTCGGCTGGAGGCGAAGCGGAGCGCACGGCGTTGGACGACCCAATGGCTGTGCAAATAATGGCTGCAATCACAAGAAATGTGAGGATGGTGAAGGGATGGAACTTCGAAAGCTTCTGTTTCTTGATCTTCTCAGGCTCTCCGCTGGACGACGAGTCGCCAAACTTCTCCTCATCGCCCAACCCGTGGTCGATGGGATACATGAGAATGTCTTTGTGGTGGTAGAAAAGATCAGAAAACGAGAGCAACGCGCGAATTCCAAATCCCAACGAGATACTGTCCATGATGTAGGCAGCAATGTACAAACTCTCGTTGTACGACATCGACCTCAACACCACCAAACTCAAAATCCCTCCGACGGTTTTGCACGTCGTCAAGAGGAAAAAGTACACGGGAAACCCGCGTGGAAACCGGTGCGTGGACTTGATGCAAAACGCAAGAGTCACCCAGTTCAAGATCCACATGACCCCAAACCAAATCGTTTGGAATATAAACGTTCCTTCCCAGCCCTTAAAGTATGTAACTTGCATTGTTGACTGTTGTAGTTACATGGGGCATGCGCTTTTATATATCGCGTCGCACGGCTACAAATATGTGCGCTTACCTAAGCGCACCTCAAATCGAGGATGCGGTAAGTGAGTCGGCGCAGGCATGTACGAGCCGTGAGGCACGATTACTGCAAAGCCATGGGCTCGATAGCAGGCCAGCGCTCATCCTTTAAGCGCTTAGGTAAGCGCGTAGCACAAATACGTACGCGCTTACGTAACATCCACTAAGCCATGAAGTGTAATTAGCAGTTGAAGCAGTGTGGAACCATAGTGACTAGGGGAGACGGAGAATGACCGTATTCTCCAAACAGAATTAAAAGCTTAGTCATGAGGCTTATTTCATGAAACTCCGAATTCCGTCTCAGCCGTTCACGGCATAGTACGGAATTAAGAGGCATTGGGGGTCATGAGTGCTCGGAATAGTTTCAAGTGACAAGGATACAGGAATGGTGGCTTGAAATAACAGTGACCGCCAGTCTTCACTTACTGTATTTTGTCTCAAAACCCTGTCATTTGAAGAATTTTTCGTTCAGAATAGACGTTTTTTTGTTTCTTCCATTTTAGTTCGAGCAATTTTCTCTCTTCTGTCAATTATCACAAGTCCACCTCGTAAACTGACGTTGAAATTTTACCGGCTCAGAGAATTTTTCCAGGAGACATTACATAAAAGGAAGCCATGAGGAGTTACCTATTGGAAGGGAGGATAAGGAAGACAGTGATTAATGGTTGAATAAACCTAGTATACTGAAAAGTATATTGAATGAAGTCCATGAAAAGAGCACAAAATGAAAAAGAAGATTTTGGTGAAAAGGTTGCGAAATAGTGAGAAAGGATTAGTGAGAAAAGACATACTTATAAAGGTTCGCGTTCGCAAGAGCATGACTTGAAACCCTTTCTTCGCCATCCAGAACCATCTCGTGTGATTATGGACGTTGTTAAACCAGACAAATCGACTTCAGTGCACCTTAAGTCGAAGTTGAGAAAGTGGCCCACACTGTACCCCGCAATTTTTTCAGAATCACGAGACAACACAGCACACGTGTAACATACGTCGAACCGATTCTTTGAGCCTTGGAAGGAATACTACCTTTCCACTCTTTGCAAGAACTCGCAATTCTGCCTTACTTCTGTTCTCTTCTTTTCTCTTCTTCCACCTTCCACGCTTTCTCCGCGCTGCTCTTTTACAATCAAAGGGCAAGTAAGGCAATTGGCCTTCGGGTCCGTTGAGATTGCATCCCTTTTATTACATTCGGGATCTAGTCAAGTTCGCTTGAACTACTCAATAAGTTTGTTCTCCCCTTCATAAATATTCGCTACGTAAATTCGCTACGTAAATTCGCTACGTGACAAAAAGTTTACGTTCGCTAACTTTTTACCATGAAACCAATAATCCTCCTCACTATTGTGGCTACCGCCCTCGGAGCCATCTTAGGGTTGGACTACGGCCACCAGTTCACCAAAGCCGTGATATTGGCACCCGGAATTCTGTTTGAAATGGTCCTCACCGACGAAGGCAAGCGCAAAGACCTCTCCGCGGTCTCGATCAAACAGCTTGGCCACCAGCTCGAGCGTTTCTACGGCTCGCAAATAGGCTCGCTCATCACACGTTTCCCCCAATCGTGTGTGGTGGACATCAAGCCGTTGATCGGCGCCTCCGTGTCGGATCCTGCCAGCGCTGTGTGGCTTGAAGAGCACCTTGGAGTCAAAACGATTGCCGACGAGTCCCGCGACGCAATCAAATTCGACCTCGGATTCAAGAACCAGTCGTACCAGTTCACCGTGGAGGAAGTCCTTGCGATGCAATTGGACGCCATCAAGCAGCGTGCGTTGAACGAAGTAAGAGTGAGTGGCGATTCGGCAGTGGCACTCGTTGACGACGTAACCATCACTGTTCCACCAAAAGCACTGTCGCAGACAAAAGAGTCGTACTTGGACGCGTTGAGATTGGCGGGTTTCAGCAACATCTTGGGATTGGTTGACGAAGGCACTGCTGCTGCGATAAACTACGTTACGAATAGAAAGTTGGAGTCTGCAGACTACAACGATGCCAAGCAGTACCACGTGATTTTCGACATGGGAGCAGGGTCCACCAAGGCCACGGTGTTCTCAGTGACGCCCTTTTCCAACGGGACCCTCGTGTTGGACATTGAAAACGCTGCGGTCGATAGAACCGTTGGTGGGAAGCAGATGACTGGTGTTTTGTACAAGCTCATTCTCGAGAAAGTGACCAAGGCACTTTCCGTGGACAAAGTGACGGCAAAGTTGCAGGCAAAGCTCATGGAGACTGCTGAACGGGCGAAATTGATCTTGTCGACAAACAACGACTTCCACATTCTGCTCGAGTCGTTGTGGCAGGACAAGGATTTTAAGGGTACAGTGTCGAGAGACGAGTTGGAAGCGGCGTTTAACGTGGATGTTACTGCCGTCATTGCTGAGGCGTTGGAGGGAGTCGTTTCTCTCGATGATTTGGACTCCGTCGTCTTGAATGGAGGTGCTACCAGAACGCCTCTTGTCCAGCGGGCATTAGCCCAGTTTGTGGGGGAGAGCCGTATTTCCAAGGGGATCAACACTGACGAGAGCTGTGCGCTTGGCGCCACGCAGAGGGGGTTGCAGCTCAAGGTATTGAAGTCTGACATGGTTGTCGTTGACCGTTCTTTTGCGGAGTTTTCTGTGCAGGGCGATGGTGTTGAGACTGTTGTGTTTGCGCCACGTTCCGTTGCTGGCGAGCAGAAGGTTGATCTCGGGCTGTTGAACGACACTGCGAGTGTGCAGTTGCTTGAGAACGGCGAGGTTTACAAGAGCTACCTGTTTGTGGACTTGGACAAGAAGGCCGACAAGTTAAAGTGCAAGGGCAAAAAACACGCCATTGCAACGTTTGAGCTTGATGCCAGCAAGATGTTTGACATGACACGTTTGGATGTGGAGTGTTCTAGCAGCACGGGGTTCTTTGGCAAGTTGTTGCAGAAGGACGACGGTGTTGTTGAGGAAGCAGTGAATGGAACAAATTCGACGACCACTGAGAAGAAGCAGAGTGCGATCACTGTTGCATTGCCCAAGGCTGTATATGCGGGAGTCAAGCCGTTGTCGCGGATGACAAGGGAGAGGCTTTCGGACAAATTGGAGTACTTGAAGCTTATGGACAGTGAGAGGATTTTGGTTGACCAGGAAAAGAACTTGCTTGAGGCGAAATGCTACGAGCTCCGTGCGTACATCGAGAGCAACTATGAGGCGTTGAAGGGGGAGATTGCGGGTATTGAAAGTTATAGCACGTTTGTTAGTGATCTTCTTGAGTGGTTGGACTTTGAGAGTGATGATGCCACAGTTGGTGATATCCAAGAGAAGTCGAGTGAAACCAAGGACAAGTTGGCCGAATTGACACGGGTCGTAGACATGACGGCGCTGGATGTGAGTGTGGAGGGCTTGAAGCAGCTTTATGAGAACGGCTCCAAGATTGTTGATGCGCTCCAGAAGAGCTTTTTAAAGTTTGGCAAGCAGGTCAGTGAGGTCAGAGAAAAGTTTGATGGCAAGGGCTTTGACTTTGAGAAGGAAAGCAAGCGGATTCGTGCTTCTCTAGTGCGCAAGGAGGGCTCTGACGCGTCTGAATTAATCGGCGACTCGTTGGCTGAGCTCAAGGAGATTTTGAGTGATGTTCAGGACGTGACTGAGTTGTCTGCAGCCAAGTTCGCCAAGCTTGACAAGATGGATTTGTACAAGCACCACGAGAAGTACGGGCGTGTTATTGAGTTGATTCTCGAGACCTCGTTGGACCTTGAGCAGCAGCATGCTGAGAGGTTGCGGATGTTGGGGGCTAAGTTCGATACGTTGGTGAAGAGGGAGTTACAGAAGGAGTTGCGTCAAAAGAAGAAGCAGGAGGAGAAGGAGGAGAAGAAGAAGAAGAAGGAGGAGGAGGTTGAGGAGGATGAGGGGGTGGAGTTTGAGGTTGATGAGGATGACGAGGAGAAGGGAGAGAAGGAGGTGGAGAATGAGAAGGGTGAGAAGGGAGAGGAGGGAGAGGAGGAGAATGTTGAGAATGAAGAGAAGTTAGAAAAAGCTCAAGAAGAGAAGGTAGAGGAGGCTTCTGTGGAGCATGATGAGTTGTAACGGATTAATGGTTACGGATTAAAAGTATGGAATAAGAATTAGAGTACGTTTGAGTTGTAGAGATGTAGGCGAATTTTCGACAAATTTGATTTGGTGACCCTGAAGGACACCAAATTGTCTTTTGACGGATTCGATTTTGGTGGGTTGCGTTTTATGTGTGTGCATTGCCTGTATCTCTATTTTTGAATTTGGATCAGACCTGATTCATTATAGTCTTGCTATATCATTGTATCTCTATTTTTGAATTTTAAATCAGACCTGATTCATTATAGTCTTGTTATATCATTGTATCTCTATTTTTGAATTTTAAATCAGACTGTATTTCATTCTAGTCTTGCAATATCGACACTTCTCTCAGTGTTAGTATAAAATCTCAAACCTTTTGTGTTTTTCATCTCTAAATTCTATTTCACTTTCAACTCTTACTCTTTGGTCTTTGCTCATCAAAATCTCTTTGTAGTCTTTCGTTATCCTTTTTCTGACCCCTTCAGTTTACTTCTCATCGTTAGGTTGACTCTTTTCTTGTTCCAGTTCGTCTTCTTTTCTTCTTTCGTCACTATTTTTTCCCCTCCACATGTCATCGGCGAATCCATACAGCAACAGCCGTCGAGAGGCCAACAAAGGCAGCGAGGGGTACGGAAACGACCGCCGAGAAGCCAGCAATGGAAGGCCTGAACATGCCAAAGGAAACGGCGCGAACGCTTACAGTTTGAGAGATCGCGCTGACAACCAAAGACAAGGTCAACGGGGATCAAGAGGTCAAAGATATGGGGCTCCGCGGAACCAGGGGGGCTACAATGATAGGCCAGAGAAGTCCAATGAGTATGGTGGGTATAATTCGACTGATAAAGCAAATGACTATAGGCAGAATGAGTCTGAATATAGGTCAAATGGCGATGAGCCAGACCATAAGCCAAATGACTATGGTAGCAATGGCTACAACGGCATCCATAACAACTCCAACTACTCTGGTGACTACTCTAGTAGTAACTCCAACTACAACCCCAGCTCCAACTACAATCCTAGCTCCAATTCCAACAACCACAATTCCAACTACGACTCCAACCCCAATTACCAATCCAACTACAACCCCAACTCCAACTACAACCCCAACACAAATTACAATCCCATCTACTCCAACCCAAACTCCTACTCCAACCCTAACTCCTACTCCAACTACCCAGACCGCATGAAGGACCGCGGAAGAGAGCGCATGGCACCGAAAGAGGGATCGCCGAAAAGAGACGGATACAACCTGCGGTATGACAAGTACGGAGAGTCTAATAGAGGGGAAAAGAGAGATTCAAGGGAACTGGAAGGATATGGAAAGTCTGAGTACAGAGAAAGGAGTGAACCAAGAGAGAGAGAGAGAGAACCAAGAGATTCAAGGAACGATCAATGGGAACCAAGAGATTCAAGGAATGATTCAAGGAGTGATCCAAGAGATAGAGATTCTAGGAACGATTCAAGGAGTGATCCAAGAGATAGAGATTCTAGGAACGATCCCAGATTTCCTAGAAGGGACTTCAGAGATTCAAGATATAACGACTCAAGAAGAAATTTCAATGACTCCAGAAACAGCGGTAGAAACTTCAACGACAGAGGCTTCAGCGACTCAAGAAATAACGAACCAAGAAATTTCAATGACTCCAGAACTCACAGCGACAGATCTTTCAACGATTCAAGAAACAACAGATCCGGTAGAAATGACCGAAACCGCTACGACGACCGCAGGAACAGAAACCAAGAGCCGAAAATCGAACTTCCCCTTGCCGAACGGATCGAAAATGCTGAAAAAAGCCTACAAAGCCTTGCAGACGCCACAACGCTCGAGGAAATCAAAGTAATAGACTCCAAATGGGACGTGAGGCCCAAGGGATTCGAGGCAGTGACTGCCCAACGTGCAAAGCTTTCTGGATTGTTCCCGCTTCCTGGATTTCCACGCCCTATTGACTTCACCAAGTTGGAAGGCGCACTCAAAGACAGATTGACCAACGCAAACGACATTTTGAACGAGGCGCTGAAAATCGACCCCGTGGACGGGAAAAGTGCGCGTATTCTCGTGGTTAAGACAGGAACGGATGCAGTGAACCACTTGAAGGTGGCTGCAATGTTCAACGAAGTGTTGAAAAGCACAGATATTCCCGAAACTTCGGTGCAGAACATCGAAAACAAGAGGAAGACCAAGAATAATGCGTTGATTGTCGAGTTCAAAAACAGCACCTGTGCGACCATCATACGGTGTCTTTTTGATCATCGTGAGATTCCCTTAGATTCAGTGTGTGAGGATGGTGTTCTGGGGGCAGAGACCGTGCGACTTGAAGTAAGGAGACCGGGAGAATACGTGGTGCAAGATCACGATGAGACATCTGCGGAGGATATCGGCGATGTTGTCAGGGAGGGCCCTAGAAAGGTGTATCTTCGGGTTTCCAAGGAAACCGTGGAGTCTGAGTTGACTGGATCATTGCAGGCGATAGCCCCTGTGAAATCGTTCCAATTGCTTCGCGAAATCGGGACCAAGGAGTCGGTGGAGTTGGCATTTGTTGAGTTTTCCGGTGTAGGATCCACACAGGCGTATTTCGGCAAGGTTCAAGAGCTATTGCCAGAGGTAGGGATGATTGCAGGTGTAAAGAGTGTGGGATTTGCGTGTGCGGATCCTGGTGTCACAAGAGTGCAAGAGTGTGCCATTGACTATAAAACTTTGCAGCAGCTTGTTAAAAATGAGCACGTTCCACCGCATCCCAAGCTGAATGTGATCCAGTTACTCAATGTGGTGACAGCAAAAGATTTGGTGGACGACGACAACTACCGCTTTATACAGCAGGATATCCAGCAGGAATTGGCACAGTTTGGGACGGTGCGGTCGATGAAGATCCCACGGCCTGCGAACGACTATACGCCGGGGTTGGCGCAGTTTTCGCAGCCGGGGTTGGGCAGGATCTTTGTTGAGTTTGAGGACGATGCGGTTGCGTTTAAGGCTATAATGGAGATCGCGGGAAGGATGTACAATGACAGGACGTTGTTGTGTGCGTTTTTTGATGCGGAGGATTATAAGAATGGTTTGTTCTGAGTGAACTTGAGCGAAGCGAATGCGAAACGATCGAACAGGTGAGTGAGTGGACGAGAGCGAAGCGAACGTAAAAAAGTTTGCGAGAATGGCGTAGAATTGGATTAAGAACAAAATGAAACTGACGTCACAAAATACAAACACCATCTATTAAGTCCATGTAGTGCTATTTAAATTTGAACTGTCTTCAACAATCGAAAATAAGTTCTAGCCCTCTGTTTCAACAAAGAGTCGAGAAGGGTAAATGAGGCACTCTCTTCTTAAACAACGACCGTTGAAACACTTCCTAATTCACAAATTGGTATTACATTACAATTTATATGAGTTGTGGTCAGTAAGTATCCTAGATGTGGATTTGTTTTCCTGAGTGAGTAATTACATATAATTAGAAACTTCGTGACCTCATACGTGCTTCGCAGTAGAGAAATCAATTGTAGTACTCACTCGTGCAAGTGACACTCGTACTATGTGCCAATTCGTACTTCTTGACACTGATTCGTACTTCGTGTCACGTTGCACTTCTTGTCACTCTTTCGCACTCGCTAATTCGACATTCATGTTATTGCACCTCAACACTCATTCATTCTGTATCTCTCATACTCTTTTGTACCTCTCATACTCTTTCGTACTTCGTATTCGTGCACCCTGTACTCGTAAAACTCCTTCGCAACACTAATTCGTACTCCGTACTCATTCGTATCTGCTCATTCGTGCCTCATACTCCCTCAATCTCTCCGGAACACTCTCATCATACCCATGTCGTATAATCAAATCATACAAACTCTCTGGTATCTCCGGAATAAAACTCAAACTAAGCTTGATAATATCCTTCGCCTCCAACGCCGGAAAGCTGCGAAGCAACTTCATCGGCTGCAGCGACTCCAAGAGCTGCGACCGGTGCGAAACGAGCTGTGCAACAATAAACAAGATGTTCATGTATGTCCCGTACGCAAAGAGGAAGTCCCAGAGCTCTAACACCGCTTCAAGTGGCGGCGTGCACGCGCAAAGTGTGAGAACCGACGGAAAGGCGTAGATCTCGGTCTTGAGAAACTTCGAGTCGAGGAACTCGCTCAATATTGGGTCGATAATGCGTAGCACAATGTCCACCAAGGCGAGCCCTGTGTGCACACCCGTCAAGTTTGGTGTTATATACAACGGAATACTCTTGGTCACCAACTTGTGCAATAGAGCATACGCCTGTGGTTCGCTCTTGTAGCACGTGTAGGCGATAGGGGCAAGGAGCACGTTCAATCCCTGAACGTATCCCACCTTGTTGTCTGTGGTGATTGCAATGCTGGACAATAGGCGCACCAACAGCTCCTCGCTGACCCGCGCGTGGAACTGTTTGTCTTGCATTAGCGTGCGAAATGTGTCGTTCTTGATCTTGGCGTATATGTCGCGGCTCAAGTTACCTGGGATCAGCGCCACGATGTCAAGATACCGGTCAGTGGGCATGTTGGGGACGCGACAAAGTATGCACCACACATACGAACGGTAGGGGCATGATTCGTATCCGGGGGGAACTGAAAGGCCTTCTATAAGGATCTGGTAGCGTAGTTGAGAAAGGCCATTTTCCAAGAACAATTGGGGGGCTCCAATGAACTGTTCGATGTTGTCTTTTCTTCGGCCTCGTTTGTCCATAATGGGTGAATGTGAGGGTGGCGAATGTGACGAAGCAAGCTGATGAGTGTGATTGAGTAAGCCGATGTGATCGAAGCGAGTGTGAACGTATAGCAATTAAGCTATGGAGGAGTGATGAAGCCTTTGACTTACAAAAACAATGGCAGAAAATGGCAGCCAAATCCAAAATCAAAAAGGCAAAATAAAAACCAACACACCATGTTTGGATTAGGAACGTTATTCTACGTGATCTTGTTGACGGTGAATGGCATTGCAGTTCTCTCTGAGGACCGGTTCTTGAACCGCATTGGATGGGGGTCGAGCAAAGCTCCAGCCAGTGGATACAACGCACAGTTCCAGCAGTACCAGGCGGATGTTGGGGAGGGTTCTGTGAAGACTAAGTTGGTTAACTTGATAAGCGCGGTGAGGACATTGTTGAGGGTTCCGTTGATTGCGATAAATATTGTTGTGATAGCGTATGAGTTGGTGTTGGGATAACCGAGGGGTGAACAGAGCAAAGCGTGACGGACGGGAAAAGAGAATGGAACGAGAATGAACGAGATAAAGAGAATGAATGAGAAAAAGAGGATGAGGTGAGAATCAACGAGACAAAGAGAATGAAGAGAAGAGAAAGAAGAGAAAGAGAATGAAGAGAAAGTGAATGAAGAGAATGATAATGAAGGACAATGAGAGTGAAAGAGAAAGAGACCGAATCACAAGAATCAGAATCATCAGAACGAATCAGAATGATCATGGATGATCAGATCAATTATACATGAACACATCCTATAATCAGACCAGAATACAATACATCACTTGTAAACATATACCCGTTGTACCATAATCGTACCCAATACAGTGTTCTTCTATTGTACTATACATTACTCCAGCTTAACATTACTGTTCAACCTGTCCCTGGACTTCTTGAACAACTCCTCCTGCTGCTTCAACAACTCCTCCTCAGTCAAGCCCAGGTTCTGGAACTTGTTGTTCTTCTTCTCCTTGCCCTTGAGGAGCTCCTTGTGCTCGTCCAAGACCTTGTTGATGATGTCGAGGTAGTTGTGGAAGTCGAGCTCCTCAAGCGCCTTGACCACGTGGTCCGACGCGATGGTCTTCTTGGCCTCTTTCTCTGCGATGTCGTTGGACTGCGTGGAGAGCATCATGATGAACTCCACGCTGCACTCGGTGATGGCGTCGCGCGCCTCTTTCGAGATGGCCATGTCCTTGGGAAGGATCTCGCCGATGATCTTCTGGACTGTTGCTTTCGGCAAGGATAGGTCCTCGGTCGACCCTCCAGAGGAGTATTCGCTCATACTGATATTAAGTGAAAGAGAGCGAAAAAAGGAATTACATAGCGAATACTGAACATGATTGAAGCAAATGTGAACAAATGAACTGGGGAACAAATAGGTACTGGGAAAAGGATCAGGTAATCAATGTAGAGACAGGGTATTGAAGATAACCAACTAATAAGTGAAGACATTGATTAAGTGAGAATTCCTGCAAAAAGTGTATCAAGAAGTAAATGATGTGAGAGTTAACAAGTAACAGTGGAGATACCAATGTGATATAAGTGACGTTGAGTAGCTTGTGAATTGAAAATGCAAGAGAGAATACTACTCAAAAACCAGTTATAGTGGGAATAGTACTCAAAACAGTGATAGTGGGAATAGTACTCAAAACCACTGTCAAGTAATACTACTCACAACCTATTCACACCAGTGTGATACTACTCACAACCAGTGTTAAGTAATACTACTCAAAACCAGTGTAAAGTGACACTACTCAAAGCCAGTATTATAGCTTCAAAATGCATTTTTGATTAAGAGATCACAGCGTAGTGCAAAAAAGAACGAAGATAATATGGAACTGCTAACAAGTGTCACCTAACAAACACAACTACTTGGATCTTCTTTGAAATTAATTAGTATGTAGTCGAATGCGAACAAAGCTTCTCATGGTTTTAGTCCCTTGCATCTGTGAAACCAACATCCCCCACCCATATCACGTTCATTGACATTCACTGATCAGAAGCCAACTCTTCATAGCCGTTAATTCGCTCAGTTACTCAACACTTCAAGAGTCGTCAACAACACACCGCAAGTCGTTCATTCGTCAACAACACACCACGGTCATTTGTAACAACACTGTAGTTCATTCATGACATCAAGAGTATTCGCTTCCAGGTACTCCATATCCAGTTCCGTTCACTTTACTGGCTCACGTCCTTACTTCTTCTCCTCTCCTCCCTTCCCCATAAACTGACTGAACATAGGGTTGTTCATGATCCCCGACAAATCAGGACCTTCTCCGTTCTCACCCCCAAGCCCCATGTTCTGCGCCATCAGCTTCAACGCAGGGTTGTTCATCAACCCCTGCAACGCAGCCGGGTTCGACATCATCTCCTGCGCGGCCTTCATGATCTGTGGGTTGTTCATCATCTCAGACAAGTTTGGCATTCCGCCGCCACCGAACATGCTTGAAAAGTCAGGCATGCCACCGGACGGTGCACCCCTGGTGGTTTCCTCCGGCTCGGTGGTCGAGATCGACTTCTCCAAGTTCTCCTCGACCCTCTTCTTCGCCGTCTCGTAGCCCTTGGTCATCGCAGGCGACTTAGCCTCGCCCTCAGCGTCCAAGCCGCGCTTGTACGCCTCCAAGGCAGCCTTCGCGTCGCCCAACGCGTACTTTGCCAACCCCAATCTCGAGTACGCCTTCGAGAATGATGGGTCCAAGGCGATAGCAGCCTCAGCATCAGCAACAGCCTTTTCGTGCTGCAACAACGACGAGTGTGCGGCGGCTCTGTTCGAGAGGTAGATCACGTTCTTTGGGTCCAAAGCAATGGCCTCGGTGTACTTGGCAGCAGCCTCGGTGTGGTTACCGGCCGCCATGGCTTTGTTTCCCTCGCCCTTGAGCGCGTCGGCTTTGGCCCTGACTTCAGCGTCCACTACAATGGGTGCGGTGGCAGTTGCCTTGCCTTTTCCCGCGATAAGGTCCTGCAAAGAGCCCAACGTGGCCTTACCGTCTTTGTCGACCTCGAAGGCGTCGGCAATGCAGTCGATGGCGACGTCGATGGACTCGGCGTAGTCCTCGGAGACGGCCTTGGTGGCCACGGACTGTTTGAGGAAGTCGATGATGGAGAGCGCGATGTCTTTGTTTGTCATGGTGGGGAAAGTGGCGAAAAAGTGAATGTGAGCGAACTCGAGGGAATAAATACAGGACGTGAGCGAAGCGAACGTGAACAATAAAATGCGAGAGAGAAGCCAAATCAAACACTAGAAAGAGCATGGACGAAGTGAATGATAAGAGTGAATAGCAAAGCGATCTTCATGGCAATCTCAGGGTAGTTGATAAACAGGGAGAAAGAGATGGAAGAGGAGAGAAGGTCATAGAATAATAAGATTCAAGGAATCAGTAGGAGAAAACGAGAGGAGAAAGGTGCATGTGAACGTGAAGATAGGAACAAGGATGTGATGGAGCATGTGGAATGAGGAAAGATTGAGGATTGAGGAAAGATCGTACGAAGAATGCGGAAAGGCTCATGAAGAATGAGGATATGGAGTAAAGGAATGAGAATGAAGGAAGGGACACAGATAGAGAATACGAAAAGCAGCAGATGATTCGCCGAGAACATAGACAGAGATAGCCTCAACAAGATTAAGACTCGAATTAATTACCATCACTGACCACATTCCATATATGCAGGAATGGTTGCAAAAACGTACAAAAGTTTTGGCATCATACCAATCACTCTATATATTCTATAACCTTCCTTTATCCGATTCGAACGATTTTTCATGGTTCCCGTCAGCGTCAGTCAAACCTTGCTTTATGTTGTTCATTTGCTGACACCTGATCACTTGACTTTTCTTCTCGTAGCATGTTTATCTCCTCGCTCATATTCACTCATTGATCGCATCCTCATTGATCGCATCCTCATTGATCGCATCCTCATTGATCGCATCCTCATTGATCGCATCCTCATTGATCGCATCCTCATTGATCACTTCACTCATTGGTCACTTCACTCATCGTTCACATTCGCTTTGCTCATGTTCACTTTGCTGTCCGCTTTGCTCATTCTTTTCTCTCTCTGTCTACCCCTCAATCTCCTCAACTCCCCCCTCACACTCATCTTCACCGCAAACCGCATATACCCCCCCCTAAACTTCAAAAAGTTTGAAATCTCCCCAGCAATTACCTCGTGGTCCATCTTGATCTCCACATTGAGCTTCATAATCCCCCTAACCTTCTCCCTCTTCGCCTCATACAACCGCTTGTGCTTTGCGTGCTTATTTTCCAAAAACCCAAAGAATCCCCCATCATCACTCCCATCGTCCTCTGGAGGTGGCTCGAGCGTAAACACTCCCCTTCGCGGAGCATCTTCCCCCTCAAACTTCCTCAACTCTTCTCCCAAATCGCAAATTTGCGCGTACGTGGCTCGCCACTGCTGAAGGAGCTCCATCACCCGGTTTATGTTCTTGAGAAGCGTCACCACACACATTTCCGGCCACATGGTGTATCTCTGCAACTCGCTGTAGCCCAGACCACGCTCCTGCTCCACCACCGCAGAATTATCGCCTAGTACGTAACGACCCATCGCGACATCCTCTACAGTGCACACATCCGATACCTTGGCAGCTGCCACACTCAAAAGCTTATTGAAACGCGCAATCTGCGACCGATACTGCGCCAAGTCACCCCGTGAATAGTTGAGAAAGATTTCAATCTCCTGGATCTGCGACTGCTCTAGCAAGATCTCACCCATGGCTGTTTTTCGCTCGTCATTGAGCTTGTTGAGGCGTTGCAACGATTCAAGCGGCAGGTCAAATGTCACAGAGGCAGCCGAACTTTTATCTTTTTGGCCCTCACGTTCATCCGGACTCCGTTCAATTCTTTTATCTTTCTGACCTTTCTCCCTAGTCTCATTCCCCTTCCTCCCCTCCACCAAAAACCTCGTGAAAAACCCCTCCTTATCCACCGTCTGCTGGTACAGAATCACCACAAACAACACATTCAACTGCTCAATCAAACGGTTCACCCGCGCCTTCTGAAAGAACGCCGTGCACGAGTTGCGCGGCACATAGTTTCGCCAAAACGAGTCCTCCTCGGGAAAAAAGCTCAACGAATGCTCGAGTTTGGTCAAGTTCAATATCTGCCGGATCGACCCCAACGGCTTGTAATTCGAGTACCCCTGCGTGCTTTTGAGAAAGATCACCCAGTCCTGTCGCGAGGTGTCGTATTTCGCATTCAAGGCAGTCAACTGTAGATCCTCGTGCCTCGGAAAATACGCCTCCACAAAATGCTGATACACCATGCTGTCCATCGCATCAAACGCACTCGCAGACCCATTAAAACCACTGCTGGACTTCACAGCAGCAAACCCAAGGTAGTCAAACACGTTGTACGCATTCTTCGGGTCTTCGAAGAGTAACTGCACACGCGGATCCGCAATCAAGTCGCACAAATTCTCCACGCGGTTGTACTTTATATACAACATCAACGGCGTCATGCTCTTCGCATTCAAGAGATTCACGTCGATCAAATTGGGCGCGTCTAAAAGCCCAGACTCACGTAGACCCTTGAGAACAACGTGAACCACCGTGTTTCCCAAACGGTCCATGTGCTTGCTGAAGTCGACTTCGGGCCCGTACTTTGCGCGTACAGCAGCCACAGCCGTGCGCACAAGCGACACATACTCGCTGTGATCATAGCACCGACACAAACTGAACAAAGGTGTGTGTCCATTTGTGTCCTTTTGCTCCCAGTCCACCAAGTGCCCTATGTGCGGAATGAGCTTGTAGTGGTGGAGGAGGTAGTGTCCGGCCAGTCGGCCAGCGACATCGGCCATGTTGAAGTAGATGCGCTGTTCGCGTGGAGACGTATTGGCAAGAATCAAACTCACTACGTCGTTGGCAATCTCGTCGTTCTCCTGGCTGAGTGCGAGAAGAACAAGGTTCTGGCGCGTTAGCACGTTCATGTCAAAGAGAAGATCCTCGACTGAGAGCCAGTAGGGATTGTGGTTCACCACCTGGTTGTAGATTTCAAAGTCCCCGGATTTTATGGCAAAAGCGACACAACTTTCGCCATTGATGTTTTTGCTTCGAAAGAAGTGGCTGGGGGGGATGGACGCTGAAGCTTCACTTGAACCGGATGCTCTTTGGTTTGAATTCTTGAAAGCCTTCTGGTTCGAATTCCTTGATGTATCATTGGCTATCTTATCATCTGCCTGCTCTTTATCCATCCTATCCTCCAACTTTCTCATATCCTCCGCCTTTGCCCTCAAATCATCCATTCCTTCATCCCCCTCCAATATCTCTCTTAATTGGTCTCTTTCTCCCCCCTTTATCGCGTGCCAGAACTCAAAGTTCCTCCGTGACGACTCCACCAAGTCTGGTAACTGTGACGCCAAATGAAACAAGACAGCATCAAAGTTGCTCAATATATAGTTGAAGTGCCCATCTTCCGTGTAGTCCACCGAGTTGAAGTTCTTGAGATAGTACACATGTGCCTCGATGTTGTCCACCTTCGAGTGCACCACCACCATGATGATCAACCCGATGAGCGTGTCGGCGTCCACCACGACACTCGCACGCGAATCCTCTGTTCCATTCGTCAATATGCTCATCGTGTTCAAGAAGATCTGTGTCTTGAGTCTCAGGGTCACTATCGACGTGTCGTTGAGTCGTGTAAACTCGTCAATTGCACGCGAAACACGAAGCAGCAACTCGTTGAGCTCCCACGGCGACCTGATTGGAATGTCCAACTGATTCAACGCAAGACACGAGAGCAGCCTATACCGGTCCTGAGTCCAGAAACGCATCGCTTCCGCGTCGTACTCCGCATCATTTGGACAGTTGAACTGGAAAACAAGCTGCGCCCACAACTTGTCGTATAGATTGTGCTCTACGTACTCGTGAACCAACCGGTTCAAGTCGAGTCCGGGGTATGTAGCGAGCATACTCGAAAGCATCGCGTATATCTGCTCGTGGTTGGGGCTCTCGGCACTGATGCTGTTCAGAATCACCTTGTATGCCTCGTCCAACATGCTCTGGAACTCCACCTTTATGTAGCGCAACTTTTTGCGTGTGTTCATGCGTAGAAGGCGGAACTGGTGGTTATTGTGGTGGAAGAGGCGGTAATACTTGTCGGAGACGGCCATTGAGAAGAGGGGATAGGCACGGAGGAGGGATTCGAAGGAAATTTCCCCCTCAGCTTTCGATTCAGCTTTATATCCCAGTCCAGGTGGCCTGGAATTCAATGACTTTGGACCAGATTCACTCAATGCAGATGTTCTGTTTGATCCAACGGACAGTCCAATTGACTCCATCCCATTCATCGCTGTCATTCCATTTCCATGCACACCTTCTCTTTCTATATTCTTCCCCACAGTCCCATCAACATAAACCACCATGAACCTGCTTCCCTTCGGAAAGTAGTCGCAGAACGACGTGAAGTACGCGGACGAAAGTATCCTCATGCTTGCAAACTTCTTGAATCCCTTGCCCGTCAACACCATGCCGTTTTTGAACAACACCTGTTTGCCGCTGGCGGTCTCGTACACCACAGACTTCGCCTTAGGGTTGCCCGACGTGCTCACTGCGGCCTTTGTCTTGACGATGTGGGATCGTATGAAGTCCTCGCTCGTGTAGCAGAGTGTGCGGAGCGCTTTGCCGGTGTCGTCGGTGTGCTCGTGGAGGACGGCCGCAGGGGGGACGAGAAGCGTGTACGCTGTGTGGTCTTTGGCGAGTTCATCGACAATGGACTTGAACGGGGGTTTGGAGTGATGGGGGTTGTTGAAGATGCAGTTGAGGAGGGGGTTGTGGAGGAGTGGGAGGTGGGTAGGTGACATGGGAAAAATAGTTCACTTTAGCGAATGAAGAAATACAAGTGAGCGTGAGCCATCCTTCCCAGAATACTAGCGATTGGAGGATACAGAATACGATTGAATAGATTAATGGTGGTATGAGGTATTGTTAGAATGTAATGTGGGGACAAATTGGAGAGAGATTTTATATACGAGACGATTTGAAAGTCGAGTAGGTATAATGACGACGATTTGAAAGCCGAGTAAGTTTTATCATGACGGGTAGATTTGAAAGTCAGGTAAAGGAAAGTTATGGGTTTGGAAGATGATACAGGCCTTGTGAATGAGAAGAAATATTATTGCGCTATGATTCTAAATAAGTATTCAACGTGGGTGCAAAAATATGCCACCATAATAGGCTCCACAATGTAGTCGGATATAGCAAGAAATAGACGGATGTGAACAAGAAGGAACGCCTGAACAATCTAATTTCCTACGTTCCGTCTAAGCCTCCTTCTGTATTGGATTTCTAGGTCGGCTGCTTTTGGATTTTACGTCTGTAATGTTACTTCGGCTGATTGGTCTGTTGCGTTGTATTTACTAGGTCTGTATGCAACTTCTGTCGATCTACTAGATCTGTAAGCAACTTCTGCTGTTGACTTCATACATTTTTGCAACCGCCTGGTGGCACGCTCTCCCCTGCAAAATATGTAATGGCTGCCGATGAAGTACCATCGTATAATGTAGTTTAACCAACCCGTTCCTTCTATTCCATGCTCTCAAGGACTGAAAGTGTCTACATGTTGTCGAAATTCGTTCATCCTCGTGTTCTTCTCTCACATTCATCACCCCTAATGTCCACACCTCCCTCCTCTTTTCTTCTCTCATATTTTAATCCATTATAAGGGCATATTTAATTTTGATTAGCATTGTGGTATTCAAGCATCCCAATCACCAGCTGGAATACCCATTGACTTTGCGCTAATTGAAGTTTTCAGGTGATTGATTTCGGGTTCACGTTCACTTGGAATACCCCATGTATACGGTGCCGGTCACAACCACTTCGCTCGTTCACTACGTTAAACTGTTCTTGCCTTCGCTTCCTGAGGCACCAATTGTTATTTGCTTTGTTCTCACATTCGCTTTGCTCATTCGAGTTCGCTAGTTTGACATCTCCACCAAACCCCTCATCCCCACCGACCCCGTCAACCTGCTCGGCTCAGTGCTTCTCACTCCATACCCACTCTCTTTTTTCACTCCACTCCGACTCTTCTCTCTCTCCCCACTACTGCCGAACCCCCCTCCACCAGGAGTCATAATCACCACCCTATCTCCATTTCCCACCCTCACAGTACACTTCCCCCCCAAAGATACCCGGGAGTAACTTTTTTCCCCTTTCCTCCTTCTATACCAATAGTTTTTTCCCCTCGCACCATCCCCTCCCCCCAACAACCCAAACGGCGCCAACAGCCGTCTCTCCATCAAACACGACACCTCCAACCCATCATACCTGAACTCGATGTCCCTCACAACACCATTCCCTCCCTTATGCAATCCCTCTCCCCCAGAGCCCTCTCTCACTGAGTACTCCCGCACGATAACCGGGTACCGCTTCTCAAATAGCTCGGTATCCGTGATCCGGGTGTTGGTGGTGTGGCACTGCACCACAGACTGCCCGTCCCACGTAGGCCCAGCACCAGAACCACCGCAGATCGTCTCGTAGTACCCAAACGAAATCGAACCGTCACTCACTCCAAACGTAAAGTTGTTGCAGGTGCCCTGCGACGCAGCAGCAGCCTCAAACGCCTTCAACATCACGTCTACTATGCGCTGCGTGGTCTCCACGTTTCCACCCACAACAGCAGCCTCATACGAAGGGTGCACGACCGACCCCTCGCGCGTAATAAACTCAATCGGCTTGAGACACCCGTTATTCAACGGAATGTCGCTGCTAATGAGCGACCTGAGCACATACAACACCGCGGAGTATAGAATTGCCCTTGGAGCGTTCAAATTCCCGTACATCTCATCCCCACTCTCACTAAAATCGAAAATGGCACTCCCCAGCTCACGCTCGATTGTCACCACAAGCAGGATAGGCGTACCGTCATCCAAATGGTCCACAGCACGTAGTGGCTCACCGCCAAACTTGTCAAACGCAACCCTGAGCAAATTCCGCACTGCTGTCTCCGCAGTCGCCTGGATAGCCCCCATGTACAAGTCAATCACACTGGACCCAAAATCCTCCGTCAAACGAGTCAACAACGTGATTCCCTTGTGGTTGGCAGATACCTGCGCCTTGAGGTCGGATATGTTGTCGGAAAGCGCGCGGGTCCCGGAACCCCCGGGGTATTTCGCAGGCTCCTCGAGCAAAATACGTGTGATGCCAACCTCGTCGAAATGGCCCTTCGACACCAACTTGTGCGTGACTATCAGCGCTCCCTCGTCGTAGATGGTCTTGGAGTTTGGCGGCATGGAGCCTGCGGAAATCGACCCAATATCAGCGTGGTGTCCGCGGGATGCTGTCCAGTACGAGGGAGATGTTTTGCCGTGCAAGAACACAGGCGTGATGACCGTGATATCGGGGAGGTGAGAGCCCCCAGCCAGAGGGTGGTTCAGCACTAAAACATCCCCCAGTTCAAGCTTTCCCTCCCAGAGTTCCTTCTGTGCCTTCACTGCGAACGACATGGCCCCGAGATGGATAGGTACATGTGGGGCATTTGCAACCAAGTCACCATTTGCATCAAAAAGCGCACAAGAAAAGTCAAGTCGCTCTTTGATGTTGGTTGAAATCGCCGTTTGCTGGAGTGTACGGCCCATTTGTTCCGCAATCGACATAAATCTGTGTCCAAACACAGAAAGTTGAATGGGATCCACAATGGTTGTGGATAACTCCGCTTTTTCTTCAGCCTCTATGTCAATGATGATGTGATTTGTGAGAATAACTGCCTTCGAGCGAGGTTCCACTAAAATAGTCTGTGTATCGTCAATTATCACCGCTGGACCAGCAACAACGCTCCCTTTTTGCAAATCTGAAAGTTCATATACCCCCGCTTCGACCCACTCATCAAAGAAGACCTTTCGGAAAACACCCAGAGAGACTTCAGCCTCCCCTTTCAATTCCCTGTACTCCTCATACGGATTGTGGTCCTCTTTGTCCGGGTTCTTCACCACAAGCAACACCTGCACATCGTCCACCAACACCGACCGCTCCAAAACAAACCCAAACTCCTTTTCGTGTCTCTTCAGAAACGCTTTTGCGGCATTGCCTTCGTGTGGAATCAAAAGATGCGTGTCAGACCCCACAAAACGCATGTTGAGCAAAACCTCCAAGCTGGTATCGTAACCCGTCAAGTTCTGTTCCCTGTAGCTCTCGCGTGCTTGTTCAACCAACAGATCTACCTTTTCCTGCAAAACACCGAGTGAATCCTCATAAACGAGCGACGCAGGACTCTGTTTCTCAATTACGATGTCTGCTAGCTGAATGCCATACGCCGAAAGCAACAGCGAGTACTTGTGGACGGCTACGCTGGTGATACCCAAGTTCTTGGCTAAAGCGACCAGAAACTGTCCTCCTGAGCCACCAAAACACGCCAAATTGTGCTCGCTGGTGCTGAAGCCTTTGGCCTCGGTTAGTGTGCGAATTGGGCGGGCCATGGCTTCAACGGCAACTCTAAGGAAGCCACTAGCGACTTGATGGGAAGAAAGAGGGGCAGTAGATTCTCCAACGTCTCCTGATCCACTATTTGTTGAACTCTCTTCCTTTCTTTCTGACTCACTATTTCCTGAACTTATTCTTCCAGCTCCATCTCTCTTTCCCCTTCTGCTTTCGTTTATCTCCCTTGTCAAATCCTCAAACTTCTTCCTCACAATCTCCACATCAATCGCCTCGTTCTGTTCCTTCCCAAAGATCTTCGGAAAGTAGTCCGGAAGCAACCTCCCCAAAAACAAGTTTGCATCCGTCACAGTAAGCGGCCCCCCTTTCCTGTAACAAGCAGGCCCAGGATCCAGTCCTGCAGACTCCGGTCCCACCACAAACATGCCGTTTTTCCAGAAAAGCATCGATCCTCCCCCTGCGGCAACTGTGGAAATGTCCAACTGCGGGGTTTGCAAACTGACCTCGCTTACCACAGTCTCGTAGATGTGCTCTAGCGACCCGCTATACCGAGAGACATCGGTGGACGTTCCCCCTGCATCGAATCCAATGGTGGCCCTGTGCAGAATAGAGTCGTAACAGGTCTCCCCAAAACCGACCATTCCTCCAGCAGGCCCAGAGAGGATCGCCTTGAGTCCTGTGAACTTGTACCACGGACAAAGACCACCGTTAGACTGCATAAAGAGTAACTTGTTGCCAAAGGCGTCAAGTCCACCCTCAAATCCCTCGCCAAATGCGCTGATGTAGTCGCTAATCACGGGCGAAAGATACGCGTCTGCGACCGTAGATGAACAGCGGTTGACCATGCCTATCATGGGCTGAAGTTCGTGGGAAACAGACACCTGAAAACCGATCGTTTTGGCTATGCTGGCGATTTTCTGTTCGTGTTGGGGGTAGGTGTAGGAGTGGAGAAGGCACAATGCAATGGTTTTGATACCGGAGTGAAAGATGTCAAGGAGTTGGCCCTTGATTTCGGGGTAGTTTGGTTTTTTGATGACCCTGATGGGTTCTCCGGTGATGCCAGACACGATCTGACCGAGATCGTCTTCACTCTCGGCATTATTCGAATCACTCGTTTTTGAGTTCTCTTTCAATTCACCTTTGGTGGTCGAACCACCCTCCTCCTTTTTATCGCTCACGTTCTCTTTCTTCTTCCTTCCCTCCAGAAAACTCTCAATTGTAACTCTCTCGTCCACCTCCAAAACCTCCGTGTACAATTGGGCCAACTTCTTTGCCGTCAAGTCGAAAATATGCGGTCTTGTCTGATTCCCAATCGTCAAGACATCTTTAAACCCCTTCGTCGTCACCAAAAGCACCTTTGCACCCTTCCGCTCTAGCAATGCATTCGTGGCAACCGTGGTACCCATGCGGATGCTGTCGATACCGTCTAAACTCAACTTTGTGGAGGGATCAATTGGCTTTCCGTAGGCGCGCTCCAACACCCGGCGGATGCCCTCGGTTGGCGCATCTGGGTAGTTCTGGGGATCTACCGAGAGGAGCTTGAACACATAGTCGTCCTGGTGGGGTATTTTTGCTATGACATCGCAGAACGTTCCGCCTCTGTCGATTGCAATTTGGATGCCCATAGTTGTGGAGATAAAAAAGTGATAGGCGATTTAAATTAGTAAGACAATTAAAGAGTGCATGCGACATTGCTTTACATAGGAATTGTGAAGCCAATTCAGGAATATAGTGATTCTTGGTGTGGTTTGTGTCTACATCGTTATCTCGGATATGTGGATTAGTCAGAGTCAGGACAATTTTGAGGAGATAAGGCGAAAAGAGATTGTGACTGCGTAGAGAGACAACATTGAAAAAAGAACGTGCTCCTTAGAAGAGAATGCACTCGTTTCTTTGAAAGAGAATGTGCTAGGATCTTTAAAAGAGAATGTCCTTCTTTGCAAAGAGAATGTGGTGGGAAATCTTGGGTATTCCGAATCCGTCGCACTTTTCAACAATTGTAACTTTTCGCAGCCATAGCTTAAACACTGGATATTATCCGTGTTCGTTCGGGATTATTTTGGACAACTCGAGGGAATGGACCATAGTAGCATGCTCGATTTCATTTTATGCAACTTATTGACGCGAATATGTCTAATGTTGAAATGGAACCTAATACCCTAGTTTTTGTATCTCATTCACAGTTGTCTACTCAAACTCAGTATATTTACCTTTATTCTTATGGGACTCCTGTCTACCATTCTATTATACCCGTCTATATCGACAATTTTTCAATGAGGTTTCCCAAACTGTCATATTCAACATCAGATTCCTCCTCATCGTCATCTTCATCTTCTTCTTCTTCTTCTTCTTCTTCATCCTCTTCTTCTTCTTCTTCTTCATCCTCTTCTTCTTCTTCTTCCTCATCGTCCTCCTCCTTCCCTATAACATTCCCCAAACCATCATACTCAACCTTTTGTACAACATTCCCCAAATTATCATACTCCACTTCCTCCTCGTCCTCTTCCTCTTCCTCCTCTTCCTCCTCGTCCTCCTCTTCCTCACCATCTCCTGCCCTATTCACATTGCCCATCATCCAAACATCCCCCTCCTTCCCCTTCTGCTTCCTCTCCTTACTCTCCAAGTCAATCTTTTCCAACCACGCCTCCTGTGCCCGTGTCACCGACTCACTGTCTGTGCACTGCTGGTACACCTGGATCAACTCCTCGTTGATCTTCAAAAACGTCAAGCCCCACGAAAAGTTCTCCAAGAGCATCTCAGCCCAGTCGATGTGCCCGCAGATCGCAAAACACGCCGCAAGTGCTTCGACACAGTTGAGCCTCCACGGCTTGCCGTAGTTCACGGGGTTGGCCGCCACCAAGTATGGCAAAAGACGCTCGTTCTTGCCCCCGATCTTGTTGAACGGCACCTCATCGAGCCGCGCCCACGAACACTCTACCACCGCAGCTCCAGCGGTCTCCAAGATCTCGTTGTCGTCGGGACAAACAACGCCCTTGCCATTTGGCGATACCACCACGCCGTTGAACTTCTGGCCCACACGCATGTTGCGGATCATGCCCAAGCGCTCGAGTTTCTTGCCCAGGCATCGCTTGGGGTCGCAGTGGTCAAAGTCCCACATCGCCAACTTTACTGGAAAGCCGTCGTTTTGGGCCGCAGCACCGTGTTCTTGCCTGCCTTTGCGGATGTGGTGCTGCTTGGATTTGTGCCCGTTGGATGTGAGCTTGGATGTGGTTTTTCGTTCGTCTACCTTGTTCTTTCCTTTGGCCATAGTAAAAAGTGATAATTAACGAATGTTGCGAACAAGTGCAAAAGTTATTAATGAGCAACATGAGCAAAGCGAATGAAGCATGAAATCGTGAACATCAGCAAATGTGAGCATGAGATAAGGAAACGTGAATTAGCGAGCGTGGCATATATATAACATCAGCCAACGTGAACATGAAGAGTGCGTCCAGCAGCGCCATGGCAAACCGTTTTCCTGCCTAATCATATTCTTAGTAAACAACATCAACCTACATTCAATCCTGATTTTCTACCAACACACGAATGGCAGATTCCTAACGAATAACTCCAATCCATGATCCTTGGCTTTGCATTCTAATGATTTTCATACTGAATTTCGCCGTCCTCATCGCATTTTTCAGGTTTAGAGTATTCAAGCGCATTTGGCAACTTCTTCATTCTCCTAGTTATTTCCAGTCTTTTATTCGTAGTTCTACACGCTCACATCGTTCATGTGTCGATTAATCTACATAAATTATCCTACTCCACGTTCACTTCGTTGACGCGGAGCTTCCCATTATCATTAAAACCCTAAAAATCCTCGTCAAAAGCAAACGAGTTCTCCGTCTTCTTCTCACTCGAGTTCGACATCACACCCGCCTTCTGGTAATCACTCACTCTCTTCTCAAAGAAGTTCGTCTTGCCTGCCAACGAAATGTTCTCCATGAAGTCGAATGGGTTCGTCACGTTGTACTTCTTCTTGTTGCCCAACGACACAAGCAATCTGTCTGCAACAAACTCCACGTACTGGCACATGAGGTCGCAGTTCATTCCCAAAAGCGAGATTGGCAACGCATCAGTGAAGAACTCCTTCTCAATGTCAACCGCCTCCGTGATGATTCTCTCCACAATCTTCGAGTCGGGTCTGTTGTTCAAGTGCGAGAACAAGAGACACGCAAAGTCAGTGTGCAATCCCTCGTCTCTGCAAATCAACTCGTTGGAGAACGTCAACCCAGGCATCAAGCCTCTCTTCTTCAACCAGAAGATCGACGCGAAGGACCCAGAGAAGAAAATACCCTCAACGGCAGCAAACGCAACTAATCTCTCTCCGAACAAAGCGTCCTCGTCAGCGATCCAGCGCAACGCCCAGTCGGCCTTCTTCTTGATAGCAGGAATGGTCTCGATGGCGTTGAACAAAAAGTCCGCCTCCTGTGGGTCTTTGATGTACGTGTCGATCAAGAGCGAGTAGGTCTCCGAGTGGATGTTCTCCATCATGATCTGGAACCCGTAGAAGCACTTGGCCTCCGAGATCTGAACCTCGGCAGAAAAGTTCTCCACCAAGTTCTCGTTGACAATGCCGTCAGACGCGGCGAAAAAAGCGAGAATACGCGAGATAAAGTAGCGCTCCTTGTCGTTCAACGAGTTGTTCCAGTCAGCCATGTCCTTCGACAAGTCGATCTCCTCGGCGGTCCAGAAAGACGCCTCGGCCTTCTTGTACATCTGCCAAATCTCGTGGTACTTGATGGGGAACATCACGAAACGGCTGTTATTCTCCTTCAACAACGGCTCATCCTTCTCCATCTCCTTCAACGAGATTCTGTGTGCTCTGTGCTCGTGCAAGAACTTGGAGTGCTTGGCGTCGTCCTCCGCCTTGACGTACTCCTTGGGCTGCTCGACCAACGCGCCCTTGATGGTCGACACGTTCTGTGCCACGTCCTTCTGCTCGGCAGCAGCGGCCAACTTCTCGGTTAACGACTGGCCAGTGCTGGTCATGTCCAAGGAGAGGATCTTGTTAGTTAATCCGTTGGTGGGGGTTTGGTGTGCCATGATTGATGAGGAAAATATGTGGGCTTTTTTCTCTTTATATAGTGGTTTCGTTCCGACAACGGGAATAGCGCGTATTTTTACACGCGTTAGCTGACGGGTAGTGTGACTGAGAATTGCGCAGTGTTTGTGCCACTGTATACAATTCAGTTGGAAGAAGTAAGTGTTGGAAAAATTGCCACTGAAATTAAATTTTTACGCGACAGCCAGCATTACGCGCAACACCTTTCGAACAGCCAAACGTTGTTTGAGGGCCTAGACAGTTCGAGTAGTCACGATTAAAAGAGAATAGTAAATCAGACAGGTAGGGCCTGTTGGGAGTAGCTCAAAAGCTGATCCGGTAGTGTAGTCACATCTCATAAAATTGATCATCGCGTCTCATGAAACTTGCTACTCCTAACCAGGTCACGTGATCGGATCGATCTTCAATGAGGTGATGGCATTGGGCCAGCAGTGCTGTCAGTGCTCGCTAGCATCAGCCTAGTTCTGTCTAAATATCGTCTACCAGTCTGATCTACAATTCTCCTCAGCCTATCTTCTTCTTTCTCTACTTTTCCGATACGGCTAAGACGCGTACCGCTTCTTTTCGCGTTTCAGTCGCGTCTTTTTCCTCGCGTCCCCACTGGCTGCAAATCTCGGGGACTGGTTTGTGTCGTATGATACGGGGTAGATCTAAGAGATGGGGAAAACAGAAGTTTATTGGGTGATACTGCTGCGGGCTTCATTCAGTCTGTTATTCGGTCCTGTCGTCAATTCAGTATTATACTGTTTCAGTCTTGTCTGCTTCAGTCTTGTCTGCTTCAGTCTTGTCTGTTCCCGTCTTATCCATCTTTTAATGTTTCACTGTCTTCTGTTTAGTCTTATCAGTCTTGTAATGTTTCAGTGTCTTCTGTTTAGTCTTATCAGTCTTGTAATGTTTCACTGTCTTCTGTTCAGTCTTATACTCGGATCTTGTTTCCTCTTGTTTGCGATCTACAGCACGTTTATGTAAAGTGGCCACTCGTTTCATTTGAAATTAGCTGTACATCAATGTATTCCTGCCGTTCGTGTTCGTGTTGTTGTCTTTCATAAGTATTGTCATTTTGACTATACGTTCTTATCGCGATGCACTCAATTGTTTTCACAAATGTACTAGCTTTAGTTCTTAGATCTATAATTATTCATGTTCTACTGACCCATGTGATGTGCACTCGCGTAGTTGAATTTATCTCCGCATTCCTATTCGCTATGATTCGGCTTATTTCGTTCACTTCGATTCCTTTACTTGTTCCTGGTTTGCTTATTTCATCCCTTCCTCTACTCATTCATTTTCGTATTCCAGCGATCTCTCTCTGATCCGGCATACTTAATTAAATACTACTTCTTCATCTACTCGTCATGCTCATCCATTTGTTCATGTTTAATAAGCTGGAATGACTTTTATATTCCTTACTTTCTCATCTCTCTTGTGCATGCCTTTGTCCGAGTTACTTCTACAACTTCTCCCTGAATCAGCATTTTTATTCATCACTCCTCGTCACTCTGCTCTAAACCTGGCTTCTCTACTTTATATTCAAACTTCATCATTTCATTCACATTCACCTCGTTATACCATTTACTACGAAACTCAATTTGGCTATTCCATTCCTTCATCTACTCATTCACTTCACGCTTATCGAGTTACAAGATTCTGATTTGCTTGTTTTACATTCATCACCTCTTCATCTACTCGTTCACTTCGTTCATGTCACTCGAGTTCACTACAAGCTTTTGACGAGCCTATATTCATTACCTCTTCATCTACTCATCACTTCGTTCATGTCATTCGAACCTCGTGGCTCATACTTTAGCCTCCTCCCTCAACCGAAGCTGCTCAATTGGCCCCCCCAACTCATACGAGTCAAGTGCAATCGGCGCCCCCAACGTTGGCGCAGGCATAGGCGCCCCCAAAGTCGGCGCCGGCAAGTCCTCATACCCCTCGTACCCTTCAAAACTTTGGGCCTTCTCCGGAAACGACGACACCGACGAATACGCCTCCTGCTCATACCCAAACCCGTTGCCTGGCATCTGTGGTGGCTGCAACGAAACATTCGGACTCAACACCTCTCCGTAGTCCATCTCCAAATCGCCGTACAACTTCGAGATGTCTCCCAGGCCCTTGTACGTGCGGCTGCCAGACGTTGAGCCCACGAGCTTGCGCGAAAGACCAGCCTTCAAGTGGTCGATCCAGTCACGCTCGGTCCACAGCTCGGAAACAGCAGTCAGCATCTGCTCGCCAACCAACTTCGTGGCGTCCTCCATCGTCATGTACTGGTAGTGCGGCAACGACGGAAGCCCAAACAACATCGAGCGCTGGTCCGTCTTGTCGCTCACAAACAGCTCAGGACGTCCGTACAATTGGAACACATCGATAATGTGCATAAAGTTGCGCACCATGGTCTCCACAGGAGGAACTCCGGGGTGTGCTACCGGCATCAAGTACAAGTAGCTGGCGAGCACAAACTGGCTGCTGTTCTTCTTGACAAATGCAGGAATACTCACCTCAGCGTCCGTTCTAGACTCCTTCAACCCACTGCTCGAGTTGGACCTGAGACGCCCGATTCCAAAGAATCCCTTGGGCTCCTTCTTCTCGCTGTTGCTGCGGCTGCGGTTTCCACGCACCTTGAACGATGTGCTGTCCAACGGCGGTGCTGCCTCAAAGTACGAATTGCGGTTACCCGGCGAACTGCCCAAACTCGACAACGAGCTGTGCGAGTTGCTCTTCTTGAAGAACGAGGTCGAAGGTGGCTCGAGGGCAAAGCTCTGTGGCGAGAACAAGTGCTCGTGCGCGCGCGAAATATAAATATCTCCACTGATCTTCATGATCGAGTTGACGTCGATCATCTCAGGGTGCTCGGGATACACGTTGAACGCATCCAGAACATTGGACACATGCACAATCAAGTTCTTCTTGGATACCTTGTCGCTCGTGTAAATACTGAGCAGGCCCGTGCGCTTCTGCTCCAGGGCCAGGATCACCACGAAAACCTTGAGCCAGCGGTTCGAAACCTGCGGCAATCTCAAGTTCGCCCACTCGGTGTGCTCAAAGCGCTTTCTCGACAAAAGCAAGTGCATGTCTGCCAACTTGCTCAATTTGGTCGAGAGCATCACCGCTGTGAACGCCTCGTTCAACGCCAAATACTCGTATTTGGCCAAGTACATAGCCGCAAACCACGCCTTGAGGTCGTGTGCACTGTGGAACTGGATCAAGGTTGAGTTGTCTACCTGCCAGTCCTGAAGAATGCGCACCTGCAAATTGTTGACCACCTCGATTTTGGCATCTGCAAGGTTGATGTACTTGGGTGTAAACTCGTCGTTTCCATTGTCCACCATAAACTCGTCCTGTGCAGGCCTCCAAATGGCCAATTCCGTTCCGCTGATCTTGGCCTCGACCTCGAACCAGATCCGTTCGCCGTGCGATAACTCGCCCGGGAGCTGGAACTCGCCCTTCGCATACGTACGCATCTTTTGCGCGTTGATCAAGTTCACCACTGGCGCGACCTCTGGTGCGAGCAGCTCGTTGATTGCCTTGTTTTGCAATCTCATGAACGACTGCGATCTCGGCACCGAATTCGACGGTGGTGTCGCAAGTGTAGCCCCCAAGTTGTGGTGGTCGAGGAACGAGAGGTCCGACTGCGAATACACACGCGAGTGTCTCACATAAGACGCTGGTGTGGCTTTGACCTTCTCCGACAAGCACCGCTTTCCGTTGGAGTACACCAGCGATGGCGAGCCAAGTGGAGAGTCGCCGTTTGGAGTCATGGGCCTGCTGTGTGAAGTGATGGCGTTGGTGTTGAGCTGTGGGAGCTTGTTGCGCACTGGCGAGGGCGTGCGAGCGTTCTGGGGCGCATCGGGGGTGGAGAGGAAGTTTGAGGAAAGGGGAGTCGATGGTTTGAAGGTTCCGGAGGAAAACGAGCCGTTTGGCGAGACTTTCATGCCAGGACTGGGTGCCTTGAAAGAAACATTGGTCGTTTTCAAGGTTGGGATAGGTTGTGGAATAGAACTTGGAGGAAGAGAGTTTGAGGGAATAGGACCTGCGGATTGGGATGCTCTAGGGCTTGCAGTCTGTTGATATGCATTGGCTGCAATTGGCTTAGGACCAGTAGTTTGTTGAGATGCATTGTATGCAATTGGTTTAGTCTGTGGTTGAGATGCATTGGATGCAATTGGTTTAGTCTGTGGTTGAGATGCATTGGATGCAATTGGTTGAGATGCATTGTATGCTTGTTGTGGTGGGGGCGACCTGAGAGTGGTTCTCTCCTTGGCAGTTCTGATTGGTCCGTTTAACGGCGAGGACTTATTCGGAACCCCTATCGGAGACGATTTTGGATAATCTGGACTCGTTTCCTTGTCGAATTCTTGGCTTCTCGTGTACGCCTCCTGGGCGGCGTGGGTAGCCCCGGAATTGTATCCCGCGTAGTGCCCGTTGTAGGCACTAGCGAAACCTTTCCGGGTTGCTATTGGCTGGTCGTCTGAGAAATTACGGGTTGTAGACATCGCGACAAAATGAGGTAAAGTGGGTCCGAATTGGGAATGTCGGATTTTTCTAGATCGGCAAATTAGATTCGATGGATCGATGGCGAATCAGGGAACGACAAGAAGCTGCTAGATGTGGCTGACTGGTGACTCTGGCTTGATGTGGTTGGTGGCTCTAACTGGTCTTTGGCTTGATGCTAACTGATCTCTGGCTTGATATGGCTGAGTCTGTGCTGGCTGAGTCTGTAGCTTGTTTTCTGCTTGATATGGCTCAGCGTTAATGACTGATGCTTACTGCTTTCTATGAATCTATAGTTTTGAAAACTGGCGGTGACGGGCGACCTGGAATTGTCGGTTTATTTATACACTGTGGATATTTTGGGAATCAAATTAATGCATATTGAACATTTGCTTTTCCATTTCTTTTGTCATGGTGACGGCCTTTTTGTTCGCACACGTCGTGGTATGAGCTCGATGACAGACTGGGGAATGTGGCTGTGTGCACGTAGACTGAGCGACCAGCTGCTGGTCTTGCTGGCCAAGATATGCCGAGCAATGTTGGTACCGTGACTGCCGAGAAGAACCGTACGGGCCGAGCCTTGGATTACTTTTCAAGTGACGCAATGCGATGCTGTTGCTCTCTGTTGAGGATCTGTCTCGGAATCAGTACACAAAACTTAGAGCAAGTGATCTAGTGTTTATCTCCCCTCACATATGTGCCGGCTGTGTTTTGCGTCTAGGCTTCGAACGGCTTGCTTGCTCGCGCGGTACTGCAGGAGTGTCAGCAGTGATAGTAGTGATTGTTGCGATAGAAGTGAAAGTGATAGTGGGTAAGATAGTACTGATAGTACTGATAGTGATAGTACTGATTGTGATAGTACTGATTGTACACGGTGATAGCACAGAGTGATAGTAGTGAGAGTTACTAGATACTACAGTAGGGGTAGTGTGGTCATCGTATATCTCGTTTAGTAGTTATGCCAAGCAGTTTCACGGAATATCTCCGTTACTTTTCCGACGGGAGGATCTTTCCCAAAAGGATCCCTGAATGCGAGCGTTGATTCTAGATGCTGCTCTCACCGCTCAGCCACGTATGACGTATTCGCGATGAGAACGTCCGGAAACGGTTTCTTTCGTCATCGAGAATAAATCCGTCGTTCGGAGTGAAATTCAATGTATGCAGGTCACCCAAGATAAGGGGTTCCGGAGATAAGTTGGAAAGGAAGAGCAAGTTGAAGAAAAGAAGAGGGGAATCCTGGAGTAGGAATGTTCACTTTGATTTCCTAGCTGATCTTGCATGACGAGATATGTAGTGTGGTGTGATCTGTGGAATGAGGGTGTAATGAGAATGGAGTGATGAGATGACGAAAGAAACGACGAAGAGGTGTGATCGATGACGAGATGAAAAACGATGACGAAGAAGTGAATTGGTGAATAGGGAAGATGACGATGAGGTGAATTGATGAATAGAGATGCCCTAGAATGCGAACTGATGTCGAAGACGAAATGCCGTGCCGATGCATATTTGCTCAAGCAAATCGTTAAGGCTCCAAGAGAGCCCAAGATTCCCAAGAGTGTCCAAGATGTTTTCTATGATTTTAGTGCCCCACAATACAGTCTTGGCCTGTTTTGAACCTGACAGAACTGGGGTAGGCAAACGGAACAAGAGAAGACAACGCAAGAACTTGAGAAAGACAAAGGCAGCTATAGAGAGAAGTTGGTAACAAAACGGACAGGCAAACGACAGAAGAAAGACATATGAGGTATTCTGTTACCCGTCATTGTGAAGTACCGTTAGAGATACCATTCGGTAACTTATTCTATTAGAGATACCATTCGGAAACTTATTCTGTAACCAATTCGGAAATTCTTTGAAAGATCCAATTCTCTTGTTCACACATTGTGTAAAGTGTTCAACCAAACAAGCGACGAGCTAAATGTCGTTCCTCGACAACATCCCCCAACCATCAAACTCGCTAGAACCGACCTACAAACTCCTTGTCGATGAGCTATTCGTCAAGCTTGACGCAGTCAGCAAAGAAACGTTGGGCACCTTCAGAACCATCCTGGACAAGAAGAACCACATCATCAGCAGTTTCATATCCACGTTTCGGACTCACATAGGCCTAGACATATACCCATCATGTCGCTTGATCATGCCAGACAAAGCAAGTCGTCTCTTCTACATCCGCGATGTCACACTAGCACGACTTGTGGTCAAAATGTACCAGATCCCAAAAGACCTGGAGGACTACCACGTACTTTATTTCTGGAAGCTGGACTTCCACCATCTGAAGCGGTTCTCGCTGGACGAAAACAACTTGCGCAACCTTCCATTGAGGTGTGCGCGCATAATTGCAAACAGAAGGGCACTAATGTCGTTTCACTATAAAGAACACACTGTGAAGGAAATCAACGACACATTGGACCAACTAACCGTGGCCAAAACGGCCGCAGAGCAGATGGAGTTGTTAAAACCAATTCTAGATAGCCTCAGCATACCTGAGATCCGGTGGTTTCTTCAAACCATATTGCGATCGTCTATATTGGTGCGTTTTGAATGGTCGTTCTTCTACCACTGGCACCCCGATGCCCCGGAGCTCTACAAGGTGTGCAACGATTTGAAGTGCACACTCAGCTACTTGACGGACCCGGAAATGCGGCTCACGAAGGACCAGTTGGAGTTGCACCCGTTTTTTCGGTTCAGGCCACAGCTTTCGATGAAGTTGACCAAGAGCTACGACAAACTCATCAAGGACTTGCTGTATGAACTTCCAATGGACGAAAAATTGACACAGCTCTACAGTGATCGCGATTTGACAAATAAGTTCTTCATGGAGGAGAAGATGGATGGCGATCGCATGGTGCTCCATAAGAAGGGAAAGTTCTTCAAATTCTTCTCGAGGCGACTCAAGGATTATACGTTTTTGTACGGTGAAAATCTACAGTTTGGGTCGCTCACACAACACTTGCAAACCGCGTTCCACCCCAAGGTGCGGCTGATAATCCTAGATGGCGAGATGGTGGCCTGGGACTATGAACGGCAGGTGATTCTACCTTTTGGAACGCTCAAATCGCTGGCGATTCAGGAACTGGTACGACAGTACACGACCACAGACCAATACGACGAGCAGCAACTGTACCCTTTTCTTCTCGTGTTCGATATCCTCCATCTCAACGGGGTAAATCTTACCGAACACCCGCTTTTCTTTCGGCGAAAACTCTTGGATGACTTGGTGAATCCAGTTCCACACAGACTAGAGATACTTCCATACACTGTTGGGGCCACTGCGGAGGATATTCGCAATGCTATGCGCAAGGTAGTGAGTGCACGCAGTGAAGGCATAATGGTGAAACACCCACAGTCCACATACGCCCCAGCACACAGGCTGAATCAGTGGGTGAAGCTCAAGCCGGAGTATCTCGAAAAGTTTGGAGAGAACTTGGATTTGGTGGTGGTGGGCAAGATCCCCGCGATAAAGAACTCGTACATGTGTGCGCTTCGCAGTGAAGAGTCGGGCGAATACCTCAGTTTTTGCACAGTTGCAAATGGCTTCACAAAGGCTGACTTTGACAAACTAGCACGCATTACCAACAACAAGTGGGTTGCGTTCAAGTCTCGCGAGCCCAACAACATCCACTTTGGCACGAAAAAGCCCGTTTACTGGATCGACCCGGCAGACCTGGTGGTGTTGGAAATCAAAGCCCGTTCGATAGATACGAGACTGGAGGTTACACGAACGTATGCTGCTGGCACCACTCTCCATAACTTGTACTGTCGTGCGATTCGCGAGGACAAGGGCCACATGGAATGTATTTCATACGAGGAGTACTTGCTTTTGAAGGAGCGCTACCACAAGGAAACGGACCACGATCAGCAAGCCAACAAAAAACGGCGTCGCGCGGTGACTTCTTTTGAGGACAGGCCTGCAAAGCGGGTCAAAGCTGAGCTGACGTTGTTCCGTGGCTACGACTTTGTGATTCTCAGTGATAGGATAGACAGTGATGGTAATCGAGCCAGCAGGGACACTTTGGCGACTATGGTGAGGAAGTTTGGGGGTGCTGTTGTGACGAACGTGGATTCGCAGGCGTTTCTGACAACAGTGGTGATTACTGAGCGGAATGTGCCCAGCTGTCGCTCGTATCAGAGCAAGGGATACGATCTCATACGGCCGAATTGGCTCCTTGAGTGTATCAGCAGGAACGAGGTTGTTCCTTTAGAGCCTATCTTTGTGTTTTCGCTGGTGCGGATGGCTATTTTCGGGCTCCGTGTGGATCGGTACGGAGACAGCTATACGGTGCACATGAGTTTGGATGAGTTGGGGGGATTTGTGGGTATGAGTGATGAGGAGTATGAGGTTTATGGGAGGGAGTGGGGAGGTGGGGGTTTGAGAAGGATGAATAAGACTACAAGCAGTGGGACTGAAACAGTTGAAACTGATCGGGCATCAAAGAAGGAGAATGATTTGGAGATCAATGGAAATGATTTTGCGATCGATGGTAATAATTTGGCAAACATTGAGGCTGTTAAAATTGAGACTAATGGTTTGGCAAAAATGGAGACTGACGAAATCAAGACTAATGACTTGAAATTCGATACTAATGGTTTGGGTAAAACTGAAACTGATGATTTGGGTAAATTTGAAACTGATGATTTGGGTCAGACTGGAGGTTTATTGGGTAGTCCTGGGGGTTTCACAAAGTATGCTGACATACCTTCCTCTCCCCAAGTAAACCTTCTCCGAAAATTGTTTTTGGGAATCAACTTCTTTGTTCCCGATAACGACGGGGTTTGTGAAAGAGTGGAGAGATTCGGAGGAAGCATTGTGGACTCGCCGTCTCAATGTTCGTTCGCGATTACCGACAGCAATGAGTGTGCAGACGAAATCCTGAGGGGATTGGTAGTGAAATGGGGAAAGGACGATGTCATGGAGCCGATTCCGAGTGTGGTGAGCGTGTCCTGGGTGGGTGATTGTGTAGAGAGGGGCGTTTTATTGGATGGTGATGATTATAAGGTGTGGTGAAGCATAAGCGAAGGACATCAATGGAAGCCATAAATTCAACTGAAGTCAACTTGATTGAAATTGGATCTAATGAATTCAACATAATTGATCCAGCGCATTTAATCCTTGACTAGATCAACTTGATTTCAATCTTATTGAAACTCAACTCGATCTTCAACTTGATTCAAATCTTATTGAAACTCAACTCGATCTAGATTCAAAAATTGAACATTCGATAAATTGTTCGATATAAGAGTACTCAAAATCAAACATGATCTGGAAAATCAATCAGAAGACCTCTTCCAAATTTCAACTAAACCAGTTCCCTTGAACAGAAATCCTTGTATACCTTTGCTCACCGGCAAACCGCTCGCAATCTCCTCAATTGCTATCGGCCTCCCGTCAAATATCAACGTATTCCGCCGGTTCTCCGATCTTATCTCCTGCAAAGCGCTTACTTACATGCAGTGCCATGAGCAGATCAGCTCGAAAACGCAGAATGCTGACCCCAGGTTCGATCTCAACTCGTAGAACGTATCCTGCATGCTCCAAGCGTTGCTATTCCTTGAGTTGTCAGGTTTGTCCCGCGATTTCTATTTTTCCTCCCTCGGTGCTTTCCGGTGCCCGACTGTGCAACAATCTTTTTTTTCGCAATCGCTTATCTATAAAACTCCAGGTATTTCCAAACAACAACTATATGGACGAAGACGACTACCTTGACCGTCCACACACGGTCACACCGCGCCTAGGATGGGCCACCATTGTGGTATCCATCAGCACACTTCTTTTTGGCTATCACCTCGCCGAACTCAACGCGCCGGCCGATATCATCGCATGCCGATTTGACAACCCCGGTCCAGAGCTGATCTGGGACCACTATGGCTTTGAGCAGTGCATACCCATGGATGACGGCGGTGTCGCACTCACAAATACCATGTACACACTTGGTGGGCTCGCTGCGTCGCTTATTTTGGGTGCTTCGAGCTTGCCCAAAGAACACGGCCGGAGAAAGTTGATCTTTTGCCTGGCATTGCTGTATGTGATGGGGTCGCTATTCATGACGTTTGCCAACCTGACCACCATGCTTTACGCTGGGCGTTTTCTTGTTGGTTTGGGTGCTGGAGGGTCAATCATCATCTCGCCGATTCTCATCAACGAGTTGACGCCAATCAACCACCGGGGGTTGTTGGGATCGCTTCTTCAGGTTTCTGTGGCGTGTGGAATCTTCATTGCGCAGTTTGTGTCGTACTTCTGGAGCAACGAGCTGCAATGGCGGAACATTTTCGCATTTGCGCTGATTCTTGGAGTTGTGCTTTTTATTGGGCTCTTTTCGGTTGCTGAGTCGCCCAAGTGGCTCGTGATGCATAAGGGCGACTTGAACTACGCCACAACGCTTCTCGTTAACTTGCGTTCCGATGTTGAGACCGTCCCACACGAAATCGCACACTGGCGCAGACTTTCCACCAACGAGTACAAACTGGAAGCCGCTTCGATATCGTCGGAGTTCACGCCACTATTGCCGATCCAGAGCGAGATATCGTTGCGTAGGGGCTCTTTTGACGACCCTGCGATTTCGTTCAAGGAGTACTTCTCGCTGAGTGCCTACAGGCGCGAACTTGCTGCGGTGCTCATATTGATGACTGCGCAGCAGTTGACAGGGATCAATGCAATCACATTCTACGGTGTGCAGATGCTCAATAGGCTCTTTTCGCACTCGGACCTGTCCAGCGTGCTTGTTCTTGCTGCTACGTTTTCGCTTGTGAACGTGGTGCTGCTGATAGTGGTTTCGCACTATTTTGAGCGTTTTGGGCGCCGGAGGTTGATGTTGGTGTCTGTGACGGCGACTGCGGTGTGTGCGACGTTGATTGGGTGTGGACTTGCGATGAAGCAGCCGGTTATGATTGTGGTTGCCTGCTACGGGTTCATAGTGGGGTACTCCATCGGGTTGGGGCCGGTGCCGTTTTTGATGATCGCCGAGTTTGCGAACCACGAGACGGTGGCTTTGGCGCAGTCGATTGGAACCTCGCTGAACTGGGCCACGGGGATGATCGTGGCGTTTTCCGTGCCGATGTTGCTGTCCATGATCGGTGGGGGGGTGTTTTTCATTTTTGCATTGTTTTCGGTGGCGTATTTCGCGTTGGTGTGGTGGATTGTGCCGGAGACGAAGGGGTATACCAACAGTTTTGACGTGTGGGAGGATTTTACAAATGTGGTGGGAACAGAAGAAGAGACAGAAATAGCAGGAAATGGGGTATGAAGGTAGCATAGATAATGAGAACATGGAAATATTCACAAGAGAGAGCATTCATAAGAGAGGACCTTGACATTTATGAGATAGAGTTGACCATAATAAGATAGCGCCCTTGACATTAATGAGATAGAGACCTTGTAAAGACCTTGACATTCATTAGAGAGGAAAAAATAGAGTTTGTGAAATTTAACTGTTAACCCCTAGCGTAACTGTAATCCGTTATCGACATCCTTATCTTTAGAATATGCCTGCTCTTTACACTATACTTTAAGTACTAATTCCACTTGTTAGGTTGCATATTCTGATAAATTTGATATGTGGGGAACAAAAAAGAGCTCAGCGAGTTTTGATGTTTATGCCGGAGAGAACCATGGTGTTACACTTATAGTTCGGGTATGTATTTCGCAACATCTATAGAATTTGTACGGGAGTATTTTCGAAATCCTCTTACTTTTAATGTCTGGGTGACAGACAATTCTACGGTGTTTCAGTCAATTCGGTCTTTCAATATCGACCCATTTTTCAAATTTTTTGGTATGAATGGTTGTGAAGCTTGTTCATACAGGAGATGTTCTTTTATACCCATTGCAACTCCTTGATTTATTAAGCATTAAAGCTACTGAATATCTTTCTTCCACTCACTCAATTCGTTCACTTACTCACCATGTAGGTCAGTTCTTCTAGTTCGGTCCATCTTCGCTCTGCTCACCCAATGTCTCATACGTTCAGGTCGTTCGCTCCGCTCTGTCCAATCGAACGTTTGGTTGTTCACTTCTCATTCAAATGTCTAGGTCGTTCACTTCGCTTCGCTCATGTTCGGTTGACCATGTTCACTCCTGCATATCAACACATGACATCACACCAACCTTGAAATTCCACTTGTTTGTGTCCCACTCCGCCCAGTATATATAACGGGAATTCTTCTAGAAACCAACCGCAATTACAACCAAAATGACCTACGCTACTTGGATGCACGACATCAATGACAACACCAAACTCGCCAAGTTGTCAATTCCGGGAACCCACAACTCTGGGGCTTGCCACACGGCTCTCCCCTCCGTACAGTGTCAGGGAGCCTCCATCACCGACCAGTTGAATAATGGTGTGCGTTTCCTCGACATCAGAGCAGGCAAGCTCTTTTTGAAAGAGGGTGACGCCGCAAAAGACTTACAGGTCATCCACGGCAAGTTTCCGGTCCGCATTCCGTTCCCGAAGAAGCTCACCGACACCTTGGACGAGGTATACGAGTTCTTGGCCAGAAACCCGTCGGAAACAGTCATTGTCTCGTTGAAACAGGAGGGTACCGACGACTGGGACAACGACAACGACGAGTTTGCGAACTTGATCTGGGACAACTACGTGAGCCCGAACAGAAACCGCTGGTACGCAGGAAACGACTTGCCACGCATGGGCGATGTGAGGGGAAAGGCCATTTTGTTCAGGCGTTTTGGGTGCAAAAACGAGGAGAGGAGCAAGCAGTTTGGATTTGCGGCCCATTGGAGCTACAACACGACAAATGACGACCGTGGTGCGATTGTGGTGCAGGACTTCTGTGAGGTTGCGAGTGCTGACGACATCAGCACCAAAATTGGCTACGTGAAGGAGTTGTCCAAGAGAGCGAAGGATTATGGCAATGATGACAAGATGTTTGTCAACTTTACGTCTGCCTCGAACTTCTACGACCGCGCGTGCTGGCCACAGCAGATCTCCGATGCGTTTTTGAAGAGTGACGTGCACACGTCCTTTGGAAAGGGGTGTGGTGTGATTATATTCGACTACATTGAGGGGAACAACTGGGAGTTTTCGAAGAGAATGGTTGACTCGAACTTTTAGGAGTAGGTATAATGGATGGTTTTAGTTTCGTGAGTGTAGGTTTAATCGAATGGTTTTAGTTTCGTGAGTGTAGGAATGATAGGGGTAGTTGAGTGGTATAATGCATATATGGCATTAAGTGGAATTTAAGTAGGGGAGAGTAGATTCAGAAGGGAAGATTTTAGCAATTCTGCAACCAAATAGTTCGCTACCATCTGCGATCTTAAATTTTGCAGCCCAATCGAAATGGGTTTTTAAAATGACTCTAAAAGGAGTTAGTTAGTCTCGCGCTTTATTTAGCTAAGTGATACTAAGGATGAATAAGGGTCACCTGGAGTCTCGTAGTACATATAATACTTGCAAGGATCAGCAGCTTTTCCAAACATCCTCGTTTGAAACTTGGTTGATAAATTTTTCCATCATTGCTGCAAAATGTTGCAAAAATTGTCACCACTTTGTGACCAACAGCATTTAAAGTATACGCTTTCTAAGCCTTTATAAGCAAGATTCAAGCACCAAGCTAAAAGCTTCTCACGTAAAGTCCTGAACCGACGAATACAATTGTCCTATGTACTGAATCGGGTGCGTTTGTCATTGAAAAGCCTGGCTTTTTTTCTTTGCAACGCTTGGCCTCGATACAAGCATATCCTGTAAGATTATGAGCTTCCTGCCAAGATGTGTCAAATCCACTATCTAATAGATCAATAGGTGTTCAACATTTCAAAGGCACGCTCACCACGGCTACATCTCGAAAGCTCATCTCAACACTCCTACATAAAGCTTGTTACATCCAAAATCACGAGATATACAATCACAAAGTGTTGAAAAAAGAAATGCAACTGATTGACGAGATATGCGCTAAGGTGTAATGGGCTCGGAAACCAGAGAGAGAAGGACATAGATCCAAACACATTTTACACGTTGGTAGAAATATTGGTAGTTCCACAAGGACCATCTGACAGAAGTGGTAAATCTACAAGACATCATCGCTTAAAATCCGCCAATGTTGTTTTGGATATGACATACCCGTGGTCCTATCAGAAGCTACCATCAACTTCATCGGCCTTGGCTCCCCAATTGCCTTTATGATCTTGTCGGTTTTCTGGTGGTGCTGACCTAAGTGATTCTTCGACCATTTAGAGCCCTGCATTGATATTTTCTTAGACTTCAGGGAGCTAAAGTTGAACCTCACAACGGCCTGTTTCTCCGTCTACTCTTGTGATTCTTTCCCGGCGTTCTTATTCCCGCATCTCATCTACACCAGAATCCGTTTGCGGCTATTTTATGTTGGGACTTGAAACATACGTTTGTGGTACATAATAACTATGACAAAGACTTTATTTGTACTTGAGATGCTGTAATAATGGGTTGATGAGTGAAGAGTTTTCAGTGAAGAGTTGGGGAATTGTGGACTAGTTGTGCAGATGTTTTCAGATCTATCCAAAAGTCTTTTTGTCTCGATAGGCGATGACCGTGTAGTAACGACAATTTAGTCTCCTTGAAATTTACAAACTTCCCATCGCAATTTTACCTTAGAAAAGATTTGGAGCATCGCTTTGTTAGCAATGATATGAAAACTCTTTGTCTCTTTTGTACCGGCGTCCTTGTACCCGAACGTCCTTTGTACCCGTACTGTTCTTTTGGCCATTCACTGCCCGTGATACAATACAACTCCTGCCTATTTCCTTGTTCGGCAACATGAGAAAAAAATATCAGCTCACAAGTCTACCGCCAGCTTACGGGTCCTTCACATTTGGCCCATCTACATTATCACGTCGATCAGATTAAGTAGCACTGGTGATTGGAAGCCAATCACACTGAGCCGTACTTTTTCCAAGGCCGGATTAGTTCAAAAGAAACGATAATTTTCTTGTCCTAATAGCAAAATTTTCTTGGAACTTACAATCTTTTTCATCAATATCCGGTGCTGCGCACCTTAGCCCCAATCACAGAGGTTTTCAGGCATTCGAGTATCCGCTCGGGCGAATACGTATTGAGTTTTCAATTTCCCCATATTGGTTATGCAACTCTTCTTCTTTATAAGCCTCCCTACAACGTCTTTTATACGACCGGGCAGGGCCCACGGGGTTTAAGACCTCTTAGCACGCTTCGGTGACATGAATGTACGTCGTTCGTCCTTCTGGTGACACATTTCTCTTGGTACCACAAATTTCGCAGGTGGATACTTTCGGGACCTGGAAAAGGATTTCTTGGCGTGTTTGCGGAAAATGACGCAAAGGCCAAAATCGGACATGCGGCACAAAGGCGAGAACCGAGCCAGTGAAAATGTGCAAAATGTATAAAAGAGAAGGGGAATGCAGTGAAATTGAAGGCCATCCAAAACTGAAAACTACGGCTCACCCCTCCCACCTGTGATTTCATAGTATACAAAGATGGTGAACGTATTCAACGTCCAGATCTTTTTTGTGGTCTTCAGAGAATCTTTGGAGGCCGTCGTGGTCGTCTCTGTCTTGCTTGCCTTCCTTAAGCAGGGTTTTGGCAGTGCGACTAACGATCCTGTCGTCTACAAGCGTTTAAGGAAGCAAATTTGGCTAGGGGCCATTCTAGGAGTTGTGGTGTGTCTTATTCTTGGTTGTGCGTTTATTGGTGCGTTTTACGGTTTGGGCAGAGACATCTGGTCCAATTCCGAGGACTTGTGGGAAGGTATTTTCTGTATCATTGCCACTGTGTTGATTTCCATGATGGGAATTGCCATGTTGCGTATCAACAAGATGAAGGAGAAGTGGAGAGTCAAGTTGGCCCAGGCGCTTGTTAAGTCTCCCGCCAAGAAGAAGGACAGATTCAAGATCGGATACTTGACCAAGAAGTACGCCATGTTCATCTTGCCGTTCATCACGTGTTTGAGAGAAGGTTTGGAAGCAGTTGTGTTCGTTGGTGGTGTGGGTCTTAACTCGCCAGCGAGCTCGTTCCCGCTTCCGGTCATCACTGGTTTGATTTCCGGTATCGTGGTCGGTATGCTCTTGTACTACTTTGGTTCCAACATGTCCATGCAGATTTTCTTGATTTTCTCCACTTGTGTGCTTTACTTGATTGCCGCAGGGTTGTTCTCGCGTGGTGTCTGGTACTTTGAGAACTACAAGTACGCCAAGCAGACGGGTGGTGATGCCGCCGAGAATGGATCTGGTGCCGGTACCTACGACATCAGCAGGTCGGTGTGGCACGTTAACTGTTGCAACCCATTGACGGACAACGGTTGGGATGTGTTCAACGCTCTTTTGGGATGGCAAAATTCTGCCACGTACGGTTCTGTCATTTCGTACAACGTCTACTGGATTGCCATCATCGTCACCTTGGCGTTGATGCTCTACGAAGAGAAGAACGGTCACTTGCCATTCTGCAAGAACTTGACCTTGGTCCAGTTGAACCCAATGTACCACATCAAGGGTAAGAAGAAGCACCAGTTGACCGCTGCTGAGCAGGAGGAGTTGTTCAGGAAGGTCAGAGAACAAGACATTGGTGTTGAGCCTGAAGAGGTTTCTGTTAGCTCCGGTGATAAGCAGGCTGAAAAGAGTCATTAAGTTGACTCTAATAGGAATATTCCTATCACACACACACACACATTCAGCCTCTTTTTCGCAGCTAATGCACCAATTTCATTTTTTTTTGGGTCCAATTAATTTTGCAGCCGAGCCGGGTGAACTGGGTGGGGTCCAGTGAACCAACAAATAGGGAATTTAATGTAATATATTTGGGAAATACGTAGAAAACCTGAGCGCAATGTGAATTGAAGACATGGACCAAGTTTAAATATCGCAAGTTCTATATTTTTGATTTCTGGGTATTGAATATTGCAAGTTCTTCTGGGTACTTGAATTAGTGAAGATTCAAATGAGGGTGAATGAGTGAAGATTCATATGAGGGTGAATTAGAACGAAATTGAAGTGAAACTAACATGAATCCAAATAGGTCAATATCATGGGCATGTGAATTTCTAGACTTTGAGGAAGCCTAATCATTATCAGTACGATCTAAAAGTTCGCAGATATCCTCGTCAACCAATCCTTTACAATTGTTGGCACAACTATGTAAGTCTAGCCTGCAATCGTCTCATACGGTGTTTCTCCCTTTGTCACTCACTCGGAGAACTCACTCGTACTCCTTATCTTGCCATCGAACAAAGCCACATCTAAACCTTATTCAATTTCACCCTTGTTATTACGCTTTTAGACAGCTATTTCTCGTACCCCATATTTTAGATGCCGAATTTGTTCAGCGTACTTCCCGTTCCGTCCTTATCTTTTAAGTTCACCCCACCACCTCCTGCAAAAATTGCACGAGGTTAATACGAGAGTCGATTTGGAGATACGATCGGAATTTTTACGGGTCAAGAAGTTTGGAGTAAGAGGTGCGAATGGAACTCTAAAGGTTTACAAAGAGGCGTCGTGTTCCGGGGGTATGATATATTAGGGGAATTCTTGCTATCTCACTTATAGTTAAAATCACTCCTTAAGAAATTGTTGAAAATAATTTTATACGGTTAATCAAAAACAAACCCAGCACCGTACTGATATTTAGAAAAAAAAATGCGATTTCTGTGGATCGAACACAGGACCTTCAGATTAACTGTGACTGAATCTCTTCAGTCTGACGCTCTCCCAACTGAGCTAAAACCGCAAGAAACCCACGCCGGGAGTCGAACCCGGAATCTTTTGATTAGAAGTCAAACGCGTTAACCATTACGCTACGCAGGCTTTTCTTGTAGAAAAGAATGTCAAGCTTTGACAACTCATCTAAGTATGATGTTTATCTAAATGATGCGTTCTAAGTAAACCCATCAGCAGTCTCAAGTTATCGGCAATATTATTGACCAATTCATGTCTACAGTACCATTACATATTTGGCTCACATCTTAACTGGCTTACATATCCATCACCTACTCACATCTTTTTTCCTGACTTATGCATTACCTACTCAAATTACTCCTTCATTATTGTTTACATAGCGTTGCCATGCTCATCTATGTTATCCGTGCCTTTCCATGTCAACTATAGTTGTCGCCCTAAATTTATCGGGCCTTTTCACATCGTCGTCCTTGGCTGATATCCGTGCCTTTCCACATCTAATTGTCGTCCTCAACTTCCATCCGTTCACGTTCGCTTCGCTCACGTTCACTACTTCATCTTCCTCTTGTAATCCGCAAACGACAACTTCTTCACAATCTTAGGCACCTCCTTCTCCTCCTCCTTCTCCTCAGGCTCCTCCGGGACTGCATTCTGTACAGAGGGAGATTCAGTTACCGGAACTTTCCTCTCTTCTTCCTCCTCCTCCATTTCATCTTCATCCTTGATCTCGCCAATCTCAGCAGCCTTTGTCTGGAGCCTGCTTGTGAGCGACTCCTCGATCTGGATCACCACCTCAGGAACAATCGGAAAAATGTCCAACTTGTCGTCGTCATTCTCTTCCTGCTGCCCCTTTCTCTGAACTTCCCGGAGAAATTTCTTCTGCCTCGCTGCCAACTGCAGCTTGAACGGAACCTTAAAGAGCACCGTTGCCTTCGCAGTGTTTGTCTGCGGCTGTTCCTGTGGCTTTTCATCCCCATCCAATTTGTCACTCGATACAAGCAAGTCCATTTGTATCACCCGGTCCCTATCGGCAAAACGGTCCACCCACGGCACGTAGTCCTTTTCCTTCTTGGGGAATATGAGCTCCTCCTTCGAGCGCGCAAGGTTCACGTTGCTTATCGACGATACCTTCCTGGTCGACCTTAATAAATATGATGTGGCTCTCTTCACTTTCAATATCGCACACGAGGAACTCACACCCGACGTGGAACACCCGCAGTCAGCAAAGTAAAGGAGGTTGTCCACACACGAAATGAGCGCTGACTTGTCAAGACTTGACAAACTCTCAAACTTCTCACTTGAGTTGTTGGCATAGAGCTTGTGTATTGGGTGCGAAGCGTCCCATTCCCATGGAAGTCGCAATTCCTCGTCAGACAGCTCGCTCTTCAACACAATCGGCTCCGAAGTCACCACCAAAAAGTGCAACGAGTTGTTCTCAGGTACATACACCCGCTCAATGGTACAGTTGCTTGCCTGTGGACACAGCTTTCTCAAAAATCGCGCCTCATTCCCCACAAAACGCAGGTCCACCACTACCTCCTGCGCACCAGTGGCAGACGGAATCAGCGCCTTCAACACCCGCGGCTTCGTGGTGCCCCAGCTGGAGTACTGATTGATACCCTCGTTGGCGTAGTTGCTGAAAAGATTGACTTCTCCCAAAAATTCAATAATTGCAGTTCCAGCAGGAATCGTGCATCCCTCCTTCCCCGGTGCAGAGATGAAAAGCGCAAGTTTGGAGATCCCATTGAACTTCTGCTTCTGGTTGTCTGTGTACGGCTTCACCTGGATGCTGGTACCGTTGTTCTTGTTCTTTTTGAGGATGTTGTTTTCCGCCAAGTACTTGCTGTGATTCGGCAATATGATCTTACTCAACCGTTGCAGTTGGAACTCAGCTAGCGACATAACCTTCACCGGAGGGTCTGCAACACTCCCTCCAGTCTGCAAACGCTCTCTGAAACTGATTCCCCACGACTCAAAGTACTTCTTCACCAACGGCCGCTTGAAATCGTTGCTCTTCAAGTTGAAGTACACCATCTGGTACAGCTCGGCCGTCATGCCATCCTGCAACAACTCGTTGTCCTTATTTGGAAGCACATCCTCGGCAGACGGTACAACCTCTGGTGTGGCTTCCTTTCTAACCTCCAACTTGCGCTTCTTTTCCGACTTTTCCGAACTCAGCCGTTTCCGCTTCATTTGCTGCTCTTTGCGCACATCAAACGCAAGTGAGTTCTCTGTTGTGATGGTCTCCGCGGTCGTATCAGGCTTATCTGGGTCTAAACGGTCCAATGTCTGCTGGTGGCATGCATCTGCGTTCAATGTTCCCCATTTGGACTTGTCGCAGTAGTAACACTGGTATTCGGCCTCTGGAACCTCGTCGCTAGTCATAAATCCCATACAGAGACAGTGTTGCCATCTGAAACACACATCGCATTGTATGGTGAACCCATCGTCATCGTCAATTTCACAAATACACCCAATGAGACCAGAGTCGGGGTCCACCTGGTACGATTTTAATGGTGGTGCGGTAAACGATTGGAGTGCTGACTTGATTTCGTCGTGGCTGGGAGCGTAGTGTATTTCCATTTTGACAGGTGAATCAAGGGTAAGTGGTTCATTTTGATGTTTAACCGAGGGAGTAACTACTTTATTGGCTACTTCGGCAGGAGGAACTTCCTCAGGTTTTTCGCTCAAAATATCACCTTTTTCTTCACCGCTCCCTTCAGCTTTTAAATCATCTATTCCGTCCCCTTTTCCTTCTCCTTTTAAATCAACTAATTCTTCTCCTTCCTCTCGTTTTTCCGCGCTTTCTTTTTCGCCATCTCCCACTTCCATTTCCCTTTCCTTCTCAACCCTCCTCTTCTTCTCTGTCCTCTCCTTCCTCTTCTTTTCTTTCTTCTTTTGCACCTTCCCCTCATCCTCCGTCTTCTCCTCATCCTCAGTCATGTCGTCCTTTCTCGGCGAGACAATCTTTAACGGAAACGGAATGTCCGCTGCTGCGGCCAACGCCGCGGCCGCAATCATCGCGTTGTTGTTGTTGCGCTCGCCTGTGGTCAAATTGATCCCCCTCGCGAGTGCCGGCCCCGGAGACAATGCGACGTATTTCGACCTCCCAACAGCGTCAGGACTCGATTTCGACCGCTGGTGTGCCTTGAACTTTCCCTTTGTGGGTAATGACGGCACGGAAGTGCTCTGTGTAGGCTCAGGAGTGTCTTTGTTGATCAAGGCCGAAATAGACGATCTGGACGATCTTGATTTGGGAGATGCCAGGGAAACAGGTAGTTTTGATATGGGCGAAGCTGGGAATTTTGATATGGGCGATGTCGAAGCAGGAAGTTTCGATATAGGGGATGCCAGAGAAACAGGAAGCGTTGATATAGGTGATTTTTCCATCTCTGCATTCTCTATCTCATTTTTCTCACTTTTGATTGACGCGCTTACACCCTCCTTCGGCTCACTGTTCATTATCGAATCCCACGATGCCCTGGACCTGCTCTTCTTATGTGGCTCCTCTTCTCGGATTTCATTCTGGTGTATGCGGTGCAACAACGCTGTGGCTGTGTTGGCGGAGTTTACCACTGGTGACTTGAGTCCGTATGAAGGGTAGGGATGGAAAGGTTGGTCTGGGGATTTCGAAATCGGTTGGATTGCTCCCTGGGAAATCGGATGGATTGGCTGGTGTTCTTTCGCTTTTAATTGGTCATGGGCCTTCGGCTGAGGGAGTTGTGTTTGTTCGCCTTTTAGTTGGGCTTGAGAACCCTTTAGTTGTTGGGTAATCTGTTGGGTAGGCTGTTGGGTAGGCTGTTGGGTTGTACCTGACTGTTCAGACTGTTGTTTTGGTAGTTGCGTCTGAGGTATACCAGCCAGAACTTCCCTGTTTATTATCGGTTGGCCTGGTTGCGATTGCACCGGTCGAGTGTCTTGTGACTGGGGGAACTTGTAGGGAGCCGCTGGAGCGCTTTTTGGGGTGGCTATGGTAGAAGACGGCTCTGGCAGTTGCTGGCCCTGCTGCCTAGCAGCCACGTTAGCAAACATGAGCAACGTCAGGGCGTCCTGGAGGAGTTGTTCCTGCTCTTGGTCAGACATGTGTGCTTGTAAATTTTCTAAACAAAAAAAATGTAAACGATCGTTTGGAGCTGTCGTTTAGGTGAAACAGGGAGGAATAAGGGGACGGGGCAATAGAGTAAAATGGACGAGTAGAAAATGGAGGAGCAGAATGAAAGGAATGAGTGAAGGTTGAAAAAGGAATATAACAAAGGGATGAGGCTGAGGGGTATTATGTAATAGTGTCAAGTGCGACATGGTGGATGTGTTTGAGACAAAAACGGGTGAACAAATATAATTTATTATGTCAACTTGCAATGATAGGTCAAGTGGGAATAGCTGGAGTGAGTGGGAGTAATTAATTCTCAGCAGCAAGTCATACGAACTCAAGATCTGAGAAACTCTTGAAATTTGACTTCAACCTCATGGTCTCGTACTTACCACTGCACTAAACTAACATAACTCATCTACTATTTAGCTCGGCTTCGCATTAAAACCTCTTCTACATTGACTTACCATATCACTTTTTATTACTATATACACCAATATGACCAGATGATAATGAGATGCTATCACCCGAGATCATTCCTGTGATTCGATCAATTGGAACTTGACTCACAATCATGGAGTCATAGTCAGTCATGGCTGAAGTCATGATGTGATCTCAAAATCGAGTAGAGAGCCATGTAGGATCTCGTAATCGAGTAGTCAGAAAGCACGGCTTTAGTATGGTATCTCATGTATCGTGACTTGAAAACTACCTCGTGTCTTCATCGTACCCACATTCAACCTTCCACCATGTCCATCGCATATTGATTTTCATTCTCACTTATTCGCATCCTTCATCTTTCCATCACTCCGTCTCAGTTCTCCTTCTCTGCTCACTAATTCCCTCATTCGCTTTGCTAAGAAGTCATTAAGACCCCTCTGCCTTCGCCTCCTTCTGCTTCTTAATATTCTGCAAATACTCCAACTCCTTCTTCAACGCGTCCATGGCATAATACACCTTGCTCTGGAGGTAAAACAGATTACCCTTCTCCTTGGAATTCACGTTGAATAGATAGTTGTACTTCTCGTCGATTTTGGCTAAATCCAACTCCTTCCTCTCCAAGTCCAAAATCTTCAACGCTTCTTCCACTGGAACGCCACCAGCAGAGGCCTGCTTCACGGTGGCACCAGCGGCACCAGCGGCCGACGCCTTGGCTGCCTGTTTGTACGCCTCGGTGAACGCACGTCCAAAGACGGATGCACCGGTGAAGATAACGTTGACAATGAGTCTGTGAGCCATGATGTGTGTAGAAAAGTTTTTTGGTCACGTGAAAAGACTTCTGGGGAGACGGGGGACTGGTGCAAGATAGAGAGTTTGGTTAGAGACTAGAGACAGAAGATATCGAGAGTTTGGTTAGGCAAGCAGGACAATGAAAAGGAGCTTTGTATGGGGATACAATATTAGAGATATTTTGGTTGCAATCTGACAACTTTGTGAAAGGTACGAGCAAGATCTTCCAAGCCAAAAGGTCCTTGATGTTCAGTAAGCAGAAATACCTTCAGTCAACACCGTGATCGGCACAACCATATCGTATCCATAGTGTTACTGAAAGTAACCTTCAGAAATACATATCCGTAGTGTTACTGAAAGTAACCGTCTAGTTGTGGTGACCTCTGAAGATACCTTCTAGTGGTTACTTCTGAAAGTAACCATAACTAGTATCTTCATGCCACGCGCGCTTTTGCAAACCTGTAGGAGCCAAAACCACGCTTCAAGAGTTTTCTACACATGTAGCACCATGCTAATATCCGAGTAGTAATGAAAACTATCGGAGCTTGCACACATGAATGCCGTAAACAAACGTAATAATCTAAAAGACCGAAACGAAACCTCAGTTGTGGCCGAATTGTTGGTAAGGTCAACTGCTGCTTAGCTATGGGTGAATCGGCCTCCGCAGCGCGCACATCATGATACGCATCCACGGCGGTCCAATGAAGTCTTTATAAAATAATAGTTATATATATTAGATATAGTATAACCACTACTGATGAATGGTTAGAAAAAAAGGGTGGCAGGGAATGGGCCGTATTTATACTTTTTTTCCGCTGACGTAATTCGCGTCTAAGCGATGAGTTACCCGCACGCTACATTTTAGGTTTAGCTTTATTTAGCAGCATATCCACCACCATGTCTAGCACGCGTCCCGAGCGGGTAGAACAGTTGTTGCAATGGCTCGACGCGAACGCATACTGGCGCCCCGATGCCGAGGTGCGCGAGTCTGCCACCGGATTGGGGGTCTTCTTGAACCTTGACGACACAGAGGAGGAAGACGATCCGCTAGTCTTGAGAATCCCCAAGAGTAACATTCTCTCCCCCAAGAACGCGCTGGTGTACAACCTCCTTGTCGAATACGAAGACGGGGCGATCGACTTGACGTCTGGAATGTTCGGATTGATTGTGAGTGTGATCTACGAAATGGCCAGCCCTACGTCGCCATGGAAAGCGTATCTTGATCTGATTGATTTTGAGAACGGAAGCTTACCCATCAGCTTGTGGGACGAAGATACCAAGGCACAGTTTGCGAACACGGAGTTGGACTTGCTCAACTTGTTTGACGAGAACGATGTCGTGGGCATTTACGGGGAGTGTGTCAAGTTCGCCAAGAGCATCGAAGAGTTGATTCCGTTGCCAGCTGTGTTCGCAATTGGCTCCACTGAGCCCGAGAGCATTTTGGGCGAGCACAGGAAGCAGTTGGAGCTTTTCAGTCGCTACAGCCAGTGTGTGATATCGCGTGCGTTCAAGGTTGACGAGTTCCACGACATGGCGTTGGTTCCGGGTGCGGACTTGTTCAACCACATGAGTCCAGAGGTTGTGGATGGGCAGGCAGAGAACAGGGCCACGGTGGAGTTTGAGTGTGACGGGGGAGTTTGTTTTGTTTGTGGCGAGGACGACTGTGAGCATGAGGAGGAGGACGAAGATGATGGGTTTGAGGATGTCGAGGATGGGGATGGGTTTGAGGATGTCGAGGATGGGGATGAGGATGATGAGGATGGGGATGGGGATGCTGAGGATGAGGATGTCGAGGATGCTGAAGAAGATTCCGACAACATCTCAATCAACCTGGACTACATCTACAACATGGAACAAGAGTTTGAAGACGAAGAAATGTCCGATGGTGAAACCGACGAAGACATCGAAGAGTTGTCTACTCTTGGAGACGACATTGAAGGAGCACAGGAAGACTTGGCGAAAGAGTTGTCAGACAGCTCCAAGTGCTGCGATATTGTGCTTATTGGCCTTCCCCAGAAGGAGCACAACTACGAGGTGTTCAACTCGTATGGCAACGACTTGCCGAACGCGTTCTTGTTGCAGAAGTACGGGTTCATCGACGCCGAGAACGTCAACGATACCTGCTTGCTTGCGGTGGAGGTGTACAAGTACATCAAGGACACGAAGAAGAAGTTGGGCAAGAAGGCTGCGCAGTTGGACGAGAAGATGGAGTGGTTTGAGGAGGTTGGGTTCGATATTGTTTGCCAGATGATTTACTTTGGGAGAAAGCAGAGGGAAAAGGAGGAGGGATGCGATGATGAATGTGATGAGGAGAAGTGCGGTGAGAATGGTGAGAAGAAGTGTGGTGAGAGTGGTGAAAAGAAGTGTGGAGAGAAGAATGACGATGATTGCGCTGAATCTTGCTGCGACGAAGAGTCTGAAAAGTCTGAGTGCGCTTCCGATTGCTCTGACGGATGCTGTGACGAAGATGGCCCAGATGACTACGAGTCGTGGGAATTATCGCCTCGTATTCGTTTCGACGGCACTGCCACCGAGCACACGTATGCGATCATCAACCTCATTGAGTGCGACTACAGGTCGTTCAAGGAGGCCATTGCTGCGAGCGAGGAGGACATGATCGAGGCTGTGGGCGAGTTGCTTGTGATGAAGCCGGAGCACGACGAGTTGATCTCGGGGTGGTGTGCCGAGAGGCTTGGGGGGTACAAGGAGACAAAGCACGAGATTGCGGCGCTGATCATTGAGCTGGAGAAGAGGATTTTGAGGAGATTTATTGGGGAGTAAGGGGAAAGGAAAGAAGGAAGGATATGGAGATTTGAAAAATTGGGATTATAGGGAGTTTGATAGAGAATAGATATGTGAGAAGCTATTGAGAGATTGATAGAGATGATTTGAGAATTATAGTGAGATTGATAGAGATGATTTGAGAATTATAGTGAGATTGATAGCGATGATTAATTATAGTGAGATTGATAGAGATGAATTGAGAATTATAGTGAGATTGATAGAGATGATATGAGAATTATAGTGAGGATTGGGGGATTGACAAACGATTATCGCTGTAGATGAGAAGGAATAAAGACTCATCCACGAATCACTGCCACGATAATTTTTGATGTGACTCACATACAACAGTATATCGATGTAGATATCCGGGACCCATGTACAACACACAACACAGTCATAAAAGACAGACCCATCAATCAATTCAGCAGTCATTACATAAATCAATAAAACAGTCATTACATCATAGACCCATCAATCAATACAGCATTCATAAACAACACAAGAGTCACAAATAGGTCCTTTCGCAATACCAAAAGTATTTGTTCTTGTTCTTGGTAACAATCCTTCGCAACATCAGAAGCACTTCCTGTCTTCCATACATTTGGCTCTTTTGTTTTATTTTCGCCACCATGTCTGACAGCGAGTTCAGTGAGTTCGAATACGAGGACTCCGTGCGATCCGAGGAGTCGTACTACCCCAACGACACCCCCGAGGCCCTCCACCAGCAGAATGGAACCCACTATCACCCCTGGACGCTCTCTGAGTTTGTCCAGACCCATCTTCTTGACCTGCTAAAGAAGCTAGCGGAATCTGGCTTGGACTGCCCCGCAGACGAGCTCCTAGTGATCCTCCACTACAAGAACTGGCGCCCTGATGAAGCTATCAACGCGTACTTCGAGGGCGAGAAAAGCCTCTACGCAGCGGCGGGAATTCCGCTCACCAGCACCTTCTCCACACAAAACGACTACGCGTGCGACATCTGCTGCGACACCTACGCCACCACACGCACATACCAGCTACAGTGCGGCCACGAGTACTGCGTCAGCTGCTGGTACAACTACAGTCGCGATCTCGTCAGCAAGGGCCAGCTCGTGCGGTGCATGACGCCCGAGTGCCCGTGGACCATCCCGCATGCAGACTTGGAGGAATTTGCTGAAAGCGACCTGTTTCGGCTCCAGAAGGCGTATGTCGACAACGTGCTAGTGCGAAGTGCGGCCAGGCGCATGGTGGATGCGAATCCGCGGTACAAATGGTGTCCTGCGACGGACTGCACAAATTTCACGGAACTTCTCAAGTATACGAGTCCGTCATCCAGTGAGGAGGACGACAGGGAGTACACTGTGCGCGAGCAGATGGAGGCGAAGAAGTCCACGGATCTCACGCGCATACCGATTGTGAAGTGCCACAGTGGGCACGAGTTTTGTTTCAACTGCAACTACGAGAACCACTTACCGTGTCCGTGCTGGGTGGTGAAGTTGTGGGTGAAGAAGTGTTCGGACGACTCGGAGACGGCCAACTGGATCGAGGCCAACACACACCAGTGCCCGAAGTGCGAGCAGAGTATCGAGAAGAATGGTGGATGCAACCACATGACGTGCAAGACGTGCAAGTACGAGTTCTGCTGGATCTGCTTGAACGACTGGGCGGACCACAACCAGAACTACTACCAGTGCAACCGCTACAAGGAGGATGTTAAGGAGATCAAGGACATCGAGGCGAAGAAGAGTAAGAGCCGGCAGTCGCTCAACAGGTACATCCACTTCTACAAGAGGTTTACGATACACGAGACGTCGATGAAGCTCGACAACAAGGTGTTGCTGCAGATCAACGACATTGCGATTGCGTTCTTGGAGACCCGGCGCAGTGACGAGAGTGCGCATAGTGACACCACGACGTGGAGTGACGTGCAGTTTCTCCCGGACGCGATGCGGGCGTTGCACAACGGGCGAAAGACGCTCAAGTGGACGTACACGTTCTTGTACTACCTCCAGGACCTGAACTTCCAGCGGATCTTTGAACTGAACCAGAATTATCTTAATCTGACGGTGGAGGACTTGCTGGAGTTGTTTGAGAAGATCATACATGCGTCGAAGGCGCGGAATGGGGACAGTAGTAAGTTGGTGTTTGAGAACAAGGCGAAGATTATGGAGTTGGCGAAGTTGGTGAATGGGCGGCAGCGGAAGTTGGTGGAGGGGGCGGAGTCGAGTTTGGCGGAGGGACTAATTAGTTTTGAGTGAGCCGGCGGAGTGGTGAGTGCAAGAACAAGGAGAGCAAAGCGGAGAGTGGTCATGATACAAAGAGAGCAGAACTTGGCAGGAGAAGCGGAGAGTGGCCCTGATTTGGAGAGAGCAGAACTTGGCTGGAGCGAATGTGAGTGCAAGAACATAAATGTGAGTAAATGAGCGAGCATGCGCAAAGAACTAATGAGTTAACACGAGCATAAGCATAGGAACCAATGAGTTAGCGTGAGCGAGCTTTTGTGGACGGCCAATAATTACAAACTCATCAGCAACTGAATATCATCAGCGAATATGAGAAACTGAGTTAACATTGAGGAAGTACTGGATCATCATGTACTCTTCAAATGTGTACAATACAGTGAACTGGCATGAGTGACGAAAACATGCAGCGAACGAAATAAAAATGTGTGAAACACCTGCCATGGCTATCATTAGCAAGCTACGTTCACCAAACTGAGTATGTGTATATACTACTAGACGATATAGATTTGCGAATGTACGAGTCTTATAACACAAACCTAACCAGGTATATTAATTTCGTAAAATGACTCCGTTTGTTTAGTGTCGCTCGGAGATCGACCTTGCATTTTGTGTATCAGATTCAAGACAATATGAATTCAATTCTGATGTTGCTCGCGCTGAGATCGTTCACTATATTGCCCCTTTTCTCACATTTCTCCGCTCTTTCGACTCTCATGATTCCCACCCCTCCCACTCCTTATTACATCTTTCCCGCTATTATTGACATCATCTCGCTATTATTTACATATTTCGCTATTATTTTCTGGTACTTATTACCTAACTATCAGTGGATCCTTACCTAATCATACACTGATAAGAATCGACGAGAAGTTGAAAACTTTATGAATTCCGAGAGGCAGCTGCGGTCCGCACAGAGGGCCCCCAACTCGCGCGACTCGAGTGTGTCTGCTAGCAACCGAAACAGCCAGTTTTCGCGCGACTCCAGTTTGCAGCGACTCCGGTGTCCCAGCAGGGAGTCACTCCACTCCGATCCCAAGCGAAAGGGCCGCGAGCCTGATCTACTCCACACAGTGCTTGTGCACAACCGTGACCCCAAACTCACGCGCTCTGTGCTGTCACACGATGTGAAGCCGCCGCTAGAGAAACGGCCGTCGCAAGAACTCCGCAGAAACACGGCGTTCACCCGTTCAGCCCCGCCCACACGAGCGTCCCTGCAAACTCGCTCGACTCTCTCGCAGGACTTGCGGAGGAGTTTGGAGATGCTGCGGGGAGAGCAGAAGAGCATGGTTAGTGAGATCGAGCAGAGAATACGGGATGAGAGAATAAGGGAGGAGAGAATAAGGGAGGAGAGGATAAGGGAGGAGAGGATAAAGGAGGAGAGGGTAAGGGAGGAGAGGGTAAGGGAGGAGAGGGTAAGGGAGGAGAGGGTAAGGGAGGAGAGGGTGTTGAGACACGACTCAAGGAATGTGGGAAGAATAGACTCAGAGAACACATCTACTATCAACAAAAACATACCTATGGAAGACTTCTTCAAACCTACAGAATTCAACAAGAACATCCCCATGGAAAAAAATCTTGACTTGTATAAAATCAACTCAGCACGGCTCTCAGACACACCCACTATCCATGCAAACTATTTCCAAGAGAAAAAGAAAAACAGGGAAATCATTCCTTTGGTCCCAGATCAAGAGGACGCATACAAAAAATGGTCGTCCTATAGTCTCAGCGCAAAAGCCGAACAGGAGCCTAAGAAAAGTAGTATATCGCCTTTGACTGTGTTGCGCGATCAGTACAATACTAAACGACCAGACACCATCAGACACGACGACACAAACAGGCTCGACGACAGAAACAGACACGACCCAATCAACTACCCAGATGACGAGAAAGAACCCAAAAGTAATGTTCCACGGTCTAGCAACCTGTTTGTTCTGCTTGAAAAAGGAGACAAGAAGCCACTTCTAAACAGGATCTTCAACATTGCGCACTCCTCTATGCATTCACTAGTGCCTATGCTGAATCCTGGAGAAGTCTCCGAGAGCATTTCCTCCATCAACATGCAAAGTGAAAGTGAGCTGGACGAGGAGGAGGTGGCCGCCGAGACCGACGAAACCCAGTACCGCATGGATCAGCAGAACCTCACGCTGATCGACGACATCATGGGCGAAATCAACGAGTTCCAGCTGGTCTTTGTGCAAAAGTTTCCTTTGGCAGCCACCAAAACAAACCGCACGCAACAAAAGGTCCTCGATTACAAACAGCTCCAGGATGAGCCCATTAACAAGTTCGTGGGCACAACGGATGCGTACTCGCACGACATAAAAATCCAACACGACACCATCATCGCACAGTACACAGCCATCCGTCTTCGTTTCCTGGCAAACAAAAGCACCAGCGGCGTTTTGGGGTATGTGAATAGAACCACGTCGGCAAAGCGCAACGACAAGGAGTTCAAGGACGTGAGCGGGCTCATTGAGAGTATGTGGAACTCGAATTTGAATGTTTTGGAGCCCGAGGAGGATTTTGAGGATAGGGATATATACTCGGGGTCAACCACGTTTGGTTTGGCGAAGGCAGTGAAGTTGAGGTAGATCAAGTATTGTCCAGGTGATAGCAAATCAGGTATTGTCCGGGCGATAGCTAATCAGGTATTGGTCGAGGTGATAGCGAATCAGGTAATTGGTCGAGGTGATAGCAGATCAAGGGAATTGGTCGAGGTGATAGCAAAGCAGTCATTCGCATAAGCTTGTAAATATCAGAAATTGTGAAGAAATTGTAGCAAGAAGGATAGCGGGTACCGCATATTCATATATTTACTTTAATCATTCAATTCCTCAGAACTGTCTTTTTGGCTTCCTCAGTCACTATACTGATTTCCACAATTGTACAGTTTGGGTCCTCAGATTTGTTACAATCATAGTCCACGTAATAGGTCAGATTCCGATACCTTTGTATAGAATCGTCATCTCTAGAATCCTAGAATAGAAAAGAGCAACTCATCATCGCTCACTTACACTCTATTCCTTCTCAGGACTGGATTTTCTTTGGCTGCTTCTCTATTCCTTCTCAGGACTGGATTTTTCTTAGTATACTTGGCAGCTCTAATCCTTCTCAGAAACCGTGCTCTTATTCGTATACTTTGGTTGCTTCTCTATTCCTTCTCAGGAACTGTATTTTTCTTAGTATACCTGGCAGTTCTATTCCTTCTCAGGAACCGTGCTCTTATTCGTGTACTTTGGTTGCTTCTCGTATGCATTCGGCGACGTCTTCTTGATCTTCTTCGACTTCTTTTTGCTGTGATCGCAGCAATCTTCCTTCCTACTTTCGTTGCCAGACTCGTCGCTCGACAGATCGCTCGAATCGTCGCTCGAATCGTCGCTTGACAGCTCACCAAACTCCCTCTGAGGGTGAAATATGCAGCAGATCTTGGTCTTCTTCTTGTTCATGAACTCGTTATCTATGACGTCTTCTTCCCATTTGACTCCGTTCTTCTTCTTCTTTTCAGCCGACTCCTTGGCGGGACGCAACTTGAGGATAGGTCTCACTTCCTCCTCTGTGGTAGTGGTGGTTGTTTGGGTGGCGTTGGGGTTTGTCATTATCGTACCATAAATAGCAAGAAAAACGAAATGTAAAACGAAATGATTTATGGAACCAGGAGCATATATATTGCAAGGTCGAGACCTGTAGGTTATTCGACTGAGTTTGATTGTCTTCGGAATCATCGCCTCCGTCCTCTGTCAAAATGGGTGAATGGGTTTACTGAGTAGTGACTCAGTCACTCACGTGCGGCAGGTCACCATACATTCCCTAGTTAACAATGCCTATCGTTCACATACATCAGTTACAATGCTCATCCGTTAACGTTCATCAGTGAACAATGCCTATTAAAAGTCATCAGTTAGCCTAATCCGTTCACAGTAGTCAGTTGGCAATGCCGATTTCACTCCCTCACGTTCACTTCGGTCATTCAATGATTAGTTCGAAGAAAAAAATAACGACACGAGCAGGGTTCGAACCTGCGCGGGCAGAGCCCAAAGGAACCTGCATCCTTCGCCTTAACCTCTCGGCCATCGTATCCTTATTGGGAAAGAATGCATAAAAACCCACACATATACACCCAGATCTCCTCTACCCTTCTCCGCTCCGTGTACAACAAAAAAACCACCATGAGTAAACGAGCGTTTCTCCCCTACACCGTCCAGGATCTCTTGCCGCAATCCGGATCCGTGCGTAATGAATCAATCGCTGGATCGATGATATCGGCGTCGTCACTGACGTTCACTCCCATAGCCAACAACAGCGGAAATGGGCTCTCACGCAAATTTGGGCGGATCTGGTCCATGGCCAGACGTTTGTTCAAACCACGCACACTCGACTTCGAGACTGCGATGTGGGAGATTGCATACTTGATACTCAACCCGAAGAAACTCTACTCCCTGCATTACTACAAACAGCAGCAAACCGCCAATGGCCGGTTGAGCTACGCGCGCGACGACCCGCTGTTCTTGGTGCTCTTGACCAGTTTCCTCGTGGTGAGCGCCATAGCATGGGGCCTGACCTACTCACCAAGCTTCTTGGACATCTTGGGGTTGATTGTGTACATGGTGGTGGTGGACTTCTACCTCACAGGAGCGATCATCGCAACCACCTCGTGGTTTGTCACCAACAAGCTCTTTAATGATTCGTTCGTGTTGGGACGTGATTTCGGGCGCTACGACATTAACTACATCGAGTGGGGGTTCTGTTTCGACATCCACTGCAACTCGTTCCTCGTGGTGTGGGTGATGTTGTATGTGGTGCAGTATGTGATCCTCCCTGTATTGCGCATCAAGCACTCGATCTTCCCGGTGATTTTGGGCAACACGCTCTACTTCGGAACCGTGGGGTACTACTTTGTGTTGACGTTCTACGGATACAGCAGCTTGCCATTTATCAATGCGAACCGGGTGGACTCGAGAACGGGCTACAATCCGGCGAAGGTTTTGCAGATGATAGTGTTGGGTGGGATCCTTCCGGTGTTGGCGATCGGGTATTTGATGTCGATAATGTTGGCTTTTAATGTTGCGGATACGATGGTGGATGTTTATTTTAACTAACGAACGACCGAACGAACGAAGTGAGTGCGGGAGTCAAGGTACTGACCGATGTGAACACCGAACGAACGAAGTCAATGAGGAGTCACAGGTGGGTACTCCAAGGTGGATTTTAACTATGTGGGTGCTCCAAGGTGGATTTTAACTATGTGGATGCTCCAAGGTGGATTTTAACTAAGTGGGTGCTCCAAGGTGGATTTTAACTATGTGGGTGCTCCAAGGTGCATGTGAACAGACTGAAGTGAGAGGGTCAACTGGCCTTTGATCTGATCTATGAACTGACCCAACGAATTGAAACAAGAAGTGAACAGATGAAGTCTTTCTGGACTGCTTTTTGGAGTATTGGCTGGGAAGTTTCCCTCACAGAAAATTTCTGAGAGTGAACACAACGAGGAACTGTCTCGCGAAGATTGATGACACGAATGTCGAATGATACATATGTCGATACCCGCTCCCTCCCCACGGTACTTCTACATAGGAACCTACAACTCACCAGTCATCATTCTCTAACACACGACGCTGCAGTGCATAAATGCTCATTCTGACTACTGGATAACGAAACATCAACGATCCCTCGTTTATATAATCAGCATATAATCAACATTCAACAAATTCAAGTTGACATTTCCCGAGATCATTCCCCAGAACATTCCCATCACATTTCTTCACACTACTCTACACTTCTCTAGACACTTTCCTGTCCATTTACTCCAGACTCTTTCGTATCTTCTTTCTCCAGACACTTTCCTTTTTTACTCCAGACTCTTTTCTGTCTTTTCTCCAGACTCTTTTTCTATTTACCGTCCTACAATCCATTGCAACTCTACCTCTAATCCTAACCTATCCTCTCCAACAACGTCTCCAACCTGTCCGCCGCCGCCTTCATGCGCAACCCCGTCCTGTTGCTCAACTCGTAGTCGCCCTCGCCCACCGCCTCGGCCTTCGCCAACCAGCCCTGGCTCTCCAAGAGGGCCTCCTTCACGTCCGTGCCCGCACCCGTGCGCAACTCCCACACACACAATGTCTTCTCGTGGAGCGCAGTCGGGTACAAGTACGGCGCATACGTCATCTTCGTGAACCGGAACGGCAGCAAGCTCACCACATACTTGTCAATTACGTGCTTGTCCAAGAGACGGAGCCCCGTGGCAACCTCGCCGAGCTGCCGCAACGCCACAGCCTGGAGCATGTAGCGGATCATCGCCTCGTCCGACGTCTCCTCTACCAACGCGTAGCTCGTGTTCTCCGAATACTCTGTGGGTATCTTGTTCTCTGGGTTGGATGTGTTCTCCGAAAACTCCGTGTTAGGTGCTCCCGAGTACCCCAACAACTTCATGCTCCATTGCAACTGCTGCACCGGCATCCTGTTGTACCCGTTCCAAAAGTACACCAACTCGTGTATCGGCGATGTGCCGATACAGTCCACGAACGGCACGTCCGGGTTCGCCTTGTGCACAGCCGTGAATGTCTTCAATTTGCGGAGCAAGAACTTGTCAAACGGCATCTGCTTGTTCGCACCGCCAATGCCGCCCTTCTTGGCATTGGCTCCATGGCCAGGAACATACGTCGGAGCCAAATCAAAGTACTTTTGCGCCAACTTAGCGTACCGTGCAAGCTCCGCACCCCTGTCCTCTACCTCCACAAGCCCCATTTTGATCATGCGGTAGTGCGCGAGGTAGCACGACGCAGCCATGAACAAATACACAGCCTTCGACCACAGGTTGATGTCAATCAAATAGATGAAGTCACGTGCCGCGCTGTCGAAGTCGTGTGCGAACGCCTTGAAAGTCGCGCGGTCAAACACAAGCAACGCCTCGATCTGCTGCATCTGGATCTTGTTGTTTGGGTTGTCTGTGAACTCCTGCATCACGGTAATGGCATTGAACAACTTGCCCTGTGCGGCCAACATACGCCCTTCCTGCAACACCCACAACGCGTTGTGCGGGAAGATGCGCCGCGCCTTCAAGAGGATCTGCGGCGTGTAGAGCGCGGGATTCGCCAAGATCCGGTCGAGTTCGCTGTCGCTTACGGTCGTCATTCCCTCGGTGTTGATGACATCCGACACGTTGTGGTCCTCGTGCCCCGGGAGCTGGAAACTCAAGTCGATGAGCTGGATGGGCCCGTCGTAGAATATAAGAAGGGAAAGAAGTGCCAACTCGCCGTGGATGTTGCGCGACGTGATGGCCGTGCGCCACAACATCTTGAGGCCCTTTTCCTTGTCTCCGCGGAAGCCCACGATGGACAACACCTTGCCGATCGCGGGGGGGATTAACGAAAGCACCACCTGGAGGATCCCAAAACACAACTGCACGCCTGAGTGGATGAACTCGTCGATGGTGGACACGTGGAGGTGGTCTGCGCGTGTGGAGTTGCTGGTGATCAGCGACACGAACGATCCTCCGATCGGATCCACGGTATCTTTCAACAGCAGCGACTCTACGGAGCAGTCGCCGAGTGGATAGCTGAACGTCGGGAGGTTTGATTTATCGAAGCAGGGGTAGGTCCTAGAGTCTGACTTTGGGTTGGTTTCGGGACTTTTGAGATCGTATTTGAAGGCCGAGTTTGACCCGTTCAATCCAGACTCTTTTGATTCAGACGCATTCGATCCTGGTTCAACCCTCTCTGACTGATTCAATCCTGGTTCGGCCCTTTCCGACCCATTCAATCGTTCCCCTTCTGCCTTATCCTTTTCTATCCCAAACGTCTTCCCCTCGTCCTCCTGGTGCTCCAACGCATCCGAGAACTCGTCGTAGTCCGAGTCCGATTCCTCTCCCAACTGCAACTTCTCCAAGTAGTTGATCGGGCGCAACTCGCTGCGCTTTTCGGCTGCCCCGTCAAATCTGGCCCGTCTCATCTGGTACACCTTCTCCATCTTTTCCAACAAGCGCACATCCGGCGTGCTGGACGCGAGGTCCTGGCTCGATATCCCCGAGTAGAGCGACACCTTGTCGCTGTCCAACTTGTACCCCGGCAAGTCCGTCGAGCTCAACTTGAGCAGGTTGCTGCTGGCCTCGCGCTGCTGCTTGGCCAAGTTCACACTGAACGTGTCTTCCAGCTCCGTCACCTTGTTGTAGATGGAGTCAAGTGTCTGGTACGCACGGCGCAACTTGAAAAGCGCCTTTGCGCTTTCCAACACCCCGCTGTTTTCCGTGAGCAACATGAGTAACGCATTGAGGAGCGTCGATTCGGCGTACGTGACCTGAAACTCTGTTCCTGGTGGGTATATGTGGGATGTGACTAGCCCGTGTTTCACGTTGTACTTGGAATTGTTCAACTGTGCGGTCTCCGAGTCCAGCAATGTTTGGTGTGCGCGGGCCATGGCTTCCGGTTCGAACCCGAGTGTTGCTTCGATGAACTCCATCACTCCGAGCGCCAAATTGAAGATGCCGTGTGGCTGCCCGCTCGGCTTGGTGCCGCTATTGGCTTTCAAAAGCGCTGTTCCCGTCAGATTGCGGTCGTCTAGCAAGTAGTCCATGGCCTGGAGCGCAATCTCGAAGTCCTTCACCTCCTCGAGCACCTGGTCGTAACTGCTGGAATTACCGGGTAAGGGCGACCCGGAGTCGGCGCTGTGTATCAGCTGCTGTGACAGCAACAGCAATATCAGCGCTTTCTTGCGCAAACTCTTGAACATGGTGGGAAAAGGAGTCGTGTCTGATTTTTCGCTGATCTTATCTAAATATAGTGTGCTAACCAAATGTGGAGAATGATGGGGTGGATAGGGAGGTCTGCTGGGTCTGATGGTCTGGCTAATGCGTTGGGTCCGGTGGGTCTGTTATTTGGTTTAGTGGGTTTGGCGGAATGGTATGATTTTAATCGTTCCGTGTTGGTTTCAAGTTCGCTTCTCGTTCTTTTCGTATTTGAAATTTTATATGAAGGTCATACGATGCTTCGTTCAGTCTAGCTCACCCGAGATTGCCTATTGTTGAGTTAGTAGAGCTACAGTTCGTCTATTCATTTTAGTATGTGCGCGTGGGCGTCGATGTCGTCGATAGGGGTATGTCGTTGGAAATGTCGTATGTCTAGGCATGCTCAGCCGCAGGTCAGGTATAGTTGATGGATATACGTCATCCTGCGTACGGTTCATCACGTGCGGCCGAGCAAGAGCGAGTCGACTGGACATGAGGAGTGAATGTGAGGAAGAAATTTGATGGAGGTAAATCGACTGAGTCAACAAAAATCAGGAAATGATACATACTGATTGAACAATAGTGAGAGTAATTAGTGAAAATCGACTGACTCAACAAACATCAGGAAAGAATACATACTGACTGAACAGTAACAAAGTGAGTGTGAGGGAGTAATTAGTGAAAATCGACCGAGTCAACAAACATCAGGAAAGAATACCTACTGAACTCGACTAACATAAACGAGTGAGTGTGAGGAAGTAAATCAAGTCACTGAGGTAAGTAAAAATCAACGGAATGTGAGAGGAATCTGATGAGAAATGGAAGTGAGCGAGGAATATGAAGCGGATGTGAAGAGTGGCGCATACTGACCAAGTAAAGACTTTTCAATTTTACCTCCTGAGGGATGCTTACAGTTTTTGTTCCTGACCGTTTGTACTTTTCCTGCGGGATCTTACCGTTGATCGAATTTTAGGATTGTTACCGTGTTTGTCAACATGGCTTGCCTCTTGTGCCGTCAGGAATTTTTGCCGGTTTTCCGTGTCACTTTTATGTGGATCTTCCGCACTTCCTTATCTCCTACGGAACTCTTGCAGACGCTGTCACTTTTATCCCCTGAGTTTGTTTAATATTCGTACTTCAGGAACTCCTGCCGATTTCTTACGGATACTCCCTGTGTCATTTTTACGTCCTCGGCGAATCTTGCCGTTTTTCTTCCTTTATCTCCTCTAGGATTCTTGCCGGATTGCTTTGTCACTTATATGTCTATCGGTCTATGCTTTGTCTTTTCATGCACCAATTTTGTCTTGTGGTCTTCTCTTTTCGTCTTGTGGAGTATTTTCATTTTTATGTAGTATGAAAGTCTTGTCACCTTTATGTCGATTGGTTTTGCAATTCTGCATTCCAGACCATTCACATTCTTCATTCTTCTCATTTAAACTACTTTCTCACTTGGTGTAAACCTTCGTTTTCTTATTGTATCCTCTGTTTTCTTATTGTATACCTCTGTTTCTGATTGTATACCTCTGTTTTCTTCTCTCGTAATCTCATTATCCCTCGTTCTTGTTTTTCCTTCGTTCTCTACTATTCTCCATTCTTCCTTATTTTTTTATTTTCCTTCGTTCTCTATTATTCTCCATTCTCCCTTCTTATTTTCCTTCGTTCCTCACGTGACTGCTGGCTTGCCCGATTGGGACGCTGCTTGTTGGCTGCTAAATTTGCAAAAAACGGTCCGCTTTGGGAAAACCATGCGCAGCTCACCGGCGCTGGTGCGCACAGCGTACTTCTTTGGGGCGGAATGTGGCTCCTGGCCGCATCCCCAAAGTGGTATCGCTGGCCCGTAATGGGCCAGATAATCCATCGGGCCTTCTGTGATGCTCATTGACAAGCTTGCAGTGCATACCGCACAGAGGTCACAAAACACACCCACCGCCAGTGTATATAAAGAATACGCCCCCCATGTTGTCCACTCATCATCAACATGAAATCCTATACACTCGTTTTACTCGCTGCCTTGACCTCTGCGGCCCCAATAGTCACCATTACACACACTGCTCCAGCAGTCACTGTGGTGGTAACGGCATACGCTACTGCTCTGGAGACACTGATAGCGACGGTAAGCAGTGCTCCGACTCCGACAACAACCACAAGCGCTATCACATCCACTAGCATCACATCCACACCTACCACTAGTTCCACTAGTTCCACAAGCACCACACCTAGCACCACACCCATCACCTCTAGTACCACTAGCACCACACCGATTACGTCTAGTACCACTAGCACCACGCCGATTACATCTAGTATCACCACACTCACTACCTCTTCCACATCCACTGCTCCAACCACCTCCGCCGCAGCTACCGGAGCCTCGAACATTAACAACGACTACGAGTTCAACAACGAGATTCTCGCTGAGCACAACATCAAGAGAGCGCTCCACGGTGCGAAGGCACTCGTGTGGGACGACACCTTAGCCACCTACGCCAAAAACTACGCCGCCTCCAACTTCGACTGCAACAACGTGCAGTTGATCCACTCGGGCGGTCCATACGGCGAGAACTTAGCTGCGGGATACGTTGGCGGAGCCTCACCGGTGGACGCGTGGTACGACGAGATCAAGGACTACGACTTTAGCAAGCCTGGCTTCACCGAGAGCACGGGCCACTTCACCCAGGTCGTGTGGAAGGCCACCGGTCACTTGGGCTGTGCCAAGGTGACATGCGACAACATATGGAGACAGTACACCATCTGTGAGTACTCCGACGAGAGAGGAAACGTGATTGGCACCGATCTGAGCGGCAGAAACCTCTTCGCAGTGAATGTGGTTGCCCCGCTTTAACTGAAGTAAATAGATAATAAGATTAATAAGAAGATACGAAGGAAGACACGATGAAGACACGATGAAGACACGATAAAAGGAAGACACAATGAAGACACGAAGGAAGACACGATGAAGATATAATGAAGGACGATAAATAATAATTGATTAGAAGATATAACTAGAAAGTACAATCTCATAACGGCTGATGCTATGTACATAATGGTACGTCATTGTCATCAAGTTTCTGTCATCTTTACGAGAAATTACGACCAGCATTGCCTAATTGGGAAGGTGGAAGCAAAAAAGGAAATACGGAGAACTAGTTGCGAACGAAGTGAACGGTTACGAGGATAGACCCAATGGAAAGTTTCTCTGAAATTTCTGAAGATGACCATTCTTATACCCCATAGAAAGTTTCTCTAAAATGTCAAAGATAACCATTCTTAAATCCCAGAGAAAGTTTCTCTAACCCTTCTCAAACCCCATAGAAAGTTTCTCTAACCATTCTTGAACCCATGAAAAGCTTCTCTTTTAACCACTAATACTATTCCTCCTCTACACTTATGAAGATCAGATATTAATTACTATTCCGCTTCCGCAGAAATCTAACTACTACCCAAACCTGTCTCGCGAGCTCGACAGGTTTACTCCTTCAAGACCTTGGCGAACTGACCCTTGGATGGCTTCACCTTGGACTTCTCGACCTTGATGGAACCGTTGGCAGCCTTGGCGTAAGGGTTCAATCTCAACATGACCTGCTTGTTCTTCAATGGGTTCTTCTTCAAGACGTGGACTCTCTTCTGGGTTGGCTCACCAGCGGCTCTGACAACAGCCTGGATCTCAGCAGAGTTGATCAAAGCAGAGACGTCGGTGTTGGTGATGACGTTGGATGGCAACGAGTAGTTGGACTTGATGGACTTGGTGTTCTCAGAGCCGTAGACGGAGTCCAAGGACTCGAAAGCGCTCTGGGTCCAGATGATGAATCTACCGAGGTGGGCACCTGGGGCCAACTGCAAGAGACCCAAGTGCTTGACGTCGGAGGTCTCGACACCTGGAACGTTTCTCAAAGCCTTGACAAGACCGTTGTCCTGGCCGTAGACCACCAATGGGCCTCTTCTCTGGGTGAATCTTCTACCTCTCAACTTACCCTTACCGGCTCTCAACTTCTTGGACTTGATCACCTTGATGACGTCCTTGTGGGCACCGACAGCCTTCAACACGGCAACGGCGTCCTTGGTCTTGGTGACGGACTCGAAGTCGTTGGCAACAACCAAAGGCAACTCCTTGACCTCCTCAACCTTGTGGCCTCTGGCCAAAACCAAAGAGGTGACAGCAGAGGCAGCGATGGCGGACGCAGTAGCGTAACGCTTCTCGTTGTGGTTAACCTTGATGTGCCACTTTCTCCAGGTCTTGGTTGGAGCGAACATACGACCACCACGGCACATGTTACCGAAAGCAGCCTGACCGGAACGGTGGGTACCACCACCACCGACTCTTGGAATTCTGGCAACAGCTCTACCGGTACCCCAGGACTCAGCGGAGGTCTGGTGACCAGCCTTCTCGGAGACGGCGTAAGCCTGTCTCTTGTTCTTGTTGACTCTGACAAAGACCGAGTGGACAATGTCTGGTCTAACTGGAGCAGCGAAAACGGCTGGCAATGGCAACTGGGTAGAGGTGGACTCACCCTTGGCGGAGATAACAGAAACCTGAGGTCTAGACATGTTTAATGATGATGATTTTTAATTTTTCGGGATCCCCTCAGATATATACCTGGAAAAAATGAAAAAATTTTCAGTGCCTGTGCAGGAGGGAAGACTTACCCGGAGAGAAAGAGTGCAAATGAAGTCACGTGGATTAGGAATCACGCGAGACTTCGTATACTGGGCACACAAACTGCAACATGCCAAACTGCAACCATATTGATAAAGGCATATCGATAAAACCCATGTTGATGAATCGTATATTGATAGAACCCATGTTGATAAGCCCCTAGTGACGAAACCCATATTGACAGAACCCATAATATGGACAGAACCCATATTATAAAACCCACGATATACCCACATTCATTAAACCCATGATATGCCCACATTCATTAAACCCACGATATGCCCACATTCATTAAACCCATGTTGACACGCATAATCATAAAACCCTTTGACACCATATGTCTATCTACTGCAACCACACAAATCTACAATCTTTCCTATTACTGAATTTGGAACCCACTCTTTGATTTAACCTATACGGAGAACTAATTGCTTCTTATTAGAAAATTACTGCTTATTGCAACCTTTATCGTTTTGAGTTGAAGAGAGGATCAGAATGTCTAGGTGGCGAGAACAGGGATTCGAAATGGACAATCTAGTAGGAAAGGCCTTAGTTTGAGCCATCGGGATTCCAGTATCCGAAATCTGCTTAAACACCCCTCAGCTCTTTCAGTAATTTTGAACTAAAAACCTCTTCCGAAGCAACGGTGTACCCAATCACACTGAAATGATTGGGGCAATACTTTCCTGTCCATCAGAGTCAGAGGCACATCTAAACACCCAATCACACTGAAAGATTGATGTAATACATTCGTGTCCATTAGAGTCAGAGGGACATCTGAACACCCAATCACACTGAAAGATTGATGTAATACATTCGTGTCCATTAGAGTCAGAGGGACATCTGAACACCCAATCGCACTGAAAGATTGATGAATACATTCGTGTCCATTAGAGTCAGAGGGACATTTGAACACCCAATCGCACTGAAAGATTGATGAATACATTCGTGTCCATTAGAGTCAGAGGGACATTTGAACACCCAATCACACTGGAATAATTGCTGTAATACATTCCTTCCCATTAAAGTCAATTCTTTACCAATCATTCCTATTCTTTAAGTCCTCGTGTCCATTCTTATTCTTCCCGTGTTCTTCCATGTTCTTCCATGTTCCCATGTTCATTCCACGTTCTTCCATGTTCTCCTCGTGTCATTCATCTTCTCAGCAACATCCCGACGCCTGTTGCTGTCTTGGCCTGCCCAAATCAACACCGGTGGCCCTCCTGTTCTGCCCACCCGGCTGCCTTCTATTGTTTATCGCCTCCTCCACCGGCAAGGCCCTGCCGATCTTGTTGAACACCTCCAACACACCGTCGCCGTTCTTGGCCGAGCACTCCGCGGTGATTATAGTGGTGTTCTCGGCGCGCTCCTGCGCCACATACTGCTGAACCTCTGCCTCGTCGACCTCGCGCTCCTCCTGCGCCAAATCCGACTTGTTCCCGACAAGTGCGATGACGATTCCCTCGGGGGCCTGTTTCTGGAGTTCCTTGATCCAGTCCTGCGCCTTGGTGAAGGAAGCGCGACTAGTCAAGTCGTACACGCAGAGGGCGGCGTGTGCGTTGCGGTAGTACATGGGGGCCAAGGACTTGTATCTCTCCTGGCCCGCGGTGTCCCATATCTCGAACTTGACTGTGGTGTTGTCAAAGGTGATCGACTGCGTCAAGAAGGCGGCCCCGATGGTGGACTCACGCATGTCATCAAACGTGTTCTTGACGAAGCGGTGGACTATCGAGGACTTGCCGACCGCAGACTCCCCGAGGAGTACGATCTTGAACTGTGCGAATCTGTTTGCTGACATTGAGGGGCGTAGCCGATAAGAAAAGAAAATAATAGAACAGATTGAGAGAGGTGAGAACAGAGATTAAGAGAGAATGAAAAGAGAGGGTGAATGGAAAGAGAACTGAATGAGATTACAATGTGGTTATAATGAGATTAGAATGAGGTTGCCATGAGAATAGAATGAGAATAGAATGGGAATAGAATAATGAGAGTGTGTACAGGTGTGAAACGTATGGATGGCAGTACACGGAGATTAAAGTTTACGTTGCGGATCAGTAGAAGCGGGGATGGATTGTGTCAGTGAATGAGCGTTATAGATGCCAGATAGAACGTTGGGTGGATTTTTTGTTGTATAACCTCCTCAATGTTGTAGCAGTATTTAGAACTCCGGTTAATATTTACACCAGTTGGCCATAAACTTGGAGTAATTGGACAAATCCTGTTAATGGTCTTTTACACATTAAAGAAGGATATAAGAAGGACGATGCTCTTGCAAGATATTGCTTCAATATCTGATGAGCTCCCTTCAATGGTATCAGCGGCTCCACAATTTCTATTCTCTGATATGTGATTCGATGGCTCTTTATTGATCCCCGCACTGCTCGTTGATTCTAATCGATACTTCCCTCCTATACCACTTCCCTCCTACACTTCTTGATTCTAATCGATCCTTCCCTCCTACACTTCTTCCTGACTGTCAATTCTATTTACAATTACTCAATTTTAGCCAAGATCTCCTTGTCGGTGTACAACAAGTACTCCTCACCACTGATCTTGATAGGGTTGCCGCCGAAAGAAGGCAACAAGACCTTGTCGCCCGCCTTGACGGACGTTGGGATGACCTCGCCGGTGGTGGTGTTGGTCATGCCTGGGCCGGAGGCGATCACGGTGGCCTCGTTCAACTTCTCCTGGTTCTTCTCTGGGATGTAGATACCGGAGGCAGTCTTGGCAGCAGGCTTGATTCTCTGGACGAGAACTCTGTCAAATAACGGCTTGAGGGATTGAGCGGACTTTAAAAACGACTGCATGTTAGTGGTGCTGGGTGCGGAACTGGGTACTGGTACTTACCATTTGTGTTGGTTAAAAAATTTCAGTGGAAAAAAATGGAATATAATGGAAAATCCGGAAGGAAGCGGCGAGTGAACGCGAACGAAGTGAATGTGAGTGAGTATGTGAATGAGTGGATACAACTGAGCGATGGTAGTTATGAGACTGGAAGAACAATATTGCCAGACATGGGGAAAGTAGATTCTATCAGATAAGTGCGATGGATGTACCGATCAATCAGAAGCATTACAGTGGGGCACTGAGTAATTGAGACTTCATACATGCATTATTTTGATATGGTTTCAAGGTGTCATGTTTGAAGGCGCATGATTACGCTAAAATACTAACCATTTCAATCAGAGTAGAACTGGCCCCGTTTGCTAGGGTACAAGACTCGGAAGTAGACGGTCTTCAAACGTGCACCAGTTTTCACAACCGTAATCAATTTGCAACTAACTCTTTTTCGGACGAAGTCTAAATTTGCAACCTTTGAAAATTTCGGTTATTCGGGAAACCAAAGACCTCTTGGCCACCCTAAGTCTGTGAAACATCTCCAACCCATACGGATAACTCCAATTCAACCAATATGGCTATCTATTGCAACTTGGTTTTCCTACTCTTCTTGGAGTTGGCTCAAACTCTACATTTTGTACCTATTCATTTTATTCTATTTTGATAGACTCTTCAGTGTTGGTTGCAAATTCGGTTGAAATCTTGGTTGCGACATCTTTTCACTGTCGGTTGCAAATTCGGTTAAAGTCTGGTTGCAAATTCACTTAAAGTCTTGGTTGCAATATCTCTTCAGTGTCGGAAATTCAGTTAAAGTCGGCTAATTGAGGTACCTATCTAATGGCTCCCCCAAAACACTCTCAATAACCCTCACTAACCCCCCACGCACCTCCTGCTCCACCTCCTCATTGTCGTCCTCCAACAACTCCGCAATGTACGGAATCAAGGTCGGCAAGTACGACAACCACTGCTCGCCCATCTTCTGGAACACCGTCTTCAACGTCCTGATGGTCCAGATCTTCGTACTGGCCTTGTTGCCCTCGCCCTCGTTCGAAACATACTCAATAAGACCGTGCACCAACTTCTCGTTGTACTCATCTGACGAGACATTCGCAATAAACGCAGTGAGCATCTTGACCAAGTACTTTCCAATGCTGTCCTCGATGTTGGCCAACTGCGCCAACAACGGCCCGCAAACGCTCTCAAAACGCCCCTGCTGCGACCAGTAGTCGTCTTGGTCGTAGCGGAACGACGACGTGAGCGAAATAAACACCACCCTGCGCAAGTTGAGGTCCGTCAAGTCGCCCGTCGTGTAGCGCGTCAAAATCGCAGCCACAGGGTCGATCAAGTACAGGAAGTACGCCGTCACGATGCTCTTCAAACGCTCCTGCATCTTGTTGAAGAAACGGAAGAACGCAAGGAGGCGCGACACCTCGGTGTTGTAGGCCAACGTGGCACCCTCGCCACTGGTAGCCCAGCGCACCATACTCGCAAACAACGGGCGGAAGCTCTTGTCGTTGAGCTTCATCACATACGCAATACCACTGTTGTAGAACGAGTTCTCCAAGCGGTGGATGGTGTTGTTGTCGAACTTGTGCCCCTGGTGCTCGGAGTAGTGTCTGAACTCAAACGCCTGCATCAACCACTTGACAAAGAGCGACGCATTCGCGGTGGCAGTCTTCTTGTCCATCTTCTCCACCACCTGCTCGATGGTGCTCAAGCACAAGCCGAGGTTGGCCGCACTGTCGTTTTCGTAGAAGCCCTTGCTCCAGATGGAGCTCAACGACCTCAACACCGCCGCGCTGTCCATGTGCTCCACCACCAAGCCCAAAATGCTCGAGCGGATCGAGTTGTCAATCAGCGAGGAGAGAATGGTGAGGAGGACAGAGTCAAGGCTGGTGGCCATGAACGCGGGAATCTTCTTGATCAAACAGGAGAGGAGAACCAACACAGACGTCTGGAGGAGAGTGGAGATCTCCTCCTCCTCGTCTTGCGCCTTCTTCCAGATCTCCAAGGACGGCGGAACAACCTTCGGGAAGAACCCGATCGCGCGAACACCCAAAATGCTCACAATGCTCACAATCACGTTGATGCTCGCCACCACAATCTCCGGCAGGTCACTCAACAAACCGTGCTCGGCGGTGGCCACGGCCATGCTGTCCACCAAGATCTTTGCAAATTCTGGCTGCGAAAAAATACTGGTCGCCGCAAATTTGTTCACCACGGTTGCAAACGTGCCGAGATACGTCTGCTGCAACTCGATGTTGGTGCTCTTGGTGGTGCCGTCCATCAACGTGCGCAACAAACGCGCAAGAACCTCCGGCGCAATAGCATCGTTCATGGTGTCGCTGGTCAAGTCGCTCTCAAACTTCTTGCCCGCGAGAAGCGCAAAGTTGCGCGCAACACGAACCGCCACAGCATCAGCAAGCTGGTCAGGATCCAACGAGTCAATCACCGCATCCACAAAGTAGTTCAACGGCAACAACGCAAGGAAGTTCGAAAGAAGCTCGTACAAACTGGCCGCCACCTCGCGATGCGCACCCTCGAGCGCACCCAAAAGGAACGCAGTAAAGTCGCGGAATCCCGTCAACACGTGCTCACGCTCCTCAGCACCAACGTGTGGGTCCAACAACACAAGCGCCACCTTGATCTTCATCGAGGTGACACTCGCGTAGTTGGAGTTGTCCTTGGCCAACACATCGCTCAAGAACCCAATGCTCTGTGCTTTGAGTGCCCGCAAACCGTCCACACCCAATGCGAGGATGTCCGCGCCAAAGATGGACCGTGCACTCAAGCGTGCGTGCTCGTCAGAGCCCTTTTCAACCGGCTGCGACGGAATCTGCGTCCACAACTCGCCAAACCCGGTGATTCCCACCAACTGCTCGTGCGCGGAGAACGTCTTGAGGAACGAGCTGGAGAAGTCTGCGAGCGCATCGCACTCGGCCGTCTTGTTCTTGTTGTGGCTCGCCACGTACTGCTGGCTCATCAAAAAGAGCAATGCGGGAAGCGCAGTGTCGCAGCCAAGTGTCTTGGTCAACGAAGTGAACAACTTGACACGGCGGTGGCGCGGGATGTGCACAAACGCAGCGACAAACGACGTCAACAAGAACTCCACCTCGTTGTGCAACACAGATGTGCCGGTGAGTGCCAACGCAGGCACCACCTTGGCGATGGTCTGCTGCAATGCCAGCGACGAAAACTCGTCGTCCTGGCGCACAGTGTGCGCGCCCATGAACGTGAAGATAGGCATGACAGAGTGGAGGATGGTCTCGGGAGACAACGACGCCAATTCGGCCACAACCAAAAGCAACCTATTCTGGACCTGGGGCGATTGCGATGAGCGGATGGAGTTGACAATGAGGTCGGCGCGGATTGAGTTGGAATCGATTTTCGACGGCGGATTGCGCTTCAACTGCACAATGCTAAGAAGCATACAGCTGGCAAGTGTCTCCTGGGCGTAAAGAACAGGGAGGTTGCCATCGTTGCCAAGATAGTCGAGGTCGGTAAGAATCCTGAAGAGCACCAGAAGAAGGGAAAGAAGAGAAGAGGATTGCACAGAAGAAGAATCCTCCTTTGACTCGTTTCTGAGTCTTCCCTCCAAAACATCCAAAATCACCGTCAACTTCTTCAAATGCGTCGATGCCATCGCACTGATATCATCCCTCGCCATGTTCTGCTTGGTGCTGCTCGAGGATCTCCTTCTCCTCTTTGCAACAGCCTGTTCAGGCACCTGTGTGCTCAACTGCACGTTGGCCAACACCGCGAGGAAGAGCTCGAGGTCAAACGGCACCGTCTGGAGCGTGTCCATGGGGTCGAACTCCACCACCAGGTCCCCCACCAACATCTCCATCAACTTGGCGACGATTCTGCTGCGGAGTTCCACGGAAAAACCCGCGAAAACCTCCACCAAACGCTCGTTGGCAAGCACCTGGAGCGAGGGCGTAGTCAAAGCCTGCAAAAGCCACTCCACAGATGCGCTTCCGCTAACCAAACCAACGATGCTGCGCTCCACGTCCACAAACGGGACCTTGGCATGCGCACTCTGCTCGGCCCACTCGCCACGGCGGTCGAAGTAGCTGGCCAAGTCGCTGGAAAAGGAAGTAAACGCAGAAGCATCGTTTTGCGAGATTCCCCACCCTCTCACCTTGAACACCACTGGGAGCGATGCCAACCCCCACTGGGTCGTGTAAAACGTCTTCACCACGCTCCCAAACTTCTTCTTGCCAAACAAGCTGGAAATGATCTTTTCCAGCCTCGTCTGGTCGAGAAGCGTATCCTCAACAGCGCCATCCTCAAATAACGTGTTGCACATGACCAAAGCGTCTTGCGGCGCAATCAACGCACGGTCAGCAGCGTCAACACTCCCGTAGATTGCATCCTCCATGTAGAGAACCGTCTTCACACGCTTCTTCTTGCCCTCGTGGATCTCTGCGGTCTGTGTGCGCACAAAGCGGAGAATCTCCACGCAAACGTGGCGGATCGCACGGCTGTCGTCGCTGAGCCCAAGGAGCACAAGGGGGACGAGAAGGTAGATGTCCAAGAGGATGGTCGAGGCCTCCGCAGCACGCTTCACCTCAAAGAGAACGTACTGGAGCGAAGCAACACGGACAGAGGCAGGAATGCCAGGGGTGAATCCAACACGAAGGAGGAACGAAACTGAACTCTCTCCAAGTACCTTTTCTGCAAACCTCCCGACATTTGCCCTCTTTGTTGCGGTCTGTGCGAGGTACACAACCAAACTTTGCAGGACTCTTGAAAACTCCTCTTCCGCTGAGGCAACCAAAAACGTCGACACGTCCGTCTTGTTGACCTTCTCAAGATCGAGTGTGTCGTCGGTGTCCACGTTGTCTTCTTCGCCAGCATCAAACTCGGCGGTGTCGACAATCACGTCGTTGCCGAGCGTTGTCATCAAACGCATCTCCAAGGCGTCCAAGGTGAGGTCGTTTTCTGCCAAGTGGGCGAGGACCTCGTCGCGGTAGCTCTTCAAAAGCAGCTCGATGATTTTCGCAGTGGATGGGAGGGTGTGAGATAAGACGAGGTTGAGGATGTTGGTAAGAAGGAAGGGAGTAGCAGTGACAGGTGTAGCAGATGCGGCAGTGCCGTTAGTCTTTCCTGACGGGGAGATCAAAGTAAAGATCTCTCCGCTCCTCTCCTCCGGATACGTCCCCAAAAAGTAATACACCAAAAACTTGTCCATCTTGTACTTCTCCACCCTGAGCGACTCCACCAACTCGTCCTCGAGCAACACACCCGGAGCAAGCCCCTCAAACGCCTCTGCGAGCACCGCGTTTTCAATCTTCTCTCCAGTATTGTCATAGTAATTCCACAACTGCCCCAACACCACCAATGTGTGTCTGACAACCGCAGGCTCAAGCGCCTTCGGGTCCTGGAGAATCGACTTGGTGAGCGACTCCACCAACGCGCGCGAAATCGGCACCACAGTCCCCAACACAGCCACCAACGAGTACGCAGTCATGCGCACATCAAAGTGGATTGTCTTCGAATAGCGCGATTCGCTCGCAGGCGGCAACAACATCACGCCCACGGTCTCCAACACCACCGGGAGGTACGTCTCGTTGAGCGCATTCTGTCTGCGTGCGAGAGACGCAAGTAATTGAACCGTAAGGGTGAGATAAAACACAAGCTGCTCTTTGTAGATCGTTCTATTACGGAGGTGCTCCACGAGGTACAACGAGTACAACTTGAAGATCTCAAAGTCGTTGTGGAACGCCTTCAACACAGAGGCCGTAGGCACCGGCTTCAACAACTCCTTGTAGCCGGTGACCCACTCGAAGATCCTTGGGAACGACGACCTAGGGACCACGTTGAGGAACTTGACAAACAACGGCTGGCTGTGGTAGGGCAACGCCGCGAGGAGAAGGAGCTCTGCGCTGTGGATGTTGATGTGGAAGCGTCTCACCAACCACTCCAAGGTCTTGATGGCGGGCGACAACTGGAGGTACGGGCCGACGAGGTCGAGATACGCCGCAACGTTTCTGTCGAGCGTGGCGAGCACGTCTTTGGACTGGACGTTGCGGTCCATGGTGAGCGACGACTCCGAGAAGAGCGTGGTGCGGAACTTGGCGAAGCGCGAGTCGAGCTCGGCCATCTCTTCGAGGCCCTCGCACCCGATCTCGTAGAGGTACTCGTAGTCCTGAGCTGCGGCGGTTTTGGGGTCGAAGATGAGCGACCGCGCGTGGATCTTGGACCGCGCCTTGCGGTCCAAGGCCACCGACGCGGTCTTGTCGGTGATTGCCTTCAACTGCTGGGATAAGGACATGAGATGAGGAAAAAAGAGAAAAGAAAAAGAGAAGAATATAGGACTGAGAATGGAAATGGGAATGGGATGAATATGATCAATATGAGGATGACTGGGGGTGAGAAGGATAGGAATGTGTAATAGGAATGAGGCCGAAGAGGAATGGGAGGATTGAGATCATGATGATTATGTAATGATGAGATGACATGTATTGAGAAGAGTGCAGAACGGTCGAGAACGGCGGTATTGAGTAGGGTCGAGAAGAGTGGAGAATGGTGGTACTGAGTAGAGTGGAGATTGCTGGAGATTGCTAGAGATTGGCGTGGTAGGGGATTTTCAGTATTCAGTCGCAGTGGTAAGAGTTGTGAATATTTGCAATTTTCAATTGAATTTTTGATGGAGTTATCTGACTCTGCAACTAACTGAGGCAACAACATACCAGGGTAGTACTTGGTCACTTCTAGAACTTAGACGATAGGTATTAGATAGAATAAACTTCACAAAATTGATTATCGTCTTTCAAATTCAATGATCTGCTTTTCATTGTAGGCCATCATGAATCTGGCTTTCAATGATCTACGACTTCTCAAAACTTGTTATTCAGTGATCTTCGCCTTTAAAAACTACAATTATCTTCCCTTTCTCAACCGCCTTTACTAATACATTGCGTGATCCTGCTTCTTTGCTTACTTGATAACTACAGCTGTACTTTTATTTTTACTTAAATAGGCGCAAATCGCAAAATAACGTAGATCTGTTGTATGAGATGAATGGACCTGAATGAGTGTTTTAAATTCTGGTGTTGGGCATAACGCGTGCACATTCGAGTGTTACTCAAGTGACATTCGTGTTACCCAGTTTCCCTTTTGGGCCTGTTGCAACACGCAAAAACATGCCAAAATTTTGAGTAACCGTGGAAGTGAAAGGACAAGCAGTTCTGTTTTCAACCTGTCAAGCTTCGGATAACCCTAACAACATTAACAGATCCATCACCAACTATCCAAATTCAGCCCAACCAACTACAACCCATGCAATACCCACCCTTTCCACATCTTGCAAAATCCACCACCCCTGTTCCACCCCATCAGTCTCCACGTGATCTAACGGTCTGTCACATTACTATTGTTCAGTCTTCGGCCAACATTGCTGCGTGAGCGAGGTACTTTGACAGGCGGTCAAGAATATTCATCCAGCGCTCATATACAAGCCATCCTTTTATCCAGCTAAGCCTTATTGTTAATCGCCGCCGCTATATCGTTGCTCATATCGCTCATATCGTCGCTTTATCATTGCTCATATCGCTCATTCCGTTGCTCATGTCTCAAAACGTTACGTCAAATTACTAATCAGCAACCCGGTTTTGTGATTTCATGACAGTATATATAGAGCTTTTTTCGTACCCCATAAAATCCACCAACAATGTCCGTTCCAGACTACTTCAAAGGCTACGGTGTCGACGACAAGGCCAACTGGGCTTCCCCCAAGCTCGTCGAGTACAAGAGAAAGCAGATCAACCCCAAGGACGTCGTGGTGAAGAACATCTGCTGCGGTTTGTGCGGCTCCGACCTCCATACCATCCAAGGCGGGTGGGGTCCCCTCAAGAGAAACGACCTCGTGGTTGGCCACGAGATTGTCGGCCACGTGATTGCCGTCGGCGACGAGGTCACCGAGTTCAAGATCGGCCAGAGAGTCGGCATCGGTGCCAAGTCCAGTGCGTGCAGAGAGTGTTCCGACTGCAAGAGCAGCAACGAGCAGTACTGCTCGCAGAGTTGCAGCACGTACAACTCCAAGGACGTGCGTTCCGACGGCTACGTTGCGCAGGGTGGATACTCGTCGCACTCCATTGCCGACGAGCAGTTTGTCTTCCCGATTCCCGACGCTTTGGAGTCCGAGGTCGCCGCGCCGTTGATGTGTGCCGGATTGACTGTTTTCTCGCCTTTGGTGCGGAATGTGGGCTACGATGCCACCGGCAAGACGGTGGGAATCATCGGTCTTGGTGGTTTGGGTCACTTGGCGATTCAGTTCGCGAATGCCATTGGTGCCAAGGTTGTGGTTTTTTCACGCACCAACTCCAAGAAGGAGGATGCGATCAAGATGGGTGCGCACGAGTTCATTGCCACGGGTTCGGACAAGGAGTGGTCTGCGAGATACAAGAGACAGTTTGACTTGATTATTTCGTGTGCGTCGGGTGTGGACATGGACATGTCGCCATACTTTGCGGCTTTGAAGGTCGGGTCTAAGTTCTTGACTGTGGGTATTCCTACGCTCAGCGACAACTTTTCGTTCCACGCGTTGTCCTTCTTTGGTGCGGGTGGAAACTTTGGCACTTCTTTGTTGGGGTCCAAGGAGGAGGCGTTGAAGATGTTTGAGGTTGCGGCGAAGCACGACGTGAAGCCGTGGATCGAGAAGATCCAGATTGGCGAGAAGGGGTGTAGTGAGGCGTTGACGAGGGTGGACAAGGGTGATGTGAGGTATAGGTTTGTGTTTACCGGGTTTGACAAGGTGTTTGGGGAGGACAGCAAGTTGTAACGAATACCTAAGCGGTAATGAGTTACAACAGAGCGATAGGTGACGTGAGCAACCAATAGAGCGCACAAAGCGACGTCATAGGAATACGCATCCAGCTAAATAATGTAGGTGAAGAAGGTAGTGAACATAACATAGCTAAAGAATGTAGGTGAAGTAGTGAACATAACATAGCTAAAGAATGTAGGTGAAGTAGTGAACATAAGATAGCTAAAAAATGGAAAGAGAAGGAGACTGGTATGGTGGTGATTTGACGATGCAAGAATATAAGAGGCGCCGAGTGAGTGAACATGAATAATGTACGAGCGTGGCCTGTCAGTGGATATTAAATATCCCGTAGAACTTGATGCAAAACTAGTCGAAAATCCGTGAATGCTAAAGTAGTAAGTCAGTGGATGCAAAAAGGGAATTTCAGTGCAAAATTAGGGGAAAATCCGTGGATGCTAAAGTAGTTAGTGAAGGCAATATTGGTGCGATTGAAAGATTAGATGATTGGAGAGTTTAATGCTTCCGTTCCGTTTATTTTACGATCACGGTTGTAGTTGCCTATTTGGGCGATGTAGAGAGATCAAGCGTACGTGAATCGGCGTGGAACATGCACTCAGACAACGTGCGGATTTGAGCGTACGATCAAGCAAACTGGAATGGAACGGGAATTGGAAAGTGAGGCTCTACGACTGACAAAGGCCAAGAGTTGATGAAAAATGAGGTTTCAAGAGCAACGAGTTTTTGCAGTGCTGAGCAAAATGGGTTAAATCTGTCCTACATACTAATTCGTGTGGTCTACGAATAATGTGGTCAGTTGTCATGGAATGATTAATATCCATCCTCATCGATGTAACTGATGGCACTTTCAGCTGCAGGAGCAACCGGCCACACCTGGTCAGCACAGGTCAGCCTCAGTTCACTTATATCAAAAGTCCTTTCGGTCGCTTCAAGATATCCTTCCATTGAAGAGTTTGGTACACTTGAGTCGCCAAATAGGAGTGTCTTGTTAGACGTCATATCACCTCAGTTGATTCCTTGCTTTCTTCTGTATCGATCTACACTTGCCTTTCAGGCTTTTGCTCTCCTGAAATTTACTATCCAGTTTTAGTAGTGCCAAATCACTTGTAATTTACTATATTATTCCTGTTCATTCGTGTCACCATGACTAGTACATCCCACACTGCTTTCCGCTATTTCTCATTCCATTCGTTTACAATTTCTCATTCCATTCGCTTACTATTTTTCATTCCATTCGTTTACTATTTCTCATTCCATTCGTGACTATTTCTCATTTCATTCGCTTACTATTTTTCATTCCATTCGCTTTCTCCACTATTTCTCATTCCATCCGCTTTGCTCTTCCACTCTATGTCGTCCCTTTGCTCACGTTACCCTTCCTTTTCTACATTCACGTCATGTTCATTCGTTCATTCCTTTAACTAACTCACATCGTTCATGTCATTCGTTTACAGCTTCTTAGCAAACAACGGCTCACCAACATTCTTACCCCTCAACTTGACACCCAACGCCCTCTCCAACTTGCCCAAAAGCTGCTGGTTAGGCACGGCTCTGCCCGCCTCGTAGTCGTTGATCACGTTCGGCTTTTCATTCACCTTGGTGGCCAAGTCCTTCTGCGTGAGCTTCTTCTCCTGTCTGGCCTTCGAGATGGCCTTGCCCACACCCATGTCCAACTTCTTCACCGCAACAACGCCCTCGGCGTCGTCCAACTTGGCCAATCTCTGGCCCTCAGGGTTGGTTTTCACGTTGGTCGAACCGTACTTCTTCTCGGTGTTCAACACGGCACCAGTTCTTCTCGCAGCGTTCAACTGCGAAGAGGTCTTGGCGACCTGCTGTCTTGGGCCACCGCCCCCAACTCTGGCCTTCTGGCCGATAACAGTAACAGAATCCCAGTCAGACATATTGATGATCTAGTTCGTAGTAATATTTAACTCGTAGTAATATAAATGGTAGTAAAATCTTCTTAGTGGCGAAAAAATCTTGGAAACTTCTGGAAACCTCGTGTGACGTCGTCACGTGGAGAACTTTGCTGTTTGTTTTCCCACAACTACCATGGTGAACATTGACGTTAAATCGCGCTCAAAGTCGCTCATTGATTTCTCGACGGACGAGCTTGAGCCGTCCAGCAACGTGGCCGACTTAATCCGCTTGATCAGCGAGGCAAACCACACTTCCGTGCACAGAATCCGCCTCACGCAGCTCGTGGACGGCAAGCAAGTGCCATTGCCAAACACCGAGATATTGCTCGAGGCTGGCGTGTCGCAAGAGGCCAAGTCCGTGCAGTTCTACGCGAAGGACCTCGGTCCACAGCTCTCCTGGCGCTTGGTCTACGTCGTGGAGTACCTCGGCCCCCTTTTGATCCACCCCTTGTTCTACTACGTAGCCAGCACCTACGGTGTGGGCTTCGGTGCCTACAAGCCCACCCAGACACAGCAGTTCGCGGTCGTGCTTGCTTTCTTGCACTTTTTGAAGAGGGAGATCGAGACCGTGTACTTGCACGTGTTTTCGAATGCTACTATGCCTGCGTCATTTATTTTCAGAAACTCCGCACACTACTGGATTTTGGGGGGTTTGTTGATGTCCATCTTCTCGTACGCGACCCCTGCAGTGTCTGCAAGCTCCAACACCTTGACCCGTTTCTTGTTCCACACGAACGACTTCCCTGCGGTCGTCAACTGGGGCTTGGCCGCGGTGTGGGCGGCATGTGAGTTGTCCAACTTCAGCGCTCACAAGACCTTGGCTGACTTGCGCAAGAAGGACCCCAAGAAGTATGCGATTCCGTACGGGTACGGCTTCGACCTTGTGTCGTGCCCCAACTACTTTTTCGAGATCTTGGGCTGGACTGTGTACTCGGTTTTGATTGGAAACTGGTCGCTGTGGGTGTTCCTCGCGACGGGTGGTTTCACGATGTTCATGTGGGCTGTCAAGAGGCACAAGAAGTACTTGAAGACGTTTGGAGATGACTACAAGAAGTTGAAGAGGGGTGTTATTTTTCCGTTTGTTTATTAGGCGGATAAAGGTAATAAGGTTTTAGCGTCCACTGATAGAAGTGTTGTCCAGTAGTGAGTAGCTAATGAATATTCTCATTATTGATATCTATGAACAGCATATATTTGTATTCTTTTTCCATGGCTGCTCATACAGTCTTCTCATTATCCATTCATATCCAGTCTTCATTATGTCCATATCCAGTCTGCTCATTATCATAACCAATCTTCTCATTCATAGTCTCTCTACATTTCCTCACAGCTCTCATTTGCTACTTCTCTATCATAATCCCATCCAATCTTTATTAGCAGACTGATCTGCTAATATTCTTCACTCCTTGAACTTGATACTCACACTGTTCACACAGTGCCTCTCGTCCGTAGGGTTCTTGTACCCCTCGCCTCTGAAAATGTGCCCCAAGTGGCCGTCGCAATTGGAACACCGCATCTCCTCCCTCACCATCCCGAACAGCGAGTCCTTGTAGATCTTGAGCGCGCCCGGAATCGCGTCGTAGAACGCGGGCCATCCGCAGTGCGAGAGGAACTTGGTGTTGGACTTGTACAACGGTTGCGCACACCCGGCACACTCGTACACTCCGGATTCAGTGGGGGGCTTGTTGTTGTACTCGCCAGAGTTGGGGGCTTCGGTGCCTTGCTTGCGCAACACTCTGAACTGCTCGGGAGAGAGAACTGCTCTCCATTCGTCTTCGCTTTTGCTCATGTTTCGGATGAATTGGTGAAGGGGGCGAGCTCTCCGAGCAAACATGAAAAGATCACTAAGCGGATTATGTAAGTATGGGGGATTATTAAGTAATAACGAATAGAGGCTCGTAGTATTGTTAAAGGACACAATGGACAAGGACGATATGTAAATGGCGGAGCAGGTGACTAGCAGTAGTGGTTTAGAGATAGTCAATTGAATCTTGTAGTAGTTGCAAAGTAGTTGGTAGTAGTTGCATCTTGAAGTTGCAAATACTAGTTCAATCGCAATGCATCTTGTTAATAGATCTCATAGTTCATCTCATACCTAATCGGCGTATTCAGCTGCATCTAACAGTTAAGAACGTAAACCTCCGGTGCAAACAGGTCTATTACGTCATCTTTTCTTTGTGCCTTATCGCATCTCATATTTTCATTCGATCTCATCGCTCAGTACATTCGAAAACTACATCCTCGATGTCACTCAACACTCTTCACTCAACACTTCTTCACTCATAATCGTCACTCAACACTCTTCACTCAATACTTGCTACATCGCTTCGCTCATGCAAAGACTCCAATACTAGTTCACATACTCGCTCACATTCGCTTCACATGACTCGCTCATGTTCACGCGTTCATGTTCATGCATTATCTCATAAAGTAGTTGTACTTACCCTTCTGCTCTCTGCTCTTGTCACCAGAGTCCGTCTCCAACTCCCAGCCAATCTCAATGTCCAACTCTCTTGGGTTGACGTGGTTTCTTCTGCTGGAGATTCTGCCCTTGATGGTGTCGCCCTTGCGCAAGTCCAACACCTGGTCCATGTAGAACACACTCTGCTTCCAGTGCGTGTACTGCGCCATAGGCCCAGTCGGCAACACGACCTTCTCGTCACCGGGGAACACAGCGTCCCACCACACAATGAAGGCGTGGCACATGTCATTGTCGATGGCCTGCAACTGGAACTCGCGGTGGAAGCCAAGCTCCTCGGCGGTCACCGTGTTAATGTCGAACTCAAAGAACTGGTGTGGGGTGGTGATTAACGAGTTGTTGTCGACGGTGTCCACCAATGGCTCCACCATCGCGATCTTGATGAACGGCGAGTAGTCGAACCCGTACACGTCCTCCCAGTAGTGTATCTTTTCGTCCTTGTACTGCGCGTCCTCGATACCAGCAATGTGCATGGTGCACTTGTCGGGCAAGATCAAACCGCCCTTCACCAAGTACTTGTCTCTCGCGTACAACACAGTGTCCAACATGGACTCGTACAACAAGAAGTAGCCCATCCACTCAGACACAATGATGTCCACCTCCTTGACTGGCAACTCGATGTCCTCCAACTTGCCCTGCAACAAGGTGATCTTGTCGTCGAAGCCGTTCAACGACACGATCTCGCGCGCCTTCTCGATGATGTTCGACATGTCCACGGAGTACACGTGCTTGGCCCCGGCCTTGGCCGCGAACATTGACAAAATACCAGTGCCACAGCCCACGTCCAACACAACCTTGTCCTTGAACAAGTGCTTGTTCTTGTACATCGCCGAGCGGTACGACAACGTGCGCGACGTGTCTTTCAACATCTCCTCGTGGATGCCGAAGTGGTCGTACGACGTGAAGTAGTGCTGCTCGGTGAAAGCCAACTGCGACTTGTCTGTTGCTGAGTTATCGGTGGATGTCTTCTCGGCCATGATGTGTTTTTTGTATTTCCTTTTTTTGAGATTTTATAGTGGCCCCCCGATGAGCTGTAGAAAAAAAATGGACGAGTCAGGAATCGAACCCGAGACCTTACCCATGCTAAGGGTACGCGCTACCAACTACGCCACACGCCCATAAGTGGAGGAAAATCACAAAAGCAATAGTGTGTGCGTTCTGAGGAGCCAAAGCTATGATGCTGCACCACAGATGATCTCAAGTCTTATTATTTTTTCTAACGCAAATAATCTCAATCTTCCCTCAAATAATTTCTCAAATAGTCTCTGTATAACGTCTAGTCTCCTTTTAGTTAAATAGCTTCTGAATAATTTCTAGTCTCTTTTTAGTTAAATAGTCTTTGAATAGTTTCCCCCGTCTCTTGTAGCCTCTTCAGCCCCAATAATCTCTTTAAACTTATATCTCCTGCCTCGCTAATCCCACACCACCGACTTCCAGCCAAATCCACTGGCTGGATGCGTCGAATTAGCACTCACCAATGCCGCAGCTGCAGCTGCAAAATCAATCACGCAGTTACCTTTTGTTCCGGTGATTGCCCATGGGGAGAAGCTGATGGAGTCGCCCACAACGTGCGCGTTGACACCAACTGCACACTCGATGTCTTCCGTCTCCTGGAACAAAGAAACAGGGTTCGTGACGTAGTGCTTAAACAACCGTGCCGTGGAGTACTCGTCTTGAACATCCGCGTAGCCCACTGACTCGGCGGTCCTGGCATCGATGAGGTTGACCTTGGCTGCGATCTGGTTCAAGATACCGTTCTTCGACTGAAAGAAGCTCTTCAAGCCGGTGGTTTTGCTCAACTTGTCGTCAACAAGCGCGTTCCACACGGCCCAGTCGAGGTGAATCTTGCGGAGTTGCTCCAAAGGCGCGGTAGCAAGCGTTCCTTCGTTGAAGAGTTCCATCACCTCTGGATCCGAGGTCCAGTACAACGGATACGTGGTTGCGAACACACACGAGAGGAGTGTCAAAAACACAACGAAGATCATGATAAGGATATTTTGGTTACAAAATCGTTTCAAATTGACGTGCAAAAAAAGGAGGAAATGTTCATTGTTTGGTGAGAAGAGTGGGGCGCCGACAAGAAATTGAATGATAGTAGGCCTAAAGATGATATTGAGTGATAGTAGAGGCACACATATGATTTTGAATATTATTTATTGAAAGTTAAGTGTTGAGTGCTAAGAGTTGAGTGTCAGACTGCATTGAGTGATTAACCCATTTAACTTTTTGATTGGCGTAGATTAAGGGACGCGTTCAACCTACCAGCGAACTGATATAATGCTCACAGTGAACATGAATCCACACGTTAGTTTGCGAAATCTTATGAGATACTGTCGAATAATACCTAGTTCTTGCATTTGTCTTACACTGCCCATTTTCCATCACCGACTGCTCTCCTCTAATAATCAACCACGTATCTTCTTTTATAAAATGGCTCTTTGGCCGAGTGGTTAAGGCGGTAGACTCAAGTTCTACTATCGTAAAGATGCAGGCGTTCGAACCGCCTAGGAGTCATTATTTTTTCGATGCACCTCAAGCTATCTAACATCCCATACCTAACATATCTGAGCACTTTCTCTAAGCGATATCGCCTACGTCGACCAATCCAGTCAGCATATGCTTCATACTAGTCCTTTGTCACATTCATTTCTATACTTTCCCATAATATACTACATCATCAATCATCACACAGATGGTAAATGTATCCAACCACCTTGCACTCGCCCAAATCTTCTCTAGTTGTCTCCTTGAATCATATCTAACCCTCTCCTCCAATCCTCTAACCCTCTGATTATCTAATCCTTTCCTCCATCTTCTAATCCTCCAATCTTCTAATCCTTCATCTGATACCCTGATATCGTTAAATCGTTTCAACCTGATCCATGCTCCATCCACTCCTACTTCGCATTCTCCGTCGAAACCTTCCCCCCCTCCGCGGCGACTACCTCCACCTTCTTCTCTTTCCTCTTCGGTTTGCTGATTCGTATCTTTGAAGTGCCCGGCACCAGCATGCTTCGCACATTTAAGTCATTGTTCTTTCCCAACGCAAACACCATCAGATGTGTCTGACCCGCCCAATTATGAACCCCGGTGCCTCCGCTGGCGGTGTTCTTTCGCTTCTTTTGCGACCTCAATTGTGGTGGTTGCTCTAGTTTCATCACAAGCCCCAATTTGCCTCGGCCGCTCATGTCCACTTTGGGAGCGGGCTCTTCCTCAGCACTCACCAGGAGCACGGACGTCCCAGGTATATCCTGCCTCCTCCTCAGACGCCCTTTTTTGTCGTTGGCATAGCTCTCTTTGTATGAGTTGTGGAACATGGTGATGTAATAATTTTTATGTAAGGAGTATACAGTGTGTTATGTAAGCTTCACGTGGAATCTCAGGAACAACGAACAAAGCAGGAACTTGCAAAATATAATTCACATGAACTGATTTCAAGCAAATGATTATTTTACCAACTATAAACTGATTTTATGGAAGCGATTATTTTACCAACTATAAACTGATTTTATGGAAATGATTATTTCACCAACTATAAACTGATATTAGTGAATGTGTCAAGGGAGCCATTCAACTAAGTAAACGGGTCCATTCACAACTTCCTACAACAATCCATAGTGACTATATTCAAGTACTAACTGAGAGACTATACTATTCAACAATCACTCTCTTATTAATGTCATTAAATCCTTCATATTATTAGTTGCGGAGTTTTGGAAATTACCCTCTAAGGACTCATCGTAATGATATTGGTGATCACGCTCACCAGTTCAACTTCCGACTAGTTACTGAATTGCACGGACTGCACTTGTACTTGTACTTCTGTTCCATTCGTTTCGTCATGCTCAGTTCACGTACATTCGCTTCATGCTTACTAGTTCTTCACGTCAACATCACTAACACTCAAAGACTTCACCGGCTCAATCTCATCCTCCTCCTTCTGCTGGCGAATCTTGTTCCTAATCATGAAACAAACACCCGCAGCCATCATACTCACACCCAACATCACCACAAGCATCATGTTAGAGTACCTGAACAAACGCTTCTTGTCAGCAGGCCAGCCAGAGTACAAAGCGTACGTTGCAGTCACCGAACCGAGGTTACCCAAACCACTGACCAATGCACCGCTGACAGCAGCCCCAACGTCTCCGTATCTCTCGGCAAAGATCTCTCCCGACCACGACATACAGATAGGAACGGTAGGACCGAGACCAAAACCAGCAATAAGCAACCCTCCGTAACGACTCCATGGGCCACGGGCGTACGTGGTGACACAGAGACCAGTGATGATGATGCAACACGCACCACAGAATATCGGCGCACGCAACTTCTTGTTTCTGTCGGCAAACGGAGTGAGAATAAGAATACCAGCGAGGTCAAACAACCAGATTGGAGCGTAGAGAAGAGAAACATCAATCGAACTCAAACTCGGGTTGTTCGCACTGATAATCGTGGTACCAAACACAGCAAGACCAAAGCCAGTGCCCACAACACCAAAGTACATCATGATGAGCGGCCAGATACGCGCATCGGTGATGATCTGAACAACGTCTTTCCAGGTCCATGCAATCAACTTGTATCTGTGCTGGAGATCTCTTCTGTGGAGCTCTCTCTCCTCGGCATTGAGTGGGTGTGGGGACGTCATGAAACGGTTGTAGAAAACCCTCCACTTGTTGGTGCTCTCGGTGTTCATCTCCTTGAACGGTCTGTCTGGCAACCACCAGATCAACGAAATACCCACGGCGATGGTGATGACTCCGTATATGAGGTACATCCACTGCCATCCACTCTTGCCGTGTCTGCCGTCGATTCTCTGGATTCCAGCACTGACCAAACCAGCAACAGCGGCGGAGATCTGTGCGGCAGTGAAGTAGTAGCCAATTCTTCTCGTGGACCTCTCGTTCGGGTACCAGAGGGAAATGTAGTAGGACATACCGGGCCACGTACCGGCGCCCACCATGCCGGAGATGAAGCGCACTGCAATCAAACCGTGTCTGTTCGTCAAAGCGTGGTAGCACGTGTACACAACACCCACGGTGACAACGATTCTGGCCAACCACGACTGTGGGCTGACCTTGGTCATGATCAAGTTCATGGGCACATCGAAGATGATGTAGGCCACGTAGTAGAGGGCAGACGCGGTCGACGTGTCGTGGGGGGTGAGGTGCAACTGCTGAGCTAACGAGTGTCCCTGCTTTCTGTTCATGGTAAGTGTGTTACCGTAGGCACTGGATCCGAAGGACGTGAGAAAGTACATGCACCAGAGCGCGGGGATGATTCTGCGGTCCAACTTGCGGTAGATTCTGTCGAGCTCCTTCTTCTCGTCTGGGGTCTGTTCGTAGACCGCAGCTTCTTCGTCATGCTTGGAGATCAGCGAGGTAGACATTTGCGATGGTGCTGAAAGTCCTGGGATCCACTCTTATATATATATTGCAGAAGCTCCGCTCAACTTTTTTTCGCTTGACTCAATTACGGGGCATTATTTTTTTTTTACGGTTGACTCAGTTGACTCAGGAGACCCACAAAAAGGATTTTGAGATTTTGTGTTGACTCAAACGGTGACTCGGTGACTCAAGAGTAAGAATTGATACTAAGAAAAAGACCCAAGAACAAAACCCAAGAACAAAACCCGAGAATGAAACCCAAGGATGAAAGAAGATCCAAGAAAGAGCTTTCGATAAAGAGCGTGCTCCAATTTGCAAGTGTAGCTGATGGGCGTTAGTAGCTGTCCGCGGGTCTATTGTGGACTCTCCTTCCGACTCTTTTTTCCACATCAGGCTCATAATCAACGTTAGCGGAGATAGCTCATGTATGATATGCGGTGTTTAGAAATGGTCAATCCCAACAATAAGCAGAGTAGTAATGTAATTTGGACACGATATGCTTAGCCTTTGACCGGCGATGGCCTCTTTTTAGGGGTGTTGTAATAGAATTCGCTAATTGGGGGTGATTATTCGGAGTTCTAGAGCCTTTCATTCGTGCAACATGCATCACGAATGAGATGTATTTTTTGAGCTTAGATTAAATATACGGGAAATGGTTTGTCGAGTTGATTTGATGGGTTACTAGAAATGTAGGGTTCTCTGTGCTCGTGGTGGGGAGCACGGCAGTCACGTTGGGTATGGATATGGTATGTTTTCTTTGTGTTATGACTGCAGGTCACCGTTGTGAAATCAGATAATTGATGCAGAATTTAGTCAAAAAATAGAAGTTGACTCAAAGTCAAAGATGAGTCGACACAAGAGCAGTGAAGATAAAAGAGACTGAGTGAGATAAAAGAGACTGAGTCGAGATAAAAGAGAATGAGTCAAGCTAAAAGAGAGACTGAGTAGAGTGACTGAGTCGAACAGAGGGGTAAGGATATTGAGGTCCTAGTATTGGATAATGAGGTTTTGTTGAAACACTGTGATGACCGTTTAGGATGACTCCAAACTACAATTTTTCATTATCATGCAAATTCTTTCAAATATTTCTTTGAGACAGAAACGAGCATAAGTTGCAGTATATCAGAAACGAGCACAAGTTGCAGTATATCAGAAATGAAGTAGTGTTCATCCTCCTTCTGGGACGGCTCTACAATTACTTTTACAGACGCGCACCCATACTCCCCAGACCTATCTACTGATGCTTTTCTTATCATTTAATAGTCCTTCATTTAATCGCCATTCTTTACTAGTTCTTTCCCTCCATCTCCTTCATCACCCCAACAACAATCTTCGCAAACTCCACACTCTGATTCACACAGAAACTGTGTGTAATACCCGTGTCGTCCACCATAAAATACACCCTGTCATTCTTCTCGTGCGAGTACCGCTTCAAAATGGAGTCACGCAGCGTGTCGTGCACCCAATAGTCGGTGTTTGCAAAAAAATTCCATAAAATGCAGTCGTTCTCTTGTGGGAACTCCTCGAAATACCAGTCGTACATCAAGTCATGGTCGGCCCCAATTTCCTCTAGCTCCTTTTTCGCCAACTTCAACGAGTGCCTCACGATGTTCACATTGCGAAATAAATGGTAGCATCCAGTCACGGAATTTTCCCAGCCCTCCAACAGAAGCCGGTCGTCGCCCTGTGGCTGCTCAACAAACTTCGACCCTATTATGCTCCTCAACATCGTCTCGGTGAAAATCCACTGCAAGAAGGTGGCAAAAAATACTGCAACATCAGCCAAGAACGGTAACACGGCGAATAAACGCGTGAACTTAACCCCGGAATCCGACGTAGCGATATCTGTGAATGTCGGACATATATTCCCTATGAATTTCACCTTGAAGCGGCCTGCCAATTCCTCGTCATCTAGTAATTTACGGATGACTCGCGGGAGGATATAGCACCCGAAGCTGTGCGACATAATAAACAAGTCCACACACTTCTTATCTGTTGTTCTGTCCAAGATGAGCTGCCTCAAGATCTCGTACTTGTGGTTGATCTGGAACTCGATGTCGTAGAACTTGTACTTGTTTCCGAGCGCGTTCTTCAGCGTGTCGTATCCAGCATGGCTCACACAGAAAATCTCGAGCACCGGGTAGCTCCTCTGGACAATGTCTAAGAACGTGGTGTAGAACTCCACAAGCCCAGGGTTACCGGGGATGAAGACCAATATTTGGTCGTCCTGGCTGTTTGGTTCAATTGGGGGGACGTTGTATAGCGACGTGGAAGGGAATCCCTCTAGCGATTGAATCTTCATTGCTGTCAAAAATGCAAAAAAGACAGAAAGGTATACGAATGTCACGGCGTGGATTTTGAGCGCGAAAACGTGAATGGGGGAAGAGTAGAGGGGTGTAGAGAGTGGGGGTTGTTGCGATACGGAGGAGCGATTAGAGGAGCCAAGGATAGCTATGTGCGTACATTATCTTATACGACGAAACTCACATGACGATATTTCGAGTTTAGGATGCAGATCACATGGCTACCACAAATAGCCCATGGTCATTGAACTAATTTGAGTTTCTGAATTGAAATCGTTCATTCAACCTATAAAACGGCTCTTGAGGCAGATCTCGATCTACTACATCTATGGTGAATTGCACAACTAAAAATCAAGGCACAATAGCCAATCGAGAGTGCTCGTTTTCTCGATGGCTTGGCTTCCTAAACAACCAAAGTGTTACAACTTCTAGAATACCCGAGTAGATATGCCTCTAGACAATCATAAAATCCATGTCCATCTAATTTAAAGCAAAAACTCTCTATCATCTTCAATTCCTACTTCTCGGTCACTTCCTATAACCGTCCAGTCACCACACCACTTATCCATCAACTCTACACCTATCCACTTTCTACACCAATAATCAAACAACTTTTCTCTATTCCAACTTAAAATACCTCACCGAAGTATCCTCATTGACCTCTTCGGAATCCAAGTTATGCAAATCTTTCTCATAATAATGCAAACAACCCGACTTATCAACCAAAATCACCGTCTGTGTTCTTGTCCCATACCATCTACCCAAAGTCCTGTTTTCTGTCACTGGAAAACCAGTATCCAATGGGGGAATAAACACTGAGTTGCGCAATTCCATCAACTTTTCCTCCCATCCTCCATTCGTTTTGACCGTCTTGTCATAAGTATCCGTGCTTAATACCCCAAAACATTCATCCACGAGCTCTTTTTCTGTCAAATTCCTCTCTGCTACTGCCTCCAACAAACCGGTCCCAATTTTAACCTTCTTCCATGGATCAGTGAAGAGCGAGTTCGACACTCCGAAAGTCTTTGTAAACTGCTTGTCTAGATTGCTCGCGTCGTGAACTGTACCCCTGTGTCCCCTGTTGCTCACCAACTTCAAATGGTCTATCTTGTGCGTTTCTGGATCAACCCGAATACTTCCATACACGAGCGTAAACCCACCAATTCTAGATATATCGACTTCGCTCTCTCGAAGATCATCCTGCCACTTGACATCATCGTCGTGTGGTGACTCTATAAACGCTAGTGGCAATATGCCACGTGATACCTCACTCGTAAAAGGCGCCAGATCCTCCTCGCGGTAATTAAGAAGAACCGCTAACCTGGGATTGCGACTCCTCCCCTCTCTATCGAGACTTCCCCTGGCGGCAATCCACGTCCCATGCTCCAGTCTGGCCAAATCCAAAGGTGACAAAATCTCGCCACCGATTTTCAGTGGCCTCATATGACCCATTTTCGTTGGCCGCACGAAGAACTCATCGCGGTTTGAAAGCAATATCAATGGGTATTCAGGGTGAGCGGTGGAAGTAAGCAAGATGCACATGTTATGTTGTTGTATGGTCCGTTCTTGCTACACTGTCTGACATACAAAATTACTGCAAACTATTTTCTGGGGTAATATTTATAGCACCTAACCTGCAATTTCTTGGCGACTACCAAACGAAAGATCAGCATCGATACTTCCCTCCTGGTCCTCCAATATACTGCTTGGTCCACCATTGTTGATACCCCAACTCTCGTTCAGCATGTCCTCCTCACTCTGCTGATTCCACAGATACTCACCCTCTACGACCGCACAGTCGTCGCTGTTCTCGCTGTTGTACTCCACAACCTCCCGCGAGACACCCTCCTGAACAAAGTCACCCTCAACATCCTGGAGGTTCAATGGCACGAAATGCTGAAACTCAACGTGCACAGGCACCCCAGCCAGTGACCCATCTATCAGCTGGTCGAGGTCTTGCTCGAACTCAATCTGTTCCTGGTCCACGTTGTCGTCACTGAAATTGTTGAACGCCCCGTCGTTCTCGTCAAGAAGGTAATCAGCATTATCCCTGGTGCCAGAGTCAAATGACTCCGTATCAAACACGTTCTCCTTCATCGAGTCAGTCGTGGGCGACACGATATGCTCGGGCGTCAAATCAAAACGAAGCTTCTTCGTTACACCAACCGGTGCTTCAGCTTCTGCCTTTTGGTTGCGCATTACATTGCCACTGAATTCGAATGGTGAGGCAAGCCGTGTTTTCGCCCTCTGCATCTTCTCCTTCAACGTTCTGCTGTACCGCTCGGGCTTCTCATAGGCGTCTATAAACAGCACGTTCTTGAAGTACGTCATCTTTGACAATGCCGCTGCGGTGGGACGTGCCCGTGGGTCCCATTGAAGACACGCCTTTACCACACCAGCCAAGCTCCTTTGCAGTGGATCACGTATGAGATCCTTCACCTTCGCACCCTCAGCTGGCGGGAACAAAAACCCAAGTTTCCTCGCCAAATCCCGTGCACACGACCAGTATCCTCCAAGAGGCTCCTGTTTGTCTTTCAGCAGTGAACCACCCTCTGGCTCAATTGGACATCCCAACACCTTCAATGTTCGCCAGATCTGGTCCAACTCATTCGATCCAGGGAGCAATGGCGAGAAATTTGCAACCTCGGCAGCAACAGCACCAAACGCCCACACATCTATGGGGCGCGAGTACCACTTTTGGCGCATTAGTATCTCCGGCGCACGGTACCAGCGTGTCGACACATACGCTGTGTAGCTCTTGAGGTTGTGTATGTTGCGTGCAAGCCCATAATCCGCCAACTTCACGACAAAGTTGTCGCAACTTCTGTGCGGGGGGATGGCGCTTTTTGCACCGTAATACTGCTGTGTGGAGATAACCAAGATGTTTTCTGGTTTCACGTCGCGGTGGAAGTACTCATGCTTGTGTATATGCTTTATTCCTGCCAAAACCTGGCCGAGTATTGATCGGAGAGTAACCGGAGAGAACTGTACGTTTTTTCTTGCCTTCATCAACTGGTAGAGATTTTGGCTCATAGGCTCCATGGCTATGTGGAGCTGGAAGCTGATGTCGTCAATGAACATATCGTATATCTGTACCAAGCATGGATGGGAGGGAATGGTCAAAATGAACTTGACTTCCTTCACTCTCATGTAGTCGTTCAACCGGGGCAATTTCTTCTTCATGGACTTGATAGCCACGAGGCCGGTTGAGTTTGGCATGGCGTCCACCAAAGTGTCCATCATTGTGCCGTGTTTCTCGCGCGACCCTGCTGTTAGTTTCTCGTTATCGCCCTTGTACTTTGCAAGTTCCACAGACCCAAAGCTCCCATTGCCCAAATTGCTGATGCTTTGAAACCTCCCACCGTACGAGGCCAATGGAATCATTTCGGGTGGACTGCTCAAGTCCAGTGGGATAGCAGTAGACATATATTTAGGTGTGTCGTGATTGTAATAGAAAGAGATTAAACGCTTGCAGCCATTTTTTTGTGCAACAAAGACGTATGAGGCATGTTCGGGAAACGGAAGACGTTATTTTGCGGATGATGTGGAAAAAGGAGAGAGATAGAAGAGGCTGTAATACGATTAAAGAGGAGGCAGCAATACGATACAGGTGAGTTGGATATAGGAAGATGTCTTTTGGACTGGTGGCGTGTGGCTTTATATTTTGCAGCCTTTTCGAAGAATCAAATATATCAGTTCAGCGGGAAATTTCAAAGTCGTGGTCTGTTTGCTTTACGTCTTGTCTTGTAATAAGTGCGCCTAGTTGAAATCTTGGGTTGTATGTTATAGCTGAGACACACTAGCACTAAAACACTCTGAACCACTTAAACCTTCCAAAAATCTACAACTATAACAATCACTCATCATTTGCATTGACTCTATTTAGTGGTCACCCACGTCGAGTCCTGATTTGAGTCTAACTTATTCTTCGAGACTAGAAATCAACATAATCCAAGTTTTTTTCCAAACTGTCTGGACCCTCGTCCTCACTAGACTCATCTGTGGAGTCGACAATCACGAAGAGTGATTCCGGGGGGTACTTTTCCGAGGTGGCTTTGTTCTCGGAAACATCGATATACGCCTCGTACTTCCCGTCCAATAACGGCTTGTCGAAGAGTAGCGCGGGTTCTACCTTGTACGAGTTTTGCACAACCTTTTCCTTTTCGTCAGACTCCACGTACACGTCGGCATCCTCGCTCCGCGTATATGTTTTTTGATTCAACATCAACTCCTGTGTTCTCCTGGTTACTGGGTGGCTCAATGTGCACGAAGTGCCCTTCGGACAACTTCCATACTCCTCGAAATCGGGACAGTTCCACTCATGCATAAAAGGGCACCTTTTGCCTCGTGCGCACCACCCACCCACTGCGAATGGCCGACAGACCCAAATCTCGTAGCTCAAGTCCTCGTAATTAATAGGTTTGTTATGCGAATAATTGCAATTGGTGTTGGAGCACTTGTTTTCCAAAAAGTACTTGCACACGGGCGTGTTGAACTCATTGAGAGTGTGATTGAACAAGCAATTGCGGTTATAGCAATTTCCTTGTACGTATTTGTGACAAATGCGAATACGGGATCTGTCATGTTGATACTTGCATTGACTGCCTTTGCGGCATATTCCTGGATGTTAGTAGAGCAAAAAGGGCTTTTGAATGTACTCACCGGTTCTTGTGAAGTATCGGCATCGATCTTCTTCAATGCTAGATGTTAGTATGGACTACTTGAACATAGTTCTCTCTTGAACACGAGTTCTCTCTTAAACATGAGTTCTCTCTTGAACATGAGTTCTCTCTTGAACATAGTTCTCTGCATGGACATGAGTTCTATCTCTCTTTTCAAACATCTGTTCTTATCTCTCTGTACGTACATTTTCGCTCTTCCTGAGACCTTCTTCAAGATGCCATTTTTCCTCCTGCTATATGAAGTCCCATTCCACTCAACTCCCTCCAGATGGAGCTTCAAATAACTTATCGGAACAAGACGATCACCGTCTCTAGTCACGGCGTATTTTACGCCGCCGATCTCTATGCGGTCACGCGCATCGGTCTCTGCTTTATACTTTGCAATTCTGTGCTTCTGTGCAAGTTGTTTTTTGTGTTCATCTGCCTGTAGCTGTTGGAGGTATCTCAAGCGCGCAATTTGCGCGGACCTTTCAAGTGCGTTTTTAGAAGCTTCCGCGTTGACTAGTGTCATGCTGCCTTTATTGTATTGTGTCACGTAAGTAGGATCCGGTGATGTTCTGCATGCCTCCGATTCTCCCAGATTCAGATGCAGGATGATGGAAGGGTTTGCAGGTGGGATGCGATTTGTTGAATTGTCTGTTTCCAGTGTTGAATTTCCTGTGTTCAGAGTAATCATGCTGCCTGTATCCAGAGTTGAATCACCTGTATTTGGGGTGCATCCGTTCAGAGTTGAATCACCTGTGAATCCGTTCAGAGTTGAATTATCTGAGTTTAGAGTACCGTTCAGTTCCCGATTTCCGTTTCCTTCACTGTTGCTGTTAGTTGGTGCTTCTGCACCATTTTGGACATTCCCAAACAGTACGCTCATGTTGGAAGGCCTGGAATATGGCATTCTGTGTCCATATGATCTAGCCCTTGCGCGAATCAGGCCCCCTCTTCGCGATGGGTACTGCTTGGGATATTGGCTGTGTTCACTTCCATAAGGCGAAGCATCATCTTTGATTCCGCGTTCTGAAATGGCCCTCCGTAATGCAGCTATCTCAGCATACTTGGCTTTCACGATATCGCTGTCTTCCATGTCAGCGTGGGTAAAATTGTGGAACTGTAGTCTTGCAACCTACAATCTTTAATCTGCAGAAGAGTCGTTTTTGTAATCTGCAAATTCAGAGCTGCAACCTGCAAAAGCCAACTTGCATCTTGGAAAACCGTAGACCGCTTTTCGATGGCAAATGAGCTACACCAAGTTAAAGAGCTACTCCACGAATGCTATTGCCGAAATACTACCGCTAGATCGCGACTCGATAAATGAGCTCGTCAGCTACGCACTTTCGCTCCCCAATGACCACGAAATACAAGCACACTTCCTCAATCTCTTTGGAGACTCTGAGGAAGCTCTTACTTTTGTGACCAAGTTCACATTGCTCAAGCACGAAGCAGACGAAGAAGAGAATCACGCCAAGAACAAACCACCCACCCCATTGGCCTCGTCAAAGGCTTGGGGAAGCCCTACCCCAGAGAAAAAGCCCCATAGCAAGGGCAGGCTAGATAAGGCAACTGGATCCAAGACAGTTTCGCAATTGTTGGACGCAAAACCTTCAAACAAGGTATCGCCACAACAACAGAAGAAGAATAAGAGAAAGAACGTGGACGATTTGCGTGATATCGATGCGATCTTGATGAATTTGGAGTTGCAGAATGCCAAAAAAGACGGCCGTCGAGTGTGCAATTGCAACGCCACTAGACATCCACTTTTCGAACTTGCACCCAACTGCCTCAACTGCGGCAAAATCATATGCACGAAGGAAGGGTTACAGCCGTGTCTGTACTGCGGTACAGACCTCCTCAACAAAAAGGACCGACTGGAAATAATCGAGATTCTCAGAAGGGAAAAGGAGGATATCACCGAGAAGCACGACAACCCGGGCGACAAGCGCATCCAAGATAGAAAAAGCGCACTCAGCAAGGGCAAGGGTATCAAGTATGCGCTAACAGCCGGAGAAAATTTGTGGGAAGCACAGGACAGAGCGTTGAAGAAGGCAGACGAGGAAGCCAGAAGAACAACAGAACTCAGGCAGCAGGAGATACGCAGACTTGAGGAGTTGAAAAAGCAGGAAGAGGCACTCAAGATGTACGAAAGGACCAACGTCGATGCGGACTTGGTCAAGGCCCAGGAAAGGCTAGACACTTTGCTTGACTTTCAGGATACCGGTGCGGAGAGAACCCGGATTATAGACAATGCTGCGGACTTTGAAATGCCGTCCAGCAGCAGCAATTTGTGGCTTCTGCCTGTGGAGAGAGCATTGCAGCTCAAGAAACAGCAGCGCCAGCAACGCAAGCACCAGGATAACAAAAAGATACGGACAGGGAGGGGCAAGCGGGTGGTGGAGATGGTAATTCGCGATGGAAAAGTTTCCATGGTGGAAAAGACCGTCGCTGAGGATGACGATGTAGAGGATGAGGAAATTGACGGTTTGGAGGATCAGATCAAGAAGGAAAGGAATCTTGGTGAGCAAGAGCTTTCTAAACACGTCTGGGACTACGAGGCCGACAAGGGTAAGTGGGAGAAACCGGTGTACCATGGAGCGGTGGGGAATGACGTTGGAAATGATGGGGTGATGGCAAAAAAGGTGCAGTTCGAGTATGATCCGGATCAGAATGAGTTGTTACAGTAGTGTAAAGGCCCAGTGAACATGGCCCAGTGAACATGAGCGAATGTGAACGGAGAACGTTGAGCAGATGTCAAAGTATAGTTGGATTTCATGGAGAGCAGTAGCTTGAGGTAGACTAGAACAAGAATAGGAAATAAACCTAGGAGTAAGAACGAGGAAAGCACACTAGAAGTAACAAACAAGGAGTAATAGTTTACGACAATGTAGAAGGAAGAAAAAAGAACGTTGGTCAGAGCAGGGTGTAAACAGTATAAATGACTCCATCACAGCAAACTGTAAACAGCGAAATGACTCAATCACAGCAACCCTCACACCCGGGGCTTAACTCTAAGAAGCGCAACAGCAACGACGCCTGTCGGAATATCCTCTCACGAGCCAGGATCTAATCAGAAACCTCGGATTTCATCTATTGTTTTGCACCCAAAATAGAGGAATAAGGATGAACGTAGAACAATGCAGAGCAAATACATAGAATGTTGTTATTGCCACTCATGCATGCACCGTATTACAGTTGATCGTTGACGTCCCGGGTGTCCTCAAGGGTGAACCGGGAAAGCGCAATAGTGCGCAATCTTGAGGATATAAAGGTGCTGGATTTGGGACGGGAGAGGGCATGATCCATTACTATGAGGGTTCAGAGACTATGGAGGTAGTGTGCTCACGAAAGGAGGGGAGTGCTTGCAATTACGAAGAAGATAACAAGTTTGACAGTCCTGTTGGCAATCCTTCAGTGCAAACCGCAGTTGCTACATCCGACCGTGCAGTATTATGGAAGATAGACCTCTTATTGTTGCCTGTTATCTGCTTACTCTATTGCTTCCAATTCATGGACAAGCTTTCGAACTCCTACGCCTCGATTCTCGGATTGCCGGCCGACTTGAACATGACAGGAGACATGTACTCGTGGACAGGGTCTGCATTCTACCTCGGGTATCTTTTCTTCACATTCTTCACCACGCAAATCTTGCAAAGATGTCCGATTGCAAAGTCAGTTGCAACATTTGTGGTCCTATGGGGCTGTGCACTCTGTCTCCATTCGGCGGCCGATTACCCAGGATTCATCGCGCTCCGATGTATTCTCGGAATGCTTGAGAGCATTATCACTCCGGCTTTTGTGATGGTTACCAGTCAGTACTACAGAAAGGAGGAGATGTTCTTGCGAACAGCCGTGTGGCTCTCCTCCAACGGGTTTGGCAGCATTGCGGGTGCTGGAATTGCGTACGGGATCGTGAGAAATGCGCACAACCCGGACTTTGCCTCTTGGAAATACTTGTTTCTCATCACTGGAGTTCTTAGCATTTTCCTTGGGATCGTGGTTTTTGTGCACCTACCAGATACACCTGCGACAGCGTGGTTCTTGACGGACTCCGACAAAACGGTTGTTGCCGAGCGCATTCGCGCAAATCACCAGGGGTCTGACAAGAAGTTCAAGTGGTACCAGGTCAGAGAGGCCTTCGCAGACCCGAACACCTACTTGTTGTTTTTGTATGCGTTGGCTGCAAATATCCCAAATGGCGGGATCACCAATTTTGGGTCCATATTGCTCAGGGAGAGGTTCAAAGCCACGACGGAAAAGGCACTACTACTTCAAATGCCGGGGGGTGCCATGGAGTTTGTGGGATGTACTGCACTTGCTGCGGTTGCGCAGCACTTGGATGCGCGCCTTCCAATTGCGATGTTTGGAATGGCTCTCAACGTTGCAGCCACATGCCTCTTAGCATTTAGTGAAATCGACGCAGCTCTGTATGTGGGGTTTGTGATGCTTCTGCTTTTACCCATTGGATTCATCTGCATTTTGTCGTGTATATCTTCGAATGTGGCGGGCCACACCAAGAAGACCACGGTCAATGGAATTGTGCTCGTGGGTTACTGCATTGGGAATTTGATTGGGCCGCAGACGTTTCTAGGAAAAGAAGCACCACAGTACCAAACAGCCATCATCTGCATGGTGGTTTTCGACACTGCTGTATTTTTCATATTGGGTGGGTTGTTTGTTTCCTACAGATTAATGAACGGGAGGAAGAACATGGTGGAGGTAGAGATAGAACCAGAGTTCGCAGATTTGACGGATAGGGAGAATCCGTACTTCAGGTATACACTATGAGAACTGAGGATAGAATCGTAGGTATTCCACGTCATAGAGAGCTTGCTGATAAAACCGTAGGTATATCATATCATAGAGAACTTGCTGAAGTATCGTACCCTAGATATACCACATGATGGACATTGAATTCACTGAGGATAGAGAATCATATGTTATGTCCACGACAGGTTGATTGTATAATATTTGACCTATTCATCTGTGATTTTATTATCCTATTCATCTATGCTTCTATTATCCTATTCATCTATGCTTCTATTATCCTATTCATCTATGCTTCTATTATCCTATTCGTCTATGCTTCTATTATCCTAATCATCTATGCTTTTATTATCCTATTCATCTATGCTTCTATTATCCTATTCATCTATGCTTGTACTATCCTATCGATATGCTCGCCTTCGGCCTATGCGTGTCTCTATCTCCTCATTCTCCTCTTGAAAGCCTTCGCTCTTGGGTCGTTTATCCTCGACCGCTGGAAATTATCGCTTATCGGCTTCTTCATGCCCTTCGTGTTTTCCGGTACCTTCCTGTTGTAAACCTGCTCACCTTCGCTTTCCACATCCTCTTCTTCGGAATTGACGTACGACTCAAACTGTTCTTCCTTCGATTTGGCAATTTTTGCGATCTCGTCGTGCACGTTCTTGTTCTGGAAGCCGTCTTCCTCATCGGGGCCATTCCGCGGCTTGATTTTCCACCTGCGGGTGGTTCTCTTCTGCGTAAACTTCTTCTTTCTCTTCATCGGGTTCTCTGTGGTTTCCTCCACTTCCTCCTCCTCCTCGTCAAACGAGAACTCCTCGTCCATGGGCTCCACGGCCTGTGCCTCGTTGAACACGTCCGTGAGCTTCCGCGTGAGAAAGCGGTGCGGTTTCCACGGCGAAGGCGACACCAGGAACGGCACGGACGTTTGTTTCACGGGGGTAGTGTGCAGTTTCTTTAGTGGAAATGATTCAAATGTGACTGAGAGGTATTTTGGGGTCCCGGCGGTGAATTCATTGGTTTTTATAGGAGTCGCGGGAGCGTTTTTGCTTGGACTGAGTACCACTTTTGGTTCTAAATGGATCAGACTGAGTTTATTCAAGCTCATATCCAGCACAGAATTGATATTCACATCCTGAAGAGAATTGATATTCACATCCTGAACAGAATTGATATTCAGACTCACATCCAGAACAGAATTGATATTCACATCCAGAACAGCATTGATATTCAGATTGATATTCGGACTGGAAGTGATATTCAGACTGAAGTGGCCACCTAGCCTGCTTAGACTGCTTCTGTTGTCCGTCAGACTGAACCCCAGAGTATTCTCCATATCCTCATGGTCCTCGCTTGCCACCTCATTCAACTGTGCCATCACACTCTTGCCCTTTGGAGTCCTGAATGGTGTGATCGGACTCTCCATCACAGACTTCAACGGACTGCTTGGTGGCCTCCGCGTGGGTGTTCTGAACACCTCCCTTTTCAACGGAGAGGAATCGGGGGGTGTCATCTTGTAGTCGAATATCAGAAGCACCTTTCCGTGTGCCTGGGGTGTGGGTCCCAATTCCGCATTGGCTATGGGCGAGTTGCTTTCGGTTGGTTTGACTGCGCTAGCAGGGTTTTTTCCATGAGTCTTTACTTCTGTTACATCCCTCGATGTCTTCGTTGTCGATGTCTTGTCTACTGTAGTCGATGCCTTATCTGTGGATGTATCTGACTTCGTAGTCGATGCCTTATCTGCGGATTTCCTCTTCAATCTCAATGCCTGGTACTCCTTATACATCTCATTCACGTGCTTCTCATTGCGCACGTCGCTACTTGACGGCTTGCGGTTGTTGACGCGTAGAAACTCCCGCTCCCATTCCTTGATCTGGTGTTTTAACGATGCCTCCATACGCGTCGTACACTGAAAATAAAATCGAACCGACGAAAAAAACAGATACGAGAAATAGTCATTCGACATTCAGTCAATCTAAGAACCAACCTTTCAATCTACACATCTTATATACATTCTATCATTCCTCTATTCTCTCTTTGTACATTCTCCCTGTCCTTCATTGCATGAGGCTGATTAGAATCGACTGCCGTTCTCATGATCTGCCGTTAGAAGTTTTGGTCCGCAGAATTGTAAAAGCTCAAGACACGGTTCGAGAGCCCACTACGTATGAACAGACAGCCGTTGCTCTGTTATCGAAAATTTTGAGCAGAAAGCTTTCGTTGAAACTCATTGTTTCTTCTCGTTTCCCGGCTCGCTAGCCCACCAGAACATACTCTTTTTACCATTTTCCTTGTTGGCTCACCACATTCTCTTTTCACCATTTCCTGGCTCACCACATTCTCTTTTCACCATTTCCTGGCTCACCACATTCTCTTTTCACCATTTCCTGGCTCACCACTTACTCTTGACTTACCATTTTCCTCGCTGGCTCAAAGTTCCCCTCCCTCAACATCACCTCCACCGCTCTCCTGAACGCGTCCTCCTCCTCCACGCTTCCAAACTCGCCGCCGTTGGCTGCAAAATCCCCCTCAAACTTTGCCCAGTAGTAGTAGAAAAAATGCGTGAACGCACTCGAGTCGTTTCTCGCCGCAAGATACACGGCCAAGCGCACCCACTGCGCGACAGCATCACTGCTATCCAACGACGTGTTCGCCAACGTGCTCAGCGTGGAGGAATCCCACTCGGCCCAAAACTTATCCCATTTTCCTGCACGCCCGTAAATGTGGAGAATCAACTCGCGATACGATCTGCTCGCTTCACGCCCAGAAGCCTTGTTGTGGTGTTTGATTATCTCCATCACGTCCCTCAACCTATTGGAAGCAAGAACCACTTCCTGTGTGTCCCTATCGGAAGCAAGCACCAGTTCCTGTGTGTTGCCAGGAAACGGTGCACCCTCGATGATGCTATTGATTGTGTGTGCACCAAGGAACTGTTGGTTGACGGGCTGCAGATTGATGGTGGATTGTTTGGTTCCTTGCTCCATATCCCTAAACGTCATACGCAAAAGCAACGGCACGAACACCGGCGAGTCCAAGATCAGCTCTGTGCCCACAGAAAACCGGGTGATCCGCCCAATAAACGTCGATAAACGGTCAAACTGCTCGTCAATAGACTGCTTAACCTCCCCCGTACATGCAGAATCGTTCAACAACAGAGTGTACTTGATGATATCACCTGTAATCTCGTCCCTCAACTCGCTCTCCCCAAGTCCACACATCACGTCCAAATCCTCGTGCTTCGCAAGCATGCACTTTTCCACCTCAGCAAGTTCCACGTCGCCCGACAAATGCAACTGTGTGTAGAGCTCTGTGCGCGAGTCGTAATCGTGAAGCGTGGGCTTTGACGGAAACTTGTCGTCAAAAACCACCTTCTCCGCACGGGCCATGTTCCTTGTTGACATGTGGAACCTGCGAATACCAATGAAGATGTCGTCGGACTCGCCTGCAAACTCGTCCTCACGCTGGTACTTGGGTATGTCCTCCTCTTTGCAGTACACCGCCTCCAACACCAAGTCGTCTCTCCTGTCGCTGGTCAACATGTGGATGTGGATGTTGTCGACCAACGTGTTGCACACCACCCACGTGTTGGGCAGACGCCCGTACTCGTTGTCGGTGGCCGATGGCCCTTTCCTGGCACGCCTAAGGAGGCGTCTCCGGGCTGCGGGCGACACTCCCGACGATACGGTCCCTTCCAACAGGGGCAAAATGCCGTGGGTGTGTTTGATGTGGTGTCTCAACTCGGAGGCTGCCTTGTAGATGTGTTTCTGCGACTTTCCTGTGGTCAAGATGACGTAGTCGATCTGCTGGTGGATCAGCGAAAATGGGTGCGATTCGGGGAGCGATGTGAGGTCAAAGAGGGCAACATCCACGAGCCCGTAGTCCTCGGCGAGCACACGGAGGAGCGGTTCAAGTGTGGGGGGAGCGTTTGGGGGGATTTCGGGGAGTTGCACCTGTTTCTTCTCCAAGAGTGGCGATGTTGAGTCGTCGCGGAGATACCAGGGGGTGGAAGAAGAAGATTCGGCATCTTCACTAGCATAATTGGTTTCACCAGCATCTTTAGTTTCACTGACTACTTCGGTCTCTTTGGTCTCTTTCGTCCCAGTACCGGAATCCTTTGCTTCCATGCTGGCTTGGCTGCTGCCGTTCCCAGTGCTTGAGTTTCTTTGGAAGCTTGATATGCATTGCGTGTGACGTATGGTTGGACGAGCTATACCCGCAAATCTTGCAGCAGGCCTGGCTATTCTACTGAGCATGGTGAAAATGGCTGTCAAAGAACTGTCGCAAAAATTCAAAGTCGCAAAAATGTCGCAAAACTTGTGCATCTACTATGTCGCATGTCGCAAGTATTGGTTCATCACTATGTCGCATGTCGTATGTCTCATCTCTTTTCCCTCATCCCATCATGGCCAAGCTAGTGCACAACGTCCAGAAGAAGCAGCACAAGGAGCGTTCGCAGGTGTCGAGCCGCGCACGGTTCGGGCTCCTTGAGAAGAAGAAGGACTACCGACTCAGAGCCGACGACTACCACAAGAAGCAGAATGCGCTCAAGGCACTCAAGATGAAGGCCGAGCAGTACAACCCCGACGAGTACTACCACGCGATGGTCAACCGCAAGACCGACGAGCAGGGCATTCTCCAGCAGCAGGGTGAGGGCGTGGAGTTCAACAACGACCAGATGAAGTTGCTCAAGACGCAGGACATCAACTATGTGCGCACGATGCGGCTCCAGGAGTTGGCCAAGATCGAGAAGGAAAAGAAGGACTTGGCATTCAAGGCGGGGGGGAAGCACACGGTGTTTGTAGACTCGGTGGAGGAGCAGCAGAAGTTGACGCCGGAGGAGTTCTTCCAGACAGACACGCGGTTGTTGGACCGCAGGGAGAACAGATTGCGCGTGGACCAGTTGCAGAGCAACAAGCGTTTGTTCGACGTCAACGACGACCACGAGCAGATCGACAAGCAGAACAAGGACAAGCTTCAGAGGTTGAAGGTGTTGAAGCAGCGTTTGAAGAGGGAAAAGGAGTTGGCGGAGGTGGAGCAGCAGTTGGCGATACTGACGGAGTTGATGAAGAAGGGGGGGAGCAGGAAAATCGTGGATCTGAGTGGAAAGGTTCATTATAAGTGGCAGAATACGAGGAAGAGGTGAGAAGTCAACATGGCGAAAAGATTATGTGTGAATGTGGTTGGAATCGCCAAGAATCAAGTATGTGAGAGGAACCCATCAACATTAACATCATAAGTCATGCATGAAGCGAATGAAGCGGAATACAGTAACAATGAAGGATAAGACATGAGCGAGCGCAGTGAACAAAAGTTTAGGACCAGCACCAGGACCAACAAACTTAGGCGAAGTGGCTGCAAAACCTCAACAAAGAATGATCTAGTAAGAGAACAACCGAGGTAATTGAACGCGATCTAGTGGGGTCGTAAATAGCATAATTGAGCGGATGAGATCAGATCGATTTACATGAGCGAATATCAATAAGATACGGAAATATAGAGTATTTGACTGGGGACGTCACCGTAGATGATTGAAGGATTGTGAGATGGGCTGAATTGAGGTTATAGGAGAGCATGTGCGAGCCAGGGCTGGGTAGAGACGAGATGGTTTTAATGAAGATACAATTCCGTTCTTAAGGGAAGCATTGTCCGTAGCGTATAATCGATGGCTGCAAAAAGTACAAAGTATTGATATCTATTGAAAAAAACGAAATACCCCAACACGGGTGACGTTCATTATTGTCTAACTGCTTAATCCTCTCAGTACTCTCTATATGACTTTTTTGATCCTCTCGTACTCTCTATATGACTCTTTTTGATCCTCAGCCTAATCTCTATTTGACTTTTCTACTTCATCTTCTCTCCCTACTGTCCCACTTGTATCTCGCTCTTTTGTGTGAGTTGATTTCTGGGCAGCTCCCAGAAGCTGTAGTCGTTTCATGTCCGGATTGCGAACTCACCAAAAGACTTGATAGTAAAGCTTTAGCTGTTTGTTTCCAGGCTAGCTCACGATTTTTTTGATTCCTGGCCGCAGCTTCCCAGAAAACTTTGATGTTATTCCTGGACGCAGCTTCCCAGAAAACTTTGATGTTATTCCTGGCCGTAGCTTTCCAGAAAACTTTGATGTTTTTCGTTCCTGGCTCGCAAGCTCGCAAAAGAACTACTCCTCCAACGCCTTCCCTATATAATCCACAAACATCGGCGTAATCCTCTCCACATCCACCGTCCGCATCCTGTTCAACCCAATGAACGTCCTCCTCAACCGCTGCAACTGCGCCGTACTCACACTCGTCACCGGCATCTCCACACGCAACTCCCCAATGTGCACCTCTCCCCCCACCGAGTGCAACTGCTGGTGCTGCAAGATCTTGCCCACCACCGCCAGCGTCTGCTTGTCCAACTCCTGCAAAAACGTATTCCCCGAGGTAGCCTTCACCAACGTCGCGGCGTTTGGTGGCGGCGGTCTCTTCAACACCAACGCGTCCCATATCTCTTCAATAGGAAGCACGTCGTCCTCGCCGGACACCACAGTAAATAGCGGTGCGTCCCATCTGGTGGCATCGTTAGGCTCCTCGTACCTCATTTCAAGCTGCTTTATCAACCCCTCGGGCCAGTTCGTATTCCACTTCTCACACTGTTCCACTGGACTCACTACGTGTATCACGCAGTGCGGCGTAACGACGCCTTTGGCCTCGCAGAAAAGCTGGTAGCGGAAGCCCTTGATGTACGCTAGCGAGTCGAGGATCACAATGTTGGTCCTGCTCAAGTCGCGCTTGACTGCGGTCATCTGTGTGCCACGGGCGTTCTTTTCCAAGTTGGACTCGGTGTACGCTGTGTGGGAAATACCGAGTGTTTCGTCGGAGTGGTAGATTACCGAGTAGTTGTGGCCGGGTGAGTTTCCCTGCTGCGCGTCAGCAATCTTGCTGGAAAGCTGGACTTGGAGTTTGCGCGCCCATGTTGTTTTCCCTGAGGATGGGTAGCCTGTGAATGTGATGAGGGGCATAGACTGATTTGGATTTTTGAGATTATCAAGAACGCTACGAAAAAGACTACTGTCATAGGACCACAAGTACCAGGAAGACCACAACGACCACTACTAGAAGGTACTACAACGACCACAACTAGGAAGACCACAACGACCACAACTAGAAGGTACTACAACGACCACAACTAGAAGGCACTACAACGACCACAAAGACCACAACGACCACAGCTGGGAAGACCACAACGACCCATCAGTGCCTAAGCAAAGTACAAGTACCAAAGTACTAAGCAAGCATCTACACCCAAGCAAGTAAATACCTGAGCAAGTACCTAAACACCCAAGACCTAACGTACATACATACCCAACAACCTATTTCACCTATAGTACCTGCCCAAAAACCTATTTCACCTGAAGTACAGCCTCAGCCTCAGTACCACCCACTGCCATATTACGTATCCCATGTCGTTTATTCCCCGCAGAGTATTCCCCGAATACAACCTCCTCCTCCTGAATTTCAAGGGCCACCACCAGAAAGCACTCACACGCTTCGGCCATCTCGCCCCACAGATCGACATGGTGCTCGAAGTTCGCGACTGTCGTGCGCCAGTATCCACAACCAACGTGCTCATCGACCGTGTGCTCGCACAGAAACCCAAACTCGTGCTCTACGGCAAGAAAGACCTCCTGGCAATCAAGAAGGAGCTTCTTGAGCAGTGGCACGGGAGAGCCAACGAGGAGTACATGTTCCTCGACTGCCGCAACAAAAACGACGTGAAGAGCATCATCACACGCCTCTCGGAGCGCTACTACGAGATGGATCCGCCACCGCCGTTGGGAATGCGCCTCATGATTGTGGGAATGCCTAACGTGGGCAAGTCCACGCTCGTGAACACCTTGCGCGAGGTGGGCTACGGAAAGACGCTCCGCAACCAGGGCATATCGACCAAGATCAAGAAGGTCGCCAGGACGGGCGGCCAGCCAGGAGTCACGAGGAACACCTCGGAGATCATCAGACTCAGCAAACAGCCGGATATCTTGGTGTACGACACCCCGGGGGTGTTTCTTCCCACAGTCAAGAACAACGAGACCATGTTGGCGTTGAGTCTTGTGGGGTGTGTGCACACGTCGTTCATAGACCCGATCATCCAGGCGGACTACCTTCTTTTTCTCCTCAACCTCCAGGACCCAAGCGGGCACAAATACCGTGAGTTTATCGACCACCCGACGAACTCCATCGACGAGTTGCTTTACAACATTGCTAAGACGAAGGGGAGGGTGAAGCACGACGGCACGTTTGACGACTTGGGCACGGCGAACCACTGGTTGGCCTTGTGGAAGCAGGGCAAGTCGCAGAAGTACAGGGGCATGTTTGACTTGAGCGTGATTTTGGAGACGAACGGGGGGGACTTGCGGAAAATGTACAAGGAGGAGATGGAGAGAGTTTCAGGCATGAAGGTGAATGAGCGGATTGTGGATAGGTTGGGGGATGATGGAACAGGGAGGTCTAAGCACAGGAAGAGGAGTGCGAAGGATAGGGAGTATGATGATAGGAATGCGTTGTTCCTCAAGTGAGCACGTGATTATTCGTGAGCATGAGCGACTGCCTAGAGCCAACGAATGTCTCGTGAGTTGAGCAAAACGAATGAGCGACTGCCTAAAGAGCATTATAGTTGGTGAAAGTGAACGAAGCAGGCGAGCGACTATTATAAAGTGATAGTTCGTGAACTTCAACTTAAAGGACATATAGTTCGTGAACTTAAAACTTAAAGTTCGTGAACTTACATAAACATAAGCGATTAGTTTATCACAGATATTGGTGAACCTGAGCGAAGTGAATGACTCGCATGAACACATTCTTCAACATGAAGGAAACGAATCTCAGCGACTACTACACTCAGCACGTATTTCATGAATATGAGCGACTACGAGCACAGATATCTCTTGAACATGCAAAGTGAATGTGAACAGTGGTTATACTCCTTTGCATGCACGACAACGCGGTCATATATTTCGAGAGCCAAGCGAGTGCCATACGTGAACACAAGTGACTTGAACGTCACATATGTCAACCTGAGCTACCTTAATGCACATATCAACATTAGGGAGGAAGACGTGGTTTGGTTCCTAACCTCCCTTCAAATGCTTTAGCTTTACTTTGTTAAAAGAATGATAGATGTGGTATTGTCTTCGAAAAGAAACGGTTAGTGAATGGCTGAGGCATCGTTGAGAAGACTACAATTCATGAACCATTTATACAGTTGGATTTTGCCAAAATAAACTTGTACATATAATTACCCAGACACTCTTGTACCATCCCTACTTCTTGCAACTACTTTGAAATTTACACACCCTTCAAATCTATCATTTGCATATATCTATTCGCGTTACCTATCCTTTGTCCTATACTTCCCCGATCCATTTCGACTACTGAATATTGCTGGTCACTAACCAGCACGTCATCCACTTCCTTGCCCAAGTTCACTGATTATCGCTCGGATTTGACTCATGCCAGCAGACTATCGCTAATATAAGTATAGTTAGCCAAGCGCTCACAATCGCCTAGTTCATGTTTCGAAAATTCATGGTCTTTTACGCACATATTAGCATGTTCACGAAGTATAAGTTCTTTTAGTCGCTGCAGTCGCTTTTGCTCATATTCACGAGCATAATCTCCGTTAGCTGGTCGCTCATTTGCTTACCCCATGTTCACGATATTAGACAGTCGCTCACATTCGCTTTGCTCATGTTCCCGATGTATATGCTCATAATACGAGTTATCCTAACAAATCATCAATATCAAAATACCCCCCCAACTTCACCTCCTCCTTCACCTCAACCTTCTTCGCCTTCTTCGTCGGCACCTTGTACGCACTCTCCAACTTCCGCGCCAACTTCCTCGTGACACCCTCCGATCCACGGCTGGCATTCACGAGCCAGTCACTGTCCGTGCTGTCGTACCTAAGAATATTCTGAAGATTAAACAAGTTGTCCCCCGCTAAATCTGGAATCACCTCCCCCAGCGTGTACCCCACCAAGGAGTCATGTGCTACCGAGTTGATCAACAACTTCTTGAGGTACGCGCTGAACTTGGCATAAGCGGGTGAGCTCACATAGAATCGGGAACCAGAGGTCTGTTTGTGTTTTCGGGGAACGTTCAATGCTTCTGTTTCCACCAAGTGCAACTTTGGGTGATCTAAAGCTTCTTCTGCATCCTCTCCAAATGTCCTCGCAACCACAAACTGCTCCATCAAGTCATTCGTACCCTCGTCAACCTTGTCGAAATGGGCAAAGTGCCCAATCTTTTCGTCCTCCTTGAACGGAACATGGATCATGAATAGCCCATACATGAATTCACCGGGGATGACCGCCGCTACTTTCTGCGGAATCAACACACAGTTCGATACCTCTCCATGATGCAGAGGCACGTAGCGCACAAGAGCATACGCCTCCAAGTCAACGAGCGACTTCACAAAGGCCTTGTACGAAAGCATGTTGCTCATGGTCTTACCAGAGGGCACGACATACTGCGACTCGCTCATCAAGAAGGTGAGCGGAAAGTCTTTCCTCTTGATAAATCCGAATATGTCCATTCCTGCAGTGCTTGGAAACAGCGCAACCTCGCTCAACTCCTTCGTGAGTGCCACCTCATCGCGCTTCAGGTACTTGAACCCCCGTGTGTACCCACCGACGTATTCTTTCGTGAACGGAGTCTCTTCTTCTTCTTCTTCATCTTCAGGCTGTTCTTCCGTGTACCTTTTTACGTAGTACTGTGTTTCTCTCTTGACGCTTTGGACCTGGTTGTTTCTGAGCACGTACTCGTGACCGCTAAGAATCGGCTCTCTTTTGACCGCCGAGTACACCAGGATGTCGATTGAGAGGTGCGAGTCGGTATCGGTGTCTGGGTCGCGTCCAAAGCGCAACTGTCCCAAGTACTGCGAACGCTCCCCCACTTTTTTCAAGGTTGTGGTCCACGAGAGGTCAGGCGATGGCGAAATCCACTCGTAGACCTGCGGATCGTTGGGCGACACGACAAACACTTTGACTCCCACCGAGTCGATGAATTGAGTGGGTGCAGGCGGTATATCGGTCCATTTCTGTGTAAACACAATGAGGTTACGCGTGTATTTCAACCGCGCCTTTTCTCGGAAAACATCAACGGCAGCTGTGAATGTAGAGGTGAGTGAGGATTCCTCAGTCTTGGGGGTTTCCAACGCTTTTGAATAGCTCTTGAAGTCGTCGTAGGTTAGCTGGTCGTCGCGAAAGCGCACTTCCTCGCCGATAACAAGGGCTATTCTGTCCAGTTTGCGGTTCTTCAAGAGAAGCGCGGCACAATGGTCGCTCCACAAAGACTTTCCGGGTGAATTGGTGGCATTGTTATCGAACGCGAATACGGTGAACTCTTTGGACATGCTGCAAAAATTAGTTTTCAGAAACAGTGATGTTCAATGAAATGAACTGATCGAGAGAATTGAGTTTGCAACAATTCTGAATAACTTTGATTATATGGATTGCAAACGGGTATACATGAGGTGTTCAAAATGGATGGATATAAAAGTGACCCATGAATGTCCTGTGGAACATTTGTTTCATTTTGTAATCGGTCTCATTTTGAAGTTCAGTTTGAGTGCTTTTGTCAAGTTTGGATAGATGCAAACCTGGTGCACTCCCGTATGAATACTCATCCATATTTCCTGTATGACTCCGCAAATCTTCGACACCTGAATTTCCTATACTATACAGTTTGCCCTTCTACCCCCGCTCACTTAAATCTTCAAGCATTCCACGAAACCCGTCAATATCTACAATCCCAGTCCTCCGGATTGCACTATCAATACCTACCACTCCCTCTAATGTACTCAAGTTCCAAGTCCCTTTCACTCTTGGACATCTCTCGATGTCCATGATCACTTCGCTGGTTCATAGTTCATGTTCTCGTTGTTGTTCTAAATCGTTTTTCCTTGATCCAAGTTTGCGTTTGTTCATTCGTCACTACTAACTTAACGTCCATTCGTCACTTCTAACTTAACGTTCACTTATCAACATTTACCTCATGTTGACTCGTTCACGTAGTTCTCACATGATCATAACAAGCAATCCTGATTTTGTGCCTCAAATCATGCACAAATCTTCTTGATACAAAGCCCGCACAATCTTCGTAGGACGACACTCACGCATACCATACGCCGATGACACATACACCTGTGACACATGCAGTGATTTGACGTTAACAGAACGTGTTTCGTTTAGCTCCTACACTCGAGCGCATTTCCAGACAGTGTTAAGCGTTGACATGACAGTTGGGACCTGCGTGGAACAACCAGACCACGGTTCCCGTCAAATATCCACTTGGCAAATCGCCCACCAATGAGTGTTATTTCTTTGCTTGCAGGTTTGGTCCACTGTCTACACCTGCATTTTACATTTTCCCCTACATCTACTGATTTCCGCTGTAATTGAGATCAAATACTCTAATTGGGCAAGACGCAACTCCCATATACTCAAATCTATTACACTACATACTCTATTACACTACGTACTATACTACACTCTTAGTCCTCACTCGATCACTCTACATACCCGTGTTTTACATATACTCACTCCTCTCTGCCTCCCTTATCTAATTTGCTCACTACCGTTTGCGCTTCCCCTCAGCACTTTTTTAGATACCAATCCGAACCCCTTTTGGTGGTCGCTTACACATACCTCGAGCAAGAATAACCCACACTAAATCTGCTAGTCTACCTTGTGCGCTGTCATCAATAGCCCGGCCGACACGGGCATGAATGGACGTACATCTCGTTAAGGTTGGGCAAGATGAATTTACGAGGTGCTTCTCTACTCTTGTCAGAAGCCACCCCTCGCTTTTGACGCATGATCAGCAAAACCACCCCAGTACGAATTAGGTCACAACATGTCCCAGCACACATACACGCAATTTCAGCGGCTTTGTTTTTTTTGTGTGGTTTAGGTAGTCAATGCCTCCTTCCGCGTCCTCTCTTAAAGTTGTAGTAAATGCGAAAGCTTAAAAAAGTTGTGGAAAAGTGCTCCGGAGTATTTGTGGGCACCAACCGTTATATATATATATACGTCAGGGCGGTTACGTAGAGATTTCAATTGCCATGAGTTTCCCTTATAACACGTATAATTACTACCCGACGGTCGAGCAGGCTCCCAATCAGTTCCAACAACCTCATCTACATTCACAACCTCAACTACACTTTCAATCGCTGGGGCAAACTCCGGTCCAGACCACACTCCCCATAATCATTCCCGGCATCAATCAGGCACAGGCCACGTACGACCAATCGCAACTCCACAACACTGCGCAATTGCTCCAGTCGCCGAATCAGCAGGTCCCGCACATGCCATACGCCCCCGGCCAGTATGTGGTGCACAGATACGAGGGCATGCGAAAGGACGAGAACGACATCGCAAGTCAGAGCATGCCGATCAAACACCAGCATAAACAAAGCATAAATGAACATCCGTCAATACAAAACAGAATCAACCCCATCAGCCAAAACATGAATCAGCCAATCAACCAGCCAAGTATGAACCAGCCCATTCAGCCAAGCATGAGCCAGTCACTTCAGCCAAGCATGAGCCAGTCAATTCAGCCAAATCAGCCCCAACCCATGCATTCATCACAGCCACAACCACAACCTGAAAAAATCGACCACCCGGTAAATGCACAAGGTCCATATTACCCAGAAAGCGGCCCAAACACATCAAACATTCCCCCAAATCCCGCAAATCCCTCCAACATCACAAACCTGTCGCAGATGGCTCCAATATCTATGAGCATGCCATTTGCACCTCCGTACACATACGCCAACGCGCTGTTTTACCCGTTTCCCGAGTGGGAAGAGGCGCCGGTGTACGGGCAGTCTGAGGAAGTGTACGACTACAACCAAGGCCAAACGTACCAGTACTCAGGAGGCTACATCAACAACCAGCGCATTCCGCTGAATTCGTTCACCCGACCAGGGTTTCTCTCGACCAAGTTCAAAAGTGAGCCTGTTTTGACACAGGCAATGTACCAAGAGGGCGCATTTGGCCAGCCGTCAGCACTACCCTCGATAGTTGGGCACTTCAAGCCGATCGAGACCAAGAAGAACCTGAAGCCTAGAATCCACAAAATCTGCAAGAATCCGCGCACACAGTCGCAGAACACCGCGTTCGCAGGCGAATTGCCGATAGACGAGTACCGTGTTGCGTTTGCGCAGGCCATGAAGTTGGATATGCTGCAGAGGTACAACGTTTTCCGCAGCATGTTGGAGGTGGAGTTGTACACAATTTTCGTGACACGGATAGCGCCAAACATCGATGTGTTTCTCGGGCACGACCTTTTCTCCACGGTTGTTGCGCCTTTGGCGCTCTACGACGAGACCCGTGTTCTTTTCAGTGCCATGTGTGTGTTGAGTGTGTATGTGCACCAGCAGAGCCATTCTGAATCCTCACTGCCCATGGAGTACTACCAGGAGACGATCAACTTGATCAACGACAACATCGACAACAAGGCACTTGGTGCAAGATGCTTTGCGGCCACGACGCTTCTCTGCGTGTACGAGTTGTGTTTTGTGAGTGTGGAGTCGGTGCACATCCAGCAGGCGATTGCGTCTTTGCAGCGACAGGAGTGTGAGTCGGGGCTTATGCAAAACAAGTTCTACCGGCTGTTTGGCTGGATTTTGTTTATCTGTGATCTGATCTCGTCCACGAACCTCAATGTACCCAACTACTTTAGTTACACCAGCTGGAAGAACCTCGATCCCGACTATTTCCAGATTTTTCTGGTGTACCCGATGCACGTGGAAAACAGCAACAAGGAGTACGTTCTGTGGTGGTACTGCAAGCTGGTGGTTCTCCTCAGTATTGCGAACGAGTTGCTAAACACCACGACGGTGAACCGCGCAGACCACCACGAGAAGCTCCACGCTGAGTGGGCCGAGCTTGAGCGCATGATGCACGAGTTTGACATGAACTCGCCTCCGTGCCTCAAGCCGACGATCTACAAGGTTGGCAATCCCGCCCCGACTATCTACTACAAGGACGAGCTCTCTGCGTTGACGGCAATCAACAACAAGCTTTGCAAGATCACTTTGAACGACGTGTTTTCAAAGAGGAACGGCAAGCAGGACGAGTCGCGCCGAGGACTCGCGTTGGACATCTTGGGGATATTGAAGAGTTACGATCTGAACTTGAGCATGTGGTTTATCAATTTGCACATTTCGCGGCGAGTGGGGGGGTATTTGATCCAGGAGCCGTATTTATTTGCGGAGTGCAAGGGGATTTACGAGAAGACGTTGGTGAGTTTTAATGTGGAGTAGGAGGGAGAAGGAAGAATAAAGAAGAAGGACAGGGGGTGAGAAGAAGGTAGACTTTGAAGACTATGAGGGCAGACTTTGATTGACAGGACTATGATCTGAACTTCAAGATTATGAGAATATGATTCAAGATTAAAATGATACGAGACCAATATGATTCGAGACCAATATGATTCCAGACTATGTTTCAAGAATAATATTCGAGACTATGAATCAAGACTAATATTCGAGACATGTTCAAGACTGTTATGGATTTGTTGAATAGGTGATGATGGAAGCACCATGGATATGATTAAGGTTGTGGTCAATCTCCTACTGCGATAACAACGGCTGTCACAGGATGTACACTGTTCTCTCATAGAGACAGTAACTGGTTGAGAAGCTTATGGCCTCGCCAATGTATGAATAAGCACAAAATGTATTATAAGAAAAGTATAGGATCACGGATTTGTAGAAATAAATTTTAAAGCGAGGTCGGTTTCTATTCAAGAAATCAAATACCCTGTTTCTGTTCGTATCCAATGTGCAGATCTCCTCACGATTACTGTTCCTGTTCCCCTTATGACTGCTGTGTCTGTTCTCCTCAAATATTCTGCTCTCCTCAAATCCCGTGTCTGCTCTCCTCAAATCCCATTTCTGCTCTCCTCATGTGCTGTTTCTGTTCTCCCCATATATCCCCTGTTTCTGTTCTCCTTTGGCACATTCCACATGGGAACACTTCCCCACCGCTTTAACCGCCATGCGGACTTCAAAGTCTAGAAGGCGTAGGATGCATGATCCTGCAAAGAAACATCAAGGCTGCAAACTGGTGAAATAGGAATTCGCGCTTCATACATGAAACCTCCAATGATAGTAAGGCTGTATGGGAGTGTGGTTTTGTGTTATTTACAGCATCGGTTGATAATAGTGACCTAAGGGCATTCAGGATGTTGCATAGGGGTACACAGGGAGGTACTGAGGGAGGAGGACAAAGGGAGGAGTACAGATGGCGGAGTAAAGAGGGAGGAGTGAAGAGGTAGTGATTACGGAAGAAGTTGATTACTGAGGAAAGGAGTATAGAATAATGGGTACGACGGGTTTGGACATCATGAAATAGGATGAAATAGGATGAAATAAGAAATGACCAGGCGAAGAAATGAGATCACAAGAGAAATAACATGATCAACAGTATGAGTGAACAAGTCGATATTGTATCTGACGTAGTGTGATATCTATTTGGACGATCGGCCAACATGTTGTAAAATTAGAAAAATCCCTGATTTTCGCAAAGCTTTCAAAAAGCTGGAACTTTTATCTAAAGTCCATTTTCAACTCCAAGCCCTAGACCTCGACCCAGGCGAAAACGGATATACAATCTTCTCATTTCCCTTTTTATACGAGCATATTTCCTCGTTTCGTTTTGTAACACGTACGATGCTCACGCCTGATGCAAGCCTACACAGGGTGGTGGTACAGAACCACCAAATTTCGGTGTTTGCAGGTGAGTTAGCCGATTATACGCTTCTAGAAGTGCAAAGCGAGAAAAGACTCAAAAACAAGACCTATATTTGGCATCAGAACCAGTCTTGGTGCAAATCAAGTGAACCGATTGTAAGCTTCAGTATTCTCCGCACGCCCCTCCTCACTCTCACCTTACGATCAACACCATTTTGTTGGCTGCTGGCCTTTGCGGTTTAGTGTATGCAGTTTACGATTCCGGGGCTCGAAACTTCACATCATCAAATAGTACTTATATGATGTGTTTCCTGAAATACAACTTGGCAGCGCTAGAGACAAACAGAGTTGACAAGCAGAAAGAGACAGAGTCTTAAACAGAAACAGACAGAGTTGAGCAAACAAAAAGAGACCGAGTTGAGCAAACAGAAAGAGACAGAATCTGAGCAAACAGAAAGAGACAGATTAAAAGAGAGACAGAGTTGAGCAAACAGAAAGAGACACAGTCTTAAGCAAACAGAAAGAGACAGAATTTTAAGCAGACAGAGTCGCCAGATTTTGACCAGCAACGACAGCCACATGAACAACCTACTTGAACTTCGCCAGCAATGCAGAGACCCGCAGTTCTGCCTCGAGGTGACACCAGAGAGGCTCAACGAACTAGTCAACGCGCTTCTTGTGGCTAACGACGAGGAATGCAAGCAGTTGGTCCCGATATTGTCCAACATCCTCCTCCTCAACAGAAGCATACACACAAACTTCTTCACACCCCACTGCTCGCACAAAACGTTGACGTTTCTCCTTGACTACTACCTGACCGCCGACACCGCGGACGTGTTGCTCATGATTGCGATGTTCAGGTTGATATTCCTCATTTTGTTTGGGCGTGTGGAGGAGAAGAAGACAGAAGAGAAGAAGGAAAAGAAGAAGGAGAGAAGCTTCTTGAGCAGGCTTTCTGGGCGGGAGAAAGAGCAGGCCCAGAAGCCTCTCCCGTCTATATCAGACACCATCTTGAGCACGGGAGCCACGCTCAATTTGGCATTGGACCGGTCGTTTTCCGCACTTGACCGTCTTGATGACACGCAGTGCAATATGCTCCTCGTGGAGATTCTCAAGGGTCTCCTGACCCTCTACCACAACTACCCCGAGCTCTTCATGAACATCCCCGTGGAAAAGTACATTATTGCGCTCAATGTGATGGACTTGACGAAATACGTCGTGGCCACCAAGTACCTCATCAACGTGATTGTGATGGTGTTCACCATCAACAGCAACCACCACGACCCTCTGGACAACTGCATCGACCACTACCTGGAGCTTGAGTGCAGAACGTTCTTCACGTGTGTGACGGACCTCTTGACGTTCAAGCTCAAGAACCAGGAGAGCCACCCTGACATCGAAATCAACGACCTCACACACCTCGTGATGGTGATCGACCACTTGTGTGCGCAGATGCTCATGCTGGAAAAGGTTTCCGACCCTTTGAAGGTGTTCTTCTACGGGAGGCTTTTACCAGAGGACGACGAGGTGCCGGCACCTTACGAGGAAATTTTCAAGCTCCTTCTGCAGAGACACCTGGGCGACTTGGCGGTGTCGGAAGACGCGCAGCTCGCTCAGTTCCAGCGCTACTTTGTGCAGTGTGTGTACCATGTGGTGCTGTTGAGGCGGACAAACCACACGACTCAAACGTTTTTGGAACTTGTGGGGTATTTGCTTGGCAAGGACTACATGGAGAGCAAGGGCATCCTGGTGCCGGAGGGTTTGGACGTGAATGAATACCTTGTGCCGAAGTACGCGAAGAATGCGAGCTTGAGCGGTGTGTCGAAGCTTTCGGACACGCTCAGCTCCATCATGCTGCAGTCTACGCAGAAGGAGGCACACGAGGAGATGTCTACGGAGCAGAAAGAGGAGGAGGCAGAGAAGTTGTTTGTGATGTTTGACAGGATGGAGAAGACGGGTGTGTTTCAAGGGTTTAAGAATCCGGTGAGGGAGTGGCAGCAGCTGGGAAGGTTTGAGAATATCAAGTGAGCAAGCAGCGAATGTGAGCAAGCATGAGTGGGACGCACATGATCGAGCCGAACATAAGCGAGCATGCGAACATACTGATGTGAGCGAGATAAGTGCGAACAGAAAATACTGACTGGCGAACGTACACTGCACCAAAAGGAGAAACAAGTTAATGCAAATGGTGACCAAGTCAAAAAAAAATGTGAATAATAGATCCAGGATTCGGAATGTAACCATGTAAAGAAATGTCCCGAGCTTAAGCTGACCAAAATAATCGAAAATTGTTGAGACTAAGAAATAGCATGGACTTAGATAGCATTCGTATTTCGTGACGTCAAAATCATAAAGAATAAGTCATATCATCTTAATCCAGTCATATCATCTTAATCATTAAGATCCTATCGTTTTAATCCATTGACGATCAGCCTATTCATAAAAGTCATATAATCTTTCATTTCCTCCAGCGCCTTCCCTACCATTTTCTCGTTCACGTCACTCAGTCACCTGATCGTTTGACATTTGCTAGTTAATATTCTATCACCTGTTTCGCTCGTTCACATTCGCTTCGCACACGTCCACTCACCAGTAATTACAGAATAATAGAAATCGTGAGCTAATTACTATTTCTATCTCTCGTGCCGCCACTCCCTCCCTTCACTTTGGTCGGGCTATTCACTCGCCAGTAATTACAGAATTAAATTATAGAAATCGTCAGCTATACACTTTCTATCTCTCGCCACTCCCTCGGTTCACTTCGGTCGGGCTGTTCACTTTAGCTTTGGTCATTACGACTCCTTTCTAAACACCAATGCACTTCTGGACGGAATGTACACCATGAGCGAGTTCGCCCGGTCGTTCCACCTGTCGTTGTTGGTAAAGTACTGCACCGGCTTGCCGTCCTTTTCCTCCTGAACCCTGTCATGTCCCCCGTACCTCTTGTCGTCCGAGTTGAGTGCAACGGTGTACGTGCCCGCAGCCTCCACACCCACCTTGTAGTCGGGGTACGACTGCGTCGGGTGGAAGTTGAACACAAAGAGAAGCCCGCCACGCTCAAACACAAGCACCTTGTCGCTCTCGTGCTTCAAGGACACGTACGCCTGCGGAGTGCCCAACAACCCGTACTTGGTGTCAAGGTGCTGCATCGCTCCGTCAAATTCATACAAAAACTGGTAGCGCAAGAGCGGGTCCTCGATCAAGTTGAACTGTCTGCGCGCGTAGCTGTACAGCTCGCCGTTGCCGACACGCGGGAAGTCCAACCACTCGGGGTGGCCGAACTCGTTGCCCTCGAAGTTGAGGTAGCCCTCGCCACCAAGCGCAAACGTCACGAGACGAATCATCTTGTGGAGCGCCATTCCACGGTCCACAATCGGCGTCAACTCAGTCAACACAGACATGTTGGTGTACATCTCCTTGTCCATCAACCAGAACGCAATGGTCTTGTCGCCCACCAACGCCTGGTCGTGCGACTCACAGTACGCAATGCACTTCTCGCCGTGTCTGCGGTTCGTCAACGTGTGTACAATGCTGCCGAGGTCCCACTGCTCGTCCTGTAAATGCTTCAAGATCTTGATCCACATGTCGGGGATCGCCATCGATAAACGGTAGTCAAACCCGATTCCGCCCTCCGCAATAGGGAGACACAACGTCGGCATGCCGCTCACGTCCTCGGCAATCAGGAGGAAGTGGTAGTCGGGCTCCAAGTCCGCAAGCAACTGGTGTCCCAACATCAAGTAGATAATCGCATCGTTATCGACCCACTCAGGGTTGAAGTACTCGTTGTAGTCGCCGCTGAACCCGAAACTGAGCCCGTGGTGCTTGTAGAGCATGCTGGTCACTCCGTCGAAACGGAACCCGTCAAACTTGAACTCCTGTACGTAGTACTTCAAGTTGGAGAGCAAGAAACGCAACGTCTCCCAGTTGTTGTAGTTGAAGAGACGCGAGTCCCACAAGTCGTGCGACCCCTTCCCACCTCCGTGGAACAAGTAGTGGTCCGTGCCGTTGAACATGTTGAGCCCGTCGTCAATGTTCTTGGAGCTGTGCGAGTGCACCACGTCAAGCAACACCTTGACGCCCAACCCGTGCGCTGTATCGATCAACTCCTTCAAGTCTTCCGGCGTTCCGTAACGCGAAGAGATGGCGAAAAAGTTCGTCACCTGGTACCCGAACGACGCGTAGTACGCGTGCTCCATCACCGCCATCAACTGGATGGCGTTGTAGCCGAGATGCGCGATTTTCGGCAACACGTTCTTGGTAAAGTTCTTGTACGAACCCACCTCTGGGTTTGGCGTCGAGATTCCAACGTGCGCCTCGTAGATCTTCAATCCCTCAACCTTGTTGAAGTTTGGACGCGGGTTCTTGAACTTGTAGACTTCAGCCTGGGGAGGATTCCAGAAACGGCCCTGGTACAACTGCTCGTCCTTGGCCTGCGTCGCTCTGTGCACCCACGGGTCCAAGCGGTAGATGACCTCGCCCAACGGCAATTTCATCGCAATCTTGTAGGCGGAGTCGTGGGGGACGGCGAAGTCGCCGTTGACTGCTGGGATGGTCAACTTCCACAAGCCAAAGTCCTGCTTGGCGAGCTTGTGCGACTCGAGGTCCCAGTTGTTGAACTCGCCGACGAGCGACACCTCGTCGACGTCGGGAATGTACTGCACCGCGGACACCAGCTTGTCGGTCCAGTTGGCGTGCAACCCGTACACTTCGTAGGCGCTGGCAAAATCCACGAGCGATTTTTCGCCCTTTGTGATGTCGTCGTACCACTTGCGGAAGCTGACCTGGCGCTGGATCAACTGCAGCGAGAACGGCTCCAACCAGGGGTCGAGGTTGAGGGCGCCTTTTACGAGATCGGACATGGTATTGGAGATCATATAACGAAGTATTACTCAATGGCAAAAACTGTCGATATATTTAATTCAAAGGCGGACTCCTCATTTTTATAGAGTGGGGGTAATTTCCCAAAAATGCTGGGGTCGATTTTGTTTGTGGCAGGGGTTTGTTGGATCCCTTCTAGAAGGGTATTTTTCCGAGTACTGGCTGAAGTAGTAAGCTGTTGACGTACACTGGGATTGATGTCGACTGGGGTGTACTGAACTGACAATGATGGTACGATGAAATGTGTATTCTGTGCATTGCGGCGATGAAACACTAAACCCTACGTTGATGATTGTGTCATGCCATCATGGCATTCTACGTATGACGACTGGATTGCACTTACATGCTTATTTTCATGGTTATGGGCATTCAGCCAGCTTTATTTTAAAGCAACGATCACTAAACCGCCGGACTATAAGAGTGTATTATACCCCGACTAAACCACCGGACTATAAACCGCCGGAGTAATTTACATTGTACTAAACCACCGTCAATCGATACGGAAATCGTGTTTGTGATCGCAAGAAAAAGCGAATGTGGAGGGGATTATTTTACGAATGAATGATGGAGGGGATGGTGAATTTGTGAAAAAAACACAGGTCAACTCCAATTCACATCTGTTGTACCTAGGAATCCTCCCGAATCATTTACACCCTCATACAAACCTGTCTTGCTCAATTTTGTGTACAGATGCTGGATCGACCTGTACAAACCCAATGGTCAATTTCTATTCCCTTCACGAATCATTTTATCACCCAATCTTTCATCAAAATAAATCAAGTTTCACTGTAGAAGTCTGCAGAATTGATTAGGAGTCAATGACTTCTCAATGATTAGAAGTGAATGACTTCTCAATGATCAGGAGTCAATGACTTCTCAATGATTAGAAGTGAATGACTTCTCAATGATTAGAAGTGAATGACTTCTCAATGATAAGAAGTGAATGACTTCTCAATGATTAGAAGTGCAGCCAATCTCAATTGATTAGAAGTGCAGCCAACTTCTCAAGTGATTAGAAGTACCATGACTTATGATTAGAACTCAATGCTTCTCAAATAGCGTGTTGGAAAGTTTGCAAAGTCAGTATCTCAATATTTACCTGAATAATTACCAATGCGTTGTTGAACTAATACATTCTCCAAGGTTCTTGAACATTTTCCACGATTGATCATATTCCGAAGAGACGAAATTGATTCTCGGACATTTCATTGCAACTGTCGTTTTCAACATGTATTCATGTTTCTCAAATGTCGCAGTCCAGTTCTCGAAGACCACTGATCTTGAAACTTTTCCTTTACAATACTAACTGGCGTTTCTCACGCTGTATCAAACACTTGTCATGAATGTTGCACACTTATCAATCGTGACACTACTATCATTCTCATAGAACATACTCTTAGCCATCAGTTCTCACTCCACTCTATTGAATCATACACTAATACTAAAATCACACACCAAAACTATTGACGATCATGATACAATCAACTCTTTACTACCCTGAAACATACTCTTATCTATCAAACCTCTCATAATATACCGCTTTTTATGAAATATTCACATGTTAACATACTAACTTCAATGATACCATCCGCATTTCACTCTCTCGTTGCAACACTTCACACCCACGTGTCACTCTCTCGTTGCAACACTTCACGCATGCATGTCTCTCGTTCCAACTTGTTCTATCTAAACCTCTGGTTCAATATCCTCTCCGACCCCGCCTCGTAATACTCCTCCTTGCTCACCCACAACTGGTGAAACGTCCCCAACGACGCCAACACCGAACCACCGATCCACAGCTGGTTCACACGCTCCAACGCATTCCCCACAGCGTGCAATCGCACCTTTAACCCCGGGTTCGTGTTGCTCAACTCGTTGTACAAACGCTCCGTGAGCTGCGGCACGAGCGACACGCCTCCGGTCACAATGATATTGTGTGCTACACTCGCCCGCAAGTCAATGTCGATCGTCGACAAGATATGCGTGATCAACTGTGCCACTCCACGCACCCCGGACTGCGGGGAGTACGAGCTGTCCGTCGGCTTCTCGCCCACAGCCTCCACCTGCGGCGGCGGCGACAGCTGGTTCAGCTCCGCGCGCTTCACACTGCGCTTGAGCGGCCTATAGTCATCGTACTTGTTGAGGAGGGTGATCTCGCCGCTGTTGCGCGGCCAGCGTGCCGCGCTCTCCGCGTTGCTGAACTTGTACGACAACGGGTCAAACACCGAGTCCGCCAACAAGAACCGCTCCACACCGAGCGGAACAGACTGCCCCGTGGGCATCTCAAACAACCGCCTGTGGTCGTCCTGCGAGTAGAACTCGCGCACCGCCTGGTTCGGGATGTTGAGCCGCTTGTCCGGCACCTCCATCACGCTCTCCTTGATCTCGTGGAGCACCTTCTCCCTCTGGAACGCCTCAAAGCTCGCGGTCGTCTCGGGCACTCCCGCACGCGTGGTGTACACGGGCTCCGCAGGGTGCACGACGGGCTCCTTGGTCTTGATGCGGTACGTGGGCACCACGTCCACGTTCTTCAGCTCGAGGTAGTCGGCGATTTGCGCGCTCAAGAAGCGTCCTCCGTACGACGTGCGCATTGAGTTCTTCATGAGCGAGATGCCGTCGATGACCGGGGTCACGCTCACGCTGTCGTGGCCGAGGTCCACGACGAGGCAGTTGGCACGGCCCTGTTGGAACGAGGCACACGTGGGTGTTTTCGCGAGGTAGAGGGCGGGGAAGTCGAGCTCCTCGTAGACCAGCTCGACGATCTTCTTGCGGTAGTCTGGCTCGGACCACACGGGCTCCGTCATGAGGAGCGGCTGGTCGCGGTACTCGATCTTGAGCTGCGTGAAGTAGTGCTTGTACTGCTCGAGCGCGGTGTCCCAGTCGGTGATGATGGAGTCGTGGAGGAGGGGCTTGATTTCGTAGCCTGCGCGGGGGACGGTTATGCCTTCGCCGAAGATCTTGTGGCCGTCTTTCTCGGCGTAGCACGAGTACGTGGTGACTTTGGGGAAGTCGTCGCCGGCGTAGCCGATGCGGGTCTGGTAGGATCCGGGGTCGAGCACGATCGCGTTGATTTCGTCGCCGCCGTAGACTGTGGACATGATGGAGTTGAGCGGAACGAAAAGTGACAAAAGTTTGCGAATAAATAATGGGTGAGAAACGCTACGCATAGGTACGTTTAAATTACGATACGCATCGATACGTTACGCATAGATACGTTACGCATAGATACGTTAGTACGCATAGATACGTTTAGAACAGGGTGATACAATTTTCAAGCAGAGTTGTAGACAGCAGATCGCGTATAGTGTCCAAGTTCTTAGAGAAGCGATTAGCGAGGATTCAGAGGACGAGTAGGGATGGACGCTCAGTATTCGTTTGTTCTCCTCAAGTTGTCAATCTTTGGTATATTTGTACTTGGCTACAAGAAACTGATTATCGTATCTTGGGATACATTGTTCGAAATTCAATGGAAATTCAAATGGAAATTCAATTCTGTTCATCAATCTTCTTTGACTGCAAAGGAAAACCCTGACTCTCTCACCAATCATCAACTCTTGCTGACTGCAAAGGAAAACCCTGACTCTCTCACCAGTGGTCAACTTTTGCTGACTGAACGAGCAAGGAGAGGAATAAGCGGTGTTTAATGAGAGGAATGCAGAGGAATGAGATCAGCCGGGGTGTTTTACGAGAGGAATAAGAGGCGTTAAATGAGAGGAATGCCGTGTAGTGAGATCAGCCGGGAGTGTTCGGCATTCATACAACTTCTTACATTTGTTTTATTGAATATCTAAGGTTGCAATGTAAAGTAACAGTGCAGTGTCAAATTCTCAATCACAGTCCATCACTCAATCACATCGCTTCACTCAAGTTACCATCAGTTACTATCGTACTTACTCTCAAAGTTATGTTCACTCAGTCACTCACCCCCGCGCAGTATCACCTGACATCGCTGGCATGTTCGCTACTCTTTGTTTAGCTGCTCATGTTCGCTTTCACTCTGTTGATCTGCTCCCATCTTGCTCATGTCCGCTTAGATACACTCTCTGTCTCATGCTCCCTCACTTCGCTCGTTCGCTCAAATTCACTGTCAATTCGCTTCGCTCGTTCAGTCACATTCATTGTCGCACGTTCACTCACAAGACTCTCGTCTCCGCCTCAATCACTCCCAACAAAAACTCCACCTCCAACCTCTTCCTCGCCTCCCCCACCCAGTCGTCCGCCAACTTCCTCGTCCACCCCTTCAAATGCGCAGCCTCCTCCACCGCATCGTCCAAGTGCCCCCGCACCAACGCCGCCTCCACACGCGCAACGACACTCTCAATGTCCCGGCCGTCCGGCTTCGCACCCTTCACCGGAAACAACAACTTGCTGAAGAAGCTCGAAGTCAAGTGCCCCAAGAGACCCGCGTTCGGTGGAAGAAGCGCAGCACTGCGCAACTCCGGCACCAACAACTCCCAGCGCAGGAGAAGCTGTGCATTCGTCAAGATCGACTGCGTGGACTCCGTCGCCACTAACGGACCCAAGTCCCGCACAGCAACCTGGATCAACTCGTTGTCCGCCAGCGCCAACTGGTCCACGTACGCAGACACCGACACCGGCGCAGCTCCGTCAGAGCCCAACAACGCGTTGCGCAACTTCACCACAAGGTGGTGCACCTGCTGCTTCTCGTGGTTCGCAAGCAACTGCAGCTCCAACGAGGTCGCAAACTCCTCGAGCTGCGCGAGCTTCTTGTCGAGCGCATCCACGTTCGCCAAGCGCCCGTCGCGCTCGCTGTTGATCTTGCTCACCACCAACTCCTCGAACTTGCGCGTCTGCTCCACGCGCACCATCGACACAGCGTTCGCCGCTGCCTGCGACAACGCAGACTTGGTCGCCTCAACCTCCGCCACAAGGCGCTCGTTGAGCTTCTTCTCCAACTTGACCTTCTCGCCCTTGAACTGGTTCAACAACTCCAGCGTCAATTCCAACTCCTTCTGCGTCAACGCCGACAAGCTGTCCACCTGCGACACCTGCACCTGTTTTGCGACCTCGTCGTCAAACTGCACAGTCAACGCGTTCAAACGCTCCGTCAACCCGCGCACAGACTCGTCCACGACCTTGACAAGCCCGGCAGACGAGCTGCCGAGCGCGTGCGCGTCGATGGACCCAATCAAGTCGTTGAATGCGCTAATGGTGGCCCTGACCGAGGGGTCGGATGCCGTGGTCTTGAGTAAGGGCAACGACTCGGCCTCCTTCTTTTCCACCTCCACAGGCTTCATCAACTGCTCCGCAGGCGTCAAGTTGCCGTGGGCCAACTTCTCCTTCAAGTCCTCGCCGGTCTTTTCGAGTTTGCTGGCGAGCTCGTCGATCTGCGACTTGGACGACGCAGAGAACGATGTGAGGTATTGTTTCCACTTTTCAACCCCACGCGACACGTCGTCGACACTGCCGTGCTCAATCACGTCCAAGAGCTCCTCGTAGTAGGGTAATTGGTTGTCGATGACAAAGTCCATGACCTTGTCATTTTTGGTGGCCGTGTAGAGGACGCCCCCGTAGACGACGGATGCGGCGAGGGCTGTTTTGAAGAGGAATCCGGTGATGGAGAACTTCTTGGAGGGAATGACGGGTGGTAGGGTGGGTGGGGGCGTGACGGTGGACGCCCAACGTTTGGCAGCGGTTCTGATCATGTTGTCCAATGAAAAAAGATAAAAAACAGACATGAGCGGAGCGAATGTTAAGCTAACAATTCAACATGAGCGGAGCGAATGTTAACGTCAAGAAGGCTACCTATTCAACATGAGCGGAGCGAATTTTAACTACAAGAAAGCTATCAAATGGCAATTTAACGAGGCGAACATTAACTAACGAGCCTTTAGAGTGGGCGGCAAGCAATGGCAGCAATTAGACTTAATTGAGCATGCGTACATGAAAGAGAACGGTAAAGTATGTGATGATTGTGTTTCGACAAGCTTTGGGTAATCGCAATAACCTGAAGTGTTTTATCTGGCAGGAAGAATTCACTTTGAGAATTTATAAGTTTCTATATGAAGAATTTGCAATCAAGAATCTATTTGAAGAATTTATCTGAAGAATCACAATCAGGAGTCTATTTGAAGAATTTAACTGACGAACTTCTGGTAAAGTAGAATTATGGACGCAATGACAGCTAGAGATTATCAATGGACAAGGGGTTGACAGTGTAGGTAGTGAGACTAGTTACTTAGAGGTAATTGAGGTATTGGCTCGGTGGGATCGATGATTAGCCAAACGCTGGACAATTGACAGCCAGAGACTGATAATTACAAACGCTTACGAGGAAACGTGACTAGGTCCAGTACCACAGCTAGATATTGTGCCTTGTGTACATCATCGGACCGATATTGTGGACTTGGCGAGTACCACATGTTCTGCTCAAGTCGTTAATATTGGATCCATCCTCTCTTCAGTTCAATTATCTGGCAATAATTGAGGCTCTACTTGCTAGCTGGTGTGGCTCTTCTTGCTCACTGGTATGGCGCTTCTTGCACTCGCTTGTATGGCACTTCTTGCACTCGCTGCTTATATGGCACTTCTTGTACTCGCTGGTATTGATCCTTTTTCAGCCACTATTTTCGATTTCCTAAGTCAATCGCCACTATTGCCACCAATTGCAACCGTTTCCACCACTTCAACAATTGCACTGTCCTTTACTAAGAACTGCCTCATTCCTACTATCCTACCATGACCATCTCCCCCATCTCCCTCCTCCCACCCCAGCCCTCCACCACAAGAGCCCAATCGCTCCACCTCTCCTACGACAAGCACCACGACCGCATCACCTACCCCAACGGCAAGTCCATCGTGGTGCGCTCCGTGGAGCCCGACTCACCTCTTCCCCCAAAGCAGTTCACCAGACACAACCACACCACCACAGTCGCCACCTTCGCGCCGTCCGGCAACTACGTGGCGTCCGGTGACGAGTCGGGCCAGGTCAAGATCTGGGATGCTGCGATCGAGTCCGAGTCGTTTGAATGCCCCTCCATCAAAAGCGAGTTCCAGATCTTGGCAGGCCCCATCAAGTCTATCGCCTGGGACGCAGACTCTGCCCGTGTGATTGCAGTCGGACAGGGAAAAGACAAGTTCGGCCACTGTTTCACATGGGACTCGGGCAACTCGATCGGTGAGATCCAGGGACACGCAGGGACCATCAACGCCGTGGCCATCAAGCCCCAGAGACCGTACAGAGCAGCGACTGTCAGTGACGATAAGGCGTTAGTTTTCTACAACGGACCCCCGTTCAAGTTCGATAAGAGTGTTAGGGGACACCACAGCAACACAGTGCGCGATGTAAAGTTCTCGCCAGATGGTAAGTGGCTCGTTAGTGCGGGTCTGGACAGGACCATCGTGCGGTACGACGGAAAAACCGGTGAGTTTGTGGACAAACGCGAAAACGCCCACAACGGCGGGATCTTTGGAATCTCGTGGTTCGCAGACTCGGAGACGTTTGTCACGGCGTCTGCAGACGGTACTGTCAAGTCGTGGACCCCAGAATTGAAGGAGGTTGACACTTACACTGTTGGTGAGGGTGTTTCCAACCAGCAGGTTGGTGTTGTGGTCACCAACAAGTACATCATTTCGTTGTCTTTTGGTGGCGATTTGAACTACTTTGTTCCGGGTACCGGAAAGCTCCACCGTGTGGTGTCTGGCCACCAAACCGCGTTGACTGCGGTCAAGTTGCTCGGCTCGGAGTTGTACACCGGGTCGTCAGATGGAGCGATTTTCAAGAGGGCGTTTGCGGAAGACTTGGCCGTGGTGCCCACGTATGCCAACTCGCACGCTAATTACGTGGTGGGCATCGCGCAGGCAGACACGGTTGTTTCTGCTGGGTGGGACGACAAGCTCAAGTTCTGGGGAGACAAGGAGGTGGATCTCCCCTCGCAGCCCAAGAAGGTAGTGCACACTGGGAAGTCGACGGTGGTTTTGTTTGAGGACAAGATTGAGGTGTACCAGGGCAAGGCGAAAACCCTGGAAATCACGCTTAGTTTCAGCAGCAACGATGCTGATGTGTTTGAGACGAAGGTTTATGTGACGGATACGAAGGAGAACAAGATTCACGAGTACTCTATTGGCGGTGGTGCTGAAATCACTGCGCTGTCTGTGGGTTATCCCGCGTTGCGTGCTCCGCCGAGTTTGGTGCGTGTTTCGCCCGATGGCAAGTACGTAGCGGTTGCCGACACTGCGGGCAAGTACACTGTATTTAGCACTGCCGATGCGAGTGCCGTCACCACGCGCTGGGCGTTCCACACGAGCCGTGTGTACGATGCCACGTGGACGAAGGACTCAAAGTATGTGGTGAGTGCTGGTTTGGACAGCGGGTTGTTTGTGTACTCGGTTGCGAGACCGGCGAAGGTGCTCAAGTTCCCGTTGGCACACCAGAACGGTGTTTCGGGGGTTGAGTGGTTGGAATATGATGGGGAGAAGGGGAAATTTGCGACGACGGGACTTGATGGCGTGCTGAAGGTCTGGGGGGTGGACTTCAGTGGTTACTGAGCAGTGAACGTGAACGAATGAGAAAGAAGTGACGTGAACAAAGTGACGTGAATAAAGTGACGTGAACAACGTGAACGAAGCGAATGTGATGGAAGAATCGACGAAGTGAAGAGAACGAGGCGAATGCGGTGGAGGCGACGTCAACAGCGAACGAAATTTATGGGACAACAAGAATTGAGCAACAAAAATATTGCAAAGAAAAGCGTGAACTTGAGCAATTTTGTGAACCGAGCGAACTTAAACCAGAGAAGATAACACAGTCAAGTCAACTTGACGATCGCTGATCTACAACGTTAGGATGACTAGAAAAATCACATCCATCAAGAGTATATTTTATGTAGAAAGTTAGAATCAGAGAGTAAATATTCACTGTTGAGCTTTTGTGAATGTACCATTTCCAAAAATATGCCAATTTCCATCTTGGCATTTTTTGCAGCCAAAGGAATTTCCGAGATCTCGGAACCTTCATCAGATAGTGGACTTCGTTTGTACTAATAGTTATCTGCCGACTCTGTTACATATGCCGTAACTAAGACACTTTTGTGTCGCGCCACATTTTTTTAACAATTGCGTGAGATGTGGGTTGATTGTCATTTGATATCCATCCGCCCTGTCGACGAATGATATGATATCTCCCCCGGTGTATAATTCTCTCTTTCTGGTTTCTACATTACAATAAGACTTAGTGCTGTTCTTTATACTTTCTTTGTTCTCTCTACTTCAACAAACTCGAAATCAACCTCTGTTTATGCCCCAACCACAACGCACCCACTGTGTGGTCCACCAAGTCGCCCGCATCGCTGTGGGGATGGATCAACACCGACAACTTCCCGTGGTTCACCTGAAAGTACGGAACAACCTTGGCAAAGGTCTCTGGGGTCTTGAAGTCCAACTCCCACATGTTGATTGGGTGTGGGCCAATTGGCTTGTCCCAGAACTTGTGCACTCTGATGTCGCCAGCCTCAATCTCGGCTGCGAAATCCTTCAACACCTTCTCGCGGAGGTCCCAGGCCTCCTTTTTCTCGGCTTCGTTGCTGCCCAGAAAATACGTGTGCACGTCGTAGGACTTGATGGTTCCGTAAAATTTAGACATGGTTGGTGATGAACTGGCGCGTGGGTGTTTATATACGATTGGCGATATTGTACGATTAATAATGCGCCAGTATTTTTTGGCACGAACTTTAGTAACGTTCTGACTAAGAGGCTCGACTGCATACATAAAGATACTGGCAATTGATTTCTACTTATGAATTGTGAGTTACAACAGAGGGAAGCTGTATTCAGTCGTACTGATATGGCAAATCTCAACAATGTGAATTGAGATTTACTCTATACCCGATGTTTCAGTGATCGTAATTCGACCCTGTTCAAAGAAGTGGTCCGTTATAGGCTTTTTACGGTGACATTATCGAGTTTGCAGCTCATCACTCGTGTGAGATTAGTATGGGACAACCCTTCCGCATATGATTACTTGCGCTTTCTAATTCCTCGGTCTCGTCCTGTTAAACTTCCACCTTGAAGTCATCTTTCTACTCCCACACTGTAAGTTATCGTTCTACATCCTCCATCTGCACAAACACATAATCCTCCGCGTCGCTTCGCCTTCTCTTCACTGCAGTACTCACCACCAACCCCACAATACTGCCAGCAATATTGCAGTATATGTCCTGCGCATCAAACACTCTCTCGGGATTCACCACATGCTGTATCATCTCCAGCAGAACGCTTGCCCCTAGCGTACACACCATCAACGTCATAAGTCGAAGAAGCTGCACTGCCCTGGTGTCGAATATGAAGTAGAACTCAGACGTCAAGATCGCAAACGTCGTGAAGTGAATGAGCTTGTCGTGGTTGAGGTGGATCAGCGCAAACCCGAGATATCCGGCCCCCACAAGGGACACTATGAAGACTGGTTGTTAGTTGGAGCGATTGAGGACATAGTACTTACGTATCAACACGGGGGTTCTGATTGAGGTCATGGAACTAGTTGACAGATCTTATTCAATTTTTGAGGTTATTTCATCACTTTGGCTATGGCCTCGGTGATTTTAATATAATTTGGCTACAGCCTCGGACGTACTATCATCCGACTGCTATCACCTATATACATACTCTCCATTATATACCCTTCATTTTACCATACTCTCTGTATTACATAAGTCTTCTTCCATTTCCATTTCTCTTTTCATGCGCCAATCACTCATACGACAAGCCTCAATCAACTACCTCACCCAAGGGCTCCAGAAACTCAAGGCGGTGCCCCCACCGCCTCCTACCGTTGTCAAGAAAGCCAAGTTCAACGCACTGAACCACGTCATCACCCCCAACGACCTCAACGATGCCTTCAGATCCCCCTACTTTGCAAAGCCAGGGCCTGCCCAGCTCTCGCGTGCCCAGGGAATGTTCAATCGCGCCTCCGTAAAGTTGGAGTGGACCCACTTGAACTACGAAGACATTCCGGACGTCAAGTATCTTCGATTGAAGCGGGAGAGGGATGCGAAAGATGTTCAAAGAGACATTCAAAATGGTTCCATTCAAACTGGCTCCATTCAAACTGGCTCCATTCAAACTGATTCCATTCAAACTGGCTCCATTAAAACTGGTTCCATTCAAACTGGTCTCGTTCCTTCCAAACGAACCACGTTCGGAATTAAACCCGAACTCTTGAAAGTTCTTCCTGAAGTGGTTCTTTTGGGCCACACCAACTCGGGCAAATCGTCGCTCATCAACAACCTTCTTGTCACCAAAAACGAAGGGGCAACGCTGGGCGCCCTGACACAGCACGCATTCGTGTCGCGAACAGCAGGATTCACCAAGACTGTCAACTGCTTCAACATCTCCAACAAGTTGCGCTTGGTGGACAGCCCCGGCTACGGCGACAAGGGCGAGGTCAAGCAAGGGGAGATAGTGTTGGAGTACCTCGAACGCAGGCACCAGTTGCGCCGTGCTTTTGTGTTGGTGGACAGCGAGGAGGGCTTCAGGCCACAGGACAGGCAGATCTTGGATGGGCTCATCGACTTTGGAGTGGCCTTCGAGATCGTGTTCACGAAGGTGGACAAGGTGATTGCGAAGAAGGTGGGGAGGGCAAACACAAAGCAGGAGGTGGAGGAGGGGAACAAGAGGGTGATTGAGCACTATGAGCGGCTCATGGGGCTGTTGAGCAAGAGACAGAGTGCGTTTTCACCGAGGATCTTTTTCAACAATGCGTATCCGAATAGGGTGTTGGAGAGGAGGTATGGGTATAAGGAGATACGGGCAGCGATAATGGATGTGGTAGAATAGTGTCCTGGTCATTTCTGGCGAGCTCGCGAGACAGGAATTACGGAGGAGTAGTGAACATGAAAGATTGGATTACCTGAGCGTGCGAGAACATGGAAGTTTGGATTATCTGAGCTTGCGAGAATATGGAAGTTTGGATTATCTGAGCTTGCGAGAATATGGAAAAACTGGATAATGAGCTTGCAAAATAAATGCACGGGAGACTGGATTAAGACTTCGAGGCAGAATTATATGATTGCCTAGTTGGCAGTAGAAACGGACACTAGATGTTTGGAATCAAGGAAAACGGGATTTAGATTACAGGTTGTTTTGAATCACTGGATATTTTTGAGTTGAGTGCAGAAGAACTGAAAATGGTCGCGGACCAAATGGAAAAGAAGAATAGGGACCGAATCGAAAAAGGAAAAGGATGTATAGATGTGGAGGAGTAAGGTGCCTCGACGACTTATAGAATAAATGAAATGCAAGCATCGTCAATTCAACCTTATTGCAATCTCTCACAACCTGTCTTATTTTTGCTTTGGTCTGTGGAGATTTCTCTCAAGCTAGTTTTTCAAATTGTCGTTTGATGTATACACGTACCTTCCTCCCACTTCGTCAATTAGATCTTATCTTGGTAGTTATCATCATACTCGCTGCGCTACTAATTAGTTTATGCATCTACGTTGTCACTAATAGCTCAATTAGTTCTTCGCTCTCACTCATCACTCAATTAGTTCAATATATCTTCACTCACACATCGCCCAATTAGTTCTTCGCTCTCACTCATCACTCAATTAGTTCAATATATCTTCACTCACACATCGCCCAATTAGTTCTTCGCTCTCACTCATCACTCAATTAGTTCAATATATCTTCACCACATCGCTCAATTAGTTCTTCGCACTCACTCACTAGTTCATTATCGCTCGCTCCGCTATCCAATGACCGCTTCTTGCTTTCTTGAATCATCTCTCCTACGCTTTTCCTTATCATGCTATTACTTATAGTATCTTAAAAACGACCACCACGTCCACCTCTGAAACCTCCTCTTCCGCCACGGTCGCCGAACCCGCCTCTGGATCCACCACGGCCACCGAATCCGCCTCTGCCACCTCTGGCGCCGCCTCTGCCACCACGGTCACCGAAGCCACCGCGGCCGCCACGGGCGCCGAAACCACCACGGGCGCCACCACGGCCACCGAAGCCACCTCTGCCGGTGGTTCCCGACTTCTTCTTTGGCTTTGGACCCACAGCCTTTGGCTTGGGCAAGAATCTCTCCATCGGCAACAACTTGTCGCCGCCAATGTAGAACTTGTCGCCCTCCTTGAAGGAGTCGGCCTTGATGCCGTCGCTGGTCTTGATGGTGAAGAAGACCTCGTTCAATGGGCCGAGGATCTCGTCGACCTTGCCAATCTGCGACTTGTTCTCGAGGTAGATTGGGGCATTGAAGTATGGGATCTTGACGTTGATCGAGCGACACACGATGTCGCCCTCACAGGCCTGCATGAAGGAGCCCATTTCTAACACGGTATCTGGGGGTCCTTGTTGGAGGGCTGGGCCGGTTCTGCCGAACCCGCCGCGGGAGCCCCCTCTGAATCCACCTCTGCCTCTGTTCATTGTAGTTGTAGATGAGGTGAAAAAAATGTGAGAAAAAATACTGAAGGGCATCGGGCGAGAACGCGACATGCGACATCAAAGAAAAGTGCGAAAAGAGAAAAGTGAAAAAGAGAGAGAGGAGAGGGAGAGAGGAAGCAAGAAAGGAGATAGGAAGTAAGAAAGGAGAGACAATAAGCAAGAAAGGAGAGAACGAAACAAGACAAATATAGATAAAGGAGATTACAGACAAATATAGATAAACAAGATTACAGACAAATATAGATAAACAAGATTACAGACAAATATAGAACAACGAGATTACAGACAAGATAAACGAGATTACAGACAAAATGAGACGGAATATAAGCAAGGCACAGAGGTATGAAACAAATGTCCACGGAAAATAGAATGAGAATGAAGAGAATAAGGATGGGATGGAATAATGGGGAGTACCATAAATGAACCTGCTACGAGTGCTTGCAGAGTGCGTCAGCTATTTGGCTCAAACTGCTCTCAAATATCACAAAATTCGCAGATTAATTGGAAACAGTGGCTGTGAAAAGAGATTAAATTGTCATGGATTGCATCTTCTACCTAATACTCATGTACCTTGCACCACTCTCTACACACATATATCTGCCACTCTCACCTCATACACTACCTCCACTCTTCCTCATTCTGTACTTCTACTCTCACCTCCCACTATCTACTTCTCCCACTACAACTTCTCCCTCTATCTACTTCCCTCTTATCACTTCTCCCACGTTCAAGCTCTCATTATCCCCCATCACAATCACATCCTGCTCTCTCAATCACATCCCTCCCGTATCATACTCAATCACTCGCTTGTCAAATTTCAATCTCCTCACTTGCTCGACAATCCAAAAACAAATCACCCCTTTTAGCTTTTCTACCTACGCTTCTTTATCATGACGAGTAAGTACCGCCACCAAGGCCCAACCCCACTAACCCCAGACCCCACCTTCAAGGTAGGCCTCACGTCCGAGGAAAAGAAGCTCTACGCCCAATTGTTCAAACTCTTGGATCCCGACAATACCGGCATTATCACTGGCGAAAAGGCAAGACTGACCTTTGAGAAAACAGGCCTCCCCCCCCCGATTCTCGGCGAGATCTGGCAGATCGCCGACCAGAGCAACCTCGGGTTCCTTTCGCAGTTCGGTTTCTGCCTCGCAATGCGTTTGATTGGCTACACCCAGGCCGGACAGCATCCAACCACCGCGTTGGCAGACAACCCCGGCCCTTTGCCCAAATTCGTCAACCTACAGGGCCCCCCCTTGCAGCCACAGTCCACCAGCTCGTCGTTCATGCAGACACAGCCGCTGAACTTGATTCCGCAGAACACAGCCACGCTCCAGTCGAAGCCGCTGGACCCGATCGCGCAGATTGGCCACGGCGACTACCAGCGCTTCGCGGCGTTGTTCGCCAAGACGGTGGGCTCTGCGACAGGCGAGCTTGACGGGTCTCAGGCACGCGACATATTCATGAAGGCCAAGTTGCCCACGCCCACCTTGGGCCAGATTTGGAGCTTGGTCGACCGCTACAACGCTGGCAAGTTGAATGTGGATGCGTTCGTCATTGCCATGCACTTGATCCAGAGCTTGTTGAGCGGCCAGATCAACCAGCTCCCCCCGTTTCTCCCGGAGACAATCTGGCTGTCGGTGCAGCAGTACCTGAAGGAGACTGAGTATCCGACTGAGCAGTACTTGCTGCCGTCTCGGACGACATCGCGCCAGCTCTCGCACTCGTCTGTGAACTCGCAGCTGACTACTGTGAGGCACTCGCGCGACGACGAGTGGGTGGTGACGCCAACTATGAAACAGCAGTACGAGACGATTTTCGCCAACTTGGACAAGGCCAAGAAGGGCGAGCTCAGTGCGGACCAGGTGGCGTCGTTCTTGATGACGTCGAAGTTAAAGCAGGAGGATTTGGCTGCGGTGTGGGACTTGGCAGACGTGCACAACCTGGGGATTTTCACCAAGTTTGAGTTTTCCATTGCGCTTGCGTTGGTGAACAAGAAGTTGGCGGGAGGCGAGTTGCCGAATGTTGTTCCCGATGCGTTGTTGACCAGTTTGAGGGAAAAGAAGGTTGAGCAGGTCGAACCTAAGGAGGCCAAATCATCAATTGACGATCTTGTGGATATTTTCGGTACAACCGAACGGCCAGCTCCTCCTGCGCGGTCGAGCAGCGACTTGACGCCGTCCGAGTTGCCAAAGGTGCGGAGTAGTCCATCCGGCTTGACGGGGTCGACGCCTGGGTTGTCTTCCGGCTTGACGGGGTCATTCACTCCCACCTCCTCGTTTGGGCAGAACTTGGCCAAGAGTCTGACTGTGCAAAGTCTGCTTGGGTCGCCCACACGGGGTATTTCGAACCCGCTTGCGTCTCCAACGCGTGGTGCCTCGAACCGCTCCTCGACGCAGCCGCGTATTTCCACGCCCTTGCGGGAATCGCTTGTTGAAGAGCCGGAGCAGCAGAAAACTATCAATTACGACGCATTGCGGACGGTTCCACCGCCGCCGCCTAAAAAGGAGGTTACTCCGTTTGAGGAGAAGCAAAGTGGTTTTGGTGGGAGTGACTTGAATCGCGGTCATCACGACGACCTCCTTGCTGACCCAGAAACTGTTCAGCTCTCACAAGCAACGTCTGACATTGCGAATGTCGGCAATCAAATCAAGTCGTTAGCGACACAGACCACTGGGTTGCACGAGAAGAAGCTCCGTTCGGAGCAGGAGTTGCAGAAGATCCTCACTGTGAAGGCGGACATCGAGGGCAAGTTGAAGCAGTTGAGGACGTCGTATGAAAACGAGGTCAAGCAGGTGGACCAGGTCGAGAAAAACTTGGCCATTGCCAAGGAGGAGACTGAGGCGTTGCGGTCTGAGGCGTCGATTTCCGAGGCCAAGTTGAACGCGTTGTCGACGGAGCTCAACGAAAAGCAGGCGGTGATGGAGGACTTGCAGAAGCAAAACAGCGCGCTCAAGGAGAAGTTGGGGTACCTGAATGCGGAGATTGTGGAGTTGGAGAAGCAGGTGGGTGTGAAGACTGCTGAGAACCAGCAGTTCTCCAATCAGGTGAATGTGAAGAAGTCGCAGGTGCAAGTGTTGCTTGTGAAGTCGCAGGAGTTGAAGAAGCAGGTGGCAGACTTTGAGGCGCTCAACCTCTCGCACAACAGGGAGTTGTCGAGCGGGCACGAGGAGCACACGCGGTTGGAGCAGGAGCACGAGTCGTTGACACAGAGCTACGCGGCGGAACAGGCAAAGCAGGAGCAGTTGAAGCAGGAGCGGTTGTTATTGCAACAGAAGCAGTGGGAATTGCAGGAGAAGAAGAAGGCGCACGAGAGGAAGGTGGAGGAGGATAAGAAGAGGGAGGAGGAGGAAAAGAGGGAGGAGGAGAAGAAGAAGAAGAAGAAGCAGATAGAGGAGCAGAAGAGGGAGGAACAGCAAAGGAAGCAGGAGGAACAGCAAAGGTCTGTAAAGGAGGAGGAATTAAAGCAGAGGTCTGTGAAGAAGGACGTGGAGGTGGCGCCAGCACCTAAATTAGAGGAGTCTGAATTGGCGTCAGCACCTAAATCATTAGAGAAGTCTGTTGCGCCATCTGCTCAGAAGTCTGTTGCGCCATCTACTCCAGTGCAGACGTCTGAAATTGCACCATCTACTCCAGTGCAGACGTCTGAAATTGCACCATCTACTCCAGTGCAGACGTCTGAAATTGCACCATCTACTCCAGTGAAGACGTCTGAATTTGCGCCATCTGAATCCACCTCGTTTGCACCATCCTCTACATCCGCACCACCTGCTACAACTTCTACATCTGCACCATCTACATCCTTTGGCTTACCTGCTGCTTTGTCGGTCGGTGCTGCCCTTGGGGCAGCCGGGGCTGCGATTTCTCACGCTGTCCATGGATCTGAAGAGACGGTGACTCACACAGAGGAAACTAAGGAACTCCCTGTGTCCAAGGAGTTCACCGAGGACAACTTTAGAGCCCACAATGGGTCGTCGGCCCCAACCACCACGTACACCGGTACGAACTCGTCTGTCGCGACCGACTTGGACGACGAAACGCCCGGAACACTGCCAAGCAACTCCGAGACGCAATTCCCACAGCAGAATGCGGGTATTGTTGGGGGTCTCGTCGGAATGCCGGGTGTCCTTATTGGTGTGCAGAGAAGCGACTCGTTGACGTCCAGTGTGCAGAACAACGCTGCTTTGTCCGTGCGCGACGACAACATCGAGGTGAGTGACCGCGAGACGTTGGGAGAGATTGAGAACCCCAAGTCTGAGGGAACCTTCAACGAGGATAGAGATGCCGAGGCGTTCCAGGAAGAGCGTGCCGAGTTTGAGCGTGGATCAAGACTGAAAGACTTCGAAGCTCCATCTGGGAGTAGCTCTACAGAGGCCGACAAGCTGTCTTCTGGCGTGGAGTCGTTTGAGATTGTCAATGCGGATGATGCCAACGAAGAGCCGCGTGTGATTGTGAAGAACCCCTTGAATGCCGAGGAGGAGTTCCCACCGATCAAAGAGTTGAACTACGAGGAGTCGTCGTCGGATGATGATGAGTCGAACGACAACTTTGACGATGCGGAGGAGAACTTGAAGAAAGCGCTGAGTGATGAGCAGGAGGAGCCGAAGGAACGTAGAGAGCTTTCGGGAGGGATTCCTGTGTTTGGTGAGACAAATGAGGGTATTGGGCACGCTATTCCAGGTGAGATGAAGGAGACTTTTGTGCACACTATCCCAGGTGAGACGAAAGAGCACAATGAGGCATTTGGAAATTCTATTCCAGGTGCGTTTGCTGCTCCCCAAACCTTTGATTTTGACTCTGCTTTCGACGACTTGGCTCCTACTACACCTGAGCTCAACAACGGCAATGATTTATTTGGCGGCGATGAGTTTACAGGGCTAGAGGCTGCCCAGGTGGAACAGGGAGGGTACGAGTACCCCGAGGGAGATGCCGAGTTTGGTTTCAACGAGGGGTTCACTAGTAATGCGCACTCGAACGCGCCTACTTTTGGCACTGAGGTACCGGACAAGGGCGAAGAGAATGATGAGTGGGAGCAGTTGTTTGCTGGGTTTGGGAACGGTGCTCCACAGGAGGCGCAGTTTGCCACGGCTGTACCAAGTGTTGCGCCGGCACTTCCGCCCAAGGGAGACGAACCAGAGTCTGTGAACGAGCTTGTGGAGGAGCTCGAGGGTATGGGTTTCAGCAAGCAGGTTTCATACGATGCTTTGAGGAAGCACAAGTGGGATTTGCAGGAGGCAATCAACTTTTTGCTTGATAATGCCTAAAAGGTCTAACAATGTATAATGTACGAATTTGTTTGAGAGTGTAGGAGGATTTCGGATTTTTGTGTTTTTGCAGCCGTTAAATTGGAGAGTTTGGGTTTGTTTGTTTTTTTTCATTTTTTGCAATCGTTGACCTTATGCAAACTCAGATAGTAGTTCATATGCTCTCTGTGAAGTTTTCATATGCTCTCTGAGAAGTAGTTTTTATTCTCTCTCATAAGTATTTCATATGTTCGCTGAGAACCATTTCATATGCTCTCTGAGTTTTCGTTCATGTACCCAAGTTACTTAGACATCCGTTAATCTTATTAAACTAAATACCGGATTGTTCACGTTCACCTAACTCACGTTACTTAGCTAGAGCGGTTTTCAAAGCTTCCGCAAGATCACCAACATCATACTCCTCCCTGTTCAAGTCCTTCAAGTCTTCCACTGGTCTCTCCGCCTGGGGTGTGATCCTAAAAGCGTGTCTCAGGACAGGAGAGTCCCAGTCCACAATGGCCGAGTGAACCGAACGTCTGTTATCCCAGATAACGACGGTGTTTGGCTCCCAGTTGGCCCTCAATTGCAAGTCGTGCGACTGCTCAATGTGCGAGAACAAGAAGTTCAATAAGTAGCTGGACTCCTCCTCCTTCAACTCCACGATTCTGCGCGAGAAAGGCTTGTTCAAGTAGATACTTTTGGCACCGGTCACAGGGTGCGTTCTGATCAACGGATGGATGTTGGAAACCGGCTGGCGTCTCTCTATGCCACCCTGCACACGGGAGTTTGATGCCTGGTCTGCAGACGTGTGCAAAACGTGCAATCCAGCCAATCTCTTTTGGAATTCTGGGGACAAGCGGTTGTAGGCCTCCACAGTGTCGGCGAAAATGGTGTCTCCACCGGAGTCTGGGCCCTCAAGCACAGAGAAGAAGGTGACGCCAGGTCCCTGCAACTCGTAGCTCACATCCGAGTGCCAGCCAACGTTGGTGGTTCTGTTGCTGTAGATACGCTCAAATTCTCCCTCGTCTGGTCTTCTATACGTGATGTGCAACTCCGGGAACCCACGTGGTGCACCGCTGGTGGGGTGGATGTGCAAACGGCCAAAGTGCTTACCGTAGTTGACTACAAATTCAGGGCCCTGCTTTGCAAAGTCCTGGTCGCGGAAAACAACCACACCTCTCTGAGCAACAAGCAACGCCAACTCGTCCTTTCCTTTGTCGTCCAACTGCGATAATTGGACTCCGCCACCAACGATTTCTGTGCCGAACTTTGGCGTTATGCGCTTGAGCTTGTAGTCCTCGCGGTCCGGAAACAAGTTGGGGAAGTCTTTGTCAGCACGCAAACCTGGGTCCTCATACTTGAAGAACTTGAGGGGCGCGTACTTCTGCTGTGGATCCCAGGTCGGCAAGAAATCTGGGTAGTGCAGAGCAGCTCTGCTTTTCTCGTTGATCACCAACACACCGTCCTTTCCAACCTCGTCGATCCCATTCACGAAGTGCGTGTCGTAGTTACCAAATCTTTGTCCGCTGATTGACATGATAGTTGTTTATGATCTTGATACCAGAACTCAATTATACGTCTATATATACTCTTCAAATCGCAAGTGTGGTTTTCGGCTCGGAGCGGTTGTGGCTGCGAATGTTATCGCATTTTAATAACAGTCACGTGCATTGGTTGCAAAATTCCACTTGAAAGCCACAGTTATCGCAAGAGAGGAGAAGAAAGTGGTCTGAGATAGGCAAAGCCATATGACTATTGCTCGCCTAAGACACTTCATTCAACATTGTGTCATGTGGTGAGCCGAAGATCTGGTGTACAGCGAGCGTCATCGCCTTCGAATACGCTCACTAAGCAGAAGACACTAAGCAGAAGACACTAAGCAGCAGGCACGCTGGAGTCCATTTTCTTAAGCGGATTGGCTAGGTTGAAAGTAGCAGCTCGAGCTTGATAACCCACTGCCCTCTCCGCTTTCCCGCGAGATTGCGACGTTAGAGAAACAGTTGCGAAATTGCTTAATATTTCCCTTTCGGGAGATGCAACGCTGGCCGATGACGAACGATAGGTATGATTGTTTTTAATCGGGTATTCTACAGCAAGGAGTCTCAACAGCGGAAACATGTGGGTCCAGTCGAGATGTAATACGGAAGTTGTATTGAAATTCACCTCGTTTTCGACTCCCTTGTTCTACAATGATCCTACTTCGGATCTTCAATCTAAGCTCTACAGTAAAACCGTCAAGCACGCGATTTTACTCCTTCCTCTCAAACGGCCCATGTATACTTCTGCCGATTACAAATCCATGGGATCGTGCAAAGGGATCCACAAATTACCTAATCCAATCACAATTCTTACCTAATATTAGGAGTACAAAAAAACTCTGCCTATCTCGGTGTCTCCTGCCTTACAAATAAAATAGCCGCAAATTACTGATATATTCAAAAACAGCCTAAAAATCCATTACCCAAAAGAATTAAACCCATAGCGCCACTAGACTTGACACAAATCCTTGTGACTATTAAAAGTGGTGATGATAAATTTTGTCTCGTTATCAAGAGAGATCTCTCGTATCTTGTCCTCTTCCAGTGGAACCGGTGAGTGTACTGGACTGGGATACTCTGACTCCGGGCTAGCCAAGAGCGAGTTAATGGAGCACTTCGCAGAAACGTCGCTGATTGGGGTTCTCTTGTATGTGGAGCGCGGTGACAGTGCAGTAGACAGCACCGGTGTTGCAGGAATGTGAGCTGGGGATGGCGTTGTAGGGCTCAAGATTGGAGAAACCGCTGGAGTAAGCAACTTGCTCTCAACCTCCGCAGACTCCGGCCAGCAGCACTCTATAAAGTTTCTTGTGCATGCCTGGCACTTGCCGTCGACCTTGTCTTCGTCGCACTTTTTCTTTCTCTTTCTGCAAGTCAAACAGCCAGTCTTTGTTCTCTTCTTGGTGACTGAGGTCTCTTTCTTGGGTTTAGTAATCTTTGCTTTGCCAGATTTCTCGCTTTTCCCTACCACGTCTGAGTTTTTCCTCTGTCTGATCTTCTTGGAGTTACCCTGCAGAGCAGAGTTGACAACAATGTTTAGCACCTGCTGATACGCTTTGTAGTTGACAGCTTCCATGGTATAACGTGTTTGTAAAAACTTTTCCTTAGCGGCGGTTTTGATTATATATAAGAGCTCCGGTTGTGCCATAGGCATCAGCCTAAAATGGTAATTGAGCTCGAGAATCCCAAGCGCGCTGACAGCAACAGACGCCTGTTTCTAGCCGAAAATCGAAAGTGCGCGCGAAAACTGGGGCTAATTTTCACAAATGGAATGCAACAGAGAATCGTGTATCAAAAACGGAAAGTGATCTCGCACATGGCTTCTGTTTGTAGCTTTCTCACGCCGAAAAAAAGAAACAATAATATCACGCGAAAAATCGGGGTTCGCCGCGTTGACTCACAGAAGACGAGAGGAATCCATAGTCTGGAATCGAACTTACTGCAACATATTCACTTTAGTGTGGGTCGTATCAGTATATGCTTCAGTGAGTAAAATCAGACTCAGATTTGAAAAGGAATACCAAAAGTTACAGCTGCAAAAACACACTCTTTGATATTCTTTCATCAAAATTGCAAAAATTTTGGACGAGTCAGGAATCGAACCCGAGACCTTACCCATGCTAAGGGTACGCGCTACCAACTACGCCACACGCCCAAGAAGAAGTGGTCCCTAGCAGGATCGAACTGCTGATCTTGGCGTTATTAGCACCACGCCTTAACCAACTGGGCCAAGGGACCTTTTCTTGAGAGTATAATACGTGGTGTGATCCAGTTGACGATAAAAGTAATTCAAGTCTCAAGATTCGTGGCAACAATTCCTAGATGTTGGCCCTTGAGGTATCAATATAACTTGATCATTATTGAATCGTATGAAGCACTGAAGTTTTCCCAAGAGGTACTGACGGAGACAAAGATTGATAGTCATGTGAATACTCACATCCTGAGTAGTTAACTAACTGGTTTCCGAATTTCCTCAATATCGAGATTCAGTAGTTAACTACCTTGCACCAGTACAGTTTTGGATAAACCCGACCTCAAGTACTCCTACATCTTCTTGAATGTCTGTGTTGTGTGTCTCACGATCTCCAAATTCTCAATCACACGACTTTTTCTGTACAAAAATTTTCAGACAACCACCACTGAAATGCCTGTGAAAGCTATACCCAAGTTATCAGTGGCACGTAACGGATTAGGTGCGTTCGTTGCGCCATGCCACAAGGTTGTTCTCCAATACTGTAACTGGGGTGGATCTTCGAAGGGTCTCCGTTCGGTACTCACATCCAATGCAATCAAACAGATAGCAGCATCTAAACCAGGCATCTACTTGGAGGTGGTCAGGAAGGCGGGCCACCCCAGCTTGAAGTTCCACTACAACAACGACACTGTCAAGGAGGTCAATGTGGCTAACTTGGATGTCGAAGGCGTGCTCGAAAAGTTCAGAGAGCACTCTCAGCAAAGTGGACAGGACTTGTTCAAATTCAACCACAAGGTCATGTCGATTAATGACTCCGTGAGAGGTATATGGTCTCCAGTGCACACCACCAAGAACAACAGATTCAGAATCTAGTGCATATATGTAAATAATGGGTATATCCTTGTATAATAGAGAAAGATTGGATATGATTAAGTGTTCAGTGAATTATGTAAGCAAATAGTACTGCGAAAGAGCACTACACCAGATATCACGCTGAAGTCTACACAACAGGTGAGGATGGCATCCGACTAGTAAAGTAATGTAGGTTTGATGGGGATAGCCGTATTACAAGATTGATACACCTGAAGGTGTGATTCTAGTCTCGTATCAAAGTGGCGTAAATCTACAATAAGAACATCTGCAATGGTTGATCGAAAACAACGGACCATTACATTGCCACCTCAAAGTGGACTAACTTACAACCAGCAAGGTCTTGATTTACTAGACGTGCTATACTAATTTACCAACTCGCCATGCTTCATAAGCGAACGGGCGATTGCTTACAAAAACGGAAGCAAGCGGGCTAAAACAACAGATCAAGCAACCAGACCTAGGAGGAGTACATGTCGATTGTTGTGTAAAAGAGAGGGTATATAGAATGGAAAGAATGTGGATCTGTTCGAGGAGAACAGTGAGGGCTCTATCAGACTTTGTTCAAGGATAACAGGGAAGGCCCTGTAAGGACCACGTTCAAGGAGAACAGGGCCCTGTGGGGACTACGTTCACGGAGAACAGGTAGGACCTATAAACATTGGTTCAAATAGTCACCGAGAACACTGGGTGGATTGTCTTTGTGGTTTATACCAATAGTAGTTTGAAGTGTTCACATAAAAGCTCAAATCACCTTACATTCTTAACTCGGGGGGATCAACGAGATCTGTGGTTTGTTGATACCTCGTCATACACCATTACGACATGGCGCAGTGTCTGCACTAAATACCTTGGTAAAGTCTTGGAAGCAATTACTATTTTGTCCCTCTCAATTAAAATTTGGTCCGGTCTAAATTTCCACCACCCCGATTCCATTTAGATCAAATTACATATCATTGCGAACACTATAACAAAGAACACACAAGGCCGAACGCCGCGTAGGATCGTTCGTTGCCGGGACGAGAGAAGCATAACCAAACGCCGTGAAACCACAATTTTCGAGCCACAATGTTTATTTCTTAACCTTGATGGCCGAAATAGGTGGTTAGTTTTGTGCAACAGTTATGTGATGAGGAAATTAATAGTAAAGAATGTTGGGTATGAAAACGAAGGACTAAAAACGTTCACGAACAAGTTACATTCAGGGAGAAAGAGCATCATGAACGTTAAGGAAGAAAGAGCATTATGAACATTTACAAAAGTTGTGAACATCGTAAAATCATTGATCATGAATTATACGACAGTTTTGTGGGTTCCTGAAACGGAGTACACAAGACAGCACGTGTTGGCTTTGTGGAGGTATCCCTTGGTCATGGCATTGATGTTCCGCGCCTACCGATCCCTTTCCCTTTTTGCATCTACACTGATCATATTAAATATTATCCTTTAACCTAATTAATACCACTCGCTGTCTCCTGGATACCCTCATCCAAAATCTCCCTATTCGACCCGTCGTTGGCCAACTTGTAGAACTTATTCCTCCAGAACCCGTCATCTCCCAATACCTCCTTGGATATCAAGGTGTACCCTCCGAACTTTGGTAACGCCTTGGTCCAGAAGAACCAGTAGATCAAACCGATGCCGAAGATACCCCATGTCACAACCGGATGTATCCAGTATGGTAAGGAGTTGTAAACCTTCTGGCCATTCACAGGTGGCACATATGGAGCGATAATCAAGTAAAGCGAAGACAAGAAGAAAAAGACGATGACTGGAATGGTGGCCTTGATAGGAGGTTTCCACTCATTTTCAAGAGTTCCTCTGTACTTTTGCCAGTAAACGTACAACAAACCTCCAGCAAGAACGGTGTTGACAACGTTCAATGGGTAGGAAATCAAGTTAAGAATGAAGTTGTACGCGTCACCTGGAGGAGGAGCCAAGATGGTGATCACACAGATAACCCAGTGCTGGAAGAGACCAACAAATGGCGTGTTGAATGGCTTCGAAGTTCCGAAGAAACGTGGGAACGGAAGCGTACCCTCACGGCCCAAAGACTGAATGATTCTACCCTGGGAGAAGATGACAGAAAGCACGTTACCCCATGCAGAAAGAGCCACGAAAGCAGATGCTGCCTTCTCGGCACGGTCGCCAAAGGCGTACTTGAAGAACGAAGCAGCCAAAATACGACCAGAGGAGCCAATCTCCTCCTTTGGAACAACGGCAAAGTAAGCGATGTTCACAAACATGTAGATAATCCCGAGGAAGATGAATGCAGATGGGGCAGCAACCTTCAAGACCTTTGTTGGGTTCTTGATCTCACCGAGAGCGTAGTTGGCGTTAGAGTACCCGACATACGACCAAATAACGTTGTAGAGAGCGTTGACAATACCGAAAGCGGAGGGCGACTTACCGGCAAATGCATCCGTGAAGTTGTGGGTAGGCTTGAAAGCAGCAGTCTTGATACCACCACCCAACGCGACCCAGCCGGTTACGGTGATGACAAGAACGATGGCAACCTTGAAGACACCCAAGGCATTGGCCACCCACAAACCGGCTTTGACGTGCAAACCGTTGATGAGAAATGCGAACGTGATGACAGCCAAACCAATTCCTCTGGAGTTCCATTGGCCTGGTTCCACACCGGCGGCGTTCAAGATGTACTCACCGGTAACAATAGAGTTACCCGAGGCCCAGCCAAGGAAGAAGACGTATGACGAGTACATGGCGGTGACCAAGAACCTCGGCTTCTTGAACAAGTACTCGAGGTAGTTCTTCTCACCACCATTACGCGGCAAAGCAGAGCCCAATTCCATGTAGGTAAGCAAACCAGATAAAGCAATGATGGTACCAGCGAACCACATCAATAACGAGGTTCCAACGGAACCAGACAACAAGTAGATGGTGGACCCTGTGGAAAACACACCGGCACCCAACATTCTGTTCAACATCAAGAACGTGGCACTGATGTAGCCGATTTCCTTCTTATTGTGGTCGAGAGAGACCACGGCGGCGGCCTCCTTATCCAGCGAGTAGAACGAGAGATTATCCGTGTTGTCCTCGTCCACCTTCTCCTGTGGAGAAGACGAGTTTGTCAATTTGCTTGCAAAACCCATATGTGACAGTGGTTCTTAAGATAAAGCGAAAACCAAGTACTTTTATAGATCCTTGCAACTTACCATAAAAAATTTTTGCAGCTCCGGAATTTCTTTTTTCCTTCGCAACACCAGGGGATCCACAGTTTGAATACGGCGAACTCGAATTGGGTCTCCACACAATTCGTTTTTGAGAATGCTTGGACCGCCTGGGCACGAGCACCCCGACGCTGCGCGGTTGCAGGGTTTTTCGCAAGGGTTCGCGCGCGTCAGCTATCTACTCGGATAAATAGGCTGTCATAGAGAATGCTTTGTTCGCGGAAGCTCCGAAACACGTTTCGAGCGGCACTTACTACAATTGTACCTAATTGCAACGTTGAGTATGTGTGGAACACACGTCCTTCGGCGTTGCACGGCGGTCGTTCCTGGCCATATTACTTCCTTTTTCTATTTCATTTGCAATCTCACGTGACCCAATTTAAGGCCATGTGAAAACGCCTTGACTATAGCCCCCAAAAATAAGGTGCCACTGAAGAGTCGTGTGCCAGTATTTGTTTTCTTGGTGGTCCCGTATAGCAACGCATAGCAACAGTGTGGTGGAATTGGTGATCACATCTGACAAGGTTTCAGATGCCAAGGGTTTGTTAGGAGCATATTATAGATTTTATAGAACGGACTTTACAGCTATGGAGGCTTATCCACGTGATTGCGATGAGATGGAAAAGCCGTAACTTAAAAAGCCTTCACTGTGGCTTCGATATTATGTGCGCAATGTTTTATGTACGAGGGTGTGTCGTGGAACACACTGGTTGTGTACGACACAGGGGAGCGATAAGATGTCAATATCGGGTTTGCCAAGCTGTGGATAAGAAAGTGAGGTACAAAATATGATGGTTGTAAATGCTGAGGCATAGGGGGACATGCGGAGTTTTCAGCCAACAGGATCACAAAGAGTGATTTAAAAGTGCTAAAAAATATCAAGTCACCATTAGTGAAGAAAGAGAGCGATGGGGGAACAAAAGAAGAGATTTGTTAGGGATGGGTGAAGAAAAGAGGAGATTTGTAAGGATGGGTGAAAGAAAAAAGGAGATTTGTTAGGATGGGTGAAGGATTATTTTGTCATCGTGAGGGGTGGGAGATTATCTTGTGGGTAGGTGGATGGTGGGATTGAGATTGCGTAAAGATGGTGGGATTGAGATTGCGTGCAAAGATGGTGGGATTGAGATTGCGTGTAAAGATGGGGAGAAATTGAGATACTCTGCGTTGTGAGTAGATGCTGAGAAATTGAGATCTTCTGTGTGGGTTGATCGATGCGAGAAATTGAGATACCTTGCGTGTGGGTCTGGCAGGTGTGTGATCGGCATCTAAAATTCGTGGTAAAAAGGTGGAAGGCATGCTAGCGACCAAGACTTCAAAATGTCGAGATATGGAAAGAGGATGAATTGGTCCACTCCGAGTTGTAAAGGGGGTATGCACGGATCTACTATTGCGGTACGGGTGTTCATATTGTTAGCAAAAAGAACTTTATGATTTGACAGATTTGAGATATAACTGGCCCTGTCGGTAAATGTCATAATTTCTTTTCGATTAAGCCACAAGATTTAGCCGTGAAGAAGATGTGAAGTGTGCACGGAGATTACCGTAGAGGGTATGCCGTGAGAAATCAAGCGAGGTGAAAATAGGATGTAGATGAGCGAATCAGAGACTTGTAAACGAGCACTTTTCTGGCTTACGAGCCAGGAAACGGGATCCAAGTACTCAATACCTGGTCAATGTACTAGTCGATACAAATTTGTTTACGAACATTCGTATGTTATGGTATTTGATTCACATCCACTGGTTCATGTTCATTTGCCTTGTTGTAGTTGATTCAGTAGTTCATGTTGATGCCTTGTTGTAGTCAATTACTCTTTCAAGTACACCGGGATGTGCCAATTACCTCATTCGGATGTGTTGTAGTCATAAATTGGCACATCTTTAGTATTGTTCTATCCAACATGTTCTTTCTATTGTCATACGGATGAATATTCATTATTGTCTTGTTCATACGCATTGATTACGTAATATTTGTCTTGTTCATACGCATTGATTACTTAATTTTTTCGTCTTTCATACGCATGGATATGTTCAATTTTTTGACTTGTTCAAATCGTGCGACCTTATGTCCTGTTCTGGTATGTCCTGTTCTGGTTCACATCGGTTCGTGTAATTCAACATTGCACAGAAATTGCGTAAATGAGCAACCAAAAACAGTCTAGCAAAGTAGAAAAGATGAAAAATAAGCCAATTTAGCCTATGTTGCGTCATATCCCTGAGTATTCTTATTAAGAGTAAGTTTCAGCCAATTTCGTTGTTAGCACCCAGATACGCTCTGTGGAAGACTAGGGGCCACGTCTAGTTTAGGCCACTTCCTATGACGAGAACTGGTTTCGTACTGGAATCTCGTCACTACACAAGTTCGTAAATTTTGCATGAACCCTTGCTTGGAACAGATACGCAATACTACAAATCTTACCGAGGTTAGGCGATCAAAAAGATAACACCTAGATACGAGATCTCGAAAAAGGAGGATATTTGGACCTTACCGGATCTGAACATTGGAGGCCGAGATGTCTCTACTCGCCCGATCTGAACATTGGAGACCGAGATGTCCGCCTTACTCTTTTCTATCGCAGTGTTCACGTAGCATCCCTCTTATCATTCTTATGCCTCTCGCAGCTTATGGAACTCCGTCCACGAAGACTTCTGTGACACTTTTCTGCAGACTTCCGTACCTGCGAGAAGACCACCGGTTGGCTAGTTCTGTGCTTTTGAACGTGGGGAAAAAAGACTGTGGTTCTAGAATCGTGATCCAACCGTCGTACATTTAAGACCCTTTAGCAAAAAGAAAGGAGAGAAGGGTAGGCGAGCATAGAAAGTAAAGTAGGAGCATATATGACAGAATAGCATGACAGAATAGCATTAAAATAGCAGATAGAATAGCATGTAAGAATTGCAAATAGAATAGCAGATAGATTAGCTGATAGATTAGCTGAAAGAATAGCAGATAGTAGCATGTAATAATTACAGATACTAAAGAGCAAAGGAAGATCATGTAGATACGGCAATAAACAGCAAAGAAGTTTATGGATAGCTACCTCGTCAAAATACCACACCACTTTGACTAACCTTTACACAGAAGCGTTTTCTCGTACTTCTCCGTCAGATTCGCTTGCTTCGCTTGTTCTCTTCTATACGCTTATTCTCTTCTGATTATTCTCTTGTGGCAATCACTCTCATCCCTCTCACTCTCTGCTCGTCTTTTTTTGTACCATTACGTCATGCATCAGCCACTCGATCAACCCTCGGTGCAGAAAAATGAAATTGCTGCTTTTATTTGGTCTAGACCACTTAAACCATGATGTCATCAATAGTACTGAGTAGGGGTAAACAACCTCAGTTTACGTCTCTGCATCTCTCGGTCGCTTTGTGTAGTGTAAATGCAAACTCGCGGTCTTGTTCGCTCGCAAAGTTTATATAGATTTTTCTACCGCGATATTTCTCATAAACGCCCAGGTTGTTCCTTTCCGCCCACCATGACACAGGACCCGTCCAACAAGAAGCTCAAGAAGGGCGAGCACTTCACCTCGGAGGGCTACCCCAACAACCACAACCTCCCCATAAAGTACTTCACGCGCTACCTCAGGGACGAGAACAAACCCTTCTACAAGCTCGAGCGCTTGCGCGAGGAGCAGCAGGGCACCGCCCCACCTGACTCGTCCTACATTGGTATCGTGCTCTGCCGCGACTTGCGCGTGCAGAACAACCCCGCGTTGAGCGCTGCGTACCGCCGGTCGCTTGAAACGGGCAAGCCCGTCGTCGCAATCGTGCCCATCAGCAACGTCGTGTTCGACGCCCACATGATGAGCCCCTTCCAGTGGGCCTATTACTACAACGCACTCGAGCTCCTCCAGGAGTACCTCGCGGAGGTGAACATACCAGTCGTCTACCTCTCGTGCACCAACATCGCGCAGTCCGTCGCCGCTTTTTGCCGCGAACATCGCATCTTGGACTTGTACGGGAACGTCGAGTACGAGGTGGACGAGTTGCGCGTGATGATCGACCTCATGAGGGAGAGCGACCTCAAATTCACGCCGTTGCACCACACATGCACCGTGAAGCCCGGTGATTTAGCCACGCAAAAGGGCACACAGTACGCGGTTTTCACGCCGTGGTACCGGTCGTGGCTCTCGCACCTCGAATCGCATCCCGAGGTGTTGCAGGAGGCTGAGCTCCCTGAGTTTCCCAAGCAAAAACCAGCGGTCATGGAGGCGTTTGCCGAGTGGAAATCGCAGCCCAAGCCTGCCAAGACGCTTCTGGCTGACCAGCAGGCGGTGTTTGACAGGCACTACAAGATTGCGTCGCTCAACGACCCCATTGAGCACTTCAAGTCGTCGTTCAAGGACGACGTGCTCCACTACACTGAGGTGCGCGACACACTCAGCACGTACCCGCGTATGTCGCCGCATCTCTCGATGGGGACTGTTTCCACACTTCAGCTCATCAACTACACATTGGCGACCGTGGGTGCGAAGTCGATCCGTGTGTCTGACCCGCACTGCACCGAGTACATCCGCCAGCTCGCGTGGCGTGACTTTTACCGGCATGTGATGGCCAACTGGCCACACGTGTGCATGTACCGTCCGTTCCAGCTCGACTACATCGACGTGCAATGGGCGCACGACGAGGAGATCTTTGAGAAATGGTGCCAGGGCAAGACCGGGTACCCGATAATCGATGCGGCGATGCGGCAGTTGCAGGCAACAGGCTCGATGCCCAACAGATGTCGCATGATGGTGGCGTGTTTCCTCCTGAAGAACCTCTTGATCGACTGGAGGTACGGCGAGCGCTGGTTTGCTCTGCACTTGGTAGACTTTGACTTGGCGCTGAACAACGGCGGGTGGGGGTTTGCGTCGTCGGTGGGGGTGGACCCGCAGCCGTACTTTCGCATATTCAACCCGCTTCTCCAGAGCAGGAAGTTTGATCCAGAGGGGAAGTTCATCAGGTACTGGGTTCCGGAGTTGAAGGACGTGCCGGAAGTGCACGATCCGTACGCGAACGAGGAGCTGGCGAAGATGGCGGAGGAGAGGGGGTATCCGAGGATGGTGGTGGATTACAAGGAGACGAAGGAGAGGGCGTTGGAGGCGTATAGAAATGCGAAGTAGCGGGCTCAAACGAACGTTATAGAGCGATGAAGGGAGTTCACGAGCAAAGTGATCTAAGTGAACAAAGTGAACTAGCGAGGTGAGTAAAGCAAACTTATCCTCAAACGAAAGTCAATGTGGCATGACTTTGTGGAGACAGGTGATTCGTGGTGATAAAATAGTATAGGGCGATGATTGTTTAATGTGTTAATAAAAGAGTTGGACGAAAGATATTAGAGGTCGACGACCAAAGGGGCCGTTGTATTGACCGTAAAGGGTGACCGTTCTAGACTACCGAACATTGGCCAAAAGACGACTAACGGCCTATTTAGAGGCGACCGTTCTAAACCCCAAAGACCGATGTCTACCGACCTACATACTCCAACCACGATCAACAAGGCATATAGCTACATTCCTCTTCGTCGAAAATACGCTTTGGGTCATCTGGTGTAGAGATCGGTGGTTCTATTGTGTGACTCATTTGCATCCCTGGAAACTACAAAGTTGTAGCTTCTTGATAGATATTTTGTTTAAATACGGTCATCGTGTAAAGTGAATAGCAAAAGGAGAACCGTTGGCGAGGCGTCGGAACGTAGATTTATCTTCACCGCGAATGTTGCAATGTTCGATGTTAGGTTCAAAAAAACAACCAAAGGTTGTCAAAATTAAACATTCTAAAGACTATTCTATATCTACAACCTCCTCTTTCCAAGAATGTGATTTGGATGCGTGTGGTTATCGACTATCCCGTTTGACCTGCATACAGTATTTTGCAGCCAGCGAAGACCTGCAACCGTGTGTCAAACGTGTTATGAAGTGGGATGATAGAACAAACGAAGGTTAAAAATAAGCCAGCGGTTTCGGAGACCGGGTGTATCATAGGCAAAGTCGGAGGCACGACAACCGGAGGTGTCAAAGATAGACAGTTGACTTACAATGAATACTACACTCAAAAACGCAGCAACTATAAAAAAGCCCATCAACCGGTTAAAAAGAGTCTCAGAATCCAAGTATACAGCCGAGCAAAGTGCGTACACAAGACTGCCCTGCTCAAAAATAAAAATTGACTAAAACCTAGTGAGCGAACTGAACAAATCATTGAAATCTTCAATTCTGCGTAGCTCAATTGAGATGGCCGTTCAAACGATAAGCTCATATGCAAATTGTCTACTCTCTCCGTTACAATATATTGGACTTATATCTATAGGCCGCTTTTGATTCTTTTATATTTAATGCCTAAGTCCAGTCGCTTGCTCACGTCCCCAGTATTGATCTTTTATTTATCACTATGTATCACTATTCACATCCCCTATTTATCACTATTCACATCCCCTATTTATCACTATTCACATCCCCTATTTATCACTATTCACCCTATTTATCACTTTTCACATCCCCTATTGATCACTATTCACATCCCCTATTTATCACTATTCACATCCCCTATTTATCACTATTCACATCCCCTATTTATCACTATTCACATCCCTTATATATATCTATTCACGTCCTTCGTTCGCCCGCTTAAGTCGTCTACGTTCTTATCGATCTCTTTATTCTTTTGCTCGCTCCGTTGCGCAACTTTCACTCGCTACTTGCTATTTACAATCCCCTTAATCTCACTCTCCGCAGCACTCAATCCCTCCTCAGACCCCACCAAGTAAACCACATTCGCATTCTTGTCATTGCTCCTCGGAACAGTGATAAACGTCCCCGTCTTCTCCCTGATCTGGTTCACCTTCGATCCCCTGTTACCAATGATCTTCGAGAACACCGACGGGTTGCTGGCGTAGAACCATCCATTGCTGGTCGCACCCTCGGCGTTCGCCAAGCGCTTCTTGATCAACGCGGCAGCCTTCTCCGCCTTGTCTCCCTTCAATCTCCACGGAATGCTCTCGCCCGTCGCAGCAACCGGCTCGCGCACAGAAACGGTGAACAACGTCGCAACGCCTTCCTCCGGAATGGCGTCCTGCGGTGGCGCAGGAATCGGCGACGACGACAACTTGGCAGCCTTTCTGGTCAAGTTGCCGTGCGCAACCTCCACACCAAGGTCGCTCTGCAACTTGTTGAAGATTGCACCGCGCTCCGAAACCAAAGCGTGCAAGTGCTCAGGAATGTCAAGCTGCACCTTCCAGTCGTCCTTTGTCAACTCGGCGATCTTCGCCTTCAACGCCTCCAACTTCTCGGGGAGAGCGGCCAACTTGATGGTCGTGGACTCGTCGTTCGGCCTTGGAATCTCAATCGCAGCGTCAAACTCGTCCTGCAACGCGTGCCTGATAGACCCACCTGGACCCACAAGGAAACGGTGCTTGGACTTCTCCAACTCGTAGTCCTCCGACACGGTCGCCTGCTTGCGCGCAACAAACTCCTCGATCTGCGCAATGATCTTGTCGACAATCTTCTTGTCTCCCTCCGAAGACACCTCCGACGAGTCCGAGTTCTCGTTCGGGAAGTTCAACAAGCGGTACTGCTTCTGTCTTGGCAAAACATCACCGCCGGCCTTGGAAATGATCTCCTTCATGTTTCTTCCCCCAGAGCCAATAAGCTCACGGTGGTACTCGCGTGGAACATGAATGCTCGTCTTGACGGAGTTCTTCACCTCGGCCACAATCGCGTTGATCTTGCTGATCGCCTCCTTCAACGCAATCTTCGACCCGGTGACCTCCACCTCGGCGTAGCCCAACTCCTTCTCGTCGCCCTTCTTGAATGTGTACTCCACACCAGACCCGTCTGCAATGTCCTTGATCGACTCACCGTTCTTTCCGATGACATGCGCAATGGCCTTGGTTGGAATCTGGACAACCTCCTTGAACCCGTTCTCCATCTCGTACTTCAACAACTCCTTCAACTCCTCCTCGGCCTTGGCCACGCCCTTCGACGGACCCTTGATCGTCACCTCGTCCTTGCTCTTTGGCAGGTCAGAGAAACTGCCCACGTTCAGCGCGTCCTGCGACGGGAAACGGATCTGCACGTTGTACTTGTCCTTCAACCGGTTGATGTACATGCCGCCCGCACCAATCATACGTCTGTGGTACTGGTGCTCCACACGGAGTCTCACCAACGTCTCGTCCGCCCACTTCTTGCTGAGCAGCTGGATGCGCGCCTTGGCCTGCTCCACGTTCCTCTTGACTCCCTGCACGACTACCTCGGCCTTGGACTCCTCCTCGTCACCCACGTCGACCTTGACTCCAAACTCCTGGCGCAACGCATTCATGCTCGCGCCAGCACGCCCAATCAAACGCGACAACACAGTCGTGGGAACAGTGATGCTCTCCTTGTACCCGTCCTTGTGCTCCTTGGCATCCGCCAACACCTCCTCAATCTCCTTCTGCACCTGCTCAACCTCCGCCTTGAGCCCGTGGATCGACACCTCGTCCTGCGATGGGTGGTGCAACCTGACCGTGACGCTGTCCGGTGCGACGTCCGCCAAGATCGCCCTCAACGTCGTGTTGTGTGGCCCAGAAACGTGGTGCTGCTCGGCACTCTCCACGGCCAACACAACGCTCTTGAGGTCCGCAGCCAACTCGCGCAACTTGTTCAACGCCTCGTCAACCTTGGCAAACGAACCCGAGTTATCGACAAAATCAAAGTCGTCCGAAACGTCCTCCTCGCTGAAAAGAGTAATGCTCGAGCCCACAATGACGTAGTCCACCTTGTTCTCCTTGGCAACACCACCAATGGTGGCTGGCACCTGCTTGATCAAGAACTCGTCGATGTCGTCCACCACACGTGTCTGGTCCGGCGTGATCTTGTTGACCTGGTTCACAATCTCGCGCTTCACGGCCTTGACCTTCTCGGCCTCGTCCGCCTTCGACACAAGCTCGATGGGAATCGACGTCGCACTCACGTCCACCTGCGGCGCATTCACCACAATCCCGTGCTCGTCAACGAGCTTCTTGAAGAAACGGCTCTGCTCCAAGTACTGCGCAACAGCACGCACGTGTGCCAAGTTGCCCCTGTGCGCCTTGCTCATGTCCAACACCTCGACCTTGTACTGCGACGTGTGCTCTCTGGCCTGCTCCTGCGCAGCAGCAATGTTCTTCTTCTCGCCAACAAACGTCACGTTCGACTCGCCGGCAGCGGGCAACTTGATCAACACCGCGTGCGACTGCAAAATCGCGTCGATGGGCAAGAACTGGTGCTTCAACACGGGAATGGGCACTTCCACACTCGTGATCTTGGCCTCCAACGCGGCAATCGCCTGCTTGATCTGCTGCTTGGCCTCCACAACGTCGTCTCTCGCTCCAACGAGCACAATCTTGTTGCCCTGCGACTTGTGGTCCGGCACCAGCACGTCCATCTCGTACTGGCCAATGATGTTGCTGATGGCACTGCCGACGAACGGCTTGACGTCGTCACTCACGACGATTTTAGTCGACAAGTTCTTGGTTTCCTCCTTGACAATCGCGAGGATCTGCGCCTTTGCGTGCTTGCACCCCTCAACGTCTCCCTCAACGGTGATCTTGATGGTGCTGGCAAAGATGTCGTCTTCGTCCTCGGACTCCTTCTCGGACTCCTCCTCGTTGCCGATGTCAATGCGCACCTCGTTCTTCGCAATGATTGGCTTCAAGGTCTTGCCCTGTGGGCCAATGATGCGGGATCTGAGCTTGGACGGGACACTGAACACAACGACGACGGGCTTGGTCAACTTCTTGATCACCAAGCGTTTGGCCAACTTGACGTCCTCGGCCTTGCCGGTGATCAAGAAGGTACGCTTCTTGATGTGCTGCGAGGTCGTGCACTCGATGCTGGTCTTGGTCTCGGTCTTGACCGCGGTCAAGATCTTGATGAACTCGGGCTTGGCAACGTTCAACTGGTCCTGGACGTCCAAGGAGAACGCCTCCTGGATGGTGGTGGTCTTGAACTTGTTGGGAACGGACTTGACGGGGGTCGAGCTGCGGACAGAACTGAGGGCTGGGGTAGCGAAAACACGGGCTGGGGTGGGTGGTTCATCAGACTCGGCCTCACTGGACTCCAAGTCCTCCTCGTTGCCGTTGAGGCTGACGGCCTTGGGGGCTGGCGCCATGGACGGGCCCCACAACGGAGTCGCTGGCGATGGCGTCGACGAAGCGCCGCCGCCCAAGGTGGGAAACGCCGTCTCGTCGCTGATGGACGTCTGGGACGTCTCGGCGGAGGCGGGGGCAGAGGGGGCGGTCGCGGGGGGAGAGTCGATGACTATTCCGTTGTGACGGGCGGCGATAATTTCAGCGGGGGTAGGCATACTGGACAATGCTAAGAAGCAGCGGGAGGTGGTTGATTTTTACGAGATCTACGTGGCGCTTTTTATATGCACAACTCGTGAGGCGAGCCTCACGAGTGCGCAAAGAAAGGGCGAAAGGATTGACCGCGACCCCATGGGTTTACCCGTGAGGTCGCATACGTGGTCATAGAGTGGAGGTGAGCTACTCTGTAGAGGGATGCCAGATCATGAAAAATGTGGCAGACTGAAAAATTACTCACGTGAGCAGAGACGTGAGTAATGAGATAATAAGATAGGAGTTAATGGGTAATGGTAACGGTAATGGGTAATGGTAGTGGATTGGGGGGTTAATGAGGTAATGGGGAGTGATGGTAATGGGTAATGGTAGTGGGTATTGAGGTAAATTGTCAATTAATGAGTAGAGATCTGTGGGGATGATGTTTTTACGAGAATATTGCGAAAAAGTTGAAAAATGTGGAATGTTGAAAATTGAGAAATGTGGTTAGATTATCGGAGTGACGGAATTGAAATTAGTAGAATTGAACACTTTGTAAAATGGAAGATCGTCCAGTTCTTGTAGATCTGAACATCGCTTGTCTCCGATAGGTGGTGCATCAATGTGCTTAGCCCACGTTCTTGCATTCATGTTAGAGAGCCGTGCTTTTTCGTCATTGTCATCGGAGCGCAGTTCAGAGGCAATCGTCTAGTTCATGAGTCTTTTACTTCATTACTTAAACCTTGCTTATTAGATATCTCTTGTTCATTGTTATCTCTTGTTCATTAGATTTCTCTTGTTCATTGTTATCTCTGTTCATTAGCTATATTCTTTAGTCTTTTTGCTTCACTCCATTCATTTGCTCATGGAGCTTTGCTCACTTCGCTCTGAGGCTCACTCAGTTCCTCACTTCAATCGTTAGCTCATGGAGCTTTGCTCACTTCACTCTGAGGCTCACTCACTTCCTCACCTCATTCGCTCCGCTTGAAGTTCCATAGCTCATGAAGTCGGTAGTTCTTTTTTCCACCAATCACCAAACCCAAAGTAAGCATGTCCAAACCATTATGGTACCGATGGGCCAGAGTCTATTTCGCCGGAGGGTGCATCATAGGAACAGGAGCGCTTCTCTACAAGTACACCACCCCCACAGACGAACAGCTCATCGCTGCGTTTTCCCCCGAAGTCCGTGCGGAGTACGAGGCTGCGCGTGAGTTGCGCAGACTCGAACAGGCAGAGGTCATGCGCATTGCCATGGAGACGTCCAAGTCCAACGACCCGATATGGAAGACCGGCGCGATCGGCTCGCCATTCGACAAGCAGGAGCGCAACCACAACCAGAAGCTCGTGGACTACGAGGCGTTCCAGATGAAGAAGGCCGAGAAGCAATTGCAGAGCGATGTGGACGCGGCAGCACTTGAAATGAAGGAGTTGGAGGAGTTGAAGGGGAAGAAGGGATGGTTTTCGTGGAACAAGTAGAGACGGTTGCTAAAGAAGGTGGTTTGACAAGAAGAGGGAGTATTTATGATGATCACGGAAATATTCGGAAATGGTTTGACCTGGGCTTAGGGAATGAATGTATATAGAATAAAGGCCAATGTGGTTTAGAGTAGATCAGAGTTGTAATCAGGTTAGAGTAGATCAGAGTTGTAATCTGGTTTAGAGTGGATCAGAGTTGTAATCTGGTTTAGAGTGGATCAGAGTTGTAATCAGGTTTAGCGTAGATCAGAGTTGTAATCTGGTTTAGAGTAGATCAGAGTTCCGATGTGGTTTAGAGTAGATCAGAGTTGTAATCTGGTTTAGAGTAGATCAGAGTTGTAATCTGGTTAGAGTAGATCAGAGTTGTGAATCTGGCTTGAAGTGTATATCTGTTTCTGACAGGATGTACCATTATCGTTCCAATACCCTACCAAATTACCTGTCTATAATCATGTCTATTAATCGCCCAGTCCCGAATGTTCGGCCACTCTATGGCTTCACAACGTGAGCTTGCTCTTCTCTATCTTAATGATCCTATCAAACCTCATTACAGGGATGACTAGGTCTTTCGTGTCTTGTCTCGACCACTAGATACTCGCGCTTGCATGTCTTTGGGGTGTACTTATATGTCGCACGTTCTATTTGTGGGAAACGGCAATTCCAATGGTCATTTACTTCGAGTGTAATTTGTGCGAAAGCTCGCTCTCGATCGGTCGACGTCCGGTCACGTCGAACGTATATTGTTCGTCGGCAATAGATCGCTCAAGCGGTCCTATATCATTTAGTTATCGATCAGTCGTTTCTCTTATGTTCACTGTTCAGTCAGTCGTGCAGTAAACAATCAGTTATCGTTCAGTTCAATTTCCACATTCACTCTGCACGTTCGATTACTCAGTTATCGATCAACATTTTCACTTGTACCTCAGTCGTTCAGTGTACGTTGTTCGTTACCCCCAAAACTTCTTCTCGCCTATTGCCGAAAAAATCGACGACCCAAACGACGCCTGTGCCGGCGTTCCCTTGTTGGCATCGTCGACCGCACTCACAATCTTCTTGATATTCGTCTCTATCACCATCCCCCCCTGCACAATCTCCTCCAACACCGTCTCCAACACCTGCCAGCCAAAAATTAAGTGCACCTCGGTCACGCCGTTGAAGCACCGGTCCAAGCACTCGACAAAAACCTGGATCAAGTCGATGATGCCCAACTCCAGCTCCTGCTCGTCCGCCAAAAACACAAAGTACAACCGCGCATACTGCCTGTAGATCACCTTGATGTCGTCAACGTCCTCAAGCAATGACGGCGCGTTCACAAACAGACACTGCCAGTCCTGGCGCACCAGCACGAGCTGGTGCACCTGCTGGAGGAGCAATCGCTGTGTGCCGAGCTCCACGTGTGTGTAGAACTTCATCAAACGGGGGAGCCCGTCCTGATTGACTAGATGTTAGTGGGAACACGGATGCGGTGGCGTACTTACATATGAGTATGGAGTGAATCATGAGAAAAAATGGATAAGAAATAGAGAGAAAAACGATAGGAGACTGATGAAAATGGAAACTAATAGTGTTGAGAATGAATAACACAGGAACGATTGAGAGTGAAAATGGAAACTAAGAATGATTGAGAATGAATAGGAGAACTAAGAATGATTTAGAATAAGAATAATTGAGAATGACTAATGAAAGTAATTGAGTATTTTAGCAACGTCTTAAATCATTTTACGAGGATGACGATAATTGAGAATAGGCAATGAGTAAGAGAAAAAGCAGTGAGTGAATAGAGCGATGTTAAATGGGCCTCAATAAATAAGACGTTTCATATGTAGTCGATCTCCACTATCCAGAAAATCACTGAAAATTGATCTCTTTTTTCAGATTCATCATTCCACCTCGTAGACTCATCCACACCTTATACAAATCATTGTCACCTAAACACATGTCATACAAAGCCCTCGACGCCAAATTCCCCACGTACCTGGATGAATTCGCCATTCCCACGCTCAGATCGCTAGGCATCCTGGCGGACGACTCTGAGTGCATCTACTTGTGCGGAAACTCGCTCGGACTCATGCCGAAACAGACGCGAGCCGCTATCACCAATGAGCTCGATGCGTGGTCGCAGCGCGGAGTGGAATCGCACTTCAACCACCCAAACCTGACGGAGTGGGTCGACATCGACTTGCCGTTGTTGCCGTTGATAGCGCCAATAGTCGGTGCTAAGGAAAACGAGGTCGCAGCCATGGGCTCGTTGACCGCGAACTTGAACAACCTCTTGATCCACTTCTACAAGCCGACGGGCAAGCGCACCAAGATTTTGTTTGAGAAACAGGCGTTCCCATCCGACTACTACGCATTCCTCAACCTCGTCAAGATGTACGGCTTCGACGAGTCGCACTTGGTGCAGTTGGAGCCGCAGGGCCGCACGTACTTGGATACCTCCGACATCCTCAAGGCAATCGACGAACATGCTGACGAATTGGCAGTGGTGTGCTTCCCGGGCATCCAGTACTACACCGGGCAGCTCTTCAAAATCGCCGAAATCACCGCCCATGCAAAGAAAACACATCCCGATATCGTCGTGGGGTGGGACTTGGCCCATGCTGTGGGAAATGTGCCTCTTAAACTCCACGAATGGGGGGTAGACTTCGCAGCCTGGTGCTCGTACAAGTACCTCAACTCGGGACCTGGAGGCATGGGTGGGATCTTTGTGCACGAAAAGTACACAAAGGACAACTCCACCGACAACTTCCGCCCTAGATTGGCGGGCTGGTGGGGAAATAACAGTGCTGAGCGGTTTAAGATGTTGGAAAAGTTCGATCCGTTGCAGTCGGCGTTATCTTATAGACAATCCAACCCGTCAGTTCTTGATGTTGTTGCTGTGCGGTCATCGCTAGAGATATTTGCGAAGCACGGCGGTGTGGAGTCCTTGCACAAGAAGACGTTGGCACTCACGCAGTATTTGCAGGAATTGCTCCAGTCGTCGAAGTACTACATTCAGGGGGAGGGTGAGTACGGATTCAAGATTTTGACGCCTATGGCCCCCGATGAGCGAGGTGCACAGTTATCGCTTCTCTTCGTTCACCCTACGAGACCGGTGATGGATGAGATATTTAGTTATATGAGGAGCAGGGGGGTGATTTGTGACGAGAGGCGTCCGAACGTGATTCGTTTGGCGCCGCTTCCGTTGTACAACACGTTTGAGCAGACGTGGAGGGCGTTTGGGATATTGGAGGAGGCTCTAGCACGCCTGAACGATAACTGAACGACTGACGTGAACGAAGTGAACGAAGTGAAAAACAATAAATGATCGATATTTGAACGACTGCGAACAATGCGCGAGTCTAACAAGAAATCTGACAAACTTGACGAGATAGAAGATGTATGAACGGCAGAAGAAGACAACATAAAAGTCCAACGAAAGCAAGCTCGAGAGTGGTTGAATAGGAATGACATAATGCTCATAGCTTGCAAACGAAGTAGATTTAATCTTATATAATATAATTATCGGTATATGAACGTTCCTAAGTATACAATGTGAAATATCTCCTTATTAATTTCAGGGTTAATTCTGCCTATTTCTGCCTTGTTCAAGTTTCAAACTATTCTCATCTGAACAGTTTATTATTTACTTGGGTGAAATTGATCATTGCCATTGCAGTTGTTCATAATCAATTGTCTACACTCACATTCAATCGTCTACTCTTCACGTTCACTTCGTTCAAGTTCAGTTGTTCTCAGTATCTCATCATACATTAATCCTATCTACTCAATAGATGCACTTACAAGAAGTAAGCCTTGTGGAAGTCCTTACCAGCGTAGATAGCCTTGTCGCCCAACTCCTCCTCGATTCTCAAGATCTGGTTCAACTTGGCCAATCTCTCGGATCTGGCTGGAGCACCGGTCTTGATCTGACCAGCTCTCAAACCGACAACCAAGTCAGCGATGGTGGTGTCCTCAGTCTCACCAGATCTGTGGGAGACCATGACACCCCAGCCGGCAGCGTAGGAGTCGTTAGCAGCCTTGATCGACTCGGTCAAGGTACCAATCTGGTTAACCTTCAACAACAAAGCGTCAGCGGCCTTCTTCTCGATGGCGGTCTTGATTCTGATAGGGTTAGTAACAGTCAAGTCGTCACCAACAATCTGGACCTTACCGTCAACCTTGGAGAAGAAGTGCACCCAAGCCTCCCAGTCATCCTCAGCGAATGGGTCCTCAATGGACACAATTGGGTACTCGGCAATCAAGGAGATGTACAAGTCGGACAACTGCTCACCAGTCAACCACTTGGAAGCGTCGGACTTAGGGTTCTTGAAGTCCATGTCGTACTTCTCGTCGTGGTAGAACTCGGACGAGGCAACGTCCAAGGCAATACCGACCTTACCGGTGTAACCAGCAGCGGCAATGGCGTCGACAATCAAGTCCAAAGCCTCCTTTGGAGTGGAAATGTCTGGGGCGACACCACCCTCGTCACCAACGTTACCAGCAGACTGGCCGTATCTCTTCTTGGCGATAGACTTCAAGTTGTGGTAGACCTCAGAGCCGATTCTCAAAGCCTCGGAGAAGGTTGGGGCGTCGGTTGGCACAATCATGAACTCCTGGAAGGCAAGAGCACCACCAGCGTGGGAACCACCGTTCAAGACGTTCTGGAATGGAACTGGCAAGACGAACTTGTCCTGCTTGGAGCCAGAGATGTCAGCCAAGTGCTTGTACAATGGGACACCCTTCTGCGCAGCAGCGGCCTTGGACACAGCCAAGGAGACACCCAAGATGGCGTTAGCACCGAGCTTGGACTTGTTTGGGGTGCCGTCCAAGGAGAGGAGGAACTCGTCAACCTTCTCCTGGTTGGTGATGTCGAGGTCCTGCTTGACCAAAGCTGGGGCAATGATGTCGTTGACGTTGGCGATGGCCTTGAGGACACCCTTACCCAACCACTTGGACTTGTCGCCGTCTCTCAACTCCAAGGCCTCGTGGATACCGGTGGAGGCACCAGATGGGACGATGGCTCTGAAAAGACCCAATTCGGTGTGGATGTCAACCTCGACGGTTGGGTTACCACGGGAGTCGTAGACGGAACGTGCGAAAACTTTAGAAATGGCCATTGTGTGTTGTTGTAATCAATTGATTATTGATGAGTTTTTGAAAACTACCGGGGGATCAATACATATTTATACAATTGACTTCCGCCGCCTTTTTTCATCCACTTTTTTAGTGTGCATGTGGACCACAAACTCCCGACGCCCGAACAACGCTATTACATCACGAGGACGCCATTATTTGGCGGCTCCTGCGAAAACCGTGGTTGCCTGACGCGATTTAGTGGCCTGCAGCGACGTGGCCTGAGCCAATTCCTTTTCGGCTTTTTTTGTGAGTCAGTTGATGTCAACCGTGGCACACTCGGTCTCGGACTTTTTCCGGGTGCTCCTGCGCACGACCGGGTCTGGAAGATTCGACAAAAAAAAGGGTGGCTGTAACCCGGAGGGTGTTTCGGGCACGAGGAGAAATGAACAGAGACCCAAACGCAAGTGGAGAGGGCAAAGAGCAATTAGGAGAGGTAAATAAATCGGATGTAACGGCAAGCCCAAGTATTGCAAACTCGATTGCCGAGTTAAGACTTCTCAATAGCATGGTTCATTGGTGTTCAATTGCATCCTCCAGTCACCAATCAAGTTAATTTTCGGTTGCAGTCATATGATCAAACGGCTGTACCTAGCGCTGGAGGTAGAGCTCCAATTGGATTCTATGCATTGACTAACGACCAGTCAGGTGATTTTGACAGGTTCAACAGGCCACAAGATATTGTAGTGTTTTTCCACAATGTTTACCATTACACAATTAACTTAGTATCCTCCTGATGGTTTCATGGACTCCCGTAACATTTTACATAACAGCTTTCATACCTCTCCAACGTTTACGAAAAGTACACTAAACGTCTCTGCAAATACACCTTTTGTGTCTCTATTCTCTGATATACACAAGTCACCAAGCCAGATTACAAGCTTAACCCAGCACACGTTCTTCACCGCTCTTCACGTTCTTCACCTCACGTTCTTCATCTCACGTTCCACCCTCACGTTCTTCGGTCACGTTCTTTGCTCACGTTCTCCGCTCACGTTTTTACCCTCACGTTGTCGCTCAGGTTCTTATCGATTACATAATCATCACATAATCATTGTTTTCATGACGGACAAAGCAGCCTCGCCCATGAAGGCCACCAAAGAGCGGGCATCGACGCCAGAAGTGCTGTCCATCGACAAGTACACCGAGATCAAGGACCGGCTAACCCAGGAGATCCTCAAAAAACAAGAGCTCACCAAGAAGTTGAACCTGCTTGAGGACTCCATCTATGAGAAGGAAAAGGAGTACTTCAACGAGAGCACATACGGCAACATAGTAAAAGGCTTTGAGAACTTCTCCAAGACGTCCGGTGGTGGTAGTCTGCACAAGAAGCGTTTCCAGTACTCTGACGACGACCATATCTTCAGTCTCAGCTCGATCAACTACGTGAAAACCATAATGAAGAGACAGGGGTATGTGAACGGCGGAATGAGCGTTCCGGTACCGCAAAGCAAGGACGATTTCGACGACTACGAGGATTCAATCGAGCCTGTGGGGACCACGACAGTGGTGACAAAGAATGAGGGTACGCCGTCAAGAAAGAGGAAGGCCCGAGTTTTGGAGGATTGAACGACGAAGCAGAGGGTAGAATGGGTTTGACAGAAGACGTAACGAAGGTTAGACACTGTGAGGACTATTACAGGATTATTCTGCGGTAGGTCTACTCAGGTGCCGAGAGGCATTATGCTGCTTGAATATATCCGGATGATTTGTTGAACGCATCCAGTACTTCGTTGAACGACTGATCCAGTGGTTTGACAGTTCTTGAAAATGTGGATAGCCCACACTTGTATATTACTGTACTATATGATACCATAACGATAGAGCTTATCTGTAGATGATATGAACGAAAAAGCGAATACAAAGAGACCGATCAGCTATCAGCCCTGCTTTACATCACACTCACTTCGTTCAATCCCAACTCTTACCCTCTTTTTCATTCCATACTTCTTCATTCCATACTTCTTCATTCCATACTTCTTCATTCCATACTTCTTCATTTCTATCATTTCTATGTACACTACTATTAACACTCAGGCCTTGAATCTGCCAATAAATGTAAATTTGCACTCCCGTTCTGTTGACAAATTTACAATCAGACGTTCTTTAAATCTCGCGGGCTTTCCACCGTTCTTTCACTGTCTTTGAATCTTCGTTGGATCAAGTCTTGAATCATAGTTGTCTTAAATCATTGTCCTTCGTTGAATCGTCTTAATCCAATGTATTCCCTTGTTCAGTCTCTTGAATTACTCCGCATCCTCTATTACTCCTTTGGAGTAAAGTTGTACACCCATGGCTGCTTGGCTGGAAAGTCAGTGGGCACTCTCATCTCTAGCGGAAATAACTTGTCCTGCTGCTGCTCGTTGGCCTTGGCAAATAAACGCGGCTCGGTGGCCTTCAAGTCGTCCATGGCGTTCTTTATGCTCTCGTACTGCTTCTCCAACTGTGAGTTTCTGTGTCTCTTGGTGTTTCTCTGGTACAAGCCCCATGCGTTCATGATGGTCTTGTGTTTGACTAAGTCCTCCTTCGACAAGCTCAACAACTTCGGCTGCTTTCTGCTCGCCGAGAGCGCGGACAACTGGTTGACTATTCTCTGGGTGTATATGGTGGCGGTCGACGTCTTCTTGCCGCGCACGAACTGTTTCATGACACTGGAGAGCATGCTGGAGTGATTTTTCAGTGAATTTTTTTCTGCGCCTTAAGTCACGATCTCAAATAGAAGTTAGTATTAGCAACCACAATGAAAAACGACGCCCCACCAGAATACGCAGAACACGATCCTCACCAGCAGGCTGGAGGGTACGAAAGGCCACCACAGGCTGCGCCAGATAGCAAACAGGACCAGAACAATCAGGGATACCAGCAACAAGGTCAGCAGCAACATCATCAGCCACAGGGTCAACAGCAATATCAACAGCAGCAGAGTTACCAACAGCAGGGCTACCAACAACAAGGCTATAATCAAGGCTACCAACAACAAGGCTTTAATGAAGGCTATCAACAACAAGGCTATAACCAAGGCTATCAACAACAAGGCTATAATCAAGGCTACGGTCAGGAAGGCAACCAACAAGACTACAATGACAACAGCTATAACGACACCAAACAAGACTACAATCCACAGTACCCAGGTCAAACCCTCGAGGGCCAAAACAACCTCCCTCCCAACGTGTACTACGTCAAGCCTCAATTGGTCAACATAACGCAAGCACCTCCCCAACACCTCAACCCTCTGTACCAGCAGTACCTTGCGAGAGACCAGGAGCGCATGAAGAACGGCGATTTTCCGAAGGGCAGGGAGAACTTCAAGCACGGTGCCCCGTTGGAAAAGGGGCACAAGAGTGGGAAGAAGTCGAGTGGGTTTCCGGGGTCAAGCGGGGCTACTTACAATACGGCTGCGAACAGATGAGTGAACGTGAGCGAAGCGAATGTGAACAAATAGGTGAGAATGAACGGAACGAGCTATTACACCTGGAAAGAATAGGTAACTAAACTGATGAACGGAACGAATAGTTAAACGTGAGAATGACGGTACGAATACTTGAATGTGAGAATGAACGGAACGAATAATTAAATTTGAGAATGAAGGCAATGACATGGATATAAAGGTCAGTGGTACTACTACAGGTATTACGAATGAAACAACCATAAAATTCAGTAGTAGTAAACTATAGGATTAAAGGAATGGAACAATTAGTAGTAATGAGTAATAGAAATGACTGATGATAAAGATTGCAGGAGGTGTTTTCGAGTCTCTGTAGAATAGTGGAGTGTGTGACTGGAAAGAACGTCTTCGCGACATGCTGAGTCTTGATAAATTAGCTTTCTATTCAGATACATGGTTTTTCCATCAATTGGATCCTTTTCTATTGAGTAAGAGACGACTAAGGTATCTAGCCAATCTTTGTATTCAATGCCACTATGTAGTTGCCTTACAACGAATTTTTCGCGTTCTCTCCTTGATCAACCTCTACTCCTTTACCTTTGATCTTTACCTTTATTCTTTAACTCTACTGCACCTTTTACTTCGTCACCTTCTTTACCTTTTTCTTCTTCTCCTTTTACTTCACCTACTCTTCAACTTCCTCTTTACCTCCCCCTCTAACTTCTCCTGGTTCGCTTCGCATCATTCACATTCACTTAGTCACATTCACTTCGATCACTTGTATCATTCACTTAGTCACATTCACTTCGATCACTTGCATCATTCACTTAGGCGCATTCACTTCGATCACTTAACATCATTCCACTTGGCCGTTCATGTTCACTAGGTGGCTTCGCTCGTGAGCTACCTAAGTACGGTATCCCCATTGTACGTCCACCCCGTAAACTGCTGCTGCACACTCTCACTCAAAAAGTCATCCACCACCGAATCCTGTGGCTGCTCATTTGTGAAATCCTGGTCAAAGTTCGAAGTGTCCAATAAGTTGTCCACGTTCGGCTTGAACGGCGGAATGTATGCCTTGTTCAACAACTTGTTCCAGTCGATGTCTTTGAAGAACGGATGCGCCTTGATCTCGCTCGCTTCGCTCAACCGCTCCGCAGGGTCCTTCTTCAACAACTTCACCAAGAGGTCCTCCGCGTCCGTGCCCTCCAAGAACGCCGGGAACTTCAACGGGTTCTGCAAGATCTTCCTATACATCGTCGGGGGGTCGTCGTGGTAGAACGGTGGCAACCCAGTCAACATCTCGTAGAGCAACGTGCCCAACGTCCACCAGTCCACACTCCGGGTGTAGCCCTGGTTCAACAAGAGTTCTGGCGCCAAGTACTCAGGGGTGCCGCAGAACGTGTTCGTCTTGTCCTTCTTGTCCATGTTCAACTTGCACAAGCCAAAGTCGCACAACGCAATGTGCCCCTGGTAGTCGAGCAAGATGTTCTCCGGCTTCAAGTCGCGGTAGATGACGTTCAACTCGTGCACCAGCTCCAACGCAGTCAACAACTCCGCAATATAGAACCGCGACCGGTCCATCAGGAACTTGCCCTCGCGCTGCAAGTGCCAGAAGAGCTCGCCGCCATTGATGAACGCAAGCACGAGGTAGAGCTTCTCCGGCGACTGGAACAGGAACTTGAGTGGCACAATGAACGGGTTGTTGATGCGCGCGAGCACAGTGCGCTCCGCAAGCGTGTGAGTGACCTCGTGCCGCGACACTATCTGCAGCTTACGCAACGTCTTCAACGCGTAGATCTGCTTCGTGTCCTTCTTGACCACGTGCATCACCTTGCCAAACAGCCCGCGCCCAATCACCTTGAGCAAGTCAAAGTCGTCCACAGAGAGCGACTTCTTTGTCACCGGCTTGAACTCGATCGTCAACATGATCTCGCCCATCTCCCGCGCAATCTGCTGCGCGAGGTCCACGTTGTTGTTGGTGAACTTGAGGTACTCGTGGTTCATCAAGCGCACCGCGCTCATGTGGCACCGGAGGTTCAACGGCAACTTGATCAGCCCGATGAGCAAGTCCCCGATGTTGTTGGCGTTGCTCTGCACAGAGTTGTTGGTGAACAAGTGCTTGTGGTCCACCTTCTCCTCCTCCGGGATCAACATGTTGGGCAAGCGCATAAACAAGTTGAGGTTCAAAAAGTTCAGCCCCGTGCCCTCTGCGTGCACAGAGTGTGGCTGTAGGGGCGCACTGCCCTTCTTGGTCACGTCGAACAGCACCACCTGGTTCCATGTGCTCTGGTTGACCGTGCCCTTCTGCGGCTCAATCACGAGCACGTTGTTCTCAAACTCGATCGTGAGGTAGAGCAACGACTTGACCAAGTTCTCCGCGCTCGGAATCGTTATTATCAGCGGCAAGAAGCTCAGCGCGATGGTTCCCGGGAGCGTGTGCTTGTCGCTGTCCTCCAACGTGCCCAAGTTCTTCAACAACTGCAGCGACACGTTCTCGTTGTTGGCGTTGATGGCCAACGCGTGGAGGATCTGCCTGTTGTTGTTGATGTGGATGGGCAATTCGATGCGTGCCGAGTTGTAGATCTTGACTGTGAGTAGCCCGGGATTGAACTGCGTCTCCTCGTCGCTTTCGGCAGGCTGTGTCGCCAACGACACCGACGACGACTTGGTAGATATGCGTGGGTCGTCGTCGCGCTCCTCGTGCGCGGTTTCCTCTGATCGGCGGTCTCTTATCGACAACTTCAGCATGGTGTCGGATATGTTGTTTGTGGACATTGACGTGCGCGGCGAGTCCGGTGCGAGCGACGCCTCGGGCGACCCCGTGCTGGGCGACGTTGGCGACGTGCCCCCGCTGCCTGTTTTGTCCGCGGACCCAAACTTGAACTTGTTCTTGAACTTGAGCATGTTTTGGATGATAAGTTCGCTTATGAATTTCAGGGGAGAAAAAATAGGGGCGTGTCGGGGAGGACGGATGGACTGTGGTTTGAGCAGAGACAGAGGTATATGGAGGCACTTATGGGTTTGGCGACTTGAGCGACTGATGGTTCTGGCGACTTTTTTGGGTGTATGCTATGGAGAGGGAAAGTGAATTTAGACGAAAAGTAGGTGTAGGAGGGAAGGAGAAGAATGAAGAGTGGGGGAGAATGGAGGGAATAAGAATGGGGGGGAATGGGAGAAGAAGAAAGAGTGGGCGATTGGAGTATTGGGTACATAGTAGTGTTTTTAGCAAGCAATTTTGTCGCCGTCATGACGTCGACGGAATTATGGTAGACGCGGCGCTAGATCTAATTTGAGGTACAAAAAGTTTCTGTGGAGGGCGATCAAACAGGTCGTAGTAGATGATTAGCTGGTAATGTCTTGATTGACCGGACTGTGATATAGGCAATCGTGTGACGCGAGTGAGGGTGATGGCTATTTTTGCCGCATTGGGAAGAAATTTGCAGCAATACAATAGACATGAAACGAAGTGAAATAGAGGGGAGAATAGGAGGTTAGGTTATGAAAGACTGATTGTGGGATCAAATAGAACACTGGAGATGTAAAGGAATGCGTAGTCAGGCTCTGATCTTAATATGGGCATGGGATGTAAATGAGGAAAGAGAGGTTCGGGATTGTCAGCGCACATACAGGGGTGTAAAGAGATTTACTCGAAAAAGATGAACGCTTTCAATGCTGCATACTTTGATCAACTTGTACCGCACAACATTCACTTCGTAACACTCACTCATTGTTCACACCGGCATTTATGTGAGCAAGATTGTGAGACCACGTTTGTTTGACACTGGTCCGTCTCGTACATGTGTTCTTATTCTTTCCTAATATTGCATCAGTCTTCGCACTTCTCATTTTCCCTACATAGAACTGAAGTATGGATAATCCAGTCGAAAGATCTCACGTGCACTCCATATGTTGATCTCAGCATTCGTGAGATCCTCCCAATCAATTATCCTGCATGTTGTCCCATCACACGTGACCCATGGCGGTAATATTTTGTTTACAATTGCACCAAATGCAATTATAAGCAATGACCACCACCGTACTAGAGTGTGCATCGAACCAGAGCTCGCCCACCAAAGTGTACATCGGACACAGTCTGCCCATACACCTCCTCAACATACCCCCAAACAAGCTCCTGCTCAAGCCGGTGAATCTCAGCGACAACACACACGACATAGAAAACATACCGCCCCTTGTGAAATCAAGCAAAAGAAGCCCCAGCACACCGCTCACACCCGCCAAGCAGGCCAGCCGAAGGAGGCGGATAGCGCGCAGCACGGAGCCCGCGCCGCGGATCACAGGCACGCCGGAAATGATAGAGATGAAATATAGAAACTGGCTTTTGGCCCGTCTGCTTGAGCGCAGTCAGGAACTCGTCAAGTTTTTGACTTTGGAGAGGATAATGAGTGGGGAGACTGGAATGACTGAACGGAAGAATGACTGAAGGGAACGAGAGAATGACCAAACGAAGGAACGTTAATATACTGAACTTCGACTGAACGTGATCGTAAGGGAGTGATATAATACTCAACTTTGAGGGAGTGACAATCGACGGGTTGAAATCATGGAATGATAGTAGACTGTGATAAATTACTCGACTCTGACGACGGAGTGACAATCAACTAGTTGAAATCAACTGATGATAATAGACTGCACGTTATCAGAGTGAACTTCGGCTGAATAAAATCGACGAAAATGACTACGATTTCACTACATTTGGACCCAAACACGTCCACTTTCTAATCGACTCGTGCTTGCGACAAAATGATCCATTGATTCGAACCGAACCATGATCCAATAGATTTATGGGGTTCTTAAGGGACCACTGTTGCCACAAAGGGTAGAAAAACCTCGAGAGGACCAACTATTCATACCTGCATACCGCGGCTCATCCTATCTACAGCCAACTCAATATTCAACGTTCAAACGTTCAAACCGGACGCGATAGTGCGCTCTGCCTACGTGACCACAAATAATGCATAATAAATACCTTCAAATAGCGGGCCGTGTGGCAGTAGGAAGAATTTGTGGATTTTCAAACATCTATTTCTAAGTGTAGTGATTTTGTGCTTTTCTACCAGCTTTCTGTCTGTCTTCCTCTAGCACTTTTTGGTAACTCCTCGTCGATACTCTAGTAACTCCTTGTCGATACTCTCTAGTAACTCCTCGTCGATACTCTAGTAACTCCTTGTCGATACTCTCTAGTAACTCCTCGTCGACTTAAAGTACTCCTCCATTTTGTCCTTCTGCTCGTTGGCAATCGCCGCCTGCGAGCCGTTCCACAACCGCACCCTTTCCGCCATCTTCAACTTCTCGTCCTCACGCGACCCCCGCAAGTGCAAGTCTCGCTGGAGCCAGAACTGGGCAACCGGGTGCAAGGAATTCGAGTTCGACACCCTGAGCTTCTTGCGGAGCGGCCCGGATTCCGGCTCCTGGATCACCGGATCGTGCTGGTTGCTGTCGAAGGTCAAGTCGTGCGAGACCACGTCGTCCTTGATCATGCCGTCGCTGATGTGGATCAAGCGGTCGTACCAGTCCTTTTGCAACCCATCGAAGATGTGGGTGGCGTAGATGACACAGCACCTCCTCGAAACACACTCGTTCTTCAAGTACTGCATCAACTTCTGTCTGATAATCACGTCCAAGTCGATGGTGACCTCGTCCAAGAGCAACAAACGCCAGGGTTTGATCAAACCCATGGCGATCTGCACCCTTCTGCGCTCACCGTCCGACAACTTCAACATCGACCAGTGTGGGTCGATGTCCAATATGCCAATCAACTCGTCTCTGCGTTCTGTGTGGACGTCCCCGCCAATCGAGCTTATCAACGCGCGCACATTGATATCGCGCTTCACGATCTGATTGGAGGCCCACTCGGTGCCTAAGTACGTGATGTACTGGTTGATGTCTGCGTTGTGCCTTTGGGACCTGGTCTTTTGGTCTTCGAACGGGTCAACGCCCCCGAGAAGCAAGTTGCCTTCTTTGATAAGCGTGCGGCCGGCTAGGAGCTTGAGCAATGTGGACTTGCCGGCACCATTGGGGCCTACAAGAAGGTTGAATGTGCCCCACTCGACTTTGATGTCGATGTCCTGGAGGCCGATCTTCTCGGTTCCCGGGAATTTGTAGGTTAGGTTGAGGGTTTCGACTGCGAGGGAATTGTCGTTGTTCATGGGCTGATAAAATAGTTTTCCGGGGAACTAGAGGAAACTAGAACGTCTATATTGAGATACTAGCATGAACTCCACTTATACACGTACTTGAACTATCCTCATATATTCATGGCCCACGTATACTATTTCATTCTAATAGTATAGTCCACCTCTATACACCTATTTTATCCACTAGTATTCCAGTAGTATACGACCTATTTTATCCACTAGTCTTCCAGTAGGACACCACCTATTTTATTCCACTAGTATTCCAGTGGTATACGACCTATTTTATCCACTAGTATTCCACTAGCCTTTTCGTTACCTCTCCTATATCTCCCTCGCCCAGCTCAACACGTGCTCCCTCGCCCAGTCATTCTCGATCTTCTCCAAACTACTGGTGATCTCTTCCAAATACCCCACACCATTGTTCTTGATGTACCTTCTGAAGTACGACTTCAACAACCCCACGTACTCGTAGTAGAGCCACTCCGAATCTATCTTGGACGTGACCTCTACGTTCTCCTCGTCCTCGGCTGTGAGTTTGCGTATGTCGATCTTGTCCGTGTTGTCCACCCCGAGCTCACTGGAGATCAGGTTCAAGTTCGACACGATGGAGCTGAAGATGAGAAGGATGAGTTTCTGGAAAACGTCCGGGGTAGCAGGGTCGATTTGCATGATGTGAGTGGTTTCGTTAGCGGTAGTGTCAGTGACTTCAGTGTTGTCAGTAGCTTCAGTAGCCTCAGTGTTGTCAGTAGCTTCAGTGTTGTCAGTAGCTTCAGTGTTGTCAGTAGCTTCAGTGACTCCAGTGTTGTTTGTAACTTCAGTTACTCCAGTGTTGGCTGCGATCTCGCCATTTCCATCCTTACTTTCAGTGTCCATACTTTCATCCTTACTCGCCTTGGCTTCACGATTCTCACTCTCCGTACTTTCACGATTCTCCTCCTCACTCCCGGTCTCCTTCCCCCTACTTTTCTCCAAAAACTGGAGCAAAACCCTGTTAGTCGACTCCATACAGGAAACGTTCTCAATGATAAGATTTCCCTCCAACGCCAAGTTCTTCTTGATCAAGAACGTCGGCTCCAAAATCCCAAACTCAATCAAGTACTCCAAAATCAAGAAAATCACCTGCGGCTGGTGCGACCAGATCCGGAAAATACAGTCGATGATGCACCGCTGCCTCTTCGCAAACTGCTCGCTCGAAAGATCCTGCTCCTCAAAGCGCGGCTCGTCGTCCGCGTACACGATCGGCATGCCACTCACGTACTTCAACTTGTTGACGTCACGGGACAACACGCTCACCACCGAGTAGATGGAGCGCGACCCGATGTACGCGTACGTCTGGAAGATGACGTTCACAATGAACGTGTCGGCGTCTATCGACGGGTTCTCCGCCAAGGCCCCGCCCAACTCGGCGTACAACTCGGCGAACTCGGTGTTGGTCTTCCAGTGCGCAATGACAAAGTCGTAGATCTTGTTGGACACCTCGTGCAACGGCAAGTCGTCGTTCAAGAAGACGTAGTTGATCTCCTCCTGCGCCGACACCGCGGCCTTCTCCGCCAACAGCGCGGCCTTAGCGCTGTGGATCTGCTCAAGCACCGCGGTGTGCTCGTCGCCAAACAAGCCGATGTCGTACTGCTGCGTGTCGTTGAAGATGGAGATGTTCAAGTACTGGTAGAACTCGTCCAACACCGACACCTCGCCCGACTCGGGGTCCAAGGTCACAAAGCTCTCCTTGATCCTGTTCTTGTTTGACAAGCGGATCTCCTTCGCAATGAGGTTCTTGATGAAGCTCTTCTTCGGGTGGAACTTCAACGCGCGGAAGTGGCGCAGGTCCGCGACCCACTCGTCCCATTTCCACGAGAACTCAAAGTTGGAGATCTGGATCGTCATCCAGTCCAAGAAGCGGATCTTCAACTCGTAGTCCAACGTCTCCAAGTTGTTGTAGAAGTACCGGATCGCGCGCCCAAACACCGGCGCTATCAGCTCGGGCGACTCGCGGCAGCACGAGATCAACACCGTGTAGTAGTAGATCTCGCGGTGCAATGGGATGGGCAACTGGAAGATCATGGTGAGGATGCTCTCCACCGCAATGTCCTCCACCTTCCACGTGGACAACGCCGGCACATTCTCGCCCGACTGGTTGTCCGCGTGGATCAAGCCCAACTCGTCGACAGACGAGCCGGGCGGCGCAAACAAGTCCCTGCTGAAGAACAAGTCCAAGCGCGACAACTGCACGGACGTCTCGGTCTTGTTGAACGACAAGTTCGTCAAGATGTCGAAACAGAGGTCCTTGAAAAAGAGCCCCGTGTACGTGGTGATCGACGGCACAGTCTCAAAGTCCGTGTTCTGGTACACCTGGAACAACACACGCGAGTTGTGGTACCACAACAGGTCGATGGAGCCCGCGGGCACCACGCCCTCCAACTTGGGCATCGAGAGCTGCGGCAACTTGTGCAACACCGCCTCGCTCGAAAGCGGGTTCTTTGCCAACGCAGCCTCCACGACCGGGTGCACGATCTCGGCAAAGTTCAAGAACAAGTGGTCCTGCAACGGCACCCAGTCCTTGTCCGCACCCTGCAACTTGACGATCGCAGGGAGGATCAAGTCCACGATCTTTGCGGGCTCGTACGGGAGTTTGAGCGAGTCCAACTTGGAGTCAAACGGCTGGAGCAACACGTTGGACGGATTCTCCACGATGGGGAATGACTCTGCGAGCGAAACCAAGTCGTTCATCTGCGCGACCATCTCCGTGTTGGAGTTGCGCTCGTTGCTCAACAAGTACGGGATGGCCAACAACGTGTTGTAGTAGATCTCCTGCGCCAACCCGTTACGCTTGTCGGGCGTGGCGTTTTGGAGGTCGATCGCGAGGTTCAAGAACTGCCTGAACAAGTTGGTGACGCCCTCGATGACGGGGCTCAACGCGGCGAGGAACTTCAACACGGACTTGATGTTGTTGAAGACCCCGGCGTCCTCGGCGCCCACCGCGAGCGTGTTGAGCGAGTCCTGCATGCGGAAGTGGAGGTACTCCACGATGTACTTGGTGACCACGAAGTTCTTTGCGTTGCAGATCAAGAACAAGTTGCTGACCGCGTTGATCTTCTGCGGCTGTTCCACGATCAACGCGTAGACCGTGGTCAAGATGTTGGTGCGCAACAGCTCCACCTTCTCGAACTCCGCGACAATGGGGTTGGAGATGTACGAGACGTCGTCGATCTGGTTGACGATGTTGGGGTTCTCGCCGAGCCCACGGATGTCCTTGCACACGTTGTTGATCAACTCCTGCATGGGGTCGACGTGGTGCCGCTTGGACTCGAACGAGTCGTCGTACGGGGCGTCGTCATCTCGGGACCTCTTGTTGGGGTTGAATTCGTCCATGAAAAATATAAAAAGAGAGCGAAGATTACTGAGTGGGTGGGTGAACACTAGAACTCATGAGTCGTTGAGATGGAGTGATGTACATGGAGTAGTAGATGGACACGTGGCAGTATGAGTGAAGTGGGAGATCGATATGAAGTGGATATGAGTGGATGATAATTATGTGAACTATTGATGGACGGAACTGGTACATCTCTGTGGATATGAGTGGGGAGATAAATATGTGTGAGAATAGTATTGAATGAAAGAACTGAACTCTGTGGAACTGAAGAGGACTTGTAGTAGAATGGACGGTAGTCATAATACCGATTGACTATTGACAAACTAGAGAGTTAGATTGGAAGCTGTCTATGCCCACCGATTAAGAGTCGGGATTGATGTGAAGATTCTCATTTAATTCAGAATACTTTTGTGTGCAATGGTCTTTCCTTTCCATTGATCTTGACAATTCATCAGATTCCCATTCAGTTGAAGTCAGTGCGCCGGTATCCTATATCGGTTTAGTACGACGGTGTACATACCTCCATTCTCTCTGCAAATAACCAAACCAGTCTATTAGTCATGCGATCTACCCTCTGTTTTTACTCGGTATGTCTCACATACACAAAATGGTACAACCTAGCAGCTATTCCTTCAAGAACAATACTACCAGTCTGCCATAAGTGAAAGACTGAATTGGCTTTCTAGTTATTTGGTAGGGTTTGTTTGCCTGATTCTGCCTGGTTGGTTGCCTGGTTGGTTGCTTGGTTGGTTTGCCTGGTTGCAAGAAGGCCATATTTGATTTCCTGCAGGACACAACAAAAGTGTGACTAACATGGCCAGATAATTTAAAAGTGGAACTATCCACAAGTTTCAACACTACAACGTTCAGCTTACATTCAACTGTAGTATGAACACGGAATCTAACAAGACTGTGGAGTCCAACCTCACGGAGTCTACAACCACAAAGTCTTCAAATGCTTCAAATGCTTCAGCTTCAAATGCTTCAGCTTCAGATGCTTTAGCTTCAAATGCTTCAAATACTTCAGCTTCAGATGCTTCAGCTTCAAATGCTTCAAATGCTTCAAATGCTTCAAATGCTTCAGCTTCAGATGCTTCAGCTTCAAACGCCTCCTTAAAACACAAGATATCCACCTGCCGCTTGGTCATGGATGGAGCGCTTGGAACCGAGCTCGAGGCCCTCATTCCCAAGCTGTCGGACATACAGCCCAAGCTGAACCCACTCTGGTCGGGCATGGTGTTGTTGAACGAGCCCCAGTTGGTGCAGCAGGTGCACTACAACTACTTGAAGCAGTCCGACGTGGACATGTTGATCACGAGCACGTACCAGGTGTCGTACGACAGCTTACAGAAGTACACGGACTTGGACCGCGCTGGGATCTACAAGGTGTGGGACAGAAGCGTCCAGGTGATCCAGGACGCCATAGCGCAGCACCGCGAGGAGACAGGCTCCACAAGAGCAGTTTCGACGATTGGATCCATTGGCCCTTATGCAACGTTCCTTGCCGACGGCTCGGAGTACACTGGCGTGTACAAGGACGTTGCCGAGGAGCAGCTTGAGACGTACCATCTTCCCCTCACAAAGTTCTTCTTGGAGCACCAGGACGTGGATGCGATTGCGTTCGAGACGATCCCCACTTTCGTGGAGCTCAAGGCGATCTTGGCGATGATGGGTCGTTTGCTTGCGGAGGGGCACCGCAAGTATTTTTACATCAGCTTCAACTTTCCGACGGACCGGGGGTTCGGCGACCGGACCTCGGTGAAGCAGGTCATGATGTACGTCGTGGCGCAGTTGGCGCAGAACGCGCTTCTCCGCGAGTACTTCTTGGGCGTGGGGCTCAACTGTTTGGACTACAAGTACGTGACGTCCATTGTGGAGCAGATTGCGGATGTTTGTGCGAAAGAGGACGACATGGCGTTGCCGGTGATCTTGTACCCGAACTTGGGGTTTTTCTACGATGAGGCGAACGACGAGTACCGCGTGAACAAGGACATGAAGAAGTGGGAGGCGTTGGTGCGCGAGTGGCTCGGGTTTGAGTGTGTGCGGGTGATTGGGGGGTGTTGCAGCACGCTGCCGGTGGAGATCCAGGTGGTGAGGGAGATAGTAGACGAGGTCGTGGCGAGGGAGAACAGTTTGAGTTCATGTTAGCGAGCTTGCGAAGCAGAGTGGGGGAGCCTCAGTCAGCAGGAATGGAGATTTCAGTCAGCAGGAATGGGAGAACATTGCAGGAATGGGAGAACATTGCAGGAATGGGAGAACATTGCAGGAATGGGAGAACATTGCAGGAATGGGAGAACATTGTAGGAATGAGAACATTGCAGGAATGAGAACATTGCAGGAATGAGAACATTGCAGGAATGAGAACATTGCAAGAATGGGAGAACAATACAGGAATGGGAGAACTTTGCAGGAATGGGAGAACATTTCAGTCAGCAGAAACGGGAGAACAGTTTATTTTAGCTGTTGGCTTGCGAACCGAGTGAAACTCACGATCACCACTTAGGATGTTCTGTGTATGATGCGACTCCAAGGTACGCTAACAGCGCCATTGCAAATACAAAAGAACAATCGATTCGATTGCAAAACGTAGTGGTGCAAAACGTAGTGGTGCAAAACGTTGCATTTGTATATAAAAATCGCAAATATGATAATCGTGTAGCATCAGCAACTAACTATAAACGTGTAGCATCGGACTGCAACTGACTATTTTCCACCGTCAGGGAGGAAGATAGCACTAAAGATACCTGGCCACCGCCAAGATCCTATATGGTCATCCCGGGGGAGTAGTTTTGTTCGGCTCGATCTTTTCTTTTTTGAGAATTTGACTCCATGAGGACCGCAATACGTGTCGGCGTTACCAAATTCGTCATCAGCCGTTGGGCGGTCGTTATCGAGCGGCCGGGCCCGCCCATTGCTCTTCGAATGCCATCATTCTTCATCGTCGCATCAGCACGATTAAGATCATTCCCGTGCCACCATTACGTCCATGCCACCATTGCAATGCCACCATACGTCCGTGCCACCATTGCGCTCTGCGGTATGCCATCGCTCATTAACTCCCGCTCCAATGGAAGCCGGAGTCACATGGCGTTCTTTCCTACATATAAGTAAATTGATGCCGTTTGACTCCATTTGACTCCTCTGACTCTGGCGATCACACAATCGCATGCGATAAGAAATATAAAGGGCCGCGCAGCCATTTTTTTACCCACCATGTTCTCCAGAAGCGTTCTCAATGCCGTGAAGGCGTCCAGGTTGAGGCCGGTCTTTGCCAGGTCCTTGGCCACCGCAAACACCTCCTCGGCCAACTACAACAAAATCTACAGCCCCAAGGCGTCCTTCGATAAGCTCGACACGTTCGCCCGCCGCCACTTGGGCCCCACGCCCGCAAACGTGGACAAGATGTTGCACACCTTGGGCTACAAGGACATCGACGAGTTTCTCGCCAGAGCGGTCCCCGAACACGTGTTAATCAAGCGCAAGTTGCAGGTGCAGCCAGAAAAGGGATTCACGGAAACGGAAATGTTGGACCACTTGCACGAAATCGCGAGCAAAAACAAAATCTACAAATCCCTCATTGGAAAGGGCTACGCGGGCACGCACATGCCCCCCGTGATCCAGCGCAACTTGCTCGAATCACCGCAGTGGTACACCTCCTACACGCCGTACCAGCCGGAGATCTCGCAGGGCAGATTGGAGTCGTTGCTCAACTACCAGACCGTGGTGTGCTCGTTGACGGGCTTGGACATGGCAAACGCATCTCTTTTGGACGAGGGCACGGCCGCCGCAGAGGCCATGGCAATGTCGTTCCACAACTTGAAGGGGAAAAAATCAAAGTATGTCGTGGATATTAATTTGCACCCACAGACGTTGCAGGTGGTGAAGTCACGTGCCGAACATTTAAACGTGGAGGTTGTTGAGTTGGCATTGAGCAGTGCTGAGGGTATAGAGAGTTTGGAGGGAATGCAGAAGGAGGTGTGTGGCGCGTTGGTGCAGTACCCTGCGACGGACGGGTCTATCGCGGACTTTTCGCGGGTTGGCGAGATTGTGCACAAGAACAAGGGATTGTTTGCGATGGCCACGGACTTGCTTGCGTTGACGTTGTTGAAGCCGCCGTCTGAGTTTGGAGCTGACATTGCGTTGGGAACATCGCAGAGATTCGGTGTGCCGTTCGGGTACGGCGGACCGCATGCGGCGTTCTTCCTGACGACGTACAAGTACCTGAGGAAGATTCCGGGTAGAATTGTGGGAGTGTCGAAGGACAGATTGGGGAAGCCCGCGTTGAGATTGGCGTTGCAGACACGTGAGCAGCACATCAAGCGTGAGAAGGCCACGTCGAACATCTGCACAGCGCAGGCGCTTTTAGCCAACATCTCTGCGATGTACGCCGTCTATCACGGGCCCAAGGGGTTGCAGGACATTGCCAGCCGTGTTTTTGGGTTGACGACGATCCTCGCGTCTCAGATTGCCGAGCACCACACGCTTGTGAACGACAAGTGGTTCGACACGCTCACGGTTGAGTTGAATGGTGTGCTGGCGGACGAGATTCTCGCCAAGGCCTTGGAGCACAAGATCAACTTGTTCAAGGTGGACAGCCAGCGTGTTTCCGTGACGCTTGACGAGACCGTCACACAGGAGGACTTGAACTGCTTGCTCTCGGTGTTCAGCGACAGCTCTGTGAATGTGGAGCAGCTCGGCGAGTTGCCTGGGTTCCCGCTGGAGTTCCGCCGCACGACGCCGTTCTTGACGGAGCCTGTATTCAACACACACCACCTGGAGACGTCGATGTTGCGCTACATGAACTTGCTCCAGACCAAGGACTTGTCGCTCGCGAACTCGATGATTCCGTTGGGCTCGTGCACGATGAAGTTGAACGCGACCGTGCAGATGCAGTCGCTTTCGATCCCCGGGTTCCTGCAGATCCACCCGTTTGTGCCTGCGGACCAGGCACAGGGGTACAAGCAGTTGGTGGACGAGTTTGAGAAGGACTTGAACGACATAACCGGCTTTGACGCCACGACGTCCATGCCCAACTCCGGAGCACAGGGCGAGTACACGGGGTTGTCGCTCATCCGCGAGTATCACAGATCGCGCGGCGAACACCAGCAGAGAAACGTGTGTTTGATTCCTGCGTCTGCACACGGCACAAACCCCGCGTCCGCTGCCATGTGTGGCCTCAAGGTTGTGCCTGTTGTGTGTTTGGACGACGGGCTGATTGATTTGGAGGACTTGGCTGCGAAGGCTGAGAAGCACTCCGAGAACTTGTGCTCCATTATGATCACGTACCCGTCCACGTACGGGTTGTTTGAGCCTGGTGTGAAGACAGCGATTGAGATTGTGCACAAGAACGGCGGTTTGGTGTACCTCGATGGTGCGAACATGAATGCGCAGGTTGGGTTGACGTCGCCGGGTGACTTGGGAGCAGACGTGTGCCACTTGAACATCCACAAGACGTTTGCGTTGTCGCACGGTGGCGGAGGACCAGGCCAGGCGCCTGTGTGCGTGAAAGAGCACTTGAAGCCGTTCTTGCCCAAGCACAACTTTGTGGAGACGCCACACTCGACCTCCGAGTCGATTTTGGCAGTGAATTCTGCTCCGTACGGGTCTGCGCTGGTGATTCCTGTGTCGTACTCGTACATCAAGATGTTGGGTGCGAATGCGTTGCCGTATGCGTCTGCCATTGCGATGCTCAACGCCAACTACATGTTGGAGCGTTTGAGCGCGCACTACAAGATCATGTTTGTGGATGGGAGGAACGAGGGACTCAAGCACTGTGCACACGAGTTCATTTTGGACTTGAGGGAGTTCAAGAGTGTGGGTGTTGAGGCGATAGACGTTGCGAAGAGATTGCAGGACTACGGGTTCCATGCGCCTACGATGTCGTTTCCGGTTGCGGGCACGTTGATGATTGAGCCTACCGAGAGTGAGAACTTGGAGGAGTTGGACCGTTTCGTGGACTCTTTGATTGCGATCAGGGGCGAGATTGACGCGCACGCGAAGGGAGAGCCCTTGGGTTTGGCGTTGAAGAATGCCCCGCACTCGATGGAGGACATTGTTTCGACCAGCCAGAGCGAGTGGGATGCGCGTGGGTACACGAGGGAGCAGGCTGCGTACCCGTTGCCGTTTTTGAAGAGTGCAAAGTGCTGGCCTACGGTTGCGAGGTTGGACGATACGTACGGGGATATGAACTTGTTGTGTACGTGTCCGTCGGTGGAGGAGGTTGCGGAGATGCAGAGATAAGTTTCTGCCGCGCTTGCGAGGGAGGAACCTACAATAAACGTTTTCTGCCGAATTTGCGAGGGAGGAAACCTATAATAAAACCTGAGGTTGGAAAATTCATCTTGTTTTCTGGGATCGGGGAACCTAGTATAAAAACCTGAGGGTGCTTTCCAGGAAACGCACCGTCTACTTTTCTGGGGCCAGGAAACCTAGTACAAAACCTACGTTATTTTGCAGAAACGGTTTACCTGGGGTGTAGTCAATAACTTCATCATAGAGTTTTCGAAGTTCATATTTGACTACTACAAAATATAATATTTATTGTATTTGGTGTAGACATAATCGAGTGAACATGAGTGGCGAACGTTTGCGAGGGCTATTCTGAGAAGAAATTTCTTTAGGCTAATGAGTATGAACGGATAAATGGGCAAGAGAGCAAAGACTGATGAGAATTCTGAAACTACCCAAGTATGATATTTTACAGTGGGGACAGCTAGAGCTGATTTGTGAAGCAACGTCAAAAATGGTGAACCTCACCAATTAGATCTTCTGAGGCATGTATGATAACCACCCAATACACCTGAGGCTGGTTTAAATTACATCAGGTTTGTTCAGTCACTCAATTACATCAGGTTTGTTCAGCAATTACATCAGGTTTGTTCAGTCACTCAATTACATCAGGCTTGTTCAGCCACTCAATTACATCAGGTTTGTTCAGTCACTCAATTACATCAGGATTGTTCAGTCACTCAATTACATCAGGTTTGTTCAGCAATTACATCAGGTTTGTTCAGTCACTCAATTACATCAGGTTTGTTCAGCCACTATCACTTCAGGCTTGCTCAAATACACCAGGTTTGTTCGGCTTCAAGTTGCGGAAGATGAAGACGTGAAAAATGAAATTTTGTGGGGACCGTTGCGTGATACGGTTGTCTGATAAAATGCTAATTCGAACATTCTTTTGATAGACACTAGTCTGTTAAGCTTTTTGTATGTCTACACAATCTTGACCTATTCCTTCCTCACCTCTCTATTCTATGCTGTTCTCTCTAGATTCCTTCTAACGAATCTCGATTATCTCCTCTCTCTTCTATTTGCATTTTCTAAAATCACTATTCTATTTCTATTCCTATTCATTCTCTAATCTCTCTTCTATTCCTATCCTCTCTTCTATTCATTCTGTATTCTTTTCTATTCTCTCTTGTGTTCATTCTCCATTCTCTTTTCTATACTTCTGTATCTCTTTTCTTCTAAATCTCCAATCTCCAATTCTCCATTCCATGGACAAATCCTCCTACTTCTTCTCACAGCACCCCCTCTACTGCGCCGACTGGACGTACATGCCGTCCAGCGGCCTCGAGTGCGTGGCCCTCAGCACCTACAAAGAGGGCTTCTCCAACAAGCTCCAGATTGTGCACGGGCACGGCTTCACCAGCGACGAGGAGATCGAGGGGTTGTCGCCCACCAAGTACAAGTTCCGCTTCAACCCAATCGGGTTCGACTTCCACCGTGCGGCGGAGATTGCGTTGGACTACCCCGTCACCCACTTGCAGTGGCACCCCGAGGCCGAGCAGCAGCGCCTAGCGTGTCTGCTGGAGGCCTTGCGCTTGTACAAGATGGAGTTCGACTACGAGCTCAACGAGCACAAGCTCGTGCAAACGCACTTGTTGGCCAACAACACCAATGGGCAGAACGGGCTGGCAGCCACCTCCAAGGAGGACATCAACACCTTTCCCCCGGTGACCTCGTTCGACTGGAACAAGCACGACCCCAACATCATTATCGCGTCGTCGGTCAACACGACGTGCACGGTGTGGGACCTCAATAGGGCGCACAAGGACGACTTGCTGCCGGACTTAGCCATGGTCAAAACGCAGTTGATCGCACACGACCTGGAGGTGTTTGACGTCAAGTTTGTGCACAACTCGCTGGATGTGTTTGCGCTGGTGGGCAACGACGGGTCGATGCGGCTCTTTGACCTAAGGTCGTTGGAGCACTCCACTATCATATACGAGCAGCCCACGATCAATTCCAGCATAGCGAACAGCTTCAGTCCGCGCGCGTTGCTCAAGCTTGCCACGAGCAATGTTGACCAGCACCACTTGGCGACGATCGGCGTGAATCTGAACCAGATCATAGTGATCGACATACGAATCCCGGGGATGCCTATGCTCACGTTGGACGGGAGTCTAGGTGGTGTGAACACGGGTGCAATTAACCTGATCAAGTGGCACCCGGCGTCGAACCACTTGGCGAGTGGCGGGGATGATTGCCAGGCGCTTGTGTGGGACTGTTCACTGGCCCCGAAGACTGGGACGGTGATAGACACGCCGATCTTGGCGTACGAGCTGGACTTGGAGGTGAACAATGTGTGTTGGCGGAAGGGCTGGCCGGACTGGATGGGGGTGGTGAGCGGGAAGGGGTTTCAGGCGGTGGAGATATAAGCGTAGTGAACATGAGCGAATGTGAAGCAACATCAGGATAACCAGTGAACATGAGCGAGCAAACGATCGAGAGCAGCTAAAGACACCCATTTTAAGCGAACATGGCGAATGTGAACTAGTCGTGATAGTACAGATAATAGATCATCATGAGAGAGAGCGAACAAGTTGAGATACTACAATCATCGAATGTGAACAGGTTGAGATACTACAATCCTCGAATGGGAACAGGTTGAGATACTGCAATCATCGAATGTGAACAGGTTGAGATACTACAATCATCGAATGTGAACAGGTTGAGATACTGACTACAAGTGGACGTCAAGTGAATGTGAATGTTCAGCGGATAAGATTGAAATAGTGAAAGAGACATTCTGACTTGAGTGAGGCAAGCACAAGTGACTGCTAGTGAAGATTGGAGGCATGACTAAATTACATAACGGAACAGGAGAAATGGTTGAAGACACAGCATGAACAAGTGAACATAAGGAGAAAGTGAATCTAATACACAACTGCACATGATTACTTGGAAACATATGAACATGATTGACGGCAGACAGTCTACGACTGACTGAGAAACGAACATAGCGGCTGAATTCATGTGACTATGATTGACTGAGAAACGAACATAACGGCTGAATTCATGTGACTATGATTGACTGAGAAACGAATATAGCGACTGAATTCATATGACTATGATTGACTGAGAAGCGATGAACATCAGGATCACCGACTACAGACAACCAAACTACAATAGACGGAGATTGAGGGTTTTGGCGTAGATGCTATAGAACGCAAGGTCAAAGGTTACTTTGACAAAGATGGAGAGAAGTAGGTACACGCGCAGTGTAGTGGCGGGGTAAGATATAGAAGAACCAATTATTGTCAGTATTAACTCATACAGTAGTGTGTTAGGATAACCATCTCACTCCGAGACCTCCCACGAGTCGGTTTTTCAGTGAAATCAATTACACCTTGTCGGTAGTCATTCGCTCACGTTCAGAAATATCCTTATACTCACGTTCAGAAATAACTTCCTTAAAATTACGTGGAGAAATACTTCCTTGTAATTACGTAGAGAAATACTTCCTTATAATTACGTTCAGAAATACTTCCTTGTAATTACGTTCAGAATTACTTCCTTGTGATTACGTTCAGAAAAAACTTCCTTGTAATTTTACGTTTAAAAACAAGTTCTTTATAATTTTACGTTCAGAAATAACTTCGGCTTCATTTGCGTTCGCGTTCGCTTACATTTGAATAACCCTTCTACATTTTACACTTGAAAATAGATCAATCTTATATTAAACTGCAGCTAGTTTACTTCTTACCAGCCTTGGTAGCAGCCTTGGTGACCTTACCAGCCTTGTCAGACTTGATAACAGACTTGATGACACCGACGGCGACAGTCTGTCTCATGTCTCTGACAGCGAATCTACC